>CM038053.1:92449383-93741610 GCA_021397845.1 Areca catechu
ACTCTCGAGGGAGTGGAACTCTTCTGAACCTTTACAGACTTGCCTCTATCTTTTCTATGGGCCATAGTGGTACTGGGCTGGGGTTGGCTTGGGTTGGGTTTGTTAAGATCTGGTCCTGGGCTAGGGGCACTAGTCCTAAAGGGTTTAGGTTGACTAAAAGGAAGTGGACTAACACTAGGCTCATATCTAGGGGTACTGACCTTATGGGATTCAGGTTGACTAGGGGAAAACTGATTGGCACTAGGTTGACACATAGGGATTTTGGGTTCCTGGGGCTCATAGGACAAGGTTTCAGCTCTATAGGTCCAGGATTTACTGGACTCATAGGATGTTGGTGCATAAGTTTTAGAGTCATAGGATCTACAGTCATAGGATCTAGAGTTATAGGATAGAGAGTCAAAGGATTTGGGCTTAGACCTATAGGTTGTGGATCTTTTAGGCTCAGGGTATGGGTGAGGGTATTGGGCTTTCCTAGAGTTGGGAGGTGGGGGACATGGGGGCTAAGGTCAGGCTCATGTTTAGGTCTGATATGGGTCTCAGGGTTTTCTCTAGGTTTCCTAATTGGTCTTCTATATGTTCAGACCTATGGATCATCTGATCAAATCTATTATTCATTTGAGTAGTAAATTGGGCAAGCTGATTTTGGGATTGGGTAAAGGATTGGGTCAGTTGGGTAATCAATTGGGCATTCTGCTGTTCATACAAGGTCTTTATGAGAGTTTCAAGATTGGATTCCATGGTTGAGCTGGGTTGGGGTTTAGACTGGTTGTACTGGGTTCCTAACCTAGTGGTCATGCAAACATTCAATCAGTCAGGGTGTTATAATGCAGCTAAGCACACAAAGTAGACAAGTACTAGGGTTTGCTAGACCTAGAGTCAAAGCAGAATGGGTCAACTCAACTTACACTTAACTCAGCAACTAATCCTTCCACTGTCCAGGTAAGAGATAGGGTGGTGGGAGGCTCCCCCTGCCTATGACAGGGTCCTAATTAAAAACCACTAGTCCACTTAGGGCGTTTGCCTCTAGAAGGGTCCTAATTAAAAACCACTAGTCCACTTAGGGCGTTTGCCTCTGGACCTCTAGCCTTAAACACTAGTTTTCAGTAATAGCTGAGGAATTAAGTGCACTAGTGTACCCACATAACTCTGACCTGACCTGTTGGTGTCCCTAAGCTCACTAGAGCAATTAGGTTGCTAATTGATTTTAGTTAAGGCTTGGGTTCTGATGATGGGTGGTTGTTTTGGGCCCAGGACAGGTGATGAAATCCTATCCTAATCTGAGATGGAAAAATGCCATTAAGATTGATTGAATGAAATGATAATACTCGATGAGCCATAATGCAACTAATAACAATTAGAAAATAAAAATATTTTTTCGTCTTTTATGAGGTGGCAAATTAAATTTAATTTGAATAAATTATCAAACAAAATTTGGGCATAGGTGAGGTAGGGTTTGGAAGTTGATTAGATTTGGTTTAGTCAAGTATGTAGAATTAAAATTAGGGTTTATTTTGAAGTAGAATTTGGTATGGTTTTCTATGTAGAAAAAAATCAAAAAAAATTAAGATATAGGACTAGCAGTGCAGATGATCTCTACCAAGTTTGATGTAGAACAAAATTCAGATGATGATGCAACACCTAAGGCTTTCAGACTATGTGATGAAAATCATGATTTATGTCAGGGTTTCTAGAATGTAGATTTTTTATATTTTTTTAGTAAAATAATTAAAAATTTTGACACTTATCAAGACTAAACAGAGAGTATTTTATGCAAATTTCAATAAAAAATAAAAATCCTATGATGATGAACTAGACCAAAACTCAGACCCCTAATGCAGAGATAGGATGTAGAAGTTTTCTAGGGAAAAAGAAAATAGGCATGAAAAAATTCTACAGACTAAAGTAAATCATGAAAAATTTCTAATAAATATTTTAAATTATTAGGAATTAAGAAAAATAAGAATCAAGGTTTTCTGATCTACCTACATCTAGAAATAGTAAAATCAATAGACTATATATAAAATTATATGATGCAAAAACTAGTCCTAAGCATGCTCTGATACCAAACTGATGCGAGACTATTTATGAATGCCAATTATTTTTTTATTATTAGATTTTAAGTTAAGAGTTAGTATCCCAAATTTCAAGCCAAGATATTAAGTAAATAATTCTATAGAAAATCTGAAGCACAGGCATGCAGAAATAAACCCTAAAAGTAAAGAAACAGGACCGCCAAGGTTGAGAAGCCCCGGTAGGACTAGCTCTTCTACAATATTACTACCAGAGAAGTCTAGGGGGTATACTTGGTAGATATTTTAAGATTGATCCATGAAGAGTTCTCTCTACACTCTCGGATGTGGCCTGGAAAATAAGGCTATCAACCTTGCGGATTCATGGTTTTCAATCCGGTGGCCCGAAAGCTGGACAAATGGAATCCTTGGATTTGTGAACTCTAGGGGACCTGCAAGGCACCTTTCACTGGTTAGAAAATAAGGAAAAAAAGGTTAGAAGGCTGAAAGAAGAAGAAGGGGAATAGGTTTGAGGAAGGCGGCCAAGTGATGAAGAAGGATGGCGGCTTGGACGCAGGGCGCAGGGATCACACAGAAACCCTGAGGGATCACACAGATACCCTTAATCACACAAAAATTTATACAGAATTCACACATAAAGTTGAGAAGAACTCGAGAAATTTTTTATATTCAATAACATCAAATATACATGAGAGGGGGGGCCTTTATATAAGCATACAAGCTTGGGCTCCAAGTAAGGGTATACATGTAAAACCCTAAGTATCCTTTTCCCACTCAAATAAATGAAAGATCTCCTCTCCTAAATAGGCTCACAATTCCTCTCCTAACTAGGATTATACCTTCTTTTTGACTTGGTCTCTCCCTCTCTTTGACTTGGTCTAATGGGTGGTAATTTTAAGGGTGGCCAACCAAGAAAGGTGACCATAAGGGTGGGGCACAATACACAAGAAGGCTTTGGGCTTTGGGTGGCCCACTTCAGTGCTGGGCTGGTTCTAGGGTTTCTCCTAGGCTCCATCTTCTCAGCAGGTTGATGATGTGAAGATCTTCAAGGTCCTTCTCATGCAATCCAAGGTGTCATATCCAAATATAACTGGAACTCCTTGAAGTTGGCAAGTTATCATTTGGGCTGGGGTCCATCAATGTCTTGAATCTTCTTTTGTTGGACTAGAATCAATATAAAATTTTCAGGACTCATAGGACTCAAAATTGGCTCAACATGAGCTGACTAAACTTACAGGACTCCAAATGATAAATGTCTCAATTGAATTTGACTTGACTTATCCAAAACCCTAATGGTATGGATGACTCTAAATACAGGACTCAAATGCAGAAAGGTCCAAAATAGGACTCAGGGGCCAAAATACAGGACTCAAGTATTACAAGGCCTGAAAAATAAAACTCAAGGCCCAAATACTGGACTCAAATGGCTAACACAACTAGATTATTGGACTCAAAGACAAAATTTGAATCATGGCATAGGGACTCAAAACTTAGGGACCCATAGTGAACTAAGGTTGACCTGATGTCCCCATCAATTTCTTTAGTGGGGTTGAGATCCCAATTTCTGATGAGTGCCTTGTATTACACAACAAACACTCATGAGTTCAAAGTTAGGACTTCCTTTCCAATTGCAACCCATGCAATTCTCAACAAATGAACTGCTCTAAGACACTTATAGTCTTGTGTTACACAACAAATAATAATGTCTTAGTTTTGTCAGACCCTTCATTTCTATATAGCTATGATCGAATAATGTTGCTCTTGTGTTACACAACAAAGCAACAATACCAATCATGCTATAAAGCACTAAGTGCACCAAGACAAATTTTGATATTAAAATCATAGAGCAGGCTTGATGCAGAACGAAAGCTCTGATACCAAAATGATGCAGAACGAAAAAGATGATGCGATACGGAAGTAAATTAAAATTAATATATTTTTTTTATTTATTTATTTTCAGAAGTCGGCTATGACTCAAAGGAAAGATAAACTATTGTTGAAAGAAACTAAGAAATGACAGAAAGCACAATTAAAAGGAGTGGATTATCAGAGTAACTCAGAAGTAGGATCGCTGGGGATTGAGAAACCCCCAGACCTAGGGTTTACTCCTCTTTCAAGAAACAGACGAAGAGAGAAGAGAAGGTTTTATACCTGACTGTGATATCTCTCGTTGCTTCAATTGAAGGACACTCTCGAGCAGATTGTAGGATCCTTGGAGACGGGGTATCTTTGCAATGGATCCTCGGATTGTAGTCCTATGACAAGGTTGGCCTTCTTCTCGAACTCAGGATCTGGAAGAAGAAGAACAAAAAAAAAAGAACCAGAAACTCAAAGAAAGACACTGACCTGAGGACTTAATGAAGATTGTTGGATGTAGAAGTTCTGGAGATCTTGATACTGATCTGACTCTTCATTGAACTTGCTCTGTAGTTGAAACAGTTGATCTGAACCTGGATGCTGCTGGTGGCCGGCCTCTATGTGGAAGAGAGGGGCCGTGGGATGTAGATGGAAAATTAGGGTTTGGTGGTGGTGGAGTAGAGATGGGTGGACTAAGCTAGGGTTTTGGGGTTGGAGATCTCACACCTCCTCAAGGTTCCTAGGGAACCCGGATTTACTCCCTCACAGAGCTCAACACTTGAATACAAGTGCGGAAGAGAGAAACACAAAGTTGCTCACAAAGAAATTGATTTCATTCATCTTTTATCAAGAGTTACATAGAGTTGAATATATAGACATAACAAAGAAATAAAATTTCATACACTTCCCATGTGGGACTAATAGGACTAACCCACACTTTAGGTATCAAATTCTCTTCCCAAGACTCCTTCCATGAGTGGGCAGCCCAAAAACTCCAAGAAAACTTGAAAATCAGCTCCAAATGGCAGGTTATGGGGGTGCCTCCTAGTATCTCTCCATGAATTAAGGATTTTCCCTTCATGGTTTGGCTCTTTTGGACACCTCCTAGTCTTGCTCCACAAGTTTAGGCTTCTTCCTTTCATGGCTTTGGCACTTTAGGAAGGTTTTGGGTGCCTCCTTGATTTTCTCCCCAAGACATGCTCTCTTCCCTTTTATAACTTGGGTTTTTATGGAACATTGTGGGGCACCTCCTTGATCCTCTCTTCAAGAAAAATTCTTGCCATCCTGGCTTGGGTTTATCTGGAAAGAAGTTGGCTCCTCCTTGGATTGAGGTATCTTGATGGATTTCTCCCCCAAGTGGCGCATGAAAGAAGGGACCTGCTTTCTTGTGGTGTGGGGACCAAGGCACACTGGATGGAGATGTGGCGCCTCCTGGACTCTGGTGTGTGGTTGGGAGTGTGGCGCCCACTTGCTTGGTCCTAGGAGAAAATGTGGCACCTTGGAGAAGACCTAGACCACTACTAGGACTTGTATTGAGTCAACATGACTCAACAAAATTTAAATTGTAGGGAAATACAGACTCAAACTAAAATTGAGTTGACCAAGTCAACCCTTATTACAAAATCAGAAAACCCTAATTCTTCGGGCAATGTCAATCAGAGATCCAGATGGAGCCCTGAAGTCTTCTTCTGAGTCTGGTGTCCGCACCAATTCTCCCGGGGTGGGAGGAACTCGACCCTGTCGAGTATGGATCAAGCTGGCTCTAGTATCTCTCCAAGAGGTCTGGGTCCAATTCTTGTAATTCTTCTCGGGAGATCCAAGAGTTATCAGAATCTGGCCTTCCTTGCCAGCAGACCAGGTATCTTTGGTATCCTCGATTACGAGTAGAGATAACCTGATCATCCAGGATCTTTTCAATCTGCTCTTTCCTCACAGGCCAGTTTGTTGGTGGACACACAGGTTGGGTTCACTTTCAAGAGCAAGATTAGGCTCAAAAAGGCTCACTGGGAATCACAGCTAGCTCTCTATACTCTACTAGGTCTGTAATGTTGAAAGTGGAGCTAATGCCTAGTTCTGAAGGCAACTCGAGCACATAGGCATTGGACCCTACTCTCTTCACCACTCTAAATGGTCCAGCTCCTCTAGCATGTAACTTTCTAACAGTTCCAGGAAGAAATCGTTCAGGCCTTAACCTAATCATTACATAGTCTCCCTCAACAAAAGTTTTGACTCGTCTTTGAGAATCAGCCAACTTCTTATAAGTTTCATTACTTAAATTTATTTTGGCATGAATTTCTTTATGCAAGTCCTTTACATGCTATGCAAGTGCATCAAGAGACTTGTGTGTGTGGACTAATAGTGAAATTAGATCAAGTGGTGTGTGAGGCTTGTATCCATGAACAATTTCAAAGGGACTCTAGCCTATAGACCTATTGATCGAAACATTATATGCAAATTTAGTCCTGGACAAAATACAAATCCCAATTCCTGGTGCTCTCAATCAAACCAAAATCAGAGCCAAAGCCTAGTAAAGGGTCAAGAAAAACTAAACTAGACTGACGACGCATTCCTAAAGAATGGACTTTATTCTAAAGGAACCCTAGGTCTAAACCTAACAAACTAAGGCTCTCTAGGTTTGACCTTGGGTCGGAGGAGGGCATGCAGAGCATGAAAACTTATTATGGATGCCTAGTAGGTGCCATAAGGTCTTCCAGAAGTAGGTGGCAAACCTAATAGGTTCTAAGGAGTCTTGCAACCTAGAGATCTCAGTAAAGTGTAATCCCATAGCTCTAGAAACATGAGAAGATTCAGGGAAGGGTAGGAAATAAGAATCAGAGTTTTGAGGTGGCTTATCAGAAACAAGAAACAAACCTTGGTTATTCAGGATGACCTTAAAATGAGGACATTGTTCTATAGGTGCACTCATCCAAACCTCATGATTTGCTCTAGGAGGGTCTACAAGTGCAAGTTCTAGGGTAGGCTGGGTGCTCCTAGAAGGTGGAAGGTTATCAGGAAGGTCTTTTTGGAATGTTTATCTAAAAAGTCCTCTAAGCTACTGTCTTTTTCTTGTTCTTGGACCTTCTCAATGGGCAATTCTTGTGAACCCCTTCCTTCTTCACACTTCTCTACCAGATTTGACTTAGGGGTGTCTTCTTTGGATTCCTCAATGAGTTCAGGGATATTCTCACTTAAACTTTCATTTGGTGTAATTTCCTCTTCCTGAACTTCCTCAAAAGGGTCTTCTCTTAGGGTTAGCTCCTGAATTCCTTGAGTGGCAGGGGTCCCCTCAATAACCCCATTAGGTAGGAGTTGGTTAATTGAATTATCGGGAGAGATATCCTCAAATTCTTCTTCTTTATATTCATCTATCAAACATATGTCAGGCTCATATATTTCTTCCTCAATCTCACTGAAATGTTCTAATCTATTCTCCTCTAATTCCTCTTTAAGTACGGCTCTGGTCAGGTCAACTAATTTTGGGATGGCCATGCCTAACTCCTTCTCAGTGTTATCCTTCTGGTCAAGAGGTGACACAAGTGGGAATTGACAAACAAAAGTCTGGTTCACTACGGGTGTCGGATCAATCGAAACTTGACTCAAGTTGGTAGAGGTTGGGTTTAAGTCCAAAGTACCTGATTGGTTATATCTTAAAGACCACTCATAGTCTTGGGCTTCTTGGTAGGCTCGGTCTAACTTATTGGTCTTTTCAAGGCATAGCTTCCTATAAATGTCTGGGTGTAACCCAACCCTAAACCTCGATGTGATCTGAGCTTCGGTCTCAATGGTATTGCATTTCATGTCATACCACTGGAAGTCCTCGATATATTTAGACACAGGCCTATTACCTTGTCGCAATTGATACCATTGGTCTAAAAGTCTTTTCTCATAGGATCTACCTAGGTACCTATCTCTCAACTTACTTCTCATATCTCTCCAAGTATATATTTCTTCTTTTCTTTGATAACACTCATGCTCAATAGCATACCAATGCGACCTTGCATGTTTGGTGAACTTGGTTTTGGCCAACCTAACTTGTCCTAATCCCGAGATGTAAAGAGCTGACTCGTATAGAGTGACATTCTACATCCTGAGACAAAGAGCCGACTACATTAAAGAAATAGCGACTCGACCTATCAACTCGAAGGATTCGAGCCGACTCGAAGGAATCCAAGCCGACTCGAAGGAATCCGAGCCGACTCAAATGTTGCTTCCAGGTATTTAACGGCTGATTCCAGAATTTATTTTTGAATGCTCAAAAGTGCTCCAATGGTCAAAAATCATTCCCTAACAGTTTATAATGGCTAGAACTGGCTTGGGATGATGGAAGACTTTAAATTTGAAGGATTTGGACTTCCTTGAAGCAATCAATAAGAGAGTTCTTCAAGAAAAGAGAGCTTCATTGAATATCCAACCAACCACAAGAAAAAGAGCATTCAAGTCTACATTCAAGCCTTCAAAAACTCCGATCTAAAGCTTAAATCATCTTTAAAAGAAGCCACCGAAGTCATTAAAGCTTATTCAAGTGCATTCAAGTGGACTTCCAATGAGCTACACCGGCAACTATCCGACAACTTGAGTTTGTCATTTATTATTGCATTTATTTTCAATTCGATCTTTGAATTGTTGGGTTATTGGTGAGCCCGATTAAAAAACCAAGTTGGGTTTCTTTGGTGAGCCTGTTTAGAATCAAAGGGTGTTGGATTTTCTTTGGTGATCCCATAAAACCAAAGTGTAGAGGTTTTGGATTGTGATCCTGTAAAACAATCCTACTGTATTCGGGTGTGAATATAGTGAAAATCCCAACTGGTATCTTGGGTAGTGGACGTAGGAGCTGGGTTGCTCCGAACCACTATAAATTTGGTGTGTTTGTGTTTTGCTTTCTTTACTCTGTTTAGCTTCTGCATTTTATAACTCTATCACAGCACCTACCACTTGCAAAGGATTTTGAATAGCACATTTTTTACTTTAAATTTTTAAATTTCCAATTCACCCCCCTCTTGAGTAGTCACCTGGGCAACAACTGATATCAGAGCAAAGTCTCTGAATACACTAGAGTAAAGATCGATGGCTTATCCCTTGAGTACATCTTTGGCCGAAGGTCAATCAACCAATAGACCTTCACTCTTCACAGGTACAAATTATTCTTATTGGAAAGCACGTATGAAAATCTATATTCAAGCTATTGATTTTCAATTTTGGAAGGTCATTCTTAAAGGGCCACATGTTTCCATGACTAAAATTGATGGCGTGGATGTCCCTAAGCCTGAAGATGAATGGGATGAAAACGACATGAAATTAGGGGAATTGAATGCCAAAGCCATGAACTTGCTTTACTATGCTTTGGGCTCAAATGAGTTTTACGGAATTTCCATCTGCTCTTCAGCAAAGGAAATCTAGGATAAACTTGAGGTGACCCATGAAGGAACTTCCAAGTGAAAAACTCAAAGATAAATCTTTTAGTGCACAGTTATGAATTGTTTAAGATGGAGCCTAATGAAAGTATTTCTACCATGTACACTAGATTTATAGATATTATTGACGATTTGAAAAGTCTTAGCAGGGTATATTCAAATGCTGACTTAGTACAGAAAATCTTGAGATCACTTCCAGATAAATGGGATCCTAAAGTCACAGCCATCTAGGAAGCTAAAGACTTGAATGTTCTATCAATGGATGAATTAATGGGATCTCTCATCACTCACGAATTAGCCATGCAGCATAGAATGGATGATGATCAGAAAAAGAAGAAAATGATTGCATTCAAGGCTGCATTAGAATCTAAAGATGATGAAGAAACTGAAGATGACTCCTCCTCCTCCGAAGACGATCTTGAAGATGAAGACATCGCAATGGTCGTGAGGAGATTCAGAAAGTTTATGGGAAAGAAGAAAGGAAGGTATAATAGAAAATTCCATAAACAAGGAGAATGTTCAAAAAAAAAGGACAAGGACAAAGATAAAGAAAAATAACAAGTCCCCACCTGCTATGAATATAAGAAACCGGGGCATATTCATCCAGACTGTCCTCAACTAAAGAAATCTTTCAAAAAGAAGAAAAAATAGTGATGGTTGCCACGTGGAGCGATAGCGAAGACTCCACTTTAACTGAAGAAGAAGAGATCACGAAAATAGCAAATCTATGTCTAATGAGTCTCGAGGATGAGGTAAATTCCTCCGATACTCAGATTGAATTTACTTTTGAAGAATTAAATTCTGCATTCCATGATTTACTATCTAAATTTAAAAAGGCTGGAGTAAAGATTAGATCATTAAAACATATCAATAAATCTTTACTCAAAGAGGAAAATGAAATTTCAGAAAAGAACAATTCACTGAAAAAGGAACTTCACATCTTTTCTGAAAAATGCAATAATTTGAAAAATGAGAATAATGAGTTGAATGATAAAAACAAAGTTCTACTAAAAGAAAACAATGAGCTGAAGAAGGAGGTAGAAAAACTCAAGCCACTTGTTGAAAAATTAACTTTGTCTTCCAATAAGCTTGAGGTAATTCTTAAATAACAAAGAATTTTTAGAAATAAAGCTAGAATAGGTTTTAATGCTTCAAATTCAAATTATGTTTCAGCTACTACTTTTGTGAAACAAAAAGACTTTGTTCCCAAGTTTACTTCTTATAAAACTTTTGTTACAAAAGACTCTATTTCCATTTCAAAACCTGCTTCATATGTTTCTAAGAATTTAAATGCAAGACCTGCCATTTCTGCACTTCATGCATCTAGAATTTCAAAAATATAATCATTTCAAAATTCTAGAATCAAATGTTTTGCTTGCAAAAGATTAGGATATAAAGCTTTTAACTGCAATACAATTAGAAATGTCCATAATATAAGAAAGATTTGGGTTCCTAAAGGAACCAACTCAGCTAACACGAAAGGATCCAAGTTATCTTGGGTACCTAAAAGCACTCCTTAATTTTGTTGCAGGAATGTCTTGCAGCCCAGAAATCAAAGAAAAAATGGTATCTCGACAGTGGCTGCTCAAGGCAAATGATGAGTGACAAGGATCAATTCATCATCGTGGAAATGAAAGAAGGAGGTATGGTTACATTTGAAGACAATGGCAAGGGAAAAATAATTGGAATTGATAATATTAAAATAACCCCCTGTACTTTCATTGAAAATGTATTGCTAGTAGATAAGTTGAAGCACAATCTATTGAGTATTAGTCAATTGTGTGATAAAGGCTTCAAAGTTATCTTCGAATCATCTATGTGTATAGCAACAAACTTTCTTGATCCTAGCAGCAAATTCATTGGACACAGACTAGGAAATATTTATGTGGTAGATCTAAATGATCTTGCCATGTCAAGTAGCTCCAGTCTAGTTGTAATGAATGCTAAGACCAAGGAGTCTTGCTTATTATGGCATAGAAGATTGGGTCATGCTAGCATGCATACTATTGCCAAGTTAATTTCCAAAAATCTTGTTAGAGGCATGCCTAAGTTTAAAGTAGATTTTGATCATGTTTGTGATGCATGCCAAATGGGTAAACAAACAAGGGGGAGATTTAAATCCAAAAATCTAATTTCAATATCTAGACCTTTAGAACTACTTCACATGGACTTATTTAGACCAACTAGGACCACAAGCCTAGGAGGTATGAAATATGTCCTAGTGATTGTAGATGATTTTTCTCGATTTACATGGATTTTGTTTATTGCACACAAAGACAAAGCTTTCAAAGTATTTAGAAAATTTTACAAAAGGTTTCAAATTAGAAAAATCTTTCTATAATTTCAATTAGGAGTGATCATGGCACAGAATTTGAAAATCAATTTTTCGATGATTATTGTTCTGAAAATGGCATTGATCATAACTTCTCCGCTCCTAGAACACCACAACAAAATGGTGTTGTAGAGAGAAAAAATAAGATGTTGGAATAAATGACCTGAACAATGTTATGTGAAGGTAATCTTCCAAGGTATTTTTAGACAGAAGCGATGAACACTGCTTGTTATAGTTTAAACCATGTTTTGATTCGTCCTATCTTGAAGAAAACCCCCTATGAGCTTTGGAATGAAAAAATACCCAATATAAATTATTTTCATGTATTTGGATGCAAATGCTTTATGCTTAATAATGATAAGAATAATCTAGAAAAATTTGATGCTAAATCTGATGAAGCCGTTTTTCTTGGTTATTCACTACACAGCAAGGCATATAGGATTTTTAATAAAAGGACTCTCACTATTGAAGAGTCAGTGCATGTTATATTTGATGAAACTAACCCATCACCATCTAGAAAAGATGAGTGTATTGACAATGATGTAGGTACCATTCAGAAGGAGATGGAAGAACTAAGTATTCAAGAAAAACCAATTGAAGAAGAAGAAGAAATGGTAAGTAAGGATCATACTGATCTACTGACTAAATGGAGGTACGCTACTTCCCATCCTGAAAAATTAATTATTGGTGATCCTTCTTAAGGTATAAGGACTAAGTTTGCACATAGGACTGCACATGATTACCTAGCCTTTGTATCTCAAATAGAGCCTCATACCTTAGAAGAAGCAGAAAATGATCCAAACTGGATGATGGCCATGCATGAAGAATTGAACCAGTTTGAAAGAAATAAGGTTTGGACATTAGTTGATAGACCTAAAGACCACCCAATTATAGGAACCAAATGGGTATATAGGAACAAATTAGATGAACAAGGAAATGTCATTAGAAACAAAGCTAATTAGTGGCTAAAGGATATAGTCAAGAAGAATGTATAGATTTTGATGAAACTTATACACATGTAGCAAGATTAGAAGCTATTAGATTACTTCTTGCATTTGCTTGCTACATGAATTTCAAACTTTTTCAAATGGATGTGAAAAGTGTATTTTTAAATGGTTTTATTGCAGAACAAGTTTTTGTAGAACAACCACCAGGTTTTAAAAATCATGCTTTTCCAAATAATGTGTTTAAACTCAATAAAGCTTTATATGGTTTGAAACAAGCCCCTAGAGCCTGGTATGATAGACTTAGCACTTTCTTAATTGAAACTGGTTTTTCAAGAGGAAATGTTGATGAAACTCTATTTATTAAAAAAAAAATAATGATATATTAGTTGTACAAATCTATGTTGATGATATTATCTTTAGTGCAACTAATGAAAGTCTTTGTGAAGAACTTACTAAGTTAATGCAGGGAGAATTTGAAATGAGCCTAATGAGTGAACTAAACTACTTCCTCAGACTTCAAGTAAAACAAACAAAGGAAGGGATCTTTATCAACCAATCCAAATACATCAAAGAAATCATCAAAAAGTTTGGTATGGAGACAATCAAACAAATGAACACACCCATGAGCTCATCCTGCAGATTGGATAAGGATGAAAGTGGATCCAACGTTGATTAAAAGCTATATCGAGGTATGATCGATCCTTATTATATTTAACTGCAAGTAGACCAGATATCTTGTATAGTGTATGTGTATGTGCTAGATTTCAATGTAATCCCAAAGAAACACATATGCTTGCTATTAAAAAGATATTAAAATACTTAAAAGGTACAAGTAATCTTGGTCTTTGGTTTTCAAAAGAATCATTTTTAAATTTAATTGGATTCTCTGATGCTGATTATGCTGGTTGTAAAATAGATAGAAAGAGCACTAGCGGTACTTGTCAATTTTTACGGTTGAATTTAATCTCATATCACTGCAAGAAACAAAACTCGGTAGCACTATCTACTTCTGAGGTAGAGTATGTTGCTGCAGGAAGTTGTTGTGCACAAGTGTTATGAATTAATCAACAACTAGAGGATTTTGGTGTTTCACAATACAAAATTTCTATCAAATGTAATAACACAAGTGCTATAAATTTATCTAAAAATCCTATTCAGCACTCTAGGACTAAGCACATAGAGATTACACACCATTTTATTAGAGACCATGTTTTGAATGGTGATATAGAACTAGAGTTTATACCTATAGAAAAATAACTAGCTGATATCTTTACCAAGCCACTAAATCAGGATAGATTTGAGTTGCTTAGAGGAGAATTAGGGCTATGTTATCCTTTCTAAATTTAGTAAACCTAAGGAAAAATTATCTATAAAGCCTCCTATACTTATTCATGATTTTTGAACAACTTTCCATGAATTTTTCAGTATAGTTGAATTAAACTTCTAGACCATTTGATCTTTTTTAGAATGTTTCTATTCGAGTTGACTCGAGCAATCTTGCTCTGGTCGAGCCAGCTCAAATATCTGAATTTCTTGCTCTTGCTTTGATCGAGCTGATTAAGTCCGTGCTTAGCCGACTCGTTGTTCTGTTTATTCTGAGTTCGCTCTGGTCGAGCCGACTCGGATATTTTTAGGGTAGAGCGAGCTGACTCAAGAGATAGGAAGTCGCTATTTAGGAAAGTCTGATCTATCTTTTCTTAGTACTTCACTCCCTCACCTTATTTTGAACACACTCTACATCTTTGGGAAGCTCTACCATTCTCGCAGAAATCATTCCCTAAAGCTTAAAATCCTTTGATTCCTCTGCAATGGCTCCTCGAAAATCTGTGAAGAAAGTTCTTCAACTTGGTGAATCAAGTAATCGCAGTACAGATGCAGGAGAAAGAAGGGAAAAGAGAAAAAGGTCCGCTACAGTCCAACAAAATGAAGAAACTCCTTCTCCTCCCGGGCAGCATGTCTCAATGATCAATCGACCTGTCACCTGTGGAAGAAGGATCGACTTTACATTCCTAGAGGAAATGGGAATGAAAATCAGACATTGGATAGAAAGCCAAGGGTGGAAGCATTTCTGTTCTTTAGACATATTGACCTATCCTTCACTGGTGCTGACATTTTATGAGAATATTATTATTAAAGAATTTCATTTGGAATCAGTTGTCAAGGGAAAAATAGTTATAATTAATGAAGAAAGATTGAGCAAGCTGCTACAAATGCCAATGATTGGTGCTACTGAGCTTCTTCTACTGAACAAGGAGCACATTCTGAAACTCATTTTGGAAAAATAGGAAGTGAGCACGGTCCGACATGTTCAAGCTAATCTATTGTCAAGAGAAATGAGGCTGCTGCACAGTATGATCAGTAGAATTTTCCTTCCTATAACTGGCCATTTCAACTAGGTCAGTGAGAAGGACATGATCATCATGGGACATCTGATCAAAGAAGATCCTCTCAACCTTTCCTACATAATGATGATCCAAATGACAAAAGCAGTAAGAAAGGTCAAAGCCTGTCTACCTTATGGTATGGTTTTCACTCTGTTATTTGAAGAGGCAGGAATTGATTTGTCAAATGAAATAGGCAAGCCACTACATCACTTTGATATCTACTCCTTCAACTCACTTAAAAGAATGGGTTACAAGTTACAAAAAGGAAAATGGATTAAGAAGATACCTAGTCAGGTTGCTGCCACCATTTTTGAAGAAGATGAAGCTGCTGCTGAAGAAAGGACTGAAGACACTATGATTACTCCATCTGAACTCAAAAATTTGATATTTCAAAAAATGAAAACTATCTCCAACTCTTTGACAGATCATATGAATTCTTCAATTGAAGAAATCAGAAAGTCAGTTAACATTAAATTACAAGAATTGAAATCTGAACAAGAGCTTCATCAGCAAAAAGTGGAAAAGGAAATGAAGGATTTCAAGGAAGAAATCAGAAGCATTCTACTGCAATCCCCGAAGGAAACTGCTCCCACTGAAGATGTTTCTGAACAAATCATCAAAGAGTCACTTGACATTCCTATTCCTTCATCTGATCTACCTAAACCTACCAAGACCAAGAAAGAACCAAAAGCCAAGAAGACCAAAGTTTTTAGAGCCCCTGTTAGAACTAGATTTAGGGATTTAAGGTTTAAACCCCTTAAAACTAAGATCTTTGATAGAGTTATAGAGGTAGGCTCCTGTTCTTCATCTGAGGAAGAAGAAGAATATGTTGTGTAGTTAGTCTTCTAGTTATATTTATGAAATGAATGTTTGTTCCACTTGTTATCTTTTACAATTGCAATGTACTTTATGTTCTGCAAACTTCTTAATGAAACGAATGTTTTCTGTTTAGAAATTGCACTTACTATGATGAAATTTTAATTAGAATTCCAAGTGTGAGAAAGTGAAATTATCTCAAACAAATATTAAAGACTTTCTCAATCTATTTTAAAAATCTGAGCTTTATTTGAAATCACCTTTTTGATTGATTGACAAAAAGGGAGAGAATTATGAAAAATATGAAAAGAATGGGAAACTAGCTCTTTATCAACAATTCTTAAAGTGTAATGAAAAAAGGGGAGCACAAAAATTATAGCACTGCTTAAATTACTTTAAAATCCAGAGAAAGGGGGAGTTTCTCTTAAATGATTTTGCTTTGACTTATATTCAAATTAATCCCATTGCTCTAATCATAATTGCATATTTTAAGTCTCTAATACTCCATGTTTTGTGCTAATAATAATATTATGAAGCATGACAAGTTTAACACTTTGATGATATATAGTAATATCAACTATTGAGCTCTGATTTCCTTTTAAATCTAATCAGCTCTATTACATGTGAATATTTATGTCTCAAATACTATTATACATGTAAAGTGTCTTACTGATTTTTCATGCCCAGTGTTTTGTCATCATCAAAAAGGAGGAGATTGTTGACCCCATAAGTGATTTTGATGATAACCAAACATTGGAGCATGTACATTTATTACTGACAACTCTTCAAGTGTTTGACAAGTTTTTGTAGGATGTATAGCATGTTCAAACTTCAACTCCTACATTTCTACTTTCTTGTTTGAGTTGTGTTGTAAGTGTTATTGTAAAGAAGAACCCCATCAAAAATGCTAAGAAAAATCAAGTAAAAAGGGTTACTTCTATAAGTGTGTGTGCCTTAGATTTTGTTTTGAGTTGGTTTGTGTGAAATTGTAAAAGAGTTGGTAAGAGTTTTCTTTAAGTTCAAATTGTAAAAATCCTGAAGAAGACACTCGAGCTGATCCAAGAAAAGAAGAGCCGACTCTGCTTACTGGCACACAGCAAGGATTCTGGAATGCAGCAATCCGAGCTGACTCGATGGAAAGCGAGCCGACTCTAGTGAATCCGAGTCGACTGGAATCAGTCTGAGTTGACTCCTCTAGAGTCCATTTCCTAAAGGTTTCTGAGCATAGCCAGGCGAGCCGAGCTGACCTAGAAAGAGCCAACTCTGCCAGACCTAATTTTGAAAGCTAGAGAAAGCGAGCCGACCCGAACTGCATCAAGCTGACTCTTCCAGAGTAAGGTTTTTTGAACCTGAGAAGAAGAGCCGACCCAAGCTGAAAGGAGCCGACTCCTCGAGTTCAAGTTTTTCAAGATTCAAGTTTGAGCTGACCCGAGCTGTAAAGAGCCGACTCGTCCAGAGTGACATTCTGCGCCCTAAGACAAAGAGCCGACTGCATTGAGGAAATGGCGACTCGAACTATCAACTCGAAGGATTCGAGCCGACTCGAAGGAATCCGAGCCGACTCGAATGTCGCTTCTAGGTATTTAATGGCTAGTTCCATAATTTGTTTTTGAATGCTCAAAAGTGCTCTAATGGTCAAAAATCATTCCCCAACGGTCTACAATGGCTAGAACTGGCTTGGGATGATGGAAGACTTTAAATTTGAAGGATTTGGACTTCCTTGAAGCAATCAATAAGAGAGTTCTTCAAGAAAAGAGAGCTTCATTGAATATCTAACCAACAACAAGAAAAAGAGCATTCAAGTCTGCATTCAAGCCTTCAACAACTCTGATCTAAAGCTTGAATCATCTTTAGAAGAAGCCATTGAAGTCATTAAAGCTTATTCAAGTGCATTCAAGTGGACTTCCAACGAGCTGCACTGGCAACTATCCGATAACTTGAGTTTGTCATTTATTGTTGCATTTATTTTCAATTCAATCTTTGAATTGTTAGGTTATTGGTGAGCCCGATTGAAAAACCAAATAGGTTCTTGGTGATCCTGTGAAAACCAAGTTGGGTTTGTTTGGCGAGCCTGTTTAAAACCAAAGGGTGTTGGGTTTTCTTTGGTGATCTCGTAAAACCAAAGTTTGGAGGTTTTAGATTGTGATCCTGTAAAACAATCCTACTGTATTCGGGTGTGAATATAGTGAAAATCCCAAGTGGTATCCTGGGTAGTGGACGTAGGAGCTTGGTTGCTCCGAACCACTATAAATTTGGTATGTTTGTGTTGTGCTTTCTCTACTATATTTAGCTTCTGCATTTTATAACTCTATCACAGCACCTACCACTTGCAAAGGATTTTGAATAGCATATTTCTTGCTTTAAATTTTTAAATTCCTAATTCACCCCCCTCTTGGGTAGCCACCTGGGCAACACAGGCCTTGTGTTACATAACAGACCTATTATAGTTTTTTATATTAATTTGGCTTAGCATGAAGGAAGGCAAATTGTAGTGTGCTTAATCAATTAGCATTCCCAATTTAAGGTCTAGATATGACCAAATTGGCCAGATGAGTCGAAGGGGTGAGGGGATCCCCCTGTTGCTTTTCTTAGACACTAATTGAATTGGCCAGGTTAGATAATGAAACCAATTAAAAAAACTCATTCCCTTTACCTTCCCAGAACCACTTGCCTAGACACCAATTGGCTGATCAAACCCTAATCGGTTTTGCATCATGATTAACTTTACACTATGACTAAATATGATTTTAATGAGGGCTTTGATGGTCTCATACACATCCTAAATAATATGTTATTACGATATTTATACAGCAAGCATATTAACCTTAATATGCATAACATAGCAGGATTATTACAATACTCTGTTCACCTCACTTGTTCATGGGATATGGCCACAACGGCACCTCTACACGCTATAGGAGACCCCATTGAATAGGAAGGGAGGGCCTTTAAACCCTACTTGACCCCTATGACCAGACAGCCTTGGTGACTAACCCAATCCAAAGCAGTTACTAGGATAACACATATACTAATATGCATTTGAATTAATCATGTATAGAATCATATAATCATTCGATAACATGCACTATCCATGATAGTATTTACTATCATATATAAATTAGGGTTATGTATAATATCCCCTAACCAATGGCAAGCATCATACTATGATTACCAAATAAAATCATTCGATATATCACAGAACCCTAATTATTGGCATGCATCAAAATATATGATCAAACTAACTATCACATAAGCATTCGATCATTCATTTGACCATTAATTGAATGAAATAAGGGCAGCTCTGATACCACTATTAAGTTTCTTGGATTTCGATGGCACAGCAGAATAATAGATTTCAAAAAATCTCATTCTTGAAAACCCAAACAACTAGAAACCCTAAGCCCAAGATCCCTTATTCACTACAATCAACAAGTCATTAAATTAGGATTATGAAGAATACCTGGAATGCTAATTCCTTCTTATTTCCACTAGACACACTAGTGTATGCCCTCCAACGGTGATCCACACAGGAGTCAAGCCTAGGAACCACTCCTAAGCAGGTTCTTTAAGCCACTAGGACTCTTCTGAAGGCCTTTCTTGCTTTGGCAGCCTCTCCTTCCTTGCCCAAGTCCTTGCCCTCTAGTAAAGCATACTGAGCCCTTTTCAAAACTCTCTTCACTTTCACTTTCACTTCCTAAAACCCTTGTCTTAAAATGAAGAACTTGTCTTAAAACAAGACCTAAATTTTAAAAAGGGAGGAAGAGACAAGGAGAGTGTGGTAGAGTGTGAGTGTAAGAATGCAGGAAAGAAAGGATTTTTGTGATGCCATTGGCCTAAACACTGATGGCTATTTATAGGAGAGGGAAAGGTGCCAGATAAGATGATCTATCCAAACATAGATCATATAAGACCCTTCACTAAGATGGAGTCTTATCTTGGAGCACCATGTCCCTTACACCAAGAGACAAGATTTTTTGTCTCTTCGGTTCCTAGCCGAATTCTCCACACACCACATGTGATTTTTTGATTGCACAAAGGCAAAGGGACATGGATTTTGAATGAGAAGCATCAATGATTTAAAGGGACTTAAAGCATAAGGACTCTGCTTACTTGCATTAGCACCAAAGTGAAGAGACGTGACTCTTCAATTTGCACCAACTTCCTTCCACACCATCTTTCCTTTATTTGACTAGTCAAAGACCATGCAATATGGGTGTCATATGAAAGAGGACAAAAATTAGTTTATCACCTTATAAGTGATTAACAAGCAGAAGGACTCTTGGTCCTTCTGCACCCCTTTAATTGCCCAACCCTTCATTTGGCGCCAAGAGTCCTTCTAACTTAGGACTCTCCAAATAATCAAGATAAAGGCTGAATAAATCTGAATAAAACTAGATTAGTGCTGCACCACATTGGACTAAACCCAATATGAGATTCTCTCAAATTGGCTAGCCCATTAAGCAACCTTATAGACCCAATTCAATTAGGTTAGGAATTAGGTTAGCCTACACATGCTAGTGTGTAATCTAGCTAACCAATTAGGATCCCATGACCCTAATTGACTTCCTAGGTCAAATTCCTAATGTATGTGACCCTTAGGGTTTCGCATCTTGCCAGTAGTAGGTCTAGGTCCAAGCCAATTCGATCCAATCAAAACCAATTGACCTAATTAGGTCAAATTGAGCTGACCTAAGATGCCAAATCAAACTAGCTTTTGAATTGACTCATGAATTCAATCCAATTGATTCATGAAAACCCACAAGACATGATTAATATCTAGCAACGTGTCATGCCTACCTAGAAGATGAAGAATTTGGTAGAAAGTACCAAACTACCCTTCAGTGAAAAGTTACCGTGCAATTCAATCTTTCGATCTCCCTTTATCTCAAATAAGTGATGGGTATGGATAATTGTCAAATGCTAGCACTTAGTCATTTTGACTCTCAATTTGATAATGAAGACTCTTCTAATGACTGATTAGAAAACACTTCTAATCTCATCCTACTTTGATGAAAGACTCCTTGAGTCATCAATCGAAGAGATTTCTTGGGATAACTTGTCCTCTTACTAGGAATGATCAATTTCTTTTGGTCCACTCACATCCTTCATAGACCTTCCACCATATCCGAGAATATCCCATACAAGACTCAATTCCATGAATGAGTATAAACCAAAACATGGCTTAGTGTATATAAGGAACCGTGGTGATCTCAGGTCTAAAGATCACTTGCACAACTCCAACTATGAGAACTATCTCTTGACAAGTAATAAGACTTCCATAAGATATTCTCAGTGCGGATCAGTTTAATGAACTCATACCCTTATGTGCACCCTTATCCTTGTATTAGTGTCTCTACACAAGTGGCTGTGAGACCAACCACCCTCTCCATCGAGCATCCATTGGATAAGCTTGTCTTTTTGGAAGCATCGATCCCCAAATCGATGATCCAACAACTAGAAATATTTTAGATTAGGATTTATAAGAACTTAGGTCTCACCATTATGATCTCCATCATAATCCTAAATCCTTTGCCCCAACCTATGGGGTTTATCATAATCTTTAAATAAGACACAGCAGTACAATGAAACAAAAAATGCCTTTAATTAATATAATAATGTCATATAAAAGTTGAAAGATTATAAAAATACTCTTTCAAAGATTGGCTTTTAGGGTACTTTGCTTTCAAGTAAAAGCCATAATATTAGTCTGCATAAAAATAAAGAACAATGTATAAGAAGACGACTCAAGATGATATACATAACTAGATAAGGACTTATTAATCTAATTGTATATTCTACTATTTTTCTACGAATACCATAGCCCTCCCTTATGGTAAGCGAGAAACCCTAACAAAATTTTCTTAGTGGGTTTGAGATCCCAATTCCTCATTAATGCCTTGTGTGACACAATAAACATTCACGAGTTCAAGGATAAAAAAATTCCTTTTTCAATTATTGCCCATGCAACTCTCAACATGATTGCTACCTCTAAGACACTTACAGCCTTGTGTTACAAAATAAACTATAATGTCTCAGTTTAGTCAGACCCTTCATTTCTATATAGTCATGATTGAATAATGTTGCCCTTGTATTACATAACCAAGCAATATCATCAATCATGCTATAAAGCATTAATGTACTAAGACAAATTTCACATCAAACCTTAGAGTGGGCCTTGTATTACAAAATAAACCTACTATAATTTTTTGTCATGAATTTGGCTTACTATGAAGAAAGATAATTAGTAGTGTTTTAATCAATTAGCCTTTTTAATTTAAGGTTGAAATCAATCGAATTGGTCAGGTAAGTGAGAGAAAGGTAGGAGGCCCCCTGCTCTTGCCTTAGACACCAAAAATTTGGCTAGGTAAGCAACGGACCTAATTGAAAATCATATTCTCTTTACCTTCTTAAAATGACTTTCCTAGACACCAATTAATCAATTAAACCCTAAATAGATTTTCATTATGATTTTACAATACCATGACTAAATATAAATTTTAAAGAGGGCTTTCAAGGTCTCATGCACATCCTAATACTATAAACTATATAATAGGCATATAACATTACAACATTTATATGCTAAGTGTGTCATCAGTCTAGGATAACCTTATAATATAGCAGATATCTATCGCTATGTTAGGACAACCTTATTTCAGATTGATAACTAAATAATTTAAATATATCTCTATATTAATTAGGGTTTAAGTGAAACACCTAATCAGTGGCATACAACAATAAACATATGCTACAACTATCATGCTAGATATAATTAGATAGCATATAATTATTCAAACATTTAATTTACTATTAACTGAATGAATCAAGGTAGCTTTGATACCACTATAGGTTATGATTGTGTAATAGAAGATCGGATTTCAAAATTTTTAAACCTTGAAACCATAGTCAATCAAAATCCTAAACCCAGGAGCCCTTGATTATGATAATTAACAAAGCAATATGTTGTACCATGACGTGCTCACCCTCAGCCAGAACTGGCCCATTCCTGCAGTCCGACCCGGCCACCCCTTCAAGGCTCCAACTGCTAGAGGTCTGACCCCCCGGAGTAAAGGTCCGAACGACCCTCTCCTGCAGGGGTCTGGCCCGTCGCTCTCCTTTAGAGGTCTGACCTACCAGGGTAGAGGTCCGAACGACCCTCTCCTGCTGGGGTCCTGCCCATCGCTCTCCTTCAGAGGTCAACTCACTAGAGCAGGAGTCCGAACGACCCTCTCTTTCTGGGGTCCGGCCCGTCGCTCTCCTTCGGAGGTCCGACCCACTGGAGTAGGAGTCTGAATGACCCTCTCCTGCTGGGGTCCGGCCCGTCGCTCTCCTTCGAAGGTTTGGCCTTTAGTCCAGCTGACCGACTTTCCAACGGTCGACGTCCGACAGGCATGCCTTAGCATCCAGGAAATTCCAGAAGCATCTTTCTGTTATTGTGGCATCCTGCCATCCCAACAGCCTTGCTCCACTACTTCCATGATGTCGTCGTATCTACGTGCCACGTGGCCACTCTCTAGATTCTCCTAGGGGTAGATCGATCTTTCTCAGGCTCTTCCCTAACGGATTTAGGACTATTCCATGCCTATATAAGGTACTCAGGGGACCCTATTTGAAGATAGAAGAACTCTTCCCTCTCCATACGCTGTTCTTTGCTTGGTTCCTCCATTCTGTTGCCTTCAACCTCCTGCTAACATAGGCATCAGAGGGTCCCCCACCAGAACACCACCAGCGCCCTTGGGGACTTTGTTGCAGGTTCACCCAGGAGAGGAGCGCTCCAGCACATCCAGCCCTGATCCAGGAGTTGACGTCGCAACACAATATATTAGGATATAGGAGAATATCTGTAATGCTAATATTTTTTATTTTACTAGGTAAACAAGTGTATGCCCTCCAAAGATGATGCACATAGGAATTGGATTAAGAAAGCACTCCTATTTCTTGCTTGCTTGATTAGAAACTCCTTTCGATAGCCTTTCTTCCTTGGGCAGCCTTTCCTCTCTTCTAGAACCTTTTTCCTTCTGAAGAGTACTTCAATATCTTTTTGAAATATTTTTTGCAATTCTATTATTCTTTTTAATTCTCTTCCTAAGTCCTTGTCTTAGAATGGTGGACTTGTCTTAAAATAAAAGACTTGTTCTAACAAGGAAAGGAAGAGAGTTGTTAGGAGAAACTTCAGATAGATTTGCTTCAATCACCAAATCCTTTAAATAGTTAGAGAGGAGATACCAATGGCATCCTTTCCTCGACCCTTAATCTAATATTTAATATATCAGATAAGATCTTTCAAGCAGAAGGAGTCTCTAGGTAAAAAGGTACTAAGTAAAATCATAAATATAAGGTGTTTCATAAATACTTTACATCAAGAGTTGCTTATTGCAACTCTTTAGAATAAACTGATAATTAAGTCTTTAATTAATCAACTAAAAACTTGGTCAACCATCCTAAAAGGCATATAAAATAGATGGTCTTATCTAGAAAAGGTGATTGATAAGTTGAAGGACTCTTGTCCATTCCATGTGCCATATATTCCAAGCATCGCATCCTTTCATGTGCCCACATGAATTCATGCCCAAAGTTTTTCCATTTGACTGGTTAAGTCTAGTCCAAATGAGAATGGATAAGAGAGGATAGGGGCTAAGGTTTACTAGTAAAAATGTGCTTTAATTGTAGAAGGACTCTTGGTCATTCTATGCCCTTTATTTGTGCGCACACTAATATTAGCATCAAGCATTCCAAGCCTTTGGGACTCTTGGTTTAAGATGTGGATAAAGTCTATAAAATCTGGAGAAATCTCAATTTGGCTATCTCACTTAAGGCTCAACTCAATTTAAGTTTTACTCAAATTAGTTAGCCCAAATATCAAGAATTTAAATCCAATCTAATTAGATTAGGAGTTACGTTAGCCAACATATGCTAGTATATTAATTAGCTAGCCAATTAGGATCCTATGACCCTAATAAAAATAAATTGACTTACTTGATCAATTCCTTAATATGTGTGACCCTTTGGGATCTGCATTTAACCAGTAGTAGGTCTAGGTTCATGTCAATTTAGTTCAAATAGAAATCAACTAAAAGAATTAGGTCAAATTGAGCTAACCCTAGCTACCATTTTGAACCATCTTTCAAATTGACTCATGAATTCAGTCAATTTAATTTATAAAAATCTACAAGACATGATTGACTTTTAGCAACATATCTGCCAACCTATAAGATGAGAAACTTGGTAGACATTATCAAAACACCTCTTAGTGGTAGTTACCATGTAATTGAATCATTCGATCTTCCTTTATCCCAAATAAGCAATGGATATGGAAAATTATCAAACCCTTACACATTCTTTTGAATTTCAAATCACTAGCGAAGACTCAATCAATGAATGATTAAAATTCTTTTCTAATTTCATCCTACTTTGATCAAAAACTTTTCGAGTCATCATTTGATGAGATTTCATGGGATAAATACTCTTACTAGGAATGATCGATTCCTTATTGACCTACTCATAACCTTCATACACAATTCACCATATCCATGAATATCCCATACATGACTAAGTCATAAATGAGTATGAACCAAAACATGGATTCATATGTACAAGATACCATGATGATATCAAGTCTAAGGATCACTTACAAAATTCTTACTAAGAGAATTATCTTTTGACAAGTAAGCAAGACTTCCATAAGATACTCTCATGATAGATCAATTCAATGAACTCATGTCCAAATGAGCACCCACATCCTTATACTAGTGTCTGATGGTGTTGACCCCTGGAATGATTTTGATGATCACAAAACATTGGAGCATATATTTGATATTAACTCCTTCAAATTGTTTAAGAAGTTTTGCAAGAAATTGGTTACCTTTAGTTTAAAATAGTTTTCAAATTGATTTGAGGGTAATGCAATTTTGTATAAAGTTTTATGAACTTGAACTTGTAAAAGCCCTAGTTTTATTAATTTTGTAATCTTGTAAAATGGGCTGAAGATTGTAAAAATTTAAGGGTATGTAGATTAGCTTCTATTTGATTCAATGTTGAAGACTTTTGGAGAAGCTTAAAGCATTTTTTTGAAGATTTACAAGAGCTGACTCGTGGTGGCACGGCACGGAGGAAGTTTCAGTATTTTAGCATCAAAAGCCGACTCCTATCCCAAGAGCCGACTTATCCAGAGTTATGTATTTTGAAGATCTGAGAGCTCGAGCTGGCTCTGTCCTAAAGAGCCAACTCTAAGTATTCATGGTTTTGACTTGATCGAAGGCAAGAGCTGACTCCAGCCAGAAGAGCTGACTCTTATAGAGTTTCATTTTGGGCTGTCTGAGACTTCGAGCCGACTTGTGGATCTCGAGCCGACTCTTGGACCGATTTTCTGCACTCCAACGGCTAGTTACTGAAGTTGAAGTTTGAACTTCAATTCATCTCCAACAACTATTTCATGAATCCCTAGGCCCTACAATGGCCATATCTCTTGGAAAACTATAAATGGAATTATTTTTGAAATATTAAAAATGATTATTAGACTTTTATTATGGAATTATCTTGAGATATTGAAGAGCCTTCAAGTCATTCACCTACCTACCAAAAAGAGCTTTCAAGTTGGATTCAAAGCTTCACCAACTCTACTCCATCATTGAATCCACTCATTGAAGAAGTGAAGAAGCAGCTTGAAGAGCACTAAAGAGCATTCAAGGCTTGACTTCATCTTGATTTACATCGGCAACACTTAAATAAACTCGGTTTGTTGTAGTTGCTTATTTATCATTTCTTTATCTTAGTTTTCTCTCTAAGAATAGCAAGAGGCTATGTCTTAAGAGAGGGTTAAAGGTTTTTAGGTGAACCTTATAAAACCTAAGTTGGGTTTCCTGGTAATCCCGGTATAAAACCAAGCGTTTGGGTATTCTTTGGTGATCCCATTTAAAACCAAAGGGAGTTAGGGTTTCTTTGGTGATCCCGGTAAAACCAAAGTGTATAGGTTTGGATTGTGAGCCTGGTAAAATAATCCAACTGTATTCCGGTCGGGGGATATAGTGGAAATCCTAAGTGGTGCTTAGGTAGTGGACGTAAGAGCCAGTTGCTCCGAACCACTCTAAATCTCTTTGTGTTTGTGATTGTATTCTTATTGCTTTATTGCTTTTACTTAATTACTTCCATATTGCATATTGCATCATAACACCAAAAGAATTTGAAAGTGCACATTATTGTTAAAAGATTTTAATCCCAATTCACCCCCCTCTTGGGATACCACCTGGGCAACAAGTTGTATCAGAACAGAGTCTCTGAAAGTTACTTAGAGTAAAGACATATGGCACATCCCATGAGCACTTTATTAGTTGAAGGTCAATTCATAAATAGACCTCCACTTTTCATTGGAACCAATTATACATATTGGAAGGCAAGAATGAAAATATACATTCAAGCCATAGATTTTCATTTATGGAAGATTATTCTAAAAGGTCCTCACACACCCACAATTAAAGTTAATGATGTAGAAGTTTCCAAACCTGAAGAGGAATGGGATGATAATGATATGAAATTAGCTGATTTGAATGCCAAAGCAATGAATCTACTGTATTGTGCTTTGGATCCAAATGAGTTTAACAGAATTTCAACTTGCAATTCTGCTAACGAAATTTGAGACAAGCTAGAAATCACACACGAAGGCACATCTCAAGTTAAAACATCAAAAATCAATCTTCTTGTACATAATTATGAGCTATTTAAGATGAATCCCAATGAGACTATATCTGCTATGTATACTCGCTTTACTGATATTATAAATGGCCTCAAAAGTCTTGGTAGAACTTACTCTAATGCTGATCTTGTTCAAAAAGTTTTAAGATCTTTACCAGATAAGTGGAAAGCCAAAGTGATAGCAATTCAAGAAGCGAAGGACCTAAATACTCTGCCACTGGATGAACTACTTGGATCACTGATCATGCATGAATTGGCTATGCAATAAAGGACTGATGAAGATACAAAAAGAAAGAAAGCCATTGCATTTAAAGCTACTAAAGAAGATAAAAATGAAGAATCAGACTCATCAGATGATGATGATCTTGGAAATGATGAAATTGCTCTTGTCATGAGAAAATTCAAGAGGTTTATAGGCAGAAAAAAATCAAACAGATGGAGAAAGCAATATAGAAAAGGTGATTTTAGAAAAGAAAAAGAAAGAGATAAAGAAAAAGAGAAGGATAAAGATAAAGATCAAGTACCTATTTGCTATGGATGCAAGAAGCCAGGACACATCCATCCTGATTGTCCTAAAGGGAAGAAAAGATATTCACCAAAAAGAAGAAGAAGGCAATGCTTGCTGCTTGGAGTGATAGTGATGAAACTACATCCACTGAAGAGGATGAAGAGACAACAAAAACTGCACAAATCTGTCTTATGTGTTTGGAGGATGAGGTAAATACTTTTGAACCTAATTTAGAATTCACTTATGATGAATTGCATAATGCTTTTTATAAATTATTGGTAGAATATAAAAAGGCCAGTTTAAAAATAAAAGATTTGAAAAATCAATGTGATGTATTTGAAAAAGACAAAAATGAATTTTGTGAAAGAAATAAAATCTTGCAAAAAGAATTAAACTTAGTTTGTGAAAGACTTAAGATTGTTCAATTTGAAAAAGAAGAGCATCTCGAGAAAAATAAAGGTTTGAAAAATGAAAACGATGATTTAAAGAAGGAAGTTCAAAAACTAAAACCCTTGGTTGAAAAACTAATCCTAAGTTCTAACAAACTTGAATTAATTTTAAAAGATAAAAAAGAAATAAATAATAAATTTGGAATTGGTTATAAAGGTTCTATTTCAAACAAGTTTTCAGCATCTACTTCATATGCTCCTAAGTTCATTAGTTCAAAATAGGTTAGACCTAAATTTGCATCATCTCATGGTTATTATTCAAAATCAAAAATTGTATGCTATGCATGTAATAACCTTGGTCATAAAGCATTTGAATGTCATTTGAAATATAATGACAAAAAGAAAATTAAGAAAGTTTGGGTTCCAAAAGGAACCATTTCCACTAACTTGCAAGGACCCAAGAAAGCTTGGGTACCTAAATTTGTTAAATGATTATTTTGCAGGGATGTCTTGTAGCCACAAGTATTAAGAAAAGATGGTATCTGGATAGCGGCTGCTCAAGACACATGACGGGTGACATTGATCAATTCTTACCCTAGAACAAAAGGATGGTGGAATGGTAACATTTGGTGACAATCGAAAAGAAAGGATAATCGGTATTGGTAAAATCAAAATTACTCCTACATTCATTGAAAATGTGTTACTTGTAGAAAAGTTAAAGCATAATCTTTTGAGTATTAGTTAGCTATGTGTTATTGGTTTTAATGTATTCTTCAGGTCATCAATGTGTATAGTAGTTGATCCACTTGACTCTAGTACTAAATTCATTGGACATAGACTTGGTAACATCTACGTAGTAGATCTTAATGATCTAGCTATGTCAAGCAATACAAGTCTTGTAGCAATGAATGACAAGAGCAAGGAATCAAGTTTACAATGGCACAGGCGATTTGGTCATGCTAGGATGGACACAATAGCTAAACTTATTTCAAAAGATTTAGTCAAAGGTTTGCCAAAATTTAAAGTTAATTTTGATTATGTCTGCGATGCTTGTCAATTAGGAAAACAAGTGAGGGAGAGTTTTAAATATAAAAACATTGTTTCTACTACTAGACCCTTAGAGCTACTTCACATGGACTTATTTGGACCTACTAGGACTACCAGCCTAGGTGGTATGAAATATGGCATTGTGATTGTAGATGACTTTTCAAGACATACATGGGTTTTGTTTATTGCACATAAAGATGAAACTTTTAATGTATTCAAAAAGTTTTACAAAATAATTACAAATTTGAAAAATTTATTTGTTATTTCAATTCGTAGTGATCATGGCACCGAATTTGAAAATCAGTATTTTGATCACTTTTGCACAAAGCATGATATTGATCACAACTTTTCTATACCTAGAACACCACAGCAAAATGGTGTTGTAGAAAGAAAGAATCGTACTTTGGAAGAGATGTCCAGAACAATGCTTTGTGAAAGAAATCTTCCAAAATACTTTTGGACAGAAGCTGTGAATATTGCATACTATATTTTGAACAGAGTTTTAATTAGACCTATTATCAGGAAAATCCCCTATGAGCTTTGGAACAATAGAAAACCAAATATTAAGTATTTTCATATTTTTGGATATAAGTTTTTTGTTCTTAACAATGGAAAAGACAATCTTGATAAATTCGATGCAAAATTTGATGAGGCTTTTTTTCTTGGATATTCTTTAAATAGTAAAGCCTATCTTGTTTTCAATAAAAGAACTTTAACTGTTGAAGAATCTGTATATGTTGTTTTCAATGAATCTGACATTACATCTTCGAGAAAGGAAGATTTTGCTGATGATGATGTAGGTACTCTAGAACATGGATTGAAAGACTTGACTCTTAAAGACAAACAATCAAGTAAACCACATGAAGCAGAGGTAAGCAAAGATCATGATGATATACCTAAAGAATGGAGGTATGTACAATCGCACCCTAAAGAATTAATTATAGGAGACCCATCTCAAGGTGTTAAAACTAGATCTGCACATAGAGATGCACATGATATAATTACTTTTGTTTCGCATGTAGAACAACACAATATAGAAGAAGCTGAAACTGATTCTAATTGGATGTTAGCAATGCATGATGAATTGAACCAATTTAGGAGAAATAATGTTTGGACCCTAGTTGAAAGACCCAATGACTATCTTGTTATAGGTACTAGGTGGGTTTATAGAAATAAACTAGATGAAGATGGAAATGTAATTAGAAATAAGGCTAGACTGGTTGCACAAGGATATAATCAAGAAGAAAGAATAAATTTTGATGAAACTTATGCACCAGTAGCTAGATTAGAAGCCATTAGATTGCTACTAGCTTATGCATGCTTTATGAACTTTAAATTATTTCAAATGGATATAAAGAGTGCATTTTTGAATGATTTTTTATCTGAAAAAATTTTTGTTGAGCAACCCCTGGGTTTTATTGATCATACTTTTCCAAATCATGTTTTCAAACTAAATAAAGCTTTGTATGGTCTGAAACTGGCACCTAGAGCCTGGTATGATAGACTAAGTTTTTAATTGCTAATGATTTTGTAAGCGATAGTGTTGACACCACACTGTTTATTCAAAGAAAGAATAATGACATTTTAGTTGTTCAAATATATGTTGATGATATTATCTTTTGATCTACCGATGAATCTTTGTGTCAAGATTTTGCTAAGCAATGCAGGGAGATTCGAAATGAACTTAATTGGTGAGCTGAGTTACTTTCTTGGACTTCAAATCAAACAAATTAAAGAAGGTATCATAATCAACCAGGCCAAGTACATCAAAGAGATTATCAAAAAATTTGGAATGGAATCAAGTAAAGGAAATGGAACACCCATGAGTCCTACATGTAGACTGGATAAAGATGAGAATGGCACAAATGTTGATCAAAAGCTTTACCAAGGTATAATCAGTTCATTACTTTATTTGACAGCTAGTAGACCTGATATTTTATTTAGTGTTTGTATGTGTGCATGATTTCAATCTAATCCAAAAGAGTCACACATCATGGCTGTTAAAAGAATCATTAAATATCTGAAAGGCACATGTAATGTAGGTTTATGGTATTCTAAGCACACATCATTGAATTAATTAGTTATTCTGATGCTAATTATGGAGGCTGTAAAATTAATAGAAAGAGCACAAGTGGCACCTGTCAATTTCTAGGTGTTAAATTGATTTCTTGGCACTGTCACAAATAGAACTCTATAGCACTATCTTCTACTGAGACAGAATATATGGCTGCTTGGAGCTGTTGTGCTCAAGTGTTATGGATCAAGCAACAACTAGAAGATTACGGTATTGTCCAATCTAAATTCTTATTAAATGTGACAATACTAGTGCTATTAATTTATCCAAAAATCCAATTCAGCACTCACGAACTAAGCACATTGAAATTCGACATCATTTTATTTGTGATCATGTTTTAAACAATATTGTTGAACCAGAATTTATACCTACTGAAGATCAACTAGCGGACATCTTTACTAAACCACTTAGTCTAGATTGATTTGAGAAAATTAGAGGCGAATTAGGGCTATGTGACCCATTATGAACTTTTTTTTTACCTAATTTTGAAAATTAAGAAAAAATTATCTAGATGTTTCAAATTTTTCTTTAGAGCTTAGGATAACCTAGTTTAAGGTCAAGAAACCTATAGAAACTGAGTTTAATCATTTTTGACCTTTAGACTGATTTTTTGCTCGAGCTGACTCGAGTTATCAGGGCGCTAGGCGAGCCGACTTGAAGGTCGGGCCGAACATTTTTTTTACTAGGGTTTCCGTGCTTTCTGTTTTTATGTTTTTAGGTTTTGGCCGTTTCCACTTAGCCGACTCCATATTCCATTCTAGGAAACCTTCCAAAAACTCTATCAAACCCCTCATAACCTTTAATCTTAGCTAGATGGCACCCCGCAAAGCAGTGGCCAAGAAACCCTTGCGAGTGGTTCAGACAGTCGCGGAAGAAAGGAGAACCAAGAGGAGGTTGGACACATCCAATCTGGAAGAGGAATAGTCGATTGAGCGGGAAGAAGAATCTCAAGCACCCTAGAAAGTAATTCTTATGGGAAATCATCATGTTACTCCGGGTAGGTGCATTGATTTTGTTTTTCTGGAGCAAGAACAATTGCATATCGAGGATTGGCTTGAAAAACAAGGGTGGAAAGATTTTTGTCTGTTGAATGTTCTGACATATCCTAATTTAGTCCGTCAATTTTTTGAAAATATGTCATTGGGAGCATTTCATTTAGAAGGAACAGTTAAAGGAAAGCATATAGAGATAAGTGAACAGAAGCTTTCAAGTATACTGAACATACCAAAAGAAGGGGAGTGTTATTTAGTTTTAAATGAGAAACAAAAGACCCTCAGACTCATATTGGAGGGATCAAATGTGAAAGGCATTGTGCATGTGAGTGCAAATCAGCTATCATTGGAGATGAGGCTATTGCACAATATTATCAGTAGGATTTTCTTGCCTCGAACGGAGAGATTTGATTGGGTCAGCAAGCGTGACCTTATGTTTATGAGGTGACTGATTGAGGGGGAGGCCCTCAACTTGCCATTTATCATGCTATCGCAGATGAGGGAGGCAGCCCGTAGGGCACGGGCTTGTCTGCCGTACAGGATGGTTTTTACATTATTATTTCAGGATGCCCTGGTAGATCTGACTGGAGAGGATAGCCGACTACTGCTGCACATTAACAGTTATACTGTGAAATCCCTTACCAGAATGGGATTCATTAAAGTTGATGGCAATTGTGTCAGGAAGACTTTTGGTGTTCCTATAACACATTCAGATGATTCAGAGGATCATACTCATGCGGCTCAGGGACTTTGTGAGGAGACTAATGCACAGGCTGATGAGGCTGAACCGTCAGAGCTAGCTCCTACCACACCTCATTCACCAGTCAGGACTTCCACAGCTGTTAGACCTGATGCAGAGGACAAACTTCAGAAAGTCTTGGAGGAGATATCGTGTCTAAGATTAGACATTGATAATAGGATCACTCTACTCCAGACTGAGATGTAGTAGGGATTTCGTGATGTTATTACCATTTTAAGACAGCTTTCTACAACCAGCCAGCATGTACCTTCGACTTCCATAGCACCTGGCACTAGCACTGGCACTGATCGAGAGCAAGGATCGATGGCACATTCCAGTGACGTACCTTCTCACACCACACTTGCTGATGTTGAGCCCGAGGCTGGTATAGGGGTTACAGGATCTGAGGTTGGACAGACTCTGGCTACCTAGATACTTTCAACCACCAGCACCTTGGCATTATCTTTTGATCCACCGACTGCCAGACCCACACCCATTGTTATAACTTCAGAGTCTAAAGCCAAAGCTAAAACTAAAGTGTCTAGGACTACCACTCCTACTAGGACTAGGATTAGGGATCTTCGACCTAGATTTCCTAAGATTAAACCTAGTCCAGGAATCTTAGAAGTCGGTTCCTCTTCTAACGAAGAAGAACCTGATAGTGACGATCCTAGCCCATCTTTTTGATGTTTAGGCTTTTATTGTGATGTTTTCGGGACTGTATATTGTTATATTTTGGTTTTTGTGATACAATTTTGTAGTGCTGAAGCGCATATTTAACGTATCACATTTGTAACTGACTTTTTATGTATAGATATCACTTTTTATGTTACATATCTTGAATTATTGTGAATGAATGTTCTCTTGTATGCCTTTTGTTGATGATAAAAAGGGGGAGAATGGAGATTGTGCATGAAAAAGCTTTAATATGAATGTTTAATTCACAAATTTATATAAAAATTTGAAAAGGCTATGTTATTTTGGAGATTGTGTGTATGAAAAAGCTATAGGATGTTGATTGTTATGAAAATATGAATGTTGAAATAAAAACTTCAATGATTCATGAAAATTTGATGAAATTTAGAAGGAATGATATTACAAATAGTAAGGGGGAGCTTTACTTCAAATATTATCATGAAGTTCACTTCAAATGTTTGGTAATTTTATAAGTTTTGATACGCACTGTATAGATGATACTCTTGATACATTCTGTGTTAATACATCATGTTTTGATACATATTGTTCATATAATACAGAAAATACAATGTATCGATACATATGATACTTTATGTTAAAAGTGCTCAATTTTATACATTTGATACATATGATACATTGTGGCACATTATGTTGATACATTAATACCTAATCTGTGTGACACACATAAATTTGAATATACTGCAATTGTAAAGTGTTTTAATTTTTAATCATGCCCAATGTTTTGTCATCATCAAAAAGGGGGAGATTGTTGACCCTGGAATGATTTTGATAATCACAAAACATTGGAGCATATATTTGATACTAACTCCTTCAAATTGTTTAAGAAGTTTTGCAGGAAATTGGTTATTTTTAGTTTAAAATAGTTTTCAAACTGATTTGAGGGTAATGCAATTTTGTATAAAGTTTTATGAACTTGAACTTGTAAAAACCATAGTTTTATTAATTTTGTAATCTTGTAAAATGGGCTGAAGATTGTAAAAATTTAAAGGTATGTAAATTAGCTTCTATTTGATTCAATGTTGAAGACTTTTGGAGAAGCTTGAAGCATTTTTTTGAAGATTTACAAGAGCTGACTCTTGGATCAAGAGCTAACTCGTGGTGACACGGCACGGAGAAAGTTTTAGTGTTTCAACATCAAGAGCCGACTCCTATCCCAAGAGCTGACTCGTCCAGAGCTATGTATTTTGAAGATCTGAGAACTCGAGCCGACTCTGCCTTGAAGAGCCGACTCTAAGTATTCATGGTTTTGACTTGACCGAAGGCAAGAGCCGACTCTAGCTAGAAGAGCCGACTCTTACAGAGTTTCATTTTGGGCTGTCCGAGACTTCGAGCTGACTCGTGGATCTCGAGCCGACTTGTGGAGCAGTTTTCTGCACTTCAACGGCTAGTTGCTGAAGTTGAAATTTGAACTCCATTTCATCTCCAACAGCTATTTTACGAATCCCTAGGCCCTACAATGGCCATATCTCTTGGAAAACTATAAAAGAGATTGTTTTTGAAAGATTAAGAAAGATTATTAGAGCTTTATTGTGGAATTATCTGGAGATATTGAAGAGCCTTCAAGTCATTCACTTACCTACCAAAAAGAGCTTTCAAGTTGGATTCAAAGCTTCACTAACTCTACTCTATCATTGAATCCACTCATTGAAGAAGGGTAGAAGCAGCTTGAAGAGCACTAAAGACCATTCAAGGCTTGACTTCATCTTGATCTACATCGGCAACACTTAAACAAACTCGGTTTGTTTAGTTGCTTGTTTATCATTTCTTTATGTTAGTTTTCTCTCTAAGAACAGCAAGAGACTGTGTCTTAAGAGAGGGTTGAAGGTTTTTAGGTGAACCTTATAAAACCTAAGTTGGGTTTCTTGGTAATCCCGGTATAAAACCAAGTATTTGGGTTTTCTTTGGTGATCCTGTTTAAAACCAAAGGAAGTTAGGATTTCTTTGGTGATCCCGGTAAAACCAAAGTGTATAGGTTTAGATTGTGAGCCTGGTAAAACAATCCAATTGTATTCCGGTCGGGGGATATAGTAGAAATCCCAAGTGGTGCTTAGGTAGTGGACGTAGAAGCTGGTTGCTCTGAACCACTCTAAATCTCTTTGTGTTTGTGATTGTATTCTTATTGCTTTATTGATTTTACTTAATTACTTCTGCATTGTATATTGCATCACAACACCAAAAAAATTTGAAAGTGCACATTATTGTGAAAAGTTTTTAATCCCAATTCACCCCCCTCTTGGGAAGCCACCTAGGCAACAAATGGGGACATCAAAACCCATCCGGGTTTTTTCATTTTTTTTGGATTTTTCTTTTTTATTTTAGTTTAAATTTTTATCCCAGCTATTTTGCCTATTCCTATTATTTCCATTTGATTCTAGACTTATCCCCGACTTATCCTTAGGTTATCCCTGTCATCTTCATTCTCCGTTCTTTCTCCCAGAACTTTTATTTTTCTTCCCATTCGACCCGGATCCGCCACGCCCTACCACCGGTGACCTTGACAGCCGTCCACCTCCCCCCTGGTGTCGACCTCCTCGTGGGAATTTTGGCGAATCCCATGGAATAGCCCACGGCCATGTGCCCCTGCGGCTCCACCCATGGCCGTCCGCTCCTTACTGCTCCACCCATGCTACGCCCCTCTCCACCGCACCGCCGACCACCGCCTTGCTCCACCGCCGCTCCCTCCCGGTCGGAAGATGCACGGCCAAGCCACCAGCTTCGGAGCCTTCCAAGGATGCTGTCCGCTCCAAGGATGCCATCCGCTCCATGGCCGCCTCCCTCCCTGCCACCATCTCCACCGTGCTCACCATCTTGGCCGTGCCGCCGCTGTGCCGCTGCTTTCCCCAATGTTGATGTCGGCAAAGCCTCCAAGCCTTCTTCCCCATCCGCCCCTATTCCCCAACAAGTATTCCAGATGAAAAGTAAAGCAACAGCACCAAAGAAAGCAACAACAAGAATGAGAGGAATAGCATTATGAATAGCTCTAAGAATAAACCCACCAGCAATGAACCCCATCACAAATAGAAGAACCACAGCCCACAATATCGGTTTAGGGAACTTGCTCTTGAAAGAATTATCAACATCCTGGCTGAGATTAGTGACAGCTTGGTTGTGTGTAATGGAAGTGATATGTAGCTTGGCTAGCCGAGTAGAATCCAAAGGGCCAGAGACTTTTCGGGGGGCACCAGATGAATTTAGTGGACTTGAGGATATTGGTCCAGACGTGATGAGTCCCATGGCTGGAAACACTGTAAGAAGGGGACCAAAATTTTGGCGAGCCATTGAGGTGATTCCTCCAGATTGAGGACCAGATGACTTCTTGATTGAATCACCGTGTCTGTTAAGAGGTCCGTAACTGGATTTCTGTCTACTTGATCTCCCTGTAACTAGAATTCCTGCTGATGAACTTGGACAAGATGAAAAGTTAGACCGACCACCAGAGTTAGGCATGACGGTCCCTGAATGAGCAGCACCTCCAAATGATCCGACCCTTGAAGGAGCATTTGTAATAGGACAAGATTTCCTTGACTTTGAGAAATCCACAGAATCTTAGGAAAGGGAAGAACAAAAGATCAAGATGAAAGCAAAATAACTTAGCATGCTTCTCAGGGCAGAAATAATTTTGCACGGATCTTAGGGCAGCATGCTTCTCAGAGCAGGGGTTTTTCTATGTAGATCTCAGAGCAAAGGAGGAATTTGAATTCAAATTTGAATGGGTCCACATTTTCCTCCACAAATGCTACCGCTCTTCATGGAAATGCCCTCCATTCTCTACCCTTATTTTGTTATTTTCGAATTTCAAAATTTGAATTTCAAAGGGCTTGGTCTCTATAAAATAGGCTCTAATCCTCCTTATAATAAAGGAATTGAGAAATGAAATTTTTGTTTTAGAGAAGAGTGATTCTTCTTCACTCCATGAGTGATTCTTCCTCCTCCTCATATTCCTCCACTAACTCAGCTTCAGTCTCATAAACCTCTTCCTCACAAGGGTCACTAATCTCAGGGTCCTCTACTTCAGGTTTCCCTATATGTAAGGCTCGCGATGGACATTGGGCAGCATAATGACCAGTCTGATTACACTTAAAGCATATTGGGATTTGGTTTCGATCCTTCTGAACCATAGGTTCCTTACCCTTGTCATCTCTACGAATGGGCTGGGGATTGGGTCTAGGTCGATTTGTAGGGAATCGGTTCTGGTTTGGCATATTTCCAGGGGCATTAAATCTAGATGAATCAGATTGATAGGTAGGTTTCCTTGGAAATCTCTCAGCATCCCTAGCAACCTAATAGGCATGTTCTAAATCATTCACTTCTCTTAGAATCAGTTCCCTCTTAATGTCCTCATTCAGGCCTGCTCTAAACCTAGACAAAGTAACCGACTCAGACTCGGACACACCACACCGCATAACATACTCATCGAAAATGGCTATGTATTCGGACACAGTCTAATTTCCTTCGGTCATCTTCTGCCACTGATCTAAAAGCCTTTGTTCATAGGAGAATGGTAGGTATTTGGCCCTTAATTTGAGTTTCATGTCCTCCTATGTAGCTATATGTGGGTCTCTTCTCTGTCGGCTTAACCTTTTCACATTACCCCAATACAGTCGTGCTTGTCAGATCAACCTAAACTTAGCGAATTTGACCTTACGCTCTTCCGACATGGTGTACCTTTCGAAGTACTGATCCATATCACTTTCCCAATCAGAGTACATCTTGGGATCTAAAGTACCATCGAATATGGGGGCACCATCGAATATGGGAGCTTCTAGTCTGATACTCATAAGGGCTCGTGCTTCCTGATCATCTATGTCATACTGCTGCCTCCTAGGAATAGGATCAGGTGTAACCTCTCTACGTTGGGCTCGATGCCTTGGAATTGGATCATGTGTGGCCTCTCTACGTTGGGCTCGATGCCTGGGGATTGGATCATGTGTAAGCTCTGGAAGCTGGGGTCCTGGACCATACTGTGGGATAAATTCCAGTGGTGTAGGATCAGGTTGAGACACATGGGATCCTTCTAATGAACCTATTCTTTTATTCATTTGATCAAACCTCTGGTCGACTCTAGCACTAAACTGCCTCTGTTCAGCACTAAGCTGCCTCATTTGCTCAGTCAAAGATCTCATGAAAGTTTCCATCATGGGGTCCATGGATGTACTAGGTTGGTCCTGGGGGACCTGGTATGGGGTTCCTGACCTAGAAGTCATGCAAGGACACAATGCACTCAAACAAACCTAATCGATTATGGATAGCTAGACCTAGAGTCCAAACTAGATACCTAATCAAGGTGGCAAGCTAGTCTATAGTAACTCAAGACTTGGCTAGGCAGGTGTAAGGGGAGTGTAGGTCCCTGATTGCCAATCCTAGACACCAATCAGAGATTGGCCAGGTAGGCGGACCAGCTCACTTGCCCTTCGGGACGTAATCCCTGAACCACCATTCTAGACACCAAGAAATGGGCACACACAAATTTAGTTGACATGATTGACTTGACACTAACTCGGACCCGACCAATTGGTGTCCCTAAGCTCATTAGAACAATTAGGTTCTAATCAATTTTAATTAGGGCTTGGGCTCAAATGCAAAGTGGGTGGTTTTGGGCTAGGGAAAGGTTATGAACTCCTCCCCCTATGTTATATTGTATGCCCTTAAAAATCAATTAGAAAATAAATGCAACAAGCAACTAATAAATCTAAACCTTAATGATTTTTTTTTTTTTGGGCAAAACCTGTTCTTAGGCCGAAAACAAAGAACTGCAATTTCACAGAAAACAATAAATTGTAAAAAAAATTAATAAAAATACTTTGAATTTCAAGGAAACTAACAAAATAAATTTCATATTTCTTTGATTTTTATACGTATAGAAACAATTAAAAGAACAGAGCATATACTGGAAGGCCGAGATGCAGAATTTAACTAAATACAAGATTAACCTAATCTAAACCTGCTCTGATACCAAATTTGATGTGGGACATGGATGTGATGCAATACTAAAGGTTGATTTAAATTTTATGTTAATCGAGAGCAAATGTTCATTAACCTAACAGCCTATTAAATAATATGTTAAAAGAATCTATAGCAAGCAACTAAATACTGGATTACATCACCCGCATGCATACCTAACAAAATAATTAATTAGATGGATCATGGCGATTGAGAAACCACCCTAGATTAGGTTCCTACTTTCTAACATCAGATCTAGAGGAAGAGAAAGGGATCTTGAGTTATCGATACGCTTAGAAACCTCCTCTGATGAAGATCTGGATCACTGCACTCTAGGGTTGAAGAATCGGACTCCAAACTGATCGCTCATGGCATCCGGATTCTGATCGAGCTAATTCCAAAGCATGGACGCCGATCTTCAGAGTCGGATCTCAAGAGAATCTGCCAAAAAACACCAAAAATAGCAATTAAATGTTGGAAATCAAAAGCTAGAAGGAAGGCTGGCACCAAGGTAATTGGTCCTCCCGGGGATCTTCTTCTTTGGTTGGCTTCTAGGATCTTTTCAAAGCATTGGATGAAGGCCTTGAAGAGACTTAGGGATCAGATCTGATGGAGGGATTGGATGGATAAATAGGGCATCGCACCCCGGTAGAACTTGGATGTCGCACCCAAGTGTTCTAGGCGTCACACCTAGCACCTATCAGCCGTCACAGCTAGAAAGGAATTGGAAGAAGAACTCGGTAGAGTTTCACTTCATTTCATCAAATATTCATTTTTTTTTATAAAGGGTACAGGGTCCTATTTATAGGATTATTCCTTAAAAGAAGTACAATAGGACTCAATTTAAAACCTCCTTGTAATCTTGGACTTCTCCTTGAGCTTGAATTTTGAATGGCTTGATCTGAATTGGACGACAACTCTGTGGAGCAAGGCACTAATTTCCTTCTTATTTCTTCTTAAATTGGCATAAAATCCTTCTTGAATCACCGTGATATTTGAAATGGGACTCCCTTGGTCGGCTAAAGGAATTTGAATGGAGTTTGGATGATGGATAAGTCCTTCTCTTGAATTTGAATGAAGATTGGATGAGGGCTTTCATTTAAAGTTTAAATTCCTTGGAACTCTTCAAATGGGGCGGCAACTTAGAATTAGCGTTAAGAAATAGAAGCAGATGGTGCACTTCTCCCTTGGGCATGATTTCATCTGATATGGAATCCTATTTGAAATTTAAATGAAGAGAGCTCCTTCCCATGTACTCTTTCTTGTTTAAATTTGAACCTCCCTTGCTTCTTGGATGGGGCATCTTAGAAGTAGGTGAGAATAGAGGGAAGAGGGTGCCAGATGAAGCAGACTCCTTTTGCTTTACTCCTCTTAAAATATGAGGCGCCAAATAATTTTCCTATGGGCCGACCATGTGGTGTTGTCTTGACTTGTGTAGCATGTCAAAATTCAAGTGACAGGCCATGTGTTATTGTCTCCTTTTTAATACAGGACTCAATAATTAAAGCCCTACTTGATCAATAAGAACCCAATTTGATCAAAAGGCAATCAAAAGATAAGACATGTAAATAAGTAATTCAACTTGGTAAAAGGGGTTTAGCCCAAAAGGCTAAATAAATAAAACCCTAATTCCAGTTGGTAACAGGAGCTAACCCTAACTAACCCAAAATAACAGAAATTTAAATAAATTATTACATGAATAAAAGGGTTGGGTCTAGGGTTTCATTCACAGGTGATCCACAAAGATGTGGGTTCAACCTGTCGATATTTTTGGGCCCTGGTGTCCTCACCATTGTGAGGTCACGCCCAATTATCTCCCTTTCCATTCCATCTTCTCTATCCCCTCGTGGCCTTTGAGATCCATCCTAGTGCCTCCAAGTATCGAGGAGGGTGTATTGCCTTAGAGGTGAGAGGTCTCTTCATTAGGGTTTCTCCCAAAGCCTATGAGATTCAGGTCCCTATCCTCCACCCTATTATTCTTTCGCCATCAAATTAGAAAATCCAAAAAAAAAAATAGAATACCCTAATCTAGGTGACTTCTAGGCTCACCATTGATCCTAGCTCTTAGCCTTCCGTTATCCCGCATCAATTTTGGTATCAGAGCGGGTTAGGATTAGGGTTGAAAAAAAAAAGTTGAAAAGAAAAAGAAGAGAGAAAAAAAGGAAGAGAAAAAAGAGAGAAAAAAATTCGTGGCAAGCTTGACTCGATGGAGTCGAGTTTTCCCCACCTCAAGGGAATGATGGGGACATCAAAACCCATTCGGGTTTTTTCATTTTTTTTCGGATTTTTCTTTTTTATTTTAGTTTAAATTTTTATCCCAGCTATTCTACCTATTCCTACTATTTCCATTTTATTCTAGACTTATCCCCGACTTATCCTTAGGTTATCCCTGTCATCTTTTTTCTTCGTTCTTTCTCCCAAAACTTTTATTTTTCTTCCCGTTTGACCCGGTCCGCCATGCCTGACCACCGGCGATCTCGACAGCCATCCACCTCCCCCCCGGCGCTGACCTCCTCATGGGAACGCTGGTGTGTTGGGGTTTCAGGTGCACCGCAGCGGAAGTGTAATTTCAAAATGATGAAATTTGCATCGAAATCCCTTAGCCAAGATCTCCTTTTACTAATTAAAACATACATACTAACATTCAAACATAGATTGTTAGAATTAGAGTACCAACCTGCAATCGCTAATTCCAACAAAGTTGATGTTGAAGGGGCTGATTGAATTCACCAGGCGTCCAAGTGTCCGCCCTCCGATGGTGATCCACACAGAGCAGTGATCAAGACAACTCTATCTTCTTTTCAAAGGTTCCTTCTATTGAGTTCTTCTTCCTAGAACTCAATTGCTTGGACTATGGCTTGAATTCCTCCACACAAAGGCTTGCTTTCCTTTCCTTGACTCCTTCTCCTCCTTCCACCAAGACCTTGGCCCTTTAGACACCCTTGTCTTGAAGAAAAAGACCTTGTCCTAAGAGGACATAGGCTTGTCTTAAGTTGGAGGAGAAATTAAGACAATGATGTCTTAATGTATGAAAGAAAGGAAGAAATCAGAACTTCTTTCTTTCCTTTACCGTCGGAGACTTTTACTTTTATCTTGTTCAGTAGCAGAGTTTCGACAGAGGTTTACTCTGTAGAGGAAACAATGCAAGAGCAAGAAAAAATAAAAGAGTCTTCAGGAGAGGAAGAAAGAAAAAGATTACATAATGTTCTGATTTTTCCCGACCCTTTAAATAGAAATCAGATAGGCGCCTACACACCTCTCCGTAATCTCTTTCTCACGCCCTTTCCAATTTCTCACGCCCCATCCTCCCATCTCATGGCCTTCCAGATTAAATCCCACGGCTCTTCTTAAAGGAAAAACCGCGGTGTTTTAAAAGGAAGGAAGTCGCGACTTTTCATCTCCGAAGAGATGTTATTTCGCGTGCCCGGGAGGAGTTAGCGCTTTCTTTCTTTCTCAAAATCCCATCAGCCGTTGGATTCTCATCCAAGGGGGGAGAGAAGGTGCGCTAATCACTTAAGAAGGAGGCCGCCCAAATAAAAACATCGGAGAATTTATTTGGGGCGCGCCAAGAGTCCATGCACCATGGACTCTTCCTTAAGGCGCGCCAAGAGTCCATATGCGCATGGACTCTTGGTGTTTGGCATGAAAAATAAAAGGGGGCGGGTGGGGAGGCTAGCCAAGCTACATGGCTAGCCAATAGGGTTAGCCACATTCCCGTTTTTCTTAATTAGGGTCTAATTAGGTCCAATTAGAACCCAATTTGAACCAATCCGGAACCCTAATTCGAATCCGATCCGAATAGAAGCTAGGGCTTGCAACACCTGCTAGAGTGTTATCTTGCAAAGACGATTTAATTCCAAATTAAATTCTTGATCAATCCTCTTAAGTGTGTGACCCATTGGGTTCCACATCTAGCCAGCAGTGGGTTCGAATACAAGTTGACCTAATTTGATTAGAACTCTTTCTAATCGATTTAGGTCAAACCGGGCTTACCCGAATCGATCAATTAGGATTCTTCCTAACATGTGATCTTTGAACTTGATCAACCCACAAGACAAGATTGACGTCTAGCAACGTGTCATGTCTACCCGGAAGATATGGAAATTCTGGTGAAATACCAAAATTACCCTTCAGTAGAGAGTTACCGTACAATTAAATCTTTCGATCAGCCTGCACCCAAAATATAACTATGGATATGGATATATGTCAAATCCAATATTATATTTGTTTCTAGCTCAATCTTATAATGATGATTCGATTATCTTGATATTAGAAACCATCTCTAATATCTTCACTTTGATCAAAGATTCCCTGAATCATCATGCGATTGTTGACTAGCTGGATGCAATCTCCTCTTACTAAGAGTGATCGATTCCTTGTTGACCTACTCATTACCTTCATATTCAATTCACCATTCCCAGTATCAATCCTGTGCATGTCTCAGTGTCATGATTAGGATTGAACCAAAGGATGGGTTCATGTACATAAGGTACTTATGGCAGTCTCAGGTCAAAAGATTACTTGTACCACTCCCACTATGAGAACCTTCTATTGACATGTAGCTAAGACTCCATTAGATGTTCTCAAGTTGGATCATATCAGTGAACTCATTCTCCAATGAGCACCCACATCCCAGTATTAGTGTCATACACAAGTGACTGTGAGAGCAGTCACCCTTTCCAGTATACCCGGGATGTGCTAGTCTTATCGGAAAACCCTGATCCCCTACTCAGGGTTCCTTTGACTAGGAATACTTTAGATTAAGGTTTTAAGATTTTAGGTCTCACTGGTATGATCTCATCATAACCCTAAAATCATAGCCCTAATCTATGGGGTTCATCATATAATAAACACAGCGTATGATGAAAAATAATGCCTTTATTTAGAAAATTATCAATTACAATGGTTTGGGAGATACAACAGAGATTGGTTTGTAGGGCATATCCCTTTCATGGTGAATCCCACATAACTGCCCACGACCGTGCACCCCTGCGGCTCCACCCATGGCCGTCCGCTCCCTGCTGCTCTGCCCATGCTGCACCCCTCTCCGCCGCCCCGTCAACCGCCACCCTGCTCCACCAAAACTCCCTCCTGGTCGAAGACCCACGGCCAAGCCATCGGCTTATGATCCATCCAAGGACGCTGTCCGCTCCATGGCCGCCTCCCTCCCTGCCGTCATCTTCACCATGCCCGCCATCTCGACCGTGCCGCCGCCGTGCCATCGCCTTCCCCAACGTTGATGCTGGCAAAGCCTCCAAGCCTTCTTCCCCATCCACCCTTGTTCCCCAACAAGTATTCCAGATGAAAAGTAAAGCAACAGCACCAAAGAAAGCAACAACAAGAATGAAAAGAATAGCATTGTGAACATCTCCAAGAATAAACCCACCAGCAATGAACCCCATCACAAACAGAAGAACCACAGCCCAAAATATTGGTTTGGGGAACTTTCTCTTGAAAGAATTGTCAACATCCTGGCTGAGATTAGTGATAGCTTGGTCGTGTGCAATATAAGTGCTATGTAGCTTGGCTAGCCCAATAGAATCCAAAGGGCCAGAGACTTTTCGAGGTGCTCCAGATGAATTTAGTGGACCTGAGGATATTGGTCCAGATGTAATTAGTCCCGTGGCTGGAAGCACTGCAAGAAGGGGACCAGAATTTTGGCAAGCCATTAAGGTGATTCCTCTAGATTGAGGACTAGATGACTTCTTGACTGAATCACTGTCTGTTAAGACGTCCATAAATGGATTTTTGTTTACTTGAGCTCCCTGTAACTAGAATTCTTGCTGATGAAACTAGACTAGATGAATAGTTAGACTGACCACCAGAGTTAGGCATGACAGGCCCTGAATGAGCAGCACCTCCAAATGATCCGACCCTTGAAGGACCATTTGTAATAGGACCAGATTTCCTTTATTTTGAGAAATCCACAGAATCTTAGGAAAGGGAAGAACAAGAGATCAAGACGAGAGCAAAACAACTTAGCATGTTTCTCAGGGTAGAAATAATTTTGCACAAATCTCAGGGCAGCATGCTTCTCAGAGCAGGGGTTTTTTTATGCAGATCTCAAAGCAGAGGAGGAATTTGAATTCGAATTTGAGTTCAAATTTGAATGTGTCCACATTTTCCTCCACAGATGCCGCCGCTCTTCATGGAAATGCCCACCATTCTCTCCACCATTTTCTTCCCTTATTTTGTTATTTTTGAATTTCAAAATTTGAATTTCAAAAGGGCTTGGTGTCTATAAAATAGGCTCCAATCATCCTTATAAAAAAGGAATTGAGAAATGAAATTTTTTTTTATAGAAGAGTGATTCTTCTTCACTCAATGAGGAGAGGGTGTAAGGCCCAACCCAGGACATGATGTGAGGTCATGCCCAGTTATCTCCCTTCCCATTCCATCTTCTCTATCCCCTCATGGCCTTTGAGATCCATCCTAGTGCCTGCAAGTATCAAGGAGGGTGTAATGCCTTAGAGGTGAGAGGTCTCTTCGTTAGGGTGACTCCCAAAGCCCATGAGATCCAGGTCCCTATCCTCCACCCTATTATTCCTTCGCCATCAAATTAGAAAATCCAAAAAAAGAAATTAGAATACCCTAATCTAGGTGACTTCTAGGCTCACCATCGATCCTAGCTCTTAGCCCCCCATTGTCCCGCATCAGTGTCCCTATACAAGTGGTCGTGAGACTAACCACTCTCTCCATCAAGCATACATAAGATGTGCCAGCCTCTTTGAAAATATCGATCCCCAACTCGATGATCCTATGATAGAAAATATTTTAGATTATGATTTATAACATCTTATGTCTCACTATTATAAACTTCATCTTAACCCTAAATCTATTGCCCTAATCTATGAGATCATCATAATCTTAAAATAAAAAGTATAAGGCACAGCATATAATGAATTAAAATACTTTTTATTAATATAATATCATACATGAGTCAGGAAAATTTTATAGAAAATCTCCTATTACATAAGAATTATGTTTGGCTTTCAGGGTGCTATTCTTTCACTCTACACGATGGGAGTTTCCTTGTCCCAAGGTAGGTCCCCTTCCAACTATTTGATGAATAGTCTTTGGCTTTTCTGAATAGGCAAATTAACTTTGCTTTTTGGTGCAAGCTTGATGATCCAATGTGGGGTGCAGGTGGCAGCTCTCAAGAAGTCATCTCTACTACCCTCGGGGATCTGAAGAGGAAGAGGGCTCACTTCCCATCTCTAGTGAAGAGGGCAAAGAAGAATAAGGGGCTACCCCCTAGGACTTTACTCCTAGCCCTTGTGAGGCATCACTATGAGTGCAGAGGCAAAAGGTGGGGCCCCAAAAACTCGGCAGGGATGCCTCATTGAGAACCGATGAGGCTTCGGAGATCGAAAAGAGGGAACCAATTACTATTATGAAGGCCCAAGCTAAGGTCAACAGGGCCTAGATTCTAATGGCGGAATCTCTAAGGCAAGTTACCAGGGTGGCTACGAAGGCCAAAGTGGCGGTCACCAAGGTGAAGCAGCTAGTAGTGGCTATGGAAAATGCTAGTGAGGGTGAATAGGCAAGCCCTCTACTACTCGAGAGAATTCCCCCACCTCTAGCAATGTTTTCTTGCTAGGGATGGAAGGATGCCTCAAGCTTCTGGAGGACTTCATTCCTTCAAGGGTCAAGGAGGAGGCACAAGGGAGGCCTATGAATGAGGGCCTGTAGCAATTCATCCAGGTCACCAAATCTATAAGTTCTTCTTTCAAAGGTTTTTCTCATTATAAACTTTCCTTTAGGGATGAAGACCTTACTAAACTTCGCTTCTAATATAGGGCTTCTTAGAGACCTAGGAGCTTCTGCAATATGTGGATTGCCTCCTCAGTAAGGCAGAATAGTCATAGAGGCTCGCCAAGATGGTGGAGAGGGAATGCAATCGGGTAATCAAGGAACATAGTTAGACCAGTGGACTCTTGTCAATTGAGAAGGTGAGGGTGGAGATGGCAGAGGCCTCTTTGGTGACCAAATCCACTTGCTTCGACAAAAGCATGGTTGAATGTGCGAAGCTCCACTACCTTTGGCAGAGGCATGGAGCTAAGGGAGAAACACCTTGCTAAGGCATGGGTGGCCCTTGGTAAGGCTGAAGCAAGGGTTGCCAAGGCTGAGAGGTCACTTGGTAATGTAAAGGTGAAGGTCATCGAGTCTAAGACTAGGGCATGGGCAACAAAAGAAGTTCTTGGCAGGGCCAAGGACCAGGCCTCTACTATGAGGGAGTAGGCTTGAGCAATGGAGGCATGGGCCTCCAAAGAAATAGTGGAGGTAGTCAAGGCCTTCAACATTAGAGGGGAGTATCGTCAGATGGTACTGGACTTCTGCAGGACCACCTTTTGACAGAGCTTTAAGCTTATGAAGAGGTGGGTCACCAAGTAGTTTTCCAAAGTGGATATCAGGAAGCTAATGGTGGAGTCTCCTCCAAGTAGCGGCAAAGGCTCTAATGGGGAAGGCTCGGAGGAGGGTGAAGATCTACAAAGCCTCCCATGACCAATAAGCATCCTTTTGTTTTCTTTTCCTATCTATCCTTTGTAATGGCCATCAAGGCCTATATAGAACATTTAGAGGATCAATGAAATGGAACCTTTTGCTAAATTCCAATTTCATCAAACTTGCTTTTCCTTTTCTCTTGTTGGCATACTAACCAGGTATACCACCATGTTGTTTAGGCAAAGGAGTTTACACTTTATGAACTAATTGGGTGTCCAGTTAGAAAGAGATCTCAGAAGAGGAAGAGGGATGATGGTGAGGCCAACAAAGAGGGGAAGGGTGCTGCATTGATTGAGGAGGTACCAGCTCCCCAGGAGGGCATCGCTGAGGAGGTCTTGGGGGTGCCTATTGTTGAACCTAAAGTGAGTGTCCCAGTCAAGGTGACAAAAATGGCTCCACCTATCTTTATGGATATTGTTGACCCCTGGAATGATTTTGATGATTACAAAATATTGGAGCATGAATTTGATACTGATGCTTTATATGTGTTTAAGAAGTTTTTGTATGGTAATTCTAATGGACAATCATCAATCTTATGTTTCTCAAGACCAATGGAATTAATCTATGTATTCAACAAAAAATTTATGTATTTGAGAGCCCTAAGTAAATTCAATTATATGTTCATGAAAAAGAAGCCACATTTATGTAATTTTATGTATAAATATCTTAGAATAGGTTTAGAAGTTGTTTGGAAGAAGTTTGGAAGAAGTTTGGAAGTGGTTTGAAGCTATTTGAAGCTTTTGGAGAAGATTCACTCAAGCCGACTCTAATAGATAAAGCTGATACATTTCTTGGCAAGGCACAACACTTTTTTGATGCAAAATATTCGAGCTGACTCTAAGAAGATCAGAGTCAACTCTTACAGAGTGACAGAAATTTACTTTTAAGATTTTAGTCAACCGAGATGACTCTAATTTGATAAGAGCCGACTCTCACAGACTGTACAATTACTTCACTGACAATCCAAGCTGACTCAAGTTCTCCAAGTCGACTCGAATCCCAGGATTTCAATAGTAACAACTAGTTCCATAATTCAAATTTTTTGAAGTTAAAGCCCCCTAATGGCTAGTTTTTGATTCCCAAGAGATTTCAATGGCCATATTCATCTGGGATCACTTCAAGAAGCTATAAATGAAGGATTTAAGAGAAGAAAAAAAAACTTTTATGGAGCATTCATGAGAGTATTGAATATCCCAAGAGTTTTCTTATAAAAACTCATGTTCTCCAACAACTTCCAACTGCATTATTGAGTTAAACTTTGAAGAGTTAAGAGAGCCTTGAAGAGCATTGAAGAAGCATTTAAGAAGGCCTTATTAAGAGCTTCAACTTTAATCATTCAACAACATGAGGTTTGTTTTAGTATTGCTTCTTTTGTTAACTCTATTTTTGAGTTATTACAAGTACAGCAGGTGGTTGTAGCTTGTGAATTTGCTTTAGGTTGTTAGTTAGCCTTGAAAACCAAGTTGGATTGTGTTGCCCAGCTAGTTAGCCCAAGAGGGGGGGTGAATTGGGTATTTTAAAAAATTAAGCAATTATATTCTTTACTTTGAGTGTTTGTGTAACAAAGTGATTGTGCTAAGAAGAAATGCAGCAGAAATAATAAATTAAATTAGAGTAATAAATAGCAAGTAATAAAGGAAGCAATCATACATAAACACAAAGGTTTATAGTTGTTCAGTGCACTCCAAGCACCTACATCCATTCCCAAGCTTTCTCTTGGGTATTTCTTTATAATCTCTTCAAGATTATAACTGACTTGTTTTCCAAGACTCACATGTTAAAACCTAAGTTGGTTTTATCTCCTAGGCTTACCAACAACCTTTACACCTTGTTTTAATCTAGGCTAACAAGTCCAAACTAAGTTGGTTTTGTCTCTTAGGCTCACCAACAATCTTTAATACTAGTTTCAATACCTTTGAAACTAGAACAATAAATGAAATCAAGTGTACAAAAAGTAAAACACAAGAATTAGTTCCTTAATGAGCAGAAATAAATATCGTTGAAGCTCTCTTGGTTGCTTGAGTTGACTCGGAATTTCTTGAATACACACTTTTGGTAAAAAACTTGAAATCTCAAACCCTAAAAAATGGAAGCCTTTTTGATGCTGGATGACTCTAAGAATTGCTAAATATGCAAAAAAAATAGTAAACTATTTTTTTTTTGTGAGTTTTATAATTTAAGTTTGCAGGCTAAATTCTCGAAATAAAGTAAGAACTAGCAAGAAGAATAGCAAAGCAAAGAATCATCATGATAGCAAAATAACTCATACAAGATAAAGAAAGTCAGGACCTCGAAGATTAAGAAACCCCCGATTAGGATAGCTTATCTTCAACAAATCAAAAATCAAGAGTAGGAAAGCATGTTACCAATCAGTGGTTTGAAGAACTTCCGATGAAGAGATCACTCAGCACTCTGATCGGAGCCTAGATGATGAAGCTCGGTTCCCTTGATTAGATGGCTGATTTGGGCGGTCCTGGAGGCAAGGAAAGCCTCCTCTAAGGAGGTGAAACACCTCGGGGATCTTGCAAGCATCACGGGTCAATCAAAATAGCAAATAAACAGAGGAAAGAAACTAGGATTTTGAGGGGATCAGGATTAGGGTTAGAAAAGCTGGCGGCCCGGAAGAAGAAGGAGATCCTTTGATTTTTGGATGGATAGGGCTTCTTCTCCTTGGCTTCTTAGGGATTGAAGGCAGCTAGCTTGGGCATGGAAGAAATCTTGGAAATAGGGTTCGGCCAGGGCACAAGAAGAGCAATCACACAAAACTCAAACACTAGAACTTAAGACAAACTTTTGTAGAATTTTATTTCATAAGAGAAAAGTGAGTACAAGAGAAAGAGGGGTGGGGTATTTATAGAGTCCCATGCCCTCTTCTAAAGGGATTACAGGTCTTCTCCTAGTTAGAATAGGTTTACATAATTAAAGTGGGAGAAAGACTACAAAATAAACCTAGAACTAGGAGTATACTAGTTGAATAGACTAAGAACTAGGTTTCCTTCTTCCATTTGAATTCCTCCTTAGCTTGGACCAAGTTAACACTTTGGACATGTTGGGCTTCATTGTGGAAGCAAGGGGTGGCCATGGATGGGTGGGCGCATGGGCTTTGGGCCCTGGAGGCCTGGGATGCCTGGAGCAGGAATATTCAAGTTATCTTTTTTCTAGGCTGGAATATACCTGGAATCTTGCTTCTTCATGGACCTGGGCATTGCATTTACTTGGGCTGGGGCATAGGTAAGTTTTTGGGATCATGTTATGACCTGGTCTGGGAATATACTCTGGCATCTGGAGGGAATCTGGGCATCTGGAAAATATATGGAGGGTATCTGGGCATCTTGCAGGAATCTTGGCCTCTGGGTTGGCATTCAAGGTCCAATTGGCTGATATAGAGGCCTCTAGCTCCTGGATGAGGCCTGGTGGAACTCCAAAGTAGTGTATCCTCCTTTCTTGTAAAAAATAAACTCTCACTGGACTCATACTTAAGTACAAGACTCAATAGACTGGCTAGGGTTGAGACAAATCAACTAGCATCAACTTATTATAGGACATCTTATTACAGGACTCGATGTTACTTGGTTACAAAATTATGACACATGACTTAGTAAACTAGATAGAGCCCAGTAATCTGTGTCTGATCTTTGTGCCCTCACCAATTCTTCCGGGGCGGGAGGAACTCGACCCCATCGAGTGAGGGTCAATTTGGCTCAAGGATGGTCTGGGTTGAGACGTTGTAGATCCGTACCAGCATTCCACAAGTCCTCAGATTCTGGCCAACCTTGCCACCGAACCAAGTACTGCTGATAGTCTCTATCCCAGGTATCGATAGCTTGATCGTCTAGAGCTCTCTCAATCTTTTCCTCACCAAAAGGCCAAATTGTATGTGGTCGCTCTAGGGTGGGTTCACTAACAAAGAAAGGGAGTGACTCAAGGGGCACGCTGGGTATCACTGCTGGCTCCCTAGACTCTATAAGATTTGAGATGATGAAGGTGGAGCTGATATCTAAATCAAGTGATATCTCAGGCACATAGGCATTGGGTCCATTACTCTTCATTATTTTGGTAAGGCCAGCTTTGCGAGCAGAAAATTTCTTTATCATCACATATTCCTTTACAAAAAATTCTTTATCTTTTCTTTGGGAATTAGCCAAGTTGTTATGTAGTTTATTACTTATGTTTATGGTGGGGACACCTGAGGCACCAGAATAAGACAGAGGCTTTTTCAACCCTCTGTAAATTGATCAATAATTTATGAGTCCATCTGTAATAAGGGCTTAGCTCATCTGAGTCCATTTTAGTTGTTATTTGAGTATTTTTAGTTGTTATTTCAGTTCTGTACTAGTCAACTCATGTTGAGCTAGTTCAGTCCAATGCTAGTCAGCTCATGTTGAGCTAATTTTATTTTTTTGAGTCCTGTCCAAGCATACTGAAGACTCAAGACTATATCATACAAGTGAAGACCAAGTCCAACTAGATTGAAGACATGGAAGTATAGCACAAGTCCAACCCAGCTTGAAGATTTGAAGATCCCAGGAGGAAAATTCAGAAAACCTTGATTTCTTGTAGATGCCCTCCAGATACCCAGATTCCCTTCCAGATGTCAAAGTATATTCATAGATAAGGGCATCCATGATTCCAGAGGTCCATCTGCATCCTAGTCCAAAGAAATCAAGCCCAGGTGCCAAGCCCAAGCCCCTAAGAAGCAAGATACCAGGGAATATTCCTGCTACCTGGCTACCAGGCCACCCCAGCTTCTAGAGGCCCAAACCCATGCACCCGAGCCCCTTTGGGCCGGCCTTTTGCTGCTCCTAGAAGCCCAACACGCCCCCCTAGGCGTCCTTGGAGTCTTGACCAAGTCAAGAAATTTTTTAGGGATTTTTCTACCTAATATTTCCTTATTTTCTAGCTAGGGTTTGAGAGGGAAAAGGATTCTTATGTAAAGACTTATGTACCCTTACTTGGAGCCCAAGGTTAAGGGTCTATTTAAGGGACCCTAGCCTCTTGTATGAGGAGAATTTTTTGATGAATGAAAACCTTGAGTTCTTCTATTGAGTGGTGTGATACCCTGCTGTGTGCATAAAGGGGTTTGTGAGAGTTCTTCTTCCCGGTGTTTGCAATCATCTTCCTACTGCCAACAAACCCTCCAGATCCCTGGACGCCCACTCCAAAAGAAGCCTTCCCTTTCTGTTTTTACTTTATTTTCTTGTTCCTTTGTGAGCTTTCTAACCCCTGACAGGTCGTTTGTAGGTTCCTGAGTTCCTACGAATCCAACGACTCCAGCCAAGCCTCAATCGGATCACCGAGCAGAAAGCCGGGTATCCGCGGGTCTTTGGCTCGGTTTTCCAGGCCGCATCCGTCGAGGAACGAGAGACCCCTTCGCTGCGATCTTCACAGACATTGTCAGGTACACCCCTCTACCTCCAGTAGTTTTATTGTAGGAGAACTTGCCCTAACCGAGGCTTCTCAGCCCCGGCGGTCCTTCTTTGCTACTTTTCTAGGTCCTAATCTGCATGCTGATCTTCAAAAATTCATACAAAATTCCCTACAAATAATTTTGATCTGAAATTGGGAATTAATCACCTAACTCAACATGTAAAACATACAAAAAAAATTGCATGCATATTAGTTCCCCATCAGTTTAACTCTTAACTAATTTCATGATGCATATGCTGTGCAGAGGCTAGTATAGGTGCAGACAGATAGATTGGGTATGTCAGCTCAGATTCAGATGTTACACCTATTTCTTGGGGTTGTTCTTTAGGGATTTGATCCTGGGCTTCCTCTATGAACAACTCTTGTAAATTCATAGTTTCACTTATAATATTTGATCCTGGCTTAATTACTACTTCTTCAATTATTATAGTGGGTTCAGGATCAATTCTCATCAAGTCCTCGATAGGTTCAGAAGTGTATTCCTCTAATTCTTTAGCCTTAATCAAATTGACTCCTGGTTTTGCTCTAAGGCTACTAGAATTCCTCCTAATTGAATTTTTGGGCTGAGTGGGGTAAATCATAAATTTCTTCCCATGATGATGAAAGGTACAGATGTTGGTTCGGCTAGATAGGGCAGCATCATGATCATAAAGCCATGGTCAACCTAGAATGACACTACTAACCTTCTTGGGAAGGACATCACACCAAATCTCTTCTTCATATGATTGAAATTTAATTAAGATTTGGCATTTAGACTCGATTGACATAGAGGTGGAATCTACCCATGACACTTTATAGTGCTGGGGTGTGGAACTAAGGTCAAGCTTAAAGATTTAGCTATTTTAGTGGCAATGGCATTGACACGACTCCCACTATCTATTATAATTTTACATACTTTATTCTCCAGTTTATCAAAAGTCCATAGGATAATAATCCTATGCCACTCTTCCTCAGTTTGGGCTTGGGTCTAAATACATCTAACCACCCCTAATTGATCAAATTCCTCCTCTTCTCCTTCATATTCTTCTACCAAGTCTGGTTCAGCCTCATAAAGTTTTTCTTCTATATCCTCATTATTGGGTTCAGGCTCTTGTTCCTCTAGCTCCCCTATGTGTAATGATCTGGTGGAACACCGGCTAGCATAGTGATCTACCTTATTACACCTAAAACAAGCATTGGGTGATGGGGAACTAATATGCATGCAATTTTTTTTGTATGTTTTACATGTTGAGTTAGGTGATTAATTCCCAAATTTCAGATCAAAATTATTTGTAGGGAATTTTGTATGAATTTTTGAAGATCAGCATGCAGATTAGGACCTAGAAAAGTAGCAAAGAAGGACCGCCGGGGATGAGAAGCCTCGGTTAGGGCAAGTTCTCCTACAATAAAACTACTGGAGGTAGAGGGGTGTACCTGACAACGTCTGTGAAGATCGCAGCGAAGGGGTCTCTCGTTCCTCGATGGATGCAGCCTGGAAAATCGAGCCAAAGACCCGCGGATACCCGACTTTCTGCTCGGTGATCCGATTGAGGCTTGGCTGGAGTCGTTGGATTCGTAGGAACTCAGGGACCTGCAAACGACCTGTCAGGGGTTAGAAAGCTCACAAAGGAACAAGAAACAAAGTAAAAACAGTAAGGGAAGGCTTCTTTTGGAGTGGGCATCCCGGGATCTGGAGGGTTTGTTGGCAGCAGGAAGATGATTGCAAACACCGGGAAGAAGAACTCTCACAAACCCCTTTATGCACACAGCAGGGTATCACACCACTCAATAGAAGAACTCAAGGTTTTCATTCATAAAAAATTTTCCTCATACAAGAGGCTAGGGTCCCTTAAATAGACCCTTAACCTTGGGCTCCAAGTAAGGGTACATAAGTCTTTACATAAGAATCCTTTTCCCTCTCAAACCCTAGCTAGAAAATAAGGAAATATTAGATAGAAAAATCCCTAAAAATTCTCTTGACTTGGTCAACACTCCAAGGATGCCTAGGGGGGCGTGTTGGGCTTCTAGGAGCAGCAAGGGGCCGGCCCAAAGGGGCCCGGGTGCATGGGTTTGGGCCTCTGGAAGCTGGGGTGGCATGGTAGCCAGGTAGCAGGAATATTTCCTGGTATCTTGCTTCTTAGGGGCTTGGGCTTGGCACCTGGGCTTGATTTCTTTGGGCTAGGATGTAGATGGACCTCTAAAATCATGGATGCCTTGGTATATGAATATATTTGGCATCTGGAAGGGAATCTGGGCATCTGGAGGGCATCTGCAAGAAATCAGGGTTTTCTGAATTTTCCTCCTGGGGTCTTCAAATCTTCAAGCTGGGTTGGACTTGGGCTATACTTCCATGTCTTCAATCTATTTGGACTTGGTCTTCACTTGTATGATATAGTCTTGAGTCTTCAGTATGCTTGGACAGGACTCAAAAAAATAAATTAGCTCAACATGAGCTGACTAGCATTGGACTGAACTAGCTCAACATGAGCTGACTAGTACAGAACTGAAATAACAACTAAAAATACTCAAATAAAAACTAAAATAGACTCAGATGAGCTAAGCTCTTATTATAGATAGACTCATAAATTATTGATCAATTTACAGAGGGTTGAAAAAGCCTCTATCTTATTCTGGTGCCTCAGGTGTCCCCACCATTGGGGCTAGGGCTTGGGGCTTTCTGAAATGTAGGTGCCTTACCCTTATCAATTCTAGCAGGTGAAGAAATACTTGAACTAGATGGACTCGGACTCGAGTTAGGTCGAGATGGGTCAGGGTTGGGATGGTTTGGGTTGGGATTGAATCAGATTGAATTAGGGTTGGGTCAACTTAGATTGAGGTTAGGACGGGTTTGGTTAAAACTAGGTCAATTTGGATAAGCCTGAGTCGGGTTAGGCCTAAAGTTAGGAGTGTTGGATTTAAAGTGTTCAGGTCTTCTAACTACGGGTACTCTCTGGAACCTCTCAAAGTTTTTAGCTACATGATAGGCATGGTCCATGTGTTCAACTTCCCTAAGGTATAGCTCCCTTTGGATATCCTCTCTAAGACCATTTCTAAACCTGGAGAGGGTAAGTGACTCAGGTTCATCTATGCCGCATCTTAGGGTGCACTCATCAAACTGGGCTATGTATTCCTTTACAATTTTGATTCCCTTGTTTTAATCTCTATCATTGATCTAAGAGACACTGCTTGTAGTATGGGGGAACATATTTAGCCCTAAGCTTTAATTTCATGGCTTCTCAGGTGACAATGGGTGGGTGGCCTATTTGATTACTGAGTCGCTCTACTTCCTCCTAGTATAATCCAGTTTGATCAGTTAGCCTAAGCTGGACAAATTGACATTTTTTCTCATCACTCAGGGTTTAAAACTTGAAGTACCTCTCCATGCCTCCCTCCCAGTCTATATAGACCTTTGGATCTAGGTTGCCATCAAAGGTGGGTGGGTCTATCCTGATGCTCCTAAGAATCCTTTCATCCTGCTCTTGGTCTTCAAGATTGGGTCTCCTGAGGTTAGGTTCATGGTATTGATCCTGATGTTGGTTTACCCTATGGTTAGGCTCCCTAAATTGATCCTGGTTCTAGGGCCTCCTAGGGTTATGTTCTACAAAAGGTTCGTGGTTTTGGACTCTTCTAGGGTTATGAGAGGTAGAAGGGGTGGAATCAAGGTCTGGTTCGGTGTTAGACTCGGGTTTTCTCTACAGTACCTAATGATCTTCTACATGGTTTAATCTAGTGGTTAACTAATCGATCCTAGTGGTTGCCTGGTCAAATAGTTGGCCTACTTGGTTGAATCTATGATTCATTTGGTTTTGGAATTGGGTCAATTAGGTTATCTGGTAATTGGTTTGGTCAAGCTTAGTATTAATTTGGGTATTGGATTGGTTTAGTTGGGCAAATTGGTTGATGATGTCCTCAAAATTTGAATCCATGGCTGAGTCGATTTGGGGTTTAGACTTTTGATATTGGGTTCCTAATCTAGTGGTCATACAATCAAACAATCAGTCAGATTGAGATGGTGTAGCCATGCATGCAAAATGGGTTAGCTAATCTAGGGATTCCTAGACCTAGAGCCAAAACTGGATGGGTCAGCTTAACTTACACTTAACCCAGTAACTAATCCTTCCTTTGGCCAGGTTGAGGGTGGGAGTGTGGGAGGCCCCCCTGCTTTCACAGGGACCTAATTAAAAACCAAAACACCACTTAGGTCATTTGACTCTGGACCCTCAGCCTTAGACACTAGATTTCAGTAATAGCCACAGGATTAAATGCACTAGTTGGCCCACACAATTCGGACCCGACCTGTTGGTGTCACCTAGCCCTCTAAGGCAAATTAACTCTAATTGATTTTAATTAAGGTTTGGGTGAGAATGGAAGGAGATTGTTTTGGGCCCAGGATATGTTATGACCTCCTACCCTGATCTGAGATAGAGAAAGTGCCATTAAGATTAGTTTAATACAAATGATGGTAGTCGATGGTCCTGACGCAATCTAAAACAATCAGAAAAATAAAAATATTTTATGTGTGTTTTATGAGGTGGCAAGTTAAGTTAGGTTTATTAGGTTAGAAAACAAATTGGGCTTAGGATTGGGGGTGGTGGAAGTTGATTAGGTTTGATTTAGTCAAGTGCAGAAATATCATAATTCAGAAAATTAGGATTTTAGATGATGCAGGTTTTGACATAGTTAACAGTACAAAAAAATTCTAAAGAATTACAGGATAGAGGATGGATGGTGATTATGAACTCTACCAAATTTTATGTAAAAAAGAAATCATATGGTGATGCAAATCCTAGGGATTTCAGACTGATGCAGAAATATCAGGTTTTAGTTAGGGTTTCTAATATGCCAAATTTTAGTGAATTAAGTTCTTGTAAAATTAATTAAAAGTTATGATAAAATAGAGGACAAGATAGAGAACACTTTATGAAAATTTCATAGAAAAATAGAATCCTTAGATGGTCAAAATCAGATGAAAAACAGACACCTAATGCAGCTAGCAGGATGCAGAAAATAGGGTGTGTGATCCTAATGCAGATAAATGCTATCCTAAACCTGTCTGATACCAAACTGATGCAGGATGACTCTAAGAATTGCTAAATATGCAAAAAAATAGTAAACTATTTTTTTTGTGATTTTTATAACTTAAGTTTGTAGGCTAAATTCTCGAAATAAAGTAAGAACTAGCAAGAAGAATAGCAAAGCAAAGAATCATCATGATCACAAAATAACTCATGCAAGATAATGAAAGTCAGGATCTCAGAGATTGAGAAACCCCAAATTAGGATAGCTTATCTTCAACAAATCAGAAATCAAGAGTAGAAAAGGATGTTACCAATCAGTGATTTGAAGAACTTCTGATGAAGAGATCACATAGCACTCTGATTGGAGCCTGGATGATGAAGCTCGGTTCCCCTGAATAGATTGCTAATTTGGGTGGTCCTGGAGGTAAGGATAGCCTCCTCTAGGGAGGTGAAACATCTCGGGGATCCTGCAAGTGTCAGGGGTCAATTAAAATATCAAATAAACAAAGGAAAGAAACTAGGGTTTTGAGGGGATCAAGATTAGGGTTAAAAGAGCTGGCGGCCTGGAAGAATAAGGAGATCCTTTGCTTGTTGCATGGCTAGGGATTCTTCTCCATGGAATCTTAGGGCTTGAAGGTAGCTAGTTTGGGCATGGAAGAAAGCTTGGAAATAGGGTTCGGCCAGGGCACTAGAACTTGAGACAAACTTTTATAGAATCTTATTTCATAAGAGAGAAGTGAGTACAAGGGAAGAGCGGTGGGGTATTTATAGAGTCCAATGCCCTCTCCTAAAGGGATTACAAGTCTTCTCCTAGTTAGAATAGGTTTACATAATTTAAGTGGGAGAAAGACTACAAAATAAACCTAGAACTAGGAGTATACTAGTTGAATAGAATAAGAAATAGGTTTCCTTTTCCATTTGAATTCCTCCTTAGCTTGGAACAAGTCAACACTTTGGACATGTTGGGCTTCATGGGGGCAGGAAGGGGCGGCCAAGGATGGGTTGGGCGCATGGGCTTTGGGCCTTAGAGGCCTGGGATGCCTGGAGTAGGAATATTCCAGGTATCTTGATTCTGGGCTGGAATATACCTGGAATCTTGGTTCTTCATGGACCTAGGCATTGCATTCACTTGGGTTGGGGTGCAGGTAAGTCTTTGGGATCATGTTATGACCTGGTTTGAGAATATACTCTAGCATCTGGAGGGAATCTGGGCATCTTGCAGGAATCTTGGACCCTAGGTTGGCATTCAAGGTCAAATTGGTTGATGTAGAGGCCTCTGGCTCCTAGATGAGGTCTGGTGGAGCTCCAAAGTAGTGTATCCTCTTCTCTTGTAAAAAATAAGCTCTCACTGGACTTATACTTAAGTACAGGACTCAATAGACTGGCTAGGGTTGAGACAAATCAACTAGCCTTAACTTATTACAGGACATCTTATTACAGGACTCAATCGTACTTGGTTAGAAAATGTGAACATGACTAAGTAAACCAGATAGGGCATAGTAACTGTGTCTGATCCTGGTGCCCCCACCACATTTTTAGAGAGAATCTCTTAAAAGCTCGCTTTGTCTTTTCAAATGTTTGGAACTAGTCTTTCTTGAATCTCTTTCTTTCTTGTTGACTTTTAGAGGTTTGGTAAGTATTACATAGCTCAAATCCATTGAAAAAGTCATTGGAGACCGTTGGAGGGATCAAAATAGTCATTTGGAGCATTTGGAAACAAATCAGAATTTCTGAAAAACTAGCCGTTGCACCAAGTGTCGACACTTGAGTTCTTCATGAGTCGACACTTGGATCAGCTCAAGGCAAAAATTTGAATTTCCTGTGCTCTACTTAGCTTCTGGTCTCAGGCTATGAGTCGACACATTGAGTCTACACTTGGACTATGAGTCGACACCTTGAGTCGATACTGAGAAACTTTAGAAAAAATACATGTTCTGTTCATTTTGTTCTCGAGCGATGAGTCGATCTTTGAAGTGTCGACACTTGATCGTAGTCAACACTTGAGTCGACACTTACCGTGCCAGTCTGAAATTTCTACATGCCAATCTTCTGAAGTATCGACACTTGATCCATGAGTCGATACTTGCTCTGTGCCAAGTCAAAAATGCATGCCAAACTCAAAAATTTTCAAGATTTTGTCCAATAATTTTTTAGATACTTTTCCATAAAGGCCAAAAAGACTATTTTGAGAATGTTCTAAGGTTAGGAGATCACTCAAACATAAGAAATATCTAGCTTTGATTTTAGTGAGCTTGATACACTTGGATAAGAAATTTTATGTACCTATGACCTGAAATTCATACTCAAATTGAAACATTAGTTCAAACACATACTCAATATTTTGTTATTCATTAAAATCAAGGAGCCAAAGCCAACAATGTCCCCCTTTTTGATGATGACAAAACTTTGAGTATAAAAGCAATTAAGTTCCAAAATAGACCAGTATAGTATCAACAGATCTATAATTGAATGACTTTATCAACAATATCTCCACATTTGTTTTCCAACAAAGTTCAAAGTTCATTCAGTAATATTTCAAGAGTTTTAAAGGTAAAAATTTTCAAATTCTCCCCCCATCTTAAGTATCTTGTGAATTCTTGAAAAACATTTAAATTCGTTGCTTATATAACTTTTATACCTTAAGTAACACCATAACCTTTTATACCACTTATCTGCTCCCCCTTTTTGTCATCGTTAAACATAAACATTAAAGGGAATTTTCTCCCCTAAAATAGTGCTCTCATTATAATACAGCATTCATTTTGACAGAAGGAAGAGAGATCATAGAGACAACAGAACTGAACTTTCATATATTAAAGGTTTCAGTACAACCCATAAGTTGAAACATAAGCATACATAATCTAAAACATAAGCTGAAACATGAGCATAATCAGAAACTACAAGCATAATAAGCATAACAAGTATCTGTGAGGCTACTCCTTATCACTCATCAGAAGGGAGCTCAAAGAAGATAGGTGCCATAATCCTACTGGCTGAGGATCTAAGGGTCTTATGGGTTAGGCTTCTAGTCCTAAGTTAAGGGCCAGAGCGAGGTATAACCCTAGAAGTCCTAGTAGTATGCAAATGAAAGGTCTCTGCAGGTGTCTGAAAAGCTAAAGCAATGTCAGGCTGAACATCTCTAGGAGTATCTATAGTGAGATCATGAATATCTGGTGTCTGACTCTCCTTGCTGATGATCTAGAAGTCTGCTGCTCCACTTTCATCACTGTATGAATCAATAACATCAGTATCACCACCACCGTCACCATTAGCTATGCCGTCTCCATCTGTAGCTGTATCACCATCCTCAGGAGCTGTGCCACCACCAGGAGAGGCATCATGTGTATCACCATGATCATCATCGTCTACTGGTGGAGGAGGAGGTGGAGGTCCTGAAGGTCCTGTCGGAGGCAATAAGGATCTTATTAGATCTTGTATCTCTATGAAACCAACCTCCATCGACTGTCGGATACCTGAGAGCTGCTCATCTATATGAGCCCTCAGTTCATGTATCTCCATCTGAAGTCTAGTAGCCCGAATAGCCTGTCCAATAACCTCCTCTCAAACATCAACGGTCTAGGTTGTAATCAACTCCTCAAAGTTGGATACTGTCTCTGAAGCAACATGAGACTAGTAGCTGGAGTATGTGTAGATGCTAGTGTAGTTGGCTCAGATTCTGATATAGTGATAGGTGCAGGTCTCGGAGGGGTAGTATGCTCAGCAAGTCCAGATGGCCTGCCTCGGCTGCACAAAGCTCGTCCTCCTCATCTGGCTCCTGACCAGACTCTCTCCTCACCCATTTACTGTTGATATGTCTGTAACCCATCCTATGAAGAGATTTCTCTCCATACATGTCTGTATGGAGGATCTCTTTGGAGGGCTATCCCTTCAATGAGATACCGAACTCACAAAAGATCCTGGTGAGCCCCATGCCATAGGGTAAACAAAGATGGTGCTGAGTGGCAGCCTCACCCATCTGGTATACCATGATTATCGGCAGATTGATAAGAATCTGCTATCTCAAAGATACCATCAATACAAGCTCATGCTCGGTAATAAAATCAAACCTACCAGTCTTCGGGACCAAGATCCGAGCGATGATATGCTGTAAGACTCTCATCTCATAGATAGCTAATTTGCAGATACAACTGAGACTCCTCTGACATCCTCCCTCTCCAGTATACATCTAAAGGCAGTAGCTCTATCGCCTACACAGTTTGTGGCCCTGCCATGAAGCAGAATCTACCACACCCTACTGATAAGCTCAGGGGTCACTGGAATCTAAATACCTCTAACCTCTACAGTCCATCTCAATCAATCAGTGGCTAAGGAGCCATAGAACTCTCTAATCAGTTGGGAATAGTATCTCTTAGTCAGAGTGCAGAATGGGACAAGTCCAGCCCCTCTAAGTAGATCTCCAATGATAAAGCTCTCAGAATCCAAGAACTACAGATCCACTCTCTTGCTAAATGCTATAGCCTTCCCTACCACTCATGCTGCTCTAGGGGAAATAGGTGGAGGTTGATCCTAGGTCTCCTGCTCATGCTGACCATTGGGGTCCTGACGGATCTTAGTCCTTCTCTCTCTGCTAGACTCACCCTGCTCAGACCTTCTCTTGCGATAAGCCAACTACTTCTAGGTGCCATTCCACAGAGACAACATAGAGTAAAAAAGATAGGGAAGGAGGAGTGAACCAAGGAAAGGAAGGAGGGAAAAGAAGGAGTATCGGGCCAACAATGGACCAAGAGGGAAGAAACGTGTCGAGGAGGAGAAAAGCAATGGAAAAGAGGGAGAATCCAAGCAAGAATCAGACCAAAAGAGAGAATGGGCTGAAGAGGAGAAAAATAGTGAGAATGTGGGAGAAACTGGGAAGAAATGGACTTAAATAATCCAACGGAGAGAAGAACATCTCGAAAGAAGGAAAAACATGAGAAACAAGGAAAAATTGGGTCGAAACACAGTAAAACGGAAGAAACTTGGACCGACCAAAAGAAAAACAAGAAGAAAAAGAGAGGATTTACCTGAAAATGGAAGGATGGAGATGGGATTCCACAACTCTCAATGGTTAGTAGGGTTTTGGGGACCACAAGAGGCTAAGGTTTGAGAAAAGAATGGGTCAAAATGGTTTACGAGATGCCCTAAAAAACATAGTCCCGATAATCATGAGTCGACACTTCGAAATTGCTCAAGTGTCGACACTTCACGTGAGTCAACACTTTGGCAATTTGTATGTGTGGACACCTGACCATAAGGAAACAAAATAAATTTTAATAAAATCTAAGAAAATCTAGAAAGTGTCTAGGGGTCATTCTAAGTGATATTTGAAGGGATTTGAATCATTTTAGAGGATTTCATCAAGAATTTGAAGAGTCTAGACAAAAGGATCAATGATTCCTAACTCTCTTCTAATCATGCAAAATCTATCTTCACTTAGGGGTTTTGTAAAAATATCAGCAAGTTGTCTATCAGTACATACAAAATCAAGCATTACATCACCATTTAGCACATGATCTCTATGAAGTGATGTCTTATTTCAATGTTTGCTTCTTGAATGTTGTACTGGATTTTTAGTTAAATTGATTGCACTAGTATTATCACATCTTAAAGGAGTTTTACTTAATTTTATGTCAAAGTCTTCGAGTTGTTGTTTGATCCATAGGATTGAGAACAATAACTTCTAGCTGCTATATTTGGCTTCCATCGTAGATAGAGCAACTAAATTTTGTTTCTTGCTAAACCATGAGATCAAACTCACTTCAAGAAACTTGCAAGTTTCACTAGTGCTTTTCCTATCTAGCTTACATCCAGCAAAGTCAACATCAGAATATGCAATTAGTTCAATAGATGAATCTCTAGAGTACCATAGTCCAATATTAATAGTGCCAAATATATATCTTAGTATGTATTTAACAGCCAATAAATGAGACTCTTTAGGAGCAGACTGATATCTAGCACACATACATACATTGAACATCATATCCGGCCTACTTGTAGTCAAATATAATAATGAACTAATGATACATCTATCTAATTTTTGATCTACATTTTTACCCGATTAATCTTTATCTAATTTACAAAAAGAGCTCGTAGGTGTACCTAATGGCCTAGTAGTCTCCATTCCAAACTTCTTTATGATTTCTCTTGCATACGTAGCTTGGTTGATGAAGATCCTATCTTTTATTCACTTGATCTGGAGTTGGAGGAAGAAATTAAGCTCTCCTATCATGCTCATTTTGAACTCTCTCTGCATCAGCTTGGCAAACTCTTGGCAAAGTATTTCATTAGTAGCACCAAAATGATATCATCAACATACACTTGTACTACTAATAAGTCATCATTTTTCTTTTTCAAAAATAATGTAGTGTCGACATTTCCTCTAGAAAAATCATTTTCAAGCAGAAATTTACTTAATCTATCATACCAAGCTCTTGGTGCTTGTTTCAAACCATACAAACCTTTATGAAGTTTAAAAACATGATCAGGGCATTCATGATTTTCAAAACCTGGGGGCTGCTTAACATAAACTTCTTCTTCAGTAATCCATTTAGAAAAGTACTTTTGAGATCTATTTGAAATAGTTTGAAATCCATAAAATATACAAATGCTAATAATAGTCTAATGGCTTCAAGTCTCGCAACAGGAGCAAAGGTTTTATCAAAATCAATCCCTTCCTCCTGATTATAGACTTTGGCAATTAGCCTAGCTTTATTTCTAGTAACTACTCCATTTTCATTAAGTTTGTTTCTAAAAACCCATTTTGTTCCTATTATTGAAACATTTGATGGTCTTTCAACTAAAATCCAAACTTTATTTCTTTTAAATTGATTCAATTCATCTTATATAGCATTTATCCAATTGCAATCATTTTTAGCTTCTTCAATTGATTTTGGTTCTATTTGATAAACAAATACTAAGTAATCACAAACATTTCTTATTGAGGAATGAGTACTTACCCCTTTCGATGGATCACCAATGATATGCTCTTTAGGGTGTCCATGGGCATACCTCCATTTTTTAGGCAATGGCTTGGGTGTTGATTCTCCAATTTCTTGTACTTGTTCTTCATTTCCTTGATCACCATCTTGTTCTTTGGAAGCACCTTCATTGATTGTCATTTTTCAAAACTTTTGAATACATGTTTCATCATCAAGAGTATTTTCTTTTCTAGAAGATTTTTCATTAGTTTCATCAAACACTACATGGATGGATTCTTCAACTAGAAGAGTTCTTCTATTGAAGACCCTGTATGCCTTGCTAAAAGTAAAGTATCCTAAGAAGATACCCTCATCTGACTTGGCATCAAATTTACTAAGATTGTCTTTACCATTATTTAGAATGAAATGACATCCAAAAACATGAAAATACTTAATAGTAGGTTTTTTATTTTTCTAAAGTTCATATGGTGTTTTCTTCAAAATAGGTCGGATTAAAATGTGATTTAAAACATAACATGTGGTATTTATGGCTTCCATCCAAAAATATCGAGGTAAATCATTTTCATAAAGTATTATGCATGCCATTTCTTCAAGAGTCCTATATTATCTTTCTAACACCCCATTTTGTTGAGGTATCATAGGTGCAGAGAAATTATGATCAATACCATTTTCATTGCAGAACATTTCAAAATCATGATTTTCAAACTCAGTACATGATCATTACATAAAGAAATGATTGAAATACCTTTTTTATTTGAAACCTTTTTATGAAACTTGATAAATGCAGAAAAAGTTTCATTCTTGTGTGCCAAAAATATTATCCATGTAAAATATGAATAGTCATCTACAATCACTAGACCATACTTCTTACCTCCCAAATTAGTTGTTCTAGTTGGTCCAAAGAGGTCTATATGAGCAATTCTAAGGGTCTAGTGGTAGATACTACTCCTTTAGGGTTGAAAGAAGATTTTATTTGTTTTTCAAGTTGACATGCACTATAAATCTTATCTTTTTCAAAAATGAGTTTTGGCAAATCTTTTACAAGATTCTTTTTGTTTAATTTTGAAATCAAATGGATACTTGCATACCCTAGCCTACGATGCCAAAGTCAACTTGTTTCATTTGTCTTGGCTTTTTTTGTCACTAGGCATTGACCATTTTCCATGGATAGATCGTCAAGATCAACCATGCTAATGTTCCCATGCCTATGACCAATGAACTTGATGCCATTGTCATCTAGACTAGATACCATGCACAAAGAAGATTTAAAAACTACTTTAAATCCTTTATCACAAAATTGACTTATACTAAATAAATTATGCTTTAAACCATCAACAAACAAAATATTATCAACATAAATAGTAGGGATGATATGGACTTTATCAATACCGATAATTTTGCCCTTTCTATTATCACCAAATGTAACATTTCTACCAATCAAAGCTTTTAGAGATGAGAATTATCTCACATCCCCAGTCATATGTCTTGAGCAACTACTGTCGAGATACCACATTCTTCTTTATCCTTGGCTGCAAGACACACCTACAAAATAAATCAAGTGGAAACTTTAGGTACCAAAGTCATCTTGGGTCCTTTAGGGTTAGTTGAATTGGTTCCTTTTGGAACCCAAACTTTTCTAACAGCATTTAATTTTCTTTTGTTACACATATAAGATTTGTGTCTTACTTTACCACATTCATAACGAGTAATACTATAGGAAGTAGGTACAAAGAAATTTTTAAATATTTTTATTGCTTTTGTAGTTTAAAGCCTAACCCAGCTTTGTTAAAAATTGCCCTTTGGTTATTCAAAAGCATATTTAGTTTTTCAGAACTATAGGTAAATTTTTTAAGAAAAGGCTTTACTTTTTCAAGTTCTTCTTTATATTTCTTATTTTCTAGTAAAAACTTCTTGTTTTGTTTTGCAAGTTTTTCATTTATAGAAAAAATTTTGTCCTTCTTCAAAGAGTCTTTTTCTTTTAAAAGATATTCTTTTTCATTTTTCAAAACATTGATTTGTTCACTCAAGTTTTTGTTTTCTTGAATCAAGTTTTCATTTTCTATCAAGAACTTATTTGTTGATTTGAAAGCTCTAAGTTTTGCTTTTTCAAATCTTTGTTTTTCAAATTATGTTTTTGATATTCCATAATTAGCTCATCAAAAATATCACGAATTCATCGAATGTAAAGTCATTTTCAGGTTCAAGGCATACCTCTTCTTCATTGGCCATAAAGGAAAGATTGGCCACCTCTTATTATTCTTCATCAAAGCTTGAGTCTTCACTTTTGCTCCACATTGCCATCATAACCTTTTTCTTAAATTTCCTTTTACCTTTCTTGAGAGTGGATCAATCCAACTTGTAATGACCTGGTTTCTTACATTCGAAATATATGGTTGCTCCCTTTCCTTTTTTTTCCTTTCTCCTTACTATGATCTCTTTTTTGAGGCTTTTTCTTGTAAAAATTCTTTTTCCTTATCATAAATCTCTTGAACTTTCTTGTAATGAGGGCTGTCTCATCTTCTTCATCCTCTTCATTGAATTTATTACTTGATTCTTCCTTGGTAGTGGACTTGAATGCAATGGCTTTCTCCTTCTTATCATTGTCCATAGTTTTCTGCTTCAGGGATAGCTCATATGTCATCAATGAACCCAAAAGCTGCTCAGGTGGAAGTGTATTGACATCTTTAGCTTCTTTAATGGCTATTGACCTTTGGATCCCAAGAAGCTGAAAGAGACCTGAGAATTTTGTTTACAAGTTTAGTATTAGAAATCACTTTTCCCATACTCCTCATGCCATAAAAAATATTAGTTAATCTAGTATACATTTCACTAAAAGTTTTAGTTAGTTCCATCCTAAACATCTCATAAGTGTGAATGAGCATGTTTACTTTGGTGGTCTTCACTTGATGTGTACCCTCATGGGCAACTTCAAATGTATCCCAAATCTCTTTAGAAGAAACATTATTTGATATTCTATTGAATTCACTTGGGTCAAGGGCATAGAATAATAAATTCATGGCCTTAGCATTAAGCTCAGCTTGCTTAATGTCATTCTCATCCCAATCTTCTTCTAGCTTGGGAGTGGGAATGCCATTAACCAAGAGAGTGGGCTGATGAGGACCTTTAACTATAGTTCTTCAAATATTATAATCAATAGCTTGAATGTATATATGCATGCGTGTCTTCCAATATATGTAGTTTGTACCATTAAACAATGGGGGATGGTTAGAGGCTTGGCCTTCTACAATACCCATACTAATTTGGGCTGCCATGATCTTTAACTCAAAATCATTAGACCTACAAGTAGAGTACCAAGCTCTGATACCACTTGTTCCCTAACTAGTTAGCTTAAGAGGAGGGTGAATTGGGTATTTTAAAAAATTTAAGCAGTTATATGCTTTACTTTGAGTGTTTATATAACAAAATGATTATGCTAAGAAGATATGTAGCATAAATAATAAATTAAATGCAGAGCAATAAAGAACAAGTAATAAAGGAAGCAATCATACACAAACATAACGATTTATAGTGGTTCGGTGCACTCGAAGCTCCTATATCTACTTTCCAAGCTTTCCCTTGGGATTTCACTATAATCTTTTCAAGATTATAACTGACTTGTTTTCTAAGGCTCACAAGTCAAAATCTAAGTTAGTTTTATCACCTAGGCTCACCAATAACCTTTACAACTTATTTTTATCCACTAACAAGTCAAACCCAAGTTGGTTTTGTCTCTTAGGCTCACCAACAATCTTTAATACTAGTTTTAATACCTTTGAAACTAAAACAATAAATGAAATCAAGTGTGTAGAAAGTAAAACACAAGTATTAGCTCTTTAATGAGCAGAAATAAATGTCGTTGAAGCTCTCTTGGTTGCTTGAGTTGACTCCTTCTTGGAATCTATTGAATGCATACTTTTAGCTAAAAACTTGAAAGCTCAAACCCTAAAATGTAGAAGCCTTTTTCAGGTGGAATCTCTTAAAAGCTCTCTTTATATTTTCAAATGATTGGAACTTGTCTCTTCTTGATTCTCTTTCTTTCTTGTTGACTTTAAGAGGTTTGGTGAGTGTTAAATAGCTCAAATCCACTGAAAAAATTATTGAAGACTATTGGAGGGATCAAACTAGCTATTTGGAAATAAATCATAATTTTTGAAAAACTAGTCATTGCACCAAGTGTCGACACTGGAGTTCTTCATGAGTCGACACTTTGACTTGATACTTGGATCAGCTCAAGGCAAATTTTTGAATTTCCTGCACTTTGCTCCAATTTTGGTCTCAGGCTATGAGTCGACACCTTGAGTCGACACATGGACTGTGAGTCGATACTTGAGAAACTTCAGAAAAAATACATGTTCTGTTCATTTTATTCTCAAGAGATGAGTCGATCATTGAAGTATCGACACTTGACCATGAGTCGACATCTTGAGTCGATACATGCCATGCTAGTCTGAAATTTTTGCGTGCTAGTCTTCTAAAGTACGACACTTGATCCATGAGTCGACACTTGCTCTGTTCCAAATCAAAAATACATGCCAAACTCAAAAATCTTCAAGATTTTATCCAATAATCCTTTAGATACTTTTTCATAAAATCCAAAAAGACTGTTTTGAGAATGTTCCAAGGTTAGGGGATCACTCAAACATTGAGAAATATCTTGCTTTGATATTAGTGTGCTTGATACACTTGGATGGAAAATTTTATATACTTATGACTTGAAATTCATACTCAAATTGAAACATTAGTCCAAACACATACTCAGTGTTTTGTTATTCATCAAAATCAAGGAGCCAAAGCCAACAAATTGTTAGTGAGCCCAGGAAAACTAACTTTGTATTGGGGTTTTGAATTGTGAGCCCATATGAAAACAATCTGACTGTATTCGGGGTGAATATTGTAGAAATCCTAAGAGTGCACCTTGGATAGTGGATGTAGGAGCTGGGTTGCTCCAAACCACTCTAAATCTTATGATGTTTGTGTTCGCTCTAGCTTTTGCATTGTTATTTACTTCCGCATGCAATACTCTATTAACTTCACTCACCACACAAGGTTTCAAAAGGCACATACTTGCTAAATTTTTTCAAACCCAATTCACCCCCCCTCTTGGGTTGGCCAATTGGGCAACAAGTGGTATCAGAGCTACGTTTAGTGCCATTAATCTAATGATTAAGAGGAAAGTTCTATGGCAACCCAAATGAGCACATCTTTTGATGGGGGACTAATTAGCATGCAAGGGAATTTTCATGGATTCGACATTAAGTTAGGATTTTAATTCCCAAATTTTAGGTCAAATAAATGAAAGGGTAATCCTATAGAAACTTTAGACCACAAGCATGCAAAAAAACTCTCTAAAGAGATGAAAATAGGACAGCCATTGCTAAGAAACCCTGGTAGGACTAGCTCTTCTACAATAACTCGATCTAGAGGGTTAGGGTGTGTGTACCTAGTAATGATTACTGCTGCTTCCTTGAAGAGATCGCTTTATGCTCTCGGATACGGCCTAGAAAGTCAAGCCAAAAACCTGCGGATCCGTCGGCTTTTCATCCACTAACCCGACAGCTATGCAAATAGAACCCTAAAGTCATGAAATTTGAGGGATCTACAAAACACCAAAGTAGGATTAGAAAATAATGGAGAAAAGGGATGAATCGCTGAAGAAGAACAGAAGAGAGAGGGTAGCAGTGGCGGCTAAGTTGAAGTTGATGGGTGGGGCATCCAGGTGGAAGAAGGCTAGGGCTTTGATAAATAGGGTCTTATAGCACCCAATGCTCAAAAATCAAAGGCAACACTCCCTCACAGAGCTCAATTTTCATAAGAACAAAGGCAAAGTAGAAGAAAGAACACTCAAATTTCCTCTCAAAACCCATACATTCATTCATTCAGTCATTCAATCAATTGTTACAAGAGAGTGGAGGGGTGGGGTATTTATAGATGTTCCATGCCCTCTCCTTGTTAGGATAGGAATGCAAACTTTGCTTAGGAATAGGAGTACATAATGTGAATAGGAAAAGGATTACGAGGTTGAATAAAATTAGAACTTGAATCCCAAAATGAAGTGGACTCCTCTCCTCTTTTGCCTTGGTCAAGGGTGCCTTGGGCTTGGTCAAAGGGCCCCTCTCTTGGCTTGGATGCCTACATGAATTGGGCATGGGCTTTAGGGTAGCAAGGGCATCCTCCAACTTGGGCTTGGGTGGCCTCCAAAGGTTTGGTGCAAGGCTTGGTGCATGGGCTGAATTTGGACTAGAGAATATTCCCTGGTGGCACCTAGAATCTTCATATGTGGAGGGCTTCATGGGCTTGGAGTTGATTTGATCTAGGAGGGCCTGGTGAAGTCTTTAGCTGGTGCTCCTCCTCTTGTATAAAATTGGACTTGTACTGGACAAATTTACAGGACTCAATTGGACTGTTGAGACAACTTAACTTATTACAAGACTCAAAATTGACAAAAGGCCCATAATGAGCTGATTTGATTAACTAAACTGGAATGAGCTAAACATAATCCAAGCTTGACTCATGAATCCTAATGGCATGAGTCAAATCTAGATACAGGACTCAAGTGTAACAGAGCTCAAGGCCCAAATACAGGACTTAATGGGTACAATCGGGCTTTACTGAACAAAACCCTAATTATCGAACATAAAGGGCTGTATTGGGCTTACAAGATAAGACCCTTGTTATAAGACTCCAAATGACTCAGGTGACTTAAGCCCTACTTAATAGATATAAAGGGCTAACAGGACTTGATTATTGGACCCAAAGACAAAATTTGAAAAATGACTAAGGAACTCAAAACTCAAAGACCCATAGTGAACTTGGGTTGATCCTGATGTCCCCATCATCTTTGGTCGAAGGTCAATCAAGTAATAGACCTCCGCTATTCACTGGTACCAATTACACCAATTGGAAAGCTAGGATGAAAATATATATACAAGCTGTTGATTTTTATTTATGGAAAATAATCTTGAAAGGACCATACATACCCATTAAGAAAGTAGATGGAATAGACATCCCTGATCCGGAAGAGGAATGGGATGAATATGACATGAAAATGGGTGAACTTAATGCCAAAGCCATGAACCTTCTTTATTATGCTTTGGAAGCAAATGAGTTTAACTAGATTTTCAATAAAAGAAATTTGAGATAAACTACAAGTTACAGATGAGGGCACTATCCAAGTAAAGATTTCTAGAATTAATATACGTGTACACAATTATGAGCTCTTCAAAATGGAACCAAATGTGACCATATCTAAAATGTTTGCTATATTTATAGATATTATTAACGGTTTGAAAATTCTTGGTAGGGTATATTCCAATGCTAATTTGGTACAAAAGATTCTTCGATCCTTACTGAATAAATGGGATCCCAAGGTCACTATAATATAAGAAGCCAAGGACTTAAACACACTTCCATTTGATGAACTTCTTGGTTCTTTGATTACTCATGAACTGATAATGTAGCACCGCAGTAAAGATGATAATAAGAAAAAGAAATCAATAGCATTCAAGGCTGCAGCTGAGATTAAGAAGCAAGAAGAGGAAAAAGAAGAACAAAACCCTTCCTCGGATGAAGAACTAGGAGATGATGATATAGCACTAGTTATGAAAAGATTTTGTAGAGAAGGTTGCCATCACCCAATTCTTCCTTCATCGCAACCCATCTTCGCATTTGGTAGTGGACAGGTCTATAGCAGGTGCAACTTTGGGAACCCACCTTGCTTAATATCTGATGAATTTGTATGAGGGAGCCATGATGGTAGCCCTTCACCACCTATGATGCAGTTCTAGGCCTCGTCAGGTGGGGCTTGGTTCTCTGTCGAAAGTTAGCTAGGTCAAGAGTAGGAGCAATCTCGAGAACGTCACCTTGTTTAATGGTCGATGGGCTTGCACCAAGGTCAAGGCAAAGGATGTTCCTACCAAATCTTTGATGCATCCAGGGGCTTTCCTCTCCATCTCTGGTAGGCAAGGCTCAGCAATTTTGGTGGCTTGCCTCTACCTCTCTTGCATGCCGACCAAGTCTTCTATGAGTGATGCACATCCTCTCCTTCCTGGCTGAAATCGCCTTCAAGTCTCTTTTAGGAATCTAGGAGTCCTTCAGAACCTGGAGGAGGAGGGGCTTCTTAAAAGGAACCTCATCTAATTATAGGAGTCTTGGGAGCTCTGGAGAGCTTTGACTTGGTCCTAATCCTCCTCTTGTACGTGACATATTGAAGGTACTTCGAAGTTTCAGAGAGTCGCATCACATCCATGTAACTTATCCTTGTCCTCCATCTACCTCTCAAGGCAATATCTATGTAATGTAATCTGGCCATCAAGTGGCAAACACATGTACTTAATATTTATCAATGGAAAGAAATCTCTATTCTTTTGATACTTGTTTGTGCCTGCATGCTTGTTTTGTATGTTTCATGGAGGGCTCACTAGCTTTGCCTAAGATAACTTTGTTCAGGGTTTTGGAACCTGGGAGACTTACTGCTTAATCAGGATTTAGGGATATTATGACCTAGCCTACGAGTTTGATAGCTCAGCCAGGGTACTTGAGACAACCTCATCCAAGACTTTAGAACCTAGGAGGCTTACTACTTAATCAAGATTTAGGGATATTGCAACCTAGCCTAAGAGTCTAATAGCTCAATAAGATGGTTGGGACAATTGCATCCAAGACTTTAGAACATGGGAGACTTATCACTTAACCAAGACTTAGAAGTATTGCAACCCAGCCTGGGAGTCTGACTACTCAACCATGGTGCTTGGAATGACCTCGTCAAAGAATTTGGAATGAGGGGTGCTAGAGCCCGACCTAGGACAACCTCGCTCAAGGTGCTTGGGAGACTAATTGCTTAGCTAGGGACATGGGTATCGGGACCCTTCTTAGGCATCTGACTACTTGGCTAGGACTTTTAGAATATGGGATATCGAAACCCTGCCTGAGACAACCTTGCCTAGGGCTTTTTAGAATCAAGGGTGTAAGAACCCTACTTAGGATAGCCTTATCTAGGACTTTTAGAATAAGAGGTGTCAAAACTCCATCTAGAACATCCTCAACTAAGACTTCTTAGAATTAGGAGTGTACGAACCCCACCTAGAATAGCCTCATCCAGGACTTTTAGAATAAGGGGTGTCGAAACTCTGCCTAGGACAACCTTGCCTAGGGCTTTATAGAATTAGGGGTGTAGGAATCTCGCTTGGAACTACCTCACCTAGGCTTTTAGAAAAGGGATGATGAAACCCCATTTAGGATAACCTCATCCAGGGCTTTTTAGAATTAGAGATGTAGGAACCCTCCCTGGAATAACCTCATCCAGGACATTTTGGAGATGACCTTAGCATTCACCCTTCACTGTACTCTCCTTGGAAACAAGAAAGGAAGATTTTCATTGAAGAAACTCAGTATAGTGGCTACACATACATCTTATCGGTAATGTGGTCAAAGATTTTTAGAATTCCAAGTGCGAGCAATGGGGGTGCTTCCAGCTAATCCAATTGGTAGGTCCTGGGTCAAACCCTTTGGTGACATGGTAGGGTCCTTCCCAGTTTGGAGAGAGTTTTTCATGTTTAGTGGATTGGCTGACAACTACCTTTTGAAGGACAATATCTCTTGGACAGAACTGCTTTGGCTTCATGCAGGTGTTGAAGTAACAAGCTATGCATCATTGGCATATAGCCATTCTAACTCAGGCTCCATCATGGACCTCCTCCGAGAGATCAAGATTTGCCTTTAGATCCTCCAAGTTGTGCTACTCGTTGCAAGCTTTGACTCGAGGTGATCACAAGTCTTCTTCTAAAGGGATAATGGCTTCTATTTTAAAGGTGAGGTTGAATGGCATCTCATCATTAAAAGCCGGCGAGTAGTGTGGTTTGCCCGGAGGATGTTATATAGTTTTTCTACCTTGAGTCCTTCGATTGATCTAGCTAGGTTTTCAAACCTTGAAGAATCGTCTGGTTGGTGACTTCAGCTTCTCCATTCATCTATGGGTGTATGACTAAAGTGAATCGATGGCTGATCCATAGGTCTTTACAAAACTCATTGAAGGATGTGTTACCGAACTATCTACCATTATCAGTGATGATGATGTGAGGAAGTCCAAAGTGGTAAACGATCAATCTCTAGATGAACTTCTGGGCCTCTTGCTCAATGATCTAGGCTCGGGATTCAGCCTCAATCCACTTAGAAAAGTAGTCGATGGTGGCAATCAGAAACTTCTTTTGTCTAGTGGCTAGTAAAAAAGGGTCGAGGATGTCTATCCCCCCTAAGCAAAGGGTCATGGGGAGCTTAAGGAGTTGAGAGGAACTACTGGCTAGTGCTACATGTTGGCATGCCTTTAGCAATGGTAACATTGAAGGGCAAGAGGTACTTGATAGCATCCTTAAGAATGTTGAGAGGTACTTGATAGCATCCTTAAGAATGCTCAAAGTAATAATATCCTTGCCTCAAAATCTTATGGGGTAAGGTGTGGCCTCTTATGTGGCTATCAAAAATCCCTTCATGAACCTCTTGAAGGGTGAAGTCTACTTTTGAGGGATGGAGGTATTAGAGGAGTGGCATCAAGTAGGCTCGCTTGTAGAGCTTCTTGTCGAGAACCACGAACAAGGCAAATCGATACTTGAGATTTCTTGCCTTGCCCTTGTCCTCCAGTAGCATCCCCTCCCGTAGGTAGCTGATTAAAGGGTTCATCTAGTAGGGCTCACCACTTTTTTATAGGACCAGGATTGGCTCTTCCTTAATACTAGGCTTCTTGAGTTCTCTTGGTAGGTGATTTTTGAGATATCTACATATCTGGAGGTTGCTAGCCTTGATAGTAGGTTCACTTGGATGTTCTATATCTAGGGGATCTACACAATCTCAAAGAAAAGGAAAGATGAAGCAATCTCCCTTATCCATTTAAGATACTTTTCCATGGTGGGGGCTATAGTGTTGAACTTTTTGCAAACCTGCCCCACGATCAGCTAGGAACATTGAGAGATGTTGAACCCCATGCTCACGAGTGAGCCTCAATCCCATGAGGAGGGCTTCATAATCTGTCTTATTATTGGAGGCCTTGATGTTAAAGCAAAGCGCTTACTCAGCTATGACTCTTTCAGGGCTGGTGAGGGTCAGCTCAACCTCAAACTCTCCAGCATTGGAAGCACCTTTAATATGGAGAGTCCAAGGCTTGCTTGCCAACTCTACTCCTGGCTACACCAACTCTAGTCTAGTCTCCACCCCTATCATGGATGGTGCACTCCATGAGGAAGTCTACAAGGGCTTAATCCTTGATGGAGGGACAAGGCTAATATTGGATATCAAAATTGCCAGCTTTATTGCATACTTGGCAACCCTCTTAGAGGTATTGACCTTTTGCAAAATTTGTTGCAGGGGCTGATCAGATAGGACCATGATGGAATGTGCTTAGATGAAAGGGTAAAGATGCCTTACCGAGATCAAAAGGGTGAAGGTGACCTTCTCCACCCTTGAGCACTAAGTCCTTACATCCTTGAGGATCAAGCTAATGTAGTAGACTGGGTTCTGCATCCCATCCTCCTCTTGAATGAGCACAAACTCATGGCCATGAGGGAGATAGCCAAATAAAGATAAAGAACTTTCCCATTATCGGCCTTATGAGAAATGGTGCATGGTGAGGTAGATATTGAGCTACTCAAAGGAGGCTTTGCACTTCTCTATCTATTGGAAGTTCTTGAGATATCTTAAGGTTTTGTAGAAGGGTAGACATTTATCACTGGACCTCATGATGAATTGGCTCAGTGTGGTGACCTATCCTATGAGGCACTAGACCTCCTACCTACTCCTAGGGATGACATCTCCAGGATCACCCAGAGCTTCTCAAGATTAGCCTCTGTTCTATGGTGCGAGACCATGAAATCTAAGAACTTCCCAGAAGTGACCCTGAACATGCACTTGCTGGAATTGAGCTGCATGCGATACCTTCATAATGTCTAGAAGGTCTCCTCCAGGTCCATGTGCTAGCCCTCCTTGCAGCTCTTCACTAGCATATCATCAATGTATATTTCTATGTTATGTCTAATATGATCAGTAAGTACTTTATTAGCAAGTAGCTGGTAGGTGGCTCTGGCATTCTTCAGGCCGAAAGACATGACTTTATAGTAGTATAGCCCTTGATCAGTGATGAATGTAATCTTATCCTTATCCTCAGGTACAATCCGAATCTGGTAGTAGCTAGAGAAGGCATCCATGATGCTAAGGGTTTCATATCGGAGGATGAATCCATAAGTTGATTGATCCAGGATAAAGAGAAAAAATCCTTCAGGCAGGATTTGTTCAAGTCAGTGAAGTCAATATATGCTCACTATTTATCATTGGCCTTCTTCACTAAGACCATGTTGGTGAGCTACTATGGCTACTAGACTTTTCGAATGAAACCAACCTTTAGAAGCTTCTCCACATCCTGCTTGATGGCTCACTATCACTTAGTGATGAAGCTTCTTTTCTTTAAGTGAACCAGGGGATGCAGGGTGTCGACATGGAGGTAGTGCACCATAACCTCTCGATCGATGCCTAGTAGATTTGCTACTATTCATGTAAAGATATTGGTGTTCACATGGAAAACTCCACCAAGCGGGCCCTGGACTCCTTGTTCTACTCATTCCCAATATAGACCACATGGAAAGGGTTTTCTAGGGGGATAGGAACTAGTTCTTCTATAGGCTCTCCTTGCTATAGCTTCTGCTAATTTCGAAGGTCGAGGCTCTCAATAGACATGGCTTACTTCAGCTTTTATCCTTGAGGGCCAGCACATAGCATCACCTTGCCAAGGCTTGGTCACCTCGGACCTCACCCACCCCATGAGGGATAGGAAACTTCATAAGTAGTTGGTAGTTTGAGACCATGGCTTGTAAGCATTCAATCTTGGTCTCTCGAGGATGGCATTATATGCCACTAGGATCCTGACCACTAGAAAACCCATAAGGACTGTAGCCTATCTTGAGGCTTAGCCGGCTATTATTGGGAGAGTAATGATGCCTTTGATAGGAATGGTGCCTTCATAGATGCCAATTAAAGAGGTGTTGGCCCTTCAAAGACGATCCCTAAGTAAGCCTATTTTAAAGAATGCATCATAAAAGAGAATATCTATAGAGCTTCCATTATCTACTATGATTCTTTTTACATCACAGTTTGAGATAGCAAGGGAAACAACTATAGGATCATCATGTAGAAATAGAGCTCCATCCATGTTGGTAGCGGAGAAGGTAATGGGCTCCTTCTTTGCCCTTTGTTGCTTGCACTGGGGAATCTCTGCTTGGGCTTCCCTAGCAAAGGCTTGCCACCCAGAGGAGCTTGCCCCCTAGCCTACCTAAGATGGTGCTAATGTGGATCCTATTCCTCATAAGAGGTTTGGCTACTAGTGGGGGCTCTTGGTTGGTGGCCTCCAAGGTATTAGGCTAACTGATATACAAGTGTTGTTAGCCATGCCGAATTAGCAACTTGATCTATCTCTTCAGGGTGATGCAGTCATTGGTGTCATGCCTATAGTCTTGATGAAACCAGTAATATTCCTTGGGATCCTTCTAGGCCTTCTTGTTCATCTTCCTTGGACATTAGATAATATCATGACCTTTGATCTCTATCAGGATTTTGATGGGGATACAAAGCAGGTTCGGATACTTTTCCATTTTTTGTATTTTTCTTGCATTTTTTCCTATTCTCGCTATTCCACCTATCCACACTATTCCAATTTTGTCCCAAACTTATCCCCGCTTTATCCCTACCTTATCCCATCATCCTCTCGTGAATTTTAAAAACTCCCAAACCCTAGCCCACCACCCCGTTCCCCCCAAATCCAGGCTGCCCGACCCCCGGCCGCCCCCGCCGGCCTGCCCAACGATGCTCGTCGGCCCCGCTCTCGCCAGAAAATCGACCGTCCGCCGCTCACGACCGTGGGTAGGCGAAGAGACGCCCATGGGAAGACCAACAATCACCCATGGTCGCCGCTGTCATCCACCGCCGCCAACCTGCTACTGGCCGCCCGCCCGCCGTCTGCCGACTCACGCTCGGCCGTCGGAGGACCTCGCTGACGCCCGGGGGCCCCACGACCTTGGGAAGTGGAATGACACGCCCTGGGCATGCCGTGCCTGTGCCGCTGCCCCGCCTGCAACCGCCGCCCACCGTCCACCGCCGGCCGCCTCCCGCTGTCTCGCCATCCGCCGGCCAAAGCACGACCGCCGGAGGCCCTCGCCGGTGTCCGGGGCCCCACGACTGTGGGAAGGTGAAACGGCATGCCCTGGGCATGCCGTGCCACCCCTATGCAGCCACCTCGCTTGCAGCCAGCCACTCGCCATCCCCCGCTCGCCATCCACAGGCCCCGTTTGCCGCTAGCCATCCGTCGGTCCCGTTTGCCGCCCGCTTCCCGGTCACCGATCGTCCGTATGTGCCTGGTCGTGAGATCAATTCCGCATGATTTCTAGAGCAGTTCAGTTTTCAAAGCAGCACACTTTTCAGAGTACTTCATCAAGCCAACACGCTTTTCAGAGTAGATCAGCACTAATTTTGATGTAGCATGGATTTTGATGTATCATATTTTCCATTTTAGGTTTGCTTGTAGGCTAAGTAATTGAGGGGTTTTGTTTGCCTATATAAAGGCCCCCTCCCCTCTTGTAATAAGCGATTGATTGATAAGAAATTTTTGGTTTAGCCACTGGTTCTGGGCTGAGGCCCATTTTGCCTTTGCTCCAAGCGAGCGTCGAGGGGTGTAAGGCCCTAGTTATCCCCTATCCCATCTTCTTATCCCCTCATGTCCTTTAAGAGTCAACCTAGCGGGATGCCTTTACTGTGTGCTATTGAGGGTAGTTGTGTGCTTCGATCCCTCGGGGCATCTATGAGAGCCCTGCTGTGTGCTTTAAGGGTTTCGATGAGAGCTCAGGATAGCTGTGTGCTTTGACCCCTGACTTTCTGTGTGCGTCTCCCCATTAGAGTGAGCCCCAGGGCCATGAGTTCCAGTTCCCAGTCTCCCATCCCCATCCTTCCTTCGCCACCTCCAACAAGAAAATTGGAAACAAAAGAGATAAGCTATTTTAGAATTTTAGTTTCAGTTTCACCCTAGTACCGGGAGGCTTCTTAGCGTGGGCCTAGAAATATGGCCGTAGTCACTTTGCCGCAATCACTAAAGAGTAGATCAGCTTCTGCATCCTTGCATATCGCATTTCTGCATCATGCAGGATCTTGCTGATGTAGTAGATCAGCTTGTGGGACCCGTCTTCCTTTTTCCGGACAAGAACCGAGCTCACTGCTTCGTCTGAAGCAAAGAGGTACAGGTAGAGGACCTTGCCTTCTTTTGGCTTGGAGAGCAATGTTGGGGTCTCCAAATACTTCTTCAATTCCTCAAAGGCAGCACGACAGTCTTTGGACCATTCGAAGCCCTTTGATTATCGAAGTACCTTGAAGAACGGAAGACATTTCTCGGCGAACTGAGAGATAAATCTGCTTAGGGAGGCAATCCTCCCTATCAACTGTTAGACTTTCTTTTTACAGGAGGGATGTCGCATATCCTTCAAGGCTTGGATCTTCTCGGGGTTGGCCTCAATCCCTCGTTTGGTGACAAAGAAGCCCAAAAATTTACTCGACTTGACCTTGAAGGTGCACTTCGCCGGGTTTAACTTCATTTTATAGCACCAGAGAGCGCTGAATGACTCCTCCAAGTTACGGATGTGGTCTCTCCGGTGGAGACTCTTGACGATCATGTCGTCAATATAGGCCTTCATATTCCTTCCTAGTTGCTTTTCAAACACCTTATTGATGAGTCTTTGAAATGTTGCTCCAGCATTCTTGAGGCCGAACGGCATCATCTTGTAGCAGTACAGATCTTTGTTAGTGATGAATGCCATCTTCTCCTCATCTTGCGAATCCATTCTGATCTGGTTGTAGCCAAAGAAGGCATCCATAAAGCTGAGCAACTGGTGACCGGCGGTAGCGTCGACCAGTTGATCAATCTTTGGGAGAGGGAAGCTATTTTTTGGGCAAGCCTTGTTGAGGTCTGTATAGTTAATACAGATCCTACACTTGACACTAGCTTTCTTTACCATTACCATATTGGCCAGCCACTCGGGGCAGTGGGCCTCTCTGATGAACCCTGCCTTGAGGAGCTTGCCAACCTCTTCATCAATAGCTTGCTGTCTTTCGGGGGCGAAGCTCCTCTTCTTCTGTCGCACTGGCTTGTACCCAGGGGTTACTTCCAGCCGATGAGTAATCACTTCGACGGGAATCCCGGGCATATCCGAAGCCGACCATGTGAAGACATCGACGTTGTCCCTGAGAAAACGGATCAGCTTCGTTCTGGTTTCCTCATCAAGGGCGCTCCTAATTTGCACAACTCTAGAGGGATCTTCCTCTTTCAAAGGTATCAGGATGGTCCTCTCCATGGGCTCACCAAGGTTTATGGTAGAATCCCTCGGATCCAGCTGATCCGAGGTAGTCGAATCTTTGAAATGCCTGTCTTCAATCATTAGACATTGCCGTCCCATCCTGACACGGCACGAAAGATAAGAATGCAATCTAAATGATGGATTGAGAAATGAGAGCAATGATGCCTATTAATAGGTACTAAATTTCAGATCAAAAGTACTAAGGTAAAGCTATGGAAGGAGCACTGAAATTTGGAACTTACGTCGCGATGTAGTTATTTAAATCCTAGAGAAGATTAGGGCTAATGAATATTGAATTTAAACCTTAGCAATGATCTTCAATAACTCAGACTTAAGAGATTAGGAGGTGTTATTTACCCAAGATGATCACTCCCTGGTAGATCCATTGAAGCTCTTAGACGAACTAGCCCTAAACTGGAAGATTGGCATTCCAAAGAAACTAGTTTCATTCAACATTGATCTTTGGCAAGAGAACCCTTTCTTGATCTTCGAATCGTAGAAGGATCTTACACAATGAACGGGTTAGACTGGGACCAATTTGAAAGATATCAAAATAGAGAAACCAAAAAGGCAAGGAAACTTCGATGGAGGCATGGATCCCTAGAGGTGGATGTTGGCGTTGGACACTTGAAAGCTTGAGAAGAGAAAATCAAACACACCCAAAGAAAACAAGAGGATACTACCAAAAAAAACACCTTCTTCAACTACTACTTCACTTAAATTTCATTTCATCCAAAAAGCTTCCTTTACCATGGGCGTACAAGAGGCTTTTAATGGCCTTTCAATCAATTTGAAATTCCCCATATCATGGAGAAATATTAGGGGGGGTTACATGAAATGTGGAGGATTTGGTGGAGGGTTACATGGAATGTGGAGGATTTGGTGGAGCTGGTTGCATGATTTGTGGATGGAGTTGGCCGACCTCCTTTGAATTTGAAAACACTCCTTGGTCGACCACTTGTAGCTTTCATGTAATTTAAAATTTGAATGATGCCACGTGGCAGGTGAGGTGGCAATGATGTGGCGTGGCAAGGTGGCATGGTGACATGGCGCATCCTTCTCCATGGCGCCCCTTGGAGATGACATGGCAAAGGTGATGTGATGTCCTCTGGTGATGAGTTGGCATCGGTGGTCCATGATGATGTGGCATTCCAAGTAAAGCTGGTCTGGCCCAATTTCAAGTAGCTCTTGAACTTGACTCAGTACAAAGCCTAATTGACTCTAATTGAACTCTTGATTGAATTCTAATTGAACTTTAAAACCCTAAAAGAAAATAAAACATGACTCAATAAACATACAGGACTCATACGAGACTTGAGTTCCTAGTCTCAATCCATAAAGAACTTGCTATTAGTTGAAGCTTCTTCTTTCTGAGCCTGGTGCCCCCACCAATTCTTCCCGGATGGGAGGAACTCGACCCTGTCGAGTATGGTTCAGCCTGGCTTTGATATTGTTCAAATAAGTCCGGGTCCAGTCGTTGCAGGTCCTCTCTAGCGATTCATGAGTCGTCAGATTTTTGTCTCCCTTGCCAACGGACCAAATATCTATAGTAATCCTTGTTTCTGGTAGTGACAATCTTATTATCCAGGATTTGTTCAGTTTTCTCTCATTTTTGAGGAATGGTTGTTTGTGGATACTCAGTAATGGTTCACTCTCAAAAATATGGTCAGGCCCAAAAGGCTCACTAGGTATCATCATGGGTTCCTTATATTCTATCAAGTCTGAGACATTGAAGGTCGGGTTGATACCTAGGTTTGAAGGTAATTCCAATATGTAAGCATTAGATCTAATCTTCTTTAGGACTTTAAAGGGGCCTGCACCACGGGTATGTAGTTTCTTGAAAGTCCCAGATGGGAACATGATCTCTCTCATAGAATTCCTTGACTTTCTTTCTTGAATTAGTCCTATGTTTATAGGATTCATTGCTCAAATTTATTTCATGATGCAAATCCTCAACATGCTATGCATAGGACTCAGCAGACTCAGAAACTTACACAAGCACTTACGAAATGCAGACTGAACTAGGCATCCTTATTGAGAGGAATTTTATTAGACTCTCTATGGCCTAAACCTAATAGATTAATGACTCTCTAGGTTTGACCCTGGTCTGGTATGCACATGAGAATTTACCATGGGTTCCTAGCAAATGCCATAAGGTTCTCCAAAAGTAGGTAGCAAAAGGAATAGGCTTTAAAGGCTCATGCAACCTAGTAATCTCATCAAAATGAAACTTAATGGCTCTAAAATTAGGATAAGACTTAAGGAAAGGTAGGAAATAGGAATCTGAGTCTTGGGGTAATTTAGGAGAATCTTGAAACAGACCTTGGTTACTCATGATGACCTTAAGATTTGAATATTGATCTACGGGCGGGATGCTTCTAGGTAGTTGAAGGTCATCGACAAAGTCTTCTAAAATAATGATTGGGTTCTTCTCAGGTAACTGAAGGAGTTCTTGTGTCGAAGCTAAAGTATTTGGTTCTTCCTGAGGGCATTGTCTTACGGGAACCAAGTCCTCACTAAATTTTGGTTGTTCTGATGTTTCAGGACTAGGCTCAATAATCTTTTCTTTACCAAAGGTTTCCTCAGGTAAGGTACTAAAGTTGTTCTCTTCACAGTCTTCCCCTTCATATTCATCTATTAAACTTATGTCAGTCTCATATACATATTTACTAGGTTCAGACTTGCCTTCTTCCTTCCCTAGCCCTTCAGTTTGAGGATATCATAAGTCTTGAGTATTCATGAACTCAACTTGTACTTCAGGGTTCTTACTCCTATCATTCATATGAGCTAATGTGATAGTAGGAGTTGGTTGGTCTAAGGAAAATTGTTTAGCCAGCATTTGGTTCAATTGGGCCATTAGATCATTTAGGCCTTTCAGCATGGTTTCAAGATTAAGGTCCATGGCTACACTGGACTGGGTCTGGACAGGTGAATATGAGGCTCCTGATCTAGTTTTCATGCATGCAAGTAGACTCAAGCTCGAGCTAAGGTTTCCTAGACCTAGAGCACAAATTAGAGGTCTGATTAAGTGAACCAACTAGCTAGTAGTACTTATGGGACTTAGCCAGGTAGGTGGTGGGGAGTGAAGGTCCCTGATTGCCAACCTTAGACACCAATCTAAGATTGGCTAGGTAGGCAAACCAAATCACAAGCCCTGATGCACCAATCCTAGACACCAAGCCAGTAAGCACACACCAATTAGCTGACACAGTTAACTTGACCCTAACCTGAACCCAACTTGTTGGTGTCCCTAACCCACTAGGGCAATTAATGTTCTACTCAATTTTAATTAACGGGCTGGGATCGATATGTTGGTTGGTGATTTTTGGGCTAGGGACAGGTGATGAAACCTTGACCCTATGTCAAATTGATGCCCTTAATTTGATTTCTCATGAGATGAATGAAATGCAAAGGTGCTGCAGAAGTGTGTTGCAGTTTGAAAGTGGCATGGAAAACGTGATGAAAAAATGTCCAAAAATTCTGAAAAATTCACAGAGGATTTCTAACTTATATGTTTCAATGTAGATGAAAGGAATTTTAAAAATAAAATCTGTACTACTCTAAGTAGATCCTACAAATGAAGATAAATAAAAAGGACAGAACAGAACCCTAATGACAGTGTCGAACTGCAGAAATTTTTATTTTTTTTTATAATTTTTTTCTGATGATGAAATTTAATATGATGATAACTGACTTAAAAAGGAACAAGACAAAAAATATTTCAACAAAAATTAGCGACTTGCCTTTGGAGCTGCAGACGGATTACAGTAAATAGATGCAAATTTTTAGAAAAACAGAACCTAATCAAACAAGTGCAATGGCTTACCCAAACTTCAATCTAAAAAATCATGTCTGGCCAAGGGCTCATTATTCCCTTGGGTCATGACAGTGTACTGGAGTACACCCGCTCAGGAGGCGTGAATTTTAGATCTTGCTTGGATTTAAAGAAAACTATTCTACCCTAATGTAACCATGCTCTGATACCAATTTGACGCGGCATGAAAGATGAGAATGCAATCTAAATGAGGGATTGAGAAATGAGTGCAATGAAGCCTATTAACAGGTACTAAATTTCAGATCAAAAGTACTAAGGTAAAGCTATGGAAGGAGCACTAAAATTTGGAACTTACGTCGCGATGTAGTTATTTAAATCCTAGAGAAGATTAGGGCTAATGAATATTGAATTTAAACCTTAGCAATGATCTTCAATAACTCAGACTTAAGAGATTAGGATGTGTTATTTACCCAAGATGATCACTCCCTGGTAGATCCATTGAAGCTCTTAGACGAACTAACCCTGAAGTGGAAGATTGGCATTCCAAAGAAACTAGTTTCATTCAACATTGATCCTTGGCAAGAGAACCCTTTCTTGAACTCCGAATCGTAGAAGGATCCTGCACAATGAACGGGTTAGACTGGGACCAATTTGAAAGATATCAAAACAAAGAAACCAAATAGGCAAGGGAACTTCGATGGAGGCGTGGATCCCTAGAGGTGGATGTTGGCGTTGGACACTTGAAAGCTTGAGAAGAGAAAATCAAACACACCCAAAGAAAACAAGAGGATACTACCAAAAAAACACCTTCTTCAACTACTACTTCACTTAAATTTCATTTCATCCAAAAAGCTTCTTTACCATGGGCGTACAAGAGGCTTTTAATGGCCTTTCAATCAATTTGAAATTCCCCATATCATGGAGAAATATTAGGGGGGTTACATGAAATGTGGAGGATTTGGTGGAGGATTTGGTGGAGGGTTACATGAATGTGGAGGATTTGGTGGAGCTGGTTGCATGATTTGTGGATGGAGTTGGCTGACCTCCTTTGAATTTGAAAACACTCCTTGGTCGACCACTTGTAGCTTTCATATAATTTAAAATTTGAATGATGCCACGCGGCAGGTGAGGTGGCAATGATGTGGCGTGGCAAGGTGGCATGGTGACATGGCGCATCCTTCTCCATGGCGCCCCTGGAGATGACATGGCAAAGGTGATGTGATGTCCTCTGGTGATGAGTTGGCACCGGTGGTCCTGATGATGTGGCATTCCAAGTAAAGTTGGTCTGGCCCAATTTCAAGTAGCTCTTGAACTTGACTTAGTACAAAGCCTAATTGACTCTAATTGAACTCTTGATTGAATTCTAATTGAACTTTAAAATCCTAAAAGAAAATAAAACAGGACTCAATAAACATACAGGACTCATACGAGTCTTGAGTTCCTAGTCTCAATCCGTAAAGAACTTGGTATTAGTTGAAGCTTCTTCTTTCTGAGCCTGGTGCCCCCACCATATCCTCTGGTTCCCTCTAACTTCTCCAACACCATTCCTGGTGGGGAAGCGTACTAAGAGGTAGTGAGAGGAGATCATGGTCCAGAACCTGTTCAAGGCGGGCCTCCCTAGAATAATGTTGTATGCAGAGGGGATCTAGACCACGTGAAGTTGATCGGCAATATCTTTTGTCGAGGCTCGAAAGCTGAGGGTTACAAGCAACACTATCTCCCCTTCGACATAAACTTGGTTACCCCGAAAACCGGAGAGTGGCATGGAGGATCTCTGTAGTTGATGTCTAGGAAAATACATTTTGGAGAATGCATCGTACATCAAGACATCGGTCAAACTTCCATTATCAATAAGAACTCTCTGTACATCATAATTGGCCACTATGATCGAAATTACAAGAGGGTCGTCGTGCGGGAGCCGGACTCCACAAGGTCATCGTCGGAGAAGAGGATGGAGTTGTTATCTTTTAGTCATTTTGAAGCTTCATCTTCATCGCTTCTCCAGTTGGCGAGCCAGTGTATCATCCCTACACCTCCGTTGGTGGGCCTTTGGTTTGGCAATTCGGCCTCTTCGGGAGGTGGTTGGGGAACAGTTGCTTTCGATCGGGACCCCTGGCAACTGATGTACCACCCCAGGTACACTCTCTTGATGAGATCCTCGATTGCATCCCTCAGCTGGATGCATTCTTCTGTGTTGTGGTCGTGGTCCCGGTGGAAATGGCAGAATTTGTTCATGTTCCTTGCGGAAGAGGAGGCCTTCATAGGATGGGGCCGTTGGAGATAGTTTACTTTTTTCTATCTCCATGAGGATCTTTTCTCGATGGAGGTTGAGGGGGGTGTATGAGTCGAATCTTCCTCCCAATGCTCTGGGCTTAGAAGGGCTTCTCCGGCGGTCTGCATATCTGCCACCGTTGTTATTGAAAGTTTGGGGGCCTTGCCCCATGTTATTCTTTTTCTTTGAAGGGGGTTTCCCTTCAATCAAATGTTGATTCGCCGCCTGCTCTTCAGCATCGGCGTATTTCTGAGCCCTTGATAGGAGCTCAGTGTAGCTTTTGGGAAACTTCTTGTCCAGGGAAAATGTAAGCCTGGAGGTTCAAAACCCCTTCTTCAGAGCTGACTTGGCCACGTGCTCGTTGAGATCGGGGATCTCAAGCATAGCCGCATAAACCTGGAGATGTAATCTCTCAGGCTCTCTCCTTCATTCTGGTGAAGGAGGAAGAGTATGTCCGTATTCTGAGGAGTCTTGCGGTAGGTCCTGAAATGCAAGACAAATAATTTTTTTAATCGAAAAAGGAATCGATGGTACCTGGGTGCAGGCTCGAGTACCACATCTGAGCAGACTTCTTCAAGGTAGTCGGGATTGCCAACAGTACGTCGCGTCCGAAGCTCCTTGAATCATCATATGGGCTTTGAAGCTACCCAAATGGTCGAAGGGGTCGGTGGTGCCGTCGTAGGGTTCCATCTGGGAAACCCTGAAGTGCCGAGGAATGTCCTCAGCCATGATGCGATCGGTGTAGGGTGGGCGCAGATCACTCACAATCAGGTCCTCAGGATCTCTCTGATCCCTCATTCTCTATTCTCGCGCCCTTGCCATCTCTGATTTGATGGCTCTGAACCTTCCGTCATAATCGGGAGTCTGCTTGGATGCTCTCTCCACCGGAGTGGAGTCTTCGGAGGAGGAGGAGGAAGTTTGCCTAGGCCTTTCCCTTTTGTGGGGAATCGACAGACCTAGGCAGTCTCGAAGTTCGGCCTTTGGGGGAGGGCCGAGAATGGGGGGAGGGATGTGCTGAATCCTCCCGTGGTGCTCTCCTTCTTCAGGATTGAGAGCTATGTCTAGAAACAGCCGGTGGGTTTGCCACGGGAAGGCTCTGTCTTGAAACTCTTGAACCATGGCTGTCAGGTTGGTGACTGGTTCAAAAGAGCTTCGAACTGCTGTGCTCCCATAGTAACCGTGGGAGGTGGAACATTGTTCACCTCGGTGGTGCACCCCCCTGTGATGGAGCACGACTCTGGCTTGTAGAAGCATTTTGGGCTTTCCTTTTACCATCAAAGAATTATTTGTTTCTTCCCCTTGTCTGGGAGGGAGCTTAACAAATGTTAGTAAAACTGCCCCCCTTCCTGGCATGCCAATCTATTGGCATGGAGTCCCTGGATCGGCCGGTCGGATGCTGCATTGTAGGGCCGCTCCCTGGTTTACCTGCAAAATAGGTCCCTTGCTGGAGTTGTCCGGCGGAGGACACTCTGATGCCTAAGTCAGTGGTGGATTCTAGCCACATAATGGGGAAGATGTCGAAAGTGGAAGAGAAAAAGAGCTCTTGGAGATTGAAAATGTGTATGTGCGAGATTATTCACGCGTACCTCTCGAGCCATCCTTCTTATCCATATTAAAAGATGGCCTCTGGTCTGTGGCCCGCTCTTTTCCCGGAGATCATGGGGAGCCATTCACTCCCATGATAGTCGATCGTGGATTGTCAATGAGCGGTTCCAGCCAGATCGGAGGCGTGGCTGCAGGAATTGCATGCCATGATCATGGCATGATGAGTGTCGATTGTAACCGTTGGTTATAGTTTCCTTTTTGGAATAGATTATGGTTCAAGCTTTGGGTTTCCCCTTGCGTGGGCCGAAGGCTTGATATTTCCCGAGGCCGGAGATGATGTCTATGGCGGGGACCGAAATTCGTGTCTTCGGAAGTCGAAGAGTAGTTTAGACTTCGGCCGGGGCCGAAGGTGCTACCCAAAGGACTAGCCTTCGGATGTTGTAGTTCGGTGTGAAGCCTTGAGTTGCTTACAGTTGGCCTTCGCTTAGTCCGAAGTCGTAGTCTAAAGAACGGGGCTTCGATAAGTTGAACCGGAGCCTGGTTCATAGCTGAACCTGGATATCCCAACAGGTTGCATCTCTTCATCATATGGTGCTGATTTCAAAATCAGAGTCCTTCTATTTGAAGGCATCTGGTTTCTTCGATGTGTCCCTTGGGAGCCCACACTCTTTGGCCAATATTTGATCGGTTATATGCCATGTGGTAGTGGAGAAATTGGCTGGAAAAATAAATAGATATTATATGTCTCTTGGGGCATGAAAGGACATTTCATGATAAGTCCTCTCATCTAAAAGCTCCTTCTGCTTGAAGGGTTTTATCAATGGTCTAAGAAAGAGACTTATCAGGCACCTCATCCATCTCTATAAATAGGCATCGATAATTTGATGCCAAGTATTCAATTCTAATCCAAAGAAACTCACTTTCTATTTTCTCTTTCATCTAAGATAAGGCTTGTCCTTTCAAGACAAGGCTTGTCATTTTAAGATAAGGTCCTAGGAACAAAATTAGGAAGGATATTCAAATTCTAAAAGAAGATTCAGAGAGATCTCTGAGTGACCTACAGGAGTGTAGGGGTTCCAGTAAAAGAAGAAAGTTTGAAAGGCTGCGGCGAAAGAGTCCTAGTCAAATAAGCAAACTTGGTAGGAGTGCTTCCTTGATCGGTTCCTGTGTGGGTCACCTCTAGTGGGCATACACTTATATGCCTCATAAAATTAAGGAGTATATCACTGGGTGTTCTTCTATAATTTTAAAGCTTTGATTTATTAGTTGTCATGATCAAGTGGTCCTAGGATTTAGGGTTCTGATCGGTCAGGGTTTTAATAAAAAAATTTTGAAACCAGGTCTTCCACTACACCCTGTCCAAAACCCAACAGTGGTATCAGAGCCACCTTGATGCATGCAATTAATAATCTCTTTAGTGTTGATTGCTTGATTGCTATGAATTGATGAATGATTAGTTCATATTACATATAGATATGTTATATCCTAGTAACTATTTTGAATTGGGTTAGTCATATTGGCCGTCTAGTTATAGAAGCTAATTAGGGTTTCATGGCTCTCTCTTCCCATTCAATGGGGTCTCCTATGGCATGTTGGGATGTCGATGTGGCCTTATCCCATGAACAAGTGAGGTGAACGGATTGCTGTTATAACCATGCTCATATTATCTATATTAGGATTAATATGCTTGTTTGCTGGAATGAGTGACATGATTAATTAGGATGTGTTTGAGATCATAAAAGCCCTCATAAAAATTATATTTAGTTATAGTATAAGTTAATCATGATGCAAATATGATTAGGGTTTGATCAGCCAATTGGTATCTAGGCAAGTAGTTCTGGGAAGGTAAAGGGAATGAGGTTTTTAATTGGTTCTGTTGTCTAACCTAGCCAATTTAATTGGTGTCTAAGGAAAGCAACGGGGGGACGCCCTTATCTCTTCCACTTACCTGGACAATTTGGTCATATCTGAATCCTAAATTGAAAATTAATTGATTAAGCACACTACAAATTGCCTTCCTTCATGCTAAGCCAAATCCTTGATAGAAACTATAGTAGGTTTGTTGTGATTGACACAAGGCGTACTCTAGGATTTGATATGATATTTGTCTTGGTACATTTTTATACTTTATGGCATGATTGGTTGGTGGGGACACCTTAGGCACCAGAATAAGATAGAGGCTTTTCAACCCTCTGTAAATTGATCAATAATTTATGAGTCCATCTATAATAAGGGCTTAGCTCATCTGAGTCCATTTTAGTTGTTATTTGAGTTTTTTGAGTTGTTATTTCAGTTATGTACTAGTCAGCTCATGTTGAGCTAGTTCAGTCCAATGTTGGTCAGCTCATGTTGAGCTAATTTTATTTTTTTGAGTCCTATCCAAGCATACTGAAGACTCAAGACCACATCATACAAGTAAAGACCAAGTCCAACCAGATTGAAGACATGGAAGTTTAGCCCAAGTCCAACCCAGCTTGAAGATTTGAAGATCCCAAGAGGAAAATCAGAAACCCTGATTCCTTGCAGATGCCCTCCAGATGCCCAGATTTCCTTCCAGATGGCAAAATATATTCATAGACCAAGGCATCCATGATTTTAGAGGTCCTCTGCATCCTAGCCCAAAGAAATCAAGCCCAGGCGCCAAGCCCAAGCCCCTAAGAAGCAAGATACCAGGGAATTCCTGCTACCTGGCTACCAGGCCACCCCAGCTTCCAGAGGCCCAAACCAATGCACCGGGGCCCTTTGGGCCGTTCCTTGCTGCTCTTAGAAGCCCAACACGTCCCCCCTAGGTGTCTTGGAGTGTTGGCCAAGTCAAGAGATATTTTAGGGATTTTTCTACCTAATGTTTCCTTATTTTCTAGCTAGGGTTTGAGAGGGAAAAGGATTCTCATGTAAAGACTAATGTGCCCTTACTTGGAGCCCAAGGTAGGGTCTATTTAAGGGACCCTAGCCTCTTGTATGAAGGAAGAATTTTTGATGAATGAAACCTTGAGTTCTTCTATTGAGTTGTGTGATACCCTGCTGTGTGCATAAAGGGGTTTGCGAGAGTTTTTCTTCCCAGTGCTGCAATCATCTTCTTGCTGCCAACAAACATCTCAGATCCCTGGACGCCACTCCAAAGAAGCCTTCCTTGCTGTTTTTCCTTTGTTTTCTTGTCCTTTGTGAGTTTTCTAACCCCGACAGGTCGTTACAGGTCCCCGAGTTCCTACGAATCCAACAACTCTAGCCAAGCCTCAATCGGATCACCGAGCAGAAAGCCGGGTACCGCGGGTCTTTGGGTCGGTTTTCCAGGCAGCATCCATCGAGGAACGAGAGAGACCCTTTGCTGCGATCTTCACAACATTGTCAGGTACACCCCCTCTACCTCCAGTAGTTTTATTGTAGGAGAACTTGCCCTAACCGAGGCTTCTCAGCCCCGGCGATCCCTCTTTCTACTTTTCTAGGTCCTAATCTGCATGCTGATCTTCTAAAATTCATATAAAATTCCCTATAACTTATTTTAATCTGAAATTCGGGAATTAATCACTCAACCCCACATATAAAAAATACAAAAAAATTGCATGCATATTAGTCCCCCATCATTGGTGGTGTTGCTTTATTGTGATTGACACAAGGGCAACATTTATGAAACATGGCTATATGGAAATGAATGATCTGACTAAACTAAGACATTATAGTTTGTTGTGATTAACACAAGACTATAAGTGTCTTAGAGGTAGGTGCTATGTTGAGAGTTGCATAGGTTGCAATTGGAAAGGAATTTTCCTACCCTTGAACTCATGGGTGTTTGTTGTGATTAACACAATGCATTCATGAGGAATTGGGATCTCAACCTCACTAAGGAAGCCTTGGCAGGTTTTTTGCTTACCATAGTTGAGGGTTATGAATTTTGAAAAAAAATAGTGGGAGACACAATTAGATACAAAAATCCTTGTTTAATTATTAATATCATCATGAGTAGTCTGCTTATAGTTGTTCTTTACTTAATGTAGATTTTACATTATGGCTTCTACTCTTTCACTGCGAGGCATCTTGGATGCTAACAAGTTGGCCGGTCCGAATTATGTGGACTGGTTGAGAAACTTGAGGATTATATTAGCTCAGGAAAAGATTGCCTATATCCTTGATTCTCCTGACCTAGATCTGGTAGGAGAGGATGCTACTAAGATTTGGATCAAAATCAAATAAGATTTAGTTTGAGCTCAAGTTGAGTCCAATTGAATTGGATCATAATCTATCCCCTTAGTCTTATTTGAATTCTAAGCTCGAGTTGAGTCAAAATTCAATTCAAATTTAATTGATTTCAAATTTGAATTCAAACTTAAATTTTGAATTCAACTTTAAATTTAAATTTGAACTTGAATTTTGAATTCAAGTTATTAGTTGTTAATTGTAACAACTCTCTCTTTATCTCTCCCTAACCCACACAACCCCCTAACCTCCTAACCTCTTGGATGCCATATATTAAAAGGTCAATGGGTGGGCATGTGAAGAAAAAGGAAAAAATATATGGTATAGGAGTGTCTTCATCAAGAGTGGGGGAGTGTGGGATTGTATTCTACAAGAGAAATCTATTTCTTTTAAGTGTGGGTTCTAGTGTAGGACTTTGGGAAGAAAGAAAAGATTAGAGTGTCTATATTCCACTTCTTGTATAGATCCTTCTAGATTTTTCTTCAACTCCTAAAGCATTCTGGAGGTTTGAAGAAGAAAGAAATATCAGTTATCAATGTCCTAGAGAAGAGCTAGCACTTCGAGCGGACTGGTTAGAGTGGGGTTTTGTGTGGGTCATCCATAGAGGCTAAACATCCTATGTGGTTTGTAGAGCATTATACCACAATTTCTTGGTGGTGCGGACACCAAAGGCACTAGAATAAGGCAGAGGCTTCTCAACCCTCTGTGGATTACTTAAATAACATTCGAGTCCACTGTAATAAAGCTTAGTCCAGCTGAGTTGTTTCATTTAAGTCTTGTAATTATTTAGCTCATGTTGAGCTAGTTCAGTCCAGTGTTAGTCAGCTCATGTCGAGCTAATTTTATTTTTTTTTGAGTCCTATTCAACCATATTGAAGACTCAAGACCACATCATACAAGTAAAGACCAAGTCCAATCAGTTTGAAGACATGGAAGTTTAGCCCAAGTCCAACCCAGCTTGAAGATTTGAAGACCCCAAGAGGAAAATCAGAAACCCTGATTCCTTGCAGGTGCCCTCCAGATGCCCAGATTTCCTTCCAGATGGCAAAATATATTCATAGACCAAGGCATCCATGATTTTAGAGGTCCATCTGCATCCTAGCCCAAAGAAATCAAGCCCAGGCGCCAAGCCCAAGCCCCTAAGAAGCAAGATACCAGGGAATATTCCTGCTACCTGGCTACCAGGCCACCCCAGCTTCCAGAGGCCCAAACCAATGCACCTGGGCCCCTTTGGGCCGGCCCCTTGCTGCTCTTAGAAGCCCAACACGTCCCCCTAGGTGTCCTTGGAGTGTTGTCCAAGTCAAGAGAAATTTTAGGGATTTTTTCTACCTAATGTTTCCTTATTTTCTAGCTAGGGTTTGAGAGGGAAAAGGATTCTCATGTAAAGACTAATGTGCCCTTACTTGGAGCCCAAGGTTAAGGGTCTATTTAAGGGACCCTAGCCTCTTGTATGAAATCCTAATTTTTGATGAATGAAAACCTTGAGTTCTTCTATTGAGTTGTGTGATACCCTGCTGTGTGCATAAAGGGGTTTGCGAGAGTTTTTCTTCCCAGTGCTGCAATCATCTTCCTGCTGCCAACAAGCATCTCAGATCCCTGGACGCCCACTCCAAAAGAAGCCTTCCCTTGCTGTTTTCCCTTTGCTTTCTTGTTCCTTTGTGAGTTTTCTAACACCTGACAGGTCGTTTGTAGGTCCCTGAGTTCCTACGAATCCAACGACTCCAGCCAAGCCTCAATCGGATCACCGAGCAGAAAACCGGGTATCCGCGGGTCTTTGGCTCGATTTTCCAGGCCGCATCCGTCGAGGAACGAGAGACCCTTTTACTGTGATCTTCACAGACATTGTCAGGTACACCCCTCTACCTCCAGTAGTTTTATTGTAGGAGAACTTGCCCTAACCGAGGCTTCTCAGCCCCGGCGATCCTTCTTTTCTACTTTTCTAGGTCCTAATCTGCATGCTGATCTTCTAAAATTCATATAAAATTCCCTACAATATATTTTAATCTGAAATTTGGGAATTAATCACTCAACCCCACATATAAAACATATAAAAAAAATTGCATGCAAATTAGTTCCTCATCATTTGGTATCAGAGCCTAGATTAGGGCTTGTTTTCTGCAATTTCTAAGTCCATATATACTCTGTTATTTTAATTATTTCTCTCTGTTAAAAACTCCAAAAATTTTAAAATTCATTTTCTGGGTTTATGATAATTCAAAGTAATTTTCAGAATTTTTACAGATTTTATTTCAGAATTTGAATTTTCTTCAAGCCGAAATACATCCTGCAAATTTTTGACTCTGTTTTTTTTTTTTTTTTTCAGCAAGACAAGTTTGGAAGTTTTAGGTTTTTGTTTAGCAATTTTTGCATATCTTTAATTTTAGTATATTTCATGCATATTAGGCCATAATTTGCAAGTTTTCTTCTATTTAATAAAATACCAAAAAAAAAAATTACATATTCTCCAAAAATACCAAAAACATCTAAACCCTAATTTGCATCCTCATCTGCCTGCCATCATTGCATAATTTACTTTTAAGGGCACTCTTGCTATATCAGATAAGGGGAGGAGTTGATAACCTCTCCTTAGCCCAAAACCACATCCCTTGCATTCGGTCCCAAGCCTTAACCTAAAATTAATTAGACTTAATTTGCCCTAGTGGGCTAGGGACACCAACTGGTCGGGTCCGGACTAGTGTTAGATCACTGTGTTAAGTTAACCTGTGTGTGCCTTGTGCTCAGTGTCTAGAACGGTGGTTTAGGGATTCAATCCCGAAGGGCTTGTGTGCTGGTCCGCCTACCTGGCCAATCTCTGATTGGTGTCTAGGATTGGCAATCAGGGACCTAACACTCCCCTTACACCTGCCTGGCTGAGTACAGGGTTACTATAGGCTAGTTTGTCACCTTGATTGAGCATCTAGTTTGGACTCTAGGTCTAGTCAGCTATAGTCGGTCTGATCAAGTCTTGCATGAGCACTAGATCAGGAGTTTCATATCACCCACCTCCTTCACAAATGTCTGAACCCATGGAAAATTTACAAGCCCAAATAAAAGCCCTAGCTGATCAAATGGCCCAGATGGCTACCCAGTTAACTCAGTCTGGTATTCAAACCAATGATAGAATTGACCATCTTGCCAGCAGGTTTGATCAGTTAGAAGTCCGGGTAGGGACCCCAGGAAAAACCCATGGTTCACAGTCTGAGCCAGATCCTAATTTCCCTCAACCTAGGAGAACCCCAAACCCTAATCCATACCCTGAGGTCGAACCTAGGAGAGCCCCTCATCCTGACCCATACTATAACCCTCAGCCTAGGAGGACCCCAGACCCTGACCCATACCAAGAGGTCGAACCTAGGAGAGCCCCTCAACCTGACCCATACTACAATCCTGAGCCCAGGAGGACCCCGAACCCTGATCCATATCTTGAGGTTGAAACTAGAAGAGGCTATCGTCCTGACCCAATCCCTGAAGTTTGTCATAGAAGGCCTAATCAGGATTTTGTAGACCAGGAGGACCGATCCTATAGACATGTCAAGCTTGATGCTCCAACTTTTGATGGTTGTCTAGATCCTAAGGTCTATATAGATTGGGAGGGAGAGATGGATCAATATTTTGAATGGTATGATATGACAGAGGAGCGTAAATTTAGGTTTGCTAAGCTTAAGTTGATTCGGGAAGCCAGGTTACATTGGGCTAGTGTTGAGAGAACCCTTAATCTAGGAGGGCGTGATCCTATAACCACCTGGTGGGCCATGAAGGGTAAGCTTAGGACAAGATATGTTCCAGCTTCATATCGTAGTGGGTTACTAGATCAATGGCAACGATTTAATCAGGGTAACAAGAGCATAGATGAGTACATTACAAAATTTGATGAGTATTCCATGCGATGTGATTTGAGAGAGTCTGAGGATGTTGTCTTATCTAGGTTTAGGGCTGGATTAAGAGATGACATTAAGAAAGAGCTCTACATGAGAGAGGTTAGAGACCTGGACCATGCTTACCAGATTGCTAGGGATCATGAACGTTTCCATAGAGGGCCCGTTTACCGTCGACCTGAGCCCACTAGATACCCCAGTCAGTATCCGGGAGCTAGCCAGCCCCTTCAGAGTCGACCCATACCCAGTCGACCCAGTCCTAGTCTACCAGGCCCAAACCGACCCAGTCCTAGTCAGCCAGGTCCGAGTCGACCCCAGCCTAGTAATTCTTTGGCCCGCAAGGATGATCGAGGAAAATCTGTAGAAGCTAATAAGGGTTACACTCCCCAGAAGACCTGTTTTAGATGTCATAAGCCAGGCCACTTTATGAATCAATGTCCAGTTAGTGCTTTACATCTAGGTGAATTACAAGAAGAAGAGCCTGAGTCTGTAGTCGAACCTGAGGGAGAAGTTTATGAGGCTGATAATCAATTAATAGAGGAGTACGAAGGTGAGGAGGAAGAACCTGAGTTTGAGAACCAATTAGGAGTGGTTAGGTGCATCCTAGCCCAAACCCCAGTTAAGGAAGATTGGCGTAGGACTAGCATCCTACAGACTTTTGTTAAGATAGGGGATAAGGTTCTTAAGATCATCATAGATAGTGGGAGTTGTGTCAATGCCATCTCTGCCAAGACAGTTAAATCTTTAGGATTGACCACAGTTCCTCATCCTAGCCCGTACAAAGTTTCTTGGGTAGATTCCACCTCCATCCAAATTCAAGTTAGGTGCCAAATCTTACTTAGATTGCAGACCTATGAGGAAAAGATTTGGTGTGATGTTATCCCCATGGAAGTAAGTAGTATGATTTTAGGTCGACCTTGGCTATTTGATCATGATGCAACCTTGTATGGTCGAACCAATGTTTGTACCTTCAACTACCATGGGAATAAGTTTGTTATCAATCCAGCTCCCCCTAGGGACCCAGTTAAGAGGAGTTCTAGTAGCCTTAAGGACAAGAAACCTGGAGTTAACCTGATTAAGGCTAGGGAGTTAGAACAGGAGATTGTTGATGGTAACCCTGTTTGGATCTTGACCTCCAAAGAAATATTAGAGCCAACCCAAAAGGAACACCCTAAAGAAATTGTTGAAGCTCTGAAAGAATTCGAGGATGTCTTCCCTGAGGATTTACCTGATCAATTGCCACCCCTTAGGAACATCCAGCATGCAATAGACTTAGTTCCAGGAGCCACTTTACCAAACCTTCCTCACTATAGACTGAATCCCAGTGAGCATCAAGAATTACAGAGACAAGTGGGAGAATTACTTAGGAAGGGTTTCATTAGGGAGAGCCTGAGTCCATGTGCAGTCCCTGCTCTACTGACCCCTAAGAAGGATGGTACCTGGAGGATGTGTATAGATAGTAGAGCTATCAACAAAATAACTGTGAAATATAGGTTTCCCATCCCCCGGTTGGATGATATGTTAGACATGATGGCCGGAGCCAGAGTTTTCTCCAAGATAGACCTTAAGAGCGGCTATCATCAGGTGAGAATTAGACCTGGGGATGAGTGGAAAACTGCTTTCAAGACTAAGGATGGCCTGTTTGAGTGGGTTGTAATGCCCTTTGGACTTTCCAATGCACCAAGTACCTTTATGAGGATTATGACCCAGGTCCAGAGAGAGTTTATCGGAAAATTCGTTGTGGTCTACTTTGACGATATTCTGATTTATAGCAGGACCAAGAAGGACCACCTTAGTCATCTAAGACTGGTATGCCAAACCCTTAGGGAGAATAACCTCTATGCCAACTTTAAGAAGTGTGATTTCATGACACATAGGGTCATCTTCCTAGGTTTTGTTGTCACCCTTGAGGGAGTTTCTGCAGATCCTGAAAAGGTTAGGGTGATTGTTGAATGGCCTACACCCTCTAATGTCCATGATGTACGTAGTTTCCATGGCCTAGCAACCTTTTACAGGAGATTTATTAGGGGTTTTAGCACAATCGTCGCACCTATCATCGATTGCATTAGGAAGGGTACATTTGAGTGGACCAAAGCAGCTGATAAGGCCTTCCTAGAGCTGAAGGATAAGATGACCCATGCACCCATCCTTAGATTACCTGACTTTACTAAGGTGTTTGAGGTCACTTGTGATGCCTCGGGAGTAGGAATAGGTGGGGTACTAAGTCAAGAGAACCACCCTGTAGCCTTCTTCAGTGAAAAGCTGAATGAGGCTAAACTTAAGTACTCTACCTATGACAAGGAATTTTATGCGGTAGTCCAGGCCCTTAGATATTGGAGACATTATTTACTACCGCAGGAGTTTGTTTTATTTTCTGACCATGAGGCACTCCGATTCCTGAACTCCCAAAAGAAATTGAACCCACGGCATGGTAAATGGATTGAGTACATTCAGGCCTACACTTTCATCCTGAAGCACCGTGCCGGTACTGAAAATAAGGTAGCAGATGCCCTGAGCCGTAGGTCTTTACTATTGGGATCAGTTAGCACCCAAGTCATAGGGTTTGATAGGTTAAAGGATGAATATGAAACCTGCCCAGACTTTGGAGGCATTTACCAGACCCTCAGGCTAGGACCATCCAATACCCATAGTGATTATACCCTTCAGGATGGTTACCTTTTCCAGAATAATCGACTCTGTATACCCAAAACTTCCCTTAGAGAATTCCTAATCTGGGAAATACATGCTGGAGGTTTAGCTGGTCATTTCGGTAGAAATAAGACGATCTTAGCAATAGAGGACCAGTTCTTTTGGCCAGGATTGAAAAGGCACGTTGCACGGATTGTAGCCAGATGTCGAACTTGTGCTGTTGCCAAACAGCAAAAGCAAAACACTGGTCTTTACACACCTTTACCAGTGCCTGATCGCCCTTGGAAGGACCTAAGTATGGATTTCGTGCTAGGATTACCTAAGACCCAAAAGAAACATGACTCAATCTTTGTAGTGGTCGATAGGTTCTCTAAGATGGCTCACTTTATTCCCTGTTCCCAGACCTTTGACGCGTCTAGGGTAGCCAAACTCTTCTTAGATCATGTGGTCAAACTCCATGGCCTACCCAAGACCATTATATCTGATAGGGATGTTAGGTTCACTAGTTATTTCTGGAAGACCTTATGGCACCTATTAGGGACCAAGCTTAAGTTTTCTACAGCCTACCACCCTCAAACAGATGGCCAAACTGAAGTAGTGAACCGAAGTTTAGGAAACCTCCTTAGATGCCTGGTAGGTGAACATGTTGGAACATGGGATTTGTTATTACCTAGAGCAGAGTTTGCCTACAACAGTTCAGTAAATAGGACAACGGGTAAGAGCCCTTTTGAGATAGTCCATGGGTACAAGCCTAATCGCCCCATTGATTTGATTCCTTTACCTATTCATGCACGAGTCTCAGAGTCTACATAGTCATTTGCACAGCATATTAGAGACTTGCATAAAGACATTAACCAAAAGATAAACTTAAGCAATGAAACTTATAAAAATTTGGTTAATTCCCGAAGAAGGATCAAAGAATTTGATGTAGGGGATTCTATCATGATTAGGCTTAGGCCTGAACGGTTCCCACCTGGGACCGTTAAGAAGCTTCATGCTCGGGGAGCCGGACCTTTTAAAGTATTAAAGAAGGTTGGATCAAATGCCTATGTGCTAGACTTGCCTTCGGATATGGGCATCAGTTCTACCTTCAATATTACAGACCTGGTTGAGTACAAGGAACCGGCAATGATACCCAGTGAGGCTTTTGGGCCTATCCCTTCTGTTGAGAGTGATCCTTACCCAGAGTGTCCACCAATTAATTGGCCTGAGAGAGGAGAACGGATCGAGCGTATCCTGGACGATCAAGCCATTACGACCCGGGGCCGCGGTTATCAACGCTTCCTAGTCCGATGGCAAGGCCGGCCAGAGTCGGACGATTCGTGGATTTCTCGAGAGGACTTGCAATGCCTCAACCCAGACCTTCTTGAGAGATATGTGAGCCAATCTGATCTTCACTCGATAGGGTCGAGTTCCTCCCACCCCGGGAGAATTGGTGCGGACACCAAAGGCACCAGAATAAGGCAGAGGCTTCTCAACCCTCTGTGGATTACTTAAATAACATTCGAGTCCACTGTAATAAAGCTTAGTCCAGCTGAGTTGTTTCATTTAAGTCTTGTAATTATTTAGCTCATGTTGAGCTAGTTCAGTCCAGTGTTAGTCAGCTCATGTCGAGCTAATTTATTTTTTTTGAGTCCTATTCAACCATATTGAAGACTCAAGACCACATCATACAAGTAAAGACCAAGTCCAATCAGATTGAAGACATGGAAGTTTAGCCCAAGTCCAACCCAGCTTGAAGATTTGAAGACCCCAAGAGGAAAATCAGAAACCCTGATTCCTTGCAGATGCCCTCCAGATGCCCAGATTTCCTTCCAGATGGCAAATATATTCATAGACCAAGGCATCCATGATTTTAGAGGTCCATCTGCATCCTAGCCCAAAGAAATCAAGCCCAGGCGCCAAGCCCAAGCCCCTAAGAAGAAAGATACCAGGGAATATTCCTGCTACCTGGCTACCAGGCCACCCCAGCTTCCAGAGGCCCAAACCCATGTACCCGGGCCCCTTTGGGCCGGCCCCTTGCTGCTCTTAGAAGCCCAACACGTCCCCCTAGGTGTCCTTGGAGTGTTGTCCAAGTCAAGAGAAATTTTAGGGATTTTTTCTACCTAATGTTTCCTTATTTTCTAGCTAGGGTTTGAGAGGGAAAAGGATTCTCATGTAAAGACTAATGTGCCCTTACTTGGAGCCCAAGGTTAAGGGTCTATTTAAGGGACCCTAGCCTCTTGTATGAAACCCTAATTTTTGATGAATGAAAACCTTGAGTTCTTCTATTGAGTTGTGTGATACCCTGCTGTGTGCATAAAGGGATTTGCGAGAGTTTTTCTTCCCAGTGCTGCAATCATCTTCCTGCTGCCAACAAGCATCTCAGATCCCTGGACGCCCACTCCAAAAGAAGCCTTCCCTTGCTGTTTTCCCTTTGCTTTCTTGTTCCTTTGTGAGTTTTCTAACCCCTGACAGGTCGTTTGTAGGTCCCTGAGTTCCTACGAATCCAACGACTCCAGCCAAGCCTCAATCGGATCACCGAGCAAAAAGCCGGGTATCCGCGGGTCTTTGGCTCGATTTTCCAGGCCGCATCCGTCGAGGAACGAGAGACCCTTTTGCTGTGATCTTCACAGACATTGTCAGGTACACCCCTCTACCTCCAGTAGTTTTATTGTAGGAGAACTTGCCCTAACCGAGGCTTCTCAGCCCCGGTGATCCTTCTTTTCTACTTTTCTAGGTCCTAATCTGCATGCTGATCTTCTAAAATTCATATAAAATTCCCTACAACATATTTTAATCTGAAATTTGGGAATTAATCACTCAACCCCACATATAAAACATATAAAAAAAATTGCATGCAAATTAGTTCCTCATCACTTGGCTGTGGCAATCATCGACCCACACAAAGGTAAAGAGTTCTAAGCTCTTGGGTATCATAGATATGATTTATAATATTACATAGATATGATCAATGCTGCATAGATATGATCTACGCTCACTATTTTATATTTTAGTTTTATTTTTTTATGCATCATTATCATGTTATGTTCCTTGTTGTAGGTTGTTTGTAGTTACGAACTAATGCTAGGTAGATTAATTAGATTAATCTATTTTATCTTCCATTTCTATTTATTTTTTTTAAAAAATGAAATGCATGAATGAAATGGCATTACTTTCCCTGTGTAAGCTGTAGACGAGTTGCATCTGGCATATTCTAATGGTTGCAAGAATGCCCATGGCAGGGGCCATACTGTGGTTAGTGGAGCATGGATTGGTGATCGGCATGGTACATCTTTGTGATCGAGTATTCGTCAGGCAGTGGGCATTAATTGGTGTGGGCACCAGACCTCTGATTAGGGTTTCAATTTTTGGGTCCTGTAATAAGGCTTCAAGCCTAAAGCATTGTATTTTTTTTTAGTCATGAATTTAGTTTCAATTGCTTTTATTTTAGTCTTGTACATTGACCAATTTGGTCAAGTTGGGTCAATGGGTCCTGTACTTAGCTAAATTGGTTCTAGTCCAAGTCTACTGGAAGATTGGGTCCAAGCCTATTTCAAGGAGTGGTCATTGAGTCTAGTCCAATTATTAATGGGTCAAGCCATTTCCCACGCCTTGAAGGATGCCACCTCAGCCCTTGAGCACCACCTCACCCATCCCATGTGGTGCCACATCATCATGACAAGTGGGTGGCCCAAATCAAGAGGAAATGTAGAATTTTGGATGCCATCAACCCAAGTGGACACCATCCCTTGACCCAAGCCTCCAATCAAGAGGAAGTGCAGATTTCTTGGACACCATCAAGCCATATGGACAAAATCTCTTGATCCAAGCCTCCTTTCCCTCCCCCTATCAAGTTTTCTCTCAAAGAAGGGTGGGCGAAAAAGGAAGGTCAATGGGAGTTGAAGAATTGTAAAGACATGTCCCTTGCTTCAAGCCCCCATATCACGCTTTCTTCCCAAAGTGTTTGATCATCCATGGAAGAAATTCAAAAGTCCAAAGGCGCCAAGACAAGATCCATGCTTCATGCCACCACATCAAGCCTTTCTCTATAAAAGCTTGGATGGTCAAGGAAAGAAGCAATGATCAAGTTGGTGCCCATTATTCTTGAAGACATGCTCCCCTCCTGACTCCCCCAAATCAAGCACTCCACCATTTCAAGGTTGACCAAGAGAGGATTCCATGGAGAAAAATCTAATTTTATGGTTCCATCTTCATGAAGACTTGTAATATTTTTCATTCAAATTTTGAATGAGTCTTAAGGTGCCTATATAAAGGGCCTTACCCCTCCCTTGTAATGCTAGTTGATGAATGAATTTTTGAGGGTTTGTAACCTTGTTATGGTCCAGGGCTGAGGCCCGTTTTCCTTCACCTGTGGGCATCGAGGGGTTGTGGCCCCAATGCCTTCGCTCCAGTGAGAGCGTCGAGGAGCGTGACACCACTCCAAGTCATCAATGTCGCCGTGCATGATGGCGGGGTGTGATCTCCAAGTCATCAGCTCCATCGTGCATGATGGCAGGATGTGATCCCAAATAAGGTCTTCACTACCAAACAGCTGACATGGGGCTCGAAGCCCTAGGTACCTTTTTCCTTTCCATCTCTCTGTTTCCCGTCGGTTCGAGATTCATTCCCGTTCCGCCTCCATATTTCCATCCTTCATCATCCCCATCAAGAAAAGTGAAAACCAAAAGAGTCCAGTCATTTTAGGGATTTTTAGGCATCGTTCTATCCTAGTCCCGGGAGGCTTCTTAGCCCTCCCACGGTCCTTAGTGTGCTCTCGTGGATTGATTCAACCTCCATACCCATAAAGTCTAGGTGCCAAGTCTTGATCAAGCTGCAATCATATGAAGAAATGATTTGGTGTGATGTCCTTCTCATGGGCGTTAGTAGTATTATCTTAGGTCGACCCTGGCTTTACGATCACAATGCCACTCTTTATGGTCGAACTAATCGCTATACCTTTAACCACCATGGAAAGAAATTTACAATCAATCCAATTCAGCCTAAGAACCAGGTTAAGAGAGAATCGACTAGCCTAAAGGAAAAGAAGCCAGAAGTTAACCTGATCAAGGCCAAAGAGTTAGAGAATGTGATGACTGAGGGAACCCCTACCACAAGAGAGACTCATGAACCAACCCAGAGAGAAGAACCTTCTGACGAATTTCAGAAAAAAAAGATTGAGCCCATTAAGAATGTAAATGAAGAAACCACTGAGCCTATTGAGGAATCCCAAGAAGACATCCATGAATCAAGTTTAGTGGAGAAGTGTGATGAAGGTGGGCCCAAGATGGAAATCATTAAGGAATCAAAGGATAATGATCCTGAACCCACTATAGAATTTGAAGAACAAATGACCAAGTCAGGATCAAACAAAGTAGATGAAAGTGAAGGTTCTCAGGTATTGCCCATAGAGAAGGTCTAAGAACAAGTAGATATTAGTTTAGAGGACTTTCAAGATAAACTTTCCAAAGACCTTCCTGATGACCTTCCACCTTCTGGGAGCACCCAGCCTATCCTAGAACTTGTACCTATAGATCCTCCTAGTACTAATCATGAGGTTAGGACAAGCACACCCATAGACCAACATTCACACATTAAGGTCAGTCTCTTTAGCTTTGAACCAGTCCCTGAGTCTTCTTCCTATTTCCTACCCTTTCCTGAGCCTTCTCACATTTCTAGAGCCATGGGGTTACTTTTTGTTTAGATTACTAGAATGCATGACTCCTAAGAACCCATCCCTTTTGCCATCTACTTCTGCTATACCTTATGGCATTTGCTAGGGATTCATGGTAATATTTCTTGTGTATACCAGACCAGGGTCAAACCTAGAGAGTCAATAATCTATTAGGTTTAGGCCCTAGAGAGTCCAATAAAATTCTGTTCTATAGGAAAACTTAGTTAAGTCTGCATTTTGCATCATGTTAGAATTCTGCATTAAGTATAAATTTTAAAATAATTTGGCTGATTCTCGAAAGAGAACCAAAGAGTTTGATCAAAGAGATTCTGTAATGATTAGGCTTAGATTTGAACGGTTTCCATCGGGAACCATTAAAAAACTTCGTGCTCGTGGAGCTAGCCCCTTTAGAGTGATAAGGAGAGTTGGTCCTAATGCCTATGTGCTTCAGCTACCCTGGATTATGGCATTAGCTCGACTTTCAATATCCCGGACTTAGTCGAGTATAGGAAACCAGCAAACATACCCAGTGAGCCATTTAGGCCTAACCTTTCATTTGAGAGCGAACCTGACCTAGAGTGTCCACCTCCAATTTTACCTGAGAGAGGGGAACGGATCGAGCGTGTCCTGGATGATCAAGCTATGACCACACGGGGCAAAGGCTTTCAACATTACTTGGTCCAATTGCAAGGCTGACTGCAGTTCAATGATTCGTAGGATACCCAAGAGGACTTGCAGCATCTCGACCCCGACCTTCGGGAAAAATATCAAAGCTAAATCAACCCTTACTCGACAGGGTCGAGTTCCTCCCCCCCGGGAGAATTGGTGTGGGCACCAGACCACTGATTAGGGTTTCAATTTTTGGATCCTGTAATAAGGCTTCAAGCCTAAAGCATTGTATTTTTTTGTAGTCATGAATTTAGTTTCAATTTCTTTTATTTTAGTCTTGTACATTGACCAATTTGGTCAAGTTGGGTCAATGGGTCCTGTACTTAGCTAAATTGGTTCTAGTCTGAGTCTACTGGAAGATTGGGTCCAAGCCTATAATTGGTCCAAATAGGTCCATGTATAGTAGCTCTAAAGGTCTAGAAGTAGAAACAATATTTTTTTATTTAAAACTCCCCCTAGTTTTTTTTACCAAATTGGCATGCATCACAAACATGTTCAAAATCAACTTTAAATTTGGTAAACCTCTAACTAGATCTTTGAAAATCAATTTAGCTATTGTATGCATGCTAGCATGACCTAATCTCCTATGCCAAAGTAAGCTAGACTCCTTGGTTTTAGCATTCAATGCCATAAGACTTGTACTACTAGACATGGCTAGATCATTTAAGTCTACCACATATATGTTTCCAAGTCTATGACCAATGAGCTTAGTGCTAGAATCAAGTGAGTTAGTTACAATGCACATTAAAGATTTAAAGATAACCTTGAAGCCTCTATCACATAATTGACTTATACTTGATAAATTGTGCTTCAATTTGTCAACTAGCAATACATCTTCAATGAATGTAGAAGGGGTAATTCTGATCTTACCGATGCTAATTATTTTCCCAATACCATTATCACCAAAAATAACCAATTCTCCATCCTTCATTTCTAGAGTGATGAATTGTTTTTTGTCACCCGTCATATGTCTTGAACAGCCACTATCTAGACACCATCTTTTCTTTGTATTCTGGGCTGCAAGATTTTTTGCAAAATAATCAAGTAGTTCTTTTATGTACCCAAGCTTTCTTAGGTCCTTGAAGGTTAGTAGGAGTGGTCCTTTTGGGAACCCAAATCTTTCTGATCTTACTTCTATTTTTCTTTTTCATGTAAAATTCAAAAGACTTGTAACCAACCCCATTACATGAATAACAAACAACTTTTGATTTTTGAAAGGATGCAAATGTTGAAACTTTAGGTGCATGAGATATTTGAGTTGAAAACTTAGGTACATATGATTTTGAAGATATAAACTTTGTAGCTGAAATTCTATTTGTATCCAAAGGATTATAACCAATTCCAGGTTTGTTGTTTGAGTCCCTTTGATCTTTTAAAGTCAGCTCAAGTTTGTTTGAACTCAATGTTAGTTTTTCAACTAAAGGCTTAAGTTTTTCAACTTCATTTTGCAAACATGTGTTTTCTTCAAGTAAAGTCTTATTCTTTTCAAGATAACTATTCTTTTCAACTTGTAAACCTTTATGTTTTCAGAAAAGCTATTCAATTCTTTTTGCAAAATCTTATTCTTTTCTGAAATTTCATCTTTTTCTTTCATTAAAATATCATTGCTATTTTTCAAAGCCTTTATTTTCAAACTAGCCTTTTTGTATTCAAAAAATAATTCATGAAATGCATTATTTAATTCTTCAAATATAAATTAATCATGAGGTTCGGGTGATAATACCTCATCTTCGAGACCCATCAAACATATGTTCGCAGTTTTCGTAGTCACTTCTTCATCACTTGAAATAGACTCCTTACTATCACTCCAAGTTGCAACCATTGCTTTCTTCTATTTTTTTTTGTATGCTTTCTTCAAATTTGGACAATCGGAATGGAAGTGCCCTGATTTCTTGCATTCGTAATAAATGGGATGTTGCTCTTTATCCTTTTTCTTATCTTTTTCCTTCTCTTTGTTGTATTCTTCTTTTCTATGATATTTCCTCCAATATCTTTTCTTTTTTCTGCCCATAAATTTCTTAAATCTCCTTACAACTAAAGCAATATCTTCATCTTCCAATTCATCAGAGGAGGGGCTTTCTTTATCTATTTCTTTTTCTTGTTTCTTGAATTCTATTGTAGCTTTGAAGGCTATAGACTTTTTCTTCTTGTTGTCATCCTCACTTCTATGCTGCATTATAAGTTTGTGTATAATAAGGGAACCCAATAGCTCATCCAGTGGTAGAGTATTCAAATCTTTCACTTCCTGGATAGCAGTGACCTTCGGATTCCATTTATCTAGTAGAGATCTCAAGATTTTCTGCACGAGATTTACATTGGAGTATATCCTGCCAAGACTCTTTAGACTATTAATAATATTTGTAAATCTAGAGAACATGGTAGATATTATCTCATTCGGTGCCATTTTAAATAATTCATAACTATGTACAAGAAGATTAATTTTAGATATTTTCACTTGGGAGGTTCCTTCATGGGTTACTTCACGTTTATCCCAATTTTTTTTTTTTAAATTGCAAGTAGAAATTTGGTTAAACTTGTTGGCATCCAAAGTACAATATAAGAGATTCATGCTTTGGTTCGTGGGTGTGTGAGGTCCTTTTAGAATCATTTTCCATAATTAAAAATTTACTGCTTGAATGAAAATTTTCATTCGGGCCTTCCAGTAGGTGTAGTTAGTCCCTATGAAAAGTGGAGGTTTGTTCGTAGATTGGCCTTCATCCAAAGAAGTACTCATAGGATTTGCCATTTAATCTTTACTCTAAACATATTTCAGAAACACTGCTCTGATACCAATTGTTGCCTAGGTGGCCAACCCAAGAGGGGGGGTGAATTGGGTTATTAAAAAACTTTCTCAAGTTTGTGCTCTTTTTATAATTCATAGTATGGTGAGTGATAATAACTAAGAATCAAATGCGGAAGCAAATGAAGATCACAAACAACACAAGCACAAACATAAGCAAATTATAGTGGTTCGTAGCAACCCATCTCCTACATCCACTATCCAAGATACCACTTGGGATTTCTATTATATTCACCCTAGAATATAGCCGGATTGTTTTCACGGGCTCACAATCCAAAACCCAACTTGGTTTTTTACTGAGATCACCAAAAAATCCAATACACTATTAGTTCTCATGAGCTCACTAACAACCCACTCTTGGTTTTCAAAGGCTCACCAAAATCCTACACAAATCCCAAGTTACAACCCTTGCCGTTCTTGGAACAACTCAAATAAAGAGTTTAAACAAAGCAACACTAATGACAAACCGATCATTGTTGGGTGGTTACAATTGTAGCTCGTGAGAAGCCCTCTTGATTCCTTCCTTGAATGCTCTTTAAGGCTTCTTATCTACCTTAATTAATGACTCAAGAATCTGATGAGAGTTGGTGAAGTCTTGAGTGCTTGCTTGAAGGCTCTCTTGAATGTTTTCTTGAAAACTCATTAAAGGCTCATTAACTTCTTCAAAAGTTGTTCAAATCTCTTATAAATAGTGTCTTGAACTGATTCCTAGAGGATATAACCATTGTAGACCATTGGGATTCAAAAAATGACTGTTGAAGTATTTTTTGGATTCAAAAAGATAGTTCTAGAACTAGCCGTTACGTTCTCAGAACAGATGCTCAAGTCTGCACGGATGGATTGAGTCGGCTCAGATGGTTGGTTTTCTCAGAACTAGTTTTTCATCACACTGGAAGAGTCAGCTTGTCTGCACATGAGTCAGGTCGGTTGTCTGTCTAAGGAATTTCATTCTTGGATGAGTCAGCTTAACTTTCCTCGAGTCGGCTTAAAATCTTAAAACTTCAGAAATTGAACTGTTCTTGAGTCGGTTCGAATGTCTGCATGGTAGAAAACTTAGTGTCATGCAAGAACATTGAGTCGGCTCTTCGTTTTGAGTCAACTCTCCGTTTTGAGTCAGCTCGAGTGATTTTTGCCAAGAACCCTTCAAACTTCTCTAGATCTCTTCCAAAGACTTCTAACCAACTTCAAAGATTCTAAAACTCCTTCATAGCCTAAACTAAGTATTTTAAACATGAAAATTACATTGAATTGACCCATTTTTATGAATACAGAAGTGATTTTTCTTGGGGCTCTTCATTACATAATACCTTTTTCAAAAATAAACTTGACATACATCAAAATTATAGGAAGAGTAGTTGTACATAAAAATCATCCTACAAAAACTTATAAAATACCTGGAAGTGGTTAGTAATCAAATGCATGCTCCGAAATTTTGTTATCATCAAAATTATTTCGGTGGTCAACACCCTATCTAATTATAATTATCATCTTGAGTGGTCTGCTTATGTATAGTTCTTTTTTGTTTAAAGATTTAAATTACATGGCTTCATCATTATCATTGCAGGGAATCTTGGATGCCAATAAACTGACCAGACCAAACTATGTGGACTGGTTGAGGAACCTGAGAATAGTACTTGCTCAGAAAAAAGTATCCTACATCCTCGATTCTCTGGACCCAGATCTGATCAGAGATGATGCTATAGAAAAGGAAAAGGCCACTTATAGAATGTGGCTAAATGATAGCTTGACTATCAAGTGCATCATGTTAGCCTCGATGAACAATGAATTGCAGAGGCAACATGAAAATCTGGAACCTCAATCCATACTGCTCAATCTCAAAGAGTTGTATGGAGAGCAGAGTAGGACTGCTAGATATGAAATATCGAAGCAATTATTCTGGGCATGAATGAGTGAGGGCTCGCCCGTACAGGTCCATGTTCTTAAGATGATTGACTTAATCACCTAATTAGGTCAATTAGGCATGGGTGGGGAGCTTAATCAGGATTTGATCCTATAACCACTCCAATATTCTATCTATCAATTTATCATGAACTACCACATGAATAAACTGAACCTTTCATTACCAGAGTTGCTAACATGCTTAAGATAGCTGAGAGCCACTTCAAAGAAGATAAGGCTCATCATCTTCTTCTAGTTGAAGGGAAGAAGAAAGGGATAATGAAGAAGGGTACAAAGTGAAAGCTGAACCCAAATAAAAGCATCAATAAGAGAAAGAAAGCAAAGATGCCATCAAATGATGGATTCTGTTTCTTCTATGGCAAGAAGATACATTGGAAGAAGAACTGCAAGATATACCTTGCAGGTCTAAAGCAAGATGCCAGTGGAGCATCAAGAGGTTTGTTTATGTTACAATAAACTTATCATTGGGTTCTTCAACTTCTGATTCATGGATATTGGATATCACATGTGGGTCTCATATTTGCAAGTCATTGCAAGGGTTACTGAGACCTAGAAGTTTGAAGAAATGTGACTTCAAGCTTTTTGGCATGAGTGGAGAGGCCATTCATGCCGAAGCTGTTGGGACCTACATATTATTATTGCCTTCGGGCAAGATATTGGAATTAAAAGATTATTATTACATTTCAAGTATTGTTAGAAATATTATTTTTGTACCTTTGTTATTAAGACAAGGTTATGAAATAAAAGTTGAGAGAAATGGGCATTCCATTTTTCATTCTAATGACTTCTTTGGAATGGTTAAATTTGTGAATGGTCTTTTAATTCTATCACTCAATGATGAAGTATTGCTTTTTGAAAACAAAAGAAGAAAGAGAGATGATACCTATGAAATATTCCTTTGGCATTGCCGATTAGGTCATATAAGTGAGTCAAGGATTAATAAGTTATACAAAGATTATTTCTTTGGCCCTTATGATTATAAATCATTAGGAACCTATGAATCTTGCCTCATGGAAAAAATGACAAAGTCTCCATTCACTGGACATGGAGAAAAGGCAACTGAGTTGTTAGGTTTAATACAGTCAGATGTATGTGGACCTACGTCAACTCATGCTAAAGGAGGATACTCTTATTTCATCACTTTCATTGATGATTTATCTAGGTTTGGATATATGTATCTCATGAAATATAAATTTAAAGTCTTTGATAAATTTAAAAAGTATTAAAGTATGGTTGAGAAACAAACTAGAAAAAGTATTAAAGTCTTTCAGTCTGACCGAGGAGGAGAATACTTATCTAGTAAATTTTTTAATCATCTTAAGGAAAATGGTATTCTGTTTGAATAGACCTCTCCATATACTCCACAATTAAATGGTATAGCGGAAAGGAGAAATCATACCTTGTTTGACATGGTAAGGTCCATGATATGCTTCACAGATCTTACAATATCCTTCAGGAATATGCCCTAGAAACTGTTGCATATGTATTAAATAGAGTATCATCAAAATCAATACGTGGCACTCCATATGAATTATGGAATGGCAAGAAACCAAGTTTTAAACTTCTTAAGATTTGGGATTGTCCAGGTTATGTTAAAAAAAATAATTTGACATAAGCTAAGCGCTAGGGCTAATAAATATAGGTTTGTTGGTTATTCTTAAGAAAGTTTTGGATACCTATTCTATCATCCTACTGAACAAAAGGTTTTTGTTAGTAAGCATGTCATATTCTTAGAAAAAGAATTTATCCAAGAAGAAGGTAATAGGAGAATAATTAAATTGAGTGAAGTTCAAGATAAACAAACTCAAGTTCCTCAACCAGAAGTACCAGTTGATCAGGTACAACCACAACATATACCTCCTCTCCATAGGTCAAAAAGAGTGCGGGAAGCACCTATTAGATATGGTTTTATCATTGGAAAAAATAATGAAACCAGTGTCATTGATGATGATGATCCACTGACCTATACGGAGGCATCATGAGTAAGAACTCTGACAAATGGCTCAGTGCTATGAAATCCAAAATGGACTCCATTATGACAACCAGGTTGGACCTTGGATGACCCACCTGAGGGAATTGTCTCAATAGGGTGCAAATGGATCTTCAAGAGGAAGATTAGAGCAGATGGGCAAATAGAAACCTATAAGACTAGGTTAGTGGCAAAAGGTTTCAAGCAAAAGCATGGTATAGACTATGATGAAACCTTTTTGCTAGTTGCCATGCTCAAGTCCATTAGGATTATGCTTGACATTGCTGAATACTATGACTATGAGATCTGGCAGATGGATGTTAAGACTACATTTTTTAATGGAAATCTAGAGGAAGAAGTCTATATGTCATAACCAGAGGGTTTTGTTGCAAGTGGGAGACCAAACCAAGTTTGCAAGCTTAGAAAATCCATTTATGGATTGATGCAAGCATCAAGGAGATGGAATATTCATTTTGATGAAACTATAAAGAAATTTGGTTTCATCAAGAATATGGATAGGCATGCGTGTATAAGAAGACAAGTGGGAGTGAGATTATCTTTTTGGTCTTGTATGTCGATGACATACTTATCATTGGAAATGATATTCCAATGATACAGTAGTTAAATCATGGCTATCAAAATAGTTTTCCATGAAAGATTTGGGAGAAGCATCATATATTTTAGGTATAAAGATCTATAGTGATAGATCTAAAAAGAAGCTAGATTTATCCCAATCCAAATACATAGACTTAATGTTGAAGAGATTCAATATGGAGGGAAGTAAGAAAGGTTACTTGCCCATGAGTCATGGCATACAACTATGTAAAAGGATGTCATCTAAGACTTTAGAAAAAAGAGATAGGATGAATAAGATTCCTTATGCATCGGCAGTGGGATCAATAATGTATGCAATGCTATGTACCAGGCTTGATGTTGCTTATGCTTTAGGCATAGTAAGCAAGTTCCAAGCTGATCTAGGAGAGGATCATTGAAAAATTGTGAAAAATATTCTTAAGCACCTGAGAAGGACTAAAGATGTTTTTTTAATATATGGTGGATCAGAGTTGATATTAGAAGGCTATACAGATTCTAATTTTCAATCTGATCCAGATGATGGTAAATCCATATCAAGATATATTTTTACTCTAAATGAAGGAGCAGTGTGTTGGATGAGTACCAAGCAGCCAACTATAGCTGACTTAGTTACTAAGGTAGAAAACATAGTTGCTAGTGAAGCCACTAAGGAAGTGTCTGGATGAAGAAATTCATCATAAAATTGGGCATGGTTCCTATAATATAGCAACTAGTACCATTGTATTATGATAATAGTGGAGCGGTTGCACAAGCAAAGGAACCAAGGTCTCACCATAAGTCCAAGCATATCCTAAGATGTTTCCATCTCGTTCGAGAAATCATTGAAAGAAATGATGTGGTAATAGAACGAGTCGATACAAAGAATAACATAACAGACCCATTCACTAAGGCCCTTCTAATATAGTAGTTAGATTGCCATCTAGATTGTATGGGTATTAAATATAAGGATGATTGGCTTTAGTGCAAGTGGAAGATTGAAAGAATTATGCCTTGAAAGCCAATCATAGTTATTGTATTAGTGGCATTTTTGTATTTTCCCAACTCAAGATTGATATTAATAAAGATAATTTTTAATTCATCATATGCTATGTCTTATGTTTTAATTATAAGATTATGATGAACTCCATAGGTTAGGACAATGGAATTAGGGTTATGATGGAGATCATAACGGTGAAACCTAAGTTCCTATAAACCATAATCTAAAATGTTCCTAGTCATTGGATCATCGATTCAGGGATCGATGAATCCAGAAAGACCAGTACATCTTGTATATGCTCAATGGAGAGGGTGGTTGGTCTCATAGCCACTTGTGTAGAGATACTAATACAAGGATGTGGGTACTCATTAGGTTATAAGTTTACTAAACTGATCTGATAAGAGAACATCAAATGAAAGTCTTACTTGTCAAAAAAGTTTCTCTTAGTGAGAGTTGTGCATGTGATCCTTAGACCTGAGACTACCATAGTATCTTGTGCACATTAACCCATGTTTTGGTGCATGCTCATTCATAACAATTAAGTGATGTACGGGGTGCTTCTAGAAATGGTGGATTATGTATAAAGATAATGAGTAGGTCAACAAGGAATCGATCACTCCTAGTAAAGGAAGAAGTTATCTCGTGTGATCTCTTTGAATAATGACTCAGGAAGTCTTTGATCAAAGCATGATGAGATTAGATAGGATTTCTAATCTTTCATCAATTGAGTCTTCATTATCAAATAAAAATTTGAAAGGATTAAGTATTAGGGTTTGACATTTATCCATGCCCATCACTTAATCAAGATAAAGGGAGATCGAAGGATTGAATTGCATTGTAACTTTCCACTAAAGGGTATTTTGATAATTTTCAACAAATTTCTCATCTTTTGGATAGACATGACATGTTGCTAGATGTCAATCATGTCTTGCATGTTTTTATGAATCAAATAGGTTGAATTCATAAGTCAATTCGGAAGTTGGTTCGAATTGGCAACTTAGGTCAGCTCAATTTGACCTAATTAGGTTAATCGAGTTCGATTGGATCAAATTGGCTTGGACCTAGACCTACTGCTGACTAGATGTGGAATCCAAAGGATCACACACATTAGGGAATTGGCCAAGGAAGTCAATTATATTTTTAGGATCATAGGATCCTAATTGGCTAGCTAATTAACATACTAGCATATGTTGGCTAGCCCAACTCCGAACCCAATTAGATTGAATCAGCTTGCTTGTTATTTGGGCTAACTAATTTAAGTAGGACTTAAATTGGGTAGAGTCCTAAGTGGGGTAGCCTAATTCAGTATTTATTTAGATTTTATTAGACTTTATCTTGGATTTATGGAAGAGTCCTACATGGCATGGACTCTTGGTGCCAAGTTACGGTGTGCACCAAGAATAAATTTGCACAGAAGGACCAAAGTCCTTCTACCGGTCAAACACAAATCCTAGATAAAGCCCAATTGCCTCATCTTTTTCTCCACACCATTTGGTTTAGGATTGACCGATCAAATAAGTGGATTGGAATGAAAACAAAGGTAGCGCACAATGAAAGGTTGTGTCCCTTCATTGTTGGCACTAATTTGAAACCAGGAGTCCTTCTATTTGAAGGCTCCCATATTTCTCTGATGCCTCCTTTAAGATTTCATGCCCATTAGCTTTCATATAACCTGTTAATGCCATGTGGCAAGTGGAGAAGAAGGCTAGAAAAATGAAGAGTCATTAATATATCTCTTGGTGCATTATAGGTTGTATCATGATAAGTCTTCTCATCCAAAAGACTCCTTTTGCTTGAAGGGTCTTATCAAGGGGCTGAGAAAGAGACATATCATGCTCCTCATCCCTCTTATATAAAGGCATCGTATTCTGATGTCAAAGCATTTAATTCCCATTTGAATAATACTACCTGCTATTTTCTCTTTCTCCTCCTTAAGACAAGGTTTGTCTTTTTAAGACAGCTTGTTCTTTTGAGACAAAGCTAGTCTATTTAAGATAAGAGCCTTGGAAGAAAAATAGAAGGGGTATTTGAAATCTGAGAGAGGAATTAGAGAGATCTCTGAGTGCCCTACAAGAGGGTAGGGGTTCCAGCAAAGGAAGAAAGCTCGAATGGCTACCAAAAGAGTCCCAGTCAAACAAGCAACCTTCGTAGGAGTGCTTTCTTGGTCCAGTTCCTATGTGGATCATCTCTGGAGGGCATACATTTGTGTGTCTCATGGATATAAAGGATTATTGCATGCCAGGTATTCTTCTATAACCCTAAAGTTAAGATATATTTGTGTCATGATCAAGTGGTCCTAGGATTTAGGGTTCCAGCCGGTTAGGGTTTCGAAAATAAAAATCTTGAAACCCAATCTTCCACTATGCCCAGTCCAAGGAAACCAACACAGTTCTCCCTTAATACAATTAGGTATGTGTAGAGTAACATCAATTCTAGAATGAGGCATACCCATTTTACACATGGCTAGCATGTTGCTTGAATGTCCCCTCAAAGTCAAGCTATGAGCATGATCTGGCAACTATTAGAAGAGATCATGCTAAAGCCTTTCCTGCAATGCTAGGCTATCTTAATATGCTTGATAATATGTAAGATCTAATAGAGGTAGGGAATTGAGGCAACATTCATGGTTTCTATTTTCATCAACTAAATAAAGACACCACATGCCATGTCTATGTTTTTTAGAATGATGGTAGTATTGATAGATCATGATGTTGTCATTAAGATACCATGATTATTAGTTTAAAATCTAACTTATAATTAATTAAGTTTGTATAAAAAGTAGCGAGTTAGGTCGAATCCATAGGGAAGGTAGTATGTTGGATATTTTGAAATCTTTGATTTAAGAAAATAAATAGATTGTAGTCGGGGAAATGGAAATTAAAAGTGCAAAAATTAAAAAACTTGGTACTAGGATCTATTATTTAGATCCTAGCATCTATTTGCAATAAAAATGAAGGACATTTTTTGCATTAAATAAAAGTAGAATCCTACTACAAGAAATTAAAAAGATAATTTAATAACTAAGAAAAATTATAAATAAAATAGTAACAAAGACTGGAAGAAGATCAGTGCAGCCTCATTGGAAAGATGGTTGATGAACTCCTTTCTTCTTTTGTACTCCTCAGAGTGAACTGGCTCTCTCTGCTTCTTACTCTTTAGATCTTAATCTTGGAGATGGGATAGCTTGAAGATGGTGTAGGGTAGAACTCTCCTCTAAGAAACCTCACTATTAGAGGCCAACCCACAATCCAAGCTAAGCCCTCTATCCTGTACCACACCCTCTCTCTAGGATGGTTTCTCTTGGATCCTAGAGTCCTTTAAAAAGAGCTTGGTGGAGGCCAAATTAGTATAGAACTAGGGTTAGACTCTTAGTAGAACTCCTAGAATATTTATGAGCATCGGATCATCTAGATCAAGTTGGATAAATCAAGAGCCATCAGATCTATTAATCTGGAGTCACTGTTGGATTAGATTTTTAATTACCTTTCAGCCATTGGATCATGCCTATAGGTCTTCATTAGGTAGGGAGTCTCATCAGCCATTGGATCAGGAGGATGAAGGTGGTGATGGATGGAGGAGATGATCATGGTAGATAGTATCAATGGACCAAGGAGGAGAAGCAGTGATGGCTCGATGGCTGGGCAACAACTCGGTGGAGGAGAACATTGCCAAGTAAGAGCACGGTGGCTATCGCATAGGGAAGACAGTGGCTTGGGCAAAGGTAGAAGGAGGCCGGTGGTGACTTGGGAAGAACGACCAACGGCTGGATCTAAGGGGTGATGGCCAACTAGTGGAGGGTGGTGGTAGGATGGCATAGGATGGGAGGTGTCAAGGGCTTCTTGAAATAGAGAAGATGGTGGAAACAAGGTGAAAGAATTATGCCCTAAAAGTCAATAGCAGTTATTGTATCAATGGCATTTTTGTATTCTCCCGACTCAAGATTGATATTAATAAAGACAAGTTTTGATTTATCATATGCTATGTCTTATGTTTTAATTATAACATTATGATGAACCCTATAGGTTAGGGCAATGAAATTAGGGTTATGATGGAGATCATAATGGTGAGATGTAAGTTCCTATAAATCCTAATCTAAAATGTTCCTAGTCAATGGATCACGAGTTCAAGGATCGATGAATCTGGAAAGACTAGCACATCTTATGTATGCTCGATGGAGAGGATGGTTGGTCTCACAACCACTTGTGTAGAAACACTAATACAAGGATATGGGTGCTCATTTGGCTATGAGTTCACTAAATTGATCTAACAAGAGAACATCAAATGGATGTCTTACTTGTCAAAAGAATGTTCTTTTAGTGGGAGTTATGCATGCAATCCTTAGACCTGAGACTACCATAGTATCTTGTGCACATGAACCCATGTTTTGGTGCATGATCATTCATGATAATTAAGTCATGTACGGGGTCATTCTGGATATGGTGGATTATGTATGAAGGTAATGAGTAGGTCAACAAGGAATAAATCACTCCTAGTAAGGGGAGAAGTTATCCCGTGTGATCTCTTCGAATGATGACTTAGGAAGCCTTTGATCAAAGCATGATGAGTTAGATAAAATTTCTAATCTTTTATCGATTGATTCTTCATTATCGAATTGAGATTTGAAAGGATTAAGTGCTAGGATTTGAAATTTATCCATGCCTATCACTTGATCGGGATAAAAGGAGATCGAAGCATTGAATTGCATGGTGTTGTCGCTCTTCCTCCTGAACCGGGCTCGGTGGATGTGTTGGAGGGCTCCTCGACCAGATAACCTGCAAGAAGTCCCTGGGCACCGGAGGGGGCTCCGGTGGGGGACACTCTGATGCTTAAGTTAAAGGAGGGTTGGAGCAACAGAATGGGAAGAACTCGGGAAGAGAAGTCAGAATGGGGAAGAAGAACGTTACCTCTCACGGAGGTCCCCCGGTGCCTTTTGTAGGCACGGAGCGCTGCCAAATTCTATTGGGGAGCAAGCTGGGAAAGCCCGGATATGCCCCCAGGAGAATAGGTGTGGCGACGAGATCGTGGGTGGCGGCGTGCTAGGTGTGTCAGAGTAGTGGCCATGTGCTGGAGTTCATTATAACAAAATGTCAGAACTGTCGAAGAGGAAAAGTTCCTAGAAACTTCGGGCAATCCCTTCAGTGGTGGGTCGACTGGCTTCCTAGAAGCTGATCGAGGCATCCAGCAAAATCTCCAGGAGCCGATGATGGCAATCAAAGGGGCCGTCGCACGGGCAGTAAGGAACCTGTCAGCCCTCAAAGCCCCCGGGTCAGCTTTTTGAGAAAGTTGATTGGGGAGTCGGACTCCGTGCGTGGACTAGCCTGCCGGATGCCGGGGGCCGGTCCAACCGGGGACTAGCCGAATGGGCGCATCAGTTGCCCCCCTGCTCCTGGGCGTTGAGGGGCCACGTGGCTCAAAAGGAAAGGAGCATGATCGTGTGTACCTGCGACGGACTCCGAACCGAGGCATCGGGTTTTTTTCGAATCCACCTCAAACAGCGCCTTGGACAGCTGTCAACCGCCCGTTGGGGCGCAGGCGAGGCAGTTAATGCAATTCAGGCACCATGATGAAGGCCAGGCTGTCCTGCATCGATTCGGGCAAAGTGGTGCATCGCGCCATGCGGCAGCATCTGGCCGGTCGGTGCTACCTTCTGGGTCAGTCTCGCACCACTGATCCAGCATGCACACAGATCACGATCCACGTGAGAGGGTGCTTTAGTCGCTTCGATTCCCACAGCACAGGCGGTTGTGGCTCTTGACGGGATGGCTGAGACGTGCCCAAGGTAGGCAATAACTCCTCCCTCCTCTCCCCCTCCCTCGGATGCCTATAAAAGGAGGAGGAGGCAGAGCGAGGGGACTTTTCCTGCTGCGCCTGCTCTTCGCGAGATCGAGTCCTCCCTTCTTTCTTCCACAAAAACTGGCACCTAGGAGTCCAACCTCAGGTTAGTCCTAGCTATTCTTCTTCTTCTTCTAGCTTCTAATGGCGTCTAGCAGTAGTGGTTTGTCCCATAGGCCTAGGGACCTAGGGCCGAGCGAAATACCTTCGACCATGACTTGGGAACGGGTCGAAAACCTTAGGGCGGTGTACGGCATCCCGTCCACCCTGCACCTTACATTACCAGGCGAGAGGGGAGAGCGAATAACCCGCTAGGTCCAGGGACCCTCCTAATGTATGAGTCCCATCTTAAGGCTGGCCTCAGGTTTCCTTTGCATCCTCTATTCATAGAAATCTTCAACTTCTATAGGATAACCCCTATGCAGCTGACCCCGAACAGTATTTGGGTAATATGTTGTTTCATAGTACTCTGCCATAGGGCCAGGTCCATCCCCAGCCTATTCCTCTTCGGAAACTTCTTCTACCTGAAGAAGGATTTTAGGAGCTGGGAGTGGGTTCTATTTGTCCCCTATCAGGGCCAAAAGATCCTGAAGTGCCTCCCGTCGGCCGTCCATGAGTGGAAGGCAAGGTTTTTCTTTGTCAGCAACCTCGAACATTGGGGGTTCGAGCCATTGTGGAGAGAGCCGCGGGCGAGGGTCCGCGAGGGGAGGTCGGTATTGGCGGCCGACCTGGGCGTATTCAATGTTCTTTATAGAGCCGGCCCGGTGGTGGCATTTGAGCTGTTGGGGGAAGAGACCCTTCATCAGGCGGGGATCAGCCCCCAAAGATTCTTAGGCAAGGGCCGACCCCTCCTCTCATAGTTCTCTTAAATTTTTTCTCCTTCTCTCTCTAACTCTGGATGTTTGGTGATGGGAGGAAGGATGCAACGGATTGACAAGTCCAATGTAATCCGACAGGTGGTGCGGAAGTGCACCGCTCCAGAATCAGCCCCCACGCCAGCCGCAGAGCGAAAGAAGAAGAGGCGGGAGGAGGAGCGACCTGCCCCCATCGTTGATGTCAAGTCAGACGGGGACGACATTCCCCTCAGCAAGCATAGGGTGAGAAATGCGGCTGGGGCATCGGCCCCACAGGGAGAGCCAGCCCCCTGGCTGGAGCAAGAGCATCTGGGGATGCCTGGCGCAGCCGCAATGCCTGCCGATCCGGAGGAGGTAGCCCCTCCAGCAGACAAGGGTAAGGGGCCGGCCGTTGAAGAGACAGCCGGCAGCGAGCTCGAGTTGTCAGAAGAGGAGGTACGCCAGGAGGAGTTCCAGCACTGGCATGCACTGAACCATCCCAGGCGGGCACAGAGCTTGCTGAGGGGGGCGATGACCGATGCTGACTGGGAGGTGTCGATCCAGAGGAACCTGGTCGATGTGGCCATGGAGAGCTACCGTGACCTCATGAGGGTATGGATTTTATCTTGCTTTTTTACCCCACTAACTTTCCTCTTTCAAGTAAAACACTAACTGGGTTATACTTTCGCAGCTCCTCCACGGCATCTCCCTCATGGACGGCGGCATCTGTCGGGTGGTGCACGCCACCAAGACCTCTGCGAAGAGGGTCCAAGAGCTGGAGGTGACCCAGGAGACCGCGTTGGCATCTTTGAAATCTTTTGAGGAGAACCTGGCGATAGCCCAAGCGGAGATAGAGTCGGTGAGGGTGGCTCTGAAGGAGGCTGAGGACCGGCTGGCCGACCGTGAGGCTAGGTTGAAGAAAATAAAGGTGAAAGCCGACACGCTCGCCCGCCAGTTGGGTAAGGAAGAAAAGCGATCGGCGGAGGCCGACAAGAGGGTCCGACCAGAGCAGGCAGCGGTGGTGCAGTTGGAGGCTCAACTCAAAGAGTCCAAGGAGCTGGCCACGAAGCAAGTCCAGGAGGCTGTGGTGGCCTACAAGGCCTCCAGCGCGTTTACTGAAGACGTAGAGGAGGCGGCGGCTGACTTCTACAGGGAGGGCTATGATGATGCCGTGAAGAAGGTGGGTCTGCTGTTCCCGGAGCTGGACCTGGCGGGTGTCGAGCTGCGAGACCCGTCCGAGGGAGAGGAGGCCGAAGCGGAGCCCCCTACGAAAGGTGAAGCAGAAACGGCCAGGGTCGATGCTCCGGCACCGGTTGACATGGAGGTGGTGGCCCTTTCGAAGGATTCTCCCATCGTTGCAGGTCCGGTTGACCTACCAGTTGTAGCTGACGGGGCCGAGGTTGTGGCCCCTGAGGCATCTCCTGTGGGCTAGGCCTAAGGGGTTGTAAAGGTCCGACCCACCTCTTTGTACACACCACATTTTGTAATGAATGAGAAGGCTCGTTTTTGAAACTCTTGTAATGTATTCGAAGCATTGATTTTCAAAAATTCTTCCAAGTACCCCCGGTCGGCATTACGGCATTGCAGGGTCATGAGCCGCCTTGAAGTGGCTGACGGGCACGGGGTGGTGTGGGCACCAGGATCCGACAGGGGCTCCTCAACCCTCTATGGATTTTAGATTAGGGTTCCACTTCTTTGTGTCTTGTAATAAGGCTTCAAGCCTCAAATTTGTAATTGTCTTTTGCTTTGAATTGAGTCTATACCTTGACCAATTAGGTCAAATTGAGTCCTGTACTAAGTCGAGTCGTAAATCGAGTCTAGTTTGAGTCTCTCAGAAGTATGGATCCATTGCAAGAGTGGGTCTTAAAATTTAGTCTCCTTGGAAGCAAGTAAGGAAAGAAGCTAAGTCAACTCAGGGCCCACTTATGCATCCTACATGGCGCCATAACATCTCGCCATGTGAGCAGCACACGTGGCATGCAAGGATGCCCAATGGGGAGGACCACTTCACTTGGTTCAAGCCTTTGTCCCCTCCCCCCATCAAGCTCATTTCCATGTAAGGGTGGTCGGCCAAGGAAGAATTCAATGGGAGATAATGGAGGGAATTCAAATCCCTTACTTCAAGCTCTCCAATCAAGCCTTCTTCCCAATTTACTTCAACCTCTTTGGAAGGGAAAGACAAGAGCCTTGGATGCCTCCACCTAACACTCCCCTTGTCAAGTTTTGTACCAAAGAAAGAACACCAACAAAGGAAGGAGGGAGAACACATGCCTTGCTCCAAGCCCCTCTTCATGCCTTCTTCCAAAACCAAGGAGATTCTTACCAAGTTCAAGGTGCCAAGACCCTCACTCCAAGCCATGCATCATGCCACGCCTAATCCAAGGTCCCTTTGGTCTGCTAAAGAAAGGAGAAAGTCAAGGCTTTTGGTGCCCACCCAAGAAAGTTTGTATTTTTTTTGTTTCATTTGAAATTCGAATGGGCCTTGGGTGCCTATTTAAAGGACCCAATCCCTCCATTGTAAGGGAATTGAATGATTAATGAAAAAAAAGTTTGAGTATTCCATCTTCCAACCCTTGTCTCTTAGACCAGGTTGAGTAAAATTTCCTTCGTCCCAGGGACGTCGAGTGGTGTGAGGCCACCTGTCCGTCGCCCCAGGGCATCACGAATCCTTCGTCCTCCTAGATGTCGCGTGTGTGAGGCCACAATTCTTCATCCTCCGGGATGTCGTGGGGTGCGAGGCCCTAAGTTATCTCCATCTTCGACTTTGGAATCTAGCCGGACACCGGGATCGAAGCCCCTTCTCAACCCCATCTCAGTTTCTTTCTGTGCATCTCCCCATCTCGCTGATCCTTATTGTGTTTGCCTACAGGTCCTCCCTGACATCTCGGGCACCGGACATAGTCGGCTTTGCCATCGTGACCTTCCGACCGAAAGCCAGTGCTTCCACAGGTTCGACTGCTTGGGCATCCAGGCCGCATCCACCGAGTTGAGCGATCTCTGCACCGGACGCTTCAGACGTGTGAGGTTTGCTCTCTCTATCTTTTAAGTAGGTATTGTATTTCGAGCTAGTCCTACTGGGGTTTCTTAATCCCGGGGTCCTGTTCTCGTTCTCACATTGTAGGGCTTTAAACTGCTAGCGTAAGTTTCCGTTACTCATCTTTCTTATTTCTTGTTTTTGCCTGTGATTGGGAATCAAAACCCTAAGAAAAATAACTAAAAAAAAACTCATCAACCCTAAAAAAAAAAAAAAAATTCCTTGCATCATAACCATCCATCCTAGCATCCCTAGCCCCTCATTCCACACCATTCTTGGTATCAGAGCTCTATTCCACACCACGGGGCAAGTGTCTTTTTCCTAGAATTTCTCCAAGTACCCCTGGTCGGCCCGTCCAGGCCAGAAACTGGTAGGGTAGTTGGGAACGGCAACTTGATTTGGGCCGGATACCCGGGCGCTTGCCCCTGGTCTCCATCCATGAGTTGGCTCGCACTGTGGCCCATCTTCTTTGAGGTCTGGCGGGAGTTGTCTCGGAGTGGTTGCCGACCGGGGTCGGACTTTCGGAGTGGGCTGCCCTAGAGCCTCTACCGATCGGGGTCGGACTTTCAGAGTGGGCTGCCCTAGAGCCTCTACTGACCGGAGTCAGACTTTTGGAGTGGGATACCCTAGAGCCTCTGCCGACCAGAGTCGAGATTTTGGAGTGGGCTGCCCTAGAGCCTCTACCAACCAGGGTCAGACTTTCAGAGTGGGCTGCCCTAGAGCCTCTGCCGACCGGGGTCGGACTTTCAGAGTGGGCTGCCCTAGAGCCTCTGCCGACCGGAGTCAGACTTTTGGAGTGGGCTGCCCTAGAGCCTCTGTCGACAAGAGTCGGACTTTCGGAGTGGGCTACCGTAGAGCCTTTACCGACCGGGGTCGGACTTTCAGAGTGGGCTACCCTAGAGCCTCTGCCGACTGGAGTCAGACTTTCGGAGTGGGCTGGAGGAAGTTGAAGAAGTTTGAAGAAACATGTAGACTTCATTGATAATATTTGCGAAGATTGTCTATATTCCACGGGCGCGCTATCTGTCACCCGTCCAGGTGTGCCAGTCAGTAGGTTCCAGCCTGAACTACCTCGATTACCCGATAGGGGCCTTCCCAATTGGGGGAGAGCTTCCCCTATTTGGTCGGCCTCGAAACCTCCGTCTTCTGCAGGATCATATCTCCAACTTGGAAGGTGCATGCTTTAACTCGTGAGTTGTAATATCTATCCATCCTTTGATGGTAGGTCGCCATCATCATACTTGCCCAGAGTCGAGTCTCGTCCAACAGATCTAGGTCAGCTCTTCGTTGCTCCAAGTTGACCAGCTCGGTGAATTGATCAGTCTGCAAGGATAGTAGAGAGACCTCCACGGAGATGACAGCCTCACTCTCATAGGTCAGGTTGAATGGGGTTTCTCCCATTGCTGACTGTGCAGTCGTCCGATACGCCCAAAGCACTGAATGGAGCTCCTCCGCCCAGAGCCCTTTGGCTTCATTCAGCCGGGTCTTCAACCCATGCAGGATCGTCCTATTGGTGACCTTGGCCTCCCTGTTGGACTGAGGGTGAGCGACCGATGTGAGCCGATGGGCGATGTGATATTATTAATAAAATCCCGGAACTGGGAGTTGTCGAACAGTCTTTCGTTGTCGGTGATGATCATCTTCAGAATCCCAAACTAGAAGATAATGTAGTTCCAGACAAAGTTTTCCACTTTGGCCTCGGTCATCTATGCCAATGCCTCCGCCTCCACCCACTTAGTAAAGTAATCAATGGCCACGAGGAGGAATTTTCACTGACCGGAGGCCGGGTGAAAAGGTCCCAGGATATCCATCCCCCATTGAGCAAATGGCCAAGGCACTGTGAGCGGGGTCAGCTGGCTGGCTGGCCTCCTTTGAATGCCAGAGAACCTCTGGCATGCATCGCACCTTCGTACGAAGTCCAAGGCATCCTTCTGGATTGTAGGCCAGTAATACCCTCAGCAAATGATCTTGTAAGCCAGGGACCTTTCTCCAAGATGATCACCACAGATGCCTTCATGCACCTCCCGGAGTGCGTAATCCACATCGGCCGACCCCAAGCATTTTATCAATGGTTGAGAAAATGAGTGCTTGTAGAGAGCCCCATCAAGGATGACGTACCTAGAGGCTATTGAGCGGATGTGCCTGGCCTCCGTCGGGTCATTCAGAAGGGCCCCTTGCACTAGGAATGCACGGATTGGGTCCATCCATGAGGCCTCTTGCTCAACCTAGTGGATCTATGTCGGTTCCTTGGCAATGCTTGGGTGCTGGAGATGTTCCATGAAGGTTCGGTCGGAGGTGCCGACCGCGACGGTGGCCAGCCACGACAAAGCGTCCACTCGAGAGTTTTGTTGCCGGGGTATATGAAGGATCTCAAAGAATTTAAGTTGTGACACCAGGTCCCGTACCTTGTCCAAGTACTTGATTAAGGAAGGATCTCTTACTTCGAACTCCCCCTTCACCTGATTAACCACCAGCTAAGAGTCAGAGAAGGCATGGACCCTACTGATGCCCAATTCATTTGCTATCTTCGATCCCACCAGTAGAGCTTCATACTCCGCCTGATTGTTCGACACCTAGAATGCAAAATGCAGGGCATACTCCAAACATTGCCCATCGGGGTCAGCTAGGATTAAGCCAGCACCGCACACTGAGAGGTTGGAAGCTTCATCTACGTGCAGGGTCCAGGCAGGTTCGGCTTCTCCCGCCGGGTCAGCTTCTCCCGCGGGCTTAGCCACGGATGTCTCAATTGTTGCCGGGGTCGGCTTCGCCCCCTAGGTGCATTCCACAATGAAATCAACTATTACCTGGGCTTTTAAGGATGACCGCTGCTGGAAGGAGATGTCAAACTCACCGAGCCTGATGGCCTATTTGGCGAGCCATCCTGAGGTATCGGGGCTTCGAAGGATCACCCTGAGGGGTTGGTCCGTCAGCACGATGATGGGATGTGCTTGGAAGTAAGGTCGGAGGCGCTTTGCCGCTATAACCAATGAGTACACTAGCTTTTGCACCTTAGGATATCTGACCTCGGCATCATGAAGAACCTTGCTGATGTAGTACACGGGTCTCTGTTGGCCGCCTTTTTCCACCCACATAAGGATGGCACTGACAGCCTCACCAAAAGCTGACAGGTACAAGTATAACACTTCCCCCTCTGTTGGTTTGGCCAAGAGAGGAGGGTTCCTCAAGTAGTCCTTCAAGGCTTCAAAGGCCGTCGAACATTCATCAATCCACTAGAAGTGGTCCGACCGGTGCAAGGTCTTGAAGAACGGGAGGGATCTCTCGGCCGACCGAGAGATGAAGCGGCTGAGGGAGGTGATGCGACCCTTAAGCTTTTGTACCTGCTTTGTATTGGTCGGATAGGTCATGTCAATGATGACCTTGATCTTCTCGGGGTTGACCTCGATGCCTCTTCGAGTAACTAGGAAGCCAATAAACTTCCTAGTAGTTACCCCGAAGATGCACTTGGCGGGGTTCAGCTTCATCCTGTGTCGCCTCAATGCATCAAAGGACTCCTGGAGGTCCCTGATGTGGTCGGCCTTATGGAGGCTTTTGATGATCATATCATCGATGTACGCCTTCATGTTTCTCCCAAGCTAATCTTTAAAGACTCGGTTGATCAGCCTTTGGAAGGTGGCACTCGCATTCTTCAGGCCAAAGGGCATCATTTTGTAGCAATACAGGCCTCTGTCTATGATAAAGGCCGTCCTCTCCTCATCTTCGGGCTACATCCTAATCTGGTTATACTCGGAGAAAGCATCCAAGAAGCTCAAGAGCTGGTGGCCGGCCGTCGCATCTACCAGCTGGTCAATTTTGGGCAAGGGGAAGCTGTCTTTGGGGCACACCTTGTTGAGGTCTGTGTAGTCCACACAGATCCTCCACTTTTCACTGGCCTTCTCCACCATGACGACATTGGCCAGCCACTCCGAGTAGTGAGACTCCCTGATGAAGCCAGCATCGAGAAGCTTCTTCACTTCCTCATCAATGGCCCTCTGCCTTTCGGCGGCGAAGCTTCTCTTCTTTTACCGGACGGGCTTGTAAGTAGGATCCACCCTGAGCTGATGGGTGATGATGTCCACCGAGATGCCTAGCATGTCGGACGCCGACAAGGCGAAGATGTCCGCATTCTTCATTAAGAAGCTGACCAGCTCCTACTTGGCTCCCTCGTCTATGGTGCTCCCTATTTGGAAGATGGTGTGGGCACTAGGATCCGATAGAGGCTCCTCAACCCTCTATGGATCTCAGATTAGGGTTCCGCTTCTATGAGCCTTGTAATAAGGATATGAGCCAAAGCAATTTCATAATTTCTAGTCATGTAGCTAGTCTAAGTTTGTTTAGTCTTGTACCTTGACCAATTTGGATCAAGTTAGGTCATGAGTCCTATATTTATTTTTGGTTTGAGTCTGAGCTTGGACTGGGCCCATGCTCAATTGAATTCAACCTGGCTTTCAAGACCAAGTCAAGTCCTTGTGGGCCAACCCACCTCTTTCACTTGGAAAGATGCCAACTCAGGTGCCACCTCGCTACCTACGTGGCGCCACATCAGTTGCCACTTGGGCATCCAAGGAGGGAAACAAGGTGGCACACTCATGCTTTCCACACGTCCTCCCCTTGCCTTTTTCTCTTGGGCGACATTGGAAGGAGGAGACACCATCCCCCTCTTCCCTCCCCCACATCACGCCATGGTCCATCAAATGTGGGGCGTTGAAGATCCTTGAAGAGACCAAGCCACAAAGCAAGCCCCCTTCCAAGCCTTCTTCCCAAAGTGTTCATGCAAGGATGGAAGGTCAAAGGACACACTCCCCTCTCCAAGCCCTCAACCATGCAATGCCCAAAGCTCTCTCCACTTGGTCGGCCTTGAATCACTCCAAAGAAGGGCGTTGAAGAATCCAAGGGAACACATCCCTTCAAGCAAGCCATGTCCCATGTTTTCTTCCTAAATTGAACATGATAATGAAGGAAGTCAAGAGGCCAATCCCCCTCTCCAAGTCCTCCAACATGCCACGCCCAATCCAAGTCCCTTTGGTCGGCCAAAGAGAGGAGAAGATCAAAGGTTTTTGGCACCCCAAGAAAGCTTGTAATTTGGTTTCATTTGAAATTCAAATGGGCCTTGGGTGCCTATTTAAAGGACCCAATCCCTCCCTTGTAAAACTATTGAATGGTTAATGAAAAAAGAGTTTGAGTCTTCTATCTTCCAACCCTTGTCTCTTAGACTAGGTTGAGTGAAGTTGCCTTCATCCCCAGGGACGTCGAGTTGTGTGAGGCCACCTGTCCGTCGCCCCAGGGCGTCGCAAATTCTTCATCCTCCTGGACGTCGCGTGGTGTGAGGCCACAATCCTTCGTCCTCCGGGATGTCACGGGGTGCGAGGCCCCAAGTTATCTCCATCTTCGACTTCGGAATCCAACCGGACACCGGGCTTGATTCCCCTTCTCAACCCCATCTCAGTTCCTTTCTGTGCATCTCCCCAGTTCGCTGATCCTTATTGTGTTTGCCTACAGGTCCTCCCTGGCATCTTGGGCATCGGAGACAGTCGGCTTTGACATCATGACCTTTCGACCGAAAGCCAGTACTTCCACGGGTTTGACTGCTCGGGCATCCAGGCCGCATCTGCCGAGTTGAGCGATCTCTGCATCGGGCTCTTCAGACGTGTGAGGTTTGCTCTCTCTATCTCCTAAGTAGGTATTGTATTTCGAGCTAGTCCTACTGGGATTTCTTAATCCCGGGATCCTATTCTTATTTTCACTGTTTAGGAATTTGAACTGCTGGTGTAAACTTCCGTTACTCATTTCTCTTATTTCTAGTTTTTTGGCTTGTGATCGGGAATCAAAACCCTAAGAAAAAAACATCTAAACCTCATCAACTGTAAAAAAATTCCTTTGAATCATTAGCATCCATACTAGAATCCCTACCCCTTACTCCACATCATTTTTGGTTTCAGAGCAAGGCTAGGACTAGTGCATTTTGTTTTCTTTCATTTTCTGCATTCTGGTCAGCCCGTATATGGTCTGATCATTGGATTGTTTCTCTCTGTAGAGACCTTTAAATTTCATGATTTATGTTCTGTTAGATCTCTTTGAATTCAAAGTATTTTTTTCTATTTTCTAAGATTTTATTTCAGTTTGTATAATTTCTACAAGCCAAAATACTACCTGAGAAAATCTCAGGTCTGAAATTTCAGCAAGCATCTCATTCATCCATTTAGTTTATTTCTTGCATTTAGGGGCACATTTTAATTCCTGCATTTTGTTTAGCATTCACACATCTAAAGGACACAAAAAAACAAGAAAATTGTATGTCATTTCATTAGTCATTTTTGTGCTTCATTTTACATAACTTATCTTAAGGGCATCAAATTAACATAGGGCCAGGATTTCATTACCTGTCCTTAGCCCAAAAACCACCACCTGACATATCGAACCCTAGCCATTAACTAAAATCGATTAGACATTTAATCTGCTCTAGTGAGCTAGGGACACCCATGAAGTCGGATCGACCCAAGTGCTAAGCCAAGCTAGATTGCTTGTTGGTGTGTGCTTGAGTAGCTGGTGTCTAGGCAAGTGGTTCAGGGACTAGAGCTCGAAGGGAAGTGGGTTGGTTTGCTTACCTGGCAAATTTCTAATTGGTGTCTAGGTAAGCAAAGAGGAACCTCTACTAACCTTACACTTACCTGGCCAGGTGCCAAGTTACTATTTCCGGGTTCATCTTCTTGACTTCACATTTGGTGAGATCTCCTAGGTCTAGCGAACCGTAGCACCGTTCTGTGTGTGTGTTACATGTGCACTAGATCAGGAACCTCTTTTCACCCACCTTCTCTACCCCTACCGAAGCCATGGACCAACTTCGAGCTGACATTGGAGCCCTAACTCAATCCATGACTCAATTAAGCAACCAGTTGACTAATAGGCTTGATAAGTTTGAAGATAGAATTAGAGCCTTAGAAAAGAATATTAGACCATCCATCGAGCTTGAGGCTGAGTCACCTCCTCACCATAGGGAATACCCTCAGCGTGATCCTTCCCTAGAGTCTGAAGACCTTTTAGGAGTAATTAGGTGCATCCTTACCCAGGACATAGTGCAAGAAGACTAGCGTAGGACTAGCATCCTACAAACCTTTACCAGACTAGGAATAAGGTATGCAAGATCATAGTTGATAGTGGGAGCTGTGTCAATGCCATTTCTTCAAGTACTGCCAAATCCCTACGATTGATCCCAGTTCCTCACCCCAACCCTTACAACATCTCGTGGATTGATTCAACCTCCATACCCATAAATTCTAGGTGCCAAGTCTTAATCAAGTTGCAATCTTATGAAGAGATGATTTGGTGTGATGTCCTTCCCATGGGCGTCTGTAGTATTTTCTTAGGACAACCTTGGATGTCCGATCATGATGCCACCCTTCATGGTCGGACCAATACCTGTACCATTAACCACCATGGGAAGAAGTTTACAATCAATCCAGTTTAACCTAAGGATCAGGTTAAGAGAGGATCAAGTAGTCTAAAGGAAAAGAAGCCAGAAGTTAACCTAATCAAAGACAATGGGTTAGAAGAAGAGATTACTGGGAAAAGACCCTTTAAAGAGTTTCAGGGAGAGAAGGATGAACATTTTGAGAATTTGAATACAAAAATCCCTGAGCCCATTGAAGACTTTAAGGTTGAACCCATTGAAAATCTAGGGAAAGAAACTCCTAAGCCCATTAAAGAATTGAAAGAAAGCATCTATGAGTCAAGTTTAGTAGAAGATGGGTCCGAGGGTGAAATCATTGAGGAATCCAAGGAAAATGATCCTGAACCCACTACAAAATTTGAAGAGGAAATGACCAAGCCAGGATCACATCTAGTAAATGAACATGAGGATTCACCAGTCTTTTCCACAGGAGTTCAAGAACCAACCCTTAATGAACCAATCCAAAGAGAACATCCTCAAGAGATGGTTGAAGCTCGGAAAGAAATTGAGGATGAAGTTCCCGATGAGTTACCTGATCAACTTCCATCCCTGAGAGACATCCATCATACTATAGACTTGGTCCCAGGATCCTCTTTAATAGACCTTCCTCACTGTGGGATTGACCCTAGCGAGCCCCAAGATCTAACAGAACAAGTGGACCATATAACACCTATAGAACGATGCCCAAATTTTAAGGTCATCCTAAATAACCAAGGCCTGTTTTATGTTTTCCATAAGCCACCCCAAGACTTCGATTCCTATTTCCGACCCTTCCCTGAACCCTCTCACATTTCAAGAGCCATGGGGTTGCTTTTTATTAAGATTACCCGAATGCGTGACTCCTTAAAACCCATCCCTTTTGCCCTCTACTTATGGTATACTTTATGGCATTTGCTAGGGATCCTTAATAATTTTTCTTGTGCATACCATACTAGGGTCAAACCTAGAGAGTCAAAATTCTATTAGGTTTAGACCCTAGGAGTCCATTAAATTTCTTTTTTCTTAATAAGATTGCATAGTTGAGTCTGCATTTTGCATCATGTTAGGATTATGCATTAAATACAATTTTTAAAATAATTTGGCTGATTCCCGAAAGCGAGCCAAAGAGTTTGAAATAAGGGATTTTGTAATGATTAGGCTCAGGCCTGAACAGTTCCTCCAGGAACTGTTAGGAAGGTTCATGCTCGTGGAGCGGGTCCCTTTAAAGTGATTAGGAGAATGGGCCATAACGCCTATGTGCTAGAATTACCTCCGAATTATGGAATTAGCTTGACATTCAATATCTCTGACTTAGTCGAGTATAGAGAACCCGCAAACATACCCAGTGAGCCGTTTGAGCCCGACCTTCCTTTGAGAGTGAACCTGAACCTGAGTGTCCACCTCCAAATATACCTGAGCGAGGAGAGCAGATCGAGCGTGTCCTGGATGACCAAGCCATCACTACCTGGGGCAAGGGCTACCAGCGTTACCTGGTCCGATGGCAAGGCCGACCCAAATCCGATGACTCGTGGATCACACAGGAGGACTTGCAGCGCATCTACCCCGACATCCTAGAGAGGTACCAAAGCCAAGATAACACTTACTCGACAGGGTCGAGTTCCTCCCACCCCGAGAGAACTGGTGTGGGCACCTGGATCCGATAGAGGCTCCTCAACCCTCTGTGGATCTCAGAATAGGGTTCCGCTTCTATGACTCTTGTAATAAGGCTATGAGCCAAAAAATTTCATAATTTCTAGTCATGTAGCTAGTCTAAGTTTGTTTAGTCTTGTACCTTGACCAATTTGGGTCAAGTTAGGTCATGAGTCCAGTATTTGATTTTGGTTCGAGTCTGAGCTTGGACTGGGCCCAAGCCCAATTGAAGTCAACCTGGCTTTCAAGACCAAGTCAAGTCCTTGTAGGCCAACCCACCTCTTTCACTTGGAAAGATGCCAACTCAGGTGCCACCTCAGCTACCTACATGGTGCCACATCAGTTGCCACTTGGGCATCCAAGGAGGGAAAAAAAGTGGTGCCCTCATGCTTTCCACACGTCCTCCCCTTGCCTTTTTCTCTTGGGCAACATTGGAAGGAGGAGACACCATCCCCCTCTTCGCTCCCCCACATCACGCGATGGTCAATCAAATGTGGGGCGTTTAAGATCCTTGAAGAGACCAAGCCACAAAGCAAGCCCCCTTCCAAGCCTTCTTCTCAAAGTGTTCATGCAAGGATGGTAGGTCAAAGGACACACTCCCCTCTCCAAGCTCTCAACCATGCAATGCCCAAAGCTCTCTCCACTTGGTCAGCCTTGAATCACTCCAAAGAAGGGCGTTGAAGAATCCAAGGGAACACATCCCTTCAAGCAAGCCATGTCCCATGTTTTCTTCCCAAATTGAACATGCTAATGAAGGAAGTCAAGAGGCGAATCCCCTCTCCAAGCCCTCCCACATGCCATGCCCAATCCAAGTCCCTTTGGTTGGCCAAAGAGAGGAGAAGGTCAAAGGTTTTTGGCACCCCAAGAAAGCTTGTAATTTGGTTTCATTTGAAATTCAAATGGGCCTTGGGTGCCTATTTAAAGAACCCAATCCCTCCCTTGTAAAACTATTTAATGGTTAATGAAAAAAAGAGTTTGAGTCTTCTATCTTCCAACCATTGTCTCTTAGACTAGGTTGAGTGAAGTTGCCTTCGTCCCCAAGGACGTCGAGTGGTGTGAGGCCTCCTGTCCGTCACCCCGGGCGTCGTGAATCCTTCATCCTCATGGACATCGCATGGTGTGAGGCCACAATCCTTCATCCTCCGAGATGTCGCGGGGTGCGAGGCCCCAAGTTATCTCCATCTTCGACTTCGAAACCCAACCGGACACCGAGCTCGAAGCCCCTTCTCAACCCCATCTCAGTTCCTTTCTGTGCATCTCCCCAGTTTGCTGATCCTTATTGTGTTTGCCTACAGGTGCTCCCTGGCATCTCGAGCATCGGAGACAGTCAGCTTTGCCATCATGACCTTCCGACCAAAAGCCAGTGCTTCCACAGGTTCGACTACTCGGGCATCCAGGCGGCATCCACCGAGTTGAGCGATCTCTGCATCGGGCGCTTCAGACATGTGAGGTTTGCTCTCTCTATCTCCTAAGTAGGTATTGTGTTTCGAGCTAGTCCTACCGGGGTTTCTTAATCCCGGGATCCTGTTCTCGTTTTTACTATTTAGGGATTTGAACTGCTGGTGTAAGCTTCCGTTACTCATTTCTCTTTTTTCTAGTTTTTTGGCTTGTGATCGGGAATCAAAACCCTAAGAAAAAAACATCTAAAACTTATCAACTATAAAAAAATTCCTTTGCATCATTAGCATCCATACTAGCATCCCTACCCCTTACTCCACATCAGAGGACCCTTGTAGGATCATCGTCCCTAAGGGGCACAAATACAATCTTCTCGACGGGCCGACCATGGTTGTCGGCTTCATCCCTAGGATCTAGCTGCTCAAGCGTGGGCACTCGTCCAACTGATTTTCGTGGATAGCTATGCATTACCAGGCCATTCTACGGTCTCCCCTCAGCTCCCCAACTCCATCACGGGTCAAAAACTTGGCCAGCAGGTGGTAAGTAGATACAATGATCCGGAACTTATTGAGGGCTGGCCATCCCAAAATTGTGTTGTACGCCGAGGTAGTATGGACGACCACAAAGTTGATGGAGAAGGTTCACTGGTAAGGTTCCATTCCGAGGGTCATGGATAAGGCAATCTCCCCTTCAACCCCGACAAAATTTCCTTCGAAGTCGGTGAGCGGTAACACGGACTCCCGCAGTTTAGACCTGGATAAGTTCATTTGGATGAACGCATCATACAGTAAAACCTCCCCACAACTTCCATTATCGACAAGGATGCGCTTTACATCATAATTGGCGATGATAGCCGACACAACCACAAGGTCATCGCCCGGAAGAGGAGGCTCCAAGAGGTCCTCATCAGAAAAGCTAATTACATTGGATCCCCTGGGCCTCTTTACAATGTCCTGGTCCTCCTTCTGCCCCCAGTCAGATCATTGATGCAGCATACCAACACCTCCATCAGTTGGGCGTTGATTGGAGAGCTCAGCCTCCCCCGGGGTGTCTCTAACAGTTGAAGTCCCGGCTTAATCCCGGCGAGGTCGGACATACTTGTTCAGATATCCCCTGTGGATGAGGTCCTCGATGGCATCCTTCAGCTGGAGGCACTCCTCCGTCTCGTTCCCATGGTCCTTGTGGAACTGGTAGTATTTGTTCTTATTTCTGGAGTCAGGAGGTCCTCTCATCGATCGAGGTCTTTGGAAGAAGGCCTCATTCTCAATCTCCATCAGGATCTTCTCCTGCGGCAGGGAGAGGGGTGCATAGTTGTTGAACCGCTTGAGGTAGTCCCTCGGCTTGGGACTCCGGCGCCCGGTGGATCGGCCGTCGTTGCTGGGAGGTCAGACTAGGGGGGCCTTATCGCCCCGCTTCTTCGGGGCTGACCTCCCCTTAGCCTGGTGCCAGCTCGCCTCCTGTTCCTCCACCAGGGCATACTTGTGCGCCTTGGCCAGCAGATCGGTGTAGCTTGTAGGGAGCTTCTTGTCCAGGGAGAACGTGAACCTGGACGAGTGAAGCCCCCTCTTGAAGGCCGACATGGCCACCACTTCATTTAAGTCAGGGATCTCCATAGCGGTCGAGTTAAAGCGGGCCATGTAGTCCCGGAAGGTCTCTCCCTCTGTTTGTTGGATGAGGAAGAGGTAGTCGATGTTCTTCGGAGCCTGGCTGTAGGTCCTGAAGTGAGAGAGAAAAAGGGTCTCGAGCTGGGAAAAAGAATGAATCGTACCTGGGAGGATGGCGGAGAACCACATCTGCACGGCCTTCGTCAAAGTCACCGGGAAGGCGATGTAGTGGAGGGTGTCAGACATGCCCTGCACCATCATGTGGGCTTTGTAGGTGCCCAGGTGATCTAGGAGATCGGTGGTACCGTCGTAGGGGTCCACCTACGGGATCTTGAAATGACAGGTATAGACTCCCCCAGAATCTCCATGGAGAAAGGTGGGTGGGTGTCGTGCACTGGCCTTCCCTCAGCATTCTGTCGCTCGACTATCTCGGCAATGCGCTCCTCCATGCACATGATCTTGCTACCATAGTCATGCGAGTCGGCAGCAAGGCACCGGCCGCAGGGATGAGCAGAGTCAGCGAAAGAGGGGGAGGCTGACCTCGCCCTTTTTCCTTCAGCATGGGCCCTCATGGACCCCTGGGGTTCTAGGACTACGGGGGATGGTGGCGGAGGTGCGTCCGGCTGCTGGCTGATGCCGGCGACCGACTGATGATTGATGCAGGAAGCCACCGGCGGCTGCTGCTGATGGTCCGCCATCTCTTGGAAGCACTGGACTGTCGAGGTAAGCATCTCGATGCGGTTTACTGACGTTTGAAATTGTTGTAGCCCAAGGGTGATGGTGGGCTCGACGGCGGTGCGACATTGCTTTCCGCGGGGGTGCACTGGGCCCTTGGTGGGAGCGTCCTCCCCACACGGAGATGCTCTGGGTTCTTCTTCTTGCCATAGCTGGATCCTTCACGTTTATCTTCCCTTTTAGAGTAAGGAGTGTAGCGAAGGTTCAAAGCGGCCCTCCTTCTAGTGCCAATCTGTTGCCGCTCTTCCTCCTGAACTGGGTTTGGTGGATGCGCTTGAGCGCTCCTCGACCGGATAACCTGCAAGAAGTCCCTGGGCGCTGGAGGGGGCTCTGGTGGGGGACACTCCGATGCTTAAGTTAGAGGAGGGTTGGAGCGATAGAACGGGAAGAACTTGGGAAGAGAAGTCAGAATGGGGAAGAAGAACGTTACCTCTCACAAAGGTCTCCCGGGTGCCTTTTGTAGGCATGGAGTGCTGCTAAATTCTATTGGAGAGTAGGCTGGGAAAGCCCGGATATGCCCCTAGTAGAATAGGCATGGTGGAGAGATTGTGGGTTGCGGCGTGCCAGGTGTGTCAGAGTAGTGGCCATGCACTGGAGTTCGTTACAACAGAATGTCAGAATTGTCGGAGAGGAAATGTTCCTGGAAACTTTGGGTGATCCCTTCAGTAGTGGGTCGGCTGGCTTCCCAGAAGCCGACCGAGGCGTCCAGCAAAATCTCAAGGAGCCGACCGTTGCAATCAAAGGGGCTGTCACATGGGCACTAAGGAACCTGTTAGCCCTCAAAGCCCCTGGGTCAGCTTTTTAGAAAGCCGACTGGGAGTCGGACTCCGCGCGAGGACCAGCCGGCCGGACGCTGGGGGCTGGTCCGACCGGGGACTAGCCGAATGGGCGCATCACATGGTAACTATTTATTGAAAGATATTTTGATAATTTTATCAAATTTCTCATCTTTTGGATAGGCATGATACGTTGCTAGACATCAATCATATCTTGTAGGTTTTCATGAATTTATTTGATTTGATTCATGAGTCAATTCGAAAGTAGATTCGAATTGGCAACTTAGATCAGCTCAATTTGACCTAATTAGGTCAATCAGGTTTGATTGGATCGAATCGGCTTGGACCTGGACCTACTGCTGGCTAGATGTGGGACCCAAAGGATCACACACATTAGGGAATTGGCTAAGGAAGTCAATTGAATTTTATTAGGATCATGGGATCCTAATTGGCTAGCTAATTGTCATACTAGAATATGTTGGCTAGCCTAACTCCTAACCTAATTGGATTGGGTCAGCTTGCTTGTTATTTGGGCTAACCAATTTAAGTGGGACTTAAATTGGATAGAATCCTAAGTGGGGTAGCCTAATTTAGTATTTATCTAGATTTTATTAGGCTTTATCTTGGATTTATGGGAGAGTCCTACATGGCATGGACTCTTGGCTCTAAGATAATATTTGCGCCAAGAATAAATATGCAGAAGGACTTAGAGTCCTTCTGCTAATGAAACATATATCCCAGATAAAACCAAAAAACCTCTCCCTTATCTCCATGCCAAATTGGATGGGCTTTGACTAGTCAAAAAGGCTATTGGCATGAAAATAAATACGGCGCACAATGAAGGGTCATATCCCTTCATTCTTGGTGCTAAAATGAAACCCGGAGTCCTTCTATTTGAAGGCTCCCATATTTCTTTGATGCCTTCTTTCAATTTTCATGCCCTTTAACTTTAATATGACTTGTTAATGCCATATGGCAGATGGAGAAGATGGTTGGAAAAATGAAGAGACATTAATATGTCTCTTGGCATATGATTAGATGTATCATGATATGTCCTCTCATCCAAAAGACTCCTTCTGATAGAAGGGTTTTATCAAATGGCTGAGAAAGAGACATATCAGGCGCCTCATCGCTCTTTATAAAAGGCATCATATTATGATGCCAAAGCATTGAGTTTTCCATCTGAATAATACTACCTTCTATTTTATATTCCTCCGTCATAAGACAAGGTTTGTCTTTTTATGACAAAACTTGTTCTTTTAAGACAAGGCAATCTATTTAAGACAAGATCCTAGGAAGAAAAATATAAGGGATATTTGGAATTTGAAAGAGGAGTCAGATAGATCTTTGAGTGCCCTATAGGAGGGTAGGGGTTCCAATAGAGGGAGAATGTCCGAAAGGATGCCGAAAGAGTCCCAGTCAAACAAGCAACCTTCGTAGGAGTGCTTCCTTGGTTCAATTTCTATGTGGATCACCTCTAGAGGGCATACACTTGTGTGCCTCGTGGAAATTAAGGAATATAGCATTCTAGGTATTCCTCTATAACCCTAAAGATTTGATTTATTAGTTGTTATGCTCAAGTGGTTTTAGGGTTTAGGGTTCCAACAATTCAGGATTTTAAAAATGAATATTTTGAAACTCAGTCTTCCAATATGCCCATCCCGAGGAATCCAACATGAGAATGGTGGGAAGATGGCAGCGGTTGTCATGGAAAATCGATGAAGGAGAGGGTGACAGCATCATGGTCCAGCGAGAATGGCAACATGCATTAAAAAGGAGCAGTGACATGGGTGATGGCTTATTAGCTCTGAGTAACATGGAATAGGGAGATTGTAGCATCGGGCAGCTTCTATGACCAACGAGGAAGGAGGAGGTGGTGACTATGGTGGTCAAATAGTGGGAGATGATGAGGAGTAGCTGAAATCCATCCACGGTCCATGGCTTAAAGCTGTGGACCGATTTCCATGGCTACTGGTGGACCAAGCAAGCTTTAGTAGACCAAGTGACCGATTCATGGTGGACCGGCTACTTTAAAATTTGTTTAAAACTTTATTTTAGTTTTTTCTTGATTCTAGATCCATTTGAACTTTGATTTGCATGCCATTTGATCCATTGGATTCTACAAATCAAGCTCTTCATATTAGCATGCTTTTAATTAGTAATCCAACAATTTTCTTTGATTTTAGAGTTTCAAAAATTTTAATTAATCTTAATGTACCTACCAAAGAGGAAGAAACATGAATAAACTTTTTATTAAATATTTTAATGGGTGTGTAGTACTTTGGCTCAACATCTACTTTTCATAGTTATACTCTAATTTTATCTTTTTCAAAAGTATTTAAAAATAGTTAATTTTGCAAGAAGGTCCAATTTAATCATAAAATTAGGGTTTTTAAAGGATGTGTTAGTACCAAAAATTACTTAAAATACTTAAAATAAATGTATAAATATATGATTTATCACAATCCCCAACTTACTCATTACTAGTCCCTTAGCAATGCAATACAAGTATTATATTATAATCATGTGTTATTAAGAGATTCCTTTACAAAATAGATCTAGGATTAAAAGTAAAAAGATCCAGCAAGTATTACTAAGTACGTATTGAGTTTCTGAAGCAAATTTTATAGTCAGCATAATTAGAAACTTTCTTAGAATTCATCTAAAGATTTAGAATACTTGTGTTTGTGATGATTAACTTAGCATTTTAGTACTAGCTTGCAAAGGATAAATGTTTCTATGCTTATCACCTATTTTGATTAATTTTTTATACACCCCCAAATTAAGTTCATGAATGTAAGATAGCTTTCACACTACCTAAATTTTTTTGAGAGCTGAGCATCATAGCTTTTCCTTCACTGTTTGACACAAATCTCTACACTTGACATAGGTTTAGAGATTTGATTCCTAAGCTTAGGGCAATCTACATATACAATGTATTTTGCTCTTTTATTTCATATAGGTAGATCTTTCCTTACATTCAAGTTTTTTAATTGGGATGTATATCAATTACCAATTTTTAGTGATAATGAGTCCTTAATTGGCCTTACAACTAACACCTATTTTTTCTTATCAATATGCATGTGTAATCGAAAGTGCAATAGCCTTTAAAAATCCTAAGTAGACTGTTAAAAGATTGACCAACTAGTCTACTCCTTGACTTTTTACAGTCATTAGCAAATACTTTCTAACTTTATTACTTTTTCTTAGTTTTCTTAACATATGATAAAATTTTTCTATTTTCAAGATTTTTCAAAAATTTCTAAAGATTTAAAAAAAAAATTAAAATTTTTTGAAGTTTGTCCCTATCCCCCAACTTAAATCCATTTTTCTTAATGGTATAAACAAGTTAAAGAGATAAATTTAAACCATAACGATAAAAAAATACATATATAGGGATAGAGGTTACTTGAGAAGAGGAGCTTATCAACAAGATAAAAGCTGCAACAATCAATTTGAATTGGATTTTTCAATTTTTAAGAGTATGAAAATAAATATTGGGTTACCTCCTAATAATTGCTAAGTTTAATATCTTCAGCCTAATATTATGAAAGAGTTTAGTGGACAATTAACTTTAATATGTCTCTTACAATATCAAAAGGACAGGGCCAATTAGGAAGCCTTGTCATCATGATAGAAATGTTGCCTAGGTGGCTTACCCAGGAGGGGGGTAAAATGGGTATTTAAAATTTTTGACAAGTATGTGCTTCTTTTAAAATAACTTTGTGTAGTGAGTGATGTGAACTAAGCAAGAGATGTGGAAGCAATTGAAGAGCACAAACATAAGCAAATTTAGAGTGGTTTAGAGAAACCTCACTCCTATGTTCACTATCCAAGATACCACTTGGGATTTCTACTATATTCACCCTCGAAATATAGCTGGATTATTTTTACGGGCTCATAATCCAAAACCCAAACTTGGTTTTAAACTGGGATCACCAAAAACCCAATGCACTATTAGCTTTCATGGGCTCACTAATAACCCACTCTTGGTTTTCAAAGGCTCACCAAAAATCTTAGCAAACCCAAGTTACAACCCCTGCTATACTTGGAACAATTCAAACAAAGAGTTTTAAAAAATAAAGGAACACTATGACAAACCGAATGTTGTCGGGTGGTTGCAGTTGTAGCTCTTGAGAAGCCCTCTTGATTGCTCTTTGAATGCTTTTCAAGGCTTCTTATCTTCCTTAGTAAATGCCTCAAGAATCTGATGAGAGTTGGTGAAGTCTTGAGTGCTTGCTTGAAAGCTCTCTTGAATATTCTCTCAAATGTTCATTAAAAGCTCATTAACTTCTTCAAAAGATGTTCAAATTCCTTATAAATAGTCCCTTTAACTGATTTCAAGTCAATATAGACATTGTAGAATGTTGGGATTTGAAATATGACCATTGGAGCACTTTTTGGATTCAAAAAAGTAGTTATAGAACTAGTCATTACGTGCCTGGAACAGGTGCTTGAGTCGGCTTGGATGTTTCGAGTCGGCTCCATTCCTCAGAACGTCTAAATCTTCACTCTGCTTGAGTCGGCTCTTCTTCAATGAGTCAGCTCACCTGGCTGAACTTCTCAGAACTAATTTTTCTCACTCTAAAGGAGTCAGCTCAATGAATGTTGAATCGGCTTGATTGTCTGACTGCATGTTTGAGTTAGCTCGGATATCAGTCAGGTTGGCTCGCCTGTCTAACTATGGAAATGAAGCTCTAGATGGGTCAGCTCTTCATTCTTTGTATCGGCTCGGATGTCTGCATGCCAGAAACCCTAGTGCATGCCATACTTCGAGTCGACTCTTCTGCTTTGAGTCGGCTTGAGTGACTTTTGCCAAAAACCTTACGAACTTCTCCAGATTGATTCGAAAAGCTTCCAACCAACTTTAAAGCCTTCCAAATTCCTTTAAGGCCTATTCTAAGAAATTTAAACTAAAAAAATACATTGAATTGGCCCATTTTTTAGAACACATAGATAATTTTTCTTTGGGCTCTTAATTACATAAATCTTATTTGAAAATAAACTTGACTTACACTAGAATTGTAGGTAGAGTGTTTGTACATTAAAATCATCCTACAAAAACTTGTAAAACACTTGAGAATGGTTAGTAATCAAATGTATGCTCCAATGTTTTGTTATCATGAAAATCATTCCAGGGGTCAACAATCTTCCCCTTTTTGATGATGACAAAACATTGGCTTGGAAAAGCTTTACGGTTAAAAGTATATAAACACTTAAGCATATCAAGATAACATGTGTATGAATTAAAACTGATGTATATTTATATGTATCAACATGTGTCAAGAATGTATTGAAAAGTATTAGAGCTTATCAAAAAGTATCAGAGCTCTTAAAATAGATCCATATGTATCAGAGTTAATGTTTATCAAAAACTGCTTTTGCTTAAAATGCATTAAAGTCAATAAAGCATCAAGTTAGCAAAATGTATCAGAGCTATTGAAGTCACTAATGTAGCAAACTGTATCAGAGCTAATTTTCATTTAGTATCAAGATGTATCAAGGTTCATTGAGCATTCAAAAATATCAGAGTTAAAAAAAAAAAGTTCTTTGATTTTCATGTACATTATTAATATCACTCCCCCTTTTTCAATCATTTTCTTGCACATTTTCAATAAGTTTACTAGTTTTCCATGCATCATACTATTACTCCCCCTTTTTGTCCTTAATCAAAAAGGTTTAACAAGCATTCAATGATTTTTGAAATAAAATGAGAAAACATTAACATTGTTTGAGATAATTTCACTTTCTCACAGAATTTTCAAATTGAAATCCTTTATTAAAATTCTCTTGAAGTGGTACTCCCCCTTTTAAGTTAATTAATGAGATCATGCATAGAAATAATCAAAGATATAATAACAAGGAAGCAATGTACACATTAATTTGAAAGTAAACATTTCATTACTTTGATAAGAAGTACAAAATGACATTCCAGTACAATTGAAACAAAATGTATCAAAATGTAATACAAGAAAATCATGAAATCTACTCTCCCTCACTACTAGATCCTACATCTAGGGGAGGCTCAGGTGCATATATCCTAGAAGTTTTGATAGGAGGAGGGGGTCCTATAGTGTTTCTGGTCCTAGAAGCTGGACCAGTCCTAGGCCTATGTGGTGAAGGCTGTCTAGGAGGTGATGCTCTAGGTCTAGGAGTGCTCTGAGGTGAAGAGTGTGTAGAAGATGAAGCTCTAGAAAGGTGGAAAAGTATGGTGCTCATCCCAGACTGAAGCCTCTAAACTCCCTCCTGAATGTGCTGAAGGGTCGCAGTTTGCTGAGCAACAAAAGTCTCTCCTGCTCCTCTAAGTCTGCCAATATCTGAGCAGAGGTCTATAAGATCTGAGTGAAGCTCATCCTACCCAATCTGTCACCTCTCGACTACCTCGACTCTGAATGTCAGCTCTCGTAGCTCTGTCTTGAACTCTTGAAGTGTTGTCTCGACTATTCAATGAAGATCACCAAACATCGATCGAGAGGAACTCATCAGAGTCTTAGAAAACTAAGAGAGCTGCTCTGCAATAGAAACATGAGCTACGGTCGGGGGTGCCAGAGTAGAAGGTCCTGGATGTGTAGGTCCATCTGATGGTGCAGGTACTGAATGTGCTGGTGGAGTCCTGGGGCTATTAGTCTATCCAGCCTATCCATGAAACTCCTCATCAGAAGAATCCCCATCAGATTCACTGAAGCCACTGCTACTCTCATCATCTGACTCCTCTCTGGCATCTCTGTATCTACAATGTTGTGCTCTGCCTCCTCATCCTCATCAGATGACTGGTGAACCACTCTCTGAGCTGATACTTTCCTGGTCCAGACTCCCTCAACCTGATGGTAACCCATCCTCTATAGGGACTTCACTGAATAAGATCAGTATGGTGCGACAGTCTACTGTCCTCACCCTCCAAATCAACTCCTGAATCACTGAACAGAAGGGTGAATGCCATACCGTAAGGTAAGCAATCCTTAGCCTTTCGGGCTGCATCCCGCATCTGAGCAAGCATAATGGATAGTAGATTGAGGGCCTCCCACTCAATCATATGCCTCATGAAGACCATATAGTGCTCACTAACCCAGTCAAAGCACCCGGTCCTTGATAAAAATATCATGCTGATTATATTGTGTAACAATCTCATTTCCAATGCAAAATATTAGCCTGAACAGTTGAGATTTCATTAACATTTCTCCTCTCTAATATGATCCTCAGGTTTTTCTGCTTGTCCTTTAAAACCAAGTGATTTCTCCCTTCATTAGGCTTCTTCAAAACTCTACTAATTACTTCTTCATTCAAAACAATTCTTTTTCTTTTAACAATTGATTCAATACTGTTTTCACCAAATGACAGATTCTCAAAAAAATTATAACAAGACTCATGTAGGTTGATATATCTAAGGAACAAAAGTAATCCTAGCCTTGTCCCTCAATCCAATCTCCAATTCTTAGCCCTAAATTCTCAAGAAAACTAAAATTTATCTTTCTTCCAATGGTAACGGGCTGATTTGCCATGGAAATTACTTGTCTTGGTGGTTGTGGAGATAATTTTCTTTCCTCTTCTTGCTGTTGAGCTTGACTCGACTCCTCTTCTCTTTTCTTGGTCCCTCTTTCCCTTTGTGTGCTTGTTTCTATTTGTCTAGGCCTTTTAGCAACCGCTCCTTTTGATGCCATTTGGAGTAAATCGATGGTAAGAGGGAAGGGATTGAGTGAATCTTAAGAAAAGTGTGGTGGAGGAGTGGTCCCTAGGTCTTGGAAGGGTTTTTCTATAGCTCGGCTAAGGTTCAACAATAACATAAGCCCTAAATTGATACTACAACTTATATATAAAAACAACTATCCCGACATCCGAGTTGACTTGGCCAGAGCCTTGTCTGTTTGAGTCGGCTCAAGCAAAAATCAACAAAAAGGCTCAAAAACTCTAATAAAAAGGTGCCTAGCTCTAAGAACACACTAGATAAGGTGGGTATCTACTTGAATTTGGTTATGGAGGACTTCTAGACAATTTTCCTTAAATTAGAAGAAATTAGGTCAAAATCTAAAATGGGTCATATAAACCTAATTCTCCTTTAATCATTTAAAATCTTTATTCATTAAGTGGCTTAGTAAAGATGTCAACAAGTTGATTTTTAGTTAGAACAAATTCAAGTTCAATATTTTCATTTTGTACATGATCCTTAATAAAGTGATATCTAATTTCTATATGTTTTGTTCTTGAATGCTAAATTGGGTTCTTTGTCAAATTAATAGAACTCATGTTATCACATTTGATAAGAATTTTTATTTGAATAACACCAAAGTCTTCTAGTTGCTGCTTAATCCAAAGCACTTGTGCACAACAACTTCCTCCAGCTATGTACTCTGCCTCAACAGTAGACAGTACTATAGAGTTTTGTTTCTTACAGCGCCATGAGATTAAGTTCAACCCTAGAAATTGACAAGTACCGCTAGTACTTTTTCTATCAATTTTATATCCACCATAATCAACATCAGAAAATCTAATTAAATTCAATGAAGATTGCTTAAAATACCACGGACCTAGATTACTTGTTCCTTTTAGATATCTTATAATTCTTTTAATAGCAAGCATATGTGAATCTTTAGGATTTGATTGAAATCTAGCATATATACATACACTGAACAAGATATCAGGCCTACTAGCAGTTAAATACAACAATGATCCGATCATACCTTGATAAAGCTTTTAATCAATATTATGGCCATCATCATCTTTGTCGAGTCTGCAGGAGGGGGTCATTGGTGTGCTCATTTCTTTGGATGATTCCATACCAAACTTCTTAATGATCTCGTTGATGTACTTTGCTTGGTTGATAAAAATTCTATCTTTGTTTGCTTAATTTGGAGTTTGAGAAAGTAGGTCAATTCATCCATCACGCTCATTTCAAATTCGCCCTACATAACCTCAGGAAATTCTCTACATAGATTTTCATTAGTTGCACCAAAAATAATGTCATATATATAAATCTATATAACTAACATATCATTTTCTTTCTTCTTAATAAATAATGTTGTATCTATATTACCTCTAACAAAGTTATTTTCAAGTAAAATTTTTTTCAATCTATCATACCATGTTCTAGGTTCCTGTTTTAATCCATACAATGCTTTGTTAAGTTTGAAAACATGATTTGGAAGAGCATGACTTTCAAAACCTGGTGGTTGTTCTACAAAAACTTCTTCTGAAATAAAACCATTTAGAAATGTGCTTTTTACATCCATTTGAAATAATTTAAAATTCATGTAGCAAGCAAATGCAAGTAATAATCTTATGACTTCTAGTCATGCTACGGGTGCATAGGTTTCATCAAAATCTATTCCTTCTTCTTGATTATACCCTTTAGCCACTAATCTTGCCTTATTTCTAATTATATTTTCTTTTTTATCTAGCTTATTTCTATAAACTCATTTAGTTCCTATAACAGGATGGTCATATGATCTATTTACTAAGGTCCATATATTTTTTCTTTCAAATTGATTAAGTTCTTCAAGCATGGCCATCATCCAATTAGGATCATATTCAGCTTCTTCTATACTATGTGGTTCTACTTGTGAAACAAAAGCTAGGTAATCATGTGCATCTCTAAGTGATGACCTAGTCCTAACACCTTGTGAGGAATCACTTATAATCAAGTCTTTAAGGTGTGAAGTTACATACCTCCATTCTCTTGGTAGATCGCCATATCTTTATTTACCATTTCTTCTCCTTCTTATGTTGGTTTGTCCTTTAAGCTCATAACCTTTATAGCATTATCAATTGCACCTATATCATTATCAATGCACTCTTCTTTTCTAGAAGGTGAGGGATTAGATTCATCAAAAATAACATGAATAGATTCTTCAATAGTCAATGTTCTTTTGTTAAATACTCTATAGGCTTTGCTATTGATTGGATAATCTACAAATATAGCTTCATCAGATTTAGCATTAAATTTTTCTAGGTTATTCTTTCCATTATTTAACACACAACATTTACAACCAAATACATGAAAATAATGAATGCTTGGTTTTTTGTCACTCTAAAGTTCATAAGAGGTTTTCTTTAAAATCAGTCTTATCAAAACATGGTTCAAAATATAGCAAATAGTGTTCATAGCTTCTACCCAAAAGTACCTTGGAAGATTGCCTTCACATAACATTGTTCGGGCCATCTCTTCCAAAGTCCTATTCTTCCTCTCTACAACACCATTTTGCTGTGGTGTTCTAGGAACGGAGAAATTATGAACAATGCCATGCTCAGTGCACTATTCATCAAAATACTGATTTTCAAATTCTGTGCCGTGATCACTTCTAATAGAAATAACTAAAAAATTTTCTGGTTTAAAACTTTCTTGTGAAATTTTTGGAAAACTTTAAAGGCTTCATCTTTGTGTGCAATGAATAAAACTCAAGTAAATTTTCAAAAATCATCTACTATCACAAGTCCATATTTCATACCACCTAGGCTTGTGATCCTAGTTGGTCCAAAAAGGTCCATGTATAGTAGCTCTAGAGGTTTAGAAGTTGAAACCATATTTTTTGATTTAAAACTCCTCTTAGTTTGTTTATCAAGTTGGCATGCATCACAAACATGTTCAAAATCAACTTTAAATTTTGGTAAACCTCTAACTAAATCTTTGAAAATTAATTTAGCAATTGTATGCATGCTAGCATGACCTAGTCTCCTATGCCAAAGTAAGCTAGACTCTTTGATTTTAGCATTCATTGCCACTAGACTTGTACTACTAGACATGGCTAGATCATTTAAATCTGTCACATATATGTTTCCAAGTCTATGACCAATGAGCTTAGTGCTAGAATCAAGTGAGTTAGTTACAATGCACATCGAAGATTCAAAGACAACCGTGAAGCCTCTATCACATAATTGACTTATACTTAATAAATTATGCATCAATTTGTCAACTAGCAACACATTTTTAATGAATGTAGAAAGGGTTATTTTGATCTTACCGATACCAATTATCTTCTCCTTACCATTGTCACCAAAAGTGAGCATTCCTTCATCCTTCATTTCTAAGGTGATGAATTGTTCCTTGCCACCCGTCACTTGTCTTGAACAGCCGCTATCCAGAACCATCTTTTCTTTGTATTCTAGGCTGTAAGACATTCCTACAAAATAATCTAGTAGTTCTTTTAGATACCCAAGCTTTCTTGGATCCTTGTAAGTCAGTAGGATTGGTTCCTTTGGGAATCCAGATCTTTCTAATTTTACTTCTAACATTTCTTTTGAAATTGCATTCAAATGCTTTGTGACCAACCCCATTGCATGAATAACAATAACTCTTAATGCATATGTTGAAGCTCTAGATACAAAAGATTTCGATGTAGAAAACTTTGATGCATGAAATTTAGATACTGAAAACTTTGATACATATGATTTTGAGGATATAAACTTTGTAGCTGAAACTCCATTAGTATTCAAAGAGTTATAACCAATTCCAGCTTTGTTCTTTGAATCCCTTTGGTCTTTTAAAATCAGCTCATGCTTATTTGAACTTAATGTTAACTTTTCAACCAATGGCTTGAGTTTGTCAACTTCCTTTTGTAAACAAATATTTTCTTCAAGTAAACCTTTATTCTTTTCAAGATAATTATTCTTTTCAACTTGTAAAGCCTTATGCTTTTCAAAAAATCTATTTAATTCTTTTTGCAAAATCTTATTCTTTTATAAAATTTTATCTCTTTCTTTCAATAAAATATCATTGCTATTTTTCAAAGCTTTAATTTTCAAGCCAGTTTTTTGTATTCAGATATAGCTCATGAAATGTAGTGTTTAATTCATCAAATGTAAATTCATCTTGAGGTTCGGGAGACATTCCTCATCTTCAAGACCTATTAGATATATGTTAACTATTTTTAAGGTCTCTTCTTCTTCATTTGAAGTTGACTTCTTACTATCGCTCCAAGTTGTAACCATTGCTTTCTTCTTCTTCTTTTTGTACACTTTCTTTAAATTGGGACAATCTGAATGGAAGTGCCCTGGTTTCTTGCATTCATAGTAAATGGACTGTTGCTCTTTATCTTTATCTTTCTTTTTTTCCTTGTCTTTGCTATATTCTCCTTTTCTATGATATTTTCTCCAATATCTTTCCTTTTTCTTGCCAATAAACTTCTTGAATCTCCTCACTATAAGTGCGATATCATCATCTTCAAGTTCATCTTCGGAGGTGGGGCTTTCTTCATCTATTTCTTCCTCTTGTTTCTTCAATTCCACTGCAGCTTTGAAGGTAATTGATTTCTTCTTCTTTATATTGTCTTCACTTTTATGATGCATGGTTAGCTTATGAGTAATCAAGGAACCCAATAGCTCATCTAGTGTTAATGTGTTGAGGTCCTTGGCCTCTTGAATTGCAGTCACTTTTGGGTCCCATTTATCAGGAAGAGATCTCAGAATCTTTTGCATGAGGTCTGCATGAGAATATGTCCTACCAAGACTCTTTAAACCATTAATAATATCTATAAAAAATGAGAACATGGCAAATATAGTCTCATTCGGTTCCATCTTAAATAATTCATAACTATGTACAAGAAGATTAATTTTAGATATTTTTACTTGGGAGGTTTCTTCATCAGTTACTTCACATTTATCCTAAATTTCTTTTGCTAAATTTCAAGTAGAAATTCGATTAAACTCATTGGCATCCAAAGCATAGTATAAGAGATTCATGGATTTAGTGTTCAACTCATCCATTTTCATGTCGTGTTCATCCCATTCCTCTTCAGGTTTTGGGACATCCATGCCATCAACCTTTTTCATGGGTGTGTGAGGTCCTCTAAAATTATTTTCCATAATTGAAAATCTATTGCTTGAATGAAAATTTTTATTTGGGCCTTCCAGTAGGTGTAGTTAGTTCCTGTGAATAGTGGTGGTGTATTTGTGGATTGGTCTTCAGCCAAAGAGGTATTCATGGGATTTGCCATTAATCTTTACTCCAAGTATAATTTAGAGACACTACTCTGATACCAGTTGTTGCCCAAGTGGCTTACCCAAGAGGAGGGATGAATTGGAAATTTAAAATTTTTGACAAGTATGTGCTTCTTTTAAAATAACTTTGTGTAGTGAGTGATGTGAACTAAGCAAGAGATGCGGAAGCAATTGAAGAGCACAAATACATAAGCACAAACACAAGCAAATTTAGAGTGGTTCGAAGCAACCTCTCTCCTACGTCTACTACCCAAGATACCACTTGGGATTTCTACTATATTCACCCTTAGAATACAGCCGAATTATTTTCACAGGCTCATAATCCAAAACCCAAACTTGGTTTAAACTGGGATCACCAAAAACTTAATAAATTGTTAGTTTTCATGGGCTCACTAATCTGATGAGAGTTGGTGAAGTCTTGAGTGCTTGCTTGAAAGCTCTCCTGAATACTCTCTCAAATATTCATTCAAAGCTCATTAACTTTTTCAAAAGATGTTCAAATCCCTTATAAATAGTCCTTTTAACTAATTTCAAGTCAATATAGTCGTTGTAGAACATTGGGATTTGAAATATGGCCATTGGAACACTTTTTGGATTCAAAAAAGTAGTTCTGGAACTAGCCATTACATGCTTAGAATAGGTGCTCAAGTCAGCTCGGATGCTTCGAGTCGGCTCGGTTCCTCAAAACTTTTGAATCTTTACTCTGCTCGAGTCAGCTCTTCTTCAATGAGTCGGCTCGCCTGGATGATCTTCTTAGAACTGATTTTTTTCACTCTGGAGGAGTCGGCTCGGTTGTCTGACTGCTTGTTTGAGTCGGCTCGGATATTGGTTGGGTTGGCTCACCTGTCTGACTATGGAAATGAAGCTCTGGATGAGTCGGCTCTTCATTCTTTGTATCGGCTCAGATGTCTGCATGCCAGAAAACCTAGTGTTGTGCTATACTTCGAGTCGGCTATTCTACTTTGAGTCAGCTCGAGTGACTTTGGTCAAAAACCTTCCAAACTTCTCTAGATTATTTCCAAAAGCTTCCAACCAACTTTAAAGCCTTCCAAATTCCTTTAAGGCCTATTCTAAGAAATTTAAACTAAAAAAATACATTGAATATGCCTTTTTTTATAACACATAGGTAATTTTTCTTTAGGCTCTTAATTACATAAAACTTATTTGAAATAAACTTGACTTACACCAAAATTATAGGTAGAGTGTTTGTACATTAAAATCATCCTACTAAAACTTGTAAAACACTTGAGAATGGTTAGTAATCAAATGCATACTCCAATGATTTGTTATCATCAAAATCATTCCAGCAGTCAACAAGAAAAATATTTGTAAAGTACTCTATGATGATTAGCTCGAATCAATAAAGTATGTTGGACAAGCATGTTATTCCAAGATTTAAAAAAATTATTATAGTTTATATGATAATTAAGAAGGGATTATGTTTGTTGGGCCAAGATTGGAGGTGGTAGTTTAGAAATTTCTTCAAGTATGGGTTGATCTACCCTACTCCCTTCTTGGATATGATGTGTTTGGTCAATATCCCTTTTCATTTTAAAACTAGGCACTTCTTTTAGATTAATATTAAATCTATCTCTATACATCATTTTAATATCAACAAAAGATTTTAGAGATAGTCCTCAAGATTAGTCCCGAATATGAAAAAATTAATTATAAGAGTTTTAAGATTATGATCCCTCATTCAGTAATATCCCATCTGATAGTTTCTTTATGTGCTTTTAGGATACCACTAAGTTGGGCTTCATAGGTAAGGTTCACTGAAAAAGTTTTAATAGATGCATCAGGAAATGGTTTCAGTTCTAGATCAGGTGGGAATTCTAATAATGGAGCTATTGGTGGGCTAGGTGATGGCTCTTATTGTTCGTCAATCCAAAGTGATATAGTTTCGAATATTTATATTAAGTTATGAATTTCTATTATATACCCACATGCATCGGGATCATTTATCCCAAAATAAGCGAAACAGGGATCTATTGAATCCTGAGAGAGAACTGTGGGGGTGGCTTCCTCTATTATGTTATACATATATAGTTCTTGGGAAGGCTCAACTAATTCCATCATTGCATATGTTTGTTTTTCAATCCCATTAAAACGCATGGATGATTCAAGGGCACTAGGAAATGGGGCCATGGATTTATGGGATATGATCAAATTAGTTCATTTCATAAGTTTAATTTTTCCATATATTTTCTGTCTTAGCTAAATTATCCATATTGGTCTTTATGGTTGTGTAGAGTTGCTCTAAGACCAGTTCATTTCTACAAGTTAGAGTTGATTATTTTGAAAAAAATAGAGGGTCATTAAAATTTTAAACTAAGTATGGTCCCTCTAGGTTACCCTTAGGTTGACTAGACAGTTCACCTCCCTCCTCTCTATTAAGCTCGATTAATTGTTGTTTAGTTTGATCCATTAGCTTATCAATAGATTGTTGTTGGGCTATAATTATTTGTTGAAATTGAGAAAACCTATCAACATCTAGGTTGATCTATAGAGGAGATGGGTATGATACTTGCTGAACCTTCTTTTCAAATAATGGATAATAGGTTGTTAGAGAAGGTTGACGTTATGGATAGGGCTGATCATAATATGGTGCATCTTTGAACATGGATCCTTGAGTTGCCAGGATAACCATTGGATGTGGTTGCCATAAAAAATATGGTTGAGCCCCCCAACCTGAATTATAAGCATTAAAGTATAGATTATTTCCTAAGTTATAGGCCATTTAGGTTTAATCTTGATAAACTAGCTCATAGCTAGACTCGGGAAATTGGTATGTAGCCAGACATTCACTTAAAAAGTGAGTGAGATATGAATAAACTTCGTGTGCCAGAAGAAAGGGTACACTACAATAACAATTCATGCTCCTGGCACTAATTTAGTTTGTTGGATTGTTTTGATTATTCATATATGCAATCAAGGTTTTATATCAAAGCAATCCTTATTTATTTATATATTTATTTATTTTTATTTTTTAAAAGGTGCAGTGAGTTGAAAAAGGAAGAAAGATAAAAAAGATTTCTAAAGATAAGAACCTAAGGAAACCTAAAGCTAAGAGAGAGAAAAAAGAACGAGTTAGGGTTTGATGTTCTTTATAAACAAGTTAGTATAACATGGACTCTCTATCCTAGGGTTATCTTAATTCTAGACAGCTCCTAACTACCAAGGCCATCTTGGAGCTCTTTACGTCAAAAACTAACTAATCAACTAGCTAGATAAGGATAAAATCGATGGGAGTCCCCCCATTATTTTTCTAAGATACCATTAGATTGGCCAAGTCAGTTAATGGAACCAATTAAAAAATACCTTTATTTAAGGCTACATCATCCTTGAATCTCTTTTCTAGATACCAGTAAATTAGCTAATTCTAATCTGATCCAACTCTTCCAGATGCCTCATCCTATTGAGCTCGAGTTCCTTAGGGGCTGACATCTAGTTGATTTTAATTAAAAGGCTTGCATAAACAGGATGTAGGGTAGTGATTTGTGAGCCAAGGAAGGGTGATCAAATCCCCAGCTTATGTTATTTATGGGTTGTTGCCCTTAAGATATCTTATGAAAATATGAGTTGTAAAGAGAAAAGATGTCCAAAACAAGCAACAAGTTTTTAAAGATTAATTTTTTTTTTTATTTTAGTTAAGTGTTATGTAACATTTTTGTTTTCTTTTTATATTATGTTAATTTAAGCAAGAGGAATAAAAGGTAGGTTTTAAATTTAATTAGTTAGATATAAGAAAAATAAAACTAAATTAGACTATATATATAAAGCAACTAATATTAAGTTAGGAAAACAAATCTAGTATTCATGAAAGTTAATTAAAAAATTAAGTATTTTTTTAAGTTAATTTGAAAAGAAAAAAACTAAAAATATATATTTTTTAGGTTAGTTTAAAAGGAAAGAAACTAATTAAAAGAAACTATATATATATATTTTATATTAATTCATAAATGAAGAAACTAATTAAAAGAGAACAATAAAAAAAGGAAATAAATTTAACCAAAAAAATTTTAGGTAGATTTTAAAAGGAAGGAGACTAATCTTAAGAAAAAATATTTTTTGATTAATATGAAAAGGAAGAAATTAATTAAAAGCAACTAATGAAAAAGAAAATTAATCTAAGGTTAAGGTTGACCTCACCAAAATTTTAGAACCTTCTTTCTCTCCTCTTTTTTTTGTAAGAAAAATAAAAAATTAGCAAACTATATTACAAGAAATAAAAAAATAAAAAATAATAGCATTCATACCTTTCCCGGAAACGATGCCAAAAACTTGATAGATTGCAATATTATCATTAAGATACCATGATTATCAGTTTAAAATCTGACTTCTAATTAATTAAATTTGCATAGAAAGCAGTGAGTCAGATCAAATCCACGAGAAAGGCAATATGCTGGATATTTTAAAATCTTTGATTTAATAAAATAAATAGATCAAAGTCAGGAAAACATAAATTAAAAGTGCAAAAAATGAATAACTTTGTATTAGGATCTGTTATTTAGATCCTAGCATCCACTTATAATAAAAATGAAGGACATGAATTTAAAAATGCATGAAAATAATTTTTTGCATTAAATAAAAGCATAATCCTATTACAAGAAATTAAAAAGGGCATTTAATAACTAAGAAAAACTATAAAGAAAATAGTAACAAAGATTGGAAGTAGATCAGCACAGCTTTGTCAGAAAGACGGTCGATGAACTTCCTTCTTCCTTCATACTCCTCAGAGCAAACTGGCTTTCTCTACTTCTTTCTCTTTGGATCTTGATCTTGGAAATGGGGTAGGCTTGAAGATAGTGTAGAGGTAGAACTCTCCTCTAAGAAACTTCACTCTTAGAGGATAACCCACAACCCAAGCTATGCTCTCTATCATGTACCATACTTCTCTCCAAGATGGTCTTCTCTTAGAGCCTGGAGTCCTTTAGATAGAGTTTGGTGGAGGCTGAATTAGTATAGAACTATGGTTAGACTTTTAGTAGAACTCTTAGAATATTTCTGAGCATCGGATCATCCAGATCAAGTTGGATAAATCAAGAGCCATCGGATATATCAATCTGGATTATCATGGGCTTTTGATCATGCTTGGTGGCCCTTCTCAAGTCTGGAATCACTTGTCACCATTGGATTGGATTTTTAATTTCCTTTCAGCCACTGGATCATGCTTATAGGTCTTCATCAAGTGGGGAGTCTCATCAGCCATTGAATCAGGAGGATGAAGGTGGCGATGGATAAAGGAAATGATCATAGGTGGATGGCGGCAACAAACCAAGGAAGAGAACTTATGATGGCTTGGTGGCTGGGCAGCATCTTGAGTAGAGGAGAATGTTGCGAGGTAAGAGCACGATGGCTATGGCTCAGGGAAGACAATGGCTTGGGCAGAGGTAGAAGGAGGCTGGCAGTGACTCAGGAAGAATGACCGACTATGGATCTAAGGGGTGATGGCCAATTGGTGGAGGGTAGCAGTGGGACGGCATAGGACGGGTAATGTCACGGGCTTCTAAGCAAGATGCAAGTGGAGCATCTAAAGGTTCGTACATGATACAAACAAATTTATCATTGAGTTCTTCAAATTCTAATTCATGGGTATTGGATACTGCATGTGGATCTCATATCTGCAATTCGTTGTAGGGACTCCACCAAATTAGGAATTTGAAGAAAGGTGACTTCAAGCTATATGGGGCAAGTGGTGAGGCCATTTATGCTGAAGCTGTGAGCACCTGTATCTTATTATTACCTTTGGGTAATATGTTAAAGCTAGAAGAATGTTACTACATACCCAATATTGTAAGAAACATTATTTCTATATCCTTGTTATTACAATAAGGATATGAAATAAATGTAAAGTGCAGTGGCTACTGATAACTACATTAAGCATAAATATAAAAATATTAATTTAATATTAAAATATCATTATTCTTTCAAAATTAATATTTTTATATGCCATTTATAGGAAAGAACATCACCAACATGGAGAGCCTGATTTTAGAAGTCTAACGGTGTGAACGGCACTCGAATCGGACTCAGAACGGGCCCAAAATGAAAATTTGAAGAATTAACTACGAGTTTGCACAAAGCTTAAAGCAGCCAATCCACAGTGGACCGGCCGCTCGGTCCATTGAACGATCCATGGGCTGTGATCTGCCATTGACACGGTCTATGGAAGCAGAGCCGTGGACTGCCATGCCCCAGTCACGTCGAGACTCGCCGGAGAGTTGTCCCCACCGCCGGGGAGGTCACCGGCATGCTCACCGCCGGCTGGAGAAGCCTCGGTGGCCAGAAAAATGCTTCCGAAGGGGGCTATTTTCATTATTTCCTTTTCTCTTGGCCGAACCTCACCGCACCCACCATTCCTCACCGCCGGACCGCCTACCCAGTCCACCACCGACTGGAGAAGATGGCGGTGCACTCTTCCTCACCACCGGGAGGTTCCTCATGATGAATTGTAGCCATTGACGATGTTCTTCGGTTTGGACCAAATGTGGACCGAGCCATGTGCTGGGTGGATCGAGCCATGTGCTGGGTTGGACCGAAACGGGGAGAAACTTCCAGAGTGTCGCCGGATGAGTTGGAGATCGATGGGAGCTCGAGCTTCGTTGCAACCGTGGAGCGGTGTCTATTGTTCTGTTGGGTTGGTGCAACGGTGAAGCGGGTTGGTTCAAACAGTGGAGCAGGTTGGGAGCAAGGAGAGCCTATATAAAGGGGTCCAGGGGAGCTAGAGGGGGACATTCGATCATCCGATCATTTGTATTTTTTTTTCTTCTCCATCACAGAGCCAGTTTCATTCTTCCACTGTGTTCTTCTTCTCCGTGCTTCTTCTTCTCCATCACAGAGAGTTCCACTGTGTTCTTCTTCTCCATCACAGAGAGCAGTGAGCTTTCTTCCCACCATTCCAGCGTAGTTGCAGAGGTTGATCCCATTCCAGAGTACAATCCATTTCTTCATTCTCCCAAACTCTCGACTCAGTCACAGTCCAGCCACAGACCGGATCCATCTGTTCTTCCCCGTAGTTCCTTTAGTTTTCTGCTATTCCACTTATCCCAGCCTTATTCCCACTATTCCATCACTATTCCAAGCTTATCCCAATCCTATTCCAGTAGCCCTATTCTCTACCGGTCAGCGCCATCTTCAACTTTTGATCATGCAAAAGTCACTGGAGGCCGGAACTTCACTTGGGAAAAGGGGGTTTTTATTTCTAGTTGTATTACTTTGATGTACTCCCTCTTACATGAAATAAAATTGTCTTTTGATTAATTCTTGTTCTTTTGCTTTTGAATCAGATGCGTTGTTAGGGCAAAGCTTTGGAGGTAAGTCAAGTGAAATTACTCATGACTGATCTATTCCCGAGTGGGTACAGGTTGTGCTCTCGTGAGATAGATCATATCTAGGTTATTTCACTAGCATTTAAATCAATCTATTCCTGAAAAGGGATGGGCCGTGATTCATGGATACGGACCGTGCTCTTACTCGGATAGATCATTCCTTGAGTTACCTTTACTGCTAATTACTTGTTAATCTTTGTTTTAGTTTTAAGATTTCAATTTCTGTTGCACATTTATTGTTTTCAAAGTAATTAAGAAAGTCCCTATGGATTCGACCCTTGCTCCTGCTATCCTATTCTAGAATAGTAGTTTTAAGGTAATTAAATTGGTGCGTTGCGACGTGCATCAGCTACTCTATTCTTCATAATAATAAAATATTTGGGCATGGTTGTTTTATTAATGGTCTTCTAACTTTGGAACTCAATGATGAAATACTTCTTATTAATGATAAGAAGAGAGAGAGATAATGTCAATGTCACATATTTCTGGCATTTCTGATTAGGTCATATCGGTGAGTCAAGGATAAACAAGTTAGTCAAAGATAATTACTTTGACCCTTATGATTTTCAATCGTTAGAAACTTGTGAGTCTTGCCCCAAAGGAAAAATGACCAAGTCTCCATTAACTAGACATGGAGACAGGGTAAGTGAGTTACTAGGTCTTGTGCATACTGATGTATGTGGACTTATGACAACTCAAGTTAGAGGTGGATATTCTTACTTCATCACTTTTATTGATGATTTATCAAGGTTTGGTCATGTGTATCTTATGAAACACAAGTTTGAAGATTTTGATAAGTTTAAAGAATATCAAAGTATGGTTGAAAAACAAACCGGACATAGTATTAAAGCTCTTCATTCTGATCGAGGAGGTGAATACTTGACTAGTGAGTTTCTAAACCATCTTAAAGACAAAGGCATAACTCTAAATGGACTCCTCCTTATACACCATAATTAAATGGTATGGCAAAAAGGAAAAATTGCACCTTGTTAGACATGGTGAGGTCCATGATGAGCTTCACAGATCTTCACATTTCCTTCTGGGGACATGCCCTGGAAACTGCTGCACACATTTTGAATAGGGTTCCATCTAAGTCAGAAAGTAGCACTCCATATGAGTTATGGAATGGCAAAAGACCAAGTCTTATGTGCTTAAAGATTTGGGGTTGCTATGCTTATGTCAAAAATAACTTTGGACATAAGTTAAGTGCAAGGGCTAATAAGTGTAGGTTTGTTGGTTATACTAAAGAAGGTATTGGACACCTCTTTTATAATGCTACTGAGCACCTCTTTTATAATGCTACTGAGCAAAAGATTTTTGTTAGTAGGCATGCTACATTCTTGGAGCAAGAATTTATCCAAGAAAGATGTAGTGATTCTTCACTTGAGTTATGTGAAGAACAGAACCAACAACCTATTGAGCCTTCAAATGAAATTCCTCAACCAAAAGTTCTTATAGTTCAAGAATAGCCACTATACACACCTCCTCTTTGAAGGTCAAACAGGGTGCGGGGGGCACCTCTAAGATATGCTTTGTCATTGGGGATGACAGTGAAGCCAGTATCATTCAGGATGATGATCTTGTGACTTATTCGGAAGCTATCGAGAGAAAAGACTCTGACAAATGGTTAAGTGCCATGAAATCAGAAATGGATTCCATGTATTCCAATCAGGTTTGGACCTTGGTAGATCCACCTGATGGAATTAACCTAATAGGGTATAAATGGGTCTTCAAGAAGAAGATAAGAGCAGATGGTCAAGTAGAAACCTACAAGGCCAGGCTAGTAGCAAAAGGTTTTAGACAAAAACATGGCATTGACTATGATAAAACCTTTTCTCCAGTAGCCATGCTCAAATCCATTCGGATTTTGCTTGCCATAGCAGCATACCATGATTATGAAATTTGGCAGATGGATGTCAAGATTCCTTTTCTCAATGAAAACCTCGAGGAAGAAGTCTATATGATATAGCCAGAGGGTTTTGTCTCAAGTGGGAGACCAAACCAGGTATGCAAGTTAAAGAAGTCTATTTATGGACTAAAGCAAGCATCAAGGAGTTGGAACATCCATTTTGATGAAACAATCAAGTGTTTTGGTTTTGTCAAAAATGAGGATGAACCATGTGTGTATAAGAAGACAAGTGGGAGTGCAGTTATTTTCTTGATCTTATATGTTAATGACATACTAATCATTGGGAATGATATCCCAATGTTATAATTGGTTAAAACTTGGTTATCATCAAAGTTTTCCATGAAAGATTTGGGAGAAGCATCCTATATATGAGGTATAAGGATCTATAGAGATAGATCTAAAAGGATGCTAGGCTTATCCTAGTCAGGTACATAGACTTAGTGTTGAAGAGATTCAACATGGATGGAAGTAAGAAAGGTTACTTGCTTTTAAGTCAAGGAATACATCTCTCTAAGAAAATGTCTCCTAAGACATCTGAAGAAAGAGAGAGAATGGCTATGATTTCTTATGCTTCGGCTGTAGGATCAATTATGTATGCTATGCTATATACCAGACCTGATGTTGCTTATGCCTTGGGCATAGTGAGTAGGTTTTAGGCAGATTCAGGAGAGAATCATTGGAAAGCTGTGAAAAATATTCTTAAGTACCTGAGAAGGATTAAAGATATTTTTCTAGTATATAGAGGATCTGAGTTGAAACTAGAAGGCTATACAGATTCTAGTTTCCAATCGATCTAGATGATAGTAAATAAACATCGTGGTATGTCTTCACCCTGAATGGTGGTGTAGTGAGTTGGAAGAGCATAAAGCAGCCAACAGTAGCTGACTCAATCACTGAGGTAGAATACATAGTTGTGAGCGAAGCCACGAAGGAAGCTTTTGGATGAAGATATTCATCATGGAATTGGGCGTGGTTCCTAATGTACATCAGTCAGTGCCATTGTATTGTGAAACACTAGAGCTGTTGCACAAGCAAAGGAACCAAGGTCTCACCATAAGTCCAAGCACATTCTAAGACGGTTCTACCTCATTCAAGAGATAATCGAAAGACAAGATGTTGTCATTGAACGAGTTGATATAAAGAACAATATAACAGACCCATTTACTAAAGCATTACCCAAGAGTAGTTAAATCGCCACTTAGATAGTATGGGTATTAAGTATAAGGGTAATTGGCTTTAGTGCAAGTGGGAGATTGAAAGAAAAGTGCCCTAAAAGCCAATCATTATAAGGGCATTTTTGTAATATTCCAACTCTTGTATGACATTATATAAACAAAGGCATTTATTTTCATCATATACTGCTATGTCTTATATATGGATTATGATGAATGCTATAGATTAGGGCAATGGAATTAGGGTTATGATAAAGATCATAATAGTGAGACCTAAGTTCCTATAAACCCTAATCAAAATGTTCCTAGTCAATGAACCATCGATTCGGGGATTGATGAATCCAGTAAGACTAGCTTATCCTTTGTATGCTCAGTTAATAAGGATGGTTAGTCTTACAACCGTTTGTGTAGAGATACTAATACAAGGATAAGGGAGCTCATCAGGGTATGAGTACACTGAACTGATCCACACCAGGACTATCTTATGAAAGTCTTACTGCTTGTCAAAAGATAGGTCTCAGAGTAAGAGTTGTGTATGTAATCTTTAGACCTGAGGTCGCCATGGTTCCTTGTGCACACTAAGCTATATTTTTTTTTCATACTCATTCATGACATTGAGTCATGTACGGGGTGTTCTGGGTATGGTGGAAGGTGTACGAAGGATGTGAGTGGACCAACAAGAAATCGATCGTTCCTGGTAAGAGGAATTGTTATCCCATGTAATTCTTTAATGAGTGACTCAAGGAGCCTTTGATCAAAGCAGGATGAGATTAGAAGTGTTTTCTAATTAGTCATCAGTTGAATCCTCATGATCGAGCTGAGATTCGATATCTAAGTGTTAGGGTTTGACATATATCCATACCTATCACTTAATCAGGATAATGGGAGATCGAAAGATTGAATTGCATGGTAACTTTCTACTAAAGGGTACTTTGATACTTTCTATCAAATTCAACATTTTCTAGGTAGGAATGACACATTGCTAGATGTCAATCTTGTCTTGTAGGTTTTCATGAACTAATTGGATTGGTTTCATGAGTCAATTCGATGTCAGTTTCAAATTGGACAATTAGGTGAGCCAATTTGACCTAATTAGGTCAACCTGGTTCGATTGGTTCGAATCAGCTTAAACCTAAACCTACTACTGGCTAAATGTGGAACCTAAAGGGTCACACATATTAGGGAGTTGACCAAGGAAGTTATACATAATTTAATTAGGGTCATGTGATCCTAATTGGTTAGCAAGATTGCATACTAGCATGTGTAGGCTAACCTAATTCTTAACCCAAATGATTTGGGTCCAGTTGCTTGCTATTTTGATTAACCAATTTAAGAAAGACTTAAATTGGGTTAAGTCTGGGTTAAGACAACCTTAATCAGGTTTTATCCTGATTTATTTGGACTTGAAATGCCACTTGGATTAGAGTCCAAGTTGGCATGGACTGTTGGGCACAATTTTGCACGTGCCAAGGAAGAGTAGGCGCAGAAAGGACAAAGAGTCCTTCTGCAGATGAATCACTTTGGCTGATCTATCTGGGAATCTCTTGGCACACATCCCCAGGCCCCTTAGGATAATTTTTGAATGGTCAAAACTTTTTGAAATTGGCATGAAAGGCATGGAAGAAAAACACGTGCATGAAGAGACACATCTCTTCATTTTGCACGTGGCATGAAGTAGTGTCTTGCTATCAGGACTCTTCATATTCTCCTATGTTTAGAGATTGAAGAGGCACCTCTTGGCTTCTCAGAGACCGGTACTTGCCATATAGCAAGTCATAAATTGTCCAAGAATGGGAATGGATGCTGATATGGGCTTTGATGCATGATAAGACATATTAGATATGATTTTTCAAGCTAGATAACCCCTCTTCGGTCTTGAAAAATCCTATCTGATAACTTGAGGGAGGACATATCACATGCCCTTCTTAAAACTATTTATAGGGGTGGTGATATGAGTTTCGAAGATCAGATTCCACCGTAAAGATATTCTGAGAGTTTTTTTTTTGTTCTCCCTCCCTCCTCCTTTAAGACAAAACCTTGTCTCTTTAAGACAAGGTTGTTCTTTCTGGGACAAGTCTTAGAATTTAAGACATAAGCCTAGAGTGTTCTAGAGGAGGGCAATACCAAATCCAAGAGTGGTTTTGGAAGGCATTTAAAGTACCCAACAGAAGGACAGGGTGTCCTTCAAAGGTCAAAGTCCAGAAGGCTGTCAAAAAGAGTCCTTGTCAAGCAAGCAACTGAAGAAGGAATTCTTCCTTGGTTAAATTCTCGTGTGGATCACCGTTGGAAAGCTTGCACTTGTGAGCCTTATGGAAAGAAGTGGAAAATAGCATTTCAGGTATGTTTCTTGTACTTCATTTATGATTCATTAATTGATAATGTCTAACGGGATCCGGGAATTAGGGTTTTTTCTAGCTAGTTAGGGTTTTCATGCTTGGATTTTTGTTTTAAAACTCACTTCGACATGTAGCATGATGACCTAGGCTCTTAGAAATCCCCTTCACAACCAAATTGACCAATCCCTTATTAAGATTATGGTCTCTCTCATAACTTTGCAGTAACCCTAACATCTCATGGTAGTTAACTTTAGGACTATTCATTCTAAAATTATCGAGAAAGGCCTGATAGGAAGGAAGCAGAGAATTCAGTATCATGTCCTTACCGAGCTGGTCATGCAAAGGACATCCGAGTTTGTCCAAATGCTCAAATAACTCAATCATGTACATTACATGATCAGTTACCGAAGCTCCATCATGCATACACATGTTATAGATGGTGGAAGAGATCCGGTATCTCTCCATGTCATCCGGAGTGCCAAAAGACTCCTTCAACCTTTGAAGCATTTCTACTAGCTAGGCCTCCACAAATTTGTGACTGCACTCATCGTTCATCGTAGCCAACATAATATAATGCACCGTGGTGCAGTCAGAGATCCACTTTTTGTAAGTGTCTCTGATAGTGCCGTGAGTGTTGGGGGCTAGGATCTCAAGTGCTGGATCCGTTATCATATAAAGGATCCACTCGTGCTCCAGGACTATCCTGAGTTTTCAATACCGGCTATCAAAGTTGGGTCCAGAGAGTTTGTCATTATTCAATAATGACCGAAGCCACAAAGTGGTTGACATTATCTGAAAAAGTAGAACAAACCCTATCAGTATATGCATCATTTTAAACATCCTAAAGACATGGATTTTAGTATAAAGGTTTCTCCCACTACTTTATTCAGACTGGTAGCCTCTACACTCTAATCCAAAGAATAACATTTATCCTTTAGAGGGTACTAGGATCCAAAAGACTACACATGAGCTCGACTTTAGCCGACCAACCCACATGCATCTAAAGGTAGGTATAATACCAATTGCTTCTCTAAGCAATTCCTAGTATTCATTTTGCCCCAAGGATCCTCACAATCAGCCTTTGGGCCTCCTATTGAAGGTCTGGGTTAGGTCCAACCATTAACATGATCAAATTCGATGCTTCTAACTAATGCATGATCAAGCCCGACTTTGGTTGGCCCACCTGACCACACGTGTTAAGATAGTCGCACTAAGCCATCATATGCTGAATGGCAATTCCACTCGCTTGATGACCACCCATTCTTTGGAACTGTCAATGATCACCCAACTTATGGACACATTATCAATCCAAATTAATGGGAGGCTAAGACTTAGGCTATCACATAACTCAGTCTTCTTATGGACCTAATAATTTAGAGAATTTAAATTTTATGACACATTAGAAGAAAGCATGGACCATGATCAAGAAGACTCCCACCAAACTCTTAGAGGGTTTCAAGATCAAATTGGTCCATGGGCACCTTAAATCAGTCAGACTGATTAACCTTAGTTGACATGAATCAACTCGAATCAATAGATAGAATAATCTGATCTGATTCACCACATTAGTCAAGCAAGTAAGATCAAGGGATGGGTTATGCCAGGTAAGCCTCTTGCCTTAGACACCAACCATAAGTTGGTCAGGTAAGAGTTATCCCTAAACAACCTTGATCACCAATGTCAAACTTATCTTAGACACCAGTGGTTTACTAGACTCAATCAGACTAACATAAAGACTTGGGCTCACCACGAAGCCATCAATCAAGTCCATTTAGATGTATGGACTGATCTAACTAACTATTTGATAGATCTATAGAGGAGAGACCTAATTCAACTTTTGTTTTGTCTTTTCTCTAATTAATCCATTCATCTAAACCTAGGTATAACCCATTTAAGGATCCAATTGTAGCTAACCTAATTAATCCATGGTTTATCAATCATGACTTAAGATTAGAATCATATCCTAAATCTTAAAAGTTTTCAAAAATACAACTTAATTCTCAATTAAGTGTAACATGCCAATTGAAACATTTTCAATTAACCCAAATTTTGAAACAATTTCAGAAGCAAGTAAAACAATTTCACAAAAATATGAACTTTAACTTTAATGTTTTAAGGTTTTCTGGTTGAGTTAGCCCAACCAAAAAAATTCTTCTTTGTTCTCAGATTCGAGTCGACTCATGCACGGAAGAGTCGGCTCAGATAGAACACTTTTTTTTTGTTCATAGAGATGAGTCGACTCAAGCAGAGATGAGTCGGCTTGTTTGCCTGGGCTAAAAATAGTAACTTTAAAATTCATGCTTTTTCATTTGAACTTTTCAAAATCTTAGGTCATACACCTTTTAGATCTTATCTAAACATAGTTATGATCTAAAACATAGATTAAAACTATTTTAAGCTATCAAATCTATCACTTTTTTCTTCATAAGGTGATGGGGACAACAATAATAAGAATATATACTTTGATTAACTAACTTTATTTTTGCAGCTATAGTTAATAAAATCTTGAGCCATGAAACAAGTCCCAAATTTTCTTGAAGCATACTCATGAGTCAACACATGGAAGAAGACAATTCTTCATGAGTTGACTCAAGCTCAAAGCATGATGAAAAGCCACCTCTTCAAAGCCCAATTCAAGCCATTCAAGCCCAATTCAAGCCAAGACTTAAAGCCAAAATTTTTACATGGGGGGACACCTCATCAAGAAACCTTGGGGGAGAAGAAATTACACTACATCAAGACTTTTATGGGGAACATAAAGATACATTCCAACAAGTGACAAGTGGGGCACTACCTCTAATGACACCTAGGCCTCCACATCAGCATTTGACAACTACATGAAGACCTTCTAGAATGCCACATGTCAAGTGGTTGTAATTTTCTACCAATAATTTGTTTTTAGTTAAAACTACTTACCTAAAAATTGTTGGACCCAACTAAGCCATCCTTATCCCCTCCTCTCAACCCTTGGATGAAACTCCTATCATTGGAGCCAATAAATAGGGCCCCTAGGCTCTCATTGTATTCATTATATGCTATGATTTGAATTAATGAAAGCATTGTTTCCTTGTGTTCTAGTTTTTTTGAGTTCTTGTTTGGAGTGAAAGTTTTCTTGCTAGTTTGCGTATGTAGATCCTTATCCAAGGAGAGAATAAGAGTTTTCTAAGTTTGAGTTTGAGAGTGAAGAGTGCTTTTACAAGGAGTAAAGGATGGGACATCCATTGATGGATCTATGATCAAGCTCCAAGTCCCAAGCCGCCGGTCACTTTCTTCTTCTTCCTTTTTTTTCTTTGTTTCCATTCCAACTCCAATTCTTCTTCCATGTCTAATCCCAAATTTCTTTGCAGGTTCTCTCAAGGTCCTAGGACAAGGATGAAGGTCTCCATGCCATGGATCAAGGCCAAGGTGAGTCTCAAAGTAGAGAGTGCCAATCTTGACTTCTAGGCCTCAATCCTTGAGTGATGAGAGCGCCTTCTTCCACCAAATAATTGCCATCATTGTTGGCAGAAAAACTCTTCCTAAGCTTCATTAGATCTGATCATTTGAATGTTAACTTGTCTAGTGATGGTTTCCTTGCCATGAAGATCCTAATCCTTATTTTGAACTAGATTTACATTGCAGGACTTAAAAATTAGATCAACTAGTCTCCTTATAAAAATTTATTTCTTGGATTAATTTATCCCATTTATTTGATAATTAATTGCTCAAGTTGGATTGCTGGTTAGCTTGCTAAAACTCTCCAATCATCATTTTGTTTTCGTTCCCCATCAATTTTTTGGTATCAGAGCTTATGGTTTATTAGGTCAAGTGTTTGATTGCTGAAATTTCTATTCTAGTATTCACCCAAATTTTTACAAATTTTAGTAATTGTTTTACATTGCAAAAAAATCTACAAAAATACTTTTATAGTACCTTAGTGTGTTAGGATTATAAATATAAAACTCAAAAAAAAAATTTCTATTTATTTATAGATTTAAAAATAAGAGTTCTTAGATCATTTCTGAAATTCTGTCCAGAATTTTGTTTCTGCCTTCTATTTCTTTTAATTTTCAAAAAAATACAAAAACATGTTTTATAAATTTGTAATTTTTAGATATGAGATTCGGACTTTGATTTTTATTATTTTTTTAAAAATTTTGAATTTTAGAAAGATTTAGAATTCAGAATTCGAAATTTGAATTCAGGTTGTTAATAGTTAGCTAAACTGATGGAACCTTCTAGCAACTGTTTTCAAAGTATCTTTTCAACCAAAATTCGAGTTAATACAAAGTCAAAACTTTAAAATATGAGAATTCTTATCTGAGAGTTAACCAAAATCAGTTTTATTTTAAATTATTAAAATTTTTAAAATATTAAATTTCGAATTTTTAAAACTAGCTAGTTGAAAGTTGTTCCCTGCTTAGATTTTCTTTTACAACAACCTTTCAAAATGAATTTCTTAACCAAATTTTAGGAATTAAATTTTAAAATTTGGAATCTAGAATATTCACTAAGATACTTAACAATTCAAATTTTAATTTGAATTTTTTGATATTTTTAAATTTTAATTTCAAATTTTTTAAAACTAGTTGACTAGAAGTTGTTTGGGCTGAAACTATCTTGCAACAACTCTAACTTCTAGAATGAATTTTTAATCCTAATTCGAGATTTAAATTTTAAAATTTGATTTATAAAATCTGGATTTCAAAATCTAAATTTTTTAATTTAATTTTTTTTTTGAATTTTAATTTTTTTAAAATTCGGGTTTGAATAACATGTTTGTGCTAATACTAGTTGTTGTGTTATCTAGTTGGTGAATTATTTGTGCATCCATTCCTAAATCTAATTAAGGACATTCAATCGTAACATAAGGGAAGGAGGTCATTACCTTTCCTTGGACCAAAATAATCACCCATATTTGCATTGACCTAAACCATAATTAAAATCGAGTAGGAACCTAAAACTAGGGACACCCACAAGTCGGGTTCAAGTGCAAGATGAGACCAAATATTAGTTGAGTTTGTACTTACTTCTTGAAATTGGTGTTTAAGACTAGAGGTCCAATGACAAATGCCTTAAGTGGACTTGCAATTTTTAATTAGGACCTCGCGAAAGCGAGGGGAGCCTCCCGCAACCCCACCTCTTACCTAGCTAGTGGAAAAAGTAATTACAACTTTAACTAGTCCTTGGTTAACACTGTATTTTGAACTTTTAGATCTAGGAGCCCTAAAAGTTAGGTTTGTACTGCTTGTTTTGAAGCTCCATACCAATAGTCCCACACTTAGTCTATTTTTATCCATGGATCCTAATCTTAAATTCTTTCTGAAAATCCTGACTAAAAAGTTTGATACCATAAATGGATAATTAGGGCAAATGAGAAAGGAATTAGGTCAAGTGAAGGACCATGTTAGGACACTTGAAGAAACCCCATTGACCCGCACTGAGCTTGAGTCACTTAGGTCAATTCCTCAAGGTCCAAGAGTCCATCATCATGAATTCACTACTAAATACAATTCAAGACAACTTCACCATGACTTCATAGAAGAAGCCCATAGGATCCATGATGAGCCTGAATCACCTAGTCCACCTCCCCTTGGTCTAAGTGCCCAATGTCATGATCTCACCCCTGAGTATAGTCTTAGATACCCCTGCCAAGGCTTTGTAGATCTGGAGGAGAGAGTCTTTAAAAGCAATCGACCCTATGCACCCACTTTTGATGGAAGCCTTAAGGTGTATGTCAATTTGGAGAAGAAAATGGATTAATACTTTGAGTTTGATGAAATGTTAGAAGTAAGGAAGTATCAATTTGCCAAATTAAAGCTAGTCCGACATGCTAAGTCATATTGGAGACATGTTGAGCATAAAAGTTATTATAGTGAGAATAAAATAATTACTTGGATAGATATGAAGAGTAAGCTGAGAGAAAAGTACCTAGACAAATCTTATAAGCAAAATCTTCCAACCTAATGGTACAAATTGAGTCAAGATGATAAAACTATGTTTGAATATATTGCTAAATTCAATAAGTATGAGGGAGATGAGAAAGAGACTGAATCCACTGAGAATTTAGATAAAAGATCTCTTGAACCAATTGAAGAATTAAAAGATGAAATAGAATCAAAATCTTGTCCAAATGAAGGGCTAGAAAGAAAAGATCCTAAACCTATTGATGAACTTAATGAAGAAGTTTATGAAGCTGGGTCTAACCTTATGGATGAGTATGAACAAGAACAATTGCTTGAAGATAAAATAATTACCCAGCCTAAAGAAATCAACAATAGGAATAATCAACTTGAAAAAAATGAAGTCCAGGGACAAAGCCATGAAGAACAATTCGAGGAGATAATAGATGACCCAGAATTAATTGATGTTGAAGGTTTAGATCTAGAGATCGATGAAGGATCACATATTAGGGTATTGACCCTCAAAGAACAAAACCTTATGGATCAGCCCCAAGAAGCTGTAGAGCTTTTAAAAACCCTGCAAAATATTTTTCCTAACAATTTTTCTATCCCTGACTCCCCATTTCTGAACATCCACCATCCCGATCCACAATTATGTTTCATTCACCCTGCTATTCCATCCGGCTGGGACATCTGCCATACCATTGATCTGGTCTCAGTGATATTCAACAGTTACTTTATTAAGACTCTTTGGCATATGTTGGGAGCCAAATTAAGATTCACTGCCACCTACCTGAAGTTTTGTGCCAAAGTCTTCAAAGCCATTTAGGGAATATTGGAAATTAGGAACCTTGTTTCCTAGCCCAATAATAAAGTTTAGTCCATAGATAATAAAGTCCATTTGAGCTTGTTTTGTTTTTATTTGTCTTTTACCATTTAGTATCATTTGCATTTGTCTCTTGTCATTTGGTGTCCCATGCATAAGTATCCATGATTATGAGAGTCATATGCATAGCATGATTAGTAAAACAAATTTTGAGTAATAAAATTAACAAGCATATGGATAAATTTTGTAAAAAAAGCCAAAGAATTTCAGGAAGGAGACTATGTCTTAATTAGGCTCAAAATGATTATATGCCCGTGGTATAGGTCCTTTTCAAAATAGTAAGAAAAATTGGACCTAATATGTTCTAGATATATCATCTGACTTTGGTATCAGTTCCACTTTCAATATTTCAGATCTAGTAAAGTATAAGGAACTAATAATGATACCCAGTGAGCTATTCAAGCCTGATTCCACCTTTGAGAGTGAACCAACCCTTGATTGTCCACCAACCATATTACCAAAGCGACAAGATAGGATTGAGCGAATCTTAGATGACAAGATTGTCACTACTCAAAACAAAGACTGTCAATGCTACTTGGTTCACTGGCAAGGATGACCTGATTCCAAAGATTCATGGATTACTCGAGAGGACTTACAAAGAATCGACCCTGACCTGTTAGAGTATCACCAAAGCCAGATGAATTCCTACTCAGCGGAGTCAAGCCTTTTTTCCACTCCAGGAGAATTGATGGGGACATCAATAATAAGAATATATACTTTGATTAACTAACTTTGTTTTTGCTGCTATAGTTAATAAAATCTTGAGCCATTAAACAAGCCCAAATTTTCTTGAAGCATACTCATGAGTCAACACATGGAAGAAGACAATTTTTCATTAGTCGACTCAAGCTCAAAGCATGATGGAAAGCCACCTCTTCAAAGCCCAATTCAAGCCAAGACTTGAAGCCAAAATTTTCACATGGGGGGACACCTCATCAAGAAACCTTGGAGGAGAAGAAATTACACTACATCAAGACTTTTATAGGGAACAAAAGATACCTTCCAACAAGTGACATGTGGGGTGCCACCTCTACTGACACCTAGGCCTCCACATCAGCATTTGATAACCACATGAAGACCTTCTAGAATGCCACATGTCAAGTGGTTGTAATTTTCTACCAATAATTTATTTTTAGTTAAAACCACTTACCTAAAAATTGTTGGAGCCAACTAAGCCATCCTTATCCCCTCTTCTCAACCCTCGAATGAAATTCCTAGCATTGGAGCCAATAAATAGGGTCCCTAGGCTCTCATTGTATTCATTATATGCTATGATTTGAATTAATGAAAGGATTGTTTCCTTGTGTTCTAGTTTTTTTGAGTTCTTGTTTGAAGTGAAAGTTTTCTAGCTAGTTTGAATGTGTAGATCCTTATCCAAGGAGAGAATGAGAGTTTTCTAAGTTTGAGTTTGAGAGTGAAGAGTGCTTTTGCAAGGAGTAAAGGATGGGACACCCATTGATGGATCTATGATCAAGCTCCAAGTCCCAAGCCACTGGTCACTTTCTTCTTCTTCCTTTTTTTTCTTTGTTTCCATTCCAACTCCAATTCTTCTTCCATGTCTAATCCCAAATTTCTTTGTAGGTTCTCTCAGGTTCCTAGGTCAAGGATGAAAGTCTCCATGCTATGGATCAAGGCCAAGGTGAGTCTCAAAGTAAAGAGTGCCAATCTTGACTTCTAGGCCTCAATCCTTGAGTGATGAGAGCTCCTTCTTCCACCAAATAATTAGCCATCATTGTTGGTAAGAAAACTCTTCCTAAGCTTCATTAGATCTGATCATTTGAATGTTAACTTGTCCTAGTAGTGATGGTTTCCTTGCCATGAAGATCCTAATCCTTATTTTGAACTAGATCAACATTGCGGGACCTAAAAATTAGATCAACTAGTCTTCTTATGAAAATTCATTTCTTGGATTAATTTAGACCATTTATTTGATAATTAATTGCTTAAGTTGCATTGTTGGTTAGCTTGCTAAAACTCTCCATTCATCATTTTATTTTTGTCCCCCATCATAAGGTCATGACATAGCGGCACCCCTACACACCATAGGAGAACCCCTTGGAATGGAAAGAGATGGTCTTTAAACCATGCTTCTCTCCTATGACCAGACGACCTTGGAGAATCCACCTTGATTGAAGTACTATGTGGAGGATATCAAACCGATTTCATACAAATGTATTAAACTAAACATGCATCCACCCTGGCTTTGATACCACTGTTGGGTGAACCCAGGTAGGGCCGATACATGCACATTAAATTTTTTCTATACTACATGATGCAGCGGAAGGAGATAAATCAATTTTATCCTATATGTTAATCTAATTAACACGGGCCCTACACAGATCTTTATGCATAAACAGTAATACTTGTATGAAGTCAAGCAAGCAAAGCATGTAATTCATTGAACCATTCTTTGAATCACATACAAGGGTGTTGAAGATCATTTCTTTAGACCCATAAGATAGAAGTACAAACCTTTTATCTGAGATGACAAACACCGCAAGTGATGCAGCACGAAAGCTCTGATACCAAAAATGATGCAGAACAAAGAACAAAGAAGCGTATGCGGAAGTAAAATTAAGATTAATTCTTTTTTTTTTTTTATATATATTTCAGAAATTGGCTTCGACTCAAAGTAAAGCTAAACTACATTGAAGGAAACTAGGTAAGGATTGAAAGCACAGTTTAGAAGAAACTAAATTATCAGAGTAGTTCAGAAGTAACGGATCGCTGGGGGTTGAGAAACTCCCAGACCTAGGGTTTCGCTCTGAACTTTCAACAGAACAGAAATAGAGAGGAGAGATGGTTTACTAACCAGACAGTGATCTTCTCAGGATTTTGGTGGAAGAACTCTCTCGAGCAGATTGTGGGATCCTCGGAGTCGGCTATCTTCGCAATGGATCCTCTAATACTGGTCTCGTGGTTTGGTCGACTTCTTCTGGACTCAAGATCTGGGAAAGAAGAGGAACAAATGATGGAATTCAGAAGCTCAAGAAAAGATTTTACCAGGTTGAAGAACTTGAAAGCCGAAGTTGCTGAAATCAGGATTCTCCTGGAGGCCGATCTGACTTCCTTTTAGAATTGCTGTAGATCTGAAGTATCTGGACTGGAGCTGGATGCTGGTGGCCGGCCTGGACTTGGAGAGGATGGCCGTGAGAAGTGGAATAGATTAGGGCTTGGTGGAAAGAGAAGGGTGATGGCGGCTAGGGTTTGGGAGTGGAGTGGCTAACCTAGGGTTTGGGGTTTTGGAGATCTCTCACCTCCTCAAGGTTCCAGGGGAACCCAGATTTACTCCCTCACGGAGCTCAACACCTGGAAGCAAGTGCGGAAAAGAGAAAACATAAGTTTGCTCATAAAAAAAATTCTTTCATTCATCTGATTGATTTAAACTTACAAGAGGGGTTTAATTTATAAGGCTTTACAAGGGAGGAGGGTTTCACATCTTCCCATGTGGGACTAAAGGAGGGGATCTACAAATTAGGGCAAATCATTCACATATGGTCAGCCAAGGTACCAAAAAATTTGGATTTGGGTTATAAAAGGCAGGTAGATGGCGCCTCCTTGCTTGGATCTTCAAGAAAAAATTTTTCCTTCCCTGGATCAACTCTTTTGGACTCCTCCTTTTCTTCCTCTCTAAGTCAAGGTCCTTCCCATCTTTGTTTTGGATGTTTTTGGCAGGTAGTGGGCGCCCCCTTGAAGTTCTCTTCCAAGAGAATTTCTTCCCATCTTTGCTTTGGATTTCTTGGGAATGTCTTGGCCGCCCCCTTGATTTGTGGTCTCTTGGTGGACTTCTCTTTATCTGGCGCATGAGAGAAGGAAGTTGCTATCTGTGGAGTGGAGACCAAAGGCTGCTGGATGTAGATATGGCACCCCTTGGACTGGGAGTGTGGCTGGGAGTGTGGTGTCCACTTACTTGGTCTTGGGAGAAAATGTAACATCCCAGGTTGAAACCCTAGTCCACTACTGACTCAACAAAATAAAATGCAGGTAATGTAGACTCAAGTTAAATTGAGTTGATCTAGTCAACTCTTATTACAAACCAAAAACCCTAATTCTTCGGGCAAGGTTAATCAGAGATCCAGATGGAGCTCTGAAGTCTTCTTCTGAGTCTGGTGCCCGCACCAATTCTCCCAGGGTGGGAGGAACTCGACCCTGTCGAGTATGGATCAAGTTGTCTCTGGTATCTCTCCAAGAGGTCTGGGTCCAGCTCTTGTAACTCTTCTCGGGAGATCCAAGAGTCATCAGAATCTGGCCTTCCTAGCCAGCGGACCAGGTATCTTTGGTATCCTCGATTACGAGTAGAGATAACCTGATCATCCAGGATCTTTTCAATCTGCTCTTTCCTCACAGGCCAATTTGTTGGTGGACACACAGGGTCAGGTTCACTCTCAAGAGCAGGATTAGGTTCAAAAGCCTCACTGGGAATCACAGCTGGCTCCCTATACTCTACTAGGTCTGTAATATTGAAAGTGGAGCTAATGCCTAGTTCTGGAGGCAACTCGAGCACATAGGCATTGGATCCTACTCTCTTTACCACTCTAAATGGTCCAGCTCCCCTAGCATGTAACTTATAATGGTCCCAGGAGGAAACCGTTCAGGCCTTAACCTAATCATTACATAGTCTCCTTCATCAAAAGTTTTGACTCGCCTTTGAGAATCAGCCAATTTCTTATAAGTTTCGTTACTTAAATTTATTTTGGCTTGAATTTCTTTATGCAAGTCTTTATATGCTGTGCAAAAACTTCGGCAAACTCGGAGACCCGTGTGTGGACTGGTAAAGGAGCTAGGTCAAGAGGTGTGTGGGGTTTGTAACCATGCACAATTTCAAATGGACTCTTACCCGTAGACCTATTGACCGAGTCATTATATGCAAATTCAGCTCTAGGTAAGTACAAATCCCAGTTCCTAATATTTTCACCAACAAGACACCTTAGCAGATTGCCTAAACTACGGTTCACTACTTCGGTTTGGCCGTCAGTCTGGGGATGATAGGCAGTTGAAAACTTAAGTTTCGTCCCTAACTTATGCCAAAGGGTTTTCCAGAAATAGCTGGTGAACCGAACATCCCTATCTGAAACAATGGTCTTGGGTAGGCCATGGAGTCGAACTATCTCATTAAAGAACAGGGTGGCTACCTTAGACGCATCAAATATTTGGGAACAAGGCAAGAAATGGGCCATCTTGGAAAATCGGTCTACTACAACACAGATAGAGTCATGCCTGCTCTGGGTCTTAGGCAAACCTAACACAAAGTCCATGCTCACATCTTGCCAAGGACGATCTGGGACAGGGAGGAGGGTATAAAGGCCGGTGTTCTGTTTTCACTGTTTGGCAACAGCGCAGGTCCGACACCTAGCCACAATGTGTGCTATATCTCTTTTTAAGCTAGGCCAGAAAAATGGTCTTCAATAGCCAGGGTGGTCTTATCTTTTTCGAAATGGCCAGCTAAACCTCCAGCATGAGTTTCCCAAATCAAGAATTCCCTAAGAGAGGTTCTAGGGATGCAAAGCCTATTCTTAAAGAACAGAAAGCCATCTAAAAGGGAATAATCCTTATGTTCACTAGATGGTCCTTGAGTTAGATCCTGGTATACAGTCTTGAAATCCGGACACGACCCATATTCTTCTTTGATTTGCTCAAACCCTATGACTTCAGCCCTAACAGAATTCAACAACAAAGATCGACGACTAAGGGCATCAGCTACCTTATTTTCAGACCCAGCCTTATGCTTCAAAACAAAAGTATAGGACTGGATATACTCTACCCACTTAGCATGCCTAGGGTTAAGCTTCTTCTGAGAATTCAAGAATCTAAGAGCCTCATGGTCCGAAAATAGCACAAATTCTTGCGGTAGTAAATAATGTCTCCAGTAACGCAAAGCTTGCACTACCGCATAAAATTCCTTATCATAGGTAGAATACCTAAGCTTAGCATCATTAAGTTTTTCACTAAAGAATGCTACAGGATGGTTCTCTTGGCTTAGGACTCCACCTATACCTACTCCTGAAGCATCACAGGCAACCTCAAATACCTTTGAAAAGTCTGGTAGTCTCAAAATGGGTGCCTGGGTCATCCTATCCTTAAGATCTAGGAAGGTTTTATGGGCTGCTTTGGTCCACTGAAATTCTCCCTTCCTGATGCAGTCTGTGATAGGAGCAACTACGGTACTAAACCCCTTGATGAATCGCCTATAGAAGGTAGCCAAGCCATGGAAACTTCTGACTTCATGCACACTGGTCGGCTCTGGCCATTTACTATGGACCTAATCTTTTCAGGTCGGCAGCCACGCCGTCAGGGGTTACAACAAATCCAAGGAAGATAATTCTACTGGTCATAAATTCATACTTTTTGAGATTACCGTAGAGACTATCATTCCTCAAAACTTGACAGACTTGTCTGAGGTGGCCTAGGTGATCTGCAGGGGTCTTACTATAGATCAGGATGTCATCAAAATAGACCACTACAAACTTCCTTATGAAAGCTCTAAGTACCTGGGTCATAATCCTCATGAAAGTACTAGGGGCATTGGACAACCCAAAAGGCATAACAACCCTTCATAGAGACCATCCTTAGTTTTGAAGGCTATTTTCCACTCATCTCCTGGTCTAATCCTAACCTGATGATAGCCGCTCTTGAGATCAATTTTAGAAAAAACCATGGCACCGGCCATCATATCAAGCATGTCATCTAGTCTAGGGATGGGGAACCTATACTTGATTGTGATTTTATTGATGGCACGACTGTCAACACACATCCTCCACGTGCCATCCTTCTTCCGGGTTAGAAGTGCAGGGACTGCACAAGGGCTAAGACTCTCTCTAATGAACCCCTTCCTCAACAATTCGCCAACCTGCTTTTGCAGTTCTTTATGCTCAGATGGATTCATCCTATAATGGGGCAAGTTGGGTAAAGTAGCTCCTGGGACTAAATCTATGGAATGCTGAATATCCCTAAGAGGTGGAAGGTGGTCTGGCAGATCCTCGGGAAAAACATCCTCAAATTCTTCTAATAAAGGCTTAACTTCCTGAGGAGGCTCTGAGGGTGTAGGAGTCCTAAGTTCCTTGGCAGTCAACATCCAAATGGGTGAACCACTATGAATTTCTTATTCTAGATCCTTGGCACTAATTAGGTTCACTCCAGTCTTCATTTCCCTAACCTTACTGGTTCCTTTAGCTACCTTGTCCTTAGGAGGGACTGAATGGATTGTGATTTTCTTCCCATTGAAACTAAAGACACAGGTGTTGGATTTTCCTAAGAGGGTGGCATCATGATCATACAACCAAGGTCTTCCAAGAATTATACTGCTCACCCCCATAGGCAAGACATCACACCAAATCTTCTCTTTATAGGATTGCATTTGGATTTGGACCTGACATCTAGACTAGATGGGTATAGAGGTAGAGTCTACCCAAGAAACCTTATAAGGGTTGGGGTGGGGGACTGGGGTTAAGCCTAACATTTTGACAGTGCTAGTAGAAATGGCATTCACACAGCTCCCACTATCTATGATGATTTTACAAACCTTATCCCCTAGTTTAAGAAAAGTTTGTAGGATATTAGTCCTACGCCAATCTTCCTGAACTTTAGTCTGGGACAGGATGCATCTCACAACCCCTAAGTGGTCGGATTCAGTGGATTCTTCCTCTCCTTCATACTCATCAACCAATTCATTCCGGCCTCATAAACTTCTTCTTCAAACTCCTCATTAGGCTCGGAACTCTCTTCTCCTCCCTCTTCTATATATAGGGATCTACGAGGGCACTGGCTAGAAACATGACATACCTTATGACACTTAAAACAAGCTATGGCTGTGCACTGAGTGGAGATATGACCGGGCTTCTGGCACTTAAAACAGATGATACTAGGGGTTCTCTGGGTGTCAGGTGCCTTACCTTTGTCCATGGGCCTAGGGGTGGGGATACCCTGATTAGGCTTGCTAGGGGTAACCTGGCTAGGTCCATTTCTTGGGATTGGGGCACTAACCCTAGATGGCATGGGTCCTTTCTGAAACTTCTCAGTGTTCAGTGCAATCTGATAGGCTTGGTCTAGGTCAGTAACCTCTCTCAGAAACAACTCTCTCTTAATATCTTCCCTAAGTCCAGCCCTAAATCTAGACAAAGTGACCTCATGGGCTTCACTCACATCACATCTCATTAGGTATTCATCAAAGGTGGTTATGTAGTCTGAAACAGATCGGTTCCCTTGTTTCAAAGTCTGTCATTGGTCTAACAGATTTTGCTGGTATGAAATGGGTAGGTACTTGTCTCTAAGTTTCTCTTTCATACCCTGCCAAGTGGTTATGGGCTCTACATTTCGTCTTCTAGTGGTCAGCTCAATGTTCCCCCAGTATAACCTAGCTTGACGTATTAATTTCATCTTGGCAAACTTGAATTTCCTCTCCTCAGACATGGCATACCACTCAAAGTACTGGTCCATCTCACCCTCCCAATCAAATATACCTTAGGATTTAGGCTACCATCAAAAGTGGGTGCATCTAACTTGATGTTTCGAATGAACCTATCATCTCTATCCTCAGGTTCTGGGTCAGGCCTCCTATGATTAGGTTCAGGATCTCGGTATAGAGGTCTTCTAGGCTCTTGGTGTGGGTGAGGTACATTAAAATCTGGGTCAGGAGTCCAGTTTCGATGCCTAGGTTCCTCTAGCACTTGGACTCGATCCCTAAGCTGGGCAAAATCCTCATGGACTTGTTCTTTAAATTGGGCAACAGTGGTAGTCACATCCTGACTCAGTTTGTTCATACTCTCAGTAAGAGCTCTAACCATGGCCTCTAAATCAGGTTGGGTTTGACCAGGTTGGTAGGGCACTCCATTCCGGGTAGACATGATGCAAGCAAACACACAAAATGAGACTCAACTGAATGACTACGGGCTAACTAGACCTAGAGCCCAAACTAGATGCCCAATCAGAGTGGCAAGCTAGCCTGTAGTAACTCAAGACTCAGCCAGGCAGGTGTAAGGGGAGTGTTAGGTCCCTAATTGCCAATCCTAGACACCAATCAGTGATTGGCCAGGTAGGCGGACCAGCACACAAGCCCTTCGGAATGTAGTCCCTGAACCACCGTTCTAGACACTGAGTATAAAGCACACACAGAGTAACTAGACAAACTGACTCAACACTAGCCTTGACCAGACTTGTTGATGTCCCTAGCCCACTAGGGCAAATTAGGTCTAATCATTTTAGATTAAAGGCTTAGGTTCGAATGAGTGGGTGGTGGTTTTGGGCTAAGGAGAGGTTATCAACTCCTCCCCTTATCTTAGATGCTCAAATGCCCTTAAGATGAATTAAGAGATGAACACTCAAAAATAATTGGATTACAGAATACAAAAATAGAGTTGCAGTAATTTAATTCTCAAAAATCGCACGGAAACCAATAAATCATAGGAGAATTATGGAAATTAGTTTCAATTATACTGGTTTCAGAAAAACAAAAATTACTGAATTTGGAGTTACTTGCAGTGAGAAATAATTCATACAACAGGATAATTACGGGCTAAAAATAGAGCACTTCCCCGTTTACAATTCCTGCTATGAAGTTATAACCCAACGGATCCCCTACACGCCCTAGGAACTCCCCATGGAATGGGAAGAGGAGGTTTGCACCTCGCTTCGTTCCTAAGACCGGACATCCTAGGGAGTCTACTTCGAGCAGACAAAGTAAAAAGAGAGGGACTCAAACAAGCAATCAAACAAAAACCCTAGACAGGGCTCTGATACCAAAAATGATGCAGCACGAAAGCTCTGATACCAAAAATGATGCAGAACAAAGAACAAAGAAGCGTATGCAGAAGTAAAATTAAGATTAATTCTTTTTTTTTTTTTTATATATTTCAGAAATTGGCTTCGACTCAAAGTAAAGCTAAACTACGTTGAAGGAAACTAGGTAAGGATTGAAAGCACAGTTTAGAAGAAACTAAATTATCAGAGTAGTTCAGAAGTAACGGATCGCTGGGGGTTAAGAAACTCCCAGACCTAGGGTTTCGCTCTGAACTTTCAACAGAACAGAAATAGAGAGGAGAGATGGTTTACTAACCAGACAGTGATCTTCTCAGGATTTTGGTGGAAGAACTCTCTCGAGCAGATTGTGGGATCCTCGGAGTCAGCTATCTTCGCAATGGATCCTCTAATACTGGTCTCGTGGTTTGGTCGACTTCTTCTGGACTCAAGATCTGGGAAAGAAGAGGAACAAATGATGGAATTCAGAAGCTCAAGAAAAGATTTTACCAGGTTGAAGAACTTGAAAGCCGAAGTTGCTGAAATCAGGATTCTCCTGGAGGCCGATCTGACTTCCTCTTAGAATTGCTGAAGATCTGAAGTATCTGGACTGGAGCTGGATGCTGGTGGCCGGCCTGGACTTGGAGAGGATGGCCTTGAGAAGTGGAATAGATTAGGGCTTGGTGGAAAGAGAAGGGTGATGGCGGCTAGGGTTTGGGAGTGGAGTGGCTAACCTAGGGTTTGGGGTTTTGGAGATCTCTCACCTCCTCAAGGTTCCAGGGGAACCTGGATTTACTCCCTCACGGAGCTCAACACCAGGAAGCAAGTGCGGAAAAGAGAAAACACAAGTTTGCTCATAAAAAAATTTCTTTCATTCATCTGATTGATTTAAACTTACAAGAGGGGTTTAATTTATAAGGCTTTACAAGGGAGGAGGGTTTCACATCTTCCCATGTGGGACTAAAGGAGGGGATCTACAAATTAGGGCAAATCATTCACATATGGTCGGCCAAGGTACCAAAAAATTGGATTTGGGTTATAAAAGGCAAGTAGATGGCGCCTCCTTGCTTGGATCTTCAAGAAAAATTTTTTTCCTTCCCTGGATCAACTCTTTTGGACTCCTCCTTTTCTTCCTCCCTAAGTCAAGGTCCTTCCCATCTTTGTTTTGGATGTTTTTGGCAGGTAGTGGGCGCCCCCTTGAAGTTCTCTTCCAAGAGAATTTCTTCCCATCTTTGCTTTGGATTTCTTGGGAAAGTCTTGGCCGCCCCCTTGATTTGTGGTCTCTTGGTGGACTTCTCTTTATCTGGCGCATGAGAGAAGGAAGTTGCTATCTGTGGAGTGGGGACCAAAGGCTGCTGGATGTAGATATGGCACCCTTTGGACTGGGAGTGTGGCTGGGAGTGTGGTGTCCACTTGCTTGGTCTTGGGAGAAAATGTAACATCCCAGGTTGAAACCCTAGTCCACTACTGACTCAACAAAATAAAATGCAGGTAATGTAGACTCAAGTTAAATTGAGTTGATCTAGTCAACTCTTATTACAAACCAAAAATCCTAATTCTTCGGGCAAGGTTAATCAGAGATCCAGATGGAGCTCTGAAGTCTTCTTCTGAGTCTGGTGCCCGCACCAGCAAGGGGAGGTACTTCAAGGATGAGCAATAGCCCTGCGAGAAGCATAAATATCCTGCCTCTACAGGTAGTTCACTCTGGGGTACGGGGACTCTCCTCCTTCCTTCAAGGTGCTAGCCTCTCTGGAAACAAGGTGGCAATGGTGGACTCCTTCAACTCCTCGAAGAATTTGTTGCTGAACAGATAGGACAAAATACCCAAGAACCTTTCCTAGAACACTCTACCCCAAACCTTCAATAGGAGGTATGCACACAAGAATCCCAAAACTCCAATGAACTCACTACCCAATCTCTCACAGATCAAGCAGGACTTCTGACCAGAGAATGGCAGAGTCTTCAGCTTGATCAAGAATGAATTGTCTCGTTCTCAGCCAAAAAATAGTCCCCTTAAGTAAAACCATAAAGGGGAGAGAATGAGAGATTAATGAGAGGTTTAGAGTCTTTTAGGATTCATGTAGGTTACAAGACCTTTAGACTTCAGCAATAGTAACTGATTAAAACCAAAAACACCAATCATTGATTGCAATAATGCTTACAGCCATCAATGAAGAATTCTCGAATTTTTTAGCAAATCCATCAGTCGAGTCGACTTGCCTCAAGTTGACTCATCTCGGGTCGACTCGCCTCCAGTCGACTTGTCTCGGGTCAACTCATTTGGTAGTTTTGATAATTTCTTATCAAACGAGTCTGAAACGGTTCCCAATCATTCCCAGCCACCAAATCAAGAAGAAACCCCATGGTGTATGACCCCATAGGTTCAAACACTAATCCGATAGCATAATAACATTTCTAATACCAGCCAAAGTCACCATCTAGCAATGACACCCGGCATCCAGACAGGTCAAAGGTTGCAAAGCAACAAGAACCTATCAAATATGGAATATCATTAAACTTATTCCTTTGATCTTCCAATGCTCCGGATGGCTTCGAGTTAAACTGCCTAACCCTAATTTATATATCTCAATATGTCTCAAACAAAGAATCCCTGTAACTCTTTACAAGGAATGCCCTAGCCAAGGTCTTTTTCAATTAAGGCATATTAAGCATTCAATCTAAATCATTTGGAGAGGTCAATCCTATCTTGATCCTACTATCGCTAGATAAGTACTTGACTGTACCCAGCGACCTTCCATCACCAGATTAGAAATTCGGGTAGTCTGGCACCTAAGCATAGTGAGTTGCTTGCAAGCTGCCATAGTGATCTCAAGTCAGAGGATAATTCATGTCCACATTCTAAAAAAAAATTCTCTTTGGCAAAAAGAGAATCTCGCATGGAAGTCATGCTCAGTAAAGTGTCAAACACAACACATGATGTCATGCCAGCATCTCCATGCTACTTGGTTAAGAGGACAACCAATAGACATGATATCAATAACCTACTCTTGATACACCATCATCCTAAAATAGCGTATCCTTTGATCGTGAACCAGTTTATGAGCTACATGATGCATCCTCTTTACATCGCATACAAAGTAGCTCAAAGGACATCATCACATAAGATTTCAATCAGGAAGATATCATGTGATGAACAACCAGAATAAACTTTTTATTCAATTCAATAATTCATATACACATACATGAGTCACACAACCGTCTACAACCTAGATGATTGGCTTTGGAACACATAATTCCCAACAGATAAATGATCGGTCACTATGTTTTTGGTACATTTTTTATCTCTAATCTCTAGATCAAATTCTTGGAAGAGTAGGATCCATCTAATTAAGTGCACCTTGGCATCCTTCTTTGAAAGAAGATGCCTAATGACAAAGTGATCAGTAGAGATGATGACATGAGATCCCACTAAGTAAGATCTAATTTTTTCTAGGGCAAATATCATAGCTAATTTTTTTTTTAGTGGTAGAATAGTTGAGCTATGCATCATTCAAAGTCTTGCTAGCATAGTAGATCACTTAGGTAGCTTATCTATTCTTTGACCTAAGACTGCTCCAATGTCATGATCGGATGCATCATATATAAGCTCAAAAGGTTGAGTCCATACAGGTGGGTGAATGATTGGGGCTAAGGTTAATTCTCCCTTTAAATATTCAAAGGACTCGAGATATTCAAATGTGAAGTTAATTTGACTTCTTTGGCTAATAGGTTAGTTAATGGTCGAGCCATTTTACTAAAATTTTTGGTAAATCTTCTATAAATCCAACATATCCAAGGAATGATTTTATTTTCTTGACTAATTTAGGTAGAGAGAGATTTGCAATCAAATCCACCTTGGCCATGTTTACTTCTATATCCCTATTTGAAATCATGTGGCCAAGGACTATACCTTTCTTTGCCATAAATTGGCACTTTTTCTAGTTGAGTACTAGAGATTTTTCTTTACATTTTTCTAAGACCAATCTAAGGTGATATAGGCATTCAGAATAAGTAAACCCAAAAATGAAAAAGTTATCCATCAAAATCTCAAGGAACCATTCAACCATATCAGAGAAAATACTAATCATGCACCTTTGAAAAGTAGATGGTGTATTACACAAGTCAAATGGCATACATCTATAAGTGAAGGTTCCATATGGATGGTAAATGTTATCTTCTCTTGATCTTATGGGGCTATTACAATTTGATTATAACCACAGATCCATCTAGAAAATAGTAAAAGTCATGCCTCACTAATTGTTCTAGCATTTGGTCTATAAAGGGCAGAGGAAATTGGTCCCTCTTGGTGGCTGCATTTAATTTTCTATAATCGATGCACACCCTCTATCTAGTTTGAACTCTTGTTGGGACCAATGCATTGTTGTTGTTTTGGATTACCGTGACTCCCGACTTCTTGGGTACCACTTGCATAGGACTTACCCAAGAACTATCTGAAATAGGATAAATTGTACCATTATCAAGGAGTTTGATAATCTCTTTTCTCACTACTTCCTTCATGGCTGGGTTAAGTCTCCTTTGGAGGTCTTTAAGGCTTGGTTTCCTTCCCTAAGTAGATCCTGTGTTGAATAATCAAGGGGTTGATCCCCTTTATGTTAGCCATGGCCCATCCTAAAACTTCTTTATTTTCTCTTAGGACATTCAGTAATTCCCCTTCTTGGATGGAGTCTAGGTCAGTTGAAATAATCACATGCAAGGTTTCTAATGGACCTATGTATGTATATTTGAGGTGCTTAGGAAGTGGTTTCAGTTCCAATTGAGGTGGTTCCTCTATTGATGGTCTGGGTGATGGTTCGGGTACTTTCTCTAGTGGTTCAATTGGAGGTTCCCATCTTGATTTTCCATCAATTATAGCAACATCATTAATTTGCTCTCTATCCTGATTCACGAAAATTTTTAGATCAAGCTCTTCATCACTAAAGTCAATTGGATCATAAATAGTATCCTAAACATAATTTAAATCTCTCATTTGATGCGTATTGGTAAGCTTGAAAATATTAAGATTGATTGACATATTTCCAAAGGAAAGTTTCATTAATCCATTTTGGCAATTGATTTGGGCATTGGCTATGACTAAAAATGGTCTACCTAAGATAACTAGGATGTGGCTCTTTGGGTTCATCACTGTTCAGTTTCTAGGATCACAAAGTCCACCGGGTAGATGAAGTCACTAACTTTGATCACACATCATCTACTATTCTCTTGGGTACTTTCAAAGAGTGATTTGCTAGTTGTAGGGTCATTCCCATTGGCTTTAGTTCTCCCAACCCTAGTTGCTCGTATACTAAATATGGTAATATATTGACACTAGCCCCAAGTCTAGCAGAGCCTTGTTTATGAGGGTATTCACCACTATGCATGAAATAGTGGGTGATCCTGGATCTTAATATTTTACTGGCATGTGGTTTGACAAGTAAGAGCTCACACTGGCTATCAAAAAGGCTCTTTTAGGTACATTGTGGTCTTCTTTTGGGTACATAGATCCTTAAGGAATTTGGCATAGATTGGGACCTGTTGGATCATGTCCAGTAAGGGGATGTTTACTTTAACTTGTTTAAAGACCTCCAAAATCATATCAAATTGAGCCAAATTTTGGTTGGGCTTAAGTCTATTTCTGAATGGTGCTACAAAACTGATTTTTGGATTAGCTACTTCTGGCATGGGCTTAGCTGGTGGGTTGGGCACTACATCGAACTCTGACACCTCAGGTGTTTTGGGCTGACCCTGCATAATAAGTTATTCAGGTGGTGGGACCTCTAATTCTTCTTCTTTATATGTACCCACTTGGTTATTTATTTGTTTTCCAAATCTTAATGTGAATGGCATTTAGTTGGTTAATTTGGGCTCCTTGTTTTGATCCTTGGATGCTTAGGTTCCTAGGGTTAGCCTCTAGCTGACTCGGTAGTTTACCTCATTCCCTTTAACTTATAGCCATGGCTAACTGACCTACCTGCATTTCTAAATGAGCTATAGCTTTGGTGTTAGAGGATAGCTATTGCCCTGTGCTTTGCATAAAGTTATTTAGGGTGGCAAAGGTGTTAGCTTGAGACTTAGCTAGGGTTTCTAGGGCTTTATCTAAGAAACTAAACTTCTTTTCATTCTCATTATCTGGTCAGTTGTTTCATGTTGGATTGGGCCCTGGGTTAGGCTAGTTGAAGTTGGGACCACCAGCACTAAGACCTTGTGACCAGGAAAAATCTGGATGGTTCCTCCACCCTGGGTTGTAGGTTGGTGCATAGGAATTGTTGGTTGTTCTCTGATAAGTTGCATTCACCTGTGCATAACCATTTTCAGTTTGGATCATGAAGTAAGGGCACTCTTCTATGACATGTCCTAGCTCATTGCATCTAGTGCATGCAGGTGCTGACACTTGGTTTACTTGGTTTATCGGGGCCTATCCCTTGAGTTCCAAGGCTTCTATCCTATGAATATGAGATGCCATCTTTGCTTCTTCAGTTATAGATGGAGAGATTTGGTGCATACCACCTCTTAATGGTGTGAGTTCAAAATTTCTAGTTCCCTCCCATTCTAAACGATTCTCTGCTAAGTCCTCTAAAAATTGCTATGCTTCATTGGGTAGTTTCTGCATAAGGTCGCCCTACCACATTGACTCAAGCATGGTTTTGGAGTTTGGGTTTAGACTTTCATAGAATGTTTGGCATAACCTCCAAGTCTCTATCCTATGGTGTGGATATTTGCTCAATAGGTTCTTAAATCAATTTAGATACTTTCAGAAAGGCTCTCCCCCTAATTGATAAAATTGGATAATTTTATTTCTCAACTTGACTATTTTATGGTGTGAAAAAAGTTTTCTCAAGAATGCTTTAATAAAACCCTCCCATGTTGAGATTGATTGAGTAGGTAAACTATACAGCTACTTTTTGGTATTTCTTTGAGGGCAAAGTTAATGAAGCTATGTTTCATAGCATCTTCTTAGAGTTCATGTATTCTCATAGTATCACATACTTCCTCAAATTCTCTAATAAAAATATAGGCATCCTCAATTCTAGTGAATTTAGAGAGCATGTTGATAATCTAAGGTTTAATCTCGAAGCTAGCAGCATTTGTTTGGGGTAGTTGAATGCATGATGGTTGGGTAGATCCACTTGGGTAGCAGTAGTCTCTTAGGCTAAGAAGATGTCCTAATTCTTCCATGGTTAATTATTATTGGTCAAGGGTAGGGTTTAGATCTATCCTTGCTAATCGACCAAACTTCCTTTACCAAGTTGCAATTTTTTAGTTTTTTTATTATTTTTTTATATTATATGGAGCAAGAGAGGAGAAGAAGGAAGAAAGAGAGAGAATAGATCTAAAGATGAGAGCCTTAAGGAGTCCTAAATCTAGAGATGATAGAAGAGAATGTCTTAATTAGATTAAAGTTTCTATTAGAAAAACAAGTTATCAAGCAATGAACTCTCTATCCTAGGGTTACCCTATATCTAGACAGCTCCTAACCACCAAGGTTGCCTTTGAGTTTTCAAAGTCAGATACTAACTAGCAACTGGCCAAGTAAGGATAAGGTCAGTAGGGTCCCCCCATTGCTTTTCTCAGACACCAAATTAATTAGCCAGGTCAGACAACGGAATCAATTAAATAACCACCCACCTTTAGGGCTATATCATCCTTGAACCCCTTTCCTTGACACCAATGAACCAGTTAATACTGAGCTAGTCCAACTCTCAAGGTCCCATATCTTAGTGAGCTCAAAAATCCTTAGGAGCCAACGTCTAATTAATTTTAAATTAAAGGATTAGGGTTATGCAATATGTAGGATGGTGGTTTATAGGCCAAGGAAAGGTAATGACATCCCTACCTTATATTGTTTTGAGGTTGTGCGCTTAAAGTATTTTATGAAAATGCAGTGCAAGTCAAGCAAGATGTCCAAACAAGTTGAGAAATCTTTTAAGGTTTATTAATTTGTTTCCTTAACTTAATTAAGTTTTGTGGAAGGTGTCTTAGAGTTTTCTTTTGGATTATTTAAGATAAGTTAATAAAAAAAAAAGTTAATTATGTTAGGAGTTGGTTTGTAAAAAGAAGAATTTTTTTATATTAAGAAAAAAAAAGATAATCTAATAATTAAGGGAACTATAAAAGGATAACGATACTAAAGAGAGCAATTACTAAAATTTTTTAAAAAAATCTTAATTTTTTATTATTTTTTTCTTTTTGAGAAATAATTATGCCTAAATCCTCGACAACGGTGCCAAAATTTGATCGCTATCGTTGGCGATCAAAAATAAAACCTACTCATACTATAGCTAGGATGAATCGGGATCGTATCCTTGGGGATCAAGAGTAATTATTTCATGAGAAATAGTAAAAAAACTATTTGTAAAGATTAGATTAAGAGTAGTAATTATTAAAAGATAACAACTAATTACTTAATTAAATCAGATAGCAGGAGAAGTAACTTAGAAATCCGAATCCACCATGCAAATAGATTTTATCTTCTTTTCTTTATGTTACAATATCAATAATTCTTATAGATTTAATGTTAGAATAATTTATCTCTTATTGGGCATGGGCTGTATCTGGAGATCATGACATCTGCTAGAGTATAAAATATCAAATTGATTTGCAAATTTAGGGATCTAATCTACCATACTACGATCTATCTCTCTTTGGCACGTATCGTATCCAAAGATCAAGGCACATCGATAGAGGGTGTTGGTCATGTATGCCAGATCAAATCATCAACTAGAAAAATAACTCAAAAAATAGAAAAAGAATAACATGATTTTTATTGCATAAAAATCATGTACAAAAAGAGAGATAGAACCTGGTTACAGGCTTCATCTTCATCCCAAGTTGAAAGAGTCTAGCCAGGCATCATTGCCACTAGCATCCCCTCTATAATTTTTCTCTTTCCCAAGCCTAACACAATGATCTAAACAAGTGAAAGATTTTAAATTAATATAAGAATTGCTATAGAAATTGATGCCTGGACTGTTGCTTGGGGTCCTCCTTTTATAGAGCTCATATAGGACTTCTTTCTAGTCAAATTTGGAGTCAATTGGCTTAGGATTGGCCAGATATCATGAAAAAACTTCTCAGCCATCCATTCCACATCACAGGGCTCAAATTGTGCCAAAATTTATGCAAAGTCAACTCCTTCCTTCTCGGTGAGCAATGTCCGATCTGGACTTGTTGAATCCCGAATCCCTTCTCCCAATTGAACTTGGACTCTTCTCAGCATGACGATGTGGTGGAGCATAAGATGTTGGTCGATGTGAAGCAGTAACGGTGGCATGAAGGACAGTGGCAAGGGTGGTTAAAATTAGGAAGATAATGTAGAACAAACAATGGCAGGCAACGAGTAGCATCCTAGTTTACATGGAGATGAAGGCAGTCTTCGATGGCATGGCTGGCGGTGTGAAAGATGGTGGCAAGGGCAACAGAAAAATGTCGAGGAGCTACAGTGATGATGAAGAGGAAAGATGATGGTTAGCAGTATTTTGATAGCGATCAATTGGTCTTTGGTAGCGAGGGAGCTCCCAGCAATGAGGGGATGGCCTTCGATGGCTTTTTTGATGAAGAAATGGCTTTGGAAAGGAGTTGGTCCATGGTCAAGCTCATGGACTAGCTGCCATGGCTGCTGGTGGACCAATCAGCATTCTATAGACCCAGCACCCAGTCCATGGTGGACCGGCTACTTTAAAAGGCATGCATTTATTTTAATAAACTTTAAATTTAAATTCTAGGCTCGTTTGAACTCTGATTTAAGTATCGTCTATACTGTTGGACTCCAAAAATTAAGCTTTTTCAATCAATTTTCTCCTTTTCTATAAAAAATAATAAAAAATATCAATTTTTAATATATTTAAAGTAATTAATATTTATTTTAATGGTTAAATTGGGATAATAAATAAACTTATCACCATGCAGGTAGTGGAGTACAAAGACTTCGAAGCCTTCGGGGCTAACACCACAGTAGCTATTGCTAGAGCTAACAACCTCAAGTTCAATGACTACAAGAAGAAACTCATCGATGCTTTCTTGAGCCTTGACCTCTACTAAATCTCTCCAATGGATGAGCCAGAGGAGGAGAAGCCTACTCAAGCCACAGACAGTGATGATGCCGGTAAGAAGGTTATCAAGGCCCCTACACCTATGTCTCTCAAGGTAGCAGTGAAAGAATAGTGCCCTGAAAGCTGATCATAATTCTTATGTTGCAGGGTTTTTCTATAAAATTCTCCCAACTCATATATAATATTTTATTATTAAAAGATATTTGTTTCATCATATGTAATGTCTTATACCTTTTCTATTTTTGAATTATTATGAATCCTAAAGATTAGGGAATGGATTTAGGATTATGATGAAGTTCATAATAGTGACACCTAAGATCTTATAAACCCTAATCTAAAATATTTTCAATCATAAGATCATTGAGTCAGGGATTGATATTTCCAAAGAGACTGGCACATCCTATGTATACTTGATGGAGAGAGTGGTTGATCTCATTACCATATGTGTAGGGATATTAATACAAGGATGTAGGTGCACATCATGGTATGAGTTCACTAAATTGACCCATTATAAGAACATCTTATGGAAGTCTTACTTATTAAAGGATGATTCTCTTAGTAGAAATTGTGCAAGTGATCCTTAGACTTGAGATCACCATGGTATCTTGTACAAATGAATTCATGTTTTGGTCATATTTATTCATGACTTAGTTATGTATGAGATGTTTATAGATATGGTGAATTATTTATGAAGGTTATGAGTAGATTAAACAAAAAATCGATCACTCCTAGTAAGAGGAGTATGTATTTCATGTAATTTTATCAAATGATGACTCAAGCAAAGCAGGTTAAATTAGAAAAGAATTTCTAATCTTTTATCGATTGAGTCTTCATTAATGATTTGAGATTTGAATGAATAAAGTATTAGGGTTTGATAATTTTCCATACCCATCGCTTTTAAAGATAAAGGAAGATCGAAGGATTGAATTGCAAGGTAACTTACTACTAAAGGATATTTTGATAATTTCTACTAAATTCTTTATTTTTTGGATAGACATGACACATTGATAGATGTCAATCATGTCTTGTAGGTCTTCATGAATTAAATTGATTGAATTGATGAGTTAATTTGAAAGATGATTCAAATTAGCAGCTAGGGTTATCTCGATTTGACCTAATTTGATTAGTTAATTTCTAATCAAACTAAATTGGCATGAACATGTTGACCCTTAGAATGATTTTGATGATAACAAAATATTGGAGCATGTATTTGATTACTAACCATTTTCAAGTGTTTTATAAGTTTTTATAGGATGATTTTAATGGATAACCACTCTTCCTACAATTTTGATGTATGTCAAGTTTATTTTTGAAAGAGTATTATGTAATGAAGAGCCCAAAGAAAACTACTTATGTATTCATGAAAATGGGCCAATTCAATGTATTTTTCAAATTTAAATTATTTTGATTAGGATTTGAAGGAGTTTGAAAGCCTTTGAAGTTGGTTGGAAGCTTTTGGAAGTAATCTGGACAAGTTCGGAAGGTTTTTGACAAAAATCACTCGAGCCTACTCAAAGCAAAAGAGCCAACACAAGTTTCTGGCATGGCAATAAGTTTTTGGCATGCAGACATCTGAGCCAACTTTAAGGAAATTGAGCCAACTCGTCTAGAGTTTCAATTCTTTAGTGTGACAAAGCGAGCCGACCCGATATAATCCGAGCTGATTAAAAATGCAATCAGATAATTGAGTCAACCCGATAGTCAATCGAGCTGACTCTTTCAAAGTTTGCAAAATCTCAGTTTTAAAGAACCAACCAGGTGAGCTGACTCGATGGAGAAGAGCCGACTCAACTAGAGTGGAGTTTTAACCTGTCTGAGAATCCAAGCTGAATGGAATCCTAGTTTCAAGTGCATAACTGCTAGTTCCAAAACTATCTTTTTGAATCCAAAAAGTGCTCTAACAGTCATATTTTGAATCCCATCATTCTACAATGGTCATGTTCACTTGAAATTAGTTAAAGGGACTTTTATAAGGGATTTAAAATAACTTTTGAAAGAAGGAATGACCCTTTAATGAATATTTGAGAACATTTAAGAGAGCCTTCAAGCAATGGTGCGGGCACCAGACTCAGAAGAAGACTTCAGAGCTCCATTTGGATCTCTGATTGACATTGCCCGAGAAATTAGGGTTTGTAATAAAGGTTGACCTGGTCAACCAGTTTATTTATTTTATTTATTCTTGAATCACCATTTAAATTTGTTGAGTCATGTTGACTCGGTGCAAGTCCCAATGTGGTTTCAATTTGGTCCAAAATGGTGCCACATTTCTCTTCCAATCAACTCAAGGTTCAAGCAAGTGGAGGCCACACTCCAAGCCACACGCCCAGCCACACTCCGAGCACACGCCAGAGTCCAGGAGGCGCCATAGAGGCATCCCAGTGTCATGGTCCCCACATCCAAAGAAGAAAAAAATCAAATTGGAGGCTAAATTAAAGGAGGCGCCCACACCTGCCTAATTTACCTAAGCAAAGAAGGAAGAAAACTTCTCTTGGAGAAGAAATCAAAGAAGGACATCCAACCTACTCCTAATTGAAGTTCAAATCAAAATCAAAGAGCTTAACTTGGAGTGGAAGAAAAGAAGAAATACCTTAAGAAGAAGAGGACTCCAAATCCAAATCCAACTCCAAAGGAGGTGCCATAAAAGTTCCAAAACAATTCCTTTATGGCCGTCCCAATTTTTTTGGACTCTTGGTCGGCCAAGGGAGAGGATTTTCTACCTAATCTAGGGGTTGGAAGAGTTTAGTCCCACATGGGAATTTGTACAAGCTAGGAGAAAATTTTAGGTCTATATAATAGACCTCTCTTTGTAACTTTGAAAATGAATGAAGAAAATTATTTTTGCTATTCTCTTGTGTTGAGTGACCTAGGTTTCTCTTCTTCCGCACTATTCTAAGTGTTGAGCTCCGTGAGGGGGTAATCCGGGTTCCATTGGAGCCTTGAGGAGGTGAGAGATCTCCATCTTTATCCAAAACCCTAGGTTAGCCACTTGAAATTCCAAAACCCTAGCCACCTTTCATTATTTTCCATCCACCAAACCCTAGATCCATCCATCTCCCACAGCCTCTCTCTCTCTACAAGTCCAGGCCGTCCACCTTCATCCAGATCCAGTCCGGCTACTTCAGATCCAGAGCAAGTTCCAAGGAAAATCACATTAGCCTCCAGGAGAATCCAGTTTTCAGCAATTTCGATCTTCAAGTTCATCAACCTGGTAAATCTTTTCCTTGACTCTCTGATTCCATCAATTGTCTTTCTTCTCTTCCAGATCTTGAGTTCAGGAGAAGCCAACCCGCCAAAGGACCAGTATTGGAGGATCCATTACGAAGATATCCGACTCCGAGGATCCAACAATCTGCTCGGGAGAGTTCTTCCACCAAAATCTGTGAAGATCATTGTCTGGTTAGATAACCCTTCCCTTCTCTTTATTTCTGTTCTGTTGAAAGCTCGGAGTGAAACCCTAGGTCTGGGAGTTTCTCAACCCCCAGCGATCCGTTGCTTCTGAATTACTCTGATAATTTAGTTTCCTTAAAGTTGTGCTTTCAATTATCATATTAGTATCTTTCAATGTTAGGTTAACTTTTCTTTGATTTGAAGCCAACTTCTACAAACATATAAAAACACAAAAAAAATTTAATTAATCTTAATTTACTTCCGCATCGCATCCCTTAATTTGTTCTGCATCATTTTGGTATCAGAGCCCAGTCTAGGGTTTCTGATTTGCTTGCTTGCTTTGATTGTTCTCTTTTTATTTTGTCTGCTCGAAGTAGACTCCCCAGGACGTCCGGTCCTAGGAACTAAGTGAGGCGCAAGCCTCCTCCTCCCATTCCACGGGGTGTTCTTAGGGCGTGTAGGGGATCCATTGGGTTATAACTTCGTAGCAGGGATTATAAACGGGGAAGACAATCTAGTTGCAGCCCGTAATTACCCTGTTGTCTGAATTATTTCTCCCTGAATACAACTCCGAATTGCATGATTTTTGCTTCGTTGAAACCAGTATAATTGAACCTATTTTTCATAATTTTTCTGTGATTTATTGGTTTCGGTAAAAATTCTGAGAATTAAAATACAGCAACTCTGTTTTTTTGTGTTCTGCAATTCAATTCTTTTTGGAGTGATCATCTCATAATTTACTTAAGGGCAATTGAGCATCTAAGATAAGGGGAGGAGTTGATTACCTCTCCTTAGCCCAAAACCACCATCCAATCATTCGAACCTAGACCTAATTTAAAATCAGTTAGACCTAATTTGCCCTAGTGGGCTAGGGACACCAATTGGTCGGGTCTAGGCTAGTGTTGAGTCAGTTTGCTGAGTTATTCTGTGTGTGCTTAGCACTCAGTGTCTAGAACGGTGGTTCAGGGACTACGTCCCGAAGGGCTTGTGTGCTGGTCCGCCTACCTGGCCAATCACTGATTGGTGTCTAGGATTGGCAATCAGGGACCTAACACTCCCCTTACACCTGCCTGGCTGAGTCCTGAGTTACTACAGGCTAGCTTGCCACTCTGATTGGGCATCTAGTTTGGACTCTAGGTCTAGTGATCCAGTAGTCGATTTAGTCTAGTCTCATTTTGTGTGCTTGCTTGAATCATCATGTCTACCAGAAACGGAGTGCCATATCAACCTGGTCAAACCCAACCCGATTTAGAGGCCATGATCAGAACTCTTACTGAAAGTATGGCTAAAATGAATCAGGATATGACAAACACTGTGGCCCAGTTTAGCGCACAAATTCATGAGGATCTTACCCAACTTAGGGACCGAGTCCAAGTACTTGAAGAACCTAGACATCGGAATTGGACTCCTGACCCCGATTTTAATGTGCTTCAGCCTCACCCACATCTGGAGCCTAGAAGGCCTTTATATAGAGATCCTGAACCTAATCATAGGAGGCCTGACCCAGAGCCTGAAGATAGAGATGATAGGTTCATCAGGAACATCAAATTAGATGCACCCACTTTTGATGGTAGTCTGAACCCTAAGGTGTATTCTGATTGGGAGGGTGAGATGGATCAATACTTTGAGTGGTATGCTATGTCTGAGGAGAGGAAATACAAGTTTGCCAAGATGAAATTAGTGCGTCAAGCTAGGTTATACTGGGGGAACATTGAGCTAACCACTAGGAGACGGAATGTTGAGCCCATAACCACTTGGCAGGGTATGAAAGAAAAACTGAGAGATAAATACCTACCCATTTCATACCAGCAAAACCTGTTAGACCAATGGCAAAACCTGAAACAAGGAAACCGATCTGTCTCAGACTACATAACTACTTTTGATGAATACCTAATGAGATGTGATGTGAGTGAAGCCCACGAAGTCACTTTGTCTAGATTTAGGGCTGGACTGAGGGAAGATATCAAGAGAGAACTATTTCTGAGAGAGGTTACTGATCTAGACCAAGCCTACCAGATTGCACTGAACACTGAGAAATTTCAGAGAGGACCTATACCTTCTAGGGTTAGTGCCCCAATCCCAAGGAATGGACCTAGCCAAGTTATCCCTAGTAAACCTTTTCAGGGTACTTCTACCCCTAGGCCCATGGACAAAGGTAAGGCACCTGACACCCAGAGAACCCCTAGTTCAAATATCACCTGTTTTAAGTGTCAGAAACCAGGTCACATTTCTAGTCAGTGTACTGCCATAGCCTGTTTCAAGTGTCATAAGGTAGGTCATGTTGCTAGCCAGTGCCCACGAAGATCCCTTTACATAGAAGAGGGAGAGAATGATAATTCCGAGCCCAGTAAGGAATTTGAAGAAGAAATTTATGAGGCCGGAATGAATTTGGTTGAGGAGTATGAAGGAGAGGAGGAACCCAATGAATCTGACCAATTAGGAGTTGTAAGATGCATCCTATCCCAGAATCTAGTTCAAGAGGATTGGCGTAGGACTAACATCCTACAGACTTTTCTTAAATTAGGGGATAAGGTATGTAAGATCATCATAGATAGCGGGAGCTGTGTAAATGCCATCTCTACTAACACTGTCAAGATGTTAGGCTTAATCCCAGTTCCCCATCCCAACCCCTATAAGGTTTCTTGGGTAGATTCTACCTCCATACCCATCCAGTCTAGATGTCAAGTCCAAATCCAAATGCAATCTTATCACGATAAGATTTGGTGCGATGTCTTACCCATGGGGGTGAGCAGTATCATTCTTGGAAGACCTTGGTTGTATGATCATGATGCCACCCTCTTAGGAAAATCCAATACCTGTGTCTTTAGTTTCAATGGGAAGAAGATTACGATCCATTCCGTTCCCCCTAAGGACAAGGTAACTAAAGGAGCTGGTAAGGTTAAGGAGATGAAAACTGGAGTGAACCTAATCAGTGCTAAGGATCTAGAACAAGAAATTCATAGTGGTTCACCATCTGGATGTTGACTGCTAAGGAGCTTAGAACTTCGGAACCCTCAGAGCCTCCTCAAGAAGTTAAACCTGTGTTAAAAGAATTTGAGGATGTCTTTCCCGAGGATTTGCCAGACCACCTTCCACCTCTTAGGGATATCCAGCATGCCATAGATCTAATCCCAGGAGCAACTTTGCCCAACTTGCCCCATTACAGGATGAATCCATCTGAGCATGAAGAACTGCAAAAGCAGGTTGGAGAATTATTGAGGAAGGGGTTTATTAGAGAAAGTCTTAGCCCTTGTGCAGTCCCAGCCTTATTGACCCCAAAGAAAGATGGCACGTGGAGGATGTGTGTTGACAGTCGTGCCATCAATAAAATTACAATCAAGTATAGGTTTCCCATCCCTAGACTAGATGACATGCTTGATATGATGGCTGGTGCAATGGTTTTTTCTAAGATTGATCTCAAAAGCGGCTATCATCAGGTTAGGATTAGACCCGGGGATGAATGGAAAACTGCTTTCAAAACTAAGGATGGTCTTTATGAATGGGTTGTTATGCCTTTTGGGTTGTCCAATGCCCCTAGTACCTTCATGAGAATTATGACCCAGGTACTTAGAGCTTTCATAGGAAAATTTGTGGTGGTCTATTTTGATGACATCCTGATCTATAGTAAGACCCCAGCAGATCACCTAGGCCACCTTAGAGCAGTCTGCCAAGTTTTGAGGAATGAGAGACTCTACGGTAATCTTAAGAAGTGTGAATTCATGACTAGTAGAGTTATCTTTCTTGGTTTTGTAGTAACCCCTGACGGCGTGGCGGCCGATCCTGAGAAGATTAAGTCCATAGTAGACTGGCCAGAGCCAACCAATGTGCATGAAGTTAGAAGTTTCCATGGCTTGGCTACCTTCTATAGGCGATTCATCAAGGGGTTTAGTACTTTAGCTGCTCCTATCACTGATTGTATTAGGAAGGGAGAATTTCATTGGACTAAGTCAGCCCATAAAGCCTTCCTAGATCTTAAGGAGAAAATGACCCAGGCACACATTCTGAGATTACCCGATTTTTCTAAAGTATTTGAGGTTGCCTGTGATGCTTCAGGTGTAGGAATAGGTGGAGTCCTAAGCCAAGAGAATCATCCCATAGCATTCTTCAGTGAAAAACTTAATGATGCTAAGCTTAGGTATTCTACCTATGATAAGGAATTTTATGCGGTGGTGCAAGCTTTGCGTTACTGGAGACATTATTTGCTACCGCAGGAATTTGTACTATTCTCGGACCATGAGGCTCTTAGATTTCTGAACTCCCAAAAGAAGCTTAACCCTAGGCATGCTAAGTGGGTAGAATATATCCAGTCCTATACTTTTGTCCTGAAACATAAGGCTGGAGTTGAGAATAAGGTAGCTGATGCCCTTAGTCGCCGATCTCTGTTATTAACTTCTGTTAGAACTGAGGTCATAGGGTTTGAGCAAATCAAAGAGGAATATGAGTCTTGTCCGGATTTCACAACTGTGTATCAGGATCTAGTTCAAGGACCGTCTAGTAATCACCAGGATTATACCCTTGTAGATGGTTTTTTGTTCTTCAAAAATAGGCTTTGCATCCCTAGAACTTCTCTTAGAGAATTTTTGATTTGGGAAATCCATGCTGGAGGTTTAGCTGGCCATTTTGGAAAAGACAAGACCATTCTAGCTATTGAAGACCACTTTTTCTGGCCTAGCTTAAAAAGGGATGTAGCTAATATTGTAGCTAGATGTCGAACCTGCGCTGTTGCCAAACAGCGAAAACAAAACACTGGCCTTTATACCCCACTCCCTGTCCCAGATCGTCCTTGGCAAGATGTGAGTATGGATTTTGTGTTAGGTTTACCTAAGACCCAGAGAAGGCATGATTCTATCTGTGTCGTAGTCGACCGATTCTCTAAAATGGCCCACTTCTTGCCTTGTTCCCAAACTTTTGATGCGTCTAAGGTAGCCACACTTTTCTTCAATGAGATAGTTAGACTCCATGGCCTACCTAAGACAATCATTTCAGATAGGGATGTCCGGTTCACCAGTTACTTTTGGAAGACCCTTTGGCATAAGTTAGGGACAAAACTTAAGTTTTCAACTGCCTATCATCCCCAAACTGATGGCCAAACTGAAGTAGTGAACCGTAGCCTAGGAAATCTGCTGAGATGTCTTGTTGGTGAAAACACCAGAAATTGGGATTTATACCTACCAAGGGCAGAATTTGCGTACAATGACTCGGTCAATAGGTCTACGGGTAAAAGTCCATTTGAAATTGTACATGGGTACAAACCTCACACACCTCTTGACCTAGTCCCTTTACCTGTCCACACTCGAGTCTCCGAATCTGCTGAGAATTTTGCACAGCATATAAAAGACTTGCATAAAGAAATTCATGCCAAAATAAATTTAAGTAATGAAACTTATAAGAAGTTGGCTGATACTCAAAGACGAGTCAAATCTTTTGTTGAGGGAGACTATGTGATGATTAGGTTAAGGCCTGAACGGTTTCCTCCTGGAACCGTTAGAAAGTTACATGCTAGGGGAGCTGGACCATTTAGAGTGGTAAAGAGAGTAGGATCCAATGCCTATGTGCTCGAGTTGCCTCCAGAACTAGGCATTAGCTCTACTTTCAACATTACAGACTTAGTAGAGTACAGGGAGCCAGCTGTGATTCCTAGTGAGCCTTTTGAGCCTAACCCTATCATTGAGAGTGATCCCGACCCTGTGTGTCCACCAACAAACTGGCCTGTGAGGAAAGAGCAGATTGAAAAGATCCTGGATGATCAGGTTATCTCTACTCGTAATCGAGGATACCAAAGGTACCTGGTCCGCTGGCAAGGAAGGCCAGATTCTGATGACTCTTGGATCTCCCGAGAAGAATTACAAGAATTGGACCCAGACCTCTTGGAGAGATACCAGAGCCAACTTGAGCCTTACTCGACAGGGTCGAGTTCCTCCCACCCTGGGAGAATTGGTGCGGGCACCAGACTCAGAAGAAGACTTCAGAGCTCCATTTGGATCTCTGATTGACATTGCCCGAGAAATTAGGGTTTGTAATAAAGGTTGACCTGGTCAACCAGTTTATTTATTTTATTTATTTCTTGAATCACCATTTAAATTTTGTTGAGTCATGTTGACTCGGTGCAAGTCCCAATGTGGTTTCAATTTGGTCCAAAATGGTGCCACATTTCTCTTCCAATCAACTCAAGGTTCAAGCAAGTGGAGGCCACACTCCAAGCCACACGCCCAGCCACACTCCGAGCACACGCCAGAGTCCAGGAGGTGCCATAGAGGCATCCCAGTGTCATGGTCCCCACATCCAAAGAAGAAAAAAATCAAATTGGAGGCTAAATTAAAGGAGGCGCCCACACCTGCCTAATTTACCTAAGCAAAGAAGGAAGAAAACTTCTCTTGGAGAAGAAATCAAAGAAGGACATCCAACCTACTCCTAATTGAAGTTCAAATCAAAATCAAAGAGCTTAACTTGGAGTGGAAGAAAAGAAGAAATACCTTAAGAAGAAGAGGACTCCAAATCCAAATCCAACTCCAAAGGAGGTGCCATAAAAGTTCCAAAACAATTCCTTTATGGCCGTCCCAATTTTTTTTGGACTCTTGGTCGGCCAAGGGAGAGGATTTTCTACCTAATCTAGGGTTGGAAGAGTTTAGTCCCACATGGGAATTTGTACAAGCTAGGAGAAAATTTTAGGTCTATATAATAGACCTCTCTTTGTAACTTTGAAAATGAATGAAGAAAAATTATTTTGCTATTCTCTTGTGTTGAGTGACCTAGGTTTCTCTTCTTCCGCACTATTCTAAGTGTTGAGCTCCGTGAGGGGGTAATCCGGGTTCCATTGGAGCCTTGAGGAGGTGAGAGATCTCCATCTTTATCCAAAACCCTAGGTTAGCCACTTGAAATTCCAAAACCCTAGCCACCTTTCATTATTTTCCATCCACCAAACCCTAGATCCATCCATCTCCCACGGCCTCTCTCTCTCTACAAGTCCAGGCCATCCACCTTCATCCAGATCCAGTCCGGCTACTTCAGATCCAGAGCAAGTTCCAAGGAAAATCACATCAGCCTCCAGGAGAATCCAGTTTTCAGCAATTTCGATCTTCAAGTTCATCAACCTGGTAAATCTTTTCCTTGACTCTCTGATTCCATCAATTGTCTTTCTTCTCTTCCAGATCTTGAGTTCAGGAGAAGCCAACCCGCCAAAGGACCAGTATTGGAGGATCCATTACGAAGATATCCGACTCCGAGGATCCAACAATCTGCTCGGGAGAGTTCTTCCACCAAAATCTGTGAAGATCATTGTCTGGTTAGATAACCCTTCCCTTCTCTTTATTTCTGTTATGTTGAAAGCTCGGAGTGAAACCCTAGGTCTGGGAGTTTCTCAACCCCCAGCGATCCGTTGCTTCTGAATTACTCTGATAATTTAGTTTCCTTAAAGTTGTGCTTTCAATTATCATATTAGTATCTTTCAATGTTAGGTTAACTTTTCTTTGATTTGAAGCCAACTTCTACAAACATATAAAAACCACAAAAAAAATTTAATTAATCTTAATTTACTTCCGCATCGCATCCCTTAATTTGTTCTGCATCAAGCAAGCACTCAAGACTTCACCAACTCTCATTAGATTTTTGAGTCATTTATTGAGGAAGATCAGAAGCCTTAAAAGCATTCAAGGAAGGAATCAAAAAGGCTTCTCAAAAGCTACAACTATAACCACCCAACAACGTTCGGTTTGTCATTATAGTTGCTCTATTTTTAACTCTTTATTTGAGTTATTCCAAGTACAGCAGGGGCTGTAACTTGGGGTTTGTATAGGTTTTTGGTGAGCCTTTGAAAACCAAGAGTGTGTTATTAGTGAGTCCCATAAAACTAATAGTGTATTGGATTTTTGGTGATCCCGGTGTAAAACCAAGTTGGGTTTTGGATTATGAGCCAGTAAAAATAATTTGGCTATATTCTAGGATGAATATAGTGAAAATTCTAAGTGGTACTTTGGATAGTGGACGTAGGAGCAAGGTTGCTCCGAACCACTATAAATTGCTTTGTTTATGCTTGCATTGCTTGTGTTCTTTATTTGCTTCCATACTTGATATTTAGTTCATATCACTCACCATACTAAGTTATTTTAAAAGGAGCACATACTTGTAAAAAATTTAATTACCCATTTCACCCCCCCTCTTGGGTAAGCCACCTGGGCAATAACTGGTATTAGAGCAGTGTCTCTAAAATTTACTTAGAGTAAAGATAAATGGCAAACCCTATGAGTACCTCTTTGGCTGAAGGCCAATCACAAATAGACCTCCACTTTCATAGGCACGAACTACACCTACTGGAAAGCTCGAATAAAAATTTACATTCAACCAGTAGATTTTTTAGTTATGGAAAATCATTCTAAAAGGACCTCACACACCCTCAAAGAAGGTTGATGGCATGCACATCCCAAAACCTGAAGAGGAATGGGATGAACATGACATGAAAATGGGTGAGCTGAACGCCAAAGCAATGAATCTCTTATATTGTGCTTTGGATGCTAATGAGTTTAACCGGATCTCTACTTGCATGTCTACAAAAGAAATTTAGGATAAACTTGAAGTAACCCATGAAGGAACCTCTCAAGTCAAAATATCTAAGATTAATCTTCTTATACATAGTTATGAGTTATTTAAAATAGAACCAAATGAGACTATATCTACCATGTTCTCAAGGTTTATAGATATTATTAATAGTTCAAAGACTCTTGGCACGATATACTCCAATGCAGACCTCGTGCAGAAAATTTTGAGATCTCTACCAGATAAATGGAATCCAAAGGTCACTGCTATCCAGGAACTAAAAGACTTGAATACTCTACCACTGGATGAGCTATTGGGTTCTCTGATTACACACAAACTTACAATGCAGCATAGAAGTGAGGATGACATCAAGAAGAAAAAGTCTATTGCCTTCAAAGCTGCAATAGAATTTAAGAAACAAGAAGAGGAAATAGATGAAGAAAGCCCCTCCTCCGAAGATGAACTCAAAGATGATGATATCGCACTTGTAGTGAAGAAATTCAAGAAATTTATGGGTAAGAAAAAGTGAAGATATTGGAGGAAATATCATAGAAAAGGGGAATACAACAAAGAAAGAGAAAAATAAAAAGATAAAGATAAAGAGCAATGGCCCATCTACTATGAATGTAAGAAACCAGGGCATTTTCGATCAGACTGTCCAACATTGAAGAAAACTTACAAAAAAAAGAAGAAGAAAGCAATGGTTGCAACTTGGAGCGATAACAAGGAGTCTACTTCAAATAATGAAGAAGAGATTATAAAAACTGCGAACATATATTTGATGGGTCTTGAAGATGAGGTAATATCTCCCGAACCTCATGATGAATTTATATTTGAGGAATTAAATACTACATTTCATGAGCTGTTATCTGAATACAAAAAGGTCGATCTGAAAATTAAAGCTTTGAAAAATAGCAATGATGTTTTAATTAAAGAAAAAGATGAAATTTCAGAAAAGAATAAAATTTTACAAAAAGAATTGAATAGATTTTTTGAAAAACATAAAGTTTTGCAAGTTGAAAAGAATGAGTATCTTGAGAAGAATAAAGCTTTACATGAAGAGAATACAAGCTTGCAAAAAGAAGTTGAAAAACTCAAGCCATTGGTTGAAAAGTTAACATTGAGTTCAAAAAAGCTTGAGCTGATTTTAAGAGATCAAAGGGATTCAAATAACAAAGCTGGAATTGGTTATAACCCTTTGCATACAAATAGAATTTTAGCTACAAAGTTTATACCTTCAAAATCATATGTACCTAAATTTTTAACTCAAAAATCTTTTGCATCTAGAACTTCAATATTTGTACCTTTTCAAAAATCAAGAGTTACTTATTATTCATGCAATGGGGTTGGTCACGAAGCATTTGAATGCAATTTGAAAAGAAATAATAAAAGTAAGATTAAAAAGATTTGGGTTTCTAAAGGAACCACTCCTACTAACCTGCAATGATCCAAGAAAGCTTGGGTACCTAAAAGAACTACTTGATTGTCTTGCAAGAATGTCTTATAGCCCAGAATACAAAAAAAAGATGGTATCTGGACATTAGTTTTTCAAGATATATGATGGATGACAAAGAACAATTCATCACCCTAGAGATGAAGGATAGAGGATTGGTCACTTTTGGTGACAATGGTAACGGGAAGATCATTGGCAACGGTAAGATCAGAATTACCCCTTCTACAATCATCGAAAATGTATTACTAGTTGACAAATTGAAGAACAATTTATTAAGTATAAGTCAATTATATGATAGAGGCTTCAAGGTTATCTTTGAATCTTTAATGTGCATTGTAACTATCTCACTTGATTCTAGTACTAAGCTCATTGGTCATAGACATAAAAATATATATATGATAGATTTGAATGATCTAGCCATGGCTAGTAGTACAAGTCTTATGGCAATGAATGCTAAAACCAAGGAGTCTAGCTTACTTTGGCATAGGAGATTAGTTCATGCTAGCATGCATACAATAACTAAATTGATTTTCAAAGATCTAGTTAGAGATTTACCAAAATTTAAAGTTGATTTTGAACATGTTTATGATGCATGCCAATTAGGTAAACAAACTAGGAGGAGTTTTAAATCAAAAAATATGCTTTCAACATCTAGACCTCTAGAGCTACTATACATGGACCTATTTGAACCAACTAGGACCACAAGCCTAGGTGGTATGAAATATGGACTTGTGATAGTAGATGATTTTTCGAGATTTACTTAGATTTTATTTATTACACATAAAGATGAAGTATTTAAAGTATTTCAAAATTTTCATAAGAAAGTTTCAAACCAGAAAAATCTTTCAGTTACTTTTATTAAAAGTAATCACGACACAGAATTTGAAAATCAATACTTTGATGAATATTGTACTGAGCACGGCATTGATCACAACTTCTCCGCTCTTAGAATACTACAACAAAATAGTGTTGTAGAGAGGAAGAATAGGACATTGGAAGTGATGGCCCGAATAATGTTATGCGAAGGCTGTTGGGAATTGTGTCCCAAAGCCAATCACCTGGGTTGTAGGCGGTTATGCTGAGTATTGTATTCATTTTATGAATTAATAAAATATTATTTTGGTAACTCATCACATATTGTATTTTCCTGAAATGAGCTCTTTCCATGTGATGAAGTCTTTAGGACTACACTGACTTCGATACAGACAGGATGTATCGAGTGGTCCTTAAACCCGGTTCACAACTAAAGGATATATTGTACTGGACGGCAATATATCAAGTATAGGTTATTGCAGTTCACATCGTTTGGTTGTCCTCTTGACCAAATGAGTGTGGTGACATTGATGTGATATGCAAGTGGGATATGTGATATCTCATTGAACGTGACTCCGTGCAGCCCCTTTCTGCCAAAGGGAAACTCACGATTGGATATGGGTATATGTGTCCCTCTGACCTGAGGTCATCACGATAGCTTGCAAGCAACTCCCTGTGCTTTGGTGCCGGACTACCCGGATTTTTAATCCGGTGATGGAAGGTTTCTGGGTATAGGAAAGTACTTGTAGAGTAGTGATGGACCAAGATAGAATTGACCTGTCCAAACAGTTTGGATTGAATGTCTCACAGTATCTCAATTTAGCAAATCCTCGGCCGGGGTAGTCCCAGTGAAGAGTCACTGTGCTTGCGAGGTTAAGACACGTAATCGACTGACTCAGTCTGGGTTGGCAGCCCAATCTCAGTCGTCATGAGCATTAGAGGTCAAAGGGATGAATTAAACGGTAACCATATGCCAGAGGTTTGATAGTTTGCTCTTGCATCTTCGACCTATCCGGATGCCGGGATCCATTGCTAGATGGTTTCCTGTGCTAGTACTGGAATTGTTCCAGTGCTACCGTTTAGGTTCGAACCTATGAGGTCACACGCCACAGAGGATAACTCTCTAATCCGGATACCGATTACGATTAAGAATCATCTCGATTTTATGGTCACGATATTTCTTGAGCACATTTTTCCCCATCTTGCCCTTGTCTGAGTCAACCGAAAATTGTTCCGGGTTGACCAGCGCTCCGCCAGGATTTTTCTGAATCAGTTTTGAATTGATTCGGACTTTGTTTCGACCTTCAATTGGTTGTGAACCAATTTTTTCCTTGAACCAAATTTTAAACCGGTTCAATTAGATTGAACCACTTGGTTTAAATGGTCTTGGACCGGTATTTCTTGGACCGGTGGTTTTTCCTCTCACTTGGACCGTTTACACGGTAATAACGCTGGGAGAAAAATTCTTGCGACAAGAAGGCCAAACATCCCAAATAAAATCGCTGGGCGTCCCTTCACATCCCTCCACTGGCTGGGTTTATTCCTCCCGTTTAATGGCTGTTAAATGGGCATTTTAGCAGCCGACGTCGTTTGCTTTTCCCTGCCTCTTCCTCTCCCTCGTCCCTGCTGCCTTTATATTCCTGCAGTCCCCTGTTTCAGTAGCAGATTTTTCATCACCGTGCAACAACACTAGGGCATCTTCTTTGAGAGGCTGTGTGTTCTCCCTTTTTTGAGAGTTCCAACCTTGCTTCCATTGAGTGATCCTTGGGGTGGGTTTTGGAGTGTGTGAGGGAGAGAAACAAGGCAACAATCCCCTCTTTGAAGTGCTCAAAAACCTGCTCTACAGCAAAAGAAAATTACTGCAACTTACCATGACCTTTGCTCCTTCCAGCGGCTAGCACCGCTCGTGGAGAAGGATTGGTGAACCCCGGGCATGTCTCCCCTCTAGAGGGAGTATTCCTTTGGTCCTGGGAGCAAGAGGGTCGAGCCGGATTTGCTGCAGTTGCTCCAAACGCCAAGAAGATAGCTGCTCATTTTCTGCAACCAGAAATTCTGGCAGTAGTAATTTGCCAAATTTTTTTAATTTTTGGGTTAAGTTTTTCTTGCAGATTTCAATTGGAGATCGAAGAGCACTTGTCCACCTTGCCGCTGCTCAAATTTGGAAGCAAACGGAGGCCCGGAAGGCAGTGTTCCGATGCCATTTTGAAAGCCCCAAATAGAGTTTTCTGTAGCCCAAGGAAGAAGACGACTGGAATAAGTTTATCCCACTTATTCCAGCCTATTCCATCTTTATCCCATGGTTATTCCAGGTGGAATAAAGGTATGAAAATTTTATTTTATCATGCAAAAATAAATGTATTTATTTATATATTTTACAAATATTATATGCTTTGTTACATGCCTATTTTAATACATGCAACTTGAATAGATTAGGTTCTGGGCGGAGCATTTTTCGCTGCGTGATTTTAAAAAAAAAATGTTTTAAAATCCCTTGTGCTCCCATCCCCTATTTACATGCCTAGCGTAGGACCTTGTCAAACCACCTGCACCATGTAACTAACAGTGGTATCAGAGCCAGGTTACAGGTGTAATTTATTCATGTATGCATGTATGTAGATTAAAATTGGTTTAATCTAACGATGTATCAAGATTCTTTTTGGAACCTAGTTGAGACCTTCACCACGACCGTGTATCTTTGACACGATACGGATCGTCTATGTTGGCATTTTCAGAAAGATCCTTAAAGGATATAAAATTAAAAAAAAATTGTTTTAATTTTTAGATACATGAAATTGGCATGTTTTATTGGATATAAAATTTATAAAATATAATGATGCATGATTTTTGTTATGTAAAATTGTTTTACATAAAGACTTAATTAAAAATTATTTTAATTAAGAATTTGGCTTAATAAATTATTAGGTTTATGAAATCTAATTTGACATGAATAAGCCATTTTGGGTTAATTGGGTTAGTTCTCTAATTGGGTCCTTAACTGGGTTAGACCTAGGTTTAGTTGAACCAGATAAAAGAAGATTAATCAAAAGTTGATTAAGGTCTTTCTTTAGAACTATCTAATAGTTAGATTAGTTGATCCGTTCATCTAAAATGGATCCAATTAGTAGCTTAGTGGACGCCCAAGTCTTTAGGCTAGTCTGATCGAGTCTGGTAAACCGATTGGTGTCAGGTAGGTTTGGCATTGTGATCATGGTTGTATGAGGCTACCTCTTTCCTGGCCAACTTGGTTGGTGTCTAGGAAAGATGGTTAATGGAAGATACTCACCCATGATCTCACATACCTGGCTAGTCGAGTCGACCAGAACTGATTGGAAAAGCTCAATGACTCGAGTTAACCCATGTCACCCAGGTTGATTGGTCTGACTGATCTATAGGTGCCCATGGATCGTTTGTTGATTCATATCAACCCTCCTGGAATCTGATTGATTCAATGGGAGGATGATCCATGTCCTTATCTTTTTCCTCTGTCACAATTAAAAATCCTCTATAATTATTAGGTCCTTAAAAAGACTAAGTCAAGGTGTTGACAGTGTCTTAGCCTCCCATTAAGTCAGTTAGAAATATGTCCACTAGCTTGGTGTGCATCGGTAGTTCCAAAGAATGGGTGTACATCCGACGACTGGAATTTTTATCTGATCGATGATGGTTCAATGTAACCTCCTTAACGGGACCAGGTGGGCCGGCCAAAGTCGAGCTTGGTCTTTTGTTAGCTGGAAGCATTGGATTTATCATTTTAATGGTTGGACCTAACCAGAGACCCGCAATAGGAGGCCCCAAGGCTGATTGGGTGTTCTCTAGGGCAAAATGAAATACTGAAAATTGTTTAGGAAAGAAATTGGTTTACAAACCTACCTTTAGGCTCGTATAGGTGAGCCGGCCAAAGTCGGGCTCATGTGAGGCCTATTGGATTTCAGTACCCACTTGAAAAAGTGTTTTCATGGATTAGAGTTAGAGGCTACCAATCTTAAAAAATTAGTGGGAGAAACCTTTAGACTAAAGTCCAAGTCTTTTGGTTTAAATTAATTCATATACTTATGTGGTCTTATTTTCTTTTCAGATGTCTTCAAACTTATCGCTCCGGTCACTTCTCGACAACGAGAAGTTAAAAGGTCACAACTTCGATAGTTGGTATCGAAGATTGAGAATCGTTCTGGAGCATGAACGGATCCTTTATGTGATAATGGATCTGGCACCTGAAATCCCTCCCGTTAATGCATGGAGTGCGGTCAGAGATGCTTATCTGAAGTGGGTCTCTGATCAGGCTACTGTCCGTTGCATTATGTTAGCGACGATGAATGACGAGTTCAGTCGCAAATTTGAGGAGGCCCAACCTGATGAAATCCTTCAAAAGTTGAAGGAATCCTTCAGCACCCCGGATGATGTAGAACAGTACAAAGTGTCTTGTGCCATCTACAACTCCAAGATGCCGAATGGTGGTTCAGTCACTGATCATGTATTGTACATGATCGAGCTGATTGAAAAACTGGGCAAACTCGGATGCCCCTTGCACGAGTAGCTCGGCAAGGATGCGATACTGAATTCTCTTCCCTCCTCCTATCTTGATTTTCTCGATCATTACAGAATGAACAAGCCTGCAGTCAACTATCATGGTCTTTTGGGGTTGCTGCAGACTTTCGAGAAAGACCACCAACTGAATAAAGGGGTGGTAAATTTAGTAGGAGGAAGTAGAGGTCGTCGTCCCTTTAAGAAAGGGAAGAAGAAAATAAATATGAAGAGAAAGAAGGTGTAGAATGCTCCTGGTCCTAGTCAGACCAGGAAGTATAAGGCTGATCAGTCTTCTGCAGAGTGCTTCTACTGCAAGAAGAAGGGACACTGGAAGAGGAACTGTCCTCTTTATATTACGTCCCTTGATCCGATCAGGCCGAGGAAGCAGAAGTCTGCTGAACAAGGTATTTAGATGATAAAACCTTGTAATTACTCAATTGTTGATACTGCTAACTGGGTATTGGATACTGGTAGTCCAATTCATGTTTGTAATTCGTTATAGGGACTTCAAGTTAGCAGAAGATTTGAAGATGGAGAACAGTTTCTGAGCGTCGAGAATGGAAATCGTGTTCCAGTACTGGCGGTCGGAGTCCTGCGTCTTGTCTTTGAGTCTTGTACTGTCGAACTAGTCGACTGTCACTATTGTCCTAGTTTCATTATGTGCATAATCTCTGTAGGCTTTTTGGCTAATTATGGTTTTGAACTATCAATAAAAGGAGATTTTTGCAATATTATTTTGAATAACTCTGTGATAATGAAAGCTAGATTAAATAATGGCATATATGTACTATCAAGGCCTGTTAGTGTAATGTACACTTCTAGCAAACGCCCAAGGTTAGATAATGTCAATGATTTGTATCTTTGGCACTGTAGGCTAGGTCATATTAACCAAAATAGGATAAACAAGATGCGAGGAGTGGACTCCTCGAGGTCAGTGATTCTGAATCACTGCCCACTTGTGAATCCTGTTTACTTGGTAAAATGATCAAATCACCTTTTACTGGAAAAGGTGAACGAGCTACAGAACTTCTAAGTCTAATACATACTGATGTATGTGGACCGATGACAGTTAGTGCCAAAGGAGGATACAAATATTTCATTACTTTTACAGATGACTTTTCGAGGTTCGGTTATGTCTTTCTAATGAGACATAAGTCTGAGTCATTTGAAATATTCAAACGATATCGTAATGAAGTAGAAAAGCAAACTAGAAAAAGTATTAAAACTCTTCGATCTGATCGAGGTGGTGAATACTTATTTGGTGCTTTTTTGACATATCTTGAGAAGAATGGAATTCTCTCACAGTGGACTCCTCCAGGAACACCATAGTTGAATGGTGTGTCCGAAAGGAGGAATCGAACCTTGTTGGACATGGTTCGATCCATGATGGGTTTTGCAACTTTGCCACTATCCTTTTGGGTATATGCGCTTCAGACAGCCTGTTACTTATTAAATGATATTCCAAGTAAGTCTGTTGTCTCCACTCCGTATGAGATGTGGACTGGACATAAACCCTCAATCTCACACCTTCAGGTCTGGGGTTGTCCGGCTTACGTAAAGCATTTAGACTCAGACAAACTTGGTCCTAGGTCTGATCGGTGTTTATTCATTGGTTATCCTAAGAAAACCAAAGGGTATTTCTTTTACTTGAAGAATGAACAAAAGGTGTTCGTTGCTCTTAGAGCTATCTTTTTGGAAAAGGAGTTCCTTGGAGAAGGAACTATAGCTTCTAAGATTGAACTTAATGAAGTTCAGCCAATAGAAGAACCTACACACTCTAAGGACATCGTAGAACCGGCTATGATTGAATCACACCCAGAACCCATTAGGAGATCCGGTAGAATACCGCGTCAGCCGGACAGATACTACGGTTTCATGGTCCGGGACGACGATCCTATTGAGCTCGATGATAACAATGAGGATCCGATCACCTATATGGATGCACTTCAGAGATCTGACTCTGAGGCATGGCTTGGAGCCATGCGATACGAAATGGAGTCTATGGAAATCAACAATGTTTGGACATTGGTTGATCCACCTGAAGGAATAAAATCCATCGGGTGTAAATAGATCTTCAAACGGAAAAGGGGCGCAGATGGAAAGGTAGAGACCTAAAAAGCTCGTCTGGTTGCCAAGGGATATTGTCAGTGATATGGTATCGATTATGACGAGACTTTCTCCCCTGTGGCAATGCTCAAATCCATTCGGATCATGCTTGCTCGGCAGCATATTTTGATTATGAGATCTAGCAGATGGATGTCCGAACCGCTTTCCTAAATGGGGAGCTGGAAGAAGAGGTGTATATGATATAGCCTGAAGGGTTCACATCCACAGATGATTCAAAAGTATGCAAGTTGCAGAGGTCCATCTATGGACTTAAGCAAGCGTCTCGAAGTTGGAACTTACGGTTTGATAGGTGTATCAAATCGTATGGCTTCGTTAGGAATGGAGAAGAACCGTGCATCTATAAATGGGTTAATGGTTTTGTGATTGTATTCCTAATACTGTATGTTGATGACATTCTCTTAATCGGGAATGATGTCGCAGCATTACAAGGAATAAAGGTCTGGTTATCATCTCAATTCTCCATGAAGGACTTGGGTAAAGCTTCTTACATACTAGGTATGAAGATTTATATAGATAGATCTAAGAAGCTTTTAGGATTGTACCAGTCTACGTACATTGACACCGTGCTGAAACGGTTCAGCATGAAAAATTCCAAGAAAGGCTATCTCCCGATAGGTTATGGAATTACTCTTTCCAAGAAGGATTGTGCAACAACTCCTGAGGAAAGAGAGCGCATGAGTAGAGTACCTTATGCTTCTGCAGTAGGCTCTATCATGTATGCTATGACTTGTACTAGACCAGACGTGGCATACTCACTAGGAGTAGTGAGAAGATACCAGTCTGACCCAGGTGAGGCGCATTGGAAGGTGGTTAAGTCCATCCATAAGAATTTAAGAAATACTAAAGATCAATGGCTGATTTATGGAGAATCTGACTTGAAACGTGTGGGGTACTCTGACTCCAGTTTCCAGTCGGACAGAGATGATAGCAAGAGTGTGTCAGGGTTTGTATTTATCCTGAATGGAGGAGCGATCTGCTGGAAAAGTTTCAAGCAGCCAAATGTTGCAAACTCGGTATGCGAAGCAGAATATATTGCAGCATCAGATGCAGCAAAGGAAGCTGTATGGTTGCGGAAGTTCCTTGGAGAGCTAGGGGTGGCACCTTCCCTAGATGGTCCTGTTCCGGTGTACTGTGACAGCATTGGAGCCATTGCTCAAGCTAAGGAGCCTAAAGCTCATCACCGCACCAAGCACATACTGCGGCGCTACCACCTCGTACGAGAAATCATGGAACGAGGTGACATCAATCTTCTAAAGATCGATGGAAAAGAAAATCTGGCCGACCCCTTCACTAAAGCCCTCGGAATAAAAGAGTTCGACTATTATAAATGGGAAATGGGTATTAGATACTCTTCTGATTGGCTTTAGTACAAGTGGGAGTTGTTGGGAATTGTGTCCCAAAGCCAATCACCTGGATTGTAGGCGGTTGTGCTGAGTATTGTATTCATTTTACGAATTAATAAAATATTATTTTGGCAACTCATCACATATTGTATTTCCCTGAAATGAGCTCTTTCCATGTGATGAAGTCCTTAGGACTACAATGACTTCGATACAGACAGGATGTATCGAGTGGTCCTTAAACCCAGTTCATAACCAAAGGATATATTGTACTGGATGGCAATATATCAAGTATAGGTTTTTGCAGTTCACATCGTTTGGTTGTTCTCTTGACCAAATGAGTGTGGTGACACTGATGTGATCTGTAAGTGGGATATATGATATCTCATTGAATGTGACTCCGTGCAGCCCCTTTCTGCCAAAGGGAAACTCACGATTGGATATGGGTATATGTGTCCCTCTGACCTGAGGTCATCACGGTAGCTTGCAAGCAACTTGTTGGATCGATGCCCCTAACCATTCTTACAAAAGGAACGTCCCTATTATAAGAGGCAGGTTTATCTCTCTTAAACCAGCGCAGCAACCGGGCACTCGAGTCGACCCCTCCGCCGACCCCCGCAAGAGCAACCCAGGGTACTCACCCTCGAGTCGGCTCGCTGGAGATGAGCACCGCAGCACCAACCAAGGGATGTCGACGTGGCACCAGACCCGACTTACCGATGGCACCCACACCCAGTGGGCCCAGACCCTACACTGGACACACGCCACGAGGGTGCGAGCTGGCCCAGCCAACAATCCCCCCCCCAGCGAAACGACCGAGTTTTTCCCCCTGCGGAGACTCGAACCCGAGACCTCCGGCTCTGATACCAATTGTTGGATCGATGCCCCTAACCATTCTTACAAAAGGAACGTCCCTATTATAAGAGGCAGGTTTATCTCTCTTAAACCAGCGCAGCAACCGGGCACTCGAGTCGACCCCTCCGCCGACCCCCGCAAGAGCAACCCAAGGTACTCACCCTCGAGTCGGCTCGCTGGAGACGAGCACCGCAGCACCAACCAAGGGATGTCGACGTGGCACCAGACCCGACTTACCGATGGCACCCACACCCAGTGGGCCCAGACCCTACACTGGACACACGCCACGAGGGTGCGAGCTGGCCCAGCCAACACAACTCCCTGTGCTTTGGTGCCGGACTACCCGGATTTTTAATCCGGTGATGGAAGGTTTCTGGGTATAGGCAAGTACTTGTGGAGCAGTGATGGACCAAGATGGAATTGACCTGTCCGAACAGTTTGGATTGAATGTCTCGCAGTATCTCAATTTAGCAAATCCTCGACCGGGGTAGTCCCAGTGAAGAGTCACTGGGCTTGCGAGGTTGAGACACGTAGTCGACTGACTCAGTCTGGGTTGGCAGCCCAATCTCAGTCGTCATGAGCATTAGAGGTCAAAGGGATGAATTATACGGTAACCATATGCCAGAGGTTCGATAGTTTGCTCCCGCATCTTCGACCTATCCGGATGCCAGGACCCATTGCTAGATGGTTTCCTGTGCTGGTACTGGAATTGTTCCAGTGCTACCGTTTAGGTTCGAACCTACGAGGTCACACGCCACAGAGGATAACTCTCTGATCCGGATACCGATTACGATTAAGTATCATCTCGATTTTATGGTTATGGTATTTTTTGAGCACTCTTTTCCCCATCTTGCCCTTGTTTGAGTCAACCAGAAATTGTTCTGGGTTGACCAGCGCTCCGCCAGGATTTTTCTGAATCAGTTTTGAACTGATTTGGACTTCGTTTCGACCTTCAATTGGTTGTGAACCAATTTTTCCCTTGAACCAAATTTTAAACTGGTTCAATTAGATTGAACCACTTGGTTTAAATGGTCTTAGACCGGTATTTCTTGGACCAGTGGTTTTTCCTCTCACTTGGACCGTTTACACGGTAATAACTCTAGGAGAAAAATTCTTGCGACAAGAAGGCCAAACGTCCCAAGTAAAATCGTTGGGCATCCCTTCACATCCCTCCACCGGCTGGGTTTATTCCTCCCATTTAATGGCTATTAAATGGGTATTTTAGCAGCCGACGTCATTTGCTTTTCCCTGCCTCTTCCTCTCCCTCGTCCCTGCTGCCTTTATATTCCTGCAGTCCCCTATTTCTGCAGCAGATTTTTCATCATCGTGCAACAACACCAGGGCGTCTTCTTTGAGAGGCTGTGTGTTCTTCCTTTTTTGAGAGTTCCAACCTTGCTTCCATTGAGTGATCCTTGGGGTGGGTTTTGGAGTGTGTGAGGGAGAGAAACAAGGCATCAATTTCCTCTTTGAAGTGCTCAAAAACCTGCTCTGCAGCAAAAGAAAATTACTGCAACTTACCGTGACCTTTGTTCCTTCCAGCGGCTACACCACTCGTGGAGAAGGATCGGTGAACCCCGAGCGTGTCTCCCCTCTAGAGGGAGTATTCCTTTGCTCTTGGGAGCAAGAGGGTCGAGCCGGATTTGCTGCAGTTTCTCCAAATGCCAAGAAGATAGCTGCTGGTTTTCTGCAACCAGAAATTCTGGCAACAGTAATTTGCCAAATTTCTATAATTTTTGGGTTAAGTTTTTCTTGCAGATTTCAATTGAAGATCGAAGAGCACTTGTCCACCTTGCCGCTGCTCAAATTTGGGAGCAAACGGAGGCCCGGAAGGCAGTGTTCTGATGCCATTTTGAAAGCCCAAAACAGAGTTTTCTGCAGCCCAAGGAAGAAGATGACTGGAATAAGTTTATCCCACTTATTCCAGCCTATTCCAACTTTATCCCAGGGTTATTCCAGGTGGAATAAAGGTATGAAAAATTTTATTTTATCATGCAAAAATAAATGTATTTATTTATATATTTTACAAATATTATATGCTTTGTTACAAGCCTATTTTAATACATGCAACTTGAATAGATTAGGTTTTGGGCGGAGCATTTTCCGCTGCATGATTTTAAAAAAAAATGTTTTAAAATCCCCTGTGCTCCCGTCCTCTGTTTGCATGCCTAGCGTAGGACCTTGTCAAACCACCTGCACCATGTTCCTAACAAAGGCAATCTTCCAACATACTTTTGGATAGAAGCTGTGAACACTGCATGCTATATTTTGAACCGTATTTTGATCAGACCAATTTTAAAGAAAACCCCCTATGAACTTTGGAATGATAGAAAACCTAACATTCATTATTTTCATATTTTTGATTGTAAGTGCTTTATGTTGAATAATGGAAAGGATAATTTGAGAAATTTGACGCTAAATCTGATGAAGCAATTTTTCTTGATTATTCAACATCTAGCGAAGTCTATAGAGTATTTAACAAAAGAACATTAACTGTTGAAAAATCTGTGCATGTTATTTTTGATGAAGCCAACCCCTCACTTTCTAGAAAAGAAGAGTGCATTGACAATGATATAGGTGAAATTGATAAAGCTATGGAGGACATGAGCCTAAAGGATAAACCAACTCAAGAAAGAAAAGAAATGGTAAGCAAAGATCATGGTGATCTACCAAGAGAATGGAGGTATGTAACTTCACACCCTAAAAATTTAATTATAGGTGATCCCTCACAAGGTGTTAGGTCTAGGTCATCACTTAGAGATGCACATGATTACCTAGCATTTGTCTCACAAGTAGAACCACATAGCATAGAAGAAGCAACAAATGACCCTAATTGGATGATGACTATGCATGAAGAACTTAATCAATTTGAAAGAAATAATGTATTGACCTTAGTGAATAGACCCTCAGATCATCCTGTAATAGGAGCTAAATGGGTTTATAAAAATAAATTAGATGAAAAATGCCAAGTAATTAAGAATAAAGCTAGATTAGTGGCTAAAGAGTATAATCAAGAAGAAGAAATAGATTTTGATGAAACTTATGCACCCGTAGCAAGATTAGAAGCTATTAGATTATTACTTGCATTTGCTTGCTACATGAATTTCAAATTATTTCAAATGGATGTAAAAAATATATTTTTTAATGGATTCATTTCTGAAAAAGTTTTGTAGAACAACCACCAGGTTTTAAAAATCATGCTCTTCCAAATCATGTTTTCAAACTTAATAAAGCATTGTATGGTTTAAAACAAGTACCTAGAGCATGGTATGATAGATTGAGCAAATTTTTACTTGAAAATGATTTTATTAGAGGAAATGTAGATACAACTTTATTCATTAGAAGAAAAGAAAATGATATGTTAGTTGTACAAATTTATGTAGATGACATTATTTTTGGTGCAACAAATGAGAATTTGTATAGAGAATTTACTAAGCTTATGTAGGGCAAATTTGAAATGAGCTTGATGGGTGAACTAACCTACTTTCTTGGACTCCAAATTAAGCAAATATGAGAAGAAATATTTATCAACCAAGCAAAATACATCAAGAAAATCATTAAGAAGTTTAGTATGGAGTCAGTTAAAGAAATGAGCACATCCATAAGCCCCTCCTACATACTAGATAAAGATGAAGATGGACATAATATTGATCAAAAGCTTTATTGAGGTATGATTGGATAATTGTTGTATTTAACTACTATTAGGCCTAATATCTTGTTCAGTGTATGTATATATGCTAGATTTCAATCAAATCCTAAAGAATCACATGTACTTACTGTTAAAAGAATCATAAAATATCTAAAAGAATAAGTAATCTAGGTCAATGGTATTCTAAGCAATCTTCATTAAATTTAATTGGATTTTCTGATGCTGATTATGGTGGATGTAAAATTGATAGAAAAAGCACTAGCGGTACTTGTCAATTTCTAGGATTGAACTTAATTTCATGGCAATGTAAGAAACAAAACTCTATAGTACTATCTACTATTGAGGTAGAGTATGTGGCTGCAGGGAGTTGTTGTGCACAAGTGCTTTGGATTAAGCAACAACTAGAAGACTATGGTGTTATTCAAACTAAAATTCTAATCAAATGTGATAATACAAGTGCTATAAATTTGACAAAGAATCCAATTCAGCATTCTAGGACTAAACATATAAAAATTAGACATCACTTTATTAGGGATCATGTACAAAATGACAATATTGAACTCGAATTTATTCCAACAAAAAATTAATTAGCTGACATTTTCACTAAGCCACTTAATGAAGATAGATTTCAAATGATTATAGGAGAATTATGTTTATGTGACTTGTTTTAGTAATTTTTGACCTAATTTTTTCTAAATTAAGGAAAATTATCTAGAAAACCTCCTTAACTAATTTGAAGTAGATAACCACCTTATTTAGTATGTTCCTAGGACTAGATACCATTTTATTGGGTTTTTAGAGCTTTTTTGTTGAACCTTGCTCAAGCCGACTCAAGCAAACTAGGTTCTGGCCGAGCCCACTCGGATGTCAGGATAACCTTTTTTATATATCTCGTAGGACCCAAACCTAGGGCATACCTTTCTTATTGAATCCTAGCCGAGCAATAGAAAAGCCCTTTCCAAAACTTGGGACCACACCTCTACCCCACTTTCTTTAGATCCACTCAATCCATCTTCTCCCTCCATTGATTTGCTCTAGATGGCTCTGAAAAGAGCAATTGCTAAGAGGCCTAAACGTGTGGAATCAAGCTCCCAAAGAGAAAGAAGAACCAAAACCCGAGTTAAAGAACTTGAAGAACCAAGAAATCTATCACCTGCACCTCAAAGGAAAATCATTTCCATGGTTAATTAGCCCGTTACCAATTGAAATAAGGTAGATTTCACTTTTCTTGAGAAATTAGGACTGAGAATTGGTGAATGGATTGAAGTCCAGGGCTGGGCTTAATTTTGTTCCTTAGATATTCCCACATACCCGAGCCTTGTTAAAAACTTTTTTGAGAATTTATCTTTTGGTGAAAACTATGTTGAATAACTGTTAAAAGAATTAGAATGGTAGTTGATGAAGAGATGATTAGCAGAGTTTTGAGAATGCCCAGGGAAGGTACAAATCATCTGGTTTCAAAGGACAAACAGAAAACCCTAAGGATCATATTGAAAAGAAGAAATGTTAGTGAAATTTCAATTGTTCAAGCTAATATCTTATCATTAAAAATGAGACTATTACATAATATGATTAGCAGAATCTTTCTACCCAGGACTGGCCACTTTGACTAGGTCAGTGAAGGTGACATGGTCTTCATGAGACATGTGATTAAGGGGGAGGCCCTCAATCTGCCATCCATTATGCTTGCTCATATGTGGGACGTAGCCCGAAAGGCTAAGGCCTGCTTACTTTATGGTATGGCATTCACTCTACTGTTCAAAGATTCAAGAGTTGATTTGGCGGGTGGAGAAAGTTGCCTACTGCACTACACTGATACTTATTTGATGAAACCCTACAGAGGATGGGATATCACTAGGTTGAAGGAGTTTGGACTAAGAAAGTATCAGGTCAGAGAGTGGTTCACCAATCATTAGATGAGGATGAGGAGGCAGAGTATGGCATTGCAACTATAGAGATTGCCAGAGAGGAGTCAGATGATAAGAGTGATAGTGGCTCTAGTGACTCTGATGAGGATTCCAGTGATGAGGAGTTCCATGGATAGGCTGGACAGACCAGTAGCCCCAAGACTCTACCAGCATCATCAACAGCACTAGCAACCCATTCAGGACCCTCGACTCTAGCACCCCGACTGCTACTCAAACTTCCATTATAGAGTAGCTTACTCAGTTTACCAAGACTCTGACGAGTTCCTTTAGATCCATGTTTGATGAGCTTCGTCAGATAGTGGACCATGGACTTGAGGAGTTCAGGACAGAGCTAAGAGAGCTGATGTACAGATTTGAGACAATCAAGAGACTACAACATATGTAAGAAGATCAACAGAGAGATCTCAGAGACCTGTGCTCAGATCTTGGCAGGATTAGAGGAGCAGCAGATACATTTGTCACTCAGCAGACTGCTACTCTACAGCACATTCTGGAAGGAGTTCAGACGATACAGTCTGGGATGAGCACTGTTCTTTTTCATCTTTCTAGAGCTTCCACTTCTGCTCACCCACCACCTCAGAGTACACCTAGACATAGGTCATCCCCTCCTAGATAGCCTCCACCACATTATAGGCCTAGGATAGGACCTGCTTTCAGGACCAGGAACTTAGTAGGACCCCCTCCACCTATTAGAAGTCCCAGAGTCTATGAGACTCAGACTTTTGATGTAGGGAGTGACAGTGACTAGATTTGATATTTTTCTTGTATTACCTTTTGATATGTCATATTTTGACTATATTGAAATCATGTATTGTACCTCTTATGAAAAGTAATGAAATACTTATTTTCAAATCAATGTGCACATTTCTTACTTATCATTATCTCTTTGTTGTTGATCTCATCAATTAACCTAAAAAGGGGGAGTAACACCTCAAAAGAATATTAATAAGAATATCAAGAACTCAAAAAGAAGGTGAAATTATCTCAAATCATAATAATATTCTTATGCTATTTCAAGATTCAATGTTTGCACAGAATATTTAAGAGAAAACCTTTTTGATTAATGATAAAGAGGGGGAGTGATATTAATGATGTGCATGGAAAATTCAAAGAATATAAAAACAGGGAGAGAAATCATTTTATATATGGAAATCAAAGAAAATTTTTTGCTCTGATACTTTTGAATTCTCAAGTAACCTTGATACATCTTGATACTAAATGAAAATTAGCTTTGATAAATGAAAAGCAGCTCTGATACATTCTACTACATTATTGACTTCCATAGCTCTGATACATTTTGCTAGCTCTGATACATTCTCCAATACTATTTCTAGCTCTGATACATTTTGATATACAATTTGCCTTGATACATTATTGACAAAAATAGCTTTTGATAAATATTAACCCTGATGTACATTAGATCTATTTCAAAAGCTCTGATACTTTTTTGATAAGCTCTGATACTTTCCGATACATTCTTGACACATGTTGATACATATATATATACATCAATTTAAAATCATACACAAGTTACTTTCATATGTTTATGTGTTTATATACTCATAACTGTAAAGTTTTTACATGCCCAGTATTTTGTCATCATCAAAAAGGAAAAGATTGTTGAACCATGAAATGATTTTGATGATAACAAAATATTGGAGCATGCATTTGATTACTAACCATTTTCAAGTATTTTAAAAGTTTTTGTAGGATAATTATAATGTACAACCACTCTTCCTACAATTGTGATGTATGTCAAGTTTATTTTTGAAAGGGAACTATGTAATGAAGAGCCCAAAGAAAAACTACTTATGGATTCATGAAAATGGGCCAGTTCAATGTATTTTTCAAGTTTAAATTACTTAGATTAGGCTTTGAAGGAGTTTGAAAGCCTTTGAAGTTGGTTGGAAGCTTTTGGAAGCAATATGGAGAAGTTCGAAAGGTTTTTGACAAATCAAAGCACATTCTGAGACGCTTCCATCTCGTTCGAGAGATTGTCGAAAGATAAGAAGTCTGCATTAAAAGGGTAGAAACGAAGAACAACATAGCAGACCCGTTCACTAAGGCTCTATCACAGCGAGAGTTTGATCGCCACCTTGATTATATGGGGTTAAGATTTAATGGCAATTGGCTTTAGTGCAAGTGGGAGATTGAAAGATTGTGCCCTGAAAGCCAATTGAAATATTGTATTTCGATCCCAAAATCAATGAATTGACATTATTATAATAAAGGCATTATTTTCATCATACGCTGTGTCTTTATGATTATATGATGAACCCCATAGATTAGGGCTACGGTTCTAGGGTTATGATGAGATCATACCAGTGGGACCTAAAGCCTTAAAACCTTAATCTAAAATATTCCTGGTCGATGGGACATTGAGTTGGGGATCAATGTATCCGGAAAGACCAGCATATCCTATATATGCTTTGTGATGAGGATGACTGATCTCACAGTCACTTGTGTTTGACACTAATACTAGGATGTGAGTGTTCATTAGAGAATGAGTTCACTGAATTGATCCAAATTGAGAATATCTAATGGAACCTTATCTGTTTGTCAATAGATAATTCTCATAGTGGGAGTAGTGCATGTGGTCCTTTGACCCGAGACTACCATGGTACCTTATATATATGAATCCATACTTTGGTTCGCAATCAATCATGATACTGAGTCATGGACGAGGTGATACTGGGTATGGTGTATTGTATATGGAGGTTGTGAGTAGGTCAACAAGGAATTGATCAGCCCTAGTAAGAGGGAATTGCATCCAACTAATTTCGATCAAATGATGGATTCAGAAAATCTTTGATCAAAGTATGAACATTAGAGTTAATTTCTAATGGTTCATTAATAAATCATCATTATAAAGATTGAGCTAGGGATGAATATGAAATTGGATTTGACAAGTATCCATATTCATAATCATATTCGGGATGCAAGTTGATCAAAGGACTGAATTGCCCGGTAACTCACCACTAAAGGGTATTTTGGTAATTCCACCAAAATTCCACATCTTCCAGGTAGATATGATACGTTGCTAGATGTCAATCTTGTCTTGTAGGTATATGATTGAATTATGGTAATTCAAATCAGTTAATTAGAATTAGATTCTAATTGACCGAGTCGAGCTAGTTTGAGTTGACCTAAATCGGCTTAGTTGAGATCTAACCGAATTAAGTCAAATAGCACTGAGACCTACTGCTGGCTAGTTGTGGAACCCAATGGGTCACACACAAAAGAGAATTGATGAAGGATTTAATTTGGAATTAAATCATGTTTGCAGGATAAACACACTAGCATGTGTTGCAGACCCAATTTTATTCGAATCAGATTCGAATTTGGTTCCGAATTAGGCTTAATTGGGTTCTAATTGAACCAGATTAAGGTCTAATTTAAATTTTAGGACATTGGGCTAACCCATTACTGAACCCAAGTGAATCAGTGCACTGAGCCTCTCTCTCCAAGCCGCCCACACCCTTCCTCACCCGTGTGCGCCAAGAAGAAGAGTCCACGCGCATGTGGACTCCTCTTCACGCGCGTGAGAAGGAAATTCCATTGGAGAAAAATCAAGAAGAGGGGGCGATTTGGATCCTTGCCTAACATCCTTGGATCTGGATCTGATGGCCAGAAAAATTAATGAAAAAGATCCATCATTTTTCGGTCGCAAGTCTGTCTTCAAAAGTCGCGATTCTTCCTGAAGTTTTTCCGAGAGTCCTCGTCGAAAAAATAAAAATTAAATCGGAGAATCATGATTTTTGGTTGAGGGGACATGTGAGGAATGAGGGATCGTGATTCCTGGGGTTTCAGAGGGTTGCGATGTTTTGAGAAAATGCCCCTCTGAAATCTATAAAAGGGTTTGGGTTCTTGGAGATTTCTTTCAGATAATCAAATACAGAGATCATATTCCTCTCCTCCTCTCCAGAATACTCCTTCCCTTTATGCTTGTTGGGTATTGTTTCCCTTACAGAGATAATCTCTGTCGAAACTCGGACCCTAAACAAGAATAAGAGGAAGGTCTTGAACGGTAAAGGAAAGGGAAAAGGAAGGATCTGTTCTTCTTCTTTTCTTTCTTGAATTAAGACTTTACTTGTCTTAATTTCTTCTTCCAATTCAATTCAAGAAAAGGAATTCAAGAAAGGGAATTCAAGAAAAGAATTCAAGAAGAGGAAAGAAGGAAGAAAAGAAATTTTCAAGAAAGAAAATTTCAGCCTAAAAGTCCAAGAATTGAATTCTTGAAAAAGAATTCAAGAATAGGAGCCAAGAACAAGAAATTGTAGTCTTCATCTTTTTCTGTGTGGATCACCATTGGAGGGTGAACATTTGGGCACCTGGTGGAGATTTAAAGTTTGGATTTTAGCAATACAGGTTAGTACTTTAATATGAGTTTAAATCTTATATATACATGTTATATGTTTTAATTCTTTTAAGGAGATCTTGGGTTAAGGGTTTGGTGAAGATTTCATAAAGATAAAAATTTTGAAATCTATGTTTCCGCCTTGCCACCGAACCCTACAGTGGTATCAGAGCCTCCTTATTAAGATTAAAATATATATGCTGATTTTTAGATGCATATGTATATAAGTAACATATGATATTGTATATGTTTGATGTAATGTCACCAATTAGGGTTTTCACTCAAACCCTAATTGTTGTAGAGATATGTTTAGACATATAGTCATCATACTGAAATTAGGTTGCCCTGGCATAATGGTGGATCCATTATATGGTAAATGGTTGTCCTAGTATGATGATACACTAATCACATATTTGTGTTAATTATGCATATATGTTTGATGTATGCCACTAATTAAGGTTTTCAGTTAAACCTTAATTTGTATAAAGATATGTTTAGCCTTCTAGTCATTATACTAAAATAAGGTTGCCCTGGCATAATGGTTGATCCATTATGTGGTAAATGGTTGTCCTAGTATGATGACACACTAATCACATATTTGTGTTAATTATGCATATATGTTTGATGTATGCCACTAATTAAGGTTTTCACTTAAACCTTAATTTGTATAGAGATATGTTTAGCCTTCTAGTCATCATACTGAAATAAGGTTGCCCTGGCATAATGGTGGATCCATTATGTGGTAAATGGTTGTCCTAGTATGATGGCACACTATGGCACATATTTGCTAGGTTATATAAAAATGTGCTTTGTTTTAATAAAGCCCTCTTTAAAAACATATTAAGTTTTAGTGTCATATACCAAAAGCAAAAATAATCAATATGATTAGTTTATCATTCGGTGTCTAGGAAAAGTGGTTCATGATCGGTAAAGAGGACGTGGTTTTTAATTGGTTCCGTTGACTAACCTGGCCAATTCTTATTGGTGTCTAAGAAAAGCAACGGGGGGACTCCCACCACTCTCAGACTTACCTGGCCGATAAGATTAACTTAATTATTAATTGATATGCTTAGTGTAATATTCACTACATGTGGCCTTCCTTCATGCCAAGTCATTATTATGTTATGATCCATATTAGGCTTGTTGTGTACACACAAGGCCTTTTATGGTGACTAACATAATTTTGGCTTGGTACATTTGATGTTTATGGCATGATTTAATATAATACTTTGTTGTGTACACACAAGGGTATTATAATTAATATTATGACTATATAATAATGAAGGGTCTAACTTAACTAAAATATTATAGTTTGTTGTGTACACACAAGACTATTAATATTTTAGAGGCCAAGATAAGTTGAGAATTGTATGAGTTACAATAGGAAAGAGTTTTCCTACCTTTGAACTTATATAAGATTTGTTGTGTACACACAAGGTCTTTTGTAAGGAATTAGGATCTCAACCCCATTAAGAGAACCAATTAGGGTTTTCTCGATCATTATATGGAGGGTTATGATGCTTGATAAAATAGTGGGAGACATAATTAAGTTAAAGTCCTAATTTAATTATGTTTTGTCAACATTGGTTGTTTGCTTATGTAATGTTCTTTGTTAATGTAGATTAAATGGCCTCTTCACTCTCACTCCGTAGCATTCTTGATGCAAATAAATTGATTGGAGCAAACTATGTTGATTGGTTGAGAAACCTGAAGATAGTACTCAGCCAAGAAAGAATTTCTTATATTCTTGATACCCCAACCTTGGAACCATTAGGGGAAGATGACTCGCAAGAGGATAAGACCACATATAACATGTGGCAAAATGACTCACTTACTGTCAAGTGTATAATGCTTGCCTCTATGACCAATGAGTTACAGAGGCAACATGAAAGCATGGACATAAACTCCATATTGCTCAATCTAAAAGAACTTTATGGAGAACATAGTCGAACTGCAAGATATAAAATATCTAAGCAGTTATTCCGTGCAAGGATGACAGAAGGTACATCCGTACAAGACCATGTATTAAAGGTTATTGACCTAATCACCCGATTGGGTCAATTGGGTTTTGTTATGGATGGGGAGCTGAATCAGGATTTAATCCTGCAGTCACTCCCAGAGTCATTTTCACAGTTTGTTCTTAATTATCATATGAACAAACTTAACACTTCCTTGCCTGAGCTGTTGAATATGTTAAAAACAGCAGAGAGCCATTTAAAGAAAAATAAGGCTCCACTTCTTCTTATGGATGGTGTAAACAAGAAGAAAATAGGCAAAAAGGGTTCCAAGAGGAGGTTGAACCCAAAAGGGGGCATCAAGAAAAAGAAAGGAAAGAAGGCCTCCAGACAAATGACCTGCTTTCATTGTGGCAAGCCGGGTCACTGGAAAAGAAACTGCAAGGTTTACCTTGCAATTATGAAGCCTGGTGCTAGTGATGCACCAAAAGGTATGTATGAGATACATACAATTTTCTCATTAGACTTTTCTAATTCAAACTCTTCGGTATTGGATACTGCTTGTGGTCATCATATCTGCAAATCATTGCAGGGACTATAGAACATTAGAGTTTTGAAGGAAGGCGACTTCAAGCTCTACGGTGCTGGAGGAGATTCCATCCAAGCAGAAGCTGTAGGGACTTATATATTGAAGCTGCCTTCTGGGAAGATTTTAGAGTTAAAAAATTATTATTTTATGCCTAGAATCATTAGAAACATCATATCTGTACCCTTGTTACTTAAACAAGGATATATTATGAATGTAATGAGCAGTGGCTGCTCAATCAATTTTTCTAATGAAATAAAATTTAATGGCATATTTTGCAATGGTCTCTTAACTCTATCTTCTGATGACAATATACTACATGTTAGTAATAAACGAAAAAGAGATGAAGTAAACAATACTTTACTTTGGCACTGTCATCTTGGACATATTAGTGAGCAAAGGATTAACAAGTTATACAAGGAAAAATTCCTTAATCCTTATGACTATGAATCATTAGGAACTTGTGAATCATGTCTCATGGATAAAATGACCAAGACTCCATTTAGTGGACATAATGAAAGGACAACTGAGTTATTAGGACTCATACACACTGATGTATGTGGACCTATGATAACTCAGGCCAAGGGTGGATACTCATATTTCATCACATTCACTGATGATTTTTCAAGTTACGGATTTGTGTATCTAATGAAACATAAGTCCGAAGCTTTTGAAAAATTTTTAGAGTATCAAAGTATGGTAGAGAAACAAACGGGGAAAAGTATTAAGATCCTTCAATCAGATAGAGGAGGTGAATACTTATCCACCGAGTTTCTTGATCACCTTAAAGAAAAGGGAATCATCTCTGAATGGACTCCTCCTTACACACCACAATTAAATGGTGTTGTTGAAAGGAGAAATCGTACTTTATTAGATATGGTACGGTCCATGATGTGCTTCACAGACTCACCTGTTTCTTTCTGGGGATATGCCTTGGAAACAGTGGCTAATATTTTAAATAGAGTACCATCCAAATCTGTATCTAGCACTCCATATAAGTTATGGAGGGGAAAGAAACCCAATCGTAAGTATCTTAAGATATGGGGATGTCCAGCCTATGTCAAAAGAAATTTTGGACATAAGCTTGATGTTAGAGCAGAAAAGTGTCTATTTGTTGGATATCCTAAAGATAGTATAGGATATCTGTTCTACCACCCTACTGAACAAAACGTTTTAGTCAGTAGGCATGCCACTTTTATGGAGAAAGAGTTCATCATACAAAAGGGCAGTGGGAGAAATATTGAACTTGAAGAAGTTCAACAAGTAGATACATCTCAACCAAATCATAACATAGTTAGTATAGAACCTGAACACACCACTCCTATCCGTAGGTCTGATAGGGTGCGACATGCACCTGAGAGGTATGGGTTCATTATTGAAAATAATGAAGCCCGAATCATTGATAATGATGAGCCTCTAACATATACGGATGCTGTCATGAGTAGTGACTCAGATAGATGGCTGGAAGCCATGAGATCCGAAATGGACTCCATGTTTGTCAACCAAGTATGGACTTTGGTTGATGCACCAGAGGGTGTTAACCCTATTGGATGCAAATGGGTCTATAAGAAAAAGATTGGGGCAGAAGGCCAAGTTGAAACTTATAAAGCCATATTAGTGGCTAAGGGTTTCAGACAAAAACAGGGAATAGATTATGATGAAACATTTTCTCCTATTGCAATGCTCAAATCTATCCAGATCATGCTTGCTATAGCAGCATATCATGATTATGAAATCTGGCAGATGGATGTGAAAACCGCATTCCTCAATGGTTTCCTTGAGGAAGAGGTTTATATGTCACAGCCAGAAGGTTTTATCTCGGAGACTAAACCTAATCAGGTATGTAGGCTGAAGAAATCTATTTATGGATTAAAGCAAGCATCTAGGAGTTGGAACATCCGATTTGATAAGACAGTCAAAGAATTTGAATTTATCAAAAATGAGGATGAACCTTTTGTGTACAATAAGACTAGTGGGAGTGCTATAGTTTTCTTGGTTCTGTATGTAGATGACATACTCTTCATTGGGAATGATATCCCAATGTTACAATCAGTCAAGGTATGGTTATCTAAACAATTTTCCATGAAAGACTTGGGAGAAGCATCTTATATACTAGGCATCAAGATCTATAGAGATATATCTAGGAGGATGCTAGGTTTATCCCAGTCTAGGTACATTGACCAAGTGCTAAAAAGATTTAGCATGGAGGAAAGTAAAAGAGGTTACTTACCTATTGGTCATGGCATACATCTTTCTAAAAAGATGACTCCTAAGACACCCGAAGAAAGAAGTAGAATGAATTCTATAGCTTATGCTTCGGCAGTAGGGTCTATTATGTATGCTATGTTATGTACTGGGCCTGATTTGGCATATGCCTTAGGTATAGCTAGCAGGTTTCAGGCTGATCCAGGAGAGGATCATTGGAAGGCTGTGAAAAATATTCTTAAGTACTTAAGAAGAACTAAGGATATTTTTCTAATATACGGAGGATCTGATCTTAAACTAGAAGCTGATTCAGATTCTAGTTTTCAATCAGATCCAGATGACAGCAAATCTATATCTGGGTATGTTTTTATCCTAAATGGAGGAGCTGTAAGCTTGAAGAGTTCTAAACAACAAACTGTAGCTGACTTAACAACTGAGGCAGAGTACATTGCTGTTAGTCAAGCTGCAAAGGAAGCTGTCTGGATGAAGAAGTTTATATTAGAGTTGGGCGTAGTTCTTGAGATTGAAGGTCCAGTATCACTTTACTGTGATAATACTGGGGCTGTTGCTCAAGCAAAGGAACCAAGAGCTCATCACAAATCAAAGCATATTCTGAGACGCTTCCATCTCGTTCGAGAGATTGTCGAAAGACAAGAAGTCTGCATTAAAAGGGTAGAAACGAAGAACAACATAGCAGACCCATTCTCTAAGGCTCTATCACAGCGAGAGTTTGATCACCACCTTGATTGTATGGGGTTAAGATTTAAAGGTGATTGGCTTTAGTGCAAGTGGGAGATTGAAAGATTGTGCCCTGAAAGCTAATTGAAATATTGTATTTCGATCCCAAAATCAATGAATTGACATTATTATAATAAAGGCATTATTTTCATCATACGCTGTGTCCTTATGATTATATGATGAACCCTATAGATTAGGGCTATGGTTCTAGGGTTATGATGAGATCATACCAGTGAGACCTAAAGCCTTAAAACCCTAATCTAAAATATTCCTGGTCGATGGGACATTAAGTTGGGGATCAATGTTTCCGTTAAGACCAGCACATCCTATATATGCTTTGTGATGAGGGTGACTGATCTCACAGTCACTTGTATTTGACACTAATACTAGGATGTGAGTGTTCATTAGAGAATGAGTTCACTGAATTGATCCAGATTGAGAATATCTAATGGAACCTTATCTGTTTGTCAATAGATAATTCTCATAGTGGGAGTAGTGCATGTGGTCCTTTGACCCGAGACTACCATGGTACCTTATATATATGAATCCATACTTTGGTTCGCAATCAATCATGATACTGAGTCATGGACGAGGTGATACTGGGTATGGTGTATTGTATATGGAGGTTGTGAGTAGGTCAACAAGGAATTGATCAGCCCTAGTAAGAGGGAATTGCATCCAACTAATTTCGATCAAATGATGGATTCAGAAAATCTTTGATCAAAGTATGAACATTAGAGTTAATTTCTAATGGTTCATTAATGAATCATCATTATAAAGATTGAGCTAAGGATGAATATGAAATTGGATTTGACAAGTATCCATATTCATAATCATATTCGGGATGCAAGTTGATTAAAGGACTGAATTGCCCGGTAACTCATCATTGAAGGGTATTTTGGTAATTCCACCAAAATTCCACATCTTCCAGGTAGACATGATACGTTGCTAGACATCAATCTTGTCTTGTAGGTATATGATTGAATTATGGTAATTCAAATCAGTTAATTTGAATTAGATTCTAATTGACCGAGTCGAGCTAGTTTGAGTTGACCTAAATCGGCTTAGTTGAGATCTAACCGAATTAAGTCAAATAGCACTCGGACCTACTGCCGACTAGGTGTGGAACCCAATGGGTCACACACAAAAGAGAATTGATGAAGGATTTAATTTGGAATTAAATCATGTTTGCAGGATAAACACATTAGCATGTGTTGCAGATCCAATTTCTATTCGAATCAGATTCGAATTTGGTTCTGAATTGGGCTTAATTGGGTTCTAATTGAACCAGATTAAGGTCTAATTTAAATTTTAGGACATTGGGATAACCCATGGCTGAACCCAAGTGAATCAAGTGCACTGAGACTCTCTCTCCAAGCCACCCACACCCTTCCTCACCCGCGCGCGCCAAGAAGAAGAGTCCACGCGCGTGTGGACTCCTCTTCACGCGCGTGAGAAGGAAATTCCATCAGAGAAAAATCAAGAAAAGGGGGCGATTTGGATCCTTGTCTAACATCCTTGGATCTTGGTCTGATGGCCAGAAAAATTAATGAAAAAGATCCATCATTTTTCGGTCGCAAGTCCGTCTTCAAAAGTCGCGATTCTTCTTGAAGTTTTTTCGTGAGTCCTTCTTGTCAGAAAAATAAAAATTAAATCGGAGAATCATGATTTTTGGTTGAGGGGACGCGTGAGGAATTAGGGATCATGATTCCTGGGGTTTCAGAGGGTTGTGATGTTTTGAGAAAATGCCCCTCTGAAATCTATAAAAGGGTTTGGGTTCTCGGGGGTTTCTTTCAGATAATCAATTACAGAGATCATATTCCTCTCCTCCTCTCCAGAATACTCCTTCCCTTTATGCTTGTTGGGTATTGTTTCCCTTACAAAGATAATCTCTGTCGAAACTCTGACCCAAAACAAGAGTAAGAGGAAGGTCTTTAAGGGTAGAGGAAAGGGAAAAGGAAGGGTATTTCTTTTCTTTCTTGAATTAAGACTTTACCGTTCAAGAAAGAAAATTTTAGCCTAAAAGTCCAAGAATTGAATTCTTGAAAAAGAATTCAAGAAGAGGAGCCAAGAATAAGAAATTGTAGTCTTCATCTTTTTCTGTGTGGATCACCATTGGAGGGTGAACATTTGGGCACCTGGTGGAGATTTAAAGTTTGGATTTTAGCAATACAGGTTAGTACTTTAATATGAGTTTAAATCTTATATATACATGTTATATGTTTTTATTCTTTTAAAGAGATCTTGGGTTAAGGGTTTGGTGAAGATTTCATAAAGATAAAAATTTTGAAATCTATGTTTCCGCCTTGCCACCGAATCCTACAGTGGTATCAGAGCCTCCTTATTAAGATTAAAATATATATGCTGATTTTTAGATGCATATGTATATAAGTAACATATGATATTGTATATGTTTGATGTAATGTCACCAATTAGAATTTTTACTCAAACCCTAATTGTTGTAGAGATATGTTTAGACATCTAGTCATCATACTGAAATAAGGTTGCCCTGGCATAATGGTGGATCCATTATGTGGTAAATTGTTGTCCTAGTTGAAAGGGATATGCCCTATAAGCCAATCAATATTGTATCTCCCAAATCAATGTAATTGACAATATTCTAATAAAGGCACATCCCATGTATACTGGAAAGGGTGACAGCTCTCATAGTCACTTGTGTATGACATTAATACTAGGATGTGGGTGCTCATTAGTGAATGAGTTCACTGATATGATCCAACTTGAGAACATCTAATAGAGTCTTAGCTACATATCAATAGAAGGTTCTCATAGAGGGAGTGGTACAAGTAATCCTTTGACCTGAGACTGCCATAAGTACCTTATGTACATGAATCCATCATTTGGTTCAATCCTAATCATGACATTGAGTCATGCACAGGATTGATACTGGGAATGGTGAATTGTATATGAAGGTAATGAGTAGGTCAACAAGGAATCGATCACTCTTAGTAAGAGGAGATTGCATCCAGCTAGTTATCAATCGGATGATGATTCAGGGAATCTTTGATCAAAGTAAAGATATTAGAGATGGTTTTTAATATCAAGATAATTGAATCATCAATATAAGATTGAGCTAGAAATAAATATAATATTGGATTTGATATATATCCATATCCATAATTATATTTTGGGTGCAGGCTGATCGAAAGATTTAATTGTACGGTAACTTTCTACTGAAGGATAGTTTTGATATTTCATCAGAATTTTCATATCTTCCGGGTAGACATGACACGTTGCTAGATGTCAATCTTGTCTTGTGGGTTGATCAAATTTAAAGATCACTTATTAGGAAGAGTCTTAATTGATCAAGTCGGGTAAGCTCGTTTTGACCTAAATCGATTAGAAAGTGTTCTAATCAAGTTAGGTCAACTTGTACTCAGACCTATTGCCGGCTGGATATGGAACCCAATGGATCACACACTTGAGAGGATTGATCAAGAGTTTAATTTGTAATTAAATCATCTTTGTAGGATAACACTCTAGCAGGTGTTGCAAACCATAGCTGCTATTCGAATTGGATTTGAATTAGGGTTCCGAATTGGATCAATTTGGGTTCTAATTGGACCTAATTAGACCCTAATTAAATATATAGGACTTTGGGCTAACCCATGGCTAAGACTACATCTTAATTAACACCCAAGCCCATCCATATAGGCTGCCCAAATTTTTTGTGCGCGTGGATAAGAGGAAAGACTCCACGCGCGCATGGACACTTCATGCGGCATGAAGTCTTCTTATTTCACCACAATTTTTGCATTTTGGCCAGTTATTTTCTATTAGCGCATCTCCTAATGACCATTAGATGGTCATCTAACGATTTGGGGATTTTGAGAAAGATAAAAGGTGCTAACTCTTCCCGGTTGCGCGATATAACATCTCTTCAAAGACCGAAACATCGCGACTTCCTTCTTCTTAAAACTTCATGACTTTTCTTTTAAGAAGAGTCATGAGTTTGAATCTGAAGGGCCGTGAGAAGGAAGGAGAGGGCATGATAAATGTGGAAAGCCGTGAGAAATAGTTTACGGAGAGTTGTGTTCTTTTGAAAAGACATCTTTTTGTAGTCTATTTAAGGAACAGAGGCTTCAGGTGTTTTCCTGATGTACGACAGAAGTTTTTTTAAATTTTTCTTTCCTTTCCAGGAGACTGATTCCTCCTTAGCTTGTTTAGGACACAAGAGTTTTCATTTTACAGAGTTCTCTTCTCTGTTGAAACTCAAGTCTAAAACAAGAGATAGGAAGAATCTCTCGAACGATAAAAGAAAAGAAGATATACTCTATTTTTATTTCCTTTTACATTAAGACATTAGTGTCTTAAATCATCTTCCTCCTTCAAGACAAGAGTGTATTCTTAGGACAAGGTCTTAAGAAAGGGAGAGGAAGAAGAAAGAAAGGAAGTAAGAAGTCCCTGCCTTGGAGTTTTTTAGCCATACTCCTCTTGAGTTCTAGGAGAAGAATTCAAGTGAAGGAACTTTTGAAGAAGCAAGCATCTTGATCAATTTTCTTGTGGATCACCATTGGAGGGTGGACATTTGGATGCCTGGTGAATTCAAAAGGGTCATTCAACATCAAGTTTTGATTCTACATCAAAATTGGATTTAGCGATAACAGGTTGGTGCCCTAATTCTAATAGTGTAGGTTTGCATGTTTCTCATATGTTTTAATCCTGAATAAGGAGATCCTGGCTAAGGGTTTTTGGTGTAAATCTCAACATTTTGAAATTATATTTTTGCTGTGGTGCACTAGAACCCTTTCAGTGGTATTAGAGCCACCCTTATTACAGTTAAAACATATTGAAATTATTTATATGTGTTTTTGTTGTAGTGTCGCATGTTAGGGTTTTAAACCCTTGAATGCTGATACACTTAGCACATTTATGGGATGCATGTATGTTTGATAATTTATGCTTGATGTGTGTCACTAATTAGGGTTTTTCACTCAAACCCTAATTATTATAGAGATATGTTTAGTTTTGAAGTCATCATACTGAAATAAGGTTGCCCTGGCATAATAGTGGATCCATTATGTGGTAAATGGTTGTCCTAGTATGATGACACACTTAGCACATATTTTCTTATTTATAAGAATGATATGTTGTGATAAATTTTATAAGGATGTGCTGGAAATTTATAAATCTCTCCTCTTAAAAATTATATTAAGTCTTAGTATATTTAACTGATAAGAATTACCAGTCATGATGAACAATTGATCATTTCGGTGTCTAGAAAGGTGGTTCTGGGAAGGTAAAGAGAATTATGGTTTTTAATTGGTTCCGTTGACTGACCTAGCCAATTTTTATTGGTGTCTAGGAAAGCAACGCGGGGACTCCCACATCTCTTCCACTTTTCTGGCCGATTTGATTTAATTTAAATCTTGACTAAAATGCTTAGTGTTAAAAATACTATATATATTGGCCTTCCTTCATGTTGGATCGTTATTGTGTTATGAACCACATTAGGTTTGTTGTGTTATCTGCAAGACCAAATATGGTGATTGACATAATACTAGTCTAGTGCATAGAGATGCTTATAGCATATTCAGTATAATGCTTTGTTGTGTTATCTGCAAGGGCATTATATTTAAGTATTGACTATAAAGAAATGAAAGGGTCTTGACTTAACTAGAACATTATGGTTTGTTGTGTCTTCTGCAAGACTAATAATGTTCTAGAGGCCAAGTTACTTCTTGAGAATTATATGAGATATAATTGTAAGAGTTTCCTACCTTTAAGCTTATAAAAGATTTGTTGTGTTTTCTGCAAGATCTTTTATAAGTTATTAGGATCTCAATCTCACTAAGAAAAACTGATTTTTTTTTTTTTTTTGATTATCATAGTGAGGGCTATGATTTTTGATAAAATAGTGGGAGACATAATTAAATTAAAGACCTTATTTAATTATGTATGTCATTTCATGATTGTTTGCTTATGTATTGTTCTTTGTTAAATGTAGATAAATGGCATCTTCATTATCACTACGAAGTATCTTAGATACCAACAAACTGATTGGTCCTAACTATGTGGACTGGTTGAGAAATTTAAAGATTGTGTTGAGTTCAGAAAAACTTTTTTATATTCTTGATACCCCTAGTCTTAATCCACTAGGGGATGATGCCACACAGGAAGATATGGCCACATACAAAATGTGGTAGAATGACTCCCTCACTGTCAAGTGTATCATACTAGCCTCTATAACCAATGAGTTACAGAGACAGCATGAAAGCATGGATACTCAATCCATAATGCTCAATTTAAAAGAGCTTTATGGAGAACATAGCAGAACTGCTAGATATGAAATATCTAAGCATTTATTCCATGCTAGGATGATAGAGGGAACATCCGTTCAGGATCATGTTCTGAAAGTAATTGACTTGATCACCAGATTGGGTCAATTAGGTTTTATTATGGATGGGGAGTTGAATCAGGATTTAATCCTGCAATCACTCCCAGAGTAATTTTCTTAGTTTGTCTTGAATTATCACATGAACAAACAGAACACTTCCTTGCCTGAGCTGTTAAATATGTTAAAAACAGTGGAGAGCCACATAAAGAAAGAAAAGGCTCCACTTCTTCTTATTGATAAAACCAATAAGAAGAAATCAGGTAAAAAGGGTTTTAATAGGAAGCTAAACCCTAAGAGTGGCATCAATAAGAATAAGAAAGGAAAGAAGGCCTCCAAACAGTCGACCTGTTTCTTTTGCGGCAAAGTGGGACATTGGAAAAGGAATTGCAAGGCTTACCTTGCAACTGTGAAGCCTGGTGCATCAGATGCGCCAAAAGGTATGTATGAGATACATGCTATATTGACATTAAATTCATCTATTTCAAATACTTGGGTATTGGATACCGCTTGTGGTTACCATATATGCAAATCTTTGCAGGACCTCCACAAGCTTAAAGTATTGAAGGAAGGTGACTTCAATCTCTACGGTGCTAGTGGTGATATCATCCAAGCAGAAGCTGTAGGGACCTATATTCTGAAGTTGCATTCAGGGAAGATCTTGGAGTTAGAAAATTGTTATTATATGCCTAAGATTATTAGGAACATTATATCTATTCCCTTGTTATTAAAACAAGGATATGTAATGGATGTAACGAGCACTGGTTGCTCGATAATGTTATCTAATGAATTTGTTTGTTCTGGCATTTTTAGCAAGGGCTCTTAACTCTTTCTTCCAATGATAGTGTTTTTCATGTCAATAATAAAAGAAAAAGAGAACACTTTAATAATACTTTACTTTGGCATCATCGACTTGGTCATGTTAATGAGTCTAGGATAAGCAAGTTATACAAGGTGAAATTCCTTGATCCTTATGAATATAAATCAATAGGGACTTGCGAATCATGTCTCATGGGTAAGATGACCAAGACTCCATTTACTGGACATGGAGAAAGGTCAACTAAGTTATTAGGACTTATACATACTGATATATGTGGTCCAATGACGACTTAGGCCAGAGGTGGATACTCATATTTTATCACTTTTATAGATGATTTATCTTGGTTCGGATATGTGTATCTTATGAAACATAAATCTGAAGCCTTTAATAAATTTAAGGAGTATCAAAGTATGGTCAAAAAACAAACCAGGAAAAGTATTAAAGTTCTTCGGTCTGATCGAGGAGGAGAATACTTATCCACGAAGTTTTTAGACTATCTTAAAGTTAATGGAAGTTTGAATAGACCCCTCATACACCATAGCTAAATGGTGTAGCTGAAAGGAGGAATCGTACCTTATTAGATATGGTACGATCCATGATGTGCTTCATAAAATTATCCATTTCCTTCTGGGGTCATGCCCTAGAAACTGCTGTTTACATTCTGAACAAAGTACCTTCTAAATCCATTTTTAGTACTCCGTATGAGATTTGGAGTGGAATGAAACCATATCTTAAATATTTTAAGATATGGGGATGTCCAGCTTATGTTAAAAGAAATTTTGGACATAAGTTGGAAGCTAGAGCGGATAAATGTCTATTTGTAGGATATCCTAGAGAGGGTAAAGGATATCTGTTTTACCATCCTACTGAACGAAAGATTTTTGTCAGCAAGCATGCCATTTTTCTAGAAAAAGAGTTCATTTTAGAAAAAGGCAATGGTAGAACTGTTGAACTTGGAGAAGTACAAGAAACACAGATAGACAATTCTCAACCATTAGAACATATAGCTAGGTCAGAACCAGAACACAAAACTCCTCCCCGTAGGTCTGATAGAGTGCCACGGGCACCTGAGAGGTATGGGTTTATTATTGAAAATAATGAAGCCCAAGTCATTCAAAATGTTAAACCTCTGACCTATACGGAAGCTATCTTGAGTAGTGACTCAGATAGATGGCAAGAAGCCATGGAATCAGAGATAGACTCTATGTATGTCAACCAAGTATGGTCTTTGGACGATGCACCAGAGGGTGTTAATCCTATTGGGTGCAAATGGGTCTATAAGAAAAAGATTGGGGCTGATGGCCAAGTTGAAACCTATAAAGCCAGATTAGTGGCAAAAGGTTTTAGACAAAAACAGGGAATTGATTATGATGAAACATTCTCACCTGTAGCCATGCTCAAATCAATTCGTATTTTACTTGCTATAGCAGCATACAACGATTATGAGATCTGGCAAATGGATGTGAAGACTGCTTTTCTCAATGGTTTCCTTGAGGAAGAAGTCTACATGTCACAACCAGAAGGTTTTATTTCAAAGAATAAACCTAATCAAGTATGAGAGCTAAAGAAATCCATTTATGGATTGAAACAAGCTTCAAGGAGTTGGATCATCCGTTTTGATGAAACTATTAAATGGTTTGGTTTTATCAAAAATGTGGATGAACCCTGTGTTTATAAGAAGACTAGTAGGAGTATCATAGTCTTCTTGGTTCTGTATGTAGATGACATACTCCTCACTGGGAATGATATCCCAATGTTACAATCAGTCAAGGTTTGGCTATCAAATCAGTTTTCCATGAAAGATTTGGGAGAAGCATCCTATATACTAGGTATTAAGATCTATAGAGATAGGTCTAAGAGGATGCTAGGTTTATCCCAGTCAAGGTACATTGACTTAGTGCTGAAAAGATTCAGCAAGGATGGAAGTAAAAGAGGTTATCTTCCTATGAGTCAAGGCATACATCTTTCCAAAAGAATGTCTCCTAAGACACCTGAAGAAAGAAATAGAATGAATTCTATACCTTATGCTTCGGCAATAGGGTCCATAATGTATGCCATGTTATGTACCAGGCCTGATGTGGCATATGCTTTAGGCATTGTCAGTAGGTTTCAGGCTGATCCAGGAGAGGATCATTGGAAAGCAGTTAAAAATATTCTTAAGTACCTGAGAAGGACTAAGGATATTTTTCTGATTTATAGTGGTTCTGATCTTAGACTAGAAGCATATTATGATTCTAGTTTTCAATCAGACATTGATGATAGCAAATCCATTTCGGGATATATTTTTACCTTAAATGGTGGAGCAGTGAGTTGGAAGAGTACTAAGCAGCAGACTGTAGCTGACTCAACCACAGAGGCAGAATACATAGCTATTAGTAAAGCCGCCAAGGAAGCAGTCTGGATGAAGAAGTTCATCACAGAGTTGGGTGTTGTTCCTGAGATTGAAAACCCAGTGCCACTTTACTGTGACAACACTGGAGCTATTGCTCAAGCTAAGGAACCAAGAGCTCATCATAAGTCCAAGCACATTCTGAGACACTTCCATATCGTCCGAGAAATAGTCAAAAGACAAGATGTCTACATAAATAGAGTTGATACAAAGAACAACGTAGCAGACCCGTTCACTAAGACTCTACCACAGCGAGATTTTGATCGCCACCTCGAGGGTATGGGGTTAAGATTTAAAGGTGATTGGATTTAGTGCAAGTGGGAGATTGAAAGGGATATGCCCTATAAGCCAATCAATATTGTATCTCCCAAATCAATGTAATTGATAATATTCTAATAAAGGCATTATTTTTCGTCATATGCTGTGTTTTATTATGATGAACCCCATAGATTAGGGCTATGATTTTAGGGTTTTGATTAGATCATACCAGTGAGACCTAAAGTCTTAAAACCTTAATCTAAAATATTCCTAGTCAAAGGAACCCTGAGTAGGGGATCAGGGTTTTTTCCGGTAAGACTAGCACATCCCATGTATACTGGAAAGGGTGACTGCTCTCAAAGTCACTTGTGTATGACACTAATACTATGATGTGGGTGCTCATTAGTGAATGAGTTAACTGATATGATCCAACTTGAGAACATCTAATGGAGTCTTAGCTACATGTCAATAGAAGGTTCTCATAGTGGGAGTGGTACAAGTAATCCTTTGAACTGAGACTGCCATAAGTACCTTATGTACATGAACCCATCCTTTGGTTCAATCCTAATCATGACATTGAGTCATGCACAGGATTGATACTGGGAATGGTGAATTGTATATGAAGGTAATGAGTAGGTCAACAAGGAATCGACCACTCTTAGTAAGAGGAGATTGCATCCAGCTAGTTATCAATCGGATGATGATTCAGGGAATCTTTGACCAAAGTAAAGATATTAGAGATGGTTTCTAATATCAAGATAATTGAATCATCAATATAAGATTGAGCTAGAAATAAATATAATATTGGATTTGACATATATCCATATCCATAATTATATTTTGGGTGCAGGCTGATCGAAAGATTTAATTGTACGGTAACTTTCTACTGAAGGGTAGTTTTGGTATTTCACCAGAATTTTCATATCTTCCAGATAGACATGACACGTTGCTAGACATCAATCTTGTCTTGTGGGTTGATCAAATTTAAAGATCACTTATTAGGAAGAGTCCTAATTGATCAAGTCGGGTAAGCTCATTTTGACCTAAATCGATTAGAAAGAGTTCTAATCAAGTTAGGTCAACTTGTACTCAGACCTACTGCCGGCTGGATATGGAATCCAATGGGTCACACACTTAAGAGGATTGATCAAGAGTTTAATTTGTAATTAAATCATCTTTGCAGGATAACACTCTAGCAGGTGTTGCAAACCCTAACTTCTATTCGAATTGGATTTGAATTAGGATTTCGAATTGGATCAATTTGGGTTATAATTGGACCTAATTAGACCCTAATTAAATATATAGGACTTTAGGCTAACCCATGGCTAAGACTACATCTTAATTAACACCCAAGCCCATCCATATAGGCCGCCCAAATTTTTTGTGCGCGTGGATAAGAGGAAAGACTCCACGCGCGCATGGACTCTTCATGCGCGCGTGAAGTCTTCTTATTTCACTGTAATTTTTGCATTTTGGTCGGTTATTCTCTATTAGAGCATCTCCTAATGACCATTAGATGGTCATCTAATGGTTTGGGGGATTTTGACAAAGATAAAAGGCGCTAACTCTTCCCGGTTGCACGATATAACGTCTCTTCGGAGACCGAAACATCGCGACTTCCTTCTTCTTAAAACTTCACGACTTTTCTTTTAGGAAGAGCCGTGAGTTTGAGTCTGAAGGGCCATGAGAAGGAAGGTGAGGGCATGAGAAATGTAGAAAGCCATGAGAAATAGTTTACGGAGAGTTGTGTTCTTTTGAAAAGACATCTTTTTGTAGTCTATTTAAGGAACAGAGGCTTCGGGTGTTTTGCTGATGTACGATAGAAGTTTTTTTTTATTTTTCTTTCCTTTCTAGGAGACTGATTCCTTCTTAGCTTGTTTAGGACACAAGAGTTTCCCTTTTACAGAGTTCTCTTCTCTGTTGAAACTCAAGTCTAAAACAAGAGATAGGAAGAATCTCTCGAATGGTAAAAGAAAAGAAGATATACTCTATTTTTATTTCCTTTTACATTAAGACATTAGTGTCTTAAATCCTCCTCCTCCTTCAAGACAATAGTGTATTCTTAGGACATGGTCTTAAGAAAGGGAGAGGAAGAAGAAAGAAAGGAAGTAAGAAGTCCCTGCCGTGGAGTTTTTCAGCCATAGTCCTCTTGAGTTCTAGGAGAAGAATTCAAGTGAAGGAACTTTTGAAGAAGCAAGCATCTTGATCAATTTTCTTGTGGATCACCATTGGAGGGTGGATATTTGGATGCCTGGTGAATTCAAAAGGGTCATTCAACATCAAGTTTTGATTCTACATCAAAATTGGATTTAGCGATAATAGGTTGGTGCCCTAATTCTAATAGTGTAGGTTTGCATGTTTCTCATATGTTTTAATCCTGAATAAGGAGATCCTGGCTAGGGGTTTTTGGTGTAAATTTCATCATTTTGTAATTATCTTTTCACTGTGGTGCACTGGAACCCTTTCAGTGGTATTAGAGCCACCCTTATTACAGTTAAAACATATTAAAATTATTTATATGTGTTTTTATTGTAGTGTTGCATGTTAGGGTTTTAAACCCTTGAATGCTGATACACTTAGCACATTTATGGGATGCATGTATGTTTGATAATTTATGTTTGATGTGTGTCACTAATTAGGGTTTTTCACTCAAACCCTAATTATTATAGAGATATGTTTAGTTTTGAAGTCATCATACTGAAATAAGGTTGCCCTGGCATAATAGTGGATCCATTATGTGGTAAATGGTTGTCCTAGTATGATGACACACTTAGCACATATTTTCTTATTTATAAAATGATATGTTGTGATAAATTTTATAAGGATGTGCTGGAAATTTATAAATCCCTCCTCTTAAAAATTATATTAAGTCTTAGTATATTTAACAGATAAGAATTACTAGTCATGATGAACAATTGATCATTTCGGTGTCTAGAAAGGTGGTTCTGGGAAGGTAAAGAGAATTGTGGTTTTTAATTGGTTCCGTTGACTGACCTGGCCAATTTTTATTGGTGTCTAGGAAAGCAACGGGGGACTCCCACATCTCTTCCACTTTCCTGGCCGATTTGATTAAATTTAAATCTTGACTAAAATGTTTAGTGTTAAAAATACTATATATATTGGCCTTCCTTCATGCTGGATCGTTATTGTGTTATGAACCACATTAGGTTTGTTGTGTTATCTGCAAGACCAAATATGGTGATTGACATAATACTAGTCTAGTGCATAGAGATGCTTACAGCATATTCAGTATAATGCTTTGTTGTGTTATCTGTAAGGGCATTATATTTAAGTATTGACTGTAAAGAAATGAAAGGGTCTTGACTTAACTAGAATATTATGGTTTGTTGTGTCTTCTGCAAGACTAATAATGTTCTAGAGGCCAAGTTACTTCTTGAGAATTATATGAGATATAATTGTAAGAGTTTCCTACCTTTAAGCTTATAAAAGATTTGTTGTGTTTTCTGCAAGATCTTTTATAAGTTATTAGGATCTCAATCTCACTAAGAAAAACTAATTTTTTTTTTTTTTCGATTATCATAGTGAGGGCTATGATTTTGATAAAATAGTGGGAGACATAATTAAATTAAAGACCTTATTTAATTATGTATGTCATTTCATGATTGTTTGCTTATGTATTGTTTTTTGTTAAATGTAGATAAATGGCATCTTCATTATCACTACGAAGTATCTTAGATACCAACAAACTGACTGGTCCTAACTATGTGGACTGGTTAAGAAACTTAAAGATTGTGCTGAGTTCAGAAAAACTTTCTTATATTCTTGATACCCCTAGTCTTAATCCACTAGGAGATGATGCTACACAGGAAGATATGGCCACATACAAAATGTGGCAAAATGACTCCCTCTCTGTCAAGTATATCATACTAGCCTCTATGACCAATGAGTTACAGAGACAGCATGAAAGCATGGATACTCAATCCATAATGCTCAATTTAAAAGTGCTTTATAGAGAACATAGCAGAACTGCTAGATATGAAATATCTAAGCATTTATTCATGCTAGGATGACATAGGGAACATCCGTTCAGGATCATGTTCTGAAAGTAATTGACTTGATCACCAGATTGGGTCAATTATGTTTTATTATGGATGGGGAGTTGAATCAGGATTTAATCTTGCAATCACTCCCAGAGTCTTTTTCTCAGTTTGTCTTGAATTATCACATGAACAAACTGAATACTTCCTTGCCTGAGCTGGTAAATATGTTAAAAACAGTGGAGAGCCACATAAAGAAAGAAAAGGCTCCACTTCTTCTTATTGATAAGACCAATAAGAAGAAATCAGGCAAAAAGGGTTTTAATAGGAAGCTAAACCCTAAGAGTGGCATCAATAAGAATAAGAAAGGAAAGAAGGCCTCCAAACAGTCGACCTGTTTCTTTTGCGGCAAAGCGGGACACTGGAAAAGGAATTGCAAGGCTTACCTTGCAACTGTGAAGCCTGGTGCATCAGATGCGCCAAAAGGTATGTATGAGATACATGCTATATTGACATTAAATTCATCTGTTTCAAATACTTGGGTATTGGATACCGCTTGTGGTTACCATATATGCAAAATTTGCAGGGCCTCCACAAGCTTAAAGTAATGAAGGAAGGTGACTTCAATCTCTACGGTGCTAGTGGTGATATCATCCAAGCAGAAGCTGTAGGGACCTATATTCTGAAGTTGCCTTCAGGGAAGATCTTGGAGTTAGAAAATTGTTATTATATGCCTAAGATTATTAGGAACATTATATCTATTTCCTTGTTATTAAAACAAGGATATGTAATGGATGTAACGAGCACTGGTTGCTCGATAATGTTATCTAATGAATTTGTTTGTTCTGGCATATTAGCAATGGGCTCTTAACTCTTTCTTCCAATGATAGTGTTTTTCATGTCAATAATAAAAGAAAAAGAGAACACTTTAATAATACTTTACTTAGGCATCATCAACTTGGTCATGTTAATGAGTCTAGGATAAGCAAGTTATACAAGGAGAAATTCCTTGATCCTTATGAATATAAATCAATAGGGACTTGCGAATCATGTCTCATGGGTAAGATGACCAAGACTCCATTTACTGGACATGGAGAAAGGTCAACTGAGTTATTAGGACTTATACATACTGATGTATGTGGTCCAATGACGACTTAGGCCAGAGGTGGATACTCATATTTTATCACTTTTATAGATGATTTATCTAGGTTCGGATATGTGTATCATATGAAACATAAATCTGAAGCCTTTGATAAATTTAAGGAGTATCAAAGTATGGTCAAAAAACAAACCGGAAAAAGTATTAAAGTTCTTCGGTCTGATCGAGGAGGAGAATACTTATCCATGGAGTTTTTAGACTATCTTAAAGTTAATGGAATTCTTTCTGAATGGACCCCTCCTTATACACCATAGCTAAATGGTGTAGCTGAAAGGAGGAATCGTACCTTATTAGATATGGTACAATCCATGATGTGCTTCACAAAATTATCCATATCCTTCTGGGGTCATGCCCTAGAAACTGCTGTTTACATTCTGAACAAAGTACCTTCTAAATCCAGTTTTAGTACTCCGTATGAGATTTGGAGTGGAATGAAACCATATCTTAAATATTTTACGATATGGGGATGTCCAGCTTATGTTAAAAGAAATTTTGGACATAAGTTGGAAGCTAGAGCGGATAAATGTCTATTTGTAGGATATCCTAGAGAGGGTAAAGGATATCTGTTTTACTATCCTACTGAATGAAAGATTTTTGTCAGCAGGCATGCCATTTTTCTAGAAAAATAGTTCATTTTAGAAAAAGGCAATGGTAGAACTTTGAACTTGGAGAAGTACAAGAAACACAGATAGACAATTCTCAACCATTAGAACATATAGCTAGGTCAGAACCAGAACACAAAACTCCTCCCCGTAGGTCTGATAGAGTGCCACGGGCACCTGAGAGGTATGGGTTTATTATTGAAAATAATGAAGCCCAAGTCATTCAAAATGATGAACCTCTGACCTATACGGAAGCTAACTTGTGTAGTGACTCAGATAGATGGCCAGAAGCCATGGAATCCGAGATAGACTCTATGTATGTCAACCAAGTATGGTCTTTGAATGATGCACCAGAGGGTGTTAATCCTATTGGGTGCAAATGGGTCTATAAGAAAAAGATTGGGGCTGATGGCCAAGTAGAAACCTATAAAGCCAGATTAGTGGCAAAAGGTTTTAGACAAAAACAGGGAATTGATTATGATGAAACATTCTCACCTGTAGCCATGCTCAAATCAATTCGGATTTTACTTGCTATAGCAGCATACCACGATTATGAGATCTGGCAAATGGATGTGAAGACTGCTTTCCTCAATGGTTTCCTTGAGGAGGAAGTCTACATGTCACAACCAGAAGGTTTTATTTCAAAGAATAAACCTAATCAAGTATGCGAGCTAAAGAAATCCATTTCTGGATTGAAACAAGCTTCAAGGAGTTGGAACATCTGTTTTAGTGAAACTATTAAAGGGTTTGGTTTTATCAAAAATGTGGATGAACCCTGTGTTTATAAGAAGACTAGTAGGAGTACCATAGTCTTCTTGGTTCTGTATGTAGATGACATACTCCTCATTGGGAATGATATCCCAATGTTACAATCAGTCAAGGTTTGGCTATCAAACCAGTTTTCCATGAAAGATTTGGGAGAAGCATCCTATATACTAGGTATTAAGATCTATAGAGATAGGTCTAAGAGGATGCTAGGTTTATCCCAGTCAAGGTACATTGACTTAGTGCTGAAAAGATTCAGCATGGATGGAAGTAAAAGTGGTTATCTTCATATGAGTCAAGGCATACATCTTTCCAAAAGAATGTCTCCTAAGACACCTGAAGAAAGAAATAGAATGAATTCTATACCTTATGCTTCGGCAATAGGGTCCATAATGTATGCCATGTTATGTACCAGGCCTGATGTGGCATATGCTTTAGGCATTATCAGTAGGTTTCAGGCTGATCCAGGAGAGGATCATTGGAAAGCAGTTAAAAATATTCTTAAGTACCTGAGAAGGACTAAGGATATTTTTCTGATTTATAGTGGTTCTGATCTTAGACTAGAAGCATATTCTGATTCTAGTTTTCAATCAGACATATATGATATCAAATCCATTTCGGGATATGTTTTTACCCTAAATGGTGGAGCAGTGAGTTGGAAGAGTACTAAGCAGCAGACTGTAGCTGACTCAACCACAGAGGCAGAATACATAGCTGTCAGTAAAGCTGCCAAGGAAGCAGTCTGGATGAAGAAGTTCATCACAGAGTTGGGTGTTGTTCCTGAGATTAAAAACCCAGTGCCACTTTACTGTGACAACACTGGAGCTGTTGCTCAAGCTAAGGAACCAAGAGCTCATCATAAGTCCAAGCACATTCTGAGACGCTTCCATCTCATTCGAGAAATAGTCGAAAGACAAGATGTCTACATAAATAGAGTTGATACAAAGAACAACGTAGCAGACCCATTCACTAAGGCTCTTTCACAGCGAGATTTTGATCGCCACCTCAAGGGTATGGGGTTAAGATTTAAAGGTGATTGGCTTTAGTGCAAGTGGGAGATTGAAAGGGATATGCCCTATAAGCCAATCAATATTGTATCTCCCAAATCAATGTAATTGATAATATTCTAATAAAGGCATTATTTTTGGTCATACGCTGTGTTTTATTATGATGAACCCCATAGATTAGGGCTATGATTTTAGAGTTATGATGAGATCATACCAGTGAGGCCTAAAGTCTTAAAACCTTAATCTAAAATATTCCTAGTCAAAGGAACCCTGAGTAGGGGATCAGGGTTTTTTCCGGTAAGACTAGCACATCCCATGTATACTGGAAAGGGTGACTGCTCTCACAGTCACTTGTGTATGACACTAATACTAGGATGTGGGTGCTCATTAGTGAATGAGTTCATTGATATGATCCAACTTGAGAACATCTAATGGAGTCTTAGCTACATGTCAATAGAAGGTTTTGATAGTGGGAGTGGTACAAGTAATCCTTTGACCTGAGACTGCCATAAGTACCTTATGTACATGAACCCATCCTTTAGTTCAATCCTAATCATGACATTGAGTCATGCACAGGATTGATACTGGGAATGGTGAATTGTATATGAAGGTAATGAGTAGGTCAACAAGGAATCGATCACTCTTAGTAAGAGGAGATTGCATCCAGCTAGTTATCAATCGGATGATGATTCAGGGAATCTTTGATCAAAGTAAAGATATTAGAGATGGTTTCTAATATCAAGATAATTGAATCATCAATATAAGATTGAGCTAGAAATAAATATAATATTGGATTTGACATATATCCATATCCATAATTATATTTTGGGTGCAGGCTGATCGAAAGATTTAATTGTACGGTAACTTTCTACTGAAGGGTAGTTTTGATATTTCACCAGAATTTTCATATCTTTCGAGTAGACATGACACATTGCTAGACGTCAATCTTGTCTTGTGGGTTGATCAAATTTAAAGATCACTTATTAGGAAGAGTCTTAATTGATCAAGTCGGGTAAGCTCGTTTTGACCTAAATCGATTAGAAAGAGTTCTAATCAAGTTAGGTCAGCTTGTACTCAGACCTACTGCCGGTTGGATATGGAACCCAATGGGTCACACACTTAAGAGGATTGATCAAGAGTTTAATTTGTAATTAAATCATCTTTGCAGGATAACACTCTAGCAGGTGTTGCAAACCCTAGCTTCTATTCGAATTGGATTTGAATTAGGGTTCTGAATTGGATCAATTTGGGTTCAAATTGGACCTAATTAGACCCTAATTAAATATATAGGACTCTAGGCTAACCCATGGCTAAGACTACATCTTAATTAACACCCAAGCCCATCCATATAGGCCGCCCAAATTTTTTGTGCGCATGGATAAGAGGAAAGACTCCACGCGCGCATGGACTCTTCATGCACGCGTGAAGTCTTCTTATTTCACCACAATTTTTGCATTTTGGTCGGTTATTCTCTATTAGCGCATCTCCTAATGACTATTAGATGGTCATCTAACGGTTTGGGAGATTTTGAGAAAGATAAAAGGTGCTAACTCTTCCCGGTTGTGCGATATAATGTCTCTTCGGAGACCGAAACATCGTGACTTCCTTCTTCTTAAAACTTCACGACTTTTCTTTTAGGAAGAGCCATGAGTTTGAATCTGAAGGGCTGTGAGAAAGAAGGAGAGGGCCTGAGAAATGTGGAAAGCCATGAGAAATAGTTTACGGAGAGTTGTGTTCTTTTGAAAAGACATCTTTTTGTAGTTTATTTAAGGAACAGAGGCTTCGGGTGTTTTGCTGATGTATGACAGAAGTTTTTTTTATTTTTCTTTCCTTTCCAGGAGACTGATTCCTCCTTAGATTGTTTAGGACACAAGAGTTTCCCTTTTACAGAGGTCTCTTCTCTGTTGAAACTCAAGTCTAAAACAAGAGATAGGAAGAATCTCTCGAACGGTAAAAGAAAAGAAGATATACTCTATTTTTATTTCCTTTTACATTAAGACATTAGTGTCTTAAATCCTCCTCCTCCTTCAAGACAAGAGTGTATTCTTAGGACAAGGTCTTAAGAAAGGGAGTGGAAGAAGAAAGAAAGGAAGTAAGAAGTCCCTGCCGTGGAGTTTTTCAGCCATAGTCCTCTTGAGTTCTAGGAGAAGAATTCAAGTGAAGGAACTTTTGAAGAAGCAAGCATCTTGATCAATTTTCTTGTGGATCACCATTGGAGGGTGGACATTTGGATGCCTGGTGAATTCAAAAGGGTCATTCAACATCAAGTTTTGATTCTACATCAAAATTGGATTTAGCGATAACAGGTTGGTGCCCTAATTCTAATAGTGTAGGTTTTCATGTTTCTCATATGTTTTAATCCTGAATAAGGAGATCCTGGCTAAGGGTTTTGGTGTAAATCTCATCATTTTGAAATTATATTTTCGCTGTGGTGCACTAGAACCCTTTCACTAGTGTGATGACACACTAATCACATATTTGTGTTAATTATGCATATATTTTTGATGTATGCCACTAATTAAGGTTTTCACTTAAACCTTAATTTGTATAGAGATATGTTTAGCCTTTTAGTCATCATACTGAAATAATGTTGCCCTGGCATAATGGTGGATCCATTATGTGGTAAATGGTTGTCATAGTATGATGATGAAAGATTGTGCCCTGAAAGCCAATTGAAATATTGTATTTTGATTCCAAAAATCAATGAATTGACATTTTTTTTGTAATAAAGGCATTATTTTCATCATACGCTGTGTCTTTATGATTTTATGATGAATCCCATAGATTAGGGCTATGGTCCTAGGGTTATGATGAGATCATACCAGTGAGACCTAAAGCCTTAAAACCCTAATCTAAAATATTCCTGGTCGATGGGACATTGAGTTGGAGATCAATGTTTCCGGCAAGACCAGCACATCCTATATATGCTTTGTGATGAGGGTGACTGATCTCACAGTTACTTGTGTTTGACACTAATACTAGGATGTGAGTGTTCATTAGAGAATGAGTTCACTGAATTGATCCAGATTGAGAATATCTAATGGAACCTTATCTGTTTGTCAATAGATAATTCTCATAGTGGGAGTAGTGCATGTGGTCCTTTGACCTGAGACTACCATAGTACCTTATATATATGAATCCATACTTTGGTTCGCAATCAATCATGACACTGAGTCATGCACGAGGTGATACTGGTTATGGTGGATTGTATATGGAGGTTGTAAGTAGGTCAACAAGGAATTGATCAGCCCTAGTAAGAGGGAATTGCATCCAGCTAATTTCAAATGATGGATTCATGAAATCTTTGATCAAAGTATGAACATTAGAGTTATTTTCTAATGGTTCATTAACGAATCATCATTATAAAGATTTAGCTAGGGATGAATATGAAATTGGATTTGACAAGTATCCATATTCATAATCATATTCGGGATGCAAGTTGATCAAAGGACTGAATTGCCCGGTAACTCACCATTGAAGGGTATTTTGGTAATTTCACCAAAATTCCACATCTTCCGGGTAGACATGATACGTTGCTAGATGTCAATCTTGTCTTGTAGGTATATGATTGAGTTATGGTAATTCAAATCAGTTAATTAGAATTAGATTTTAATTGACCGAGTCGAGCTAGTTTGAGTTGACCTAAATCGGCTTAGTTGAGATCTAACCGAATTAAGTCAAATAGCACTCGGACCTACTACTGGCTAGGTGTGGAACCCAATGGGTCACACATAAAAGAAAATTGATGAAAGATTTAATTTAGAATTAAATAATATTTGTAGGATAAACACACTAGCATGTGTTGTAGACCAAATTTCTATTCGAATCAGATTCGAATTTGGTTCCAATTGGGCTTAATTAGGTTCTAATTGAACCAGATTAAGGTCTAATTTAAATTTTAGGACATTGGGCTAACCCATGGATGAACCCAAGTGAATTAAGTTCACTGAGACCCTCTCTCCAAGCCGCCCTCTCCCTTTCTCACCCGCGCTCGCCAAGAAGAAGAGTCCACGTGCGTGGACTCCTCTTCATGCGCGTGAGAAAGAAAATAACATCGGAGAAAAATCTGAAAAAGGGGCGATTCAGATCCTTGTCTGGCGCCCTTGGATCTGGATCGATGGCCAGAAAAAATTAAGGAAAAGATCCGTCGCTTTTCGATCGCAAATCCATCTCCAAAAGTCGCGATTCTTCCTGAAGTTTTTCCGAGAGTCCTCCTCATCGGAAAAATGAAAATTAAATCAGAGAATCATGATTTTTGGTTGAGGGGACGCGTGAGGAATGAGAGATCGTGATTCCTGGGATTTCAGAGGGTTGCGTTGTTTTGAGAAGACGCCCCTCTGAGATCTATAAATAGGGTTGGGTTCTCGGGGGTTTTCATGTAAGATAATTCAGAGATTTGATTCCTTTTCTTCCTCTCCAGAATACTCCTTCCCCTTGTTCTTGTTGGGTATTGTTTCCCTTAAAGAGGTATCCTCTATCGAAACTCTGACCCTAAACAAGAATAAGAGGAAGGTCTTGAACGGTAAAGGAAAGAAAAAGGAAAGGATCTGTTCTTCTTCTTTTCCTTCTTGAATTAAGACTTTGCCTGTCTTAATTTTTCTTCCAATTCAATTCGAGAAAAGGAATTCAAGAAAGGGAATTCTTGAAAAAAAATTCAAGAAGAGGAAAGAAGGAAGAAAAGAAATTTTCAAGAAAGAAAATTTCAGCCTAAAAGTCCAAGAATTGAATTCTTGAAAAAGAATTCAAGAAGAGGAGCCAAGAACAAGAAATTGTTGTCTTCATCTTTTTCTGTGTGGATCACCATTGGAGGGTGAACATTTGGGCACCTGGTGGAGATTCAGAGTTTGGATTTTAGCGATACAGGTTAGTACTTTAATTTGAGATTAAATCTTATATATACATCTTATATGTTTTAATTCTTTTAAGGAGATCTTGGGTTGAAGGTTTGGTGAAGATTTCATAAAGATAAAAATTTTGAAATCTATGATTCCGCCTTGCCATCGAACCCTACAGTGGTATCAGAGCCTCCTTATTAAGATTAAAATATATATGCTGATTTTTAGATGCATATTTATATAAGTAACATGAGATGTGGTATATGTTTGATGTAATGTCACCAATTAGGGTTTTCACTCAAACCCTAATTATTGTAGAGATATGTTTAGAGATCTAGTCATCATACTGAAATAAGGTTGCCCTGGCATAATGGTGGATCTATTATGTGGTAAATGGTTATCCTAGTATGATGACACACTAATCACATATTTGTGTTAATTATGCATATATGTTTGATGTATGCCACTAATTAAGGTTTTCACTTAAACCTTAATTTGTATAGAGATATGTTTAGCCTTCTAGTCATCATATAAAATAAGGTTGCCCTGGCATAATGGTGGATCCATTATGTGGTAAATGGTTGTCCTAGTATGATGGCACACTATGGCACATATTTGCTAGGTTATATAAAGAATGTGCTTTGTTTTAATAAAGCCCTCTTTAAAAACATATTAAGTTGTAGTGTCATATACCAAAAGCAAAAATAATCAATATGATTAGTTTATCATTCGGTGTCTAGGAAAAGTGGTTCATGATCGGTAAAGAGGACGTGGTTTTTAATTGGTTCCGTTGACTGACCTGGCCTATTCTTATTGGTGTCTAAGGAAAGCAACGGGGGGACTCCCACCACTCTCCCACTTACCTGGCCGATAAGATTAACTTAATTATTGATTGATATGCTTAGTGTAATATTCACTACATGTGGCCTTCCTTCATGCCAAGTCATTATTATGTTATCATCCATATTAGGTTTGTTGTGTACACACAAGGCCTTTTATGGTGACTAACAAAATTTTGGCTTGGTACATTTGATGTTTATGGCATGATTTAATATAATACTTTGTTGTGTATACATAAGGGTATTATAATTAATATCATGACTATATAGCAATGAAGGGTCTAACTTAACTAAAATATTATAGTTTGTTGTGTACACACAAGGCTATTAATATTTTAGAGGCCAAGATAAGTTGAGAATTGTATGAATTACAATTGGAAAGAGTTTTCCTACCTTTGAACTTATATAAGATTTGTTGTGTACACACAAGATCTTTTGTAAGGAATTAGGATCTCAACCCCACTAAGAGAACCAATTAGGGTTTTCTCGATCATCATATGGAGGGTTATGATGCTTGATAAAATAGTGGGAGACATAATTAAGTTAAAGTCCTAATTTAATTATATTTTGTCAACATTGGTTGTTTGCTTATGTAATGTTCTTTGTTAATGTAGATTAAATGGCCTCTTCACTCTCACTCCGTAGCATTCTTGATGCAAATAAATTGACTGGACCAAACTATGTTGATTGGTTGAGAAACCTGAAGATAGTACTCAGCCAAGAAAAATTTCTTATATTCTTGATACCCCAACCTTGGAACCATTAGGAGAAGATGCCTCGCAAGAGGATAAGACCGCATATAACATGTGGCAAAATGACTCACTTACTGTCAAGTGTATAATGCTTGCCTCTATGACCAATGAGTTATAGAGGCAACATGAAAGCATGGGCACAAACTCCATATTGCTCAATCTAAAAGAACTTTATGGAGAACATAGTCGAACTGCAAGATATGAAATATCTAAGCAGTTATTCCATGCAAGGATGACAGAAGGTACATCCGTACAAAACCATGTATTAAAGGTTATTGACCTAATCACCCGATTGGGTCAATTAGGTTTTGTTATGGATGGGTAGTTGAATCAGGATTTAATCATGCAGTCACTCCCAGAGTCATTTTCACAGTTTCTTCTTAATTATCATATGAACAAACTTAACACTTCCTTGCCTGAGCTGTTGAATATGTTAAAAACAGCAAGAGCCATTTAAAGAAAAATAAGGCTCCACTTCTTCTTGTGGATGGTGTAAACAAGAAGAAAATAGGCAAAAAGGGTTCCAAGAGGAGGTTGAACACAAAAGGGGGCATCAAGAAAAAGAAAGGAAAGAAAGCCTCCGGACAAATGACCTGCTTTCATTGTGGCAAGCCGGGTCACTGGAAAAGAAACTGCAAGGTTTACCTTGCAATTATGAAGCCTGGTGCTAGTGATGCACCAAAAGGTATGTATGAGAAACATACAATTTTGTCATTAGACTCTTCTAATTCAAACTCTTGGGTATTGGATACTGCTTGTGGTCATCATATCTGCAAATCATTACAGGGACTACAGAACATTAGAGTTTTGAAGGAAGGCGACTTCGAGCTCTACGGTGCTGGAGGAGATTCCATCCAAGCAGAAGCTGTAGGGACTTATATATTGAAGCTGCCTTCTGGGAAGATTTTAGAGTTAAAAAATTATTATTTTATGCCTAGAATCATTAGAAACATCATATCTGTACCCTTGTTACTTAAACAAAGATATATTATGAATGTAATGAGCAGTGGCTGCTTAATCAGTTTTTCTAATGAAATAATATTTAATGGCATATTTTGCAATGGTCTCTTAACTCTATCTTCTGATGACAATATACTACATGTTAGTAATAAACGAAAAAGAGATGAAGTAAACAATACTTTACTTTGGCACTGTCGTCTTGGACATATTAGTGAGCAAAGGATTAACAAGTTATACAAGGAAAAATTCCTTAATCCTTATGACTATGAATCATTAGGAACTTGTGAATCATGTCTCATGGATAAAATGACCAAGACTCCATTTAGTGGACATAATGAAAGGACAACTGAGTTATTAGGACTCATACACACTGATGTATGTGGACCTATGACAACTCAGGCCAAGGGTGGATACTCATATTTCATCACATTCACTGATGATTTTTCAAGTTACGGATTTGTGTATCTAATGAAACGTAAGTCCGAAGCTTTTAAAAATTTTTAGAGTATCAAAGTATGGTAGAGAAACAAACGGGGAAAAGTATTAAGATCCTTCAATCAGATAGAGGAGGTGAATACTTATCCACCGAGTTTCTTGATCACCTTAAATAAAAGGGAATCATCTCTGAATGGACTCCTCCTTACACACAAAATTAAATGGTGTTGCTGAAAGGAGAAATCATACTTTATTAGATATGGTACGGTCCATGATGTGCTTCACAACTTACCTGTTTCTTTCTGGGGATATGCCTTGGAAACAGCGGCTAATATTTTAAATAGAGTACCATCCAAATCTGTATCTAGCACTCCATATGAGTTATGGAGGGGAAAGAAACCCAATCTTAAGTATCTTAAAATATGGGGATGTCCAGCCTATGTCAAAAGAAATTTTGGACATAAGCTTGATGTTAGAGCAGAAAAGTGTCTATTTGTTGGATATCCTAAAGATTGTATAGGATATATGTTCTACCACCCTATTGAACAAAAGGTTTTAGTCAGTAGGCATGCCACTTTTATGGAGAAAGAGTTCATCATACAAAAGGGCAGTGGGAGAAATATTGAACTTGAAGAAGTTCAACAAGTAGATAAATCTCAACCAAATCATAACATAGTTAGTATAGAACCTGAACACACCACTCCTATCCGTAGGTCTGATAGGGTGCGACATGCACCTGAGAGGTATGGGTTCATTATTGAATATAATGAAGCCCGAATCATTGATAATGATGAGCCTCTAATATATACGGATGCTGTCATGAGTAGTGACTCAAACAGATGGCTGGAAGCCATGAGATCCGTAATGGACCCATGTATGTCAACCAAGTCTGGACTTTGGTTGATGCACCAGAGGGTGTTAACCCTATTGGATGCAAATGGGTCTATAAGAAAAAGATTGGGGCAGATGGCCAAGTTGAAACTTTTAAAGCCATATTAGTGGCTAAGGGTTTCAGACAAAAACAGGAAATAGATTATGATGAAACATTTTCTCCTGTTGCCATGCTCAAATCTATTCGGATCATGCTTGCTATAGCAGCATATCATGATTATGAAATCTGGCAGATGGATGTGAAAACTGCATTCCTCAATGGTTTCCTTGAGGAAGAGGTTTATATGTCACAGCCAGAAGGTTTTGTCTTGGAGACTAAACCTAATCAAGTATGTAGGCTGAAGAAATCTATTTATGGATTAAAGCAAGCATCTAGGAGTTGGAACATCCGATTTGATAAGACAGTCAAAGAATTTGAATTTATCAAAAATGAGGATGAACCTTGTGTGTACAAGAAGACTAGTGGGAGTGCCATGTTTTCTTGGTTCTGTATGTAGATGACATACTCCTCATTGGGAATGATATCCTAATGTTACAATCAATCAAGGTATGGTCATCTAAACAGTTTTCCATGAAAGACTTGGGAGAAGCATCTTATATACTAGGCATCAAGATCTATAGAGATAGATCTAGGAGGATGCTAGGTTTATCCCAGTCTAGGTACATTGACCAAGTGCTAAAAAGATTTAGCATGGAGGAAAGTAAAAGAGGTTACTTACCTATTGGTCATGGCATACATCTTTCTAAAAAGATGTCTCCTAAGATACCTGAAGAAAGAAATAGAATGAATTCTATACCTTATGCTTCGGCAGTAGGGTCTATTATGTATGCTATGTTATGTACTAGGCCTGATGTGGCATATGCCTTAGGTATAGCCAGCAGGTTTCAGGCTGATCCAGGAGAGGATCATTGGAAGGCTGTGAAAAATATTCTTAAGTACTTAAGAAGAACTAAGGATATTTTTCTAATATACGAAGGATCTGATCTTAAACTAGAAGCTTATTCAGATTCTAGTTTTCAATCAGATCCAGATGACAGCAAATCTATATCTGGGTATGTTTTTACCCTAAATGGAGGAGCTGTAAGCTGGAAGAGTTCTAAATAGCAAACTGTAGCTGACTCAACAACTGAGGCAGAGTACATTGCTGTTAGTGAAGCTGCCAAGGAAGCTGTCTGGATGAAGAAGTTTATATCAGAGTTGGGCATAGTTCCTGAGATTGAAGGTCTAGTATCACTTTACTGTGATAATACTGGGGTTGTTGCTCAAGCAAAGGAACCAAGAGCTCATCACAAATCAAAGCACATTCTGAGACGCTTCCATCTCGTTCGAGAGATTGTCGAAAGACAAGAAGTCTACATTAAAAGGGTAGAAACGAAGAACAACATAGCAGACCCGTTCACTATGGCTCTATCACAGCGAGTGTTTGATCGCCACCTTGATTGTATGGGGTTAAGATTTAAAGGCGATTGGCTTTAGTGCAAGTGGGAGATTGAAAGATTGTGCCCTGAAAGCCAGTTGAAATATTGTATTTCGATCCCAAAATCAATGAATTGACATTATTATAATAAAGGCATTATTTTCATCATACGCTGTGTCTTTATGATTATATGATGAACCCCATAGATTAGGGCTATGGTTCTAGGGTTATGTAAGATCATACCAGTGAGACCTAAAGCCTTAAAACCCTAATCTAAAATATTCTTGGTCGATGGGACATTGAGTTGGGGATCAATGTTTCCGGCAAGACCAGCACATCCTATATATGCTTTGTGATGAGGGTGACTGATCTCACAGTCACTTGTGTTTGACACTAATACTAGGATGTGAGTGTTCATTAGAGAATGAGTTCACTGAATTGATCTAGATTAAGAATATCTAATGGAACCTTATCTGTTTGTCAATAGATAATTCTCATAGTGGGAGTAGTGCATGTGGTCCTTTGACCTGAGACTACCATGGTACCTTATATATATGAATTCATACTTTGGTTCGCAATCAATCATGACACTGAGTCATGCATGAGGTGATACTGGGTATGGTGGATTGTATATGGAGGTTGTGAGTAGGTCAACAATGAATTGATCAGCCCTAGTAAGAGGAAATTGCATCCAGCTAATTTCGATCAAATGATGGATTTAGGAAATCTTTGATCAAAGTATGAACATTAGAGTTAATTTCTAATGGTTCATTAATAAATCATCATTATAAAGATTGAGATAGGGATGAATATAAAATTGGATTTGACAAGTATCCATATTCATAATCATATTCGGGATGCAAGTTGATCAAAGGACTGAATTGCCCGGTAACTCACCACTGAAGGGTATTTTGGTAATTTCACCAAAATTCCACATCTTCCAGGTAGACATGATACGTTGCTAGACATCAATCTTGTCTTGTAGGTATATAATTGAATTATGGTAATTCAAATCAGTTAATTAGAATTAGATTCTAATTGACCGAGTCGAGCTAGTTTGAGTTGACCTAAATCGGCTTAGTTGAGATCTAACCGAATTAAGTAAAATAGCACTCGGACCTACTGCTGGCTAGGTGTGGAACCCAATGGGTCACACATATAAAGAGAATTGATGAAGGATTTAATTTGGAATTAAATCATGTTTGCAGGATAAACACACTAGCATGTGTTGCAGACCCAATTTCTATTCGAATCAGATTCGAATTTGGTTCCGAATTGGGCTTAATTGGGTTCTAATTAAACTAGATTAAGGTCTAATTTAAATTTTAGGACATTGGGCTAAACCATGACTGAACCCAAGTGAATCAAGTTCACTGAGACTCTCTCTCCAAGCCGCCCACGCCCTTCCTCACCCGCGCGTGCCAAGAAGAAGAGTCCACGTGCATGTGGACTCCTCTTCACGTGCGTGAGAAGGAAATTCCATCAGAGAAAAATCAAGAAAAGGGGGCGATTTGGATCCTTGTCTGAAATCCTTGGATCTGGATCTGATGGCCAGAAAAATTAAGGAAAAAGATCCATCATTTTTCGGTCGCAAGTCCGTCTTCAAAAGTCGCGATTCTTCCTGAAGTTTTTCGAGAGTCCTCCTCATCGGAAAAACGAAAATTAAATCAGAGAATCATGATTTTTGGTTGAGGGGACGCGTGAGGAATGAGGGATTGTGATTCCTGGGGTTTCAGAGGGTTGTGATGTTTTGAGAAAACGCCCCTTTGAAATCTATAAAAGGGTTTGGTTCTCGGGGGTTTCTTTCCGATAATCAAATACATAGATCATATTCCTCTCCTCCCCTCCGGAATACTCCTTCCCTTTATGCTTGTTGGGTATTGTTTCCCTTACAGAGATAATCTCTGTTGAAACTCTGACCCTAAACAAGAATAAGAGGAAGGTCTTGAATGGTAAAGGAAAGGGAAAAGGAAGGGTCTGTTCTTCTTCTTTTCTTTCTTGAATTAAGACTTTAATTGTCTTAATTTCTTCTTCCAATTCAATTCAAGAAAAGGAATTCAAGAAAGGGAATTCAAGAAAAGAATTCAAGAAGAGGAAAGAAGGAAGAAAAGAAATTTTCAAGAAAGAAAATTTCAGCCTAAAAGTCCAAGAATTGAATTCTTGAAAAAGAATTCAAGAAGAGGAGCCAAGAACAAGAAATTGTAGTCTTCATCTTTTTCTGTGTGGATCACCATTGGAGGGTGAACATTTGGGCACCTGGTGGAGACTTAAAGTTTGGATTTTAGCAATATAGGTTAGTACTTTAATATGAGTTTAAATCTTATATATACATGTTATATGTTTTAATTCTTTTAAGGAGATCTTGGGTTAAGGGTTTGGTGAAGATTTCATAAAGATAAAAATTTTGAAATCTATGTTTCCGCCTTGCCATCGAACCCTACAGGAATGACCCTTTAATAAATATTTGAGAACATTCAAGAGAGCTTTCAAGCAAACACTCAAGACTTCACCAACTCTCATCCGATTCTTGAGTCATTTATTGAGGAAGATCAGAAGCCTTAAAAGCATTCAAGGAAAAAATCAAGAAGGCTTCTCAAGAGCTACAACTGCAACCACCTGACAACATTTAGTTTGTCATTATAGTTACTTTATTTTTAACTCTTTATCTGACTGTTCTAAGTACAGCAGGGGCTATAACTTGGGGTTTGTGTAGGTTTTTGGTAAGCCTTTGAAAACCAAGAGTGGGTTGTTAGTGAATCCATGAAAACTAACAGTGTATTGAGCTTTTAGTGATCCCGGTGTAAAACCAAGTTGGGTTTTGGATTGTGAGCCCGTGAAAATAATCTGGCTATATTCCAGAGTGAATATAGTGGAAATCCTAAGTGGTACCTTGGACAGTGGATGTAGGAGTGAGGTTTCTCCGAACCACTATAAATTACTTATGTATGTGCTTATGTTGCTTGTTTTTTTTATTTGCTTCCGCCCTTGATATTTAGTTCATATCACTCACCATACTAAGTTATTTTAAAAGGAGCACATACTTGTAAGAAATTTTAAATACCCAATTCACCCCCCATCTTTGATAAGCCACCTGGGCAAGAGAACTTAAACCTACTACTAGCTAGATGTGGAGCCAAAGGATCACACACATTAAGAAATTACTCAAGAAAGTCAATTATATTTATATTAGGATCATAGGATCCTAATTAGCTAGCTAATTAATATGCTAGCATATGTTGGCTAGCCTAACTCCTAACCTAATTAGATTAGATTTAAATGCTTGCTATTATGCTAACTAATTTGAGTAAAAAACTTAAATTGAGTTGAGCCTTAAGTGGGATAGCCAAATTAGAATTTATTCTAATTTTATAGTCATTATCTATGTCTTAAACCAAGAGTCCCAAGGGCTTGGGACTCTTGGTGCCAATATTGGCGTGCACCAAAAATAAGGGGCACAGAAGGACCAAGAGTCGTATAATTAAATTACCTTTTTGTTGATAAACCTTAGCCCTTATCCTCTCTTATCCATACTCATTTGGATTGGGTTTGACTAGTCAAATCGAGAAACTTTGGATGTGATGTGGGTGCATGAAAGAATGTAATGCTTGGGATATATGGCGCATGGAATGGACAAGAGTTTTTCTGCTTATCAATCACCTTTTCTAGGTAAGACCATCTATTTTATATGACTTTTAGGATAGTTGACCAAGTCTTTGATGATTAATTAAAGGCTTAATTATCAGTTTATTCCAAAGAGTTGCAATAAGCACCTCTTAGTGCAAAATATTTGTGAAACACTATATGTTTACAGTCTTAATTAGTACCTTTCTACCTAGAGACTCCTTCTACTTTAAAAGTCTTATCTAATACATTGAATATCAAATTAAGGACTGAAGGAAGGATGCTTTTGACTCCTCTCTAACTATTTAAAGGATTTAGTGATTGAAGAAAATTCATCCAAAGTTTGTTCAACCGTTCCCTTATTAGGACAAGTCTTTTATTTTAAGACTAGTTCACCATTTTAAGACAAGGGCTTAGAAAGAGAATTGGAAAGGATAATAGAATAATTAGAGAGGTTTCAGAGAGGTATTGAAGTGCTCTTCAGAAGGAAAAAGGTCCTAAAAGAGAGAAAAGGCTACCAAAGGAAGAAAGAATGGCAAGAGGACTTTCTAATAAAGCAAGAAAGAAATAAGAGTGCTTCTTTAATCCAATTTTTATATGGATCACCTTTGAAGGATATACACTTATATGCCTAGTGGAATAAAAGATATTAGTATTATAGGTGTTCTTCTATATCCTAATATATTGCCTTGTTAATTATCATAATCAAGGAATCCTGGGTCTAGGGTTTCGGTTGACTAGAGTTTCAAGGTTTAGAAATTTTGAAATCTTGTCTTCTACTATGTAACCATAACCCTACAAGTGGGGTCGTCAGCTAGAGTTTGATTGGCTATGATGCTCCAGGACACTTGCTATTGCCGAGCCTATGTAGGAGTCTGATGCCTTTCCAAGGAAGTAGCCTTAGAGGTGGTTTATCTTCTCTGTTCTCTTTTGTATTTTTTATTTCCTCCCTCGGGGCCCTTCGGCCTAAGTTTTGTTCGATTGGGCTTCTAATTTCCATTGTAAACATTTTATCATGTTTAGGAATGGCATGCTATCTTCTTTTGCAAATATAATGTCTCTTTCATGCTTGCTTGTTTTTTTTCAATTTTTTTTCTAAGTAACCTATCAAGATAGAGTTAAGGTGAGACAAAAGGGTTAGTTGTGCTTGTCGTCTATGTACATCATTTGCACGGATTGTTCCAAGTACTGGATCGATAGTATGTTGGATTTCTAAGGTTTCGATGGCATAGTGGAACAAAGGATATCAAAAAATTTCTTTCTTGAAACTCTAAACAACTTGAAACCCTAAGCCCAAGATCCCTTATTCATTACAATTAACAAGTCATGCAATTAAGGTTTGAAAAAATACCTGGAATGCTAATTCCTTCTTCTTTTCATAGGCATACAAGTACATGCCCTCCAAAGGTGATCCACACAGGAATGGAACCTTGGAAGCACTCCTTAGTAGGTTGCTTAAATCACTGGGACTCTTCTGATGGCCTTTCTTCCTTTGGCAGCCTCTCCTTTCTTGCTCAGACCCATGCCCTCCAGTAGAGCACTCTGAGCTCTCTCCAAGTCATCTCTTCACTCCCTTTTCCACTTCTTAAATCTCTTCCTAAACCCTTGTTTTAAAATGGTGGACTTGTCTTAAGACAAGACCTAAACTCTAACAAGGGATGGAAGTGACAAGGAGAGTGTGGCAGAGTGTAAGAATGTAAGAAAAAAAGGATACCAGAATCATAATGCCTCCGGCCTAAACATCGAAGACTATAATTAGGAGATGGAGAGGTGCCAATGATGGCTCTTCATCAGCCTTTGATCTGTCTATCAACAGATCAAATAAGACCCTTCATTAAGAAGTCTTATGTTGAAGCATCATGACTCTTCCTGCGCCAAAGGCCATAACCCATCCTGTGCCAAAAGACTTCTCCTGATAGTTGGACATTTGTCCTCATGCCATGTGGCATGTAACCAGTTGATAGGGATCTTAAGATGGCATGGAAGCAGACTTATCCAAGAGTCAAGTTCCTTCATTAAGGACTCTTGGATTTAAAATGTTGCGGTAACTAAGTGAAGGGTCACAACCCTTCACTTGCATGTGCCATTTAATTTCACCACCCATCCCTTCTTACAATTGGTAATAATCCAGGACAAATATGCATGGGATAAGTCTAGGGATGCCTAATTTCATCTGGACACAACTCTGCTAAGCAGAAGGACTCCAAGTCCTTTTCTGCATGCCAATTATGAAGAGTCGCTACTCTTCACTTGTGCGCCACCTTTCTCCATGCCATTTCCCATCTTTGACCAATCAAAGGCCATGCAATATGGGTGTCATATGAAAGGGGATAAAGTGTAGTTTATCACTTTACAAGTGATCAACAAGTAGAAGGACACTTGGTCCTTTTGTTCCCCTTTGATTTCCAATCATTTCTTTTGGCACCAAGAGTCCCATTCCCTTGGGACTCTTGGTATATGGCACATAAAATGTCCAAAAATTATCAGATAAAATCTGATAATTTTGTCCCACTTAGGACTCAACCCATTTTAGGTCTCTCATAAATTGGTTGTCCATTTAGCAACCTTTTAGACCCAATTCAATTAGGTTAGGTGTTAGGTTAGTATACACATGCTAGTGTGTAATCTAGCTAACCAATTAGGATCCCATGACCCTAATAAAATGCCAATTGACATCCTAGGTCAATTCCCTAATGTGTGTGACCCTTTGGGTTCCACATCTAGCCAGCTGTAGGTCTAGGTCAAATCCAATTTGATCTAATCGAATCCGATTTGACCTAATTCGATCAAATTGAGCTGACCTGAGTTGCCAATTCGAACCAGCTTTCGAATTGACTCAAGAATTCAATCCAATTGATTCATGAAAACCCACAAGACATGATTGATGTCTAGCAATGTATCATGCCTACCCGGAAGATGAGAAATTTGGTGGAAAGTACCAAATATCTTTCAGTAGAAAGTTATCGTGCAATTCAATCCTTCGATCTCCTTGTATCCTGATTAAGTGATGGGCATGGATAAATGTAAAACCCTAGCACTTAATCATTTTGAATCTTAATTTGATAATGAAGACTCGATCGATGAAAGATTAAAAACCCTATTTAATCTTATCCTTCTTTGATCAAAGACTTCTTGAGTCATCATTCAAAGAGATCACACGGGATAACTTCTTTTCTTACTAGGAGTGATCGATTCCTTGTTGACCTACTCATTACCTTCATATACAATCCACCATATCCAGAAATACCCCATACATGACTTAATTTCCATGAGTGAGTATGCACCAAAACATGGGTTCATGTGCACAAGATACTATGCTAGTCTCAAGTCTAAGGATCACATGCACAAATCCCACTAAGAGAACATTCTTTTGACAAGTAAGACTTCCATTTGATATTCTCTTATCGGATCAGTTTCGTAGACTCATAACCTAATGAGCATCTACATCCTTGTATTAGTATCTCTACACAAGTGGTTATAAGACCAACCACCCTCTTCATTGAGCATACATAGGATGTGCTAGTCTTTCCGGATTCATCGATCCCCGAATCGATTATCCAATGACTAGGAATATTTTAGATTATGGTTTATAGGAACTTAGATCTCACCATTATGATCTCCACATAATCCTAATTCCATTGTTCTAACCTATGGGGTTCATCATAATCTTGATAAGATGCAGCAGTATGATGAATCAAAAGATGCCTTTTATTGATAAATAATATTATACATGAGTTGGAAGATCATGGAAATGTCCTTACAATGATTGGCTTTTAGGACACCATTCTTTCAATCTCCTACTTGCCCTAAAGCCAATCACCTTTATATTTTACACCCATACAATCTAAGTGGCAATCAAGCTGCTGCTTTGGTAGTGCTTTAGTGAATAGGTCTGCTATGTTGTTCTTTGTATCTACTCGTTCGATGATAACATCTTGTCCTTGAACGAGGTGGAAGCATCTTAGGATGTGCTTGGACTTATTATGAGACCATGGTTCCTTAACTTGCACAACAACTCCAGTGTTACCATAATAAAGTGACACCAGTTGTTCTGTAATAGGAACTATGTACAATTCCATGATGAATTTTTCATTTACACAACTTTTCTTATGGCTTCACTTGCAGCTATGTATTCTGCCTTAGTGACTAAGTCTGCTACAGTTGGTTGCTTTATACTCTTCATACTCACTGCACCACCATATAAGGTGAAAACATATCCTGATATGGATTTACTATCATCCAAATCTGATTGAAAACAAGAATCTGTATATCCTTCTAGTTTCAACTCTGATCCACCATAAATTATAAAAACATCTTTAGTCCTTCTCAAATACTTAAGAATGTTTTTCACAGCTTTCCAATGATCCTCGCTTGGATCAACCTGGAACCTGCTTACTATGCCCAAGGCATAAGCAACATCAGGCCTGGTATATAACATAGCATACATAATTATCCAACAGCCGAAGCATAAGGGATCAAACTCTTTCTCTCTCTCTCCTCCGATGTCTTAGGAGACATCTTCTTTGAGAAATGTATGCCTTGACTCATGGGCAAGTAACCTTTCTTACTTCCCTCCATGTTGAATCTCTTCAACATTAAGTCAATGTACCTGGATTGGGATAAGCCCAGCATCCTCTTAGATCTCTCTCTATAGATCTTTATACCCAGTATATAGGATCCCTCTCCCAAATCCTTCATGGAAAACTGCTTTGATAGCTAAGACTTGACCGATTGCAACATTGGGATATCATTCCTAATGATGAGTATGTCATCAACATACAAAACCAAGAAAACAAGGGTACTCCCACTTATATTCTTGTACACACATGGTTCATCCACATTCTTGATAAAACCAAACTCTTTGATTGTTTCATCAAAGTGGATGTTCCAACTTCTAGATGATTGCTTTAATCCATAAATAAATTTTTTAAGCCTACATACTTGGTTTGGTCTCTTACTCGAGACAAACCCTTCTAGCTATGACATATAGACTTCTTCCTCAAGGTATCCATTAATGAAAGCAGTCTTTTCATCCATTTGCCTTATCTCATAATCATAGTATGTAGTTATAGCAAGCAATATCCGAATGGACTTGAGCATGGCAACTGGTAAAAATGTTTCATCATAGTCAATGGCATATTTTTGTTTGAAACCTTTCGCCACCAGCCTAGCCTTATAGGTCTCTACTTGACCATCTGCTCCAATCTTCTTCTTGAAGACCCATTTACATCCAATTATGTTTACTCCCTCAGGTGGATCAATTAATGTCCAAAGCTGATTATAGTACATGGATTCCATCTTAGATTTCATGGCTTCTAGCCATTTGTCAGAGTCTCCACTCGTGATAGCTTCCATATAGGTCACAGGATCATCATCATGTATGATACTGGCTTCATTATCATTCCCAATAACAAAACCATATCTGAGAGGTGTACTTCACACTCTCTCTGACCTACGGAGAGGGTGTGTGTGTTGTGGTTGTTCCTGAACCTTAGGAATATCTGGCTGAGGAATTACTTCAAGTGTAGTTTGAACTTCTTCAAGTTCAAATATCCTCTCATTGCCCTTTTCTTGGATAAACTCCTTTTCCAAAAATGTGGCTTGCCTACTGACAAAGACTTTTTGCTCAGTAGGGTGGTAGAAAAGGTAACCTATACCTTCTTTAGGATATCCTACAAACCTGCACTTTTTAGCTCTAGCACTTAGCTTATGTCCAAAAACATTCTTGACATAAGCAGAGAAACCCCAAATCTTAAAAAAAACTTAAGACATGGCTTTCTCCCTTTCCATAATTCATATGGAGTGCTTTTAACTATCTTTGATGGCACCCTATTTAATATGTAGGTAGCAGTATCTAGGGCATAACCCCAGAAGGATACTGGAAGATATGCGAAGCACATCATGGATAGTACCATGTCCAACAAGGTTCGGTTCCTCCTTTCTGTTACACCATTTAACTATGGCATATATGGAGGGGTCCATTCAGAGAGAATTCTATTGTCTTTAAGATGATCGAGAAATTTACAAGATAAGTATTCTCCTCTATCAGATCGAAGGATTTTAATACTATGCCCAGTTTATTTCTCAACCATATTTTGATACTCCTTGAATTTTTCAAAGGCTTCGGACTTGTGTTTCATAAGATACACATATCCGAACCTTGATAAGTCATTAGTAAAACTGATGAAATAAGAGTATCCTCCTCTGGCATGGGTTGTCATAGGACCACACACATATGTGTTTACAAAACCTAACAACTCAGTTGTCCTATCTCCATGTCCAATGAATGGAGATTTGGTCATCTTACCCATGAGATAGGATTCACAAGTTCCTAATGACTCAAGATCAAAAGGTTTAAAGAAGTTTTTTTTGTATAACTTGTTTATCCTGGACTCACTGATATGACCCAAATGGCAATGCCAGAGATCAGTGACATTCACATAATCTCTCTTTCTTTTCTTGTTTTCAACAAGCATAACTTCATCATTGAGTGACAGAATCAAAAGACCATTAGTAAATGTACCACAACCAAAGAATTCTTTGGAAAGAAAATCGACCACCCTTGGCTCAACAAATTTATTTCATAACCTTGTTTTAATAACAAAGGTACAGAAATAATATTCTTTATAATGTTGGGTACATAATAACAATCTTTTAATTCTAGAATATTGCCCGATGGCAATAATAGTAAATAGGTTCCAACAGCTTCAGCTTGAATGGGATCACCACTCGCACCAAACAGCTCGAAGTCACCCTTCTTCAAGCTTCTTGGTCTCTGTAACCCTGCAATGACTTGCAGACATTAGACCCACATGCGGTATCCAATACCTATGTATCAGAAGCTGAAGAACTTAATGATAAGTTTGTTTGTATCATGTACAAACTTTTCGATGCATTACCAGCATCCTACTTCTGACTTGCAAGATATAACTTGCAATTCTTCTTCTAGTGCCCTTGCTTTCCACAGTAATAACAGGTTCCACCAGCAGAGGGCTTCCTTGCCTTTTTCCTTTATTGGAAGCTACTCTTAGGGTTCATTTTTTTCTTTGAACCCTTCTTAGTAGCATCCTCTCCTATCATATCTAGGTCAGGAGTATTATGGATATAGGCAATTTTCTCTCGAGATAATATAATTCAAGAGTTCCTCAACCAATCCACATAATTCAAATCGGTCAACTTATTGGCATCCAAGATGCCCCACAGTGAAAGAGTAGAAGCCATAATGTAATAATCTACAGTAAGTAAAGAACAACTATAAGTAGACCACTCATGATGATATTCATAATTAGACAAGATCTTTTGTATCTAATTGTGTTTCCCACTATTTTCAATCGAATACCATAACCCTCAACTATGGTAAGCGAGAAACCCTCCCAGGGCTTCCTTAGTGGGGTTGAGATCCTAATTCCTTATAAATACCTTGTGTGTACACAACAAATACTTATAAGTTCAAGGATAGGAAATGACCCTTTCTAATTGCATCCCTTGCAATTTTCAACCTAACTTTTTCCTCTAAGACACTTATAGCCTTGTGTGTGCACAACAAACCATAATGTCTTAGTTTAGTCAGACCCTTCATTTCCATATAGCCATGATTGAATAATGTTGTCCAGAAATGGAGCCCAAGAGGGGGGGTGAATTGGGTCTTTTAAAATTTAAAATAGTAATGTGAAGGTCTAGTGGTGTTTGTGAGTAATAAATTCAATGCACAAGATAAAATGCAGTGGAAAGTAGTAAATGAGATGCAATAAACAAGGAGCAAGAAAGGGAGAAGGCAATCACACACAAACACAATGTTTATAGTGGTTCGGTGCAAACCTAGCACCTACATCCACTCCCCAAGCCACCCTTGGGAATTTCACTATAATCTAATCAAGATTACAGCCGACTTGTTTTTCAAAAGGCTCACAAGTCAAACTTTAAATGGCTCTTGATGTGAAGTTCTTGAGAGAATCTTGGCTTTTTGGCTTTTAATGGACTTCAATACACTTCTCTTCCTTTTGAATGAGGTTGGTGAAGGTTAAATACAACTGAAAACTTTCAAAAAATGGTTTGTGATCGTTGGAGCCTCGAATCTAGCCGTTTGAAGCTTGAAAAGTGATTTCTGCAAGTCAGAAAAATAGATCCGTTAGGGCTGTCAGACTTCAAGTGTCGACACTTGGCTGTCAGGTGTTAACACTTGATTTCTAGGTGTCGACACTTGAACTTTTAAGTATCGACACTTGATGTACAGGTGTCGACACTTGACACAAAAACCTTCCATTGGCAAAGTTCTGTATTTTCAAAAATCTCAGGCCTTGAGTCGATACTTGGAAACCTAAGTGTCGACATTTGAATTGCAGGTATCGACACTTGAGTTATGGGTATCGACACTTGGCATGCCAAGGGGTTTTTCTGCATGCCAAATGCTGAAGTGTCGACACTTGACTTCCTAGGTGTCGACACTTGACCTTGAAAAGATCATAATCAAGTACGAATTAAGCTAAAAACAAAAGCATATATTTTGAAACTAAAATGAAACATAAACAATCAATAATTGAACATGTAAAAGCCCTTTTTGCATGAGGAGGATGCCCTTAATTGCAAATAATGCTCCATGCCACTGCGTACCATGATACTTAAACTTTTGAGAATTTGAGGAGCTTGCTTCCTGAAAACTCATAGCTAGAAATACACATTAGTATACAATATGTACTCATTGTTTTGTTATTCATCAAAATCACTGGGTGGAGCCAACAATCTCCCCCTTTTTGATGATGACAAAAACTTGAGTAAATCAGCATTAATTTTCAAATTTCAATTATGATATTTCATGAATATGATTGTGAGCCACAATTTTCATAGTTAGGAAGAATAAATCTCCCCCTCAATTAGATAATTCTAATCAGAACAAACAATATGTTAATCTGGGTATCACATCAAATTGAAAAATTTGCAAACACAAACAATTTATACCATACTCCCCCTTTTTGTCAATCATTAGAAAGGGGAATAACCTCCCCCTCAAAATGAGCATGGAGACAAAAAGTGGTAGAGTATCTGAGTTGACAGGTATCAGAGCCAAAAAGAGCCAAAGAAAGTATCAGAGCCAAAGAAAGTATATCTATGAAGTAAATGTAACCAATCAAGCAATCATAGTGAATCACAATTTATAAACATCAAACTGAAATATATATATCTGTTAAGTAGTGTTTTCAGTACAAAACTTGCTGACTCATCAGTAAAACTGAAACAAATAGAATATATCAATAGTCATACATCATAAGTAACATGAATCATAAAGAGCATACAACACAATAAACATCTGTGAGGCTAATCCTCATCAGATGGGATCTCAAAGGAAATAGGACCAGTAACCCTAGACCTATGGGTGGTGTGGGCACCAGACCTCTGGTTAAGGTTCCAATTTTGGGTCTTGTAATAAGGCTTCAAGCCTCAACCTGTAATTTTTCTTTTGCTTTGAATTGAGTCTGTACTTTGACCAATTAGGTCAAATTGAGTCCTGTACTGAGTCCAGTCATAAATCGAGTCCAGTCTGAGTCTATTGGAAGTATGCGTCCATTGCAAGAGTTGGTCTTAAAATTTAGTCTCCTTGGAACCAAGTCTGGAAGGAATCCAAGTCAGCTTAGGGCCCACCTTTTCATCCTATGTTGCGCCATGATAATTTGCCATGTGGGCAGCACACTTGTCATCCTTGGACGCCCAAAGAGGAGGATCACATCACTTGGATTTAGCCCTTTTTCCCTCCCCCTATCAAGCTCCTTTCCAAGCAAGGGTGGTCGGCCAAAGAGAAAGTCAATGGGAGTTGAAGTTGGGAATTCAAATCCCTTGCTTCAAGCGCTCCAATCAAGTCTTCTTCCCAAATTGCTTGAACCTCTTTGGAAGGGGGAGACAAGATCTATGGGCACCTCCACCTCACACTCCCCATGTCATGCCTTGTACCAAAAAAAAGATGCCAACCAAGGAAGGAGGAAGAACACATGCCTTTCTCCAAGCCTCTCTTCATGCTTTCTTCCGAAACAAAGAAGCTTCTTTCCAAGTTCAAGGCGCCAAGATCCCCCCTCCAAGCCATGCATCATGCCACGCCCAATCAAATCAGCTTTTGGTCGACCAAAGAGAAAAGAAAGTCAAGGGTTTTGGGCACCCATTCAAGAAAACTTGTATTCTTTCATTTGAAATTCAAAAGGGTCCTAAGGTGCCTATTTAAAGGACCTAACCCCTCCTTTGTAAATTTTAATCTTGATGAATGAAAAAATTATATTCTTGAGTTCCAATCTCTTGTTAGTTGCCTTCGTTTACTAGGAACGTCGATCTCCAAGAGGGAGTGCCTTCGCCTTCGGGCGTCGAGAGTTGTGAGGCCTCAAACTATCGTCACTTCCGCAACTCCATCATCCGACTCTGAATCAAGCAGAACTCCACCATCTCAACAACCTTTTCTTTCATTATTCCACTGCTTTTCTTCTAATTGAGACTTAACCTGTTATCCTCTTTGAATGCTCGTAGGTCCTCCAGGTAACACAAGTACAGTGACAGTTTTCTTTGCCATCGAGATCTTCGGATAGCCAGCCGGCGCCTCCGCAGGATTGATGGCTTGATCATCCAAGCCACATCCCCCAATATGAGCGATCTCTGCAATCGGGCGCTTCAGATCTTTGAGGTTTGCCCCCTGACTCCTAAGTAGATCTTGATCGGAGAGCTAAGTCCTATGGGGTTTCTCAATCCCGGGGTCCTCTCTTTATCATCGTTTAGGGACCATCTACTTGTTTGATAGTTCTTATTATTATAGAACCCCAGATTATCTCTTACTTATTTTCGGGAATCCAAAGAAACCATAAAAATCTAAAAATCATAAAACCCTAAAAATCACCTGCATCATCATTTCATCTTCACATCTAGTTCGTCCCCCATCATTTTTGGTATCAGAGCATGGTTAGGACTTTAGCTCTTCTTAAGTACCTAGATTAGGTGCTTTACCAAGCCGTCCGGTCTTGGAGAAAAGTAGGGCTTTAAGACCCTCTCTTCCCATTCACGGGGATCTCCTAAGACATGTAGGGGTGCTATTGTGATAGGCCTTTGAAGTAGAATACAAGAAGAACAGATTTAAAAAGAACAAAAAAATTTTTGCATCTTAAATCGCTTCTTTAATTTCTGCAATTTTTCCTTTCCATACATGGTCTGTTGTTATAGTTTTTACTATTTGTATGAATCTTCAAATTTTATAATTTTTATTTTTATAGATCAAGTATAATCCAAAGTATTTTTGGTAATTTTCTCAGATTTTATTTCAATTTGTAGAATTTCTACAAGCTGAAATATTACCTGAAAGCAAGTTCTGTTCAGAGAATTTCAGCAATTTGCATTTTCTTGTGTTTTCAATTATCATCTAGTTTAATCCTGCATTTAGAGTAATATCATTTCATTCCCATCATCTTAACTCTATTTTCATACATCAAAAATACAAAAACATAATTTAGTGACATCTCATTAGATCATTTGCTTGCATTCATTTTCATAAATCACTTAAGGATGGCAATTTGACAAAGGGTCAGGATTTCATTACCTGTCCCTAGCCCAAAAATCACTAACCTGTATATCGAACCCAAGCTCTAACTAAAATCCAATAGACACTTAATTTGCTCTAGAGAGCTTAGGGACACCAATTGGTCGAGTCAAGACTAAGTGTCTATTCTTGGCGTCAGTCCATTCTGTGTGTGCTGTTGCTCTTGGTGTCTAGGCTTGGTGACTCATGGCTTGTGAGTTTGGTCCGCCTACCTGGCTAATCCCAGATTGGTGTCTAAGGTTAGTGTTCAGGGACATCCACTCCTCTACACCTACTTGGCCAAGAACAGAGTTACTACGGACTGGTTTGCCACCCTGACTTAGGCAACTGGTTGAGATCTCTTTGGTCTAGCAAACCCATAACGTCTTTCATTGTGTGTTGCATAATCAGGATTCCCCTATCACCCCCATCATTCCCAGTCAAGTGAACCCATGGAAAACACCCACGAGGATCAATTAAGGGTCATCACTGATCAGTTAGCTAGGATAAACAAAAGGCTTGATGAGTTTGAAGATAGAATTGGAGCCTTAGAAAAGGACATTAGACTATCCATCGAGCCTGAGTCTGAGTCACCTACCCACCGTATGGAATACCCTCAGCGTGATCCTTTCATAGAGGCTGAGCCAAAAGATCAACTGCTAGAAGAGTATGAGGGAGAGGAAGAACAGTTTGAATCTGAACACCTGTTAGGAGTAATTAGGTTCATCCTTATCCAAGACATAATGCAAGAAGATTGGTGTAGGACTAACATCCTACAAACCTTTGTCAAGTTAGGGGATAAGGTGCGTAAGATCATAGTTGATAGTGGAAGCTGTGTCAATGCTATCTCTTCTAGTATTGTCAAAGCCCTATGATTGACCTCAGTCCCTCAACCCAACCCTTACAAGGTCTCTTGGATTGATTCAACCTCTATACCCATAAAATCTAGGTGCCAAGTTTTGATCAAATTGCAATCATATGAGGAAGACATTTGGTATGATGTCCTTCCCATGGAAGTCAGTAGCATTATCCTAGGTCAACCCTGGCTTTACGATCATGATGCCATCCTTTACGGTTGGACCAATACTTGTGCCTTTAGTCACCATGGGAAGAAATTTGTAATCAAGCCAATTCAGCCTAAGGACCAAGTTAAAAGAGAATCAAGTAGCCTTAAGGAAAAGAAGCCTGGAGTCACCCTGATCAAGTCTAAGGAGTTAGAGAAAGAGGTTATTGAGGAAGAACCCTTTAACGAATTTCAGGGAGAAATGGTTGAACATTCTGAGAATTTAAATGAGAAAACCCCTGAGCCCATTGAAGTCTTTAAGTATGAAAGGGTTGAACCCATTGAAAATATAGAGAAAGAAACTCTGGAGCCCATCAAAGAATCCAACAAAAACATGTATGAGCCAATTTTAGTAGAGGAGTATGGTGAAGATGGGCCTAAGGTTGAAATCATTGAGGAATCAAAGGAAAAAGATCCTGAACCCACTAAAGAATTTGAAGAAGAAATGACTGAGCCAAGATCACATTTAGTAAATGAACATGAGGGTTTGCCAGTCTTGTCCACAGAAGGAGTTCAGGAACAAACCCTTAATGAACCGACCCAAAGAGAACATCCTCAAGAGATAGTTGAAGCTCTAAAGGGATTTGAGGATGTACTTCCTGATGAGTTACCTGATCAACTTCCACCCATGAGAGATATCCAGCATATTTTACCCTTGGTCCCAGGATCCTCTTTAACAGACCTTCCTCACTATGGGATTGACCCTAGAAAGCCCCAAGATCTACCGGAACAAGTGAACCATATGACATCTATAGAACAATGTCCAAATTTTAAGGTCATCCTGAATAACCAAGGTCTATTTCATGTTTCCCATAAGCCACCCCAAGACTCCGATTCTTATTTCCTAGCCTTCCCTAAGCCTTCTCACGTTTATAGAGCCATGGGGTTGCATTTTGTTGAAATTGCTAGGCTGCATGACTCCTTAGAACCCATCCCTTTTGCCATTTACTTCTGGTACACTTTATGGCATTTGTTAGGGATCCTTGATAATTTTTCTTGTACATACCAAACCAAGGTCAAACCTAGAGAGTCCATAATCTGTTAGGTTTAAGCCCTAAGAGTGTCCAATAAAATTTCTCTCAATAGGAATAGTTTGCATTTTACATCATGATAGAATTCTGCATTAAATATAAATTTTAAAATAATTTGGCTAATTCCCGGAAATGAGCCAAGAGTTTGAAATTAGGGATTCTATAATGGTTAGGCTTAGGCATGAACGGTTTCCACCAGGAGCAATTAAGAAACTTCATGCTCGTGGAGTTGGCCCCTTTTGAGTAATAAGGAGAGTTGGCCCTAATGCCTATGTGCTTGAGCTACCCCTGAATTATGGCATTAGCTCGACTTTCAATATCCCAGACTTAGTCGAGTACAGTGAACCAGGAAACATACCTAGCAAGCCATTTGGGCCTGACCTTTCTTTTGAGAGTGAACCCGAACCTGAGTGTCCACCTCCAATTATACCTGAGAGAGGAAAGCAGATCGAGCATGACCAAGCTATCACTACCTGGGGCAAAGGTTATCAATGTTTTTTAGTCCGATGGCAAGGCTGACCTGAGTTCGATGACTCGTGGATTACCTGGGAGGACTTGCAGTGCCTCGATCCCAACCTTCTGGAGGAGTACCTAAGCCAACTCAACTCTTACTCGACAGGGTCAAGTTCCTCCCACCCTGGGAGAATTGGTGTGGGCACCAGACCTCTGGTTAGGGTTCCAATTTTTGGGTCTTGTAATAAGGCTTCAAGCCTCAACCTGTAATTTTTCTTTTGCTTTGAATTGAGTCTGTACTTTGACCAATTAGGTCAAATTGAGTCCTGTACTAAGTCCAGTCACAAATCGAGTCCAGTCTGAGTCTATTGGAAGTATGGGTCCATTGTAAGAGTTGGTCTTAAAATTTAGTCTCCTTGAAACCAAGTCTGGAAGGAATCCAAGTCAGCTCAGGGCCCACCTTTTCATCCTATGTTGCGCCATGATAATTTGCCATGTGGGCAGCACACTTGTCATCCTTGGATGCCCAAAGAGGAGGATCACATCACTTGGATTTAGCCCTTTTTCCCTCCCCCTATCAAGCTCCTTTCCAAGCAAGGGTGGTCGGCCAAAGAGAAAGTCAATGGGAGTTGAAGTTGGGAATTCAAATCCCTTGCTTCAAGCGCTCCAATCAAGTCTTCTTCCCAAATTGCTTGAACCTCTTTGGAAGGGGGAGACAAGATCCATGGGCACCTCCACCTCACACTCCCCATGTCATGCCTTGTACCAAAAAAAAGATGCCAACCAAGGAAGGAGGAAGAACACATGCCTTTCTCCAAGCCTCTCTTCATGCTTTCTTTCGAAACAAAGAAGCTTCTTTCCAAGTTCAAGGCGCCAAGATCCCCCCTCCAAGCCATGCATCATGCCACGCCCAATCAAATCAGCTTTTGGTCGGCCAAAGAGAAAAGAAAGTCAAGGGTTTTGGGCACCCATTCAAGAAAACTTGTATTCTTTCATTTGAAATTCAAAAGGGTCCTAAGGTGCCTATTTAAAGGACCTAACCCCTCCTTTGTAAATTTTAATCTTGATGAATGAAAAAATTATATTCTTGAGTTCCAATCTCTTGTTAGTTGCCTTCGTTTACTAGGAACGTCGATCTCCAAGAGGGAGTGCCTTCGCCTTCGGGCGTCGAGAGGTGTGAGGCCTCAAACTATCGTCACTTCTGCAACTCCATCATCCGACTCTGAATCAAGCAGAACTCCACCATCTCAACAACCTTTTCTTTCATTATTCCACTGCTTTCTTCTAATTGAGACTTAACCTGTTATCTTCTTTGAATGCTCGTAGGTCCTCCAGGTAACACAAGTACGGTGACAGTTTTCTTTGCCATCGAGATCTTCGGATAGCCAGCCGGCGCCTCCACAGGATTGATGGCTTGATCATCCAAGCCACATCCCCCAATGTGAGCGATCTCTGCAATCGGGCGCTTCAGATCTTTGAGGTTTGCCCCCTGACTCCTAAGTAGATCTTGATCGAAGAGCTAAGTCCTACGGGGTTTCTCGATCCCGGGGTCCTCTCTTTATCATCGTTTAGGGACCATCTACATGCTTGATAGTTCTTATTGTTATAGAACCCCAGATCATCTCTTACTTATTTTTGGGAATCTAAAGAAACCATAAAATCTAAAAATCACAAAACCCTAAAAATCACCTACATCATCATTTCATCTTCACATCTAGTTAGTCCCCCATCAATGGGCTAGACCACTAGGAGTCTTCAAGATACCATGACTCTGAGTCCTAATGGAGGGTCCAAAATGGGGTACAACCCTAGATGCTCTAGTAGAGGGAGGGGGTAGAGTCTCATCAGGAGTGACAAAGACTAGATCACTATCACTGTCGTCATCAATAACATCTGTAGCTCATCCTCAATTCCATCAGTACGATCACCACCCTCAATAGTGTCATCAGGGTCATCCTGGTGGTTGTCGTCATCATCATCACCAGCAGGTGGATCAGTAGGAGCAACAGGAGGAAGCAGGGATCTAAGCAAATCCTCAATGCGATCAAATCTTGCCTCCACAGACTAACAAATCTCAGCATGCTCTGAAGCTGTATGAGCTCTAAGGCTCTCTATCTCAATCCATAATTGAGTCATCCTAGCTCCAAGACTAATGAGCTCACCTCGAGCCTCTACGAACTGCAGACGAGAATACTCCTCAAAAGGTAATCCAGTAGATGCTGGAGGAGCAGTTGAAGGAGTGGCAGAAGGTGTCGCAGGCTCTATCTCAGATGCATGAGCTGCCTGAGCAGGAGGACTGACCCTGATGGCCCTACCTTTACCTCTCGTATCTCGTCCTCCTCATCTGGCTCATGGCCAGACTCCCTCCGAACCCATCTGCCTGCAACATATCTATAGCCCATGCGATGAAGTGACCTCTCATTGTACACATCCATGTGCAAAAACTCCTTGGGGATCTCCCCCTCCAAGGATACTCCACACGCTCTAAAAAGTCTGGTCAGCCCCATACCATAGGGCAAACAGTGTCGACGTTGGCTCGTAGCATCTCTCATCTGCAGTAACATCATAGATGGAATATCGACCTAGGTCCTCTGAGTCAAACAAACCATGAGCATTAGCTCCCTTTTTGTGATGAAATCGAAGCGCCCAGTCTTCGGAAGCAGTATCTAAGCCGTGATATGATGTAGGAGGCGCATCTCTACTGAAAGCTGATTCGCGGTGACTACTGTCACACCGTGAACATCCTCGCACTCAAGAATATATCGAAAGGTGGCCTCTCTATCCTCCACAGAGAAAACACTGATACCCCGGTGCAGAATCTCCCAAACCCTACTCAGAAGCTTTTCAGTCAGAAGAATCTCAACACCCCGGACAGAAGTCCTCCACAACAATCAACGGCAGTCCAAGGCTCCATAAAACTCTTGCACTAAGTGGGGGTAATACCTCTCCTGCATGGTGCAAAAGGGTACCAATCCTGCATCAGTGAGGGTTTGATGAATCTGAAAGTGCTGCCTGTCAAAAAGCTCGAGGTCAACCTGTCGACCAGAGGCTAGAGCCTTCCCTGCCATCCTCTCTGCAGGGGAACCTGGGGTAACTGAGCTACTGGACTTCCTGTATCATGTCTAGTCTTGCTCCTCCTCTCTGATCTCTGACTAGGTCTCCTAATAGCAAAACTCTTTCTTGGACCCATTTCAATCAAGCTGAGCAGGAAAGAAAGAAGATAGGTTCAATCAGGCTTAGAACTATAGGACTGGCAATAGGTTGAGCTAAAGAGAATTACTTTTTTTAAGAGGTGCTAAGACAAGTTTTGAAAACTGGGATTAAAATAACTTTAGGTTGTAAAATGCCTTTGACAAGAAAGAAAAATCTTAGGTAATCTACCAATAGTTTGAAAATGGGAATTTTACAAACTACATTTAGATTAAAAGACATTACCCCGTATATATAGAATATGTTTTTGGTTGTAAAAAAATATTTGAACTTTGTAAAATACATTTTATAAGGCCAAAGTACTAGAAAAAAAATGGAATTTGGGTTAAAATAAATTAGGGTTTTAGGCTTAAATAGCAAAGTGGTGAAAATGAGGATAAAATATCATGAAAACATCATAAATAACCTTTCCAAAACAATGAAAATGCAATAAATGATTTTAGAACACTGGATTTTAGATGAAAACCCCAATTATTTTGGCCAAAATCAATCCAACAGTGATTTTCTGAAAATCGGATGAAATAAGCATGAAATCAGCCAAAAATCCATGGGAAATCCGAGAAAAATGCCTTTAACCAAGATTCCCTAAAATGGAGTTTTAGAAATCCATCAAAACTGGTGAAAATCCGATCAAAATCCCTTAAAATGGTCGGAAAAACCCTATTCTAGGTTACACGGTTTGAAGGTAACAAAAAAAAACGAAAATGAGAGAAATAAAATAAAAATAAAAGAGGGAAATACCTGATATTTGTTGGGGTAAACGAGAAAAGGGAAGATTTGGAGCTTGGGGGACCACTGTTGCTTGAGAGAGACAGGGGAAAACAAAATACAAAACCCTCTGTCCGTCGTTAAGAAAATAGATTTTTCCCGCAAGTGTCGACACTTAGGATTTCTCAAGTGTCGACACTTGGTTAGGTGTCGACACTTGATAAAATCCAAGTGTCGACACTTGGCCAAAAAAATCCCAAAAAAAATTTAAAAATTTTCAAAAAAAAAAATTTAAGGAAGAATTTAAATGCTTTTGGGTCTGAAAGCAAGTGTTTTTTTTCTTTTTGAGTAAAATACTTTGGGTAAGATGAAGTTTGTGAGAGTTCTAGGAGAATGGATCAATGACATCTAACTCTCTTCTAATAAGACTGAATCTTTCTTCACTCAATGGTTTGGTAAACACATCAGCTAATTGATCATCAATACACACAAATTCAAGTATAACATTAGAGTTTTGTACATGATCTCTTATGAAATAATATCTTATTTCAATGTGTTTACTTCTTGAATGTTGCATGGGATTCTTAGTTAGATTGATTGCACTAGTATTGTCACATCTTATGGGTGTCTTAATTAGTTTAATGCCAAAATCTTCAAGTTGTTGTTTGATCCAAAGGATTTGAGAACAACAGCTTCCAGCTGCTATATATTCAGCTTCTGCTATTGATAGAGCAACTGAATTCTGTTTCTTGCTACTCCAAGAGATCAAATTTACTCTAAGAAATTGACAGGTTCTACTAGTACTTTTACGATCAAGTTTACACCCAGCAAAGTCAGCATCAGAATAAACAATCAATTCAAATGAAGAATCTCTAAAGTACCACAAACTAATTTCAATTGAGCTAGATAGATATCTAAGTATGCATTTAATAGCCAAAAGATGAGACTCTTTAGAATTAGACTGATATCTAGCACACATACAAATACTAAACATGATATATGGTCTACTGGCAGTAAGATATAGCAATGAACCGATCATGCCACGATATAATTTTTGGTCAATAGATTTCCCTGATTCATCCTTGTCAAGTCTACAAGAAGAGCTCATAGGGGACCTAAAGGCTTGGTGTTCTCCATCCAAAACTTCTTAAGTATTTCTTTTATGTACTTCGCTTGGTTGATGAAGATCCCCTCTTTGGTTTGCTTTATTTGGAGTCCAAGGAAGATATTCAGTTCTCCCATCATGCTCATCTCGAACTCACCCTGCATTAACTTTGCAAATTCTTGACAAAGAGATTCGTTAGTAGCACCAAATATGATATCATCTACACAGATTTGCACTACTAAGAGATCATCATTCTTTTTCTTCAAAAATAAAGTTGTCTACATTACCTCTAGCAAAATCATTTTTGAGCATAAAAGAACTTAAACGATCATACCAAGCTTTAGGAGCTTGTTTCAAACCATACAAAGCTTTATGAAATTTGAAAACATGATTTGAAAATTTAGAATTTTCAAAACCAGGCGGTTGTTCAACATAAACCTCTTCTTCAATAAAACCATTTAAAAAGGCACTTTTGACATCCATTTGAAAAAATTTAAAATTCATAAAGAAAGCAAAAGCCAATAATAGCCTAATTGCCTCAAGTGTAGCCACAGGAGCAAAGGTTTCATCAAAATCTATCCCTTCCTCCTGATTATATCCTTTGGCAACTAGTCTAGCTTTATTTCTTGTAACAATATCATTTTCATCAAGTTTATTTCAGAAAATCCATTTTGTGCCAATAATTGAAGTATTTGAAGGCCTATTTACTAATGTCCAAACATTGTTTCTTTTGAATTAGTTAAGTTCATCTTGCATAGAATTAATCTAATTACTATCACATTCAGCTTCCTCAATAGTTTTAGGCTCAATTTGAGAAACAAAAGCTAAATAATCATAGATATTTCTAAGGAATGATCGAGTACTTACACCTTTAGATGGATCACCAATAATTAGTTCTTTTGGGTGTCCATGAGCATACCTCCATTCTTTTGGTTGTGGATCAACAGTAGATGTATTTTCATCACCTAGTGCTTGATCTCCTTCAGTGTTTTGATCATCTTCTTGTTCCTTGGTAGGTTCTTCGTTGTTGTTTACACTTTCAGTTTTCTTGGTACCTGCTTCATCAGAAAGCAAATATTCTTTTCTAGAAGATTTCTGGTCAGATTCATCAAATACCACATGTATGGATTCTTCAACAACAAGTGTTCTTCTTTTGAAGACCCTGTATGCCTTGCTAGATGTAGAGTAGCCTAGAAAGACTCCCTCATCTGATTTAGCATCAAATTTGCTCAAATTATCCTTACCATTGTTTAAAATGAAACAACGGCATCTAAAAATACGAAAATAATGAATTGAAGGTTTTCTACCCTTCCAAAGCTCATATGGTGTTTTCTTTAAAATCGGTTGGATTCAAACTCGATTTAAAACATAGCATACAGTATTTATGGGTTCCATTCAAAAATATCTAGATAAGTCATTTTCACAAAGCATGGTGCGTGCCATTTCTTCAAGAGTTCTATTTTTCCTTTCTACCATCTTATTTTGTTGAGGTGTCCTAGGTGCTGAAAAATTATAATGAATGTCATTTTCAATACAAAATTTATCAAAATCAGCATTTTCAAATTCGGTTCCATGATCACTCTTCAAAGATATGATTGAAACACCTTTTTTATTTGAAACACATTTATGAAATATAATAAATTCTGAAAATGTTTCATCTTTGTGTGCTAAAAACATGACCCATGTAAATCATGAGAAATCATCTACAATAACTAGACCGTACTTCTTACCTCCCAAACTAGATGTTCTAGTCGGCCCAAAGAGGTCCATGTGAAGCAACTCCAAGGGTCTAGTTGTAGAGATTACTCCTTTTGGTTTGAAAGAGGATTTGGTTTGTTTTCCAAGATGACATGCACTGCAAATCTTGTCTTTTTCAAAACTAAGTTTTGGTAAATCTTTTATCAAAATCTTTTTGCTAAGATTTGAAATCAAATGCATATTACCATGTCCTAGTCTACGATGCCAAAGCCAACTAGTTTTATTGATCTTGGCTTCCATTGCCACTAGGCATTTACTATTTTGAACTGGAAGATCATCAAGATCAACCATATAAATATTGCCATGCCTATGACCAATGAACTTGATGCCATTGTCATCTAAACTATAAACAATGCATATAGAAGATTCGAAGACAACTTTAAAATCCTTCTCGCAAAATTGACTAATACTAAGCAAGTTATGTTTCAAACCATCAACATATAAAACATTATCAATGTAAGAAGAGGGGGTGATATGGACTTTACCAATACCAACAATTTTGCCCTTTCCATTATCACCAAAAGTCACATTGCCACCATTTTGATATTCGAGTGATGAGAACTACTCCATAACTCCTATCATATGCCTTGAGCAATCGCTATCAAGGTACCATATTCTTTTCTTATTGGTTGCAAGGCATACCTGCAATAAAGATCAAGTGGAGACTTTAGGTACCCAAGTCATCTTGGATCCTTTTAGGTTAATGGCATTGGTTCCTTTTGGAACCCAAACTTTCTTAATGTTACTCAATCTTCTTTTATTGCACATATAAGATTTATGCCCTATAGTACCACATGCATAACAAGTAATGGATGAAGATGCAGGCACAAAAAAAATTTTGAAAAATTTTTGTTTCTTATGAGTTCTAAACCCTAAACCTGCTCTATCAAAAACAGCCCTTTGATTGTTCAGAAGCAAGTTTAATTTTTTAGAACTATATGTAAATTTATCTACAAAAGGTTTTAACTTTTCAATTTCTTCTTTATATCTTTTATTTTCATCCAAAATTTCTTTGCTTTGTTTTGAAAGATATTCATTTGAAACTTGAAGGACTTTTCTTTTTCAAAACTTCTTTTTCCTTTTCAAGAGCTGAAATCTTATCATTTAATTTTTTATTTTGAAGAAGAAGGTAGTCATTTTCATTAGAAAACTTATGATTTGCTTTGGCTAACTCTAAATTTTGCTTTTTCAAATCTTTATATTTTGACTTTAGTTTTTGAAATTCTATAACTAATTCATCAAAAACTTCATGAAGTTCATCAAATATAAATTCATTCTTAGTTTCAGATTGTACCTAATCATGATCCGCCATCAGACAGAAGTTTGCAACTTCCTGCTATTCTTCCTCAGAGCTGGAGTCCTCATTGTCACTCTAGGTTGCCATCATGGCCTTCTTTCTTAATTTTCTTCTGCTTTTCTTGAGTAAGGGGCAGTCCACTTTAAAATGACCTAGTTTCTTGCATTCAAAGCAAGTAGGCTGCTCCTTATCTTTCTCCTTCTCTTTCCCTTTACTTGGCTCACCTTTCAGAAATTTCTTCTTGAAGTTGAACTTTTTCTTTCTCATGAACCTTCTGAATTTTCTTGCCATTAGAGCCATCTCATCTTCTTCGTCATCTTCTACGAAGTCATCGCTTGATTCTTCTCTAGTAGTGGATTTGAAAGCGATCACTTTCTTCTTTTTGTCAACTTTCATATTCTTTTATTTGAGGAAGAGCTCATAAGTCATCAGTGAGCCCAAAAATTGTTCAAGTGAAAGAGTGTTGACATCCTTGGCTTCTTCAATAGCTGTCACCTTTGCATCCCAAGAAGCCGGTAGAGACCTAAGAAGTTTGTTTACAAGTTCACCATTAGAAATAACTTTTCCTAGGCTTTTCATGCCATTCACAATATTTGTGAACCTAGTATACATCTCACTAATAGACTTAGTAGGTTCCATTCTAAACATTTTGTAAGTATGAATGAGCATGTTGACCTTAGTTGTTTTCACTTGGTGTGTACCCTCATGGGTAATATCAAGTGTATCCCAAATCTCCTTGGCGGAGAGACAATTAGATATTCTATTGAATTCACTTGGATCAAGAGAGAAAAATAACAAATTCATAGCCTTAGCATTAAGCTCTATTTGCTTAATGTCATTCTCATCCCAATCATCTTCCATTTTTGGAGTGAGAATGCCATTAACCAACATAGTAGGCTGATGAGGACCTTTTATAATTGTCCTCCATAGATTATAATCAATAGCTTGAATAAAAATACGCATGCATGTTTTCCAATACGTGTAATTTATGCCATTGAAGAGTGGGGGACGATTTGAAGCTTGACCTTCAATAACACCCATTCCTATTGGGGCTACCATGATCTTTAACTCAAGATCCTTGGACCTACAAGAGAGTACCGGTGCTCTGATACCACTTGTTGTCCAGAAATGGAGCCCAAGAGGGGGGGTGAATTGGGTCTTTTAAAATTTAAAATAGTAATTGAAGGTCTAGTGGTGTTTATGAGAAATAAATTCAATGCACAAGATAGAATGCAGCGGAAAGCAATAAATGAGATGCAATAAACAAGGAGCAAGAAAGGGAGAAGGCAATCACACACAAACACAATGTTTATAGTGGTTCGGTGCAAACCTAGCACCTATATCCACTCCGCAAGCCACCCTTAGGAATTCCACTATAATCCAATCAAGATTACAGCCGACTTATTTTTTAAAAGGCTCACAAGTCAAAATCTATGTTGGTTTTGTCACCTAGGCTCACTAACAAACCTCAACACTTGTTTTGTCTTCGGGCTCACAAGTTAACCCTAGTTGGTTTTGTCCCTTTGGCTTACCAACAAACCACAACAACCTTCTTTCAAGACACCCTTGAAAGCAAGGTCAAAACACAAAATAAAATCAGATATACAATTTCAAAAATAAGACAAACTCTCTTCAAAAGTAGAATAGAAGCTTTGAAGCTCAAGTTGATGCTTTGTCTTGTCTCCTCCTTGGAATATCCTTCAAACTCCTCTTTTGGAATGAAGTAAGGATGGACTTGTAAGCTTTTTCAGGGAATCAAACTTTAAATGGCTCTTGATGTGAAGTTCTTGAGAGAATCTTGGCTTTTTGGCTTTTAATGGACTTCAATACACTTCTCTTCCTTTTGAATGAGGTTGGTGAAGGTTAAATATAACTGAAAACTTTCAAAAAATGGTTTGTGACCGTTGGAGCCTCGAATCTAGTCGTTTGAAGCTTGAAAAGTGATTTCTGCAAGTCAGAAAAATAGATCCATTAGGGCTGATAGACTTCAAGTGTCGACACTTGGCTGTCAGGTGTCGACACTTGATGCACAGGTATCAACACTTGACACAAAAACCCTTAATTGACAATGTTCTATATTTTCAAAAATCTCAAGCCTTGAGTCGACACTTGGAAACCTAAGTGTCGATACTTGAATTGAAGGTGTCAACACTTGAGTTCTGGGTGTCGACACTTGGCATGCCAAGGAGTTTTTTTGCATGCCAAATGCCGAAGTGTCGATACTTGACTTCCCAGGTGTCGACACTTGACCTTGAAAAGTTCATAATCAAGTGCGAATTAAGCCAAAAATACAAGCATATATTTTGAAACTAAAATGAAACATAAACAATCAATAATTGAACATGTAAAAGCCCTTTTTGCATGAGGAGGATGCCCTTAATTGCAAAAAATGCTCCATGCCATCGCGTGCCATGATACTTAAACTTTTGAGAATTTGAGATGCTTGCTTCCTGAAAACTTATAGCTAGAAATACACATTAGTATACAATATGTACTCAATGTTTTATTATTCATCAAAATCACTGGGTGGAGCCAACAAATAATGTTGCCCTTGTGTGTACACAACAAAGAAACATTATCAGTCATGCTATAAAGCACAAAGTACACAAAGACAAGTTTTATACCAAATGCTAGAGCAGGCCTTGTGTGTACACAACAAACCTACTATAGTGTTAACATAAATTTGGCTTAACATGAAGGAAGGCAATGTGTAGTGTGTTTAATCAATTAGCATTTCTAATTTAGGATTTAGATATGACCAAATTGGCCAGGTAAGTGGAAAAGTTGAGGGGGTCCCCCCGTTGCTTTCCTTAGACATCAATTAAATTGGCCAGCTAAGTCAACGGAACCAATTAAAAATCTCATTCCTTTTACCTTCCCAGAATCACTTGCCTAGATACCAATTGGCTGATCATACCCTAATCGGATATGCATCATGGTTAACTTATACCACAACTAAATATGATTTTTATGAGGGCTTTGATGGTCTCTAACACATCCCAATATAGACATAATCATGTCAACCTAACATTCATGACATCATAAAACCTAACATTCATGACATCATAATGTATTCATAACCATACACATATGACATGATATTTATTCCATCGTTCGAGCATATTAACCCTAATATGCATACCATAAGCATGATTGTAATATGAATCCATTCACCTCACTTGTTCATGGGATATGGCCACAGCAGCACCCCTACACGCCATAGGAGACCCCATTGAATGGAAAAAGAGGGCCATGAAACCCTAATTAACTCCTATGACCGGACAGCCATGGTGACTAACCTAATCCGATGCAGTTACTAGGATATAACATATTTCAAATTTTTGATTGAACTAATCATGCATAGAATCATATAATTATTCAATAGCATGCACCATACTTGATAATATGCACTATCATATAATCTTTCAATAGTATGCATCATACTATGATTTATATATATGATCATATTATCCTTAAATATATAATTGAAGCTTATTTAGTGGCATGCATCAGAATATAATTTCCATATAATCAATTGACCATTAATTGAATGAAATAAGAGGGCTCTGATACCACTGTAGGGTTTCAATAAAGTAGCGGAAGCATGGATTTCAAAAATTTTTATTTTTTGAAACTCCAAACAACTTCAAACCCTAAGCCGAAGATCCCTTATTCATTACAATTAACAAGTCATGCAATTAGGATTTGGAAAAATACCTGGAATGCTAATTCCTTCTTCTTTCCATAGGCACACAAGTGCATGCCCTCCTGAGGTGATCCACATAGGAATGGAACCTTGGAAGCACTCCTTAGTAGGTTGCTTAAATCACTGGAACTCTTCTGATAGCCTTTCTTCCTTTGGCAGCCTCTCCTTTCTTTCTTAGACCCTTGCCCTTAGGTAAAGTACTCATAGCACTCTCCAAATCATCTCTTCACTCTCTTTTCCACTTCCTAAATCTCTTTCTAAACCCTTGTCTTAAATTGGACTTTTCTTAAGACAAGACCTAAACTCTAACAAGAGATGGAAGTGACAAGGAGTGTGTGGCAGAGTGTAAGAATGTAAGAAAGAAAGGATATCATAATCATAATGTCTTCAGCCTAAACACTGAAGACTATAAATAGGAGATAAAGAAGCACCAATGATGGCTCTTCATCAGCCTTTGATTTGTCTATCAACAGATCAAATAAGACCCTTCATTAAGAATGAGTCTTATCTTGAAGCATCATAACCCTTCCTGCACCAAAGGACATAACCCTTCCTGCGCCAAAAGACTTCTCCTGATGGTTGGCCATTTGTCCTCATGCCATGTGGCATGTAACCAGTTCATAGGGGTCTTAAGATGGCATGGAAGCAGACTTATCCAAGAGTCAAGTTCCTTCATTAAGAAGGACTCTTGGATTTAAAATGTTGCAGTAACTAAGTGAAGGGTCACAACCCTTCACTTGCATGCGCCATTTAATTTCACCGCCCATCCCTTCTTAAAACCAGTAATAAGCCAGGACAAATATGCATGAGATAAGGCTTGGGACACCTTGTTTCATTTGGAAACAACTCCCCTAAGCAAAAGGACTCTAGGTCCTTTTCTGTGCGCCAATTATGAAGAGTCGCTACTCTTCACTTGTGCGCCACCTTTCTCCATGCCATTTTCCATCTTTGACCAGTCAAAGGCCATACAATATGAGTGTCATATGAAAGGAGATAAAGTGCAGTTTATCACCTTGCAAGTGATCGACAAGCAGAAGGACTCCTGGTCCTTCTGTGCCCCCTTTGATTGCCAACCATTTCTTTTGGTGCCAAGAGTCCCATGCCCTTGGGACTCTTGGTATATAACATATAAAATGTCCAAACATTATCAGATAAAATATGATAATTTTGTCCCACTTAGGACTCAACCCAATTTTGGTCTTTCATAAATTGGTTAGTCCATTTAGCAACCTTTTAGACCCAATTCAATTGGGTTAGGAGTTAGGTTAGCATACACATGCTAGTGTGTAATCTAGCTAACCAATTAGGATCCCATGATCCTAATAAAATACCATTGACTTCCTAGGTCAATTTCTTAATGTGTGACCCTTTGGGTTCCATATCTAGCCAGCAGTAGGTCAGTGTCCAAGCCAATTCGATCCAATCAAGTTCGATTTGACCTAATTAGGTCAAATTAAGCTGACCTAAGTTACCAATTCGAACCAGCTTTCGAATTGACTCATAAGTTCAATCCAATTGATTCATGAAAATCCATAAGACATGATTAACATCTAGCAACGTGTCATGCCTACCCGAAAGATGAGAAATTTGGTGAAAAGTATCAAAATATCCTTCAGTGAAAAGTTACCATGCAATTCAATCCTTTGATCTCCTTGTATCCCGATTAAGTGATGGGCATGGATAAATATCAAACCATGGCACTTAATCATTTTGAATCTTAATTTAATGATGAAGACTTGACTGATGAAAGATTAGAAACCCTATATAATCTCATCCTACTTTGATCAAAGACTTCCTGAGTCATCATTTGAAGAGATCACATGGGATAACTTCTCCTCTTACTAGGAGTGATTGATTCCTTATTGACCTACTCATTACCTTCATACACAATCCACCATATCCAGAAACATCCCGTACATGACTTAATTGCCATTAGTGAGTATACACCAAAACATGGATTCATGTGCACAAGATACTATGGTAGTCTCAGGTCTAAGGATCACATGCACAACTCCCACTAAAAGAACATTCTTTTGACAAGTAAGTAAGACTTCCATTTGATATTCTCTTGTCAGATTAGTTCAGTGAAATCATAACTTAATGAGCACCCACATCTTTGTATTAGTGTCTCTACACAAGTGGTTGTGAGACCAACCACCCTCTCTATCGAGCATACTATGATGTGCTAGTCTTTCTAAATTCATCGATCCCCGATCGATTATCCAATGACTAGGAATATTTTAGATTAGGGTTTATAAGAACTTAGGTCTCACCATTATAATCTCCATCATAACCCTAATTCCATTGCCCTAACCTATGGGGTTCATCATAATCTTGATAAGATGCAGCAGTATGATGAATCAAAAGATGCCTTTTATTGATAAATAATATCATACATAAGTTGGAAGATCATGGAAATGCCCTTACAATGATTGACTTTTAGGGCACTATTCTTTCATATTATTGCCAAAACTAGATGGACTATCCACCGGTCCTTCAACTCCATTGGCCCAGCTAGTTGTCCCATTTTGAGTTGGGAGATAGGGCCAGGTTGCATGCTAAGCAAGTGGCTCGGCCATCAAGGATTCAAGCATCCTAGCTAAGTGGTCTTAGCAACAAGCTCGGATAGTCATACATGCAGGAGCATGTCGCTCAAACCTTGTTTGCTAAGGGGATTTGGTCGGTGGAGGGGATCAACCGAGTACCTGTGTGTCATTCGGTGCCAATCGACAGTGAAACGGGGTCGATATTTGCTAGGGGGTTTGCCATATTGGGTTGACTTTCATTCAGGATCAATCCGGTGACTTCACCTATCGTGCCCTTAATTTGATGGTGGCTTGAATATAGGTAGCATTAGAAATGGGGTGCATTCACTGCCTTATTTGCTCCATCAACAGTTATAGGACCCAGCCAATGATAGCATGCCATGTAGTAGGGCGATCTTGACCGTCCTGCACTCGCATTGATCACAAGGATGGGGGTGATCGATTTAATGCCTTGATGTGGTCATGGTGGTCAGTCGCTCTTGAAGTGCCACGTGGTAGGCATGCTTTGGCATTTGGGCATGGGTGCCAAGTCCGAAGGTGAGTGTTAATGGCATAGGATTTGAGACAATCACCTAGGGATTCCAAATGTCCACCTAGTTGGCCCAACCCAAAGTATGATAGAAAAGTATCCTAAGAGCTAATCATTATAAGGGCCTTTTTGTAAACTTCCAGCTCATGTATGACATATTTTTTCATATTAATAAAGGCATTTGATTCATCATATACTGCTGTGTCATGATTTGTTGATTATGATGAACCCCATAGAGTAGGGCAATGGAATTAGGGTTATGATAAAATAACAGTGAGACCTAATTCCTATAAACCCTAATCTAGATTATTCCTAGTCATTGGACCATTGATTCAGGGATCGATGAATCCAGAAAGACTGCTTATCCTATGTATGCTCAGTTGATGAGGGTGGTTGATCTCTCAACCACTTGTGTAGAGACACTAATACAAGGATAAGGGTGCTCATCAGGGTATGAGTACACTGGACTGATCTGCACTGGGACTATCTTATGGAAGTCTTACTACTTGTCAAAAGATAGATCTCAGAGTAGAAGTTATGCATGTGATCTTTAGACTTGAGGTCACCATGGTTCCTTGTGCATGCTAAGCCATACTTTGGTTCATACTCATTCATAGCATTGTGACATGTACGTGGTGTTCTGGGTATGGTGAAAGGTGTACGAAGGATGTGGTGAACCAACAAGGAATCGATCTTTCCTAGTAAGAGGAATTGTTATCCTATGCAATCTCTTCGATGAGTGACTCAAGGAGCCTTTGATCAAAGCAGGATGAGATTAGAATTAGTTTCTAATTAGTCATCAGCTGAGTCCTCATAATCGAGATGAGATTTGATATGATTAAGTATTAGGATTTGATATATATCCATACCTATCACTTAATCGAGATAATGGGAGATCGAAAGATTGAATTGCACGATAACTTACTACTGAAGGGTACTTTGATAATTTTTACCAAATTTCTCATCTTCCAGGTAGGCATGACACATTGCTAGATGTCAATCTTGTCTTGTAGGTTTTCATGAATCAATTGATTTGGTTTCATGAGTCAATTCGATGTGTGATGCGAATTGGACAATTAGGTGAGCCAATTTGACCTAATTAGGTCAATTGGGTTCGATCGGATCGAATCGGCTCGAACCTAAACCTACTGCTAGCTAGATGTGGAACCCAATGGGTCACACACAATAAAGAGTTGGCCAAAGAAGTCATTCATGATTTAATTAGGATCATGGTATCCTAATTGGTTAGCCAGATTGCACACTAGCATGTGCAGGCTAACCCAATTCCTAACCCAATTGGATTGGGTCCGATTGCTTGCTAATTAGGCTAACCTAATTAGGAAAACCTTAATTAGGCTGAGATCTAAGTGAGGCTGATTAAATTAGAGCTTTATCTAATTTTAAATTGACCTTTTGATCGATTTATGGAAGAGTCCCTGGGGCCAGGAATGCTTGGCACCTCTTGGCATGCACGGGAGAAATGTAGGGACACAGAAGGACAAAAGTCCTTCTACAGATGAAACACCATAGTGTTTCTTATCTGGAATGCCTTCTCATCTTATCCCCACACCTCTTGGATTTATTTGACCGGTCAAGGCCATTTGAAATGGCATGAAAAGGGGTGAAAGCAAAAGCGCGCATGAAGAGATGCGTCTCTTCATGTGGCACGCGCCCTAAAGTAGAGTCCTTCTGCTTTTAGGACTCTTCATATTCTTTGGTGTTTGGAGATTGAATAGGCACCTCTTGGCTTTCCAGGGACCGGTACTTTCCATGTGGCAAGTCACAGATTGTCCAGGAAAGTGGATGGATGCTGATATGTCTTTTGGTGCATGAGAAGATATATTGGATATGATTTTTCGATCTTGAAAAATCATATCTGATAGCCTGTTGGAGGACATATCACACACCCCTCTTAAAACTATAAATAGGGGCGGTAATATGAGTTTCATAGAATCTTTTTCACCATAAAGACATTATGAGTGTTTCTCTGTCCCTCCCTCCCTCCTCCATTCTTTAAGATAAGACTTGTCTTGTTAAGACAAGGTCTAATCTTCTAGGACAAGGCTTTTTTTTAAGATATAAGCCTAAGGAGACCAAGAGGAGGGTTATCCTAAGGCCAAAAGTGGTGTAGGACAGTGTTCTTAGTGCCCTACAGTAGGACATGGTGTCCTACAGTGGTCAAAGGTCAAAAGGCTACCATTAGAGTTTTGTTGAAGCAAGCAACCCCGGTTGGGATTCTTTCTCGGTACCATTCTCATGTGGATCACCATTAGAGGGCTTGCGCTTGTGAGCCTTGTGGAAAGGATTGGATTTCAGCGATTCAGGTATGTTTTTCTGACTCTATTTATGTTTCATTAATTGGTATTGCATAAGGGGTTCCTGGGAATTAGGGTTTTATAGACATATTAGGGTTTCATGCTTAGAATTTTGTTTTGAACTTCACTTCCGCATGTTGCATGATTCCTGGCACCCTGGGAGAATTTCTATCAGTGGTATCAAAGCTATCCTTGTGGCATACCAGTTATGAACCATTTTTGGAGTTTTATACAATTTCACTATCGAGCCGACCTGAACCCTATCGAGTCGACCCGAACCCTATCGAGCCAACCCGAACCCTGTCGAGTCGACCCGACCAAATTCATCTGCATGGTTTATGGTTTTTTAATGAAATGACATGATAATGCAATTATATGAAATTTTGCATATTAGGGTAATATGTTTAATTTCAATTTTTATGAAATGCATGATATTATGTCAAGTATGAAATTATGCATGTTGATTGTACGTAGTAACTGCTTTGGATTGGGTTAGTCACCATGGCCGTCTGGTCATAGGAGCCAAGTAGGGTTTAAAGGCCCTCTCCCATTCAATGGATCTCCTATGGCATGTAGGGGTGCCGCTGTGGCCATATCCTATGAAAAAGTGAGGTGAAAGGTATTTTTATGTATCTATAATGCCTTGATTTGCATATTAGCTATAATATGCTTGTTTAACATAACATGTTATGTTATAATGTTATGTTATGATGATATGTTACATGTTTATATATGTTATAAGCATAGTAATCATGATAATTTAGAATGTGTTTTGAGACCATCAAAAGCCCTCATCAAAATTATATTTAGTCATAGCAAAAAACTTAGTCATGATGCAAAACCAATTAGGATTTGATTAGCCAATTGGTGTCTAGGCAAGTGGTTCTTGGAAGGTAAAGGGAATGTGATTTTTAATTAGTTCCATTGTCTGACCTGGCCAATTTAATTGGTGTCTAAGGAAAGCAACGAGAGGACCCCCTCACCCCTCCCACTCACCTGGCCAATTTGGTCACATCTAAATCCTATTTTGGTATTGCTGATTGGTTAAGTAAGCTATAATATGCCTTCCTTCATGCTAAGCTAGATTCACGTCAAGACTATAGTAGGTTTGTTGTGTGACACAAGGCCTACTATAGGGTTTGATATGAAGTTTGTCTTGGTGCACTTAGTGCTTTATGGCATGATTGGAGTTGTTGCTTTGTTGTGTGACACAAGGGCAACAATGTTCAATCATGGCTATATATAAATGAAGGGTTTGACTAAACTAAGATATTATAGTTTGTTGTGTGATACAAGGCTATAAGTGTCTTAAAGGCAAAGATAATTGTTGAGAATTGCATGAGCTATAATTGGAAAGGTTATCCTAACTTTGAACTCATTAGTATTTGTTGTGTGACACAAGGCACTAATGAGGGATCAGGATCTCAACCCTACTAAGGAAACCAGGAAGGTTTCTCGCTTGCCATGGTTGAGGGTTATGGTATTCGAAGAAAATAGTGGGAGCATAATTAGATATAAAGTCCTTATCTAGTTATGAATGTCATCATTAAGTGGTCTGCTAATATTGTTCTTTAATTAAATATAGGATATTTGTTTTAATGGCTTCAAACTTATCATTAAGGGACATCTTGGATGCCAACAAATTAACCGGTCCAAATTATGTGGACTGGCTGAGGAACCTAAGGATTGTTTTGACTCAGGAGAAGCTTTCATATATACTTGATTCTCAAGATCCAGTGGTGATCGAAGAGGATGCATCGGAGGAGGAAATTGCCACACACAGAATGTGGCAAAATGACAGTACAACTGTCAGGTGCATCATGTTGGCCTCGATGAGCAATGAGCTCCAAAGGCAATATGAAGGTATGGAACCTCAGTCCATACTGCTCAATCTAAAGGAGCTTTAGGGAGGGCAAAGTAGGGTTGCTCGATATGAAATATCGAAGTAGTTGTTCCAAGCACGGATGAGTAAGGGTTCACCTGTGCAAACCCGTGTGCTGAAAATGATTGACTTGATCACTAGATTGGGTCAATTAGGGTTTGTCATAGATGGTGAACTCAATCAGGACTTGATCCTGCAGTCACTCCTAGATTCCTTCTCTCAGTTTATTCTTAACTACCATATGAACAAACTAAATGCTTCATTGCTAGAGCTGCTTAACATGCTCAAGATAGCTGAGAGCCACTCTAAAGGAGATAAGACTCAGGTGCTTCTTATTGATAGAAAGAAGCAAGCAATGAAGAAGGTATGAAGAGAAAACTCAATCCTAAGAAGAGCATCCAAAAGAAGAACAAGAAAGTCAAGAAGGCTGATGGAGCCTATTTCCATTGCGGTAAGACTGGGCATTGGAAGAAGAACTACAAGGTTTACCTTGCAAATGTGAAGCAAGATGCAAGTGGTGCATCAAATGGTTTGTACATGATACAAACTAAGTTATCATTGAGTGCTTCCATTTCTAATTCATTGGTATTGGATACTGCATGTGGATCTCACATATGCAATTCATTATAGGGACTCCACAGAATTAGAAGCCTGAAGAAGGGTGACTTCAAGCTGCATGGGGCTAGTGGTGAAGCCATACATGCTGAAGCTATGGGTACCTATCTTCTATTATTACCTTCGGATAATGTGATAAAGCTAGAAGAATGCTTCTATGTACCAGATATTATTAGAAACATTATTTCTATACCCTTGTTATTACAACAAAGATATGAAATAAATGTAAAGAGTAGTGGTTGCTCTATTCTTCAAAATAATAAAGTATTTGGACATGGATGTTTTATAAATGGTCTTCTAACTTTGAAACTCAATGAAAAAAATTTTCTTATTGATGATAAGAAGAGGAAAAGAGATAATGACAATGTCACATATCTCTAGCACTGCCAATTAGGTCATATCATTGAGTCAAGGGTAAATAAGTTAGTCAAAGATAATTACTTTGACTGTGAAGATTTTTAATCATTAGGAACTTGTGAATCTTGTCTCAAAGGAAAAATGACCAAGTTTCCATTCACTGGACATGGAGAGAGGACAACTAAATTGTTAGGTCTAATATATACCGATGTATGTGGACCTATGTCAACTCAGGCTAGAGGAGGATATTCTTATTTCATCACTTTTATTGATGATTTATCAAGGTTTGGTCATATGTATCTTTTAAAATACAAGTCTGAAGCCTTTGATAAGTTTAAAGAATATCAGAGTATAGTTGAAAAACAAACTGGATTTAGTATTAAAGCTCTTCGATCTGATCGAGGAGGTGAATACTTATCTGGTGAGTTTCTGAACCATCTCAATGACAAAGGAATTATATCTAAATGGACCCCTCCTTATACACCCCAGCTAAATGGAGTGGCAAAAAGGATAAATCGCACCTTGTTAGACATGGTGAGGTCCATGATGAACTTCACAGATCTTCCTACTTCCTTTTGGGGACATGTCCTAGATACTGCTGCATACATATTAAACAGGGTTCCATCTAAATCAGTGAATAGCACTTCATATGAATTATGGAATGGCAAAAGACCAAATCTTAAGTATTTGAAGATTTGGGATTGCCATGCTTATGTCAAGAATACCTTTGGACATAAGCTAAGTGCAAGGGCTGATAAATGTAGGTTTGTTGGTTATTCAAAAGAGTGTGTTGGATATCTCTTTTATAATGCTGCTGAGCAAAAGATAATTGTCAGTAGGCATGTTACATTCTTAGAACAAGAGTTTATCCAAGAAGGATCACTTGAGTTATGTGAAGAACAGAATCAACAAACTAGTGAGCCTTCAAATGAAGTTCATCAACCAAAGGTTCTTGTGGATCAAGAACAACTACAACACACACTTCCTCTCTAAAGGTCAGAGAGGGTGCGGGGAGCACCTCTTAGATATGGTTTTGTCATTTGGGATGACAATGAAGCCAGTATCATACAGGATGATGATCATGTGACCTATTCGGAAGCTATCAAGAGTAGAGACTCTGACAAGTGGCTTGGTGCCATGAAATCTGAAATGGACTCCATGTATTCCAATCAGGTTTGGACTTTGGTAAATCCACCTGAAGGAATTAACCCAATAGGGTGTAAATGGGTCTTCAAGAAGAAGATTGGAACAGATGGTCAAGTTGAGATCTACAAGGCTAGACTGGTAGCAAAAGGTTTTAGACAAAGACATGGAGTAGACTATGATGAAACCTTTTCTCCAGTAGCAATGCTCAAGTCCATTCGGATAGTGCTTGCCATAGCAGCATACCATGACTAAGGGATCTGACAGATGGATGTAAAGACTGCTTTCCTCAATGAAAACCTTGAGGAAGAAGTCTATATGTCATAGCCAGAGGGTTTTGTCTCAAGTGGGAGACCAAATCAGATATGCAAATTAAAGAAGTCCATTTATGGACTTAAGCAAGCATCGAGGAGTTGGAACATCTGTTTTGATGAAACAATCAAAGGATTTAGTTTTATCAAAAATATGGATGAACCATGTGTCTACAAGAAGATAAGTGGGAGTGCACTTATTTTCTTGGTTTTATATATGCACGACATATTGATCATTGGGAATGATATCCTAATGTTGCAGTCGGTTAAAACATGGCTATCATCAAAGTTTTTCATGAAAGATTTGGGAGAAGCATCCTATATACTAGGTATAAGGATCAACAGAGATAGATCTAAAAGGATGCTAGGCTTATCCCAGTCTAGGTACATTGACTTAGTATTGAAGAGATTCAACATGGATGGAAGTAAGAAAGGTTACTTGCCTCTAAATCAAGGCATACATCTCTCTAAGAAAATGTCTCCTAAGACATCATAAGAAAGAGGGAGAATGGCTATGATTCCTTATGCTTCGGCTGTAGGATCGATTATGTATGCCACGTTATGTACTAGGCCTGATGTCGCTTATGCCTTGGGCATAGTGAGCAGGTTTCAAGCAAATCTAGGAGATGATGCGGCAAGCATATGATTAATGATTTGATTAGTGTATGTAGAGCAATGAAACCTAATTACATTAGCATTGTACTCATCATAATAAGTCTTAAGGATTACATGAAAAGGGACTCTTACATGATTAGACACAACTCTAAAACTAAGAAGGAAGAAGATCTAGACAATAGGGGCTAATGATTGAGGACTTACCTTGATGAGTTTTCCAACCTTCCTATGATTCAAAACTTGAAACTACTGATGCTCTGGACTGGAGAACTTGGATAACAGTGATCAGAACCCTGGACTTGGGCTTCAGCTTGTTGGTTTATTGTCAAGGGGAACCCTGTTCACAACTCAAGGACTTCGAAGGACCCTACAATGAAGATCAAAGTTAAGGTTGAAGGATGCAAACATAAAGAAGGGATGTGAGAACTTGTGAACAAAGAAAAGATAGTTGAGAAGATCTGGCTGACTCCAATGCCTTTGCCTTGAGCTTGGATGATGAATTGCTAGGGAAGAGAGTGGCTTTGGGCGTGGAAGAAGAAGATAGGAAAAATTTCACACATAAAACTCAAGACAACTTCACTTCAAACTTCATTCATTTCCAAAATCAATCCCTTTTACAATGGGGCGTCCAAGGCTTTTTAATAGCCTTACAAAACTTTTGAAATTTGAAAACTCCCCAAATTGTGGAGGATTACAAGGGAGGTTGGAGGATATGGGGCCTTGTTACATGGGATAAGGAGAAATTCATGGAGATTCTCCCCAAATTGTGGAGGATTACAAGGGAGGTTGGAGGATATGGGGCCTTGTTACATGGGATAAGGAGAAATTCATGGAGATTGGACGGTTTCTTTGAATTTAAAATGCTTGGTCGATCTCCCCTTTAGGTGCCCATTTGAAGGTAACGTGGCTGATGATGTGGCATCCCTGGTGGATGCTTTGTTGGCATCGTGATGTGGAATTCCAGCTTGGTGGACCAAGGTCTTGATTTGGAAGCTCCAAGTGGTTTGGTGAACCTCAACTTGAAGTAGCTTGGACTTGATTTAAATAAACCTAATCGAACTCTAATTGAGTTCTTATTTGAACCCAGATTGAGACAGGACATAATTACAGGACTCGATTAGACATAATTACAGGATTCATGAAATTGAAACTAAGTAATTACAGGACTCTTGAAATTAAATTGCCCTTTACAAGAAAAATTTAACCTAGTGATTTTCAATCCAAAGTGGAATCAGGTTAACCTTATTTGAGTGAGGTTTTATTCTGCTTCTGCTTCTGGTGTCCACACCAATTCTCCTGGGGTGGGCAGAACTCGACCTAGTCGAGTATGGTTCAGTTTTGCCCTAGTAATGCTCGAACAAGTCTGGGTTAAGTCTTTGCAGATCCTCTCGAGTAATCCAAGAGTTGTTGGACTCAGGTCGACCTTGCCATTGAACCAGGTATCGCTGATAGTCCTTATTCCTGGTAGTAATGGTCTTGTCATCCAGGATTCTCTCAATCCTCTCTCTCCACTCAGGTAGGTTTGGTGGTGGACACTTGGAAATAAGTTCACTCTCAATGAAAGTTTCTGGCCCAAAAGGCTCACAAGGTATTAGTACTGGTTCTTTGTATTCTACTAGGTCTGAAACATTAAAGGTTGTACTGATACCCATATCAGGTGGAAGTTCCAAAACATACGCATTAGGCCCTATTTTCTTTAAGATCTTGAAAGGTCCCGCTCCGCGGGCATGCAGCTTCTTTATGGTTCTAGAGGGCAACCGTTCAGGGTTGAGCCTAATCATCGCATAATCTCATTCACAGAATTCTTTAGCCCTCTTATGTAAATTAGCTAAATGTTTGTAAGTCTCATTGCTCAATTTAATCTTATTACTGATTTATTTATGCAAATTTGTGACATGCTGTGCGAAAGATTCAACAGACTCAGAAATTTATACAAGCACTTACAAAATGCAGACTGAACTAGGCATCCTTATTGAGCAGAATTTTATTGGACTTTCTAGGACCTAAACCTAACAGATTAATGACTCTCTAGGTTTGACCCTGGTCTGGTATGCACATGAGAATTTACCATGGGTTCCTAGCAAATGCCATAAGGTTTTCCAAAAGTAGGTAGCAAAAGGAATAGGCTTTAAAAGCTCATGCATCCTAGTAATCTCATCAAAATGAAACTTAATGGCTCTAAAATTATGATAAGACTCAGGGAAAGGCAGGAAATAGGAATCCGAGACTTGGGATAATTTAGGAGAATCTTGAAATAGACCTTGGTTACTCATGATGACCTTAAGATTAGAATTTTGATCTACAGGAGGGATTATTCTAGGTAGTTGAAGGTCATCAGGAAAGTCTTATAGAATAATGATTGGGTTCTTCTCAGGTACCTGAAGGAGTTCTTGTGTCGAAGCTAAAGTATTGGGTTCTTCCTGAGGGCATTGTCTTACGGGAACCAAGTCCTCACTAAATTTTGGTTGTTTTGATGTTTCAGGACTAGGCTCAATAATCTTTTATTTACCAAAGGTTTCCTCAGGTAAGGTACTAAAGTTGTTCTCTTCATAGTCTTCCCCTTCATTTTCATCTATTAAACTTATGTCGGTCTCATACATATATTTACTAGGTTCAAATTTGCCTTCTTCCTTCCCTAGCCCTTCAGTTTGAGGATACCCTAAGTCTTGAGTATTCATGAACTCAACTTGTACTTCAGGGTTCTTACTCCTATCATTCATATGAGCAAATGGGAAAGTAGGAGTTGGTTGGTCTAAGGAAAATTGTTTAGCCAGCATTTGGTTCAATTGGGCCATTAGATCATTTAGGCCTTTCAGCATGGTTTCAAGATTCGGGTCCATGGCTACACTGGACTGGGCTTAGATTGGTGAATATGGTGTCCTTGCTCTAGTTGTCATGCATGCAAATGGACTCAAGCTCGAGCTAAGGTTTCCTAGACCTAGAGCACAAATTAGAGGTCTAATTAAGTGAACCAACTAGCTAGTAGTACTTATGGAACTTAGCCAGGTAGGTGGTGGGGAGTGAAGGTCCCTGATTGCCAACCGTAGACACCAATCTGAGATTGGCCAGGTAGGCAGACCAAATCACAAGCCCTGATGCACCAATCCTAGACACCAAGCCAGTAAGCACACACCAATTAGCTGACACAGCTAACTTGACCCTAACCTGAACCCAATTTGTTGGTGTCCCTAACCCACTAGGGCAATTAACGTTCTACTCAATTTTAATTAATGGGCTGGGATCGATATACTGGTTAGTGGTTTTTGGGCTAGGGACAGGTGATGAAATCCTGACCCTATGTCAAATTGATGCCCTTAATTTGATTTCTCATAAGATGAATGAAATGCAAAGGTGCTGCAGAAGTGTGTTACAGTTTGAAAGTGGTATGGAAAATGTGATGAGAAAAATGTCCACAAATTCTGAAAAATTTACAGAGGATTCCTACCTTATATGTTTCAATGCAGGTGAAAGGAATTTTTAAACTAAAATCTGTACTACTCTAAGCAGATCCTACAATTGAAGATAAATAAAAAGGACATAACAGAACCCTAATGATAGTGTCAAACTGCAGAAATTTTCATTTTTTTTATAATTTTTTTCAAATGATGAAATTTAATATGGTGATAACTGACTTAAAAAGGAACAAGAAAAAAAATATTTCAATAAAAAATTAGTGACTTTTCTTTGGAGCTGCAGACGGATTACAGTAAACAGATGCAAATTTTCAGAAAACAGAACCTAATCAAACAAGTGCAATGGCTTACCCAAACTTCAATCTAAAAAACTCACGTCCGGCCACGGGCTCATTATTCCCATGGGTCGTGATAGTGTACTAGAGTACACCCGCTCAGGAGGCATGAATTTTAGATCTTGCTTGGATTTAAAGAAAACTATTCTACCCTAATGCAACCATGCTCTGATACCAATTTGATGCGGCAAGCATATGATTAATGATTTGATTAGTGTATGTAGAGCAATGAAACCTAATTACATTAGCATTGTACTCATCATAATAAGTCTTAAGGATTACATGAAAAGGGACTCTTACATGATTAGACACAACTCTAAATCTAAGAAGGAAGAAGATCTAGACAATAGGGGCTAATGATTGAGGACTTACCTTGATTAGTTTTCCAACCTTCCTATGATTCAAAACTTTAAACTACTGATGCTCTGGATTGGAGAACTTGGATAACAGTGATCAGAACTCTGGACTTGGGCTTCAGCTTGTTGGTTCATTGTCAAGGGGAACCCTGTTCACAACTCAAGGACTTCGAAGGACCCTGCAATGAAGATCAAAGTTAAGGTTGAAGGATGCAAACATAAAGAAGGGATGGGAGAACTTGTGAACAAAGAAAAATAGTTGAGAAGATCTGGCCGACTCCAATGCCTTTGCCTTGAGCTTGGATGATGAATTGCTAGGGAAGAGAGTGGCTTTGGGCATGGAAGAAGAAGATAGAAAAAATTTCACACATAAAACTCAAGACAACTTCACTTCAAACTTCATTCATTTCCAAAATCAATCCTTTTTACAATGGGGTGTCCAAGGCTTTTTAATAGCCTTACAAAACTTTTGAAATTTGAAAACTCCCCAAATTATGGAGGATTACAAGGGAGGTTGGAGGATATGGGACCTTGTTACATGGGATAAGGAGAAATTCATGGAGATTCTCCCCAAATTATGGAGGATTACAAGGGAGGTTGGAGGATATGGGGCCTTGTTACATGGGATAAGGAAAAATTCATGGAGATTGGCCGGTTTCTTTGAATTTAAAATGCTTGGTCGATCTCCCCTTTAGGTGCCCATTTGAAGGTGATGTGGCTGATGATGTGGCATCCCTGGTGGCTGCTTTGGTGGCATGGTGATGTGGAATTCCAGCTTGGTGGACCAAGGTCTTGATTTGGAAGCTCCAAGTGGTTTGGTGAACCTCAACTTGAAGTAGCTTGGACTTGATTTAAATAAACCTAATGGAACTCTAATTGAGTTCTTATTTGAACTCAGATTGAGACAGGACATAATTACAGGACTCGATTGGACATAATTACAGGATTCATGAAATTGAAACTAAGTAATTACAGGACTCTTGAAAGTAAATTGCCCTTTACAAGAAAAATTTAACCTAGTGATTTTCAATCCAAAGTGGAATTAGGTTAACCTTATTTGAGTGAGGTTTTATTCTGCTTCTGCTTCTGGTGTCCACACCAGGAGAGGATCATTGGAATGTTATGAAAAATATTCTTAAGTACCTGAGAAGGACTAAAGATATTTTTCTAGTATATAGAGGATCTGAGTTGAAACTATAAGGTTATATAGATTCTAGTTTTCAATCAGATCCAGATGATAGCAAATCCACATCGGGATATGTCTTCATCCTGAATGGTGGTGCAGTGAGTTGGAAGAGTACAAAGAAACCTACAGTAGCTAACTCAGTCACTGAGGTAGAATACATAGCTGCTAGTGAAGCTGCGAATGAAGCTATCAAGATGAAGACATTCATCATGGATTGGACATGGTTCTTGATGTACAACAGCCAGTGCCATTATACTGTGATAACACTGGGGTTGTTACACAAGCTAAGGAACCAAGGTCTCATCACAAGTCCATGAACATTCTAAGACCGTTCCACCTCATTCAAGAGATCATTGAAAGACATGATGTTGCCATTGAACGAGTTGACACAAAGAACAATATAGCTAACCCATTCACTAAAGCATTAGTCAAGCAGTAGTTAGATCATCACTTAGATTATATGGGCATAAAATACAAGGGTGATTGGCTTTAGTGCAAGTGGGAGTTTGATAGAAAACTGTCCTAAGAGCCAATCATTATAAGGGCCATTTTGTAAACTTCCAGCTCATGTATGACATTTTTTCATATTAATAAAGGTATTTGTTTCATCATATACTGTTGTGTCATGATTTCTTGATTATGATGAACCCCATAGAGTAGGGCAATGGAATTAGGGTTATGATAAAATAATAGTGATACCCAATTCTTATAAACCCTAATCTAAAATGTTCCTAGTCATTGGACCATCGATTCGGGGTTCGATGAATCCGGAAAGACTAGCTTATCCTATGTATGCTCAGTTGATGAGGGTGGTTGATCTCACAACCACTTGTGTAGAGACACTAATACAAGGATAAGGGTGCTTATCAGGGTATGAGTACACTAGACTGATTCGCACCGGGACTATCTTATGAAAGTCTTACTACTTGCCAAAAGATAGATCTCAGAGTAGAAGTTGTGCATGTGGTCTTTAGACCTGAGGTCACCATAATTCATTGTGCACACTAATCCATACTTTGGTTCATACTCATTCATGGCATTGTGACATGTATGAGGTGTTCTGGGTATGGTGAAAGGTGTACGAAGGATGTGAGTGGACCAACAAGAAATCGATCTTTCTTAGTAAGAGAAATTGTTATCCTCTGCAATCTCTTCGATGAGTGACTCAAGGAGCCTTTGATTAAAGCAGCATGAGATTAGAATTGGTTTTTAATCAGTCATTAGCTGAGTCCTCATAATCGAGACAATATTCGATATGATTAAGTGTTAGGGTTTGACATATATCCATACCTATCACTTAATCGGGATAATGGGAGATTGAAATATTGAATTGCACGGTAACTTACTACTGAAGGATACTTTGATAATTTCTACCAAATTCCTTATCTTTTGGGTAGGCATGACATGTTGCTAGACGTCAATTTTGTCTTATAAGTTTTAATGAACCAATTGATTTGGCTTCATGAGACAATTTGATGTGTGATTCGAATTGGACAATTAGGTGAGCCAATTTGACCTAATTAGGTCAATCGGGTTCGATCGGATCGAATCGGCTCAGACCTAAACCTACTACTGGCTAGATGTGGAACCCAATGGGTCAACCACAATAGAGAGTTGGCCAAGGAAGTCATTCATGATTTAATTAGGATCATGGTATCCTAATTAATTAGCCAGATTGCACACTAGCATGTGCAAGCTAACCCAATTCCTAACCCAATTGGATTGGGTCCGGTTACTTGCTAATTGGGCTAACCTAATTTAGGGAAACATTAACTAGGCTGAGTCCTAAGTGGGGCTAATTAAATCAAAGCTTTATCTGATTTTAAATTGACCTTTTGACTGATTTATCGAAGAGTCCCTGGGGCCAGGGACTCTTGGCGCCTCTTGGCACGCACGGGAGAAATATAGGGGTGCAGAAGGATAAAAGTCCTTCTGCAGATAAAACATTGGAGTGCTTCTTATCTGGAATGCCTTCTCATCTTATCCCCACACCTCTTGGATTTATTTGACAGGTCAAGGCCATTTGAAATGGCATGAAAAGGGGTGAAATCAAAAGCGCGCATGAAGAGACGCATCCCTTCATGTGGCGCGCACCCTAAAGTAGAGTCCTTCTGCTTTCCAGACTCTTCATATTCTCCAATGTTTGGAGATTGAAGAGGTGCCTCTTGGCTTCCTAGGGATTAGTACTTGCCATGTGGCAAGTCACAGATTGTCCAGGAAAGTGGATGGATGCCGATATGTTTTTTGGTGCATGAGAAGATATATTGGATATGATTTTTCGGTCTTGAAAAATCATATCTGATAGCCTGTTGGAGGACATATCACATGCCCCTCTTAAAACTATATATAGGGGAGGTGATATGAGTTTCATAGAATCTTTTTCACCATAAAGGCATTCTAAGTATTTCTCTATCTTTCCCTCCCTCCTCCATTCTTTAAGACAAGACTTGTCTTGTTAAGACAAGGTCTAATCTTCTAGGACAAGGCTTTGTTTTAGGATATAAGCCTAAGGAGTCCTAGAGGAGGGTTGTCCTAAGGCCAAGAGTGGTGTAGGATAGTGTTCTTAGTGCCCTACAGTAGGAGAGTGTGTCCTACAGTGGTCAAAGGTCAAAAGGCTGCCATAAGAGTTTTGTTAAAGCAAGCAACCCTGGTAGGGATTCTTCCTTGGTACCATTCTCGCGTGGATCACCGTTGGAGGGCTTGCACTTGTGAGTCTTGTGAAAAGGATTGGATTTTAGTGATCCAGGTATGTTTTTTGACTCTATTTATGTTTCATTAATTGGTATTGCATAAGGGGTTCTTGGGAATTAAGGTTTTCTAGCCATATTAGGGTTTCATGCTTAGAATTTTGTTTTGAAATTCACTTCCGCATGTTGCATGATTCCTGGCACCCTGGGAGAATTCCCATCAAAGTAGTCATGCATCACCGCTTGGGTGGATGTCCTCACTTATAAATAGAGGGCCTCCATCTATTGCCTTCGCCACCATCCCTCTCTTCCCCTTTCACATTTCAGTGGTTATACACTGGTCAGAGCGGTGAGTGATGATTTCTAGCAAGAGGATGATTTCTTGTGGAAGGGAAGGTGAAAATGTCACTATTGGCTAGAGTGACTAGGAAGGAAGCAAAATCTGGAGAGGGTAAAATGGATGGCACCAGCATGGTGAAAGATTGAAGGTGCGCTTGGAGATAAGGCAGAGGAACCAAAGGTATCCTTGGAGATAAGGCAAGGGCATCGAAGGTGTCCCCAGAGGTGTCACTCATCCCAGGTAGTCATTCCTCCAACATAATCACTGGGAGCGGCCATCTCTGATGGGGCTATGCCATCAAAATCCCATGGGTCAACTCTAACAGGATTTTTGTTATTGAAATTCCATCTTCTAGCAGTCAAGCATTGGTCAGGGCTCTATGATTCGGAGTCATCTATATCGGGAACTGACCAATGGTGCGGGCACCAGACTCAGAAGAAGACTTCAGGGCTCCATCTGGATCTCTGATTGACCTTGCCCGAAGAATTAGGGTTTTCTGGTTTTGTAATAAGGGTTGACTTGGTCAACTCAATTTTTTTGAGTCTGTATTTCCCTGCAATTTAAATTTTGTTGAGTCATGTTGACTCAGTACTGAAAGATTGTGCCCTGAAAGCCAATTGAAATATTGTAATTTTGATCCCAAAATCAATGAATTGACATTTTATAAAGGCATTATTTTCATCATTTGCTGTGTCTTTTTGATTTTATGATGAACCCCATAGATTAGGGCTATGGTTCTAGGGTTATGATGAGATCATACCAGTGAGACCTAAAGCCTTAAAACCCTAATCTAAAATATTCCTGGTCGATGGGACATTGAGTTGGGGATCAATGTTTCCGGCAAGACCAGCACATCCTATATATGTTTTGTAATAAGGGTGACTGATCTCACAGTCACTTGTGTTTGACACTAATACTAGGATGTGAGTGTTCATTGGAGAATGAGTTCACTGAATTGATCCAGATTGAGAATATCTAATGGAACCTTATCTGTTTGTCAATAGATAATTCTCATAGTGGGAGTAGTGCATGTGGTCCTTTGACCTGAGACTACCATAGTACCTTATATACATGAATCCATACTTTGGTTCGCAGTCAATCATGACACTGAGTCATGCACGAGGTGATACTGGTTATGGTGGATTGTATATGGAGGTTGTGAGTAGGTCAACAAGGAATTGATCAGCCCTAGTAAGAGGGAATAGCATCCAGCTAATTTCAAATGATGGATTCAGGAAACCTTTGATCAAAGTATGAACATTAGAGTTATTTTCTAATGGTTCATTAATGAATCATCATTATAAAGATTGAGCTAGGGATGAATATGAAAATTGGATTTGACAAATATCCATATTCATAATCATATTCGGGATGCAAGTTGATCAAAGGACTGAATTGCCCGGTAACTCACCACTGAAGGGTATTTTGGTAATTCCACCAAAATTCCACATCTTCCGGGTAGACATGATACGTTGCTAGACGTCAATCTTGTCTTGTAGGTATATGATTGAATCATGGTAATTCAAATCAGTCAATTTGAATTAGATTCTAATTGACCGAGTCGAGCTAGTTTGAGTTGACCTAAATCGGCTTGGTTGAGATCTAACCGAATTAAGTCAAATAGCACTCGGACCTACTGCTGGCTAGGTGTGGAACCCAATGGGTCACACACAAAAGAAAATTGATGAAGGATTTAATTTGGAATTAAATCATGTTTGCAGGATAAACACACTAGCATGTGTTGCAGACCAAATTTTTATTCGAATTTGGTTCTGAATTGGGCTTAATTGGGTTCTAATTGAACCAGATTAAGGTCCAATTTAATTTTTAGGACATTGGGCAAACCCATGGCTGAACCCAAGTGAACTTAGTTCACTGAGACCCTCTCTCCAAGCCGCCCCCTCCCTCTTCTCACCCGCGCGCGCCAAGAAAGAAAAGTCCACGCGCGTGGACTTCTCTTAAAACGTGTGAGAAAGAAAAAACGTCGGAGAAAAAAAAAAATCTGAAAAGAGGCATTTCATATCCTTGTCTGGCACCCTTGGATCTGGATCTGATGGCCAAAAAAATTTAAGAAAAAGATCCGTCACTTTTCGGTCGCAAATCCGTCTCCAAAAGTCGCGATCCTTCCTGAAGTTTTTCCGAGAGTTCTCCTCGTCGGAAAAACGAAAATCCAATCGAAGAATCATGATTTTTGGATGAGGGGACGCGTGAGGAATGAGGGATCGTGATCCCTGGGGTTTCAGAGGGTTGCGTTGTTTCGAGATGACACCCCTCTGAGATCTATAAATAGGGTTGGGGTTCTCGGGGGTTTTCACGCAACATAGTTCAGAGATCCAATTCCCTCACTTCCTCTCCAGAATACTCCTTCCTCTTGTTCTTGTTGGGTATTGTTTCCCTTACAGAGGTATCCTCTATCGAAACTCTGACCCTAAACAAGAATAAGAAGAAGGTCTTGAACGGTAAAGGAAAGAACAGGGAAAGGATCTTTTCTTCTTTTCTTTCTTGAATTAAGACTTTGACTGTCTTAATTTTTTCTTCCAATTCAATTCAAGAAAAGGGATTCAAGAAAGGGAATTCTTGAAGAAAATTCAAGAAGAGGAAAGAAGGAAGAAAATGAAATTTTCAAGAAAGAAAATTTCAGCCTAAAGGTCCAAGAATTGAATTCTTGAAAAAGAATTCAAGAAGAGGAACCAAGAAATAGAAATTTTGTCTTCATTGTTTTTCTGTGTGGATCACCATTGGAGGGTGAACATTTGGGCACCTGGTGGAGATTCAGAGTTTGGATTTTGCGATACAGGTTAGTATCTTAATTTGAGATTAAATCTTATATAAACATCTTATATGTTTTAATTCTTTTAAGGAGATTTTGGGTTGAAGGTTTGGTGAAGATTTCATTAAGATAAAAAATTTTGAAATCTATGATTCCGCCTTGCCACCGAACCCTACAAGTACAAGTCCTAGTAAGTGGTCTAGGTCTTCTCTAGGGTGCCACATTTTCTCCCAAGCCCAAGCAAGTGGGCGCCACACTCCCAGCCACACGCCAGAGTCAAGGAGGTGCCACATCTCCATCCCAGTATCTTGGTCCCCACACCCAAGGGAGCAAGAATTTTTCTTGAAGCCAAAATCAAGGAGGCGCCCCATATATACCTTAAAAGGCTAAGCTAAAGGAGGAAAGAGGCATTTCTTGGGGAGCACTTCAAGGGGGCGCCCAATCCATGCTTAAAAAGACCAAAGCAAAGTTGGGAAGAGCCATGACTTGGGGAGAAAGAAAAGGAGGTGTCCAAAAGAGTTGAGCCATGGAAGGAAAAAAATTTTTCTTGAAGAGCAAGGCTAGGAGGCGCTACCTACTTACCATTTGGAGCCACCAATCAACACTTATGGAAGCTCTTGGCCAGCCATATGAGAAGGATTTGATTCTACAAGCCTAATTTGAAGATCCATCCTATTAGTTCCACATGGGAAGATATAAAACCCTGACCTCTTGTAAAGACCTATAAAATAAACCCCTCTTGTAAGTTTTAGAAAACAACTGATGAATGAAATCAATTTCTTTGTGAGCAACTTTGTGTTTCTCTCTTCCGCACTTGTATTCAAGTGTTGAGCTCCGTGAGGGAGTGATTCCAGGTTCCACAGGAACCTTGAGGAGGTGTGAGATCTCCAAACACTACCAAAACCCTAGGTTAGCCACTTCAATTCCAAACCCTAGCCGCCCATCATCTTCTTCATTCCACCAATCATCCAAACCCTAATCTACCTCATCATCTCACGGCCCTCTCTTCCAAGTAGAGGCCGACCACCAGCATCCAGGTCCAGATCGGCTACTTCGAATACAGAGAAAATCCCAGAGGAAGTCAGATCAGCATCCAGGAGAATCAGGATTTCAGCAACATCAATTTTCAAGTTCTTCTTATCTGGTAAATCAATTCTTTGAGTATGTGGTTCCTTAACTTGTTCTTCTTCTTTCCCAAATCCTGAGTTCAGGAGAAGCTAACCCTGCCAAAGGACCAGTATTGGAGGATCTATTGCGAAGATATCCGAATCCGAGGATCCAACAATCTGCTCGAGAGAGTCCTTCCACCAAACTCTGTGAAGATCACTGCCTGGTACATAACCCTTCCCTTCTCTTTAGTTCTGTCCTATTGAAAGTTCAGAGCGAAACCCTAGGTCTGGGAGTTTCTCAACCCCCAGCGATCCTTTACTTCTGAACTACTCTGATAACCTAGTTTCTTTAAATTATGCTTTCAATTATTACATAGTTTCTTTCAATTTAGTTTAACTTTCCTTTGAGTCAAAGCCGACCTCTAAAAATATATAAAAAAATAAAAGAATTAGTCTTAATTTACTTTCGCATCGCATCATCTCTTTCGTTCTGCATCATTTTGGTATCAGAGCCCTGTCTAGGGTTTCTGACTTGCTTGCATGTTTTGAGTGTCTCTCTTTTTTACTTTGTCTGCTCGAAGTAGACTCCCCAGGACATCCGGTCCTAAGAATGAAGCGAGATGCAAACCTCCTCTTCCCATTCCACGGGGTGTTCTTAGGGCGTGTAGGGGATCCGCTGGGTTACAACTTCGTAGCAGGAATTGTAAACGGGGGAAGCGTTCTGTTTTCAGTCTGTAACTACCTTGTTATAGGAATTGTTTCTCATTGCAGGTAACTTCAAATTGCATGATTTTTATTTTTCTGGAACCAATATAATTGAGTCTATTTTACATGATTTTACTGTAATTTATTGGTTTCTGTAAAATTTCTGAGAGTTAAATTATAGCAATTCTGTTTCTGTATTTCTGCAATTCAATTTTTTTGAGTGATCATCTCCTAATTCATCTTAAGGGCAATTGAGCATCTAAGATAAGGGGAGGAGTTAATAACCTCTCCTTAGCCCAAAACCACCACCCATTCATTTGATCCTAAGCCTAATTTTAAAATTTATTAGACTTAATTTGCCCTAGTGGGCTAGGGACACCAACAAGTCGGGTCTAGGCTAATGTTGAGTCAATTTGTCTAGTTACTCTGTGTGTGCTTTGTACTCAGTGTCTAGAATGGTGGTTCAGGGATTATATCTCGAAGGGCTTGTGTGCTGGTCCGCCTACCTGGCCAATCTCTGATTGGTGTCTAGGTTTAGCAATTAGGGACCTAACACGCCCCTTACACCTGCCTGGCTGAGTCCCGAGTTACTACAGGCTAGCTTGCCACTCTGATTGGGCATCTAGTTTGGGCTCTAGGTCTAGTTAGCCCATAGTCATTTCAGTCGAGTCTCATTTGGTGTGCTTGCTTGCATCATCATGTCCACCCAGAACGGAGTACCCTACCAACCTGGTCAAACCCAACCTGATTTAGAGGCCATGATTAGAACTCTTACCGAAAGTATGACCAAATTGAGTCAGGATATGAATGAGGGTTTTGCCCAGTTTAGAGACCGAGCCCAGGGACTTGAGGAGCCTAGGCACCGAAATTGGACCCCTGACTCAGAATTTGGTAGACCCCAACCTCACCCACACCCAGAGCCTAGGAGACCTTTATACAGGGATCCTGAACCTAATCATTGGAGGTTTGATCTAAGAACCTATGACCATGATCTTGCCCCTGAGTCTAGCCCTATGAGCCTATACCCATACTTGGTTGACTCAGAGAAGGGATCCGTTAGGAACACCGAACCTTATGCACCCACTTTTGATGGAAGACAAGAGACATATATTAAGTGGGAAGAACAAATGGATCGGTATTTTGAGTGGACTAACATATCGGAATTAGGACAAGTTAGGTTGGCCAAAACCAAGTTCACCAAACATGCTAGGTCGCATTGGTATGCTATTGAGCGTGAGTGTTATCAAAGAAAAGAGGAAATATATACTTGGAGAGATATGAGAAGTAAGTTGAGAGATAGGTACCTAGATAGATCATATGAGAAAAGACTTTTAGACCAATGGTACCAATTGCGACAAGGTAATAGGCCTGTGTCTAAATATATCGAGGACTTCCAGTGGTATGACATGAAATGCAATACCATTGAGACCGAAGCTCAGATCACATCAAGGTTTAGGATTGGGTTACACCCAGACATTTATAGGAAGCTATGCCTTGAAAAGACCAATAAGTCAGACCGAGCCTACCAAGAAGCCCAAGACTATGAGTGGTCTTTAAGATATAACCAATCAAGTACTTTGGACTTAAAGCCAACCTCTACCAACTTGAGTCAAGTTTCGATTGATCCGACACCCGTAGTGAACCAGACTTTTGTTTTTCAATTCCCACTTGTGTCACCTCTTGACCAGAAAGATAACACTGAGAAGGAGTTAGGCATGGCCATCCCAAAATTAGTTGACCTGACCAGAGCCGTACTTAAAGAGGAATCAAAGGAGAATAGATTGGAACCTTTCAGTGAGATTGAGGAAGAAATATATGAGCCTGACATAAGTTTGATAGATGAATATGAAGAAGAAGAATTTGAGGATATCTCTCCCGATAATTCAATTAACCAGCTCCTACCTGATGGGGTTATTGAGGGGACCCCTGCCACTCAAGGAATTCAGGAGCTAACCCTAAGAGAAGACCCTTTTGAGGAAGTTCAGGAAGAGGAAATTGCACCCAATGAGAGTTTAAGTGAGAATACCCCTGAACTCATTGAGGAATCCAAAGAAGACACCCCTGAGTCAAATCTGGTAGAGAAGTGTGAAGAAGGAAGGGGTTCACAAGAATTGCCCATTAAGAAGGTCCAAGAACAAGAAAAAGACAGTAGCTTAGAAGACTTTCTAGATAAACATTCCAAAGACCTTCCTGATAACCTTCCACCTTCTAGGAGCACCCAGCCTACCCTAGAACTTGCACTTGTAGACCCTCCTAGAGCAAATCATGAGGTTTGGATGAGTGCACCTATAGAACAATGTCCTCATTTTAATGTCGTCCTGAATAACCAAGGTATGTTTCTTGTTTCCTATAAGCCACCTCAAAACTCTGATTCTTATTTCCTACCCTTCCCTGAATCTTCTCATGTTTCTAGAGCTATGGGATTACACTTTACTGAGATGTCTAGGTTGAAAGACTCCTTAGAACCTATTAGGTTTGCCACCTACTTCTGGAAGACCTTATGGCACCTACTAGGCATCCATAATAAGTTTTCATGCTCTGCATACCCTCCTCCGACCCAAGGTCAAACCTAGAGAGCCTTAGTTTGTTAGGTTTAGGCCTAGGGTTCCTTTGGAATAAAGTCCATTCTTTAGGAATGCGTCGTCAGTCTAGTTTAGTTTTTCTTGACCCTTTACTAGGCTTTGGCTCAGATTTTGGTTTGATTGAGAGCACCAGGAATTGGGATTTGTATTTTGTCCAGGGCTAAAATTGCATTCAATGTTTCGATCAATAGGTCTATAGGCTAGAGTCCCTTTGAAATTGTTCATGGATACAAGCCTCACACACCACTTGATCTGATTTCACTATTAGCCCACACACACAAGTCTCTTGATGTACTTGCATAGCATGTAAAGGACTTGCATAAAGAAATTCATGCCAAAATAACTTTAAGTAATGAAACTTATAAGAAGTTGGCTGATTCTCAAAGACAAGTCAAAACTTTTGTTGAGAGAGACTATGTAATGATTAGGTTAAGGCCTGAGCGATTTTTTCCTGGAACCGTTAAAAAGTTACATGCTAAAGGAGCTGGACCATTTAGAGTAGTGAAGAGAGTAGGATCCAATGCCTATGTGCTCGAGTTGCCTCCAGAACAAGGCAATAGCTTACTTTCAACATTACAGACTTAGTGGAGTATAGAGAGCCAGCTATGATTCCTAGTAAGCCTTTAAAACCTAATCCTGTTATTGAGAGTGATCCAGACCCTGTGTGTCCACCAACAAACTGGCCTGTGAGGAAAGAGCAGATTGAAAAGATCCTGGATGATCAGGTTATCTCTACTCGTAATCGAGGATACCAAAGATACCTGGTCCACTGGCAAGGAAGGCTAGATTCTGATGACTCTTGGATCTCCCGAGAAGAATTACAAGAATTGGACCCAGACCTCTTGGAGAGATACCAGAGCCAACTTGATCCATACTCGACAGGGTCGAGTTCCTCCCACCCCGGGAGAATTGGTGCGGGCACCAGACTCAGAAGAAGACTTCAGGGCTCCATCTGGATCTCTGATTGACCTTGCTCGAAGAATTAGGATTTTCTGGTTTTGTAATAAGAGTTGACTTGGTCAACTCAATTTTTTTGAGTCTGTATTTCCGTGCAATTTAAATTTTGTTGAGTCATGTTGACTCAGTACATGATGCAGAACGAAAGCTCTGATACCAAAATTGATGCAGAACAAAAAGATGATGCGATGCAAAATTAAATTAAAATTAATGTATTTTTTTTTATTTATTTTTTTTAGAAGTCGGCTTTGACTTAAAGGAAAGATAAACTAATGCTGAAAGAAACTAAGAAATGATAGAAAGCACAATTAAAAGGAGTGGATTATCAGAGTAACTCAGAAGTAGGATCGCTGGGGATTGAGAAACCCCCAGACCTAGGGTTTATTCCTCTTTCAAGAAACAGACGAAGAGAGAAGAGAAGGTTTTATACCTGACTGTGATATCTCTCGTTGCTTCAATTGAAGGACACTCTCGAACAGATTGTAGGATCCTTGGAGACGAGGTATCTTCGCAATGGATCCTCGGATTGTAGTCCTATGGCAAGGTTGGCCTTCTTCTCGAACTCAGGATCTGGAAGAAGAAGAACAAAAAAAAAAGAACCAAAAACTCAAAGAAAGACACTGACCTGAGGACTTAATGAAGATTGTTGGATGTAGAAGTTCCGGAGATCTTGATACTGATCTGACTCTTCTTTGAACTTGCTCTGTAGTTGAAACAGTTGATCTGAACCTGGATGCTGGTGGCCGGCCTCTATGTGGAAGAGAGGGGCCGTGGGATGTAGATGGAAAATTAGGGTTTGGTGGTGGTGGAGTAGAGATGGGTGGACTAAGCTAGGGTTTTGGGGTTGGAGATCTCACACCTCCTCAAGGTTCCTAGGGAACCCGGATTTACTCCCTCACGGAGCTCAACACTTGAATACAAGTGCGGAAGAGAGAAACACAAAGTTGCTCACAAAGAAATTGATTTCATTCATCTTATTTTCAAGAGTTACATAGAGTTGAATATATAGACATAACAAAAAAATAAAATTTCATACACTTCCCATGTGGGACTAATAGGACTAACCCACACTTTAGGCATCAAATTTTCTTCCCAAGACTCCTTCCATGAGTGGGCAACCCAAAAACTCCAAGAAAACTTGAAAATCAGCTCCAAATGGCAGGTTATGGGGGTGTCTCCTAATATCTCTCCATGAATCAAGAATTTTCCCTTCATGGTTTGGCTCTTTTGGACACCTCCTAGTCTTGCTCCACAAGTTTAGGCTTCTTCTTTTCATGGCTTTGGCACTTTAGGAAACTTTTGGGTGCCTCCTTGATTTTCTCCCCAAGACATGCTCTCTTCCCTTTTATAACTTGGGTTTTTATGGAACATTGTGGGGCACCTCCTTGATCCTCTCTTCAACAAAAATTCTTGCCATCCTGGCTTGGGTTTATCTGGAAAGAAGTTGGCTCCTCTTTGGATTGAGGTATCTTGATGGATTTCTCCCCCAAGTGGTGCATGAAAGAAGGGACCCGCTTTCTTGTGGTGTGGGGACCAAGGCACACTGGATGGAGATGTGGCGCCTCCTGGACTCTGGCGTGTGGCTGGGAGTGTGGCGCCCACTTGCTTGGTCCTGGGAGAAAATGTTGCACCTTGGAGAAGACCTAGACCACTACTAGGACTTGTATTGAGTCAACATGACTCAACAAAATTTAAATTACAGGGAAATACAGACTCAAACTAAAATTGAGTTGACCAAGTCAACCCTTATTACAAAACCAGAAAACCCTAATTCTTTGGGCAATGTCAATCAGAGATCCAGATGGAGCCCTGAAGTCTTCTTCTGAGTCTGGTGCCCGCACCAATTCTCCCGGGGTGGGAGGAACTCGACCCTGTCGAGTATGGATCAAGCTGGCTCTGGTATCTCTCCAAGAGTTCTGGGTCCAATTCTTGTAATTCTTCTTGGGAGATCCAAGAGTTATCAGAATCTGGCCTTCCTTGCCAGCGGACCAGGTATCTTTGGTATCCTCGATTACGAGTAGAGATAACCTGATCATCCAGGATCTTTTCAATCTGCTCTTTCCTCACAGGCCAGTTTGTTGGTGGACACACAGGGTTGGGTTCACTCTCAAGAGCAGGATTAGGCTCAAAAAGGCTCACTGGGAATCACAGCTGGCTCTCTATACTCTACTAGGTCTGTAATGTTGAAAGTGGAGCTAATGCCTAGTTCTGAAGGCAACTCGAGCACATAGGCATTGGACCCTACTCTCTTCACCACTCTAAATGGTCCAGCTCCTCTAGCATGTAACTTTCTAACAGTTCCAGGAGGAAACCGTACAGGCCTTAACCTAATCATTACATAGTCTCCCTCAACAAAAGTTTTGACTCACCTTTGAGAATCAGCCAACTTCTTATAAGTTTCATTACTTAAATTTATTTTGGCATGAATTTCTTTATGCAAGTCCTTTACATGCTATGCAAGTGCATCAAGAGACTTGTGTGTGTGGACTAATAGTGAAATCAGATCAAGTGGTGTGTGAGACTTGTATCCATGAACAATTTCAAAGGGACTCTAGCCTATAGACCTGTTGATCGAAACATTATATGCAAATTTAGTCCTGGACAAAATACAAATCCCAATTCCTGGTGCTCTCAATCAAACCAAAGTCTGAGCCAAACCCTAGTAAAAGATCAAGAAAAACTAAACTAGACTGACGACGCTTTCCTAAAGAATGGACTTTATTCCAAAGGAACCCTAGGTCTAAACCTAACAAACTAAGGCTCTCTAGGTTTGACCTTGGGTCGGAGGAGGGCATGCAGAGCATGAAAACTTATTATGGATGCCTAGTAGGTGCCATAAGGTCTTCCAGAAGTAGGTGGCAAACCTAATAGGTTCTAAGGAGTCTTGCAACCTAGAGATCTCAGTAAAGTGTAATCCCATAGCTCTAAAAACATGAGAAGATTCAGGGAAGGGTAGGAAATAAGAATCAGAGTTTTGAGGTGGCTTATCAGAAATAAGAAACAAACCTTGGTTATTCAGGATGACCTTAAAATGAGGACATTGTTTTATAGGTGCACTCATCCAAACCTCATAATTTGCTCTAGGAGGGTCTACAAGTACAAGTTCTAGGGTAGGCTGGGTGCTCCTAGAAGGTGGAAGGTTATCAGGAAGGTCTTTGGAATGTTTATCTAAAAAATCCTCTAAGCTACTGTCTTTTTCTTGTTCTTGGACCTTCTCAATGGGCAATTCTTGTGAACCCCTTCCTTCTCCACACTTCTCTACCAGATTTGACTCAGGGGTGTCTTCTTTGGATTCCTCAATGAGTTCAGGGGTATTCTCACTTAAACTTTCATTTGGTGTAATTTTCTCTTCCTGAACTTCATCAAAAGGGTCTTCTCTTAGGGTTAGCCCTGAATTCCTTGAGTGGCAGGGGTCCCCTCAATAACCCCATTAGGTAGGAGTTGGTTAATTGAATTATCGGGAGAGATATCCTCAAATTCTTCTTCTTCATATTCATCTATCAAACTTATGTCAGGCTCATATATTTCTTCCTCAATCTCACTGAAATGTTCTAATCTATTCTTCTTTGATTCCTCTTTAAGTATGGCTCTAGTCAGGTCAACTAATTTTGGGATGGCCATGCCTAACTCCTTCTCAGTGTTATCCTTCTGGTCAAGAGGTGACACAAGTGGGAATTGACAAACAAAAGTCTGGTTTACTACTGGTGTCGGATCAATCGGAACTTGACTCAAGTTGATAGAGGTTGGCTTTAAGTCCAAAGTACTTGATTGGTTATATCTTAAAGACCACTCATAGTCTTGGGCTTCTTGGTAGGCTCGGTCTAACTTATTGGTTATTTCAAGGCATAGCTTCCTATAAATGTCTAGGTGTAACCCAACCCTAAACCTCGATGTGATCTGAGCTTCGGTCTCAATGGTATTGCATTTCATGTCATACCACTGGAAGTCCTCAATATATTTAGACACAGGCCTATTACCTTGTTGCAATTGGTACCATTGGTCTAAAAGTCTTTTCTCATAGGATCTACCTAGGTACCTATCTCTCAACTTACTTCTCATATCTCTCCAAGTATATATTTCCTCTTTTCTTTGATAACACTCATGCTCAATAGCATACCAATGCGACCTAGCATGTTTGGTGAACTTGGTTTTGGCCAACCTAACTTGTCCTAATTCCGATATGTTAGTGCACTCAAAATATCGATCCATTTGTTCTTCCCACTTAATATATGTCTCTTGTCTTCCATCAAAAGTGGGTGCATAAGGTTCGGTGTTCCTAACAGGTCCCTTTTCTGAGTCAACCAAGTATGGATATAGGCTCCTAGGGTTATGCTCGGGATCACGGTATAAGGTCCTCCTAGGCTCCTGGCATGGGTGAGGTTGGGGCCTATTAAATTTTGGATCAGGGGTGCAATTTTGATGTCTACGTTTCTCAAGTCCCTGGGCTCGGTCTCTAAACTGGGCAAAACCCTCATTCATATCCTGACTCAATTTGGTCATACTTTCGGTAAGAGTTCTAATCATGGCCTCTAAATCAGGTTGGGTTTGACCAGGTTGGTAGGGTACTTCATTCCGGGTGGACATGATGATGCAAGCAAGCACACCAAATGAGACTCGACTGAAATGACTACGGGCTAACTAGACCTAGAGCCCAAACTAGATGCCTAATCAGAGTGGCAAGCTAGCCTGTAGTAACTCGGGACTCAGCCAGGCAGGTGTAAGAGGAGTGTTAGGTCCCTAATTGCCAATCCTAGACACCAATCAGAGATTGGCCAGGTAGGCGGACCAGCACACAAGCCCTTCGGGATAGAATCCCTGAACCACCATTCTAGACACTGAGTACAAAGCACACACAGAGTAACTAAACAAACTGACTCAACATTAGCCTAGACCCGACTTGGTGTCCCTAGCCCACTAGGGCAAATTAGGTCTAATTAATTTTAAGATTAAAGGCTTAGGTTCGAATGAGTGGGTGGTGGTTTTGGGCTAAGGAGAGGTTATCAACTCCTCCCCTTATCTTAGATGCTCAAATGCCCTTAAGATGAATTAAGAGATGTACACTCAAAAATAAATGGATTGCAGAACACAAAAACAGAGTTGCAGTAATTTAATTCTCAGAAATCGCACGGAAACCAATAAATCATGATAAAATTATAAAAATTAGTTTCAATTATACTGGTTTCAAAAAAATAAAAATCACTGAATTTGGAGTTACCTGCAGTGAGAAATAATTCCTGCAACAGGATAATTACGGACTGAAAACAGAGCACTTCCCCGTTTACAATTTCTGCTACGAAGTTGTAACCCAACGGATCCCCTACATGCCCTAGGAACACCCCGTGGAATGGGAAGAGGAGGTTTGCACCTCGCTTCGTTCCTAGGACCGGACGTCCTGGGGAGTCTACTTCGAGCAGACAAAGTAAAAAGAGAGGGACTCAAACAAGCAATCAAACAGAAACCCTAGACAGGGCTCTGATACCAAAATGTTGCAGAACGAAAGCTCTGATACCGAAATTGATGCAGAACAAAAAGATGATGCGATGCAAAAGTAAATTAAAATTAATGTATTTTTTTTTATTTATTTATTTTCAGAAGTCGGCTTTGACTTAAAGGAAAGATAAACTAATGCTGAAAGAAACTAAGAAATGACAGAAAGCACAATTAAAAGGAGTGGATTATCAGAGTAACTCAGAAGTAGGATCGCTGGGGATTGAGAAACCCCCAGACCTAGGGTTTATTCCTCTTTCAAGAAACAGACGAAGAGAGAAGAGAAGGTTTTATACCTGACTGTGATATCTCTCGTTGCTTCAATTGAAGGACACTCTCGAACAGATTGTAGGATCCTTGAAGATGAGGTATCTTCGCAATGGATCCTCGGATTGTAGTCCTATGGCAAGGTTGGCCTTCTTCTCGAACTCAGGATCTGGAAGAAGAAGAACAAAAAAAAAAGAACCAAAAACTCAAAGAAAGATACTGACCTGAGGACTTAATGAAGATTGTTGGATGTAGAAGTTCCGGAGATCTTGATACTGATCTGACTCTTCTTTGAACTTGCTCTGTAGTTGAAACAGTTGATCTGAACCTGGATGCTGGTGGCCGGCCTCTATGTGGAAGAGAGGGGCCGTGGGATGTAGATGGAAAATTAGGGTTTGGTGGTGGTGGAGTAGAGATGGGTGGACTAAGCTAGGGTTTTGGGGTTGGAGATCTCACACCTCCTCAAGGTTCCTAGGGAACCCGGATTTACTCCCTCATGGAGCTCAACACTTGAATACAAGTGCGGAAGAGAGAAACACAAAGTTGCTCACAAAGAAATTGATTTCATTCATCTTATTTTCAAGAGTTACATAGAGTTGAATATATAGACATAACAAAAAAATAAAATTTCATACACTTCCCATGTGGGACTAATAGGACTAACCCACACTTTAGGCATCAAATTTTCTTCCCAAGACTCCTTCCATGAGTGGGCAACCCAAAAACTCCAAGAAAACTTGAAAATCAGCTCCAAATGGCAGGTTATGGGGGTGTCTCCTAGTATCTCTCCATGAATCAAGGATTTTCCCTTCATGGTTTGGCTCTTTTGGACACCTCCTAGTCTTGCTCCACAAGTTTAGGCTTCTTCCTTTCATGGCTTTGGCACTTTAGGAAACTTTTGGGTGCCTCCTTGATTTTCTCCCCAAGACATGCTCTCTTCCCTTTTATAACTTGGATTTTTATGGAACATTGTGGGGCACCTCCTTGATCCTCTCTTCAACAAAAATTCTTGCCATCCTGGCTTGGGTTTATCTGGAAAGAAGTTGGCTCCTCCTTGGATTGAGGTATCTTGATGGATTTCTCCCCAAGTGGTGCATGAAAGAAGGGACCTGCTTTCTTGTGGTGTGGGGACCAAGGCACACTGGATGGAGATGTGGCACCTCCTGGACTCTGGCGTGTGGCTGGGAGTGTGGCGCCCACTTGCTTGGTCCTGGGAGAAAATGTTGCACCTTGGAGAAGACCTATACCACTACTAGGACTTGTATTGAGTCAACATGACTCAACAAAATTTAAATTATAGGGAAATACAGACTCAAACTAAAATTGAGTTGACCAAGTCAACCCTTATTACAAAATCAGAAAACCCTAATTCTTCGGGCAATGTCAATCAGAGATCCAGATGGAGCCCTGAAGTCTTCTTCTGAGTCTGGTGCCCGCACCAGTACAAGTCCTCGTAAGTGGTCTAGGTCTTCTCCAGGGTGCCACATTTTCTCCCAAGCCCAAGCAAGTGGGCGCCACACTCCCAGCCACACGCCAGAGTCCAGGAGGTGCCACATCTCCATCTCAGTGTCTTGGTTCCCACACCCAAGGGAGCAAGAATTTTTCTTGAAGCCAAAATCAAGGAGGTGCCCCATATATACCTTAAAAGGCCAAGCTAAAGGAGGAAAGAGGCATTTCTTGGGGAGCAGTTCAAGGGGGTGCCCAATCCATGCCTAAAAAGACCAAAGCAAAGTTGGGAAGAGTCATGACTTGGGGAGAAAGAAAAGGAGGTGTCCAAAAGAGTTGAGCCATGGAAGGAAAAAATTTTTTCTTGAAGAGCAAGGCTAGGAGGCGCCACCTACTTACCATTTGGAGCCACCAATCAACACTTATGGAAGCTCTTGGCCGGCCATATGAGAAGAATTTGATTCTACAAGCCTAATTTGAAGATCCATCCTATTAGTCCCATATGGGAAGATGTAAAACCCTGACCTCTTGTAAAGACCTATAAAATAAATCCCTCTTGTAAGTTTTAGAAAACAACTGATGAATGAAATCAATTTCTTTGTGAGCAACTTTGTGTTTCTCTCTTCCGCACTTGTATTCAAGTGTTGAGCTCCGTGAGGGAGTGATTCCGGGTTCCACAAGAACCTTGAGGAGGTGTGAGTTCTCCAAACCCTACCAAAACCCTAGGTTAGCCACTTCAATTCCAAACCCTAGCCGCCCATCATCTTCTTCATTCCACCAATCATCCAAACCCTAATCTACCTCATCATCTCACGGCCCTCTCTTCCAAGTAGAGGCCGACCACCAGCATCCAGGTCCAGATCGGCTACTTCGAATACAGAGCAAATCCCAGAGGAAGTCAGATCAGCATCCAGGAGAATCAGGATTTCAGCAACATCAATTTTCAAGTTCTTCTTATCTGGTAAATCCTTTCTTTGAGTATGTGGTTCCTTAACTTGTTCTTCTTCTTTCCCAGATCCTGAGTTCAGGAGAAGCTAACCCTGCCAAAGGACCAGTATTGGAGGATCCATTGTGAAGATATCCGAATCCGAGGATCCAACAATCTGCTCAAGAGAGTCCTTCCACCAAACTCTGTGAAGATCACTGCCTGGTAAATAACCCTTCCCTTCCCTTTAGTTCTGTCCTATTGAAAGTTCAGAGCGAAACCCTAGGTCTCGGAGTTTCTCAAGCCCCAGCGATCCTTTACTTCTGAACTACTCTGATAACCTAGTTTCTTTAAATTGTGCTTTCAATTATTACATAGTTTTTTTAATTTAGTTTAACTTTCCTTTGAGTCAAAGCTGACTTCTAAAAATATATATAAAAAAAAGAATTAGTCTTAATTTACTTCCACATCGCATCATCTCTTTCGTTCTGCATCAACCAAGGCACAGAAGATTATCCCGAAGCCAATCTATGTTGTATCTCCCAAACCATTGTAATTGACAATTTTGTGCAAGATCTTTTATAAGTTATTAGGATCTCAATCTCACTAAGAAAAATCGATCAGGGTTCTTCTCGATTATCATAGTGAGGGCTATGATTTTTGATAAAATAGAGGGAGACATAATTAAATTGAAGACCTAATTTAATTATGTATGTCATTTCATGGTTGTTTGCTTATGTATTGTTCTTTATTAAATGTAGATAAATGGCATCTTCATTATCACTGCGAAGCATCTTAGATACCAACAAACTGACTGGTCCAAACTATGTGGACTGGTTGAGAAACTTAAAGATTGTACTGAGTTCAGAAAAACTTTCTTATATTCTTGATACCCCTAGTCTTAATTCACTAGGGGATGATGCCACACAGGAAGATATGGCCGCATACAAAATGTGGCAGAATGACTCCCTCACTGTCAAGTGTATCATACTGGCCTCTATGACCAATGAGTTACAGAGGCAGCATGAAAGCATGGATACTCAATCCATAATGCTCAATTTAAAAGAGCTTTATGGAAAACAAAGCAGAATTGCTAGATACAAAATATCTAAATAGTATTCCGTGCTAGGATGATAGAGGGTACATCCGTTCAGGATCATGTCCTGAAGGTAATTGACTTAATCACCAGATTGGGTCAATTAGGGTTTATTATGGATGGGGAACTGAATCAGGATTTAATCCTGCAATCACTCTCGGAGTCATTTTCTCAGTTTGTCTTGAATTATCACATGAACAAACTGAACACTTCCTTGCCTGAGCTGTTAAATATGTTAAAAATAACAGAGAGCCACGTTAAGAAAGAAAAGGCTCCACTTCTTGTTGATAAGACCAATAAGAAGAAATCAGGCAAAAAGGATTTTAGTAGGAGGCTAAACCCTAAGGGTGGCATCAATAAGAACAAGAAAGGAAAGAAGGCCTCAAAACAGTCAACCTGTTTCTTTTGCGGCAAAGCGGGACATTGGAAAAGGAATTGCAAGGCTTACCTTGCAACTGTGAAGCCTGGTGCGTCAGATGTACCAAAAGGTATGTATGAGATACATACTATATTGACATTAAATTCATCTATATCAAATACTTGGGTATTGGATACCGCTTGTGGTTACCATATATGCAAATCTTTGCAGGACCCCCACAAGCTTAAAGTATTGAAGGAAGGCGACTTCAATCTCTACGGTGCTGGTGGTGATATCATCCAAGCAGAAGCTGTAGGGACCTATATTCTGAAGTTGCCTTCAGGGAAGATCTTGGAGTTAGAAAATTGTTACTATATGCCAAAGATTATTAGGAACATTATATCTATTCCTTTGTTATTAAAACAAGGATATGTAATGGATGTAACGAGCACTGGTTGCTCGATAATGTTATCTAATAAAATTATTTGTTCTGGCATATTTAGCAATTGGCTTCTAACTCTTTCTTCCAATGATAGTATTTTTCATGTCAATAATAAAAGGAAAAGAAAAGACTTTAATGATACTTTACTTTGGCATCATCGACTTGGTCATGTTAATGAGTCTAGGATAAGCAAGTTATACAAGGAAAATTCCTTGATCCTTATGAGTATGAATCATTAGGAACTTGTGAATCATGTCTCATGGGTAAGATGACCAAGACTCCATTCACTGAACATGGAGAAAGGTCAACTGAGTTATTAGGACTTATACATACTGATGTATGTGGTCCAATGACAACTCAGGCCAGAGGAGGATACTCATATTTTATCACTTTTATAGATGATTTATCTAGGTTCGGATATGTGTATCTTATGAAACATAAATCTGAAGCCTTTGATAAATTTAAGGAGTATCAAAGTATGGTCAAAAAACAAACCGGGAAAAGTATTAAAGTTCTTTGTTCTGATCGAGAAGGAGAATACTTATCCACGGAGTTTTTAGACTATCTTAAAGTTAATGGAATTCTTTCTGAATGGACCCCTCCTTATACACCACAGCTAAATGGTATAGCTGAAAGGAGGAATCGTACCTTATTAGATATGGTATGATCCATGATGTGCTTCACAAATTTACCTATTTCCTTCTGGGTCATGCCCTAGAAACTGCTGTTTACATTATGAACAAGGTACCTTCTAAATCCGTTGTTAGTACTCCATATGAAATTTGGAGTGGAAAGAAACCATATCTTAAATATTTCAAGGTATGGGGATGTCCAGCTTATGTTAAAAGAAATTTTGGACATAAGTTGGAACCTAGAGCGGATAAAAATCTATTTGTAGGATATCCTAGAGAAGGTAGAGGATATCTATTCTACCATCCTACTGAACAAAAGATTTTTGTCAGTAGGCATGCCACTTTTCTAGAAAAGGAGTTCATTTTAGAAAAGGGCAATGGTAGAACTATTGAACTTGGAGAAGTACAAGAAACAAAGATAGACAATTCTCAACCATTAGAACATATAGTTAGGATAGAACCAGAACACAAAACTCCTCCCCATAGGTCTGATAGAGTGCCACGGGCACCTGAGAGGTATGGGTTTATTATTGAAAATAATGAAGCCCAAGTCATTCAAAATGATGAACCTCTGACCTATACGGAAGCTATCTTGAGTACTGATTCAGATAGATGGCAAGAAGCCATGGAATCCGAAATAGACTATATGTATGTAAACCAAGTATGGTCTTGGTTGATGCACCAGAGGGTATTAATCCTATTGGGTGCAAATGGGTCTATAAGAAAAAGATTGGGGCTGATGGCCAAGTTGAAACCTATAAAGCCAGATTAGTGGCTAAAGGTTTTAGACAAAAACAGGGAATTGATTATGATGAAACATTCTCACCTGTTGCCATGCTCAAATCAATACGGATTTTACTTGCTATAGCAGCATATCATGATTATGAGATCTGGCAGATGGATGTGAATACTGCATTCCTCAATGGCTTCCTTGAGGAAGAAGTCTACATGTCACAGCCAGAAGGTTTTATTTCAAAAAATAAACCTAATCAAGTATGCAAGCTAAAGAAATCCATTTATGGATTAAAGCAAGCTTCATGGAGTTGGAACATCCGCTTTGATGAAACTATTAAAAGGTTTGGTTTTATCAAAAATGTGGATGAACCATATGTTTATAAGAAGACTAGTGGGAGTGCCATAATATTCTTGGTTCTGTATGTAGATGACATACTCCTCATTAGGAATGATATCCCAATGTTGCAATCAGTCAAGGTTTGGCTATCAAACCAGTTTTCCATGAAAGATTTGGGAGAAGCATCCTATATACTAGGTATTAAGATATATAGAGATAGATCTAAGAGGATGCTAGGTTTATCCCAGTCTAAGTACATTGACTTAGTGCTGAAAAGATTCAGCATGGATGGAAGTAAAAGAGGTTATCTTCCTATGAGTCAAGGCATACATCTTTCTAAAAGGATGTCTCCTAAGACACCTGAAAAAAGAAATAGAATGAATTCTATACCGTATGCTTCGGCAATAGGGTCCATAATGTATGCCATGTTATGTACTGGGCCTGATGTGGCATATGCTTTAGGCATTGTCAGTAGGTTTCAGGCTGATCCAGGAGAGGATCATTGGAAAGCAGTTAAAAATATTCTTAAGTACCTAAGAAGGACTAAGGATATTTTTCTGGTTTATGGTGGTTCTGATCTTAAACTAGAAGCTTATTCTGATTCTAGTTTTCAATCAGACCCTGATGATAGCAAATCCATTTCGGGATATGTTTTTACCCTAAATGGTGGAGCAGTGAGTTGAAAGAGTACCAAGCAGCAGATTGTAGCTGACTCAACCACAGAGGCAGAATACATAGCTGTTAGTGAAGCCGCCAAGGAAGCAATCTGGATGGAGAAGTTCATCACAGAGTTGGGTGTTGTTCCTGAAATTGAAAACCCAGTGCCACTTTACTATGACAACACTGGGGCTGTTGCTCAAGCTAAGGAACCAAGAGCTCATCATAAGTCCAAGCACATTCTGAGACGCTTCCATCTCGTCCGAGAAATAAAAGAGAGACAAGATGTCTACATAAATAGAGTTGATACAAAGAACAATGTGGCAGACCCGTTCACTAAGGCTCTACCACAGCGAGATTTTGATCGCCACCTCGAGTGTATGGGATTAAGATTTAAAGGCGATTGGCTTTAGTGCAAGTGGGAGATTGAAAGGGATATGCCCTACAAGCCAATCTATGTTGTATCTCCCAAACCATTGTAATTGACAATTTTCTAAATAAAGGCATTATTTTTCATCATACGCTGTGTTTATATTATATGATGAACCCCATAGATTAGGGCTATGATTTTAGGGTTATGATGAGATCATACCAGTGAGACCTAAAATCTTAAAACCTTAATCTAAAGTATTCCTAGTCAAAGGAACCCTGAGTAGGGGATCAGGGTTTTTCGGTAAGACTAGCACATCCCATGTATACTGGAAAGGGTGACTGCTCTCACAGTCACTTGTGTATGACACTAATACTGGGATGTGGGTGCTCATTGGAGAATGAGTTCACTGATATGATCCAACTTGAGAACATCTAATGGAGTCTTAGCTACATGTCAATAGAAGGTTCTCATAGTGGGAGTGGTACAAGTAATCTTTTGACCTGAGATTGCCATAAGTACCTTATGTACATGAACCCATTCTTTGGTTCAATCCTAATCATGACACTGAGTCATGCACAGGATTGATACTGGGAATGGTGAATTGGATATGAAGGTAATGAGTAGGTCAACAAGGAATCGATCACTCTTAATAAGAGAAGATTGCATCCAGCTAGTTAACAATCAGATGATGATTCAGGGAATCTTTGATCAAAGTAAAGATATTAGAGATGGTTTCTAATATCAAGATAATTGAATCATCGATATAAGATTAAGCTAGAAATAAATATAATATTGGATTTGACATATATCCTTATCCATAGTTATATTTTGGGTGCAGGCTGATCGAAAGATTTAATTATACGGTAACTCTCTACTAAAGGATAATTTTGGTATTTCACCAGAATTTCCATATCTTCCGGGTAGATATGACACGTTTCTAGACGTCAATCTTGTCTTATGGGTTGATCAAATTCAAATATCATTTATTAGAAAGAGTCCTAATTAATCGAATCGGGTAAGCCCGGTTTGACCTAAATCGATTAGAAAGAGTTCTAATCAAATTAGGTCAACTTATATTCAAACCCACTACTGGCTAGATGTGGAACCCAATGGGTCACACACTTAAAAGGATGGATCAAGAGTTTAATTTGGAATTAAATCATCTTTGCAGGATAACACTCTAGCAGGTGTTGCAAACCCTAGCTTCTATTCAAATCGGATTCGAATTAGGGTTCCGGATTGGTTCAAATTGGGTTCTAATTGGACCTAATTAGAACCTAATTGAGTTAATTGGGATTATGGCTAACCCTATTGGCTAGCCATGTAACTTGGCTAGCCTCCCCACCCGCCCCCCTTTCATTTTCATGCCAAATACCAAGAGTCCATGCGCTTATGGACTCCTGGCGCGCCATTTGGAAGAGTCCATGGCGCATGGACTCTTGGCGCGCCCCACTTAAATCTCTGATGATTTTATTTGGGGTGGCCTCCTTTCTTAAGAATTAGCGCCTCACCTGTGTGCCTTGGATGGGAATCCAACAGCTGGAAAGTTTTTAAGAAAGAAGAAAAATGCTAACTCTTCCCGAGCGCGCGAAATAACATCTCTTCGGAGATGAAAAGTCGTGACCCCTTTCCTTTTAAAACACTGCAGTTTTTTCTTTAAGAAAGGCCGTGGGATTTAATCTGAAGGGCCGTGAGAAAGTGGGAAGGGGCGTGAGAAATTGAGAAAGGCATGAGAAGGAGTTTACGGAGAGTTTTGAAGGCGCCTCTCTGAAAACTATTTAAGGCGCAGGAAAAATCAGAACTCGGGTTATGTGTTTTCTTTTATTCCTTCTTCCTCTCCTGAAGACTCTTTTATTCTCTTCTTGCTCTTGCACTATTTCCTTTACAGAGTACACCTTTGTCGAAACTCTGCTACTGAACAAGAATAAGAGTAAAAGTCTCCGACGGTAAAGGAAGGAAAGGAGTTCTGATTTGTTCCTTTCTTTCTTACATTAAGACATCATTGTCTTAATTTCTCCTCCAACTTAAGACAAGCCTATGTCCTCTTTGGACAAGGTCTTTTCTTTAAGACAAGGGTGTCTAAAGGGCCAAGGTCTTAGTGGAAGGAGGAGAAGAGGTCAAGGCTAAGGGAGGCAAGCTCTTGTGTGGAGGAATTCAAGCCATAGTCCAAGCAATTGAGTTCTAGGAAGAAGAACTTAATAGAAGGAACCATTGAAAAGAAGATAGAGTTGTCTTGATCATTGCTCTATGTGGATCACCATTAGAGGGCAGACACTTGGATGCCTGGTGAGATCAATTAGCCTCTTCAACATCAAATTTTGTTGGAATTATCGATTACAGGTTGGTACCCTAATTCTAACAATGTAAGTTTATATGTTTATTATATGTTTTAATCCTGAATAAGGAGATCTAGGCTAAGGGATTATGGTGCAAATTTCATCATTTTGAAAACACACTTCCGCTGCGATGCACCGGATTCCCAACAGGCTTGCTAGGTCAACCAATGTTGTTGACCAACCGACTATCCTTCGGTCAGGATGGAGGTCACCTTTGTTAAGGAGTTACCTAGACTGGGAGTTACCCTAGCTAGAGTTACTCTAGCCAGGAGTTATCCTAATAGGAGTTACCTAAGTTGAGAGTTATCCTAGTGTGAATTATCCAAGATGGAAGTTGCTCTGGTAGGAGTTATCCTAGTTGATAGTTATCCTGGTGGGAGTTACCTTGGTAGGAGTTACTCGAGTCAGGATTTACCTTGGTAGGAGTTACTCGAGTTAGGAGTTACCTAGGTAGGAGTTACCCGACTTGGGATTTATGCTGGCAAGAGTTATCCGAGTCAAGTTACCCTAGTAAGAGTTATCCGAGTTGGGAGTTACCCAGATAGGAGTTACCCGAGAGATGTTGTTGTAGGAAGTCTTCTTGTATTCATTGGAGTAAGAGATTACATCATTGGTGGTACATCCAGAGATCGTTTAGGAAATAGGGTTTTGCTAAGGTCTTTAATTTGATAAGCTCCTCGATGGAGGTCTTCCATTACCCGGTAAGGACCTTTCTAGTTAGGTGCTAGCTTGCCATGTTCCACGAGTCTTGAGATTTTGGCTCTCCATAGTACAAGATCCCCCAGATGGAGGGTCATAGCCTCATGTATGAGTCTTTGTATTGGGCAACCCTTTACCAGTAAGCATCCATTATTAGGTAGGCTCTGTTGGGAATTGTGTGTCCCAAAGCCAATCGTCTAGGTTGTAGATGTTGTGCGACTCATATATGTGTATATGAATTATTGAATTGAATAAAAAGTTTATTCTAGTTGTTCATCACATGACATCCTCCTGATTGAACTCTTATGTGATGATGTCCTTTGAGCTAACTTGTATGTAATGTAGAGAGGATGCATCATGTAGTTCATAAACTAGTCACGACCAAAGGATACGCTATTTTTGGATGATGATGTATCGAGAGTAGGTCATTGATGTCATGTCTATTGGTTGTCCTCTTAACCAAGTAGCATGAAGATGCTGGCATGACATCAGGTGTTGTGTTTGACACTTCACAGAGTGTGACTTCCATGCGAGATTCTCTTTCTGCCAAAGAAAAGTTTTGCATTAGAATGTGGACATAAATTATTCCTCCGACTTGAGATCACTATGGCAGCTTGCAAGCAACTCACTATGCTTAGGTGCCAGACTACCCGAATTTCTAATCCGGTGATGGAAGTTCCCTGGGTATAGTCAAGTACTTGTGTAGCTATAATAGGATCAAGATAGGATTGAACTCTTCAAATGGTGTGGATTGAATGCATAATATGCCTCAATTGAGAAAAACCTTGGCCAAGGCATTCCTTGTAAGGAGTTATGGGGATTCTTTGTTTGAGACATATTAAGATGGAATGATGAGGGTTGGATAGTTTAAACCTAAGCCATTCTGAGCATTAGGAGATCAAAGGAATAAGTTCAGTGATATTCCATATTCGATAGGTTCTTATTGCTCTACAACCTTCGACCTATCCGGATACCGGGTATCATTGCTAGATGGCAAATTTGGCTGGTACTGGAAATGTTCCTATGCTACCAGATTAGTGTTTGAACCTATGGGGTCACACACTATGGGGTTTCTTCTTGATTTGGTGGCTTGGGAATGATTGGGAACCGTTCTGAACTCGTTTGACAAGAAGTTATCAAAACTGCCAAATGAATCGACCCGAGGCAAGTCAACTCGAGGTGAGTCGACCCGAGGCAAGTCGACTCGAGGTGAGTCAACCCGAGGGGAGTCGACTCCACTGACAGATTTGCTAAAAAAATTGAGAATACTTCATTGATGGCTATAAGCGTTATTGCAATCAACGATTGGCATTTCTGGGTTTTAATCAGCTGCTATTGCTGAAGTCCAAAGATCTTGTAACCTATAATAATGCCAAGAGACTCTAAACCTCCCATTAATCTCTCATTCTCACCGCTTTATGGTTTTACTTAAGGGGACTATTTTGTGGCTGAGAACAAGATAGTTCATTCTTGATCAAGTCGAAGACTCTGCCATTCTCTGGTTAGAAGTCCTGCTTGATCTCTAAGAGATTGGGTAGTGAGATGATTGTGATTTTGGGATTCTTGTGTGCATACCTTTGAAAAATCATGGATTTACATGATTATTTTAAGTATTTTAGTTAATTTTGGTGCTAACATTCTTTTAATAACCTAATTTCATAATTAATTTGGACTTTCTTGCAAAACTAATTATTTTAAAAATATCTTTGAAAAGTGTGAAATTAGAGTACGTTCATGAAAAATATATTTCAAGTCAAAGCACCACAAACCCATTTAAATGATTAATAAAATATTCAATAATTATAACTAATGATCATGGAATCGGTAAAATTAATAAGTTTGAAACCTGCAAATAGGTAGAGCTTGATTTATGGAATCCAACGACGCAAACGGTACTTAAATCATGTTTGAAATGAAAAAGTTATGAATTTTCTAATATTTTTGCACATATTTTGATGCTGCACACTTTTTGGAGTAGCCGGTCCACCATGGACCGGCTGCTGGGTTCATAAAATATTGTTTGTTTCACCGGCAGCCATGGCTGCCGGTCCACGGAATAGGCCATGGACCACAGCCCTCCAGAGGCGCCGAAATTCGCCGGGAAGCACGCTGGCAGTGTCCTTGGCCGGAGGAGAAGCTCCGGCGATGCTTTGACGGTCGGTGGCGGTATTTTTCGGTGGCAAAAGAGAGGACGCAGCCCACGGGCGTTCTTCACGGGTAGCAGCGCGTTGCCAAGCTCCTCCACGCGCTATCCGCAAGTGTTCTCCATGGTGGCGCAGTCCACGGCCGGGCAAGCACTCCACGTGCAGGCCGAGCTCCTCCATGCGCACGGTGGTGCAGCCCACGGGCGTTCTTCACGGGCAGCAGTGCAGGCCGAGCTCCTCCACGCGCCGTCCGCAGGTGTTCTCCACGATGGCGCAGTCCATGGCGGGCAAGCACTCCACGCGCAGGCCGAGCTCCTCCACGCGCACGGTGGCGTAGCCCACGGGCATTCTCCACGGCCGCGCACGTCCACGGGCATTCTCCACGGTGCCTCCACGCGCACGGCCAAGCTTCTCCATGTTCTCCACGAGCAGTCCGCGAGCCAAGCTTCTCCACGAGCGTTGCCAAGCGATCGTCACGTCTTGAGCTGGGCGTTCTCCACGAGCTCCGTGGCGTAATCAATGGAGCAACAATGGCAGTCACGTTTTCTTTTTTGTCCCACATCGCTAGTGTGTAACGAGCTCCCCTCTCCGGTCAATTATAAAATGAACCCCAATGTGCAAGACAGGGGGATCCGGGGAGAAAAGACAAGGTACAGGGTAGAGGGCATTGCTTGGGTTACGGGTTGGCTTTTGGGAGTGAGGTTTCTCAAAGGAGAGCGTGTCCCTACACCATCTTCCAGCCTTCTCTCTCTCTGAGATCAAGATCCGAAGAAGAAGACGCAGAGGAAGCCCAGTTCGCTCCATGGAGTATGAAGGAAGGAGCTATCTTCCCGACGAGGCTGCACCGATCTGTTCTTATCTTTGTTACTTATTTTGTTAATTTAATTTTTTTTTGCATTGTATCTAGACATTAAGTTTCAATTAATGCAATATCTTTTTTTTAACTCCTGTCTTTCGTCTCGTCTGCACGTAGATGCTAGGATCTAAATTATAGATCCTAGTGCCAAGTTTACTTTTCCTGCAATTTTAATTTTTTTTATATTTTTCGACTTCAAATATTTTTTTTACAAGATCAAAAATATTTCAAATCCTAAACACCGCCTTCTCTGTGGATTCGACCCGACTCCTCTTGCTACGCATTTTTAAATATTTTAAGAAGTCAGATTTTAAACTGATAGCCACGGTGTTTTAATGACAACCCCGCGGACCTACCAAGTTTTTGGCGCCGTTGCCGGGGAGGGCATTAAAATAATAGTTTTTGATCTTTTTGATTTTTTTATACCATGCTAACTTTTCTTTTTCTTGCAGATTAAAAAAATAAAAATAGGGGGAGAAAAGCAGAAGAGGAAGAGAGTCTCCCAATTTTCTTTCCTCTTTTACATATTAATTATTTTCCTTTTTAGTTTCTTTTCTTATTTCCAAAAAAAAAAAAAAAGAATTCAAATTTCAAATTTCAAACAAAAATTTTTTTTTGTTTTTCATTTTTAGATTCATTTAGGTAAATTTATCTTTTCTGCAAAATCCAAAAAAAAATCGCCCAAACATTTCATAATTTATTAGGATTAGAAACTTAATCACAAAATTAAAAAATATATATATAGCTTTAATTTAATTTTGTGTGTTTTATAACTTTTATTTTGGATATCTTATTACATTTTATAATCTCATAATCATCTTAAGGGCACTTATCCATAAACAAGATAAGGTGGGGAGTTCAATACCCTTCCTTAGCCCACAAACCATCACCCCTCATTTTGCATACCTAAGCCTTCTAAATAAAATTAACTAGATGTCAGCCCTAAGGAACTCGAGCTCAATAGGACAGGGCACCCGGAAGAGTTAGACCGGGTCAAGATTAGTTGGTTGACTGGTATCTAGGAAAGGGGTTCAGGGATTACGTCCCGAAGGAAGGTGGTTGGATCCGCTTACATGGCCAATTTTCAATTGGTGTCTAAGGCAAGCAAAGAGGGAAACTCCACCGACCTTACCCTTACCTGGCAAGTTAGCTAATTGGTCTTTGACTTGGAGGGCTCCAAGGCGGTCTTGGAAGTTAGGAGCTGTCTAGAATTAGGGAGCCTAGGATAGAAATCTGTTTGATAAGTGTTTGAAAATAACAAAAAAATATATATATAAAATTAAAAAAAAAAAATTTCCTCACATTTTTGGGTTGCACTGTTTCATGCACGGTAGAAGATCTCTATTTCTAGACCTAGTTGACTTCAACCCTGAAATTGAACGGCTGATCCATAGTACACCAAAAAATCAAATGGCTGGAAACCCAGAAGAACCACCTAGACAGATGAAGGAATACTTTATTCCTTCCACCTACAACCCATCGACTTGTATCCATTTACCTGAAATACCTGCTAGACAATATGAGATCAAGTCTGCCACAATCCAGATGCTCCCTTCCTTTTATGGGAATACCAACGAAGATCCTTACAAGCATCTAGATGAGTTTCTAGAAATCTGTTCTACGGTGAAGATCCAAGATTTCACTGATGATGCCCTTAGGCTAACCTTGTTCCCCTTCTCACTTAAGGATAAGGCCAAGTACTGGCTTGGCACAATAGGGAAACCAATTCGAACTTGGGCTGAAATGCAGCACGAGTTCCTTAAGAAATTCTATCCTATAGGTCGAACCAACACCATGAGGCGAGCCATCACTGGATTTGCTTAGCTTCATGGTGAACAAATTCATGAATCATGGGAGAGACTTAAGGAACTCCTTAGAAAATGCCCACATCATGGTCTGTCTAAGTGGCAAATTGTCCAAGCTTTTTATGAGGGATTAGGAGACCAGTATAGACAGATGGTGGATGCATCTTGTGGAGGTGCATTCATGAGTAGAAGTGAGGATGAGGCCTATATCTTGTTTGAAATCCTAAGTGAAAATTCGATCAACCATGCTTCTTTGACTTCATACGAAAGATCGATTCCTCACCAAAAGCGGGCAGGGATTTATGAAATTACACATTCAAATTCCAATGTCGACTTGAACCTAATATCCCAAAGATTAGATACAGTCGACCTCCTTTCTCAAAAGTTGGACCAAGTCCTAGCCCTCGGTCAACAATCTCAATCTCCTGCACAATACCCATCACACCCATCACAATACCCATCACCCTCTAATCATCAGGAGATTTGTTCTATCTGTGCTAGCCCAGCCCATCACATGAATGAATGTCCTACGGTTGCACAGTTACCACCTTTCATCCAAGAACAAGTCCAAGCTACTCAAGGTTGCTCCAAGTCAGGTAATGACCCATTTTCAAATACTTATAACCCGGGTTGGAGAAACCATCCTAATTTTTCTTGGAAACCACAACAGACTCAGGTTCAGACCCAAACTCCTCCTGCACGGAACTTTCAAAATAGGCCCCCATACCAAAACTATGCCTATAATAGAGGTCAACCTAGTCAACCTGCTCAGCCACCATATCAGCCACCATATCATCATCAGTCATCATATTAACCTCCTCAACAGACGAATCTGGCCGACGATAGGTTTGATCAACTTCAACAATTAATCATGACCCAATAACAATCTATCGCCAGGTTAGAAGTTCAAATAGGATAGTTAGCTGAATCTACTATGAGGAGAGAACCAGGTCAGCTACCGAGTCAACCAATACCGAATCCTAGAAACAACCCACTCATTCTTCAGCCTATTGTTCCACCAAAGAACCCTCAATTTGAGAATGCCAAAGCAATGTCTGAGCTTAGAAGTGGTAGGATTCTTAGTGACCCATATCAAGACCAGGAGAGAGAGGCTAGTACTGATGCTAGCAAGAATGAGAAGTTAGAAGATGATGTTAGTACTGAGACTAACCATGTAGAAGAGCCTGAGCCCGGGACTAGTACTGATACTTGTTCCGATTTAAATGAGAAAGGGAAGAAGAGAGCAGATGAATTACCTGAGACTTATAAACCTAGAGCCCCGTTCCCTTCAGCCCTAGAAGCTGGCTCTTCCCGTAAAAAGCAAGGAGCACGCAACGAGGAGCTGATGGAATTATTCAAGCAAGTTCATATTAATTTACCCCTCCTCGATGCAATTCAGCACGTTCCAGCTTACGCTAAATTTTCAAAGAACTCTGCACCCAAAAGCGTGAGCCATGAACCATAAAGAGAATCATTTTGTCTGAGGATGCAAGTGCAGTTTTGTTGAATCAATTACCTCAGAAAATGAAAGACCCCGATGCTCCTTTGATTTCTTATGTTATAGGAGGCATTACCTTTGACCGAGCCCTGTTAGACCTAGGAGCTATTGTGAACCTTCTTCCAACCTCGGTCTATGAAAAATTTGGGATAGGTGAACTAAAACCCACGTCAGTCATTCTTCAACTAGCCGATAGATCTGTCAAGACACCATGTGGTTTGATTTAGGATGTCTTAGTTAGAGTGAACCAATGTTATTTCCCAGTAGACTTCCTCATACTAGACATGGAACCATCCCAAGAGCTAAATCAGAATCCCATAATCTTAGGTCGTCCATTCCTAGCCACTGCCAATGCCAATATCAATTATAAAACGGGAGCTATGGACATTTCTTTTGGGGATCAAAAGGTGAGAATCAATATTTTTAATGCCTCAAAGTTTGCTCGAGAGGAGGAAAATTGTTCTGTGATTAGTTTAGTAGATGAGATTGTTGAGTCTGAATTTTCCTCCAATTTGATGGAAGATGACGAGCTTATTGCTGAAACCCAAGTCCAAGAGGTAAATGCCCCACTTGATTCACCTCAACCTTCACCTCCTTGGTCAATGCAAACTGAATCCTTACCTGACCTAGGAACTGAGCCTTTGCACCCTTCGATTCAGGCCTCACCATAACTTGAACTAAAAACTTTGCCTGAATCACTTAAGTATGTGTTTTTAGGACCTGACAAAACCCTGCCTGTGATCATTGCTTCTGACCTAACCATTGAGCAGGAAAACCAATTGATAGATGTTCTGAAAACACATAGGGAGGCCATAGGTTGGGCCATTGCTGATTTAAAAGGCATTAGTCCATCAATTTGTATGCACCATATCTATACTGAGGATAGTGCCAAGCCTACTAGAGAAATGCAAAGACGGCTCAACCCAAACATGCAAGAAGTGGTCAAAAAGGAAGTGATTAAATGGTTAGATGCTGGTATTATTTATCCTATTTCTGATAGCCACTGGGTGAGTCCTACTCAAGTCGTTCCAAAGAAATCTGGACTCACGGTTGTCCGTACTGACCATGGGGATTTAGTGCCAACACGACTTTCTACTGGGTGGCGTGTCTGTATAGATTATAGAAAACTTAATGCAGCTACCCGCAAAGACCACTTTCCCTTACCATTTATTGATCAGATCCTAGAAAGATTAGCTGGCCAGCAATACTTTTGCTTCTTAGACGGATACTCAGGATACAACCAGGTAGCAATCTATCCAGGAGACCAGGAAAAGACCACATTCACATGTCCCTTTGGAACCTTTGCTTTCCGTAGAATGCCTTTCGGTTTGTGTAATGCACCTGCAACCTTTCAAAGGTGCATGATTTCAATTTTCTCGGACATGGTAGGAGACTTCTTAGAAATTTTTATGGATGATTTTTCAGTCTTTGGAGAATCTTTTGAGAGTTGCCTCAATAATTTGAAGAAAATATTAAAACGATGTATTGAGGCTAATTTAGTTCTGAGCTGGGAGAAGAGCCATTTCATGGTTCGAGAAGGGATTGTTTTAGGACATATTGTATCTAAGAGAGGGATCGAGATAGATAAAGCAAAGGTTGAATTGATCTCTAAACTCCCTCCACCCATCTCTATCAAACAAATTCGATCTTTTCTCGGCCATGTAGGATTCTATCGTCGCTTCATCAAAGACTTTTCCAAAATTTCCCGTCCTTTATGTAATCTGCTCGCCAAGGACATTCCTTTCAATTTTGATGAAGATTGTCTTAAGGCTTTTGAGTTTCTAAAGGAAGCTGTGACCCAAGCCCCAATCATCCAACCCCTAGATTGGTCACTACCTTTTGAAATCATGTGTGATGCTTCAGACTTTGCCATAGGAGCTGTCTTGGGCCAAAGGGTAAACAAATGTCCCATAGTGATTTATTATGCTAGTAGAACTTTGAATGATGCCCAAAAAAATTATACCACTACTGAAAAGGAGTTGCTAGTTGTGGTGTTTTTCGTGGAAAAGTTTAGATCATATCTTTTAGGTTCCAAGATTGTGGTTTATTCAGATCACTCAGCTTTGAGATACCTGCTCTCAAAGAAAGATGCTAAACCATGATTGATTAGATGGATCTTACTGCTACAAGAGTTTGATATTGAAATTCGAGACAAGAAAGGATCCGAGAATGTTGTAGCAGACCATCTATCTAGGATTTTAGTTGAAGAGTGTGAACCTGCATCAATTGAAGAATCTTTTCCAGATGAACAACTTTTAGCAGTTTCACATGCAAAGGCCCCTTGGTTTGCAGATATTGTGAACTACTTAGTGGTTGGACAAATCCCTGATGGCTGGTCCAAGAATGAAAAGGATCGATTCTTTGCTCAAATTAAATACTACTTTTGGGAAGATCCTGAACTCTTTCGAATCTGTGCTGATCAAATCATCCATAGGTGTGTTCCTGAATCTGAACATCTGAGTATTTTGAATTTTTGCCACACCCTTGCTTGCGGAGGACATTTTTCTGGTCGAAAAACTATGGCTAAAGTTTTGCAAAGTGGATTTTACTGGCCGACTTTGTTTAAGGATGCCTATACTTTTGGCAAAGAATGTCTTAAGTGTCAAGCCTTAGGAAATATTTCAAGAAAAGACATGATGCCTTTAAATCCAATCTTGGTAGTTGAAATCTTTGATGTTTGGGGAATTGATTTTATGGGACCCTTTCCACCCTCTAATGGTTTTGAATATATTTTGGTGGCTGTCGATTATGTTTCTAAATGGATTGAGGCAATGGCTACACGAACCAATGATCACAAGGTAGTCATAAAGTTTGTTCAAAAGAATATCTTCTCTAGGTTCGGATTTCCTCGTGCCATCATTAGCGACGGAGGTGCCCATTTCACAAACTACCAATTTCGAATGCTTTTGCAAAAATATGGGGTCACACATAAAGTAGCTACACCTTATCACCCGCAAACAGGTGGCCAAGTAGAAGTATCTAATAGGGAGATCAAGAACATTTTGCAAAAGACTATTAGGCCCGATCGTAAAAACTGGTCAGATCGATTAGATGATGCATTATGGGCCTATCGGACAGCTTACAAGAATCCCATTGGAATGTCTCCCTATAGGCTGATCTTTGGAAAAGCATGTCATCTTCTGGTAGAACTTGAACATAGAGCATATTGGACGATTAAGCAATTAAATTTTGATTTAAAGCAAGCTGGTTCTAACCGGATTTGCAACTGAGTGAACTAGATGAACTGAGGCGAGAGGCTTATGAAAACTCGCATATTTATAAAGAGAAAATGAAAGCCTTTCATGATCAATTTATTTCTTGGAAAATCTTTAAGCCAAATCAACAAGTCTGGTTATTTAATTCAAGGCTTTGATTATTTCCTGGAAAATTGAGATCTAGATGGGATGGACCTTACATTGTTAACCAAGTTTTCCCCCATGGTGCAGTCAAAATTTATGATCCTAGGTCAGGAAACTTCTTTAAGGTAAATGGTCAACGTTTAAAACCATACATTGAAGGAATATCAACAAATCGAACCATTGACCAAGTAACATTAACTGACCCACACTAAACTGAGCTACATTATGTCTGGCTGAAGATATTAAACTTAGCACTCGTTGGGAGGCAACCCAATATGTACTCTATATTAAAAATAAAAAAAAAAAAAAAAAAAATTGTAGCCTCTACATTGTTCATGAGCTCCTCTTCTCAGGTATCCCTTTACATTTTTAGTTCTTTTTATACCATTAGGGACAATGGTATTTAAGTTGGTTGGTCGGGACAAATATTTTTTTAATTAAAAAAAAAAAAAGTTTTCATGTGTCAAAAATAAATCTGGAGCACGATAGACTAGGAAAAGTAATAAGAGTTAGAGAGTGTTGCTAATGACTTTAGCGAGTCAAGAAGTAGACTAGCGTGTCAGACTTTTAGGGCCTACTTAGATCACCTAAAGGCTATTAGCACTTCCATTGCACATGCACGCTGACAAGACAAAGTAAGTATTAGTTGTAAGGACAATTGAGGACTTAATTATCACTGAAAACTAGTAATTGATATATATCCCAATTTAAAATTTTTTTTGAATTGAGGAAAAGAGCTACCTACCTGAAATAAGAGTGCAAAACATAGAGTATATGTGGATCGCCCTAAACTTAGTAACCGGGTCTCTGCACCTAAGTCAAGTGTGGAGGTTCGCATCAAATAGTGAAGGGAAGGCCAGGATGCTCAGCACAAAAAAAAAAAAAAAAAAAAAAAAATCAGGTAGTGTGAAAGCTAACTCAGTTCATAAGCTTAATTTAAGGATGTATAGAAAATTAACCAAAGTAAGTGTTAATCAAAGATACATTTGTTCTTGCAAACTAGTACCAAAATGTTAAGTTAGTCATCACAAACACAAGTGCTGTAGATCTTTAGATGAACTCTAAGAAAGTTTCTAATTATGCTGACTGCAAAATTTATTTCTGAAACTCAATACTTAGTTAGTGATACTTGCTAGATCTTTTTACTTTCAAACCTGGATCTATTTTTGTAAAGGATGATCTTTGTGACACATAGTTATACTTTTTTCATTGCTAAGGGACTAGCAATATTTAAGTTGGGGGGTGTGATAAATCATGGATTTACACGATTATTTTAAGTATTTTAGTTAATTTTGGTGCTAAATTCTTTTAATAACCTAATTTCATAATTAATTTGGACTTTCTTGCAAAACTAATTATTTTAAAAATATCTTTGAAAAGTGTGAAATTAGAGTACGTTCATGAAAAATATATTTCAAGTCAAAGCACCACAAACCCATTTAAATGATTAATAAAATATTCAATAATTATAACTAATGATCATGGAATCAGTAAAATTAATAAGTTTGAAACCCGCAAATAGGTAAAGCTTGATTTATGGAATCCAACGACGCAAACGGTACTTAAATCAGGTTTGAAATGAAGAAGTTATGAATTTTCTAATATTTTTGCACATATTTTGATGCTGCACGCTTTTTGGAGCAGCCGGTCCATCATGGATCGGTTGCTGGGTTCACAAAATATTGTTTGTTTCACCGGTAGGCCGTGGACCACAGCCCTCCAGAGGCGCCGAAATTCACCGGGAAGCACGCTGGCGGTGTCCTTGGCCGGAGGAGAAGCTCCGGCGATGCTTTGACGGTCGGTAGCGGTGTTTTTCGGCGGCAAAAGAGAGGACGCAGCCCACGGGCGTTCTTCACGGGCAGCAGCGCATTGCCGAGCTCCTCCACGTGCCGTCCACAGGTGTTCTCCATGGTGGTGCAGTCCACGGCCGGGCAAGCACTCCACGCGCAGGCCGAGCTCCTCCACGCGCACGGTGGCGCAGCCCACGGGCGTTCTTCACAGGCAGCAGCGCAGGCCGAGCTCCTCCACGTGCCGTCCGCAGGTGTTCTCCACGGTGGCGCAGTCCACGGCCGGGCAAGCACTCCACGCGCAGGCCGAGCTCCTCCATGCGCCGTCCGCAGGTGTTCTCCACGGTGGCGCAGTCCACGGCCGGGCAAGCACTCCACGCACAGGCCGAGCTCCTCCACGCGCACGGTGGCGCAGCCCACGGGCATTCTCCACGGCCACGCACGTCCACGGGCATTCTCCACGGTGCCTCCACGCGCACGGCCAAGCTTCTCCATGTTCTCCACGAGCAGTCCGCGAGCCAAGCTTCTCCACGGGCGTTGCCAAGCGATCGTCACGTCTTGAGCTGGGCGTTCTCCACGAGCTCCGCGGCGTAATCAATGGAGCAACAATGGCAGTCACGTTTTCTTTTTTGTCCCACATCGCTAGTGTGTAACGAGCTCCCCTCTCCGGTCAATTATAAAATGAACCCCAATGTGCAAGACAGGGGGATCCGGGGAGAAAAGACAAGGTACAGGGTAGAGGGCATTGCTTGGGTTACGGGTTGGCTTTTGGGAGTGAGGTTTCTCAAAGGAGAGCGTGTCCCTACACCATCTTCCAGCCTTCTCTCTCTCTGAGATCAAGATCTGAAGAAGAAGACGCAGAGGAAGCCCAGTTCGCTCCACGGAGTACGAAGGAAGGAGCTATCTTCCCGACGAGGCTGCGCCGATCTGTTCTTATCTTTGTTACTTATTTTGTTAATTTAATTTTTTTTTGCATTGTATCTAGACATTAAGTTTCAATTAATGCAATATCTTTTTTTTAACTCCTGTCTTTCGTCTTGTCTGCACATAGATGCTAGGATCTAAATAATAGATCCTAGTGCCAAGTTTACTTTTCCTGCAATTTTAATTTTTTTTATATTTTTCGACTTCAAATATTTTTTTTACAAGATCAAAAATATTTCAAATCCTAAACACCGCCTTCTCTGTGGATTCGACCCGACTCCTCTTGCTACGCATTTTTAAATATTTTAAGAAGTCAAATTTTAAACTGATAGCCACGGTGTTTTAACGACAACCCCGCGGACCTACCAACCTTCTATTGAAGGTTTGAGGTAGAGTGTTCTAGGAAAGGTTCTTTGATACCTTGTCCCATCTATTTAGCAGCAGATTCTTCAAGGAGTTGAAGAAGGAGTCCACTACTGCCACCTTGTTTCCGGAGAGGCTAGCACCTTAAAGGAAGGAGGAGAGTCCCCTTACCCCATTATGAACTACCTGTAGAGGTAGGATGCTTGTAGTACCTCCTTTAAGTACCTCCCCTCATGGTGATCGTCACTTCAGATAAAAGGTTTGTACTTCTATCTTATGGATCAGAAGAAATGATCTTCAACAACCTTATGTGTGATTCAAAGAATGGTTCAATGAATTACATGCTTTGCTTGCTTGACTTCATACATGTATTACTATATATGCATAAAGATCTATGTAGGGCCCGTGTTAATTAGATTAACATGTAGGATAAAATTATTTTATCTCCTTCCACTGCATCATGTAGTTTAGAAAAGTTTTAAATTGCATGTATCGGCCCTACCTGGGTTCGCCCAACAGTGGTATCAGAGCCAGGTTGGATGCATGTTTAATTTAATATATTTGTATGAAATCGGTTTGATATCCTTCACATAGAACTTGGATTAAGGTGGATTCGCCATGGCCATCCAGTCATAGGAGAGAAGCTTGGTTTAAAGACCATCTCTTCCCATTCCAAGGGATTCTCCTATGGCATGTAAGGGTGCCGCTGCGTCATGACCTTATGAAAAAGAAAGTGATGGATTTGATAGGTTAAAATAGTTTTAATATATGTTTTAGATCATAAATATGTTTAGATAAGATCTAAAAGGTGTATGATCTAAGATTTTGAAAAGTTCAAATGAAAAAGCATGAATTTTAAAGTTACTATTTTTAGCCCAAGTAGACGAGCCAACTCATCCTTGCTTGAGTCGACTCATCTCTACGAACAACAAAGAAAGTGTTCTGTCCGAGCTGACTCATCCCTGTATGAGTCGACTCAGATCTGAGAACAAAGAAAAATTTTTTCTGGACAAGCTGACTGGACCAGAAAACCTTAAAACAACAAAGTTAAAGTTCATATTTTTGTGAAATTGTTTCACTTACTTTTGAAATTATTTCAAGATTTGGGTTAATTGAAAATATTTCAATTGGCATGTTACACTTAATTGAGAATTAAGTTGTATTTTTGAAAACTTTTAAGATTTAGGATATGATTCTAATCTTAAGTCATGATTGATAAACCATGGATTAATTAGGTTAGCTGCAATTGGGTCCTTAAATGGGTTAGACCTAGGTTTAGATGAATGGATTAATTAGAGAAAAGACTAATCAAAAGTTGAATTGGTCTCTCCTCTATAGATCTATCTAATAGTTAGTTAGATCAGTCCATACATCTAAATGGACTTGATTGATGGCTTCATGATGAGCCCGAGTCTTTATGTTAGTCTGATTGAGTCTGGTAAACCACTTGGTGTCTAAGGTAAGTTTGACATTGGTGAACAAGGTTCTTTGGGGCTAACTCTTACCTGGCCAACTCATGGTTGGTATCTAAGGCAAGAGGCTTACCTGGCATAACCCATCCCTTGATCTTACTTACCTAGCTAATGTGATGAATCAGATCAGATTAGACTATCTATTGATTCGAGTTGAACCATGTCAACTAAGGTTATTCAGTCTGACTGATTTAAGGTGCCTATGGACTAATTGGATCTTGAAACCCTCTAAGAGTTTGGTGGGAGTCTTCTTGATCAAGGTCCATACTTTCTTCTCATGTGTTACAAAAATTAAATCCTCTAAATTATTAGATCTATAAAAGACTGAGTTATCTAATAGCCTAAGTCTTAGCCTTCCATTAAGTTGGATTGGTAATGTGTCCATAAGTTGGGTGATCATCGACAGTTCCAAAGAATGGGTGGTCATCAGGCGAGTGGAATTGCCATTCAGCATATGATGGCTTAGTGTAACTATCTTAACACATAGTCAGGTGGCCCGGCCAAAGTCGGGCTTGATCATGCATTTGTTAGAAGCATCAAATTTGATCATGTTAATGGTTGGACCTAAATAGGACCTTCAATTGGAGGCCCAAAGGCTGATTATGAGGACCTATGGGGCAAAATGAATACTAGGAATTGCTTAGAGAAGTAATTGGTGTTGTACCTACCTTTAGATGCATGTGGGTTGGCCGGCCAAAGTCAAGCTCATGTGTAGTCTGTTGGATCCTAGTACCCGCTAAAGGATAAATGTTATTCTTCATATTAGAGTGTAGAGGCTACCAGTTTGAATAAAAAAATGGAAGAAATCTTTAGACTAAAATATATCTCTTTAGGATGTTTATAATGATTCATATATTGATAGGTCTTGTTCTCCTTTTTCAGATAATGTCGATCACTTTATCGCTCTGGTCATTATTGGATAATGACAAACTCTCTGGATCCAACTTTGATAGCTAGTATCAAAAACTCAGGATAGTCTTGGAGCATGAGTGGATCCTTTATGTGATAATAGATTCGGCACTTGATATCCCAGGCCCCGATGCTCATGGCACTATTAGAGACACTTACCAAAAGTGGATCTCTGATCGCACCACGGTGCATTGTATTATGTTGGCTGCGATGATCGATGAGTTCAGTCACAAATTTGAGGAGGCCCAGCCAGAAGATATGCTTCAAAGGTTAAAAGAGTCTTTTGGCACTTCGGATGACACGAAGAGATACCAGATCTCTTCCACCATCTATAACAAGCGTATGCATGATGGAGCTTCGGTAACTGATCTTGTAATGTACATGATCAAGTTATTTGAGCATTTGGGCAAACTCGGATGTCCTTTGCATGAGCAGCTCGGCAAGGATGTGATACTGATTCTCTGCCCCCTTCCATTAGGTCTTTGTTGATAATTTCATAATGAATAGGCATGCAGTAAACTACTATGAGATGTTAGGGTTACTGTAGACTTATGAGAGATACCACAATCTTAATAAGGGATTGGTCAATTTGGTGGGAGGTTATGGAGCAAGGCATCATACTTTTGGGAAAGGGAAGAAGAAAAAGAATAAGAAAAATAAGAGGGTACAAAGTGCTGGACATAGACTAGGAGGGTGAAGGCTGACGAGAGTCAGGTAGAGTGTTTCTTTTGCAAGAAGCCGGGTCACTGGAAGCGAAACTGTTTTGCTTACCTTACTTCTCTAGACTCGAACAGGCAAAGGAAGGAAAAGCAGCAAACTGTTACTGGTCAAGGTATTTATATGATAAATCCTTGTAGCTTCGTTGTTTGTGATACTGCTAGCTGGGTATTGGATATTGGAAATCCTTACCATATTTGCAATTCTTTGTAGGGACTTCAAGTTAGCAAGAGATTCGAAAGCGATGAAAGGTTTTTGAACATTGGGAATGGAAGTCAAGCTCTAGTTCTGGTGTTGGGAATTATTTCCTTGTATTTCGAGTCTTGTACTGTCATTCTTAATGATTATCATTTTGGTCCTTCCTTTTTAGTGAATATCATTTCTATAGGCCTATTGGCTAAAGATGGTTATGAATTATCTATAAAGAATGATATTTGCAAAATCACGTTGAATGGTTCTAATGTGATGATTGGACAAGTGAACAATTGCGTATATGTACTATCACAGCCTGTTACTATATTGTACATTGCTAATAAATGCCTTAGGTTAGATAAAGTCAGTGATACTTTTCTCTGGCACTGTAGGCTAAGTCATAAAAATAAGAACAGGATAAATAAGTTGGTGGGAGAAGGTCTCCTTGATATCGCTAAGAGTGAATCTTTACCAACTTGTGAATCTTGTCTACTTGGAAAAATGACCAAGTCACTTTCTACTGGAAGAGGTGAAAGAGCCAATGATATTCTAAGTCTAGTACATACTAATGTATATGGACCTATGAATATCAGTGCAAGAGGTGGGTATAATTATTTCATTATATTCATAGATGACCTATCAAGGTATGGTTATGTCTACCTGATAAGACATAAATCTGACTCATTTGAAATGTTCAAATGCTTTCGTAATGAAGATGAAAACAAACTAGGAAGTTTATTAAAACCCTTCGATCAGATTGAGGTGATGAATATCTTTCCAATGAGTTTTTGACTTATCTTGAGGGGTATGGGATTCTCTCTCAATGAACTTCTCCTGGGACACCTCAGTTAAATGGTGTGTCTGAAAGGAGGAATCGAACTCTGTTAGACATGGTTTGATCCATGATGGGCTTAGCAAGTCTACCTAAATTCTTTTGAGGATATGCTCTTGTATCAGCATGTTACCTTCTGAATAGAGTTCCAAGTAAGTCCGTTAATAAGATACCATTGAGATATGGTGATGCAGAACGGAAGCTCTGATACCAAAATTGATGCAGGACAATGAACAAAGAAGTGTATGCGGAAGTAAAATTAAGATTAATTCTTTTTTTTTATATATATATTTAGAAATTGGCTTCGACTCAAAGTAAAGCTAAACTACGTTGAAGGAAACTAGGTAAGGATTGAAAGCACAGTTTAGAAGCAACTAAATTATCAGAGTAGTTCAGAAGTAATGGATCGCTGGGGGTTGAGAAACTTCCAGACCTAGGGTTTCGCTCTGAACTTTCAACAGAACAGAAATAGAGAGAAGAGATGGTTTACTAACCAGACAGTGATCTTCTCAGGATTTTGGTGGAAGAACTCTCTCGAGCAGATTGTGGGATCCTCGGAGTCGGCTATCTTTGCAATGGATCCTCCAATACTGGTCTCGTGGTTTGTCGGCTTCTCCTGGACTCAAGATCTGGGAAAGAAGAGGAACAAGTGAAGGAATTCAGAAACTCAAGAAAAGATCTTACCAGGTTGAAGAACTTGAAAGCCGAAGTTGCTGAAATCGAATCCTCCTGGAGGCCGATCTGACTTCCTCTTAGAATTGTTGTAGATCTGCAGTATCTGGACTGGAGCTGGATGCTGGTGGTCGGCCTGGACTTGGAGATGGTGGCCGTGAGAAGGGAAATAGACTAGGGCTTGGTGGAAAGAGAAGGGTGATGGCGGCTAGGGTTTGGGAATGAGTGGCTAACCTAGGGTTTAGGGTTTTGGAGATCTCACACCTCCTCAAGGTTCCTGGGGAACCCGGATTTACTCCCTCACGGAGCTCAACACCTGGATGCAAGTGCGGAAGAGAGAAAACACAAGTTTGCTCACAAAAAAAACTTGGTTTCATTCCTCTTTTTTTTAAGAGTTACATAGAGTTGAATATAGACATAAAAAAAAATAAAATTTCATACACTTCCCATGTGGGACTAATAGGACTAACCCACACTTTAGGCATCAAATTTTTCTTCCCAAGACTCCTTCCATGAGTGGGCAACCCAAAAACTCCAAGAAAACTTGAAAATCAGCTCCAAATGGCAGGTTATGGGGGTGTCTCCTAGTATCTCTCCATGAATCAAGGATTTTCCTTCATGGTTTGGCTCTTTTAGACACCTCCTAGTCTTGCTCCACAAGTTTAGGCTTCTTCCTTTCATGGCTTTGGCACTTTAGGAAACTTTGGGTGCCTCCTTGATTTTCTCCCCAAGACATGCTCTCTTCCCTTTTATAACTTGGGTTTTTATGGAACATTGTGGGGCACCTCCTTGATCCTCTCTTCAAGAAAAATTCTTGCCATCCTGGCTTGGGTTTATCTGGAAAGAAGTTGGCTCCTCCTTGGATTGAGGTATCTTGATGGATTTCTCCCCCAAGTGGCGCATGAAAGAAGGGACCTGCTTTCTTGTGGTGTGGGGACCAAGGCACACTGGATGGAGATGTGGCGCCTCCTGGACTCTGGCGTGTGGCTGGGAGTGTGGCGCCCACTTGCTTGGTCCTGGGTGAAAATGTTGCACCTTGGAGAAGACCTAGACCACTACTAGGACTTGTATTGAGTCAACATGACTCAACAAAATTTAAATTGCAGGGAAATACAGACTCAAACTAAAATTGAGTTGACCAAGTCAACCCTTATTACAAAACCAGAAAACCCTAATTCTTCGGGCAATGTCAATCAGAGATCCAGATGGAGCCCTGAAGTCTTCTTCTGAGTCTGGTGCCCGCACCAATTCTCCCGGGGAGGGAGGAACTCGACCCTGTCGAGTATGGATCAAGCTGGCTCTGGTATCTCTCCAAGAGGTCTGGGTCCAATTCTTGTAATTCTTCTTGGGAGATCCAAGAGTTATCAGAATCTGGCCTTCCTTGCCAGCGGACCAGGTATCTTTGGTATCCTCGATTACGAGTAGAGATAACCTGATCATCCAGGATCTTTTCAATCTGCTCTTTCCTCACAGGCCAGTTTGTTGGTGAACACACAGGGTTGGGTTCACTCTCAAGAGCAGGATTAGGCTCAAAAAGGCTCACTGGGAATCACAGCTGGCTCTCTATACTCTACTAGGTCTGTAATGTTGAAAGTGGAGCTAATGCCTAGTTCTGAAGGCAACTCGAGCACATAGGCATTGGACCCTACTCTCTTCACCACTCTAAATGGTCCAGCTCCTCTAGCATGTAACTTTCTAACAGTTCCAGGAGGAAACCGTTCAGGCCTTAACCTAATCATTACATAGTCTCCCTCAACAAAAGTTTTGACTCGCCTTTGAGAATCAGCCAACTTCTTATAAGTTTCATTACTTAAATTTATTTTGGCATGAATTTCTTTATGCAAGTCCTTTACATGCTATGCAAGTGCATCAAGAGACTTGTGTGTGTGGACTAATAGTGAAATCAGATCAAGTGGTGTGTGAGGCTTGTATCCATGAACAATTTCAAAGGGACTCTAGCCTATAGACCTGTTGATCGAAACATTATATGCAAATTTAGTCCTGGACAAAATACAAATCCCAATTCCTGGTGCTCTCAATCAAACCAAAGTCTGAGCCAAACCCTAGTAAAGGATCAAGAAAAACTAAACTAGACTGACGACGCATTCCTAAAGAATGGACTTTATTCCAAAGGAACCCTAGTCTAAACCTAACAAACTAAGGCTCTCTAGGTTTGACCTTGGGTCGGAGGAGGGCATGCAGAGCATGAAAACTTATTATGGATGCCTAGTAGGTGCCATAAGGTCTTCCAGAAGTAGATGGCAAACCTAATAGGTTCTAAGGAGTCTTGCAACCTAGAGATCTCAGTAAAGTGTAATCCCATAGCTCTAAAAACATGAGAAGATTCAGGGAAGGGTAGGAAATAAGAATCAGAGTTTTGAGGTGGCTTATCAGAAACAAGAAACAAACCTTGGTTATTCAGGATGACCTTAAAATGAGGACATTGTTCTATAGGTGCACTCATCCAAACCTCATGATTTGCTCTAGGAGGGTCTACAAGTGCAAGTTCTAGGGTAGGCTGGGTGCTCCTAGAAGGTGGAAGGTTATCAGGAAGGTCTTTGGAATGTTTATCTAAAAAGTCCTCTAAGCTACTATCTTTTTCTTGTTCTTGGACCTTCTCAATGGGCAATTCTTGTGAACCCCTTCCTTCTTCACACTTCTCTACCAGATTTGACTCAAGGGTGTCTTCTTTGGATTCCTCAATGAGTTCAGAGGTATTCTCACTTAAACTCTCATTGGGTGCAATTTCCTCTTCCTGAACTTCCTCAAAAGGTCTTCTCTTAGGGTTAGCTCCTGAATTCCTTGAGTGGCAGGGGTCCCCTCAATAACCCCATCAAGTAGGAGTTGGTTAATTGAATTATCGGGAGAGATATCCTCAAATTCTTCTTCTTCATATTCATCTATCAAACTTATGTCAGGCTCATATATTTCTTCCTCAATCTCACTGAAAGGTTCTAATCTATTCTCCTTTGATTCCTCTTTAAGTACGGCTCTGGTCAGGTCAACTAATTTTGGGATGGCCATGCCCAACTCCGTCTCAGTGTTATCCTTCTGGTCAAGAGGTGACACAAGTGGAAATGACAAACAAAAGTCTGGTTCACTACGGGTGTCGGATCAATCGGAACTTGACTCAAGTTGGTAGAGGTTGGCTTTAAGTCCAAAGTACTTGATTGGTTATATCTTAAAGACCACTCATAGTCTTGGGCTTCTTGGTAGGCTCGGTCTAACTTATTGGTCTTTTCAAGGCATAGCTTCCTATAAATGTCTGGGTGTAACCCAACCCTAAACCTCGATGTGATCTGAGCTTCGGTCTCAATGGTATTGCATTTCATGTCATACCACTGGAAGTCCTCGATATATTTAGACACAGGCCTATTACCTTGTCGCAATTGGTACCATTGGTCTAAAAGTCTTTTCTCATAGGATCTACCTAGGTACCTATCTCTCAACTTACTTCTCATATCTCTCCAAGTATATATTTCCTCTTTTCTTTGATAACACTCATGCTCAATAGCATACCAATGCGACCTAGCATGTTTGGTGAACTTGGTTTTGGCCAACCTAATTTGTCCTAATTTCGATATGTTAGTGCACTCAAAATACCGATCCATTTGTTCTTCCCACTTAATATATGTCTCTTGTCTTCCATCAAAAGTGGGTGCATAAGGTTCGGTGTTCCTAACAGGTCCCTTTTCTGAGTCAACCAAGTATGGATATAGGCTCCTAGGGTTATGCTCGGGATCACGGTATAAGGTCCTCCTAGGCTCCTGGCATGGGTGAGGTTGGGGCCTATTAATTTTGGATCAGGGGTCCAATTTTGATGTCTACGTTTCTCAAGTCCCTGGGCTCGGTCTCTAAACTGGGCAAAACCCTCATTCATATCCTGACTCAATTTGGTCATACTTTCGGTAAGAGTTCTAATCATGGCCTCTAAATCAGGTTGGGTTTGACCAGGTTGGTAGGGTACTTCATTCCGGGTGGACATGATGATGCAAGCAAGCACACCAAATGAGACTCGACTGAAACGACTACGGACTAACTAGACCTAGAGCCCAAACTAGATGCCCAATCAGAGTGGCAAGCTAGCCTGTAGTAACTCGGGACTCAGCCAGGCAGGTGTAAGGGGAGTGTTAGGTCCCTAATTGCCAATCCTAGACACCAATCAGAGATTGGCCAGGTAGGCGGACCAGCACACAAGCCCTTCGGGATAGAATCCCTGAACCACCATTCTAGACACTGAGTACAAAGCACACACAGAGTAACTAGACAAACTGACTCAACATTAGCCTAGACCCGACTTGTTGGTGTCCCTAGCCCACTAGGGCAAATTAGGTCTAATTAATTTTAAGATTAAAGGCTTAGGTTCGAATGAGTGGGTGGTGGTTTTGGGCTAAGGAGAGGTTATCAACTCCTTCCCTTATCTTAGATGCTCAAATGCTCTTAAGATGAATTAAGAGATGATCACTCAAAAATAATTGAATTGCAGAAACATAAAAACAGAGTTGCAGTAATTTAATCCTCAAAAATCCTACAGAAACCAATAAATCGCAGGAAAATTATGAAAAATATTTTCAATTATACTGGTTTCATCAAACAAAAATAACTGGATTTGGAGTTACCTGCAGTGAGAAATAATTCTTGGAACAGGACAATTATGGGCTGAAAACAGAGTACTTCCCCATTTACAATTCCTGCTACGAAGTTATAACCCAACGGATCCCCTACACGCCCTAGGAACACCCCGTGGAATGGGAAGAGGAGGTTTGCACCTCGCTTCGTTCCTAGGACCGGACGTCCTGGGGAGTCTACTTCGAGCAGCACAAAGTAAAAAGAGAGATTCAAACAAGCAATCAAACAGAAACCCTAGACAGGGCTCTGATACCAAATTGATGCAGAACGGAAGCTCTGATACCAAAATTGATGCAGGACAATGAACAAGAAGTGTATGCGGAAGTAAAATTAAGATTAATTCTTTTTTTTTATATTATATTTTAGAAATTGGCTTCGACTCAAAGTAAAGCTAAACTACGTTGAAGGAAACTAGGTAAGGATTGAAAGCACAGTTTAGAAGCAACTAATTATCAGAGTAGTTCAGAAGTAATGGATCGCTGGGGGTTGAGAAACTTCCAGACCTAGGGTTTCGCTCTGAACTTTCAACAGAACAGAAATAAGAGAAGAGATGGTTTACTAACCAGACAGTGATCTTCTCAGGATTTTGGTGGAAGAACTCTCTCGAGCAGATTGTGGGATCCTCGGAGTCGGCTATCTTCGCAATGGATCCTCCAATACTGGTCTCATGGTTTGGTCGGCTTCTCCTGGACTCAAGATCTGGGAAAGAAGAGGAACAAGTGAAGGAATTCAGAAACTCAAGAAAAGATCTTACCAGGTTGAAGAACTTGAAAGCCGAAGTTGCTGAAATCGAATCCTCCTGGAGGCCGATCTGACTTCCTCTTAGAATTGTTGTAGATCTGCAGTATCTGGACTGGAGCTGGATGCTGGTGGTCGGCCTGGACTTGGAGATGGTGGCCGTGATAAGGAAATAGACTAGGGCTTGGTGGAAAGAGAAGGGTGATGGCGGCTAGGGTTTGGGAATTGATGGCTAACCTAGGTTTAGGGTTTTGGAGATCTCACACCTCCTCAAGGTTCCTGGGGAACCCGGATTTACTCCCTCACGGAGCTCAACACCTGGATGCAAGTGCGGAAGAGAGAAAACACAAAGTTTGCTCACAAAAAAACTTGGTTTCATTCCTCTTTTTTTTAAGAGTTACATAGAGTTGAATATATAGACATAAAAAAAAATAAAATTTCATACACTTCCATGTGGGACTAATAGGACTAACCCACACTTTAGGCATCAAATTTTCTTCCCAAGACTCCTTCCATGAGTGGGCAACCCAAAAACTCCAAGAAAACTTGAAAATCAGCTCCAAATGGCAGGTTATGGGGGTGTCTCCTAGTATCTCTCCATGAATCAAGGATTTTCCTTTCATGGTTTGGCTCTTTTGGACACCTCCTAGTCTTGCTCCACAAGTTTAGGCTTCTTCCTTTCATGGCTTTGGCACTTTAGGAAACTTTTGGGTGCCTCCTTGATTTTCTCCCCAAGACATGCTCTCTTCCCTTTTATAACTTGGGTTTTATGGAACATTGTGGGGCACCTCCTTGATCCTCTCTTCAAGAAAAATTCTTGCCATCCTGGCTTGGGTTTATCTGGAAAGAAGTTGGCTCCTCCTTGGATTGAGGTATCTTGATGGATTTCTCCCCCAAGTGGCGCATGAAAGAAGGGACCTGCTTTCTTGTGGTGTGGGGACCAAGGCACACTGGATGGAGATGTGGCGCCTCCTGGACTCTGGCGTGTGGCTGGGAGTGTGGCGCCCACTTGCTTGGTCCTGGGAGAAAATGTTGCACCTTGGAGAAGACCTAGACCACTACTAGGACTTGTATTGAGTCAACATGACTCAACAAAATTAAAATTGCAGGGAAATACAGACTCAAACTAAAATTGAGTTGACCAAGTCAACCCTTATTACAAAACCAGAAAACCCTAATTCTTCGGGCAATGTCAATCAGAGATCCAGATGGAGCCCTGAAGTCTTCTTCTGAGTCTGGTGCCCGCACCATATGGACTGGACGTAAGCCAACTCTCTCTCACCTTCGGGTTTGGGGGTGTCTGGCTTATGTCAAGCATCTGGAGACGAATAAGCTAGGACTTAAGTCTAATAAGTATCTTTTTGTTGGATATCCCAAAGGATCCAAAGGGTATTATTTCTATCTACCTTGAGGAACAAAAGTTGTTCGTCAGTCTTAGGGCAACCATTTTAGAAAAGGAGTACCTTGGTGAAGGCACTCAAGCTGCTGAGATTGAACTTGGGGAAGTTCAATAGAGAAAACCTTTTCACTCTAAGGCCATTATAGAACCGGATTTAACTAGATCATATTAGAGTCCATAGTGCAAGCATTAAGGAGATCTGGTAGAGTATCACATCAACCGAACAGATACTATGGTTTCTTAGTCTAGGACAGTGATCCTGTTGAGCTCGATGAGAACAACAAGGACCCGATCACCTATAGGGATGCCATGTCAAGGTCTGATTCTGAGTTATGGCTGAGAGCTATGAAATCCAAAATGGAGTCCATGGAAATCAATAATGTATAAACATTGGTTGATCCACCTGAAGGGATAAAACCCATTGGGTGCAAGTGGGTCTTCAAGAGGAAACAGAATGCAAATGGGCAGGTGGAGACCAATAAAGCCTATCTGGTTACCAAGGAATATTGTCAGCATTATGGTATTGACTATGACGAGACATTTTTTCCTGTGGCAATGCTCAAGTCCATTCAGATTATGCTTGCTGTAGCAGCACATTTAGACTATAAAATCTAGCAAATGGATGTCCGAACAGCTTTCCTAAATGGTGAGCTAAAAGAGGAGGTGTATATGATGCAACCTGAAGGGTTCACATCCACAGATGAGTCTAAAGTGTACAAGCTTTAGATGTCCATTTATGGACTGAAGCAGGCTTCTCGAAGTTGGAGTATACATTTTGATAAGTGTATCAAGACGTATGGCTTTGTTAGGAATGGAGAGGAACCTTGTATATATAAATGGGCAAGTGGTTCTATAGTTGTATTTCTTGTTTTGTATGTGGATGATATTCTCTTAATTGAGAATGACATCCTAGCATTACAAGGAATAAAGGTCTGGCTTTCATCTCAATTCTATATGAAAGACTTGGGTGAAGCCTAATACATATTGGGTATGAAGATCTATAGAGATAGATCTAAGAGGCTTCTGGGACTGTCCCAATCTATGTACATAGACACTGTGCTGAAGTAGTTCAGCATGGAGAATTTCAAAAGAGGCTATTTTCCAATAGGTCATGGAATTACTCTTTCCAAGAAGGATTGTGCGACAACTCCTAAGGAAAGAGAGCATATGAGTAGGATTCCATATGCTTCGACAGTGGGTTATATAATGTACGCCATGTTATGTACTAAAACAGATGTGGCATACTCACTAGGGATAGTGAACAGATACCAGTCTGACCTAGGTGAAGCTCATTGAAAAGTTGTTAAGAACATCCTTAAGTATTTGAGAAATACTAAGGACTAATGGCTCATTTATGGAGATTCTGACTTAAAACTTATGGGATACACTGACTCCAGTTTTCAGTCGGGTAGTGATGATAGCAAGAGTGTATCTAGTTTTATATTTACCCTCAATGGTGGAGCAGTCTACTGAAAAAGTTCTAAGCAACATACAGTGGCTAATTCCATTTGCGAGGTGGATATATTACGCATCGATGCAGCAAAGGAGCTGTGTGTTATGGAAGTTCCTAGTTAGCTAGGAGTGGCACCTTCCCAATGGTCCTATTCTGGTGTATTTGATAGCATTGGAGCCATAACTCAAGCCAAAGAGCCGAAGTCACATTAGTGCAACAAGCATATTCTGTTGGTTTTCGGTTATGCAGCAGAAGAATGGATTTCAAAAATTTTCATTTTGAAACTCCAAACAACTTGAAACCCTAAGCCCAAGATCACTTATTTCATTATAATTAACAAGTCATTCAATTAGGATTTGGAAAAATACCTGGAATGCTAATTCCTTCCTTTTTCCATTAGGCACACAAGTGCATGCCCTCCAGAGGTTTTCCACATAGGAATTGAACCTAGGAAGCACTCCTTAGTAGGTTGCTTAAACCATTGGGACTCTTCTAATGGCCTTTCTTCCTTTGGCAGCTTCTTCTTCCTTGCTCAAACCCTTGCCCTCTAGTAGAGCACTCTGAGCCCTCTCCAAAATCTCTCTTCACTCTCTTTAACACTTCCTCATTCTCTTCCTAAACCTTTGTCTTAAAATAGTGAACTTGTCTTAAGACAAGACTTAAGTTCTAACAAGGGAGGGAAGAGACAAGGAGAGTGTGGCAGAGTGTAAGTATAAGAAAGAAAGGATTTATGATTACCAATCGACCTAAACACCAATGGCTATTTATAGGAGATAGGAAGGTGCCATATATGGCTCTTCATCAGCCCTTCATCTATCAATCAACAGATCATATAAGACCCTTCATTAAGAAGGAGTCTTATCTTAAAACATCATGACCCTTCCTGCACCAAAGACCATGACATTTCCTGCACCAAAAGACTTATCCGACTTCTTTAAATGATTTGGCATTTTATCCTTATTCCATGTGGCATGTCACTGGCTGATAGGGGTCTTAAGATGCCATGGAAGCAATGTGACTTATCCAAGAGTCAAGTTCCTTCATTAGGAAAGACTCTTGGAATTTAAATGTTGCGGTTATCATGAAGGAATGCAACCCTTCATGTGCATGCCATCTTTCTTCACCACCCACTCTCATTTCCACCAGTAACATGCCATAGCATTTGGACATGGGATAAGGCTAAGGAAATCTTGTCTCATCTGGAAACAATTCCCCAAAGCAAAAGGACTCTAGGTCCTTTTCTACACACCAATAGTGAAGAGTTGCTACTCTTCACTTGTGTGCCACCTTTTCTCCATGAAATTTCTCATCTTTGACCACTAAAAGACCATGCAATATAGGTGTCATATGAAAGGGGATAAAGTGTAGTTTATCACCTCATAAGTGATTAATAGGCAGAAGGACTCTTGGTCCTTTTGCACCCCTTTAATTGCCGACCACTTGTTTTGGTGCCAAGAGTCCCATGCCTTTGGGACTCTTGTATTTGGCACATAAAATGTCCAAAAATTATCAGATAAATTTTGATAATTTCATCCCCTTAGGACTCAACCCAATTTAGGTCTCCCATAAATTGGTTAGTCCATTTAGCAACCTTTTAGACCTAATTCAATTGGGTTAGGAGATTAGGTTAGCCTACATATGCTACATGCAATCTAGCTAACTAATTAGGATCCCATGACCCTAATTAAATATTAATTGGCTTCCTAGGTTAATTCCCTAATGTGTGTGACCCTTTGGGTTCGACATCTAGCTGGCAGTAGGTTTAGGTCCAAGCCAATTCGATCCAATCAAACCTGATTGACCTAATTAGGTCAAATTGAGCGACCTAAGTTGCCAATTCAAACTAGCTTTCAAATTGACTCATGAATCCAATCAAATTGATTCATGAAAACCTACAAAGCATGATTAACATCTAGCAATGTATCATGCCTAATCGAAAGATAAGGAATTTGATAGAAAGTACTAAAATATCTTTCAGTGGAAAGTTACTGTGTAATTCAATCTTTCGATCTTCCTTTATCCTGAATAAGTGTTGGGTATAGATAATATCAAACCCTAGCACTTAGTTATTTTGAATCTCAATTCGATAATGAAGACTCTACTAATGACTGATTAGAAATCACTTCTAAACACATCCTGCTTTGATCAAAGACTCCCTGAGTCATCAATCGAAGAGATTACATGGGATAACATTTTCTCTTACTAGGAATGATCGATTCCTTGTTGGTCCACTCATATCCTTCATACACCTTCCACCATATCCGAGAACACCCCATACATAAATCAATGTCATGAATGAGTATGAACCAAAACATGGCTTAGTATGCATAAGGAACTATGGTGACTTCAGGTCTGAAGATCACTTGTACAACTCCTACTATGAGAACTATCTCTCGACAAGTAGTAAGACTTCAATAAGATAGGCTCAGTGTGGATTAGTTCAGTGAACTCATACCCTAATGAGCACCCTTATCCTTGTATTAGTCTCTCTACACAAGTGGTCGTGAGACCAACCACCCTCTCCATCGAGCATATATGATAAGCTAGTCTTTTCGAAAGAATCGATCCCCCAATCGATGATCCTATGACTAGGAACCTTTTAGATTAGGATTTATAGGAACTTAGGTCTCATCGTTATGATCTTCATCATAACCCTAATTCCATTGCCCTAATCTATGGGGTTCATTATAATCTTAATAAGATGTAGCAGTATGATGAATCAAAAGATGCCTTTTATTATTAAATAATATCATACATGAGTTGGAAGATCATAGAAATGCCCTTACAATGATTGGCTTTTAGGATACCATTCTTTCATATTCTGCATCGCTATCACCTTGTCCGGAAGATTATTGAACGAGGTGACATCGAATATTTGAAGATTGATGGTAAGGAGAACTTGGCCAACCCCTCACTAAAGCTATTGGAATGCAAGAGTTCGACAATTGCAAATGGAAGATGGGAATTAGATTCTGTTCTGATTGGCTTTAGTCCAGATAGGAGATGTTGGAAATTATGTTCCAAAGCCAATCATCTAGGTTGTAGATGGTTGTGCGACTCATGTATGTGTGTATGATTATTGAATTGAATAAAAAGTTTATTCTAGTTGTTCATTACATGACATCTTCCTGATTGAACTCTTATGTGATGACGTCCTTTAAGCTACCTTGTATGCAAGTAGAGAAAATGTATCATGTAGTCATAAACTGGTTCATGACCAAAGGATATGCTGTTTTAGGATGATGGTGTATCGAGAATAGGTCATTGATGTCATGTCTGTTGGTTGTCCTCTTAACAAAGTAGCATGGAGATGCTGGCATGATATCAGGTGTTGTGTTTGACACTTCACTGAGCATGACTCCCATGCAAGATTCTCTTTCTACCAAAGAGAAGTTTTGCATTAGAATGTGGACATAAATTATTCCTCTGACTTGAGACCACTATAGCAGCTTGCAAGCAACTCACTATGCTTAGGTGCCAGACTACCTAGATTTCTAATTCAGTGATGGAAAGTCACTGGATACTATCAAGTACTTGTATAGCGATAGTAGGATCAAGATAGAATTGACCTCTCCAAATGGTTTGGATTGAATGCTTAATATGCCTCAATTAAGAAAGACCTAGCCAGGGCATTCCTTGTAAGGAGTTATAGGGATTCTTTATTTGAGACATATTGAGATGGATTGATTAGGGTTGGGCAGTTTAACCCTAAGCCATCCGGAGCATTAGGAGATTAAAGAAAAAAGTTCAGTGATATTCCATATTCAACAAGTTCTTATTGCTCAGCAGCCTTCGACCTATCCGGATGTCGGGTGTCATTGCTAGATGGTGACTTTGGCTGGTATTGAAAATGTTCCTGTGCTATCGGATTAGTGTTTGAACCTACGGGGTCACACACTATGGGTTTCTTCTTCATTTGGTAGCTTGGGAATGATTGGGAACCATTCCGGACTCGTTTGACAAGTTATCAAAACTACCAAATGAGTTGACCCAAGGTGAGTTGACCCGATGCGTCGACTCGACCGATGGATTTGCTGAAAAATTTGAGAATGCTTCATTGATGGCTATAAGCATTATTACAATCAATGATTGGCATTTTGGGTTTTAATCAGCTGCTATTGCTGAAGTCTAAAGGCCTTGTAACCTATATGAATCCAAGAGACTCTAAACATCCCATTAATCTCTCATTCTCTCCCCTTTATGGTTTTACTTAAGGGGACTATTTTAGGGCTGAGAATGAGACTGTTCATTCTTGATCAAGCTGAAGACTGCCATTCTCTGGTCAGAAGTCTTGCTTGATCTCTGAGAGATCGGGTAGTGAGATGATTGGGGTTTTGGGATTCTTGTGTGTATACCTTCTGTTGAAGGTTTGGGGTAGAGTGTTCTAGGAAAGGTTCTTGGGTACTTTGTCCTATTTGTTCAGTAGCAGATTCTTCAAGGAGTTGAAGAAGGAGTATGCCATTGCCACCTTGTTTCTGGAGAGGCTAGCACCTTGAAGGAAGGAGGAGAATCCCCTTACCTCGGTGTGAACTACCTATAGAGGCAGGACACTTGTGCTACTCGCAGGGCTATTGCTCATCCTTGAAGTACCTCCCCTCACAGTGATCATCACCTCAGATAAAAGGTTTGTACTTCTATCTTATGGATCTGAAGAAATGATCTTCAACACCCTTGTGTGTGATTCAAAGAATGGTTAAATGAATTACATGCTTTTCTTGCTTGACTTCATACATGTATTACTGTATATGCACAAAGATCTATGTAGGGCCTGTGTTAATTAGATTAACATGTAGGATAAAATTATTTTATCTTTTCCCACTACATGTAGTTTAGAAAAGTTTTAAATTACATGTATTGGCCCTACCTGGGTTCGCCCAATAGGCTCGATTTTGGATCTCCTCCAGAAGGTCAAGGTTGGCCCTCAACCAGTCCAAGTTGGTGACTTTGTTGAATTGGTTCACACATTTGCATTTAATTTTTAGAAACCCAATTCACCCCCCTTTTGGGTTGCTTACTAGGCAACACATACTGCTATATCTTATCTAAGATTATGATGAACCCCATAGGTTAGGGCAATGAAATTAGGATTATGATGGAGATCATAACAATGAGACCTAAGTTCCTATAAATCCTAATCTAAAATGTTCCTAGTCATTGGATTATTGATTCAAGGATCGATATTTTCGGAAAGACTAGCATATCCTATGTATGCTTAAAGGGAGGGTGGTTGGTCTCAAAGCCACTTGTGTAGGGGCACTAATACAAGAATGTGGGTGCTCATAAGGGTATGAGTTCACTGGATTGCTTTGCATTGAGAACATCTTATGGAACTCTTACTACTTATCAAAAGATGGTTCTCATAGTGGGAGTTATGTAAGTGATCCTTAGACCTGAGATCACCATGGTTCCTTATGCACATGAAGCCATATTTTGGTTCATATTCACTTATGACAATGAGTCATGTATGGGATGTTCTCGGGTACGGTGGATTATGTATGAAGGATGTGAGTGGATCAACAAGGAATCGATCACTCCTAGTAAGAGTAGGACTTATCCCATGAAATCTCTTCGAATGATGATTTAGGAAGTCTTTGATCAAAGCATGATAAGATTAGATAGGGTTTCTAATCTTTCATCGATTGAGTCTTCATTATCAAATTAAGATTCAAAAGGATTGAGTGCTAGGGTTGCACATTTATCCATGCCCATCACTTAATCGGGATAAAGGGAAATCGAAGGATTGAATTCATAGTAACTTTTCATTGAAGGATATTTTGATAATTTTCATCAAATTTATCATCTTTCGGGTAGGTATGACATGTTTCTATACGTCAATCATGTATTGTAGATTTTTATGAATCAAATTGATTGGATTCATGAGTCAATTTGGAAGCTAGTCCGAATTGGCAACTTTGGTCAACTTAATTTGACCTAATTAGGACAAATTGGTTTCAATTGGATTGAATTGGCTTGGACCTAGATCTATTGCTGGCTAGATATGGAACCCAAAGGGTAACACACATTAGAAAATTATCCAAGGAAGTCAATTATATTTTGATTAGGGTCATGGGACCCTAATTGGCTAGCTAATTAGCATACTAGCATATGTTGGCTAGCTTAACTACTAATCCAATTGGATTGGGTTTGTTTTTTTGTTATTTAGGCTAATCAATTTTAGAGAAATTTATTTTGGTTAGAGTCCTAAGTGGGGCAACCTAATCCATTATTTATCTAGATTTTATTGAAACATATCTTGGATTTATGAAAGAGTCCATGTTGGCATGGACTCTGGGTGCCATAATGCTTTCATGTATATAATGTGCATGCAGAAAGACCAAGAGTCCTTCTACATATCAGTCACAAATCCCAGATTAATCCCAAAGGACTCCTACCTTATCTCACACCCCTCTGCTATGGTTTGACTGGTCAATAGGTGGCAATTGGCATGAAATTGGAATGTGCATAATGAAGGGACGCGTCCCTTCATTATTAGTGCCAATTTGAAAAGCAGAGTCCTTCTGCTTTAAGTCTCTTAATTTTATTCAATGATTCATTTTTCATTTCATGCCCCTTGGCTTTCCTGCAACTTGCTAATGCAATGTGGCAAAAGGAAAAATTGGCCGGAAAAACCAAGAGACACTTATATGTCTCTTGGTGCATGAATGGGTGTTATCATGATATGTCTTTCCATTAATAAGACTCTTTATGATTAAAGAGTCTTATCAAATGGCTGATGAATGGACATATCAGGCACCCATTCCCCTCTATAAATAGGCATCAGTGATCTGATGTCGAAGTACTCTTTTTCCATCTGAATACTCCAACCTACTATTTTCTCTCCCTCTCCTTTAAGACAATGTTTGTTTTTTTTAAGACAAGGCTTGTTCTTTCAAGACAAGGCTAGTCTTTAAGACAAGGGCCTAGGAAGAAAAATAGAAGGGATATTTGAGACCTGTGAGAGGCTATAAAGAGGTCTCAGAGTACCCTACAGGAGGGTAGGGAGTCCAGCAAGAGAGAAAGTCCAGAAGGCTGCCAAAAGGAGTCCCAAATAAACAAGAAACCATTATAGGAGTGCTTCTTTGGTTCGATTCCTGTGTGGATCACCTTTGGAGGGCATGCACTTGTGTGCCTCATGGAAATAAAGGATAATAGTGCTCCAAGTATTCTTCTATAGCCCTAAACTTTAGATTTATTGATTGTCATGATCAAGTGGTCCAAGGGTTTAGGGTTTCGACTGGTTATGGTTTCAAAAACAAAAAATTTAAAATTCGATCTTCTACTGTGCCCAGCCTGAGAAACCCAACAAAAGCTTGTCAACTTCCTCATTGATGGCTTTCTATCTCTCAAGGGCAAAATCTCCTCTTCTTTTGTCAGACCGGTTTGAAGCTCGGATAGACATTCAACTTATGGATGATTATTTCGAGAGAGATTTCTTGCATATCCAATGCTGACCAGATGAAGAGATCCACATTCAAGTGTAGGAACTCTAAGAGTTGGTTTCTTTCGAGCTTATAAAAGGATACACCATCTATATAATTTTTACAGGATCATCATCCAAGGAAAAAGAGACAAGACTCTTAGCGGGCTCGCCCCTTTTTTCAAGCTCTCTCTAATCTAATAGCTCGATGGGCGAGGGCTTGTTGGGCCTTGGCCATTTGGGTGCCATTTGAAAGCACTATCGGGTGAGTTGCTGGTCTTCTCATATTTTGCCAATACCACTTTCAATAGGGAAATGAACAAGAAGATGCTTAGTAGATATGGTAGAGTCTAGCTAATTCAATCTAGGGCATCCTAGAATGATGTTATATGCTGAAGGGACTCAAACCATAGTGAAGGTGATGAGAATCATCTTTGATTGAGGTAGCATTCCTGCCACGATGGGAGAGTTACTTCACCCTCGACACAAGTTGACTCCCCATTGAAAGTGACCAAGGGTATGGAGGCAAGTCTCGAGCAATTCAATGGCAAATTCATCTGAGCAAAAGCACATAAAAAAGAACATTGACCAAACTTCCACTATCAATAAGGATTCTTCTTATAAGGTACTTTGTTATCATCATTGAAATGATGATAGTATCATTGTTGGGGTTATGAACCCCGGCAAGTCCTTATAAAAAAAAAAGATTACATTGTTTTCCCTTTCCTCTTCTCTCTGCCTGTTCAAAGGTCACCATGCCCCCAAGGATATCATTTTGACTTCATTTTCAATTGGTCAGTTGTCGATCTCGGGCAAGGATAGCTGCCCCCTAGGGATCGAGCCATCAAGATAGCGACACCTCCATGGACATACTTGTTGAGATAGCTGCATTGGATGAGATTTTTAATTTCCTTTTTCAATGGTAGCACTCATCCATGTCATGGCCATGGTCATGGTAAAAGAAGAGATACTTGCCCTTGTTTGAGAGGTAAAAGGCTTCAAGGAATTAGGCCTCCATAGGTACTGTTCCCCTTGATTTCTATCAGGATCTTCGAGTAAGGGACTAGAAGAGTGGTGTAGTTGGATGATTAGTTAGCAAGGTTTCTCAACTTGGGGCTCCATTGATGGGAGGAGCCAGGTTTGCCGAACGGAGCTCCAGAAAGCTCTTCCCAAGCTTTCTTATGGCTTGGCTTTCCTCCCACCTCATACCAAGAGAGGGCTCCTTTGTCTACATGTACGTACTTCTTCGCAGGAGCAACCACCTCTGAATAAGACTTTGCTGGGGTATTATCTAGTGAGTAAGTTAGTCGGCAAGGGTGGACTTTCCGCTTCATGGCCAACATGGCCAGGGAGTCATCAAGGTGATATACTTCTAGCATGGCTTCCTTAAACCAGGCCATGTAGTCCTTCAATGACTACTATCTTGCTCTTAGATGGAGAAGAGGCTATCAGCCTCATGCTTTGCATCTTTCTACATGGATGAGTATACCACAAACCTCTTCTATAGCTGAGAGAAAGAATCGATACTCTGCAGCTCAAGCCAGGATACTATGCTTGGGCTACCTTCTGAAGGGTGGTCGAGAAAGCAATGTAGAGTAGAGCATCGTGGTGTGCTGAATCCTCATGAGAGCTTTATAGCTCTCAAGGTGGTCCAACGGGTAGGTGGTGCCATCGTATGGCTCTAGCTACAGCATCTTGAACTGACCTGGGATCGGCTCCTCTATGATGTGTTGGGAGAGAGGGGGCTGGGTATCAAACTTGATAGGGCCCCAATCTTCCCCTCGAATGTTTGCAAGCTAGTGGTTGATGTTGCGTAGCTCACGGTCATGCTCCATAAGGCATCTCTCAGCTTGTCATCGAGTAGCCTCTTCGGTGGATCCCTCCTAAGAATATTCCAAGGAGTCAAAGGAAGATCATGAGTGCTTTTCCTGCCTCAATTCCTTCCTAGATTGCCAAAGATCTAGATCAAGGCTATGGAGGTGCAATGTGGGTGAGCGCATCAACGAGGTGACCTGTCGATAATGGAATTATTCCTGAGGGGATCGGCAGCTTCCGTGTGGCGAGGGGAGAAGACCGCAAGAATGGGAAATCTGTCAGCATGAGGGTCCCACAGCAAGAGGATGGTGACTATCACGAGCAATAGGAGCTGTGATTAGGGCTTCCACTGATAGTTACCCCATGATGGGAGAGTGTCACTGCTATAATCCTCGCATAGCCAAGAGGAGGGCTATGACTTACTGGGCTAAGGTGGCCAGCATGCTTTACTCTGATGCATGCGATGGAGGAGGAGATGGAGCAACCAGGATCAATGCCTGACCGAGTAGTTCTCCATCACATGAGTGTCGCCCAATGTAACTTGTGATAAATCTTGGGCACGAGTGGTCACCTTGACTTCTAGCTCCAAAGACCTAGGGGTATCTAAGCAATAGGTCACCGTTACCCCCTACCTAGCATGCAAATCTATTGCTGCCAAATCACCCTTCGGGTGGTAGCGATGGTTCCAAGGGGTCCTCTAGTCCCTTCTAGCAAGTTTGGAAGCCATTCCTAGTGACTCACTGGCAGGTCTACAAAAAGGTCCTAGAGCTGGGGTTATTGGTAGGAACACTCCAACGATCAAGTTAGAAAGGAAGGATGGAATGGGCAATAGCTACCAGAGCCGGGAGCCATGGTGACCATATGGGTGTAAGACTAATGAGCCCTCATAATGGCCTTACCTTGCTAGGTGTCCATCTCACCTATTTATAGTGTCATTTGGGATCATGAGGAAGTCACCAAGATGGTGGCCTCTAGTAAGCATAATGGGCTCTAATAGGTTGTTAGGATCCTATCCTCTGATATTCCTTCTACTGGTAGCCTTTCTATGGAGGCCATCAGTTCCATTAAGACACTATCTCCCATGAACTCACCCACAGTCATGTCGGCCATATCCCCTTATCGATGAACATGTGGAAAGGCTAGTCTAGTTGAAGCATGTGAGGTCAATCACAATGGCTTTGATGCCGAGAGGTGGCTAAGTGTCAAGAGTGAGTCTCACCGAATGAGGGCTAAATACCAAGCATGGATCAAGAGCCAAGAGAGGGTACCTGGAACCGACTCTTAGGTCTGCCTAACCAAAAATCTTGGTCATGGCCGATTAAGAATCCAACAATCATGAAGTCGAAGCTGGCATTGGATCCGGGCTCCACGCGGGCAGAGTCGACCAGAGCGGGCGGACGTAGAGCCGGAGATAGGCTTGTCGAGGTGCCGAACAGGGGTGCGGAGCCCCGTCGGGCTAAGCCGGACCTGGGGCGCGAAAGTGCCAGGTTGGGTAGAGTTCTGCTAGGCTGAGCCAAACCGGGGGTGCGGGAGTGCCAGGCCTGCACAGGCACACCGGACTAGCACAGGCATGCCGGACTGGCACAAGTGTGCCGGACTGGCACAGGTGTGTTGGACTGGCATGGGGATGCACCATAGGGTGGAGGCAAGCCGTACAAATCTGGGAGGTCACAGGGCTAGAGCGAGCGCTCCCGACCAGAAGCGGCTTGCTAAGGTGCTGGACCGAGGGTGCAGAGCTTTGGGCAGAGCCAGAGAAGACTGAGCTGGAGCGGACGGAGCCGAACCGGGCATGGACCATATGTTGGGCTTAGCCAAACCTGGGGCGCTGGCACAGGGATGGAGCCGGGGCTACCATGGGCGGAAGGACTCCACATGGGGCAGGAGCGAGCAGGGCGCAGGGCGCGCCACGGGCGGAAGAGCTAGACCACGGGCAGAAGAGCTCCACGCGGGCAAAGCAAGGGTAGCCTCGGACATGCCAGACCGCAGGCATGCTGTAGGCGGAGTAGGACTATGGGCATGCCACGGGTAGAAGAGCTAGACTACGGGTGGAAGATCTCCACGCGGGCGAAGCAGGGGCAGCCTCGGGCATGCCGGACCATGGGCGTGCCGTCGGTAGAGCAGGATCGCAGGCGTGCCACAGGCGAAGAGCTCCACACAGGCAGAGCAGGGGTAGCCTCGAGCATGCTGGTGCGGGCACCAGAATCAGAAGAAGACTTCAGGGTTCCATCTGGATCTCTGAATGACCTTGCCCGAAGATTAGGGTTTGTAATAAGGGTTGACCTGGTCAACCAGATTATTTTATTTCTTTGAGTCTGCATTTCATTTTGTTGAGTCATGTTGACTCAGTCTAAGTCCAAGTCAAGTCCTCGTTGGCGCCATTCCCTAGGGCATCATTTTTTCTTCCAAGGCCAAATGCAAGTGGACGCCACACTCCCAGCCACACTCCCAGGACCAGTTGGCGCCACATTTCATCCCAGTGTCCCTGGTCCCCACGCCCAAGAGAGCAAGAAAATTTTCTTAGGAGAAGTCAAGGAAGGCGCCCACAAGCTGCCAAAAGTAATTAAGCTAAAGGAGCAGGGGATTTTTCTTGGAGAGGACTTCAAGGTAGGCGCCCACACCTGCCTAAAGTACCTGGCTAAGAATGGAAGGAGCCAAGTCTTGGGGAGAAAGACTAGGAGATGAGTATTTTCTTCCAAGAAAGAGCAAGTCATGGAAGGAAAACCCATGACTTAAGGAGAAGAACTAGGAGGTGCCCCACATACCTTCCATATGAAGCCATCACCTTGCATTTGAGGCCGCCCACTCTAAGGAAAGAAGCCTGGTCGGTCAAGGGAAAGTTTTTCATGCTTAGGATGAATGTTTAGTTTCACATGGGAAGTAGTGTAATTTTGTTTCTCTTGCAAGGTCTATATATTAGACCCTTATGTAATCTTTTGATTGGAATGAGTAAATGAAATCTTTTCTTGTGTTGAGCAACCTTGTGTTCTCTTCTTCCGCACTTCTTTGAGTGTTGAGCTCCGTGAGGGAGTAAATCCGGGTTCCATTGGAGCCTTGAGGAGGTGAGAGATCTCCAAAGTTACCAAAACCCTGCCCCTCTTTCATCCCTGGCCGCCAACCCTAATTTCCTTTCATCATCCTAGCTGCCAACACCCAAATTCCTAAACCCTATTCCCACTTCATTCAATGCCGCCATCTCCTTCTCCAAGCCACCGCCCACTATATCAAGCCCTAGGTCCTTTTCATCTGCAAGCCGCCGCCCTACCAGCCAAATCCTAAATCCACTCTATCTTCCACCGCCACCTCCATACTCTTCCCTCATCTTCAAAGTTTGAGCAGTCCGGAGCTATCCCAGGTAAAGGTCTCTTCCTTGAGTTTCTTATATCCTTATCTTGTTCTTCATCCTTTCCAGATCCAGAGTACGAGAAGAAGGCCAACCTTGCCATAGGACTACAATCCGAGGATCCATTACGAAGATACCCCGTCTCCAAGGATCCTACAATCTGCTCGAGAGTGTCCTTCAATTGAAGCAAAGAGAGATATCACAGTCAGGTATAAAACCTTCTCTTTTCTCTTTGTCTGTATTTTGAAAGAGGAGTAAACCCTAGGTCTGGGGGTTTCTCAATCCCCAGCGATCCTACTTCTTTATTACTCTGATAATCTACTCTTTTGAATCGTGCTTTCTTTCAGTGCATATTTTCTTTCAATATTAGTTTGCCTTGTTTTGAGTCAAGCCAACTTCTAACAAAATACAAAAAAAAAAAAAGTCTTAATTTACTTCCGCATCGCATCATCTTATTTGGTCTGCATCATTTTTGGTATCAGAGCCTGTCTATGGTTCTTGCTTGTTTGATTATTTTTTCGTTCCTTTTCACTTTTGCTGCCTAGAGTAGACTCCCCTGGCCATCCAGTCCTAGGAACAAGTGAGACGCGAGCCTCCTCCTCCCATTCCATGGGGGTTCCTAGGGTGTGTAGGGGTGCCGCTGGGTTATAACTTCTAGGCAGGGATTGTAAACAGGACACACGTTCTATTTTCTGCCAGTAACTGCCCTGTTATTCAAATTGTTTCTCCCTACAAAAAATTCCAAATTAAGTAATTCTTATTTTTCTGGAACCAGTAAATTGAATGTAATTTACATAAAATTTTATAATTTATTAATTTCTGTAGATTTTATGAGATCAGTTTTACTGTTGTTATATTTTTCTTTATTTTCTGCAAGCTATTTTTTTATTTGAGTGTGCATAAATTGAATCTATCTTAAGGGCACCGAAGTTGCAACATAAGGGGAGGATTGAGACCCTCTCCTTAACCCAAAACCACCTCTCGTGCATTCGAACCTAAGCCTTTAATCTTAAAATTAATTAGACAATTTTCCCTAGTGGGCTAGGGACACTAACTGGTCGGGTCTAGGCTAGTGTTGAGTCAGTTTGTCTAGTTACTCTGTGTGTGCTTTGTACTCAGTGTCTAGAACGGTGGTTCAGGGATTCTATCCCGAAGGGCTTGTGTGCTGGTCCGCCTACCTGGCCAATCACTGATTGGTGTCTAGGATTGGCAATTAGGGACCTAACACTCCCCTTACACCTGCCTGGCTGAGTCCCGAGTTACTACAAGCTAGCTTGCCACTCTGATTGGGCATCTAGTTTGGGCTCTAGGTCTAGTTAGCCCATAGTCATTTCAGTCGAGTCTCATTTGGTGTGCTTGCTTGCATCATCATGTCCACCCGGAATGGAGTACCCTACCAACCTGGTCAAACCCAACCTGATTTAGAGGCCATGATTAGAACTCTTACCGAAAGTATGACCAAATTGAGTCAGGATATGACTGATATTGTTGCCCAGTTTAGGGATCAAGTCCGTGAGGATCTTACCCAGCTTAGGGATGGAGTCCAAGTACTTAAGAAACCTAGACATCAGAATTGGACTCCTGACCCAGATTTTAATGTGCCTCAACCTCACCCACAACAGGAGCCTAGAAGACCTTTATACAGAGATCCTGAACCTAATCATAGGAGGCCTGACCCAGAGCCTGAAGATAGAGATGATAGGTTCATCCAGAACATCAAATTAGATGCACCCACTTTTGATGGTAGCTTAAATCCTATGGTGTATTCTGATTGGGAGGGTGAGATGGACCAGTACTTTGAGTGGTATACCATGTCTGAGGAAAGGAAGTTCATGTTTGCCAAGATGAAGTTAGTGCGTCAAGCTAGGTTATACTGGGGGAACATTAAGCTAACCACTAGGAGATGAAATGTTGAGCCCATAACCACTTGGCAGGGTATGAAAGAGAAGCTTAGAGATAAGTACCTACCCATTTCATACTAGCAAAATCTGTTAGACCAATGGAAAACCTTGAACAAGGGAACCGATCTATCTCAGACTACATAGCCACCTTTGATGAGTACTTGATGAGATGTGATGTGAGTGAAGCCCATGAGGTCACTTTGTCTAGATTTAGGGCTGGACTTAGGGAAGACATTAAGAGGGAGTTGTTTCTGAGAGAGGTTACTGACCTAGACCAAGCCTATCAGATTGCACTGAACACTGAGAAATTTCAGAGAGGACCTATACCTTCTAGGGTTAGTGCCCCAATCCCAAGAAATGGACCTAGCCAAGTTACCCATAGCAAACCTTTTCAGGGTATTCCCACCCCTAGGCCCATGGACAAAGGTAAGGCACCTAACACCAAGAGAACCCCTAGTTCTAGTATCACCTATTTTAAGTGTCAGAAACCAGGTCATATCTCCAGCCAGTGTATAGCCATAGCCTGTTTTAAGTGCCATAGGGTAAGTCATGTTTATAGCCAGTGCCCACGTAGATCCCTTTACATAGAAGAGGGAGAGGAAGAGAATTCCGGGCCCAATGAGGAATTTGAAGAAGAAGTTTATGAGGCCGGAATGAACTTGGTTGATGAGTATGAAGGAGAGGAGGAACCCACAGAGTCTGACCAGTTAGGAGTTGTGAGATGCATCCTGTCGTAGAGTAGAGTTCAGGAGGATTTGCGTAGGACTAACATCCTACAGACTTTCCTTAAGTTAGGGGATAAGGTATGTAAGATCATCATAGATAGTGGGAGCTGTGTGAATGCCATTTCTGCTAGCACTATCAAAATGTTAGGCTTAACCCCAGTCCCCCACCCCAACCCCTATAAGGTTTCTTGGGTAGACTCTACCTCTATACCCATCCAGTCTAGATGTCAGGTCCAAATCCAGATGCAATCCTATCAAGAGAAGATTTGGTGTGATGTCTTACCCATGGGGGTGAGCAGTATAATTCTTGGGAGACCTTGGTTATATGATCATGATGCCACCCTCTTAGGAAAATCCAATACCTGTGTTTTTAGTTTTAATGGGAAAAAGATCACAATCCATTCAGTCCCTCCTAAAGACAAGGTACCTAAAGGACCCAATAAGGTCAAAGAGATGAAGACTGGAGTGAACCTAATTAGTGCTAAGGATCTAGAACAAGAAATTCATAGTGGTTCACCCATTTGGATGTTGACTGCTAAGGAACTTAGGACTCCTACACCCTCAGAGCCTCCTCAGGAAGTTAGGCCTTTGTTAGAAGAATTTGAAGATGTTTTTCCCGAGGATCTGCCAGACCACCTTCCACCTCTTAGGGATATCCAGCATTCCATAGATTTAATCCCAGGAGCTACTTTACCCAACTTGCCCCATTATAGGATGAATCCATCTGAGCATGAGGAACTGCAAAAGCAGGTTGGAGAATTGTTGAGGAAGGGGTTCATTAGAGAGAGTCTTAGCCCTTGTGCAGTCCCTGCACTACTGACCCAAAGAAAGATAGCACGTGGAGGATGTGTGTTGATAGTCGTGCCATCAACAAAATCATAATCAAGTATAGGTTCTCCATCCCTAGACTAGATGACATGCTAGATATGATGGCCGGTGCAATGGTTTTTTCCAAAATTGATCTCAAGAGCGACTATCATCAGGTTAGAATTAGACCAGGGGATGAGTGGAAAATCGCTTTCAAAACTAAGGATGGTCTCTACGAATGGGTTGTTATGCCTTTTGGGTTGTCCAATGCCCCTAGTACTTTCATGAGGATTATGACCCAAGTGCTTAGAGCTTTCATAGGGAAGTTTGTAGTGGTCTATTTCGATGACATCCTAATCTATAGTAAGACCCCTGCAGACTACCTAGGCCACCTTAGACAAGTCTACCAAGTTTTGAGGAATGATAGTCTCTACGATAATCTCAAGAAGTGTGAATTCATGACCACTAGAGTTATCTTCCTTGGTTTTGTAGTAACCCTGACGGCGTGGCTGCCGATCTAGAGAAGATTAGGTCCATAGTAGAATGGCCAGAGCCGACCAGTGTGCATGAAGTTAGGAGTTTCCATGGCTTGGCTACCTTCTATAGACGACTCATCAAGGGGTTTAGTATTGTAGTTGCTCGTATCACAAACTATATTAGGAAGGGAGAATTTCAGTGGACTAAAGCATCCCATAAAGCCTTCCTAGATCTTAAGGATAGGATGACCTAGGCACCCATTTTGAGGTTACCCGACTTTTCTAAAGTATTTGAGGTTGCCTGTGATGCTTCAGGTGTAGGTATAGGTAGAGTCCTAAGCCAAGAGAATCATCCCGTAGCATTCTTTAGTGAAAAACTTAATGATGCTAAGCTTAGGTATTCTACCTATGATAAAGAATTTTATGCGGTAGTGCAAGCTTTGCGTTACTGGAGACATTATTTGCTACCGCAGGAATTTATGCTGTTTTCGGACCATGAGGCTCTTAGATTCCTGAATTTCCAGAAGAAGCTTAACCCTAGGCATGCTAAGTGGGTAGAGTATATCCAGTCCTATACTTTTGTTTTGAAACATAAGGCTGGGACTGAAAATAAGGTAGCTGATGCCCTTAGTCGTCGATCTTTGTTATAGAATTCTGTTAGGGTTGAAGTCGTAGGGTTTGAGCTGATTAAAGAGGAATATGAGTCGTGTCCGGATTTTAAGACTGTGTATCAGGATCTAGCTCAAGGACCATCTAGTGATCATAAGGATTATACACTTTTAGATGGCTTTCTGTTCTTTAAGAATAGGCTTTGCATCCCTAGAACTTCTCTTAGGGAATTTTTGATTTGGGAAATTCATGCTGGGGGTCTAGCCAGTGTCAAGAGTGAGTCTCACCGAATGAGTGCTAAATACCAAGCATGGATCAAGAGCCAAGAGAGGGTACCTGGCACCAACTCTTAGTCTGCCTGACCAAAAATCTGGGTCATGGCCGATTAAGAATCCAACAATCATGAAGTCAGAGCTGGCGTTGGATCCGGGCTCCACGCGGGCAGAGTCGACCAGAGCGGGCGGACGTAGAGCCGAAGATAGGCTTGTCGAGGTGCCAAACAGGGGTGCGGAGCCCCGTCGGTCTAAGCCGGACCTGGGGCGCGAATGTGCCAGATTGGCTAGAGTACTGCTAGGCTGAGCCAAACCGGGGGCACGGGAGTGCCAGGCCTGCACAGGCACACCAGACTAGCACAGGCATGCCGGACTGGCACAGGTGTGCCGGACTAGCACAGGTGTGTCGGACTGGCGTGGGGATGCAACACAGGGTGGAGGCAAGCCGGACAAATCTGGGAGGTCACAGGGCTAGAGCGAGCGCTCCCGACTAGAAGCGGCTTGCTGAGGTGCTGGACCGAGGGTGTAGAGCTTTGGGCAGAGCCAAAGAAGACTGAGCCGGAGCGGATGGAGCCGAACCGGGCATGGACCATATGTTGGGCTTAGCCGGACCTGGGGCGATGGCACAGGGATGGAGCCGGGTCTACCACGGGCGGAAGGACTCCACATGAGGCAGGAGCGAGCAGGGCACAGGGTGCGCCACGGGCGGAAGAGCTAGACCACGGGCGGAAGAGTTCCACACGGGCGGAGCAGGGGTAGCCTCGGACATGCCGGACCGCAGGAATGCTGCAGGCGGAGTAGGACTATGGGCATGCCACGGGCAGAAGAGCTAGACTGCGGGTGGAAGATCTCCACGCGGGCGAAGTAGGGGCAGCCTCGAGCATGCCGAACCATGGGCATGCCGTGGGTAGAGCAGGATCGTGGGCGTGCCACAGGCGAAGAGCTCCACACAGGCAGAGCAGGGGTAGCCTCGAGCACGCTGGTGCGGGCACCAAAATCAAAAGAAGACTTCAGGGTTCCATCTGGATCTCTGAATGACCTTGCCCGAAGATTAGGGTTTGTAATAAGGGTTGACCTGGTCAACCAGGTTATTTTATTTCTTTGAGTCTGCATTTCATTTTGTTGAGTCATGTTGACTCAATCTAAGTCCAAGTCAAGTCCTGGTTGGCGCCATTCCCTAGGGCATCATTTTTTCTTCCAAGGCCAAATGCAAGTGGACGCCACACTCCCAGCCACACTCCCAGGACCAGTTGGTGCCACATTTCATCCCAGTGTCCCTGGTCCCCATGCCCAATAGAGCAAGAAAATTTTCTTAGGAGAAGTCAAGGAAGGCGCCCACAAGCTGCCAAAAGTAACCAAGCTAAAGGAGCAGGGGATTTTTCTTGGAGAGGACTTCAAGGTAGGCGCCCACACCTGCCTAAAGTACCTGGCTATGAATGGAATGAGCCTAGTCTTGGGAAGAAAGACTAGGAGATGAGTATTTTCTTCCAAGAAAGAGCAAGTCATGGAAGGAAAACCTGTGACTTAAGGAGAAGAACTAGGAGTTGCCCCATATACCTGCCATATGAAGCCATCACCTTGCATTTGAGGCCGCCCACTCCAAGGAAAGAAGCCTGGTCGGTCAAGGGAAAGTTTTTCATGCTTAGGATGAATGTTTAGTCCCATATGGGAAGTAGTGTAATTTTGTTTCTCTTGCAAGGTCTATATATTGGATCCTTATGTAATCTTTTGATTGGAATGAGTAAATGAAATCTTTTCTTGTGTGAGCAACCTTGTGTTCTCTTCTTCTACACTTCTTTGAGTGTTGATCTCTGTGAGGGAGTAAATCCGGATTTTATTGGAGCCTTGAGGAGGTGAGAGATCTCCAAAGTTACCAAAACCCTGCCCCGCTTTCATCCTTGGCCACCAACCCTAATTTCCTTTCATCATCCTAGCCGCCAACACCCAAATTCCTAAACCCTATTCCCACTTCATTCAAGGCCGCCATCTCCTTCTCCAAGCCACCGCCCACTATATCAAGCCCTAGGTCCTTTTCATCTACAAGCCGCCGCCCTACCAGCCAAACCCTAAATCCACTCCATCTTCCACCGCCACCTCCATACTCTTCCCTCATCTTCAAAGTTCGAGCAATCCGGAGCTATCCCAGGTAAAGGTCTCTTCCTTGAGTTTCTTACATCCTTATCTTGTTCTTCATCCTTTCCAGATCCAGAGTACGAGAAGAAGGCCAACCTTGCCATAGGACTACAATCTGAGGATCCATTACGAAGATACCCCGTCTCCAAGGATCCTACAATCTGCTCGAGAGTGTCCTTCAATTGAAGCAAAGAGAGATATCACAGTAAGGTATAAAACCTTCTCTTCTCTCTTCGTTTGTTTCTTGAAAGAGGAGTAAACCCTAGGTCTGGGGGTTTCTCAATCTCTAGCGATCCTACTTCTTTATTACTCTGATAATCTACTATTTTGAATTGTGCTTTCTTTCAGTGCATATTTTCTTTCAATATTAGTTAGCCTTGTTTTTGAGTCAAGCCAACTTTTAACAAAACATAAAAAAAAAAAAAATTAGTCTTAATTTACTTTCGCATCGCATATCTTATTTGTTCTGCATCACATGCCGAGCTGGACTAGAGCCTGCAGGCGGAGCGCATAGACAAGCCAAGATGGACTTGAGCCTACAGGCTGAGCCATGGACGTAGTCCACGGATGGAAGGACTCCACGCGGGCGTGCCAAGCTGGACCCTACATAGGCTTAGCCTTGCCATCGGAGTCACGCTGCTCCCCCAACATGCCGAGCTGGACTGGCACGAGCTGAGGTGCCGAGGTGAATGGCTGAGGTGGGGCCGAGGTGCTTAGGTGCATGACTGAGATAGGGCCGAAGTGCTGAGGTGCATGACCGAGGTGGGCCGAAGTGCTAAGGTGCATGACCGAGGTGGGGCCGAGGAGCTGAGGTGCATGACCGACGTGGGGTTGAGGTGCTGAGGTGCATGACCGACATGGGGCTGAGGTGCCGAGCTGAACTGAACTACCACGAAGCTGGACTTTACGCATGGTCGAAGTGAGGCCGAGGTGGTGAAGTACATGGCCGAGGTGGGGCCGAGGTGCCGACCTGGCCGATCTCCTCATAGAGCAAGCGGACCCACCATCTTCTTTGGATGGGAGACTTGGGGATAACCGTGAAGCATGTGGCCATGTCAGCCACCAAGGAGGATGCTGTGTCAGGATCAAATGGATTTTTTTACTACTATAACGGTTGCCCCCACTCCCTGAGTCCAAAACATCTACGTTTTGGATAAAAGGAGTACCATCATCCATTTGGCTCTGCACCTTAGTGGGCTCTATACTAGTTGCAAGAAGTCAGTCGCTAGATGGAACTGAACTTATCAAAGGTTAGCCGTCGATCTTTAAAAGCCTAGATTAAGGCATCGAGTCTGGCAGTCTTCTTCATGAATAGGGAGTGGCCTGCAAAACAAAGTAGAAGGTGGTGTTTCTGAAACTTACATGCCTGTAGGTACTTCGACCTAAGGTTAGTTGCATTATAATGGTGCTAGTACTTCAGTCTGACTCTTTTTTGACCAGATATAAGGTGGTGCCATGGAAGAAGAGGTTGGTAAGGTGCACAACATGGGTGCACACATATATGATCGGGCATATAGTTGATGTGGCCGAGCTCAAAGCACCCCTTGGAACCTTTGATGAAGGCATTGAAGTTGCTAGAAGATGGGAGCCACCCTGGTGGAAGAACTCAAGGAGAGAGAGAGATCGACTCCGGCCAGATGCTCGACCTCGGGGGTGCCATCCTCGGGGAGGAACTCAAGGAGAGAGAGAGAGAGTACCTTCCAATGCCTGTGTTGCATGGAGTGACTGGATCATTATTTGCGTTAGGCTTGCATGGAGTGGAGGATGAAATCTCACTCTTTTTCTTTGTATGGTGTGCATGAGGTGATGGGGCCTTCCCTTCTTCCACCTTTTGAGAATCACACCTTGTCGCTACCTTCCTTCAGCTTGGCTTGATGAGGAACTTCAGAAGCTTCCTAGCTTTGGTGTAGGACTTCTAGCATTTCCCATCTTGAGGCACCGGGGTTTCCAATCTTGAGGTGCCGGGTTTCTGGGCTTCCATCCAGACAGAACTCCAGGCTGTTGTGCTGGAACTGGGTTCCGGGCTTTCATCCAGACTGGGCTCTAGGATTTTATGCCGGAACTGGGTTCCATAGCATCTTCCGGACTGAACTCCAAGATTTCATGCCAGAAATGGGTTCTGTGTATTGACCCCATAAGTGATTTTGATGATAACCAAACATTAGAGCATGCACATTTATTTCTAACAACTCTTCAAGTGGTTTACAAGTTTTTGTAGGATGATTTATTTATTCAAACTTCAACTCCTACATTCTTATTTCTTATTTTGAGTTGTGTTGTAATCTTATTTTGTAAATAAGAACCCAATAAAAAGTTAAGAAAAATATATAAAAAGGGTTACTTCTATGTGTATGTGTGCATCAAAATTATTTTGAGTTGGTGTGCTTGAAAAATGTAAAAGTGTTGGTGAGAGTCTTCACTCGAGCCAACCCAGCATGTTGAAGAGCCGACTCCACCTCAAGGCATGCAACAAGGATTCTGGTACGCAGTAATCTGAGCCAACTTAAAAATAATCAAGCTGACTCCAGTGAATCTGAGTTGACTAGAATAAGTTCGAAACGACACTTCCAGAGTCTAGTTATGAAGTATTCTGAGAACAAGCTAGGTGAGCCAACCCGAACCAAAAGGAGCCAACTCAGCCAGACCTAATTTTGAAGACCTGAGAAAATGAGCCAACCCGAACTGCAACGAACCGACTCTTCTAGAGTAAAGATTTTAGAACCTGAGAAGAAGAGCCAACCCAAGTTCAAGAGAGCTGACTCCTCAATGATGGGGAACTAATATGCATGCAATTTTTTTGTATGTTTTACATGTTGAGTTAGGTGATTAATTCCCAAATTTCATATCAAAATTATTTGTAGGGAATTTTGTATGAATTTTGAAGATCAGCATGCAGATTAGGACCTAGAAAAGTAGCAAAGAAGGACCGCCGGGCTGAGAAGCCTCGGTTAGGGCAAGTTCTCCACAATAAAACTACTGGAGGTAAAGGGGTGTACCTGACAACGTCTGTGAAGATCGCAGTGAAGGGGTCTCTCGTTCCTCGACGGATGCGGCCTGGAAAACCGAGCCAAAGACCCGCGGATACCCGGCTTTCTGCTCGGTGATCCGATTGAGGCTTGGCTGGAGTCGTTGGATTCGTAGGAACTCAGGGACCTGCAAACGACCTGTCAGGGGTTAGAAAGCTCACAAAGGAACAAGAAAACAAAGTAAAAACAGCAAGGGAAGGCTTCTTTAGGAGTGGGCGTCCAGGGATCTGGAGGGTTTTGTTGGCAGCAGGAAGATGATTGCAAACACCGGGAAGAAGAACTCTCACAAACTCCTTATGCACACAGCAGGGTATCACACCACTCAATAGAAGAACTCAAGGTTTTCATTCATCAAAAATTCTCCTCATACAAGAGGCTAGGGTCCCTTAAATAGACCCTTAACCTTGGGCTCCAAGTAAGGGTACATAAGTCTTTACATAAGAATCCTTTTCCCTCTCAAACCCTAGTTAGAAAATAAGAAATATTAGGTAGAAAAATCCCTAAAAGTTTTCTTGACTTGGTCAAGACTCCAAGGATGCCTAGGGGGGCGTGTTGGGCTTCTAGGAGCAGCAAGGGGCCAGCCCAAAGGGGCCGGGTGCATGGGTTTGGGCCTCTGGAAGCTGGGTTGGCCTGGTAGCCAGGTAGCAAGAATATTCCCTGGTATCTTGCTTCTTAGGGGCTTGGGCTTGGCACCTGGGCTTGATTTCTTTGCGCTAGGATGTAGATGGACCTCTAAAATCATGGATGCCTTGGTATATGAATATATTTTGGCATCTGGAAGGGAATCAGGGCATCTGCAAGAAATCAGGATTTTCTGAATTTTCCTCCTGGGGTCTTCGAATCTTCAAGCTAGGTGGACTTGGGCTATACTTCCATGTCTTCAATCTAGTTGGACTTGGTCTTCACTTGTATGATATAGTCTTGAGTCTTCAGTATGCTTGGACAGGACTCAAAAAAATAAAATTAGCTCAACATGAGCTGACTAGCATTGGACTGAACTAGCTCAACATGAGCTAACTAGTACAGAACTGAAATAACAACTAAAAATACTCAAATAACAACTAAAATGGACTCAGATGAGCTAAGCCCTTATTACAGATGGACTCATAAATTATTGATCAATTTACAGAGGGTTGAAAAAGCCTCTGTCTTATTCTGGTGCCTCCGGTGTCCCCACCAATTCTCTCGGGGTGGGAGGAACTCGACCCTGTCGAGTGAAGGTCAGACTGGCTCACATATCTCTCGAGAAGGTCTGGGTTGAGGTGTTGCAAGTCCTCTCGAGAAATCCATGAATCGTCCGACTCTGGCCGGCCTTGCCATCGAACCAGGAAGCGTTGATAGTCATGGCCCTGGGTTGTGATGGCTTGATCGTCCAGGATACGCTCGATCCGTTCTCCTCTCTCAGGCCAAATTTGTTTGTGGACACTCTAGGTTAGGGTCACTCACAATGAAAAGGAATAGGTCCAAAGGCCTCACTAGGTAGCGCTGCCGGTTCCCTATACTCAACTAGGTCTGTAATATTGAAGGTAGAACTAATGCCCAAATCCGAAGGCAAGTCTAACACCTAGGCATTTGATCCAACCTTCTCTATCACTTTAAAAGGTCAGGTTCTACGAGCATGAAGCTTCTTTTAGGCCTAAGCCTAACCAAGATAGAATCTACTACATCAAATTCTTTGATCCATCTTCGGGAATTAGCCAGTTTGTTTAACATTAGTGCGGGTGGTGAACATGTTAGGCACATGCAGACTCCTAACAAGATGATGCAAAGGACTCAAACTAACACCTAATACACTCGACTTTGCATTCCTATCGAAGGAAATTTATTAGACTTTTATGGGCCTAAACCTAAGAGACTATAGACTCTCTAGGTCTGACCCTAGTGTGGTGTGCACAAGAGTATTTACAATGGACTCCAAGCAAATGCCAAAGGGTATGCCAGAAGTATAATGCAAACCTAACATGCGTTATGAATGCATGCAGTACGCTAATCTCTGTTAAATGCAATCTAATAATCCTAGAAATGCTGGAGGTGTCAGGAAAGGCAGAAAATAGGAAGTGGGTTCAGAATTAGTTTGGTCAGGGTAAAAGTTTATAGTTAGTATATAAGAAGGCATGTCAGGGACTAAACTAAACCAATGAGGCTAACCTTACGAGGTTTGGTATATCTATGGGGTTTGCATAATGGAATGATGGGTTACTAATCTCAGGGAAGAGGTCCCTAATGGGAACTATAGGAGGAGGCTCATCCTGAGGGTACTGATTCAAAGAGATCAGGTCCTTAATAAATTCTTCTGGTTCTTGTATTTTAGGACTAGACTCTATAATTTGGCTCTCCTCTTCGGTTTCCTTAGGTAAGGCTCTAGTAGCAGTACCTAGGTTCTCTTCCTCTATTTGTTCTTCCACTATAGCTTTAGGTTGGATGTGGTCAAGGTCAACTACCTCTAGGTGGCTTCTACCTGGGTATCTATTAGGTCAGCTAATTCTAGGTCATCTAAAGGTGTCTCCTCTTCTCCTTCATACTCATCCACTAGGCTCGCATCAGCTTCATACACTTCCGCGTTAATGTAAGCCTTGTCAATCTCAGGAATGGTTGGAGAAGGTCGGCTAGGAAAAAATTGGCTAAGTCCTGGTTTCTGATTATGGACACTAATCCTAGTAGGTTCAGGTTGTCTAAGGGGTAGTGGCTCACTACTGGGCTCATATTTAGGGGTGCTAATCCTATGGGGTTCAAGTTGACTATGAAAAACCTGACTAGTACTAGATTGATATCTAGGGATATGGGCTCCCTAGACTCATAGGATAAGGGAGCAGATCTATGGGTCACGGGATCATAAGATCTGGGGTCATAGGATTTGGGTTCAGCTCTATGGGTCTTGGGTCTACTAGACTCATGGGATATGGGTTCGTAGATTTTAGAGTCAGAGGATTTGAAGTCATAAGATATAGGTTGTGCGTATACTAGGCTTATAGGATGTGGGTAAATAGGATCTAGAGTCATAGGATCTAGGTTCAGTATCATAGTATGGGTCAGGCTAAGTGGCTCTCCTAGGTTTCAACCTCACGATATGGTTCAGGGTTTGGGGTCCTCCTAGGTTTAGGATTATAGTATGGGTCAGGCTGAGGGGCTCTCCTAGGTTCAACCTCTCGGTATGGATCAGGGTTTGGGGTCCTCCTAGGTTGAGGATTGTAGTACGGGTCAGGATAAGGGGCTCTCCTAGGTTCGACCTCATGGTATAGATCAGGGTTTGGGGTTCTCCTAGGTTGAGGGGACTCAGGATCTGGCTCAGATCGTGACCCATGGGTTCTTGCTATGGTCCCTACACGGCCTCCTAACTGGTCAAACCTATTGGCAAGATGGTCAATTCTATTGTTGGTTTGGGTAGCAGACTGAGTTAACTGGGTAGTCATATGGGCCATTTGATCAGCTAGGGCTTTTATTTGGGCTTGTAAATTTTCCATGGGTTCAGACATTTGTGAAGGAGGTGGGTGATATGAAACTCCTAATCTAGTGCTCATGCAAGACTCGATCAGACTGACTATAGCTGACTAGACCTAGAGTCCAAACTAGATGCTCAATCAGGGTGGCAAACTAGCCTATAGTAACCCTGTACTCAGCCAGGCAGGTGTAAGGGGAGTGTTAGGTCCCTGATTGCCAATCCTAGACACCAATCAGAGATTGGCCAGGTAGGCGGACCAGCACACAAGCCCTTCGGGATTAAATCCCTAAACCACCGTTCTAGACATGAGCACAAGGCACACACAGGTTAACTTGACACAGTGATCTAACCCTAGCCCGGACCAGACCAGTTGGTGTCCCTAGCCCACTAGGGCAAATTAAGTCTAATTAATTTTAGGTTAAGGCTTGGGACTGAATGCAAGGGATGTGGTTTTGGGCTAAGGAGAGGTGATCAAATCCTCCCCCCATCTGATATAGCAAGAGTGCCCTTAAAAGTAAATATGCAATGATGGCAGGCAGATGAGGATGCAAATTAGGGTTTAGATATTTTTTTTAGTGTTTTTTTGGAAAATATGTATATTTTTTTTTTGGTATTTTTTTTAAATAGAAGAAAACTTGCAAATCATGGCCTAATATACTAGAAATATACTAAAATTAAGAAATATGCAAAAACTCCTAAACAAAACCCTAAAACTTCCAAACTTGTCTTGCTAAAAAAAATAGAGCCAAAAATTTGCACACCCTATTTCGGCTTACAGAAAATTTACAGGACATAAAAAATCTGGAAAAAATTTTAAAATTACAGTGAATTATGGTAAATCTAGGAAAATAAATTTCAGATTTTTGGAGTTTTTAACAGGGATAAATAATTAAAATAACAGAGTATATATGGACTAAAAAATTGCAAAAAATAAGCCCTAATCTAAGCTCTGATACCAAATGATGGGGAACTAATATGCATGCAATTTTTTGTATGTTTTACATGTTGAGTTAGGTGATTAATCCCAAGTTTCAGATCAAAATTATTTGTAGGAATTTTGTATGAATTTTTGAAGATCAGCATGCAGATTAGGACCTAGAAAAGTAGCAAAGAAGGACCGCCGGGGCTGAGAAGCCTCGGTTAGGGCAAGTTCTCCCACAATAAAACTACTGGAGGTAGAGGGGTGTACCTGACAACGTCTGTGAAGATTGCAGTGAAGGGGTCTCTCGTTCCTCGATGGATGGCCTGGAAAACCGAGCCAAAGACCCGCGGATACCCGGCTTTCTGCTCGGTGATCCGATTGAGGCTTGGCTGGAGTCGTTGGATTCGTAGGAACTCAGGGACCTGCAAACGACCTGTCAGGGGTTAGAAAGCTCACAAAGGAACAAGAAAACAAAGTAAAAACAGCAAGGGAAGGCTTCTTTTGGAGTGGGCATCCAGGGATCTGGAGGGTTTGTTGGCAGCAGGAAGATGATTGCAAACACCGGGAAGAAGAACTCTCACAAACCCCTTTATGCACACAGCAGGGTATCACACCACTCAATAGAAGAACTCAAGGTTTTCATTCATCAAAAATTCTCCTCATACAAGAGGCTAGGGTCCCTTAAATAGACCCTTAACCTTGGGCTCCAAGTAAGGGTACATAAGTCTTTACATAAGAATCATTTTCCCTCTCAAACCCTAGCTAGAAAATAAGAAAATATTAGGTAGAAAAATCCCTAAAAATTTTCTTGACTTGGTCAAGACTACAAGGACGCCTAGGGGGGCGTGTTGGGCTTCTAGGAGCAGCAAGGGGCCAGCCCAAGGGGCCCGGGTGCATGGGTTGGGCCTCTGGAAGCTGGGGTGGCCTGGTAGCCAGGTAGCAGGAATATTCCCTGGTATCTTGCTTCTTAGGGGCTTGGGCTTGGCACCTGGGCTTGATTTCTTTGGGCTAGGATGTAGATGGACCTCTAAAATCATGGATTCCTTGGTATATGAATATATTTTGGCATCTGGAAGGGAATCTGGGCATCTGGAGGCATCTGCAAGAAATCAGGGTTTTCTGAGTTTTCCTCCTGGGGTCTTCAAATCTTCAAGCTGGGTTGGACTTGGGCTATACTTCCATGTCTTCAATCTAGTTGGACTTGGTCTTCACTTGTATGATATAGTCTTGAGTCTTCAGTATGCTTGGATAGGACTCAAAAAATAAAATTAGCTCAACATGAGCTGACTAGCATTGGACTGAACTAGCTCAACATGAGCTGACTAGTACAGAACTGAAATAACAACTAAAAATACTCAAATAACAACTAAAATGGACTCAGATGAGCTAAGCCTTATTACAGATGGACTCATAAATTATTGATCAATTTACAGAGGGTTGAAAAAGCCTCTGTCTTATTCTGGTGCCTCCGGTGTCCCCACCACTCGAGTTCAAGATTTTCAATGATAGAAGTTTGAGCCGACCAGAGCTAACAAGAGCCGACTCATCCAGAGTGAAGTTTTGAACCCTGAGACTCCAAGCCGACTACATTGAAGAATTGGTGATTCAACCTATCGACTCGAAGGATCCGAGCTAACTCGAAGGAATCCGAGCTAACTCGAAGGAATCCGAGCTGACTCGAATATCACTTTTAAGTACATAACGACTAGTTCCAGATTTCTTTTTGAAAGCCAAAAAGTGCTCAACGATATATAAGCAACAATTCAAGACATTGTCTTGATGTAAAGATTGGAATTAAAATTAGAGAGTCCTTCAAAGTTACTCCTTTATGACCTATTAGGAATTGAACTTCTTTGAAGCATAATTAGAGAGTTCCTCAAAGTTTTGAAGCTCAATCGAATCCTACTACCAACAAGCAAGAGAGCACAAGAGCATTCAAGTCAGTCTTCAAGTCTTCACCAACTCTGATCTGAAGCTTGAAGCAATTTGGAAAGAAGCCACTAAAGAAATTAAATCTTATTCAAGTGCATCAAAGTGGACTTCTATCAAGCTGCATTGGCAACTATCTGACAAATTGAGTTTATCATTTATTATTGCATTTATTTCAATTCATTTCTGAATTATTTGGATTATTGGTGAACCCGTTTGAAAAACCAAATAGGTTCTTGGTGAGCCTTTGATAAAAACCAAGTGTTGGGTTCTTGGTGATCCTGGTAAAACCAAGTTAGGTTCTTGGTGATCCTATGAAAATCAAGTTGGGTTCTTGGTGATCCTGGTAAAACCAAGTTAGGTTCTTGGTGATCCTGTGAAAACCAAGTTAGGTTTCTTTGGTGATCTTATTTAAAACCCAAGGGTGTTGGGTTTCTTTGATGATCCCGTTAAAACCAAAGTGCAGAGATTTTGGATTGTGATCCTGTAAAACAATCCTACTGTATTCGGGTGTGAATATAGTGGAAATCCCCAGTGGTATCTTGGGTAGTGGACGTAGGAGCTGGGTTGCTTCAAACCACCATAAATCTTGTGTGTTTGTGTTGTGCTTCTTCAGTCTTATTTAGCTTCTGCAAATTATTATTCTGCCACAACACCTAACACTTTTAAAGGATATTTCAATTGCACATTATCTATTTAAATTTTTCTATTTTTCAATTCACTCCCCTCTTGGGTAGCCACTAGACAACAACTGATATCAGAGCAGCATCTCTGAATACATAAGAGTAAAGATTGATGGCTCATCCAATGAGTACGTCCTTGGTGGACGGCCAATCGACCAATAGACCTCCACTCTTCACTAGCACAAATTATGCATACTGGAAAGCTATAATGAAAATTTATGTTCAAGCTATTGATTTTCAGTTGTGGAAGGTCATTCTAAAGGGTCCTTTATCTCTATGGTTAAAATTGATAGAGTGGACATTCCAAAACTTGAAGAGGATTGGGATGAACACGACATGAAAATGGGTGAGTTAAATGCCAAAGCAATGAATTTGCTATATTGTGCTTTGGATAGTAATGAGTTTAATCGAATTTCCATTTGCTCCTCTACAAAAAAAATTTAGGATAAACTTGAAGTGACCCATGAAGGAACTTCTCAAGTGAAGTCTTCAAAAATTAATCTTCTTGTGCATAGTTACGAGTTATTCAAAATGGAACCTAATGAAATAATCTCTACTAGGTTTTCACGTTTCACTGATATTATTAATGGCTTAAAAAGTCTTGGCAGGGTATATTCTAATATAGATCTAGTACAGAAGTTTCTAAGATCTCTTCTGGACAAATGGGATCCAAAAGTGACCGCTATCCAGGAAGCAAAAGATTTGAATACTTTACTATTGGATGAACTGCTAGGATCTCTCATCACACATGAACTAACCATGCAGCACAGTGAAAGTAAGGGTACAGGTGGTTTGACAAGGTCCTACGCTAGGCATGCAAACAGGGGACGGGAGCACAGGAGATTTTAAAAACATTTTTCTGAAATCACGCAGCGGAAAATTGCTCCGCCCAGAACCTAATCTATTCAAGTTGCATGTATTAAAATAGGCATGTAACAAGGCATATAATATTTGTAAAAATATTTGATGATTAAAAATTCAAATCATGCATGATTAAAAAAAAAAACATTTTTCATACCTTATTCCGGCTAGAATAACCCTGGGATAAAGCTGGAATAGGCTGGAATAAGTGGGATAAACTTATTCCAGTCGTCTTCTCTTGGGATGCAGAAAACTCTATTTTGGGCTTTCAAAATGGCGTCGGAACACTACCTTCCGGCCTCCGTTTGCTCCCAAATTTGAGCAGCGGCAAGGTGGACAAGTTCTCTTCGATCTGCAATTGAAATCTACAAGAAAAACTTAGCAAAAAAATTATAGAAATTTGGCAAATACTGCTGCCAGAATTTCTGGTTGCAGAAAAATAGCAGCTATCTTCTTGGCGTTTGGAGCAACAGCAGCAAATCCGGCTCGACCCTCTTGCTCCCAAGAGTAAAGGAATACTCCCTCTAGAGGGAGACATGCCCGGGTTCGCCGATCCTTCTCCACGAGCGGTGCTAGCCGCTGGAAGGAGCAACGGTAAGTTGCAGCAATTCTTTCTTTGCTGCAGAGCAGGTCTTTGAGCACTTCAAAGAGGGGATTGATGCCTTGTTTCTCTCCCTCACATACTCCAAATCCCAGCCCAAGGATCACTCAATGGAAGCAAGGGTGTAGCTCTCAAAAAGGGAGAACACACAGCCTCTCAAAGAAGGCGCCCTGGTGTTTTGCACGGTGATCAAAAACTTCGTTCTGAAACAGGGGACTGCAGAAATTTAAAGGCAGCAGGGATGAGGGAGAGGGAGAGGCAGGGAACGGCAGCGTTACACCCTTTAACCTACAATGAACGAGGGTTAAAGGCCATCCGGTGGAGGGAGGAGAAGAGATGTTGCCCAGCGATTTCGGTCGTTTGTCTTCCAACATGTAAAAATTTACATGGTGAAAGAAAGAGCACTGGTTCAAAACCGATCCAAGCAAATTGGTTCAAACCATTTAAACCAAACGGTTGGTTCAATCCTTGGTTCAAAAAACTGGTCCAATTAAAAGGCGTTCAATTTAATTTAATTGGTTCAAGCCCAAAAAATTGGGTTCAATTGGTTCACAACCAATTGGAGGCCGAAACGAACTCCGAATCAGTTCAAAACTGATTCAGAAAAATCCTGGTGCAGAGCTGGTCAACCCGGAACAATTTTTGGCTGACACAGACAAGGGCAAGATAGGGAAATGAGTGCTTAAAAAATATTGTGACCATTAGACCGAGACGATTCCCAATCGTAATCGGTATCCGGATCAGAGAGTAATCCTCTATGGCATGTGACCTCATAGGTTCGAACCTAAACGGTAGCACTAGAACAATTCAAGTACCAGCACAGGAAACCATCTAGCAATGGGTCCCAGCATCTGGATAGGTCGAAGATGCGGGAGCAAGCTATCGAACCTCTGGCATATGGTTACCGTATAATTCATCCCTTTGACCTCTAATGCTCAGGACGATTGAGATTGGGCTGCCAACCCAGACTGTGTCAGTCGACTACGTGTCTCTACCTCGCAAGCCCAGTGACTCTTCACTAGGCTACCCCGGCCAAGGATTGCTAAATTGAGATACTGCGAGACATTCAATCCAAACTGTTCGGACAGGTCAATTCCATCTTGGTCCATCACTACTCCACAAGTACTTGCCTATACCCAGAAACCTTCCATCACCGGATTAAAAATCCGGGTAGTCCGGTACCAAAGACAGGGAGTTGCTTGCAAGCTACCGTGATGACCTCAGGTCAGAGGGACACATATACCCATATCCAATCGTGAGTTTCCCTTTGGCAGAAAGGGGCTGCACAGAGTCACGTTCAATGAGATACCACATATCCCACTTGTAGATCACATCAGTGTTACCACACTCATTTGGTCAAGAGGACAACCAAACGATGTGAACTACAACAACCTATACTCGATATATTACCGTCCAGAACAATATATCCTTTGGTTGTGAACAGGGTTTAAGGATCACTCGATAATCCTCTCTGTATCGAAGTCAGTGTAGTCCTAAGGACTTCATCACAAGGAAAGAGTTCATTTCAGGAAAACTCACTATGTAATGAGCTGCCAAAAATAATATTTTATTAATTCATAAAATGAATACAATACTCAGCACAACCGCCTACAACCCAGGCGATTGGCTTTGGGACACAATTCCCAACAACTCCCACTTGTACTAAAGCCAATCAGAAGAGTATATAATACCCATTTCTCATTTACAATAGTCGAACTCTTTTATTCCGAGGGCTTTAGTGAAGGGGTCGGCCAGATTTTCATTTCCATCGATCTTCAGAAGATTGATGTCGCCTCGTTCCACGATTTCTCGTACGAGGTGGTAGCGCCGCAGTATGTGCTTGGTGCGATGATGAGCTTTAGGCTCCTTAGCTTGAGCAATGGCTCCAGTGCTGTCACAGTACACCGGAACAGGACCATCTAGGGAAGGTGCCACCCCTAGCTCTCCAAGGAACTTCTGCAACCACATAGCTTTCTTTGCAGCATCTGATGCTGCAATGTATTTTGCTTCGCATACCGAGTCTGCAACAGTTGCTTGCTTGGAACTTTTCTAGCAGATCGCTCCTCCATTCAGGGTAAATACAAATCCTGACACACTCTTGCTATCATCTCTATCTGATTGGAAACTGGAGTCAGAGTACCCCACAAGTTTCAAGTTAGGTTCTCCATATATCAGCCATTGATCTTTAGTATTTTTAAATACTTAAGGATGGACTTAACCACCTTCCATTGCGCCTCACCTGGATCAGACTGGTATCTGCTCACTACTCCTAGTGAGTATGCCACGTCTGGTCTAGTACAAGTCATAGCATACATGATAGAGCCTACTGCGGAAGCATAAGGTACTCTACTCATGCGCTCTCTTTCCTCAGGAGTTATCGTACAATCCTTCTTGGAAAGAGTAATTCCATAACCTATCGGAAGATAGCCTTTCTTGGAATTTTCCATGCTAAACCGTTTCAGCACGGTGTCAATGTACATAGACTGGGATAGTCCCAAAAGCTTCTTAGATCTATCTCTATAGATCTTCATACCTAGTATGCAAGAAGCTTCACCCAAGTCCTTCATGGAGAATTGAGATGATAACCAGACATTTATTCCTTGTAATGCTGCGACATCATTCCCGATTAAGAGAATGTCATCAACATACAGTACTAGGAATACAATCACAGAACCATTAACCCATTTATAGATGCACGGTTCTTCTCCGTTCCTATCGAAGCCATACGATTTGATACACCTATCAAACCATAAGTTCCAACTTCGAGATGCTTGCTTGAGTCCATAGATGGACCTCTGCAACTTGCATACTTTTGATTCATCTGTGGATGTGAACCCTTCAGGCTGTACATATACACCTCCTCTTCCAGCTCCCCATTTAGGAAGTGGTTCGGACATCCATCTGCCAGATCTCATATCAAAATATGCTGCCAAAGCAAGCATGATCCGAATGGACTTGAGCATTGCCACAGGGGAGAAAGTCTCATCAAAATCGATACCATATCGCTGACGATACCCTTGGTAACCAGACAGGCTTTATAGGTCTCTACCTTCCCATCTGCGCCCCTTTTTTGTTGAAGATCCATTTACACCCGATGGGTTTTATTCCTTCAGGCGGTCAACCAATGTCCAAACATTGTTGATTTCCATGGACTCCATTTCGGATCACATGGCTCCAAGCCATGCCTCAGAGTCAGATCTCTGAAGTGCATCCATATAGGTGATCGGATCCTCATTGTTCTCATCGAGTTCAATGGGATCACCGTCCCGGACCAAGAAACGTAGTATCTGTCCGGTTGATGCGATATTCTACCGGACCTCCTAATGGATTCTGGGTGTGATTCAATCACAGCTGGTTCTACGATGTCCTTAGAGTGTGTAGGTTCTTCTATTGGCTGAACTTCATTAAGTTCAATCTTAGAGGCTATAGTTCCTTCTCCAAGGAACTCCTTTTCCAAAAAATAGCTCTAAGAGCAATGAACCCCTTTTGTTCATTCTCCAATAGAAGAAATACCCTTTGGTTTCCTTAGGATAACCAATGAATAAACATCGATAAGACCTAGGACCACGTTTGTCTGAGTCTAAACGCTTTACGTAAGCCAGACAACCCCAGACCCGAAGGTGTGAGATTGAGGGTTTACGTCCAGTCCACATCCATCTCATACGGAGGAGACAACAGACTTACTTGGAACATCATTTAATAAGTAACAGCCTGTCTGAAGCGCATATCCCCAAAAAGATAGCGGCAATGTTGCAAAACCCATCATGGATCGAACCATGTCCAACAAGGTTGATTCCTCCTTTCGGACACAACCATTCACTGTGGTGTTCCTGGAGGAGTTCACTGTGAGAGAATTCCATTCTCCACAAGATATGTCAAAAAAAGCACTAGATAAGTATTCACCACCTCGATCAGATCGAGAGTTTTAATACTTTTTCTAGTTTGCTTTTCTACTTCTTACATTACGGTATCGTTTGAACATTTCAAATGACTCAGACTTATGTTCATAAGAAAGACATAACCGACCTCGAAAAGTCGTCTGTAAAAGTAATGAAATATTTGTATCCTGTTCTGGCACTAACTGTCATTGTCCACATACATCAGTATGTATTAGACTTAGAAGTTCTGTAGCTCATTCACCTTTCCAGTAAAGGTGACTTGGTCATTTAACCAAGTAAACAGGATTCATAAGTGGGCAGTGATTCAGAATCCTAACCTCGAGAGTACCATCTCCTCGCATCTTGTTTATCCTATTTTGGTTAATATGACCTAGCCTACAGTGCCAAAGATACAAATCATTGACCTTATCTAACCTTGGACGTTTGCTAGAAGTGTACATCACATTAACAGGCCTTGATAGTACATATATGCCATTATTTAATCTAGCTTTCATTATCAGAGAGTTATTCAAAATAACATTACAAAAATCTCCCTTTATTGATAGTTCAAATCATAATTGGCCAAAAGGCCACGAGGATTATGCACATAATGAAACTAGACAATAGTGACAGTCGACTAGTTCGACAGTACAAGACTCAAAGACAAGACGCAGGACTCTGACCACCAGTACTGGAACACGATTTCCATTCCCGACGCTCAGAAACTGTTCTCCATCTTCGAATCTTTTGCTAACTTGAAGTCCCTGTAACGAATAACAAACATGAATTGGACTACCAGTATCCAATGCCCAGTTAGCAGTATCAACAATTGAGTAATTACAAGGTTTATCATATAATACCTTGTTCAGCAAGACTTCTGCTTCCTCGCCTGTTCGGATCAAGGGACCGCAATATAACGAGGACAGTTCCTCTTCTAGTGTCCCTTCTTCTTGCAGTAGAAGCACTCTGCAGAAGACTGATCAGCCTTATACTTCCTGTCTGACTAGGGCCAGGATCATTCTGCACCTTCTTTCCCTTCTTATTTATTTTCTTCTTCCCTTTCTTAAGGGACGACGACCTCTACTTCCTCCCACTAAATTCACCACCCCCTTATTCAGTTGGTGGTCTTTCTCAAAAGTTCTGCAGCAACCCCAAAAGACCATGGAAGTTTACTGCAGCTTGTTCATTCTGTAATGATCGAGAAAATCAAGATAGGAGGGAAGAGAATTCAGGATCGCATCCTTGATGAGCTGCTCGTGCAAGGGGCATCCGAGTTTGCCCAGTTTTTTAATCAACTCGATCATGTACAATACATGATCAGTGACTGAACCACCATTCGGCATCTTGGAGTTGTAGATGGCACAAGACACTTTGTACCGTTCTACATCATCTGGGGTGCCGAAGGATTCCTTCAACTTTTGAAGGATTTCATCAGGTTGGGCCTCCTCGAATTTGCGACTGAACTCATCATTCATCGCCGCTAACATAATGCACCGGACAGTAGTCCGATCAGAGACCCACTTCAAATAAGCATCTCTGACCGCACTCCGTGCATTAGCGGGAGGGATTTCAGGTGCCGGATCCGTTATCACATAAAGGATCCATTCATGCTCCAGAACGATTCTTAATCTTCGATACCAACTATCGAAGTTGTGACCCTTTAACTTCTCATTGTCGAAAAGTGACCGGAGCGATAAGTTAGAAGACATCTGAAAAGAAAACAAGACCACATAAGTATATGAATTAATTTTAACCAAAAGACATGGACTTTAGTCTAAAGGTTTCTCCCACTAATTTTTAAGATTAGTAGCCTCTAACTCCAATCCATGAAAACACTTTTTCAAGTGGGTACTGAAATCCAATAGGCCTTGCATGAGCCCGACTTTGGCCAGCTCACCCATACGAGCCTAAAGGTAGGTTCGTAAACCAATTGCTTCCCTAAACAATTTTCAGTATTTCATTTTGCCCTAGAGAACACCCCAATCGGCCTTGGGGCCTCCTATTGCGGGTCTCTGGTTAGGTCCAACCATTAAAATGACAAATCCAATGTTTCCAGCTAACAAAAGACCAAGCCCGACTTTGGCCGGCCCACTTGGTCCCGTTAAGGAGGTTGCACTGAACCATCATCGATCAGATAAAAATTCCAGTCGCCGGATGTACACCCATTCTTTGGAACTGCCGATGCACACCAAGCTAGTGGACACATTTCTAACTGACTTAATGGGAGGCTAAGACACTGTCAACACCTTGACTTAGTCTTTTTAAGGACCTAATAATTATAGAGGATTTTTAATTATGACAGAGGAAAAAGACTAGTGATGGGGGATCAATATGCATGCCATTTTTTTTATATTTTACATGTTAAGTTAGGTGATTAATTCCCGAATTTCAGATCAAAATTATTTGTAGGGAATTTTGTATGAATTTTTGAAGATCAGCATGCAGATTAGGACCTAGAAAAGTAGCAAAGAAGGACCGCCGGGGCTGAGAAGCCTCGGTTAGGGTAAGTTCTCCTGCAATAAAACTACTGGAGGTAGAGGGGTGTACCTGACAACATCTATGAAGATCGCAGCGAAGGGGTCTCTCGTTCCTCGATGGATGCGGCCTGGAAAACCGAGCCAAAGACCCGCGGATACCCGGCTTTTTGCTCGGTGATCCGATTGAGGCTTGGCTGGAGTCGTTGGATTCGTAAGAACTCGGGAACCTACAAATGACCTGTCAGGGGCTAGAAAACTCACAAAGAAACAAGAAAACAAAGAAAAAATAGCAAGGGATGGCTTCTTTTGGAGTGGGCATCCAGGGATCTGAGATGCTTGTTGGCAGCAGGAAGATGATTGCAGCACTAGAAAGAAGAACTCTCGCAAACCCCTTTATGCACACAGCAGGGTATCACACAACTCAATAGAAGAACTCAAGGTTTTCATTCATCAAAATTCTCCTCATACAAGAGGCTAGGGTCCCTTAAATAGATCCTTAACCTTGGGCTCCAAGTAAGGGTACATAAGTCTTTACATAAGAATCCTTTTCCCTCTCAAACCCTAGCTAGAAAATAAGGAAATATTAGGTAGAAAAATCCCTAAAAGTTTTCTTGAATTGGTCAAGACTCCAAGGATGCCTAGGGGGGCGTGTTGGGCTTCTAGGAGCAGCAAAAGGCCGGCCCAAAGGGGCTCGGGTGCATGGGTTTGGGCCTTTGGAAGCTGGGGTGGCCTAGTAGCCAGGTAGCAGGAATATTCCCTGGTATCTTGCTTCTTAGGGGCTTGGGCTTGGCACCTGGGCTTGATTTCTTTGGGCTAGGATGTAGATGGACCTCTGGAATCATGGATTCCCTTATTTATGAATATACTTTGGCATCTGGAAGGGAATCTGGGCATCTGAAGGGCATCTGCAAGAAATCAGGGTTTTCTGAATTTTCCTCCTGGGGTCTTCAAATCTTCAAGCTGGGTTGGACTTGGGCTATACTTCCATGTCTTCAATCTAGTTGGACTTGGTCTTCACTTGTATGATATAGTCTTGAGTCTTCAGTATGCTTGGACAGGACTCAAAAAAATAAAATTAGCTCAACATGAGCTGACTAGCATTGGACTGAACTAGCTCAACATGAGCTGACAAGTACAGAACTAAAATAACAACTCAAAATACTCAAATAACAACTAAAATAGACTCAGATGAGCTAAGCCCTTATTACAGATGGACTCATAAATTATTGATCAATTCACAGAGGATTGAAAAGCCTCTATCTTATTCTGGTGCCTCCGGTGTCCCCACCAATTCTCCCAGGGTGGGAGGAACTCGACCCTGTCGAGTGAAGGTCAGACTGGCTCACATATCTCTCGAGATGGTCTGGGTTGAGGCATTGCAAGTCCTCTCGAGAAATCCATGAATCGTCCGACTCTGGCCGGCCTTGCCATCGGACAAGGAAGCGTTGATAGTCATGGCCCTGGGTCGTGATGGCTTGATCGTCCAGGATACGCTCGATCCGTTCTCCTCTCTCAGGCCAAATTTGTTTGTGGACACTCTAGGTTAGGGTCACTCACAATGAAAAGGAATAGGTCCAAAGGCCTCACTAGGTAGCACTGCCGGTTCCCTATACTCAACCAGGTCTGTAATATTGAAGGTAGAACTAATGCCCAAATCCGAAGGCAAGTCTAACACCTAGGCATTTGATCCAACCTTCTCTATCACTTTAAAAGGTCCGGCTCTGCGAGCATGAAGCTTCTTTTAGGCCTAAGCCTAACCAAGATAGAATCCACTACATCAAATTCTTTGATCCATCTTCGGGAATTAGCCAGTTTGTTTAAAATTAGTATAGGTGGTGAACATGCTGGGCACATGCAGACTCCTAACAAAATGATGCAAAGGACTCAAACTAACACCTAATACACTGACTTTGCATTCCTATCGAAGGAAATTTATTAGACTTTTATGGGCCTAAACCTAAGAGACTATAGACTATCTAGGTCTGACTATAGTGTGGTGTGCACAAGAGTATTTACAATGGACTCCAAGCAAATGCCAAAGGGTATGCCAGAAGTATAATGCAAACCTAACATGCGTAATGAATGCATGCAGTACGCTAATCTCAGTTAAATGCAATCTAATAGTCCTAGAAATGCTGGAGGTGTCAGGAAAGGGAAGAAAATAGGAAGTGGGTTCAGAATTAGTTTGGTAGGGTAGAGAAAAATGTTCAAGGTTAGTTGGATAAAGTTCGATATAAGAAGGCATGTCAGGGACTAATCCTAGACTAATGTGGTTAACCTTACGAGGTTGAGCTATATCTACAGGTTTGCATAATGGAAGGATGGGTCACCAATTTCGGGGAAGAGGTCCTTAATGGGAATTATAGGAGGGGACTCATCTTGAAGGTATTGATTCAACGAGATAAGGTCTTAATAAATTCTTCTGGTTCTTGTATTTTAGGACTAGACTCTATAATTTGGCTCTCCTCTATGGTTTCCTCAGGTAAGGCTCTAGCAGCAATACCTAGGTTCTCTTCCTCTATTTGTTCTTCCACTATAGCTTTAGGTTGGATGTGGTCAAGGTCAATTAGCTCTGGGTTGGTTTCTACCTGGGTATCTACTGGGTCAGCTAATTCTAGGTCATCTAAAGGTGTCTCCTCTTCTCCCTCATACTCATCCACTAGGCTCACATCAACTTCATACACTTTCGCGTTAATGTAAGCCTTGCGAATCTCAGGAATGGTTGGAGGAGGTCGGCTAGCAGGAAATTGGTTAGGTTCTGGTCTCTGATTATGGGTACTACTCCTAGTAGGTTCAGGTTGTATAAGAGGTAGTGGCTCACTATTGGGTTCATATTTAGGGATACTAATCCTATGGGGTTCAAGTTGACTAGGGGAAGCATGACTAGTACTAGGCTGATACTTAGGGTTATGGGTTCTCTAGGCTCATAGGACAAGGGTGCAGATCTATGTGTTTGTGGGATTATAGGATCTGGGGTCATAGGATTTTGGGTCAGCTCTATGATCAGGTTCTAAGGATGGATCAAGGTATGGGGTCCTCCTAAGGTTGGGCTCTCTAGGTGGGTTAGGATATTGGGTCCTCCTAGGATTGGACTCCCTATATGGGTCAGAATATTGGGTTCTCCTAGGGTTGGATTCCTATATGGGTCAGAATATTGGATTCTCCTAGGGTTGGACTCCCTATATGGGTCAGAATATTGGATGTTGGGTCTACTAGGCTCATAGGGTGTGGGTGCATAGGATCTATGATCATGGGATCTAGAGTCATAGGATCTAGGTTCATAGGTTCTGGATTCATAGGTTCTAGGTTCATAGGATTTGGAGTCATAAGATCTATAGGTTGTGGATATACTAGGCTTAGAGGATGTGGGTAAATAGGATCTATCTTCCTGGTCTACAAAATCCTGATTGGGTCTTCTAGGACTAACCTTAGGGATTGGGTCATGACGATGGGCTCTCCTAGGTTCAGCCTCAAGGTATGGATCAGGGTTTGGGGTCCTCCTAAGTTGAGGGGAATTAGGATCTGGCTCAGACTGTGACCCATGGTTTTTTTCTGGGGTCCCTACCCGGACTTTTAACTGATCAAACCTATTGGCAAGATGGTCAATTCTATCATTAGTTTGAATACGAGACTGAGTTAACTGGGTCATCTGGAAAGTTATCTGGGTAGCCATCTGGGCCATTTGATCAGCTAGGACTTTTATTTGAGCTTGTAAATTTTTCATGGGTTCAGACATTTGTGAAGGAGGTGGGTGATATGAAACTCCTGATCTAGTGCTCATGCAAGACTCGATCAGACCGACTATAGCTGACTAGACCTAGAGTCCAAACTAGATGCTCAATCAGGGTGGCAAACTAGCCTATAGTAACCCTGTACTCAGCCAGGCAGGTGTAAGGGGAGAGTTAGGTCCTTGATTGCCAATCCTAGACACCAATCAGAGATTGGCCAGGTAGGTGGACTAGCACATAAGCCCTTCGGGATTGAATCCCTAAACCACCGTTCTAGACACTGAGCACAAGGCACACACAGGTTAACTTGACACAGTGATCTAACCCTAGCCCGGACCCGACCAGTTGGTGTCCCTAGCCCACTAGGGCAAATTAAGTCTAATTAATTTTAGGTTAAGGCTTGGGACTGAATGCAAGGGATGTGGTTTTGGGCTAAGGAGAGGTGATCAAATCCTCCCCCCATCTGATATAGCAAGAGTGCCCTTAAAAGTAAATTATGCAATGATGGCAGGCAGATGAGGATGCAAATTAGGATTTTGATATTTTTTTTTTGGTATTTTTGGAGAATATGTAATTTATTTTTGTTTGTATTTTTAAATAGAAGAAAACTTGAAAATCATGGCCTAATATGCTGGAAATATACTAAAATTAAAAAATATGCAAAAATTGCTAAACAAAAACCTAAAACTTCCAAACTTGTCTTGCTGAAAAAACAGAGCCGAAAATTTGCAGGATGTATTTCGGCTTGAAGAAAACTCACAAGCCATAATAAAATCTACAAAGACTTTTAAAATTACATTGAATTATGATGAATCTAGAAAAATAAATTTAGAATTTTTGGAGTTTTTATCATGGAGAAATAATTAAAATAACAGAGTATATATGGACTGAGAAATTGCAGAAAACAAGCCCTAATATAAGCTCTGATACCAAATGATGGCGGACAAATATGCATGCCATTTTTTTTGTATATTTTACATGTTGAGTTAGGTGATTAATTCCCGAATTTCAGATCAAAATTATTTGTAGGGAATTCTGTATGAATTTTTGAAGATCAGCATGCAGATTAGGACCTAGAAAAGTAGCAAAGAAGGACCGTCGGGCCTGAGAAGCCTCGGTTAGGGCAAGTTCTCCTGCAAAAAAACTACTGGAGGTACAGGGGTGTACCTGACAATGTCTATGAAGATCGCAATGAAGGGGTCTCTCGTTCCTCGACGGATGCGGCCTGGAAAACCGAGCCAAAGACCCGCGGATACCCGGCTTTCTGCTCGGTGATCCGATTGAGGCTTGGCTGGAGTCGTTGGATTCGTAAGAACTCGGGGACCTACAAACAACCTGTCAGGGGTTAGAAAACTCACAAAGGAACAAGAGAACAAAGGAAAAATAGCAAGGGATGGCTTCTTTTGGAGTGGGCATCCAGGGATCTGAGATGCTTGTTGGCAGCAGGAAGATGATTGCAGCACTGGGAAGAAGAACTCTCGCAAACCCCTTTATGCACACAGCAGGGTATCACACAACTCAATAGAAGAACTCAAGGTTTTCATTCATCAAAATTCTCCTCATACAAGAGGCTAGGGTCCCTTAAATAGACCCTTAACCTTGGGCTCCAAGTAAGGGTACATAAGTCTTTACATAAGAATCCTTTTCCCTCTCAAACCCTAGCTAGAAAATAAGGAAATATTAGGTAAAAAAATCCCTAAAGATTTTCTTGACTTGGTCAAGACTCCAAGGATGCCTAGGGGGGCGTGTTGGGCTTCTAGGAGCAGCAAAAGGCCAGCCCAAAGGGGCTCGGGTGCATGGGTTTGGGCCTCTGGAAGCTGGGGTGGCCTGGTAGCTAGGTAGCAGGAATATTCCCTGGTATCTTGCTTCTTAGGGGCTTGGGCTTGGCACCTGGGCTTGATTTCTTTGGGCTAGGATGCAGATGGACCTCTGAAATCATGGATGCCCTTATTTATGTATATACTTTGGCATCTGGAAGGGAATCTGGGCATCTGGAGGGCATCTGCAAGAAATCAGGGTTTTCTGAATTTTCCTCCTAGGGTCTTCAAATCTTCAAGCTGGGTTGGACTTGGGCTATACTTCCATGTCTTCAATCTAGTTGGACTTGGTCTTCACTTGTATGATATAGTCTTGAGTCTTCAGTATGCTTGGACAGGACTCAAAAAAATAAAATTAGCTCAACATAAGCTGACTAGCATTGGACTGAACTAGCTCAACATGAGCTGACAAGTACAGAACTGAAATAATAACTCAAAATACTCAAATAACAACTAAAATGGACTCAGATGAGCTAAGCCCTTATTACAGATGGACTCATAAATTATTGATCAATTCACAGAGGATTGAAAAGGCTCTATCTTATTCTGGTGCCTCCGGTGTCCCCACCAACTAGGACATGGATCATCCTCCCACTGAATCAATCAGATTCCAGGAGGGTTGATATGAATCAACAAACGATCCATGGGCACCTATAGATCAGTCAGACCGATCAACCTGGGTGACATTGGTTAACTCGAGTCATTGAGCTTTTCCAATCAGTTCTGGTCGACTCGACTAGCCAGGTAGGTGAGATCATGGGTGAGTATCTGCCATTAACCATCTTTCCTAGACACCAACCAAGTTGGCCAGGAAAGAGGTAGCCTCATACAACCATGATCACAATGCCAAACCTACCTCGACACCAGTCGGTTTACCAGACTCAATCAGACTAGCCTAAAGACTTAGGCATCCACTGAGCCACTAATTGGATCCATTTTAGATGAACGAATCAACTAATCTAATTATTAGATAGTTCTAAAGAAAGACCTTAATCAACTTTTGATTAATCTTCTTTTATTCGGTTCAACTAAACCTAGGTCTAACCCAGTTAAGGACCCATTTAGAGAACTAACACAATTAACCCAAAATGGCTTATTCATGTCAAATTAGATTTCATAAACCTAATAATTTATTAAGCCAAATTTTTAATTAAAATAATTTTTAACTAAGTCTTTATGTAAAACAATTTTACATAACAAAAATCATGCATCATTATATTTTACAAATTTTATATCCAATATAAAACATGCCTAAAAACATGCCAATTTCATGTATCTAAAAATTAAAATAATTTTTTAAATTTTATATCCTTTAAGGATCCTTCTGAAAAGGCCAACACAGATGATTCGTATCGTGTCAAAGACACACGGTCGTGGTGAAGGTCTCAACTAGGTTCCAAAAAGAATTTTGATACATCGTTAAATTAAACCAATTTTAATCTACATACATGCATACATGAATAAATTACACCTGTAACCTGGCTCTGATACCACTGAAAGTAAGGGTACAGGTGGTTTGACAAGGTCCTACGCTAGGCATGCAAACAGGGGACTGGAGCATAGGGGATTTTAAAAACATTTTTTCTGAAATCATGCAGCGAAAAATTGCTCCGCCCAGAACCTAATCTATTCAAGTTGCATGTATTAAAATAGGCATGTAACAAGGCATATAATATTTGTAAAATATATTTGAATTAAAAATTCAAATCATGCATGATTAAAAAAAAAACAATTTTTCATACCTTATTCCGGCTGGAATAACCCTGGGATAAAGTTGGAATAGGCTGGAATAAGTGGGATAAACTTATTCCAGTCGTCTTCTTCCTTGGGATGCAGAAAACTCTGTTTTGGGCTTTCAAAATGGCATCGGAACACTACCTTCCGGGCCTCCGTTTGCTCCCAAATTTGAGCAGCGGCAAGGTGAACAAGTGCTCTTCGATCTGCAATTGAAATCTACAAGAAAAACTTAGCCAAAAAATTATAGAAATTTGGCAAATATTGCTGCCAGAATTTCTGGTTGCAGAAAAATAGCAGCTATCTTCTTGGCGTTTGGAGCAACAGCAGCAAATCCGGCTCGACCCTCTTGCTCCCAAGAGTAAAGGAATACTCCCTCTAGAGGGGAGACACGCCCGGGGTTCGCCGATCCTTCTCCACGAGTGGTGCTAGCTGCTGGAAGGAGCAACGGTAAGTTGCAGCAATTCTTTCTTTGCTGCAGAGCAGGTCTTTGAGCACTTCAAAGAGGGGATTGATGCCTTGTTTCTCTCCCTCACACACTCCAAATCCCAATCCAAGGATCACTCAATGGAAGCAAGGTTGGAGCTCTCAAAAAGGGAGAACACATAGCCTCTCAAAGAAGACGCCCTGGTGTTTTGCACGGTGATCAAAAACTTCATTCTGAAACAGGGGACTGCAGAAATTTAAAGGTAGCAGGGATGAGGGAGAGGGAGAGGCAGGGAACGGCAGCGTTACACCCTTTAACCTGCAATGAATGAGGGTTAAAGGCCATCCGGTGGAGGGAGGAGAAGAGACGTTGCCCAGCGATTTCGGTCGTTTGGTCTTCCAACGTGTAAAAAATTTACATGGTGAAAGAAAGAGCACCGGTTCAAAACAGGTCCAAGGAAATTGGTTCAAACCCATTTAAACAAAACGGTTGGTTCAATCCTTGGTTCAAAAAACTGGTCCAATTAAAAGGGGTTCAATTTAATTTAATTGGTTCAAGCCCAAAAAATTGGGTTCAATTGGTTCACAACCAATTGAAGGCCGAAACGAACTCCGAATCAGTTCAAAACTGATTCAGAAAAATCCTGGCACAGAGCTGGTCAACCCGGAACAATTTTCAGCTGACAGACAAGGGCAAGATGGGGAAATGAGTGCTTAAAAAATATTGTGACCATTAGACCGAGACGATTCCCAATCATAATCGGTATCCGGATTAGAGAGTAATCCTCTGTGGCGTGTGACCTCATAGGTTCGAACCTAAACGGTAGCACTAGAACAATTCTAGTACCAGCGCAGGAAACCATCTAGCAATGGGTCCCAGCATTTGGATAGGTCGAAGATGCGGGAGCAAGCTATCGAACCTCTGGCATATGGTTACCGTATAATTCATCCCTTTGACCTCTAATGCTCAGGATGACTGAGATTGGGCTGCCAACCCAGACTGTGTCAGTCGACTACGTGTCTCAACCTCGCAAGCCCAGTGACTCTTCACTAGGGCTACCCCGACCGAGGATTTGCTAAATTGAGATACTGCGAGACATTCAATCCAAACTGTTCGGACAGGTCAATTCCATCTTGGTCCATCACTGCTCCATAAGTACTTGCCTATACCCAGAAACCTTCCATCACCAGATTAAAAATCCGGGGGAGTTTTAAATAACAAAGGTTATCTTTCTGTTATTTTACCAAAAGGTTCTTGGGAAGATGAAAAGGAAAAAATTTTAGAAAATTCCATAAGAATAAAGAATACAATAAAGAAAAGGACAAGGAGAAAGAGAAAGAAAAAGAAGTGCCTATATGTTATAAATGCAAAAAACCAGGGCACATTCGATCGAATTGTCCATTACTGAAAAAGGGATTCAAGAAAAAGAAAAAGAGAGCTATGGTAGCGACGTGGAGCGATAGTGAAGTGTCCTCATCTATTGAAGAATAAAAGACCATGAAATCTGTGAATTTATGTTTAATGGATCTCGAAAATGAGATATCATCCCTTAAGCTTCAGACTGAATTTACATATGATGAATTGAATTTTGCATTTCATGATTTGCTTATTGAATTCAAGAAAGCTTGGGTTAAAATCAAATCCTTGAAGAAACAAAATGATTTATTATTAAAAGACAAGGATGAAATTCTGAAAAGAATAACATTTTGCAAAAAGAACTGAATATCATTTTTGATAATGTTATTGCTTTGAAAAATTAGAAAAATGCTTTAAATGAGACAAACAAAGTTTTAGTTTCCAAAAATGATGGTTTGAAAAAAGAGGTTGAAAAGCTTAAGCCTTTAGTAGAAAAACTTACTTTGAGTTCTAATAAGCTTGAGCTAATTCTAAAAGAACAAAGAGATTCAAAAAGTAAAGCTGGAATTGGATTTAATGCTTCAAATGCTAAAGGAATTTTAGCAATAAAATTTATATCTTCAAAAGCTTCAGCTTCAAATGCAAAATTTAAAAAAGCCTTTCCATCAAATTCTATTTCAAATGGCTTGAAGTATGTTCCTAAGAATTCTGTTCAAAAATCTTTCAAACCAAACATATCCATTACTACATCTTTTAAAGCATTAAAGCATGCATCGTTCAAAATGATAAAACTATTTGCTATGCATGTCATAGATCTGGGCAAAAATACATCAATGCAATTTCATGAAAAATTCCAAAATTGATACATTGAAATATAGAACTATTTCGGTTCTAAAAGGAACCAATATTGCTAACCCGAAAGGACCCAAGTTAGCTTGGGTACCTAAAATTACTCCTTGATTATTTTGCAGGATTGTCTTACAGTCCACAAATTGAAGAAAAGATGGTATCTTGATAGGCTATTCAAGGCATATGACGGGTGACAAGGATCAGTTCATCACTCTACAAATGAAAGAAGGAGGATTGGTTACTTTCGATAATAATGACAAGGAGAGAATAATCGGAATCAGTAAGATCAAAATAACCTCCTATAATTTTATTGAAGATATGCTGCTAGTTGATAAATTGAAGCATAATTTATTAAGTATTAGTCAACTTTGTGATAAAGGCTTCAAGGTTATCTTTGAATCATCTATGTATATAGTAACTAACTCTCTTGACTCTAGCAACAAATTCATTAGTCATAGACTTGGAAACATCTATGTGGTAGATTTGAATGATCTAGCCATGACTAGTAGTTCCAGTCTAGTGGCAATGAATGCTAAGACCAAGGAGTCATGTTTACTGTAGCATAGATGATTAGGTCATGCTAGCATGCATACAATTGCCAATTAATCTCAAAGAATCTAGTTAGAGGTTTGCCACATTTTAAAGTTGATCTTGATTATGTATGTGATGCTTGTCAATTAGGCAAACAAACTAGGGGTAGTTTTAAATCAAAAAATGTTATTTCAACTACTAGAACCCTTGAGCTACTTCATATGGAATTATTTGAACCAACTAGGACCACAAGCCTAGGAGGTATGAAATATGGCTTTGTGATTGTAGATGAATTTTCTAGATTCACATGGGTATTATACATTGCACATAAAGATGAAACCTTTGATGTATTTTGAAATTTTCATAAGAATGTTTCAAATGAGAAAAATCTTTCTGATATTTTTATAAGAAGGATTATGGAACTGAATTTCAAAATCAATTCTTTGATGAATATTGCACTGAGCACGGCATTGATCACAACTTCTCCGCTCCTATAACACCACAACAAAATGGTGTTGTAGAGAGAAAGAATAGGACTTTGGAAGAAATGGCCCAAACCATGTTGTGTGAAGGTAATCTTCCAAGGTACTTTTGGGCAGAAGCAATGAACACTGCCTGTTATATATTAAACCGAGTTTTAATTTGACCAATTTTAAAGAAAACCCCCTATGAGCTTTGCAATGGAAGAAAACCAAATATTAATTATTTTCATGTTTTTGGGTGTAAATGCTTCGTACTGAATAATGGTAAAGATAACCTAGGAAGATTTGATGTAAAATCTGATGAATCTATATTCCTTGGTTATTCACTGCACAGCAAAGCATATAGAATATTTAATAATAGGACTCTTACTATAGAAGAGTCAATTCATGTTGTTTTTGATGAAGCTAACCCCTCACCATCTAGAAAAGATAAGTGTATAGACAACGATGCAGGTACACTACAAAAGGAAATGAAATATCCAAGCATTCAAGACAAGCCTACACAAGATGGAAATGAAGTGGTAAGTAAGGATCATACTGATTTACCAAAGGAATGAAGGTATGTAACTTCACATCCTAAAGATTTAATTATTGATGATCCTTCTTCTGGTGTTAGGACTAGGGCTGCACCTAGAGATGCACATGACTACCTAGCCTTTGTTTCACAAATTGAACAACATAGCTTAGAAGAAGCTGAATCTGATCCAAACTAGATGATGGCCATGCATGATGAACTGAACCAGTTTAAAAGAAATAATGTATGGACACTAGCTAGTAGACCTACAGACCACCCCATCATAGGAACCAAGTGGGTATATTGGAACAAACTAGATGAGAATGTTAAGGTTATGAGAAATAAAGCAAGGTTGGTAGCAAAAGGGTACAATCAAGAGGGCATTGATTTTGATGAAACATATGCTCCTATAGCAAGACTAGAAGCCATTAGATTACTTCTTGCATTTGCTTGCTACATGAATTTTAAACTCTTTCAAATGGATGTCAAAAGTTCTTTTCTAAATGGATTTATTTCTAAATAAGTTTTTGTAGAACAGCCACCAGGTTTTGAAAATCATGCTTTTTCAAATCATATGTTTAAATTGAATAAGGCTTTATATGGTTTGAAACAAGCACCTAGGGCCCGGTATGATAGACTGAGCAAATTTTTACTTGAAAATGATTTCAAAAGAGAAAATATTGACAAAACTCTTTTCATTAAGAACAAAAAAATTGACATGTGAGTTATATAAATTTACATTGATGATATTATTTTTGGTGCAACTAATGAAAATCTTTGTGGAGAATTTACTAAGTTGATGCCGGGCAAGTTTGAAATGAGCCTTATGGGTGAACTCAACTATTTCCTTGGATTACAAGTCAAACAAATAAAGGAAGGAATCTTTATAAGCCAAGCCAAGTATATCAAAGAAATAATCAAGAAGTTTTGCATAGAAACAAGCAAAGAGGCTAGCACACCCATGAGCCCTACCTGTAGACTAGACAAAGATGAAAATGGATCCAATATTGACCAAAAGCTATATAGAGGCATGATCGAATCCCTATTATATCTTACTGCCAGTAGACCGGATATCTTGTACAGTGTATATGTATGTGCTATATTTCAATGTAATCCTAAAGAAATACATATGCTTGCTGTTAAAAGAATCATCAAGTATTTAAAAGGTACAAGTAATTTAGGTCTTTGGTATTCTAAAGAATCATCTTTGAATTTAATTGGTTTTTCTGATGCTGACTATGCTGGTTGCAAAATTGATAGAAAGAGCACTAGTGGTACTTGCCAATTTCTAGGGTTGAATTTAATTTCATGGCACTGTAAGAAGCAAAACTCCATAACATTGTTCACTACTGAGGTAGAGTACGTTGCTGCTGGTAGTTGTTGTGCTCAAGTGCTTTGGATTAAACAACAGCTAGAAGACTTTGGTGTTATACAATCTAAAATTCCAATCAAATGTGATAACACAAGTGCTATAAATTTGACTAAAAATCCTGTTCAGCATTTAAGAACTAAGCACATTGAAGTTGGGCACCATTTCATAAGAGATCATGTATTGAATAGTGACATTGTACTTGAATTCATGCCAACTGAAAACCAACTTACTGATATTTTTACTAAACCTTTGAATTTTGATAGATTTGCAATGATTAGATATGAACTAGGGTACGTGATCTGTTCTAGAAACACCCCTACAAACTTAAGGAAAAATTATCTAGGTGACCTCTTTGCCTTATTTTTTTCTGTATAAAAAGATTTTGAATAAAGCCTAAAAAAAATAACTTTTGTGCTCCCTCTGCTCAAGCCGACTCGAGCAGATGACTTTTCAGTCAAGCCGGCACGGATGTCGGGCCATCACTTTTTAGTTCGAGCCGTAGGATCTTTCATTCTCATTTTTATCTTTAACTGTACATTCTTTCCTTCCGAGGAACCTTTCCAAAAAACTCCATCCTTCCAAAACTACTTCGGATCTCAGTGTCCTCATGGGATGGCTCCAAAAAGGATAGTAGGGAAGAAATCTCGACGAGAAACCGAGGAAGCCCCATAGGAAAGAAAAACAAAATTTCGTAAAGATAGCTCTTTTCAAATTCCTCCTCAACTGGCTGAAGAACCTAGCCCCGTCTCTCCAAGTCAACAAATCTCTTTGGGTATGAGGCCTTTAACTACCGGTAGAAGAATCTTATTTGAATACCTTAAAGAAATAGGGCTTATAGTTGGGGATTTTATTGAACATCAGGGCTAGAGAAATATGTGTTCTTTGGACATTAAGACTTATCCAAATTTGGTTAGAACTTTCTTTGAGAACATGAGATTTGGAGAGAATTTCATTGAGTCCCTAGTCAAAGGAAAAAAGAACTTGATATCTGAAGAACTACTTGGGAATACCCTAGAAATGCCATTTGAAGGTATAGAACATTTGGTCCTAAAGGATAGGACAAGGGCTTTACAGACCGTACTGGAGCAGACTAATGTTGATGAAGTTGGAATCCTCAAAGCTAGCTCATTATCCATTGAAATGAGGTTACTCCACAGCATTATTAGTAGGATTTTTCAACCCAGAAAGGTCAATTTGACTGGGTAAGTGAGCGAGACCTATGCTTCATGGAACTATTGATACTTGGAGATAAAATCAATCTTCTAGCTATTATGATAAGTCAGATAAAAGAGGCAATAAGAAAGGTGAAGGCATGTTTGCCTTATAGGATGATTTTTATCCTTTTCTTCCAAGCAGCAAACATTGATCTTTCAGGAGAAGACAGTAAAACCCTCCTTCACACTGACACTTATATAGCTAAGACCTTACAGAGGATGGGTTACTTGCTATCTGAGGGAACTTGGAAGAAGAAAACTGAAGCACCATTCACAAAAGAAGAACAAGAACAAGCTAAGACATAAACTGGTGAAGGCACCTCAATTCGATTCCCTGAGCCTCAGCCACTGTAAGGTTCACCTGTTCAGATAGCCTTTGATGCTCTTTTTCTTGACATTTTAATGCCTGACATGCCTCCTGGTACACCTATTTATACTCAGACTACTATTGACTTTCCTGCTCCTAATTCTGTTGCTACTGCACCTATTGTGGATACTTCAAATTTGCAAGATTTTATTACACAACAGATGGGTAATTTGACTGACTCTATCAATTCTACAATGGCTACAATGTTTGGTGAATTTTGCTAGTTTCTTAATGTGAGACTTGATCAATTTGGAGGACAGATTGATAATCTGCACAGCATAATTGATACTCTTGAAGCCTCCAAGAATATAGCATGTGCAACAGAAACAAACCTGTAACCCACTCATCAATTAATTTCATCAAGTTCTGAAACAATTAAGAACTCTGTTACTCAAATGCTTGAGGCATATAGAGTTGAAATGGACAATTTAAAAATCAGAATGGGCTCAATAGAGGAAGGCAAGAGGATGGAATAGATTACACAAGAGGAATTGGAATTATAAGAGCTGAGTTTGGGAGACTGAGAGGATCAGCTAAAGCCTTTGCAAATGTGCAAGCCTCTGAAATTCTTTCAATGCAAAAGAAAGTTGCAGAAATAAAAGTATTAATGGAAAAATTGACTGCCTCTAAGAGTACAAAGAAGATTGAAGCTGAATTGAAGACTATCAACAATTTCTTATGAAAACTGATCACTAAAGTTGAAGACCTTCAAGCTGCTCAGAGTGTACCTCCTTCAGCATCACTAGATCCTACTCCTGTTTTCTCTACTCCTTGGCCTCAAACCTCATCTTTTGCTGGTCAGTCTGTTCATCCCAGACAACCAGCTCCTTATTTTAGGACACAGGGATTCTCTACTACTAGTGTGTTAGAACCTGACCCAATTGCATCTATGCCTTCGAGCATCCAAATTCCGAGTCGACCTCCAAACCCTAGAGTAGACATAGATAGTGACTAGATGTATTTTCTTTCATTTTGTACTTTGTTTTGAACATCTGGAAATGAAATGAAAGTTCATATTTTGTCTTGTGAATTGTTCTATCTCTTTATACAATGAAAGTTCATATTTTGCTCATCCAATGACTGTTTTTTCAATTAGAATATCAAGATGAATATGAGAAAGTGAAATTATCTCAAACAAACTTTAAATACTTTCTCATTCTATTTTAAAATCTGAGCTTCATTCTTACTTCACCTTTTTGATTGATTGAAAAAAAGGGGGAGAAATTTGTATAGATATTGCATGAAAAGGATAAGATGTTCTTAATTTTAAGCTCTGATACATAAAGGCTTGAAAAGAATAAAACCTAATTGCTAATGCTCTAATATATTACATGAAACACAATATGCTTTGATTCCTTTAAGCTCTGATATATAATATTTCAAACTCTGATACACATAATGTTTTAAGTGTTTCAAGCCCTAATATAATGCTTTGATACATAATGCTCTGATACATAATGATTTAAGCTCCGATATATACTATTTTAAATGCTTTAAGCTCTGATACTTAAAGTTCCTTTGAGAATTTTGAGCCTTGAACTTGCATAAAAAGTGTGTCAAAACATGGAGTATCTTATTGAGGGGAAGATTACCTATCATTGCCCTAATTCTCCTTCCACAGTTTGACACAAATTAAAGTCAATTCTTTTTACTTGTTCATACATTCTTGCAAATGCAGTTATACAAGTAAATGTAAAGTTTTATCTTATTTTTTCATGCCTAGTGTTTTGTCATCATCAAAAAGGGAGAGATTATTGACCCCAGAAGTGATTTTGATGATAACCAAACATTGGAGCATGCACATTTATTTATAACAACTCTTCAAGTGGTTTACAAGTTTTTGTAGGATGATTTATTTGTTCAAACTTCAACTCCTACATCCTTCTTATTTTGAGTTGTGTTATAATCTTATTTTGTAAAGAAGAACCCAATAAAAAGTTAAGAAAAATCTATAAAAAGGGTTACTTCTATGTATGTGTGTGTGCCTCAAAATTATTTTGAGTTGGTGTACTTGAAAATGTAAAAGTGTTGTTGAGAGTCTTTTCTTGAGTTGAATTTTAAAAATCCTGAAGAAGTCACTCGAGCCGACCCAGCATGTTGAAGAGCCGACTCCACCTCTTGGCATGCAACAAGGATTCTGGTATGCAGCAATCCGAGCCGTCTCCAGTGAATCCCAGTCGACTGGAATAAGTCCAAGCCGACTCTTCCAGAGTCTAGTTATGAAGTATTCTGAGAACAAGCTAGGCAAGATGACCCGAACCAAAAAAAGCCGACTCTACCAGACCTAATTTTGAAGACCTGAGAAAGTGAGTCGACCCAAATGGCAACGAGCCGACTCTTCCAGAGTAAAGATTTTAGAACTTGAGAAGAAGAGCCGACTCCTTGAGTTCAAGATTTTCAGTGACAGAAGTTCGAGCCGACCCGAGCTAATAAGAGCTGACTCATCCAGAGTGAAGTTTTGCACCCTGAGACACCGAGCCGACTGCACTGAAGAATTGGTGACTCAACCTATCGACTCAAAGGATCCGAGCTGACTCGAAGGAATCCAAGCTGACTCGAATATAACTTTCAGGTACATAATGGCTAGTTCCAGAATTTCTTTTGAATGCCAAAAAGTGCTCCAACAGTCATATGTCACATCCCAACGTATACAACGTCTCAAATTACCTTGGAGTGATGGAAAACCTTATATTTAAAAAATTTGAACTTCCTTGAAGCAATAATTAGAGAGTTCCTCAAAGTTTTGAAGCTTCATTGAATATCATACCTACCAACAAGCAAGAGAGCACAAGAGCATTCAAGTCAGTCTTTAAGTCTTCACCAACTCTAATCTGAAGCTTGAAGCAATTTGGAAAGAAGCCACTGAAGCAATTAAAGCTTATTCAAGTGCATCCAAGTGGACTTCTATCAAGCTACACTAGTAACTATCCGACAAATTGAGTTTGTCATTTATTGTTACATTTATTTCAATTCATTTCTGAATTGTTTGGGTTATTGGTGAGCCCGTTTGAAAACCAAATAGGTTCTTGGTGAGCCTTTGATAAAAACCAAGTATTGGGTTCTTGGTGATCCTGGTAAAACCAGGTTAGGTTCTTGGTGATCCTGGTAAAACTAAGTTAGGTTCTTGGTGTGGACACTAGAAGCAGAAGCAGAATAAAACCCCGCTCAAATAAGGTTAACCTGATTCCACTTTGGATCGAAGATCACTAGGTTAAATTTTTCTTGTAAAGGGAAATTTACTTTCAAGAGTCCTGTAATTACTTAGTTTCAATTTCATGAATCCTGTAATTATGTCCAATCGAGTCCTGTAATTATGTCCTGTCTCAATCTGGGTTCAAATAAGAACTCAATTAGAGTTCCATTAGGTTTATTTAAATCAAGTCCAAGCTACTTCAAGTTGAGGTTCACCAAACCACTTGGAGCTTCCAAATCAAGACCTTGGTCCACCAAGCTGGAATTCCACATCACCATGCCAACAAAGCAGCCACCAGGGATGCCACATCATCAGCACGTCACCTTCAAATTGGCACCTAAAGGGGAGATCGACCAAGCATTTTAAATTCAAAGAAACCGGCCAATCTCCATGAATTTCTCCTTATCCCATGTAACAAGGCCCCATATCCTCCAACCTCCCTTGTAATCCTCCATAATTTGGGGAGAATCTCCATGAATTTCTCCTTATCCCATGTAACAAGGCCCCATATCCTCCAACCTCCCTTGTAATCCTCCATAATTTGGGGAGTTTTCAAATTTCAAAAGTTTTGTAAGGCTATTAAAAAGCCTTGGACACCCCATTGAAAAAGGGATTTGATTTTTGGAGATTAATGAAAGTTGAAGTTGAATTGAAGTTTTATGTTTTGAGTGATTGTCTCTAAGCCCCTCTTCCACACCGAACTATTCTCTCTTCCATGCATCCAACGCCAAGTCAAGAAGAAGGCCTTGGAGTCAGCCAAGCCATCTCAAATCTCTTTCTTTGCTCACAAATTTTCCATCCCTTCCATATGCATGCCTTTCTTCTTCCTTAACTCTTATTCTTTATGTGCACGGTCCTTCGAGGTTTTTGAGTTGCAAGCAGGGTCTTCCTTGACAAGGAACCAACAAGCTGAAGCCCAAGTCCAGGTTCTGATCTCTGTTATCCAAGGTTCTTCAGTTCTGAGCGTTGGTAGTTTCAAGGTATGAATCAAAAGAAGGTTGGAAAGCTCATCACGGTAAGTCCACAATCATTAGCCCCTATTATCTAGATCTTCTTCCTTCTTAATTTAGGATTGTGTCTAATCAAGTAAAAGTTCCATTTCTTATAATACTTAAGTCTTATTATGATGAGTACAATGCTAGTGTAATTAGGTTTCATTGCTCTACAAACCATACTCAAAACATTATTCATATGCTCGCCGCATCATCTTGGTATCAGAGCATGGTTGCATTAGGGTAGAATAGTTTTCTTTAAATCCAAGCAAGATCTAAAATTCACGCCTCCTGAGTGGGTGTACTCCAGTACACTGTCACAACCCATGGGAATAATGAGCCCTTGGCCGGACGTGAATTTTTTAGATTGAAGATTGGGTAAGCCATTGCACTTGTTTGATTAGGTTCTGTTTTCTGAAAACTTGCATCTATTTACTGTAATCCATCTACAGCTCCAAAGGCAAGTCACTAATTTTTTGTTGGAATATTTTTTTCTTGTTCCACTTTAAGTCAGTTATCACCATATTAAATTTCATCATCAGAAAAAATTATAAAAAAAATGAAAATTTCTGCAGTTCGACACTATCATTAGGGTTCTGTTCTGTCCTTTTTATTTATCTTCTTTTGTAGGATCTTCTTAGAGTAGTACAGATTTTAGTTTTAAAATTTCTTTCATCTACATTGAAACATATAAGATAGGAATCCTCTGTGATTTTTTTAGAATTTTTGGATTTTTTTTTTATCATGTTTTCTACACCATTTTCAAACTGCAACACACTTCTGCAGCACCTTTGCATTTCATTCATCTCATGAGAAATTAAATTAAGGGCATCAATTTGACATAGGATCAGGGTTTCATCACCTGTCCCTGGCCCAAAAAATCACCAACCAGCATATCGATCCCAGCTCGTTAATTAAAATTGAGTAGAACGTTAATTGCCTTAGTGGGTTAGGGACACCAACAAGTTTGGGTTCGCGTTAGGGTCAAGTTAACTGTGTCAGCTAATTGGTGTGTGCTTACTGGCTTGGTGTCTAGGATTGGTGCATCAGGGCTTGTGATTTGGTCCGCCTACCTGGCCAATCTCATATTGGTGTCTAAGGTTGGCAATCAGGGACCTTCACTCCCCTCCACCTACCTGGCTAAGTCCCAAAAGTACTACTATCTAGTTGGTTCACTTAATTAGACTTCTAATTTATGCTCTAGGTCTAGGAAACCTTAGCTTGAACTTGAGTCCATTTGCATGCATGACAACTAGAGCAAGGACACCATATTCACCAATCCAAGCCTAGTCAAGTGTAGCCATGGACCAAAACTTAGGGAATTTGATCAAAGGCCTAAATGATCAAGTGGCCCAACTGACTAAGAGTTTAACTGAGCAATTGGCCCAAACAAATCAGAATGTGGCACAAACCAACCAAGACATGAATGAGCAATTAGCCCACATCACTACTAGGTTGGATCAGTTAGAGGCTAGAACCCCTGAAAGCAATCATGAAGCCCAGACTGAGCCTAAGCCTGGTCTTGCACCTGAACTCGAGACCCCATTGAACCCTAGAAGGATTCCATATCAAAACCCTCTCTACGAAACAAACCCTAGGAGAGCTTCCCAAGATCAGTTTTATGATCCAATTCCTAGAGGACCCCACCCTGATCAAACCATCGATCCCAACCCAAGGAGATTCCATCATGAGCCTAACTATGAACCCAATGTCAGGAGACCCACCCCAATTCACTTCGATCAAGATGACCGAACCATGAAGAACATTAGGCTGGAAGCTCCCACCTTTGATGGAATTTTAGATCCTAAGATCTACATTGATTGGGAAGGTGAGATGGACCAGTATTTTGACTGGTTTGAGATGAGTGAACAGCGCAAGTGTAAGTTTGCAAAGCTTAAACTTGTGCACCAAGCTAGGTTATATTGGGGAAACGTTGAGAGACTCACTAGACAGTGAGGTGATGTGCCCATAGTGACCTGGCGAGCTATGAAACTTAGGCTTAGGGAGAAATACCTTCCTATGTCCTACCACCAAAGACTCCTAGATCAATGGTAAAGACTTACTCAAGGATATAGGAGTGTCGCAAAGTACATAGCGAAGTTTGACGAATTCGTTATGAGGTGCAATGTTGATGAATCTGAGTCGGTGACCTTGTCTAGATTTAGAGCCGGGCTGAGGAAAGAAATTCAAAGAGAATTGTTCATGCGAGAGGTACATGACCTAGAATTGGCCTATTAGATAGCTAGGGATGCTAAGAGATTTCATAGAGGACCAGTCTATCGTAGGCCCGAAGCCCCTAGGACTAGTGCACCTTACCAGCAGTCAGGATCCAATTAGCCTAGATTCAACCGACCCAATCCTAATGTGCCTGTGACCCGAAGAGATGACAAGGGAAAAACACCTGAGACCCAAAGAACTCCAAACGCCTATTTCAAGTGTAACAAAGTGGGTCACTATTCTAGCAGCTGTCCCAATAGAGCCCTACACATAGGGGAAGTAGAAGAGGAAGTCATAGAATCCCAAGGTGAATTTGAGGAGGAAGTATACCAGGCAGATGAGAACTTGGCTGAAGAGTATAAGGAAGAGGAAGTCCTGGTAGATCAAGTCTGATAGGAGTGGTTAGGTGTATTCTCACCCAGGCTAAAACCCAAGAAGATTGGCGTAAGACTAGCATCCTACAGACATTCATTAAGATAGGTGAGAAAGTATGCAAAGTCATTTTAGATAGCGGTAGCTGTGTCAATGCCATATCTACCAACATAGTAAGAACCCTAGGATTGCCCACCATACCCCACCCCAATCCCTATAAGGTATCCTGGATAGACTCAACCATGATTTCCATTAAGTCTAGGTGCCTAGTAACCATTCAGTTCCAATCTTATCTAGAGAAAGTATGGTGTGATGTACTTCCAATGGGAGTAAGTAGTATAATCCTAGGCCGACCATGGTTGTACGATCTTGATGTAACACTCTATGGTCGTTCTAATTCGTGCTCGTTTACTCATAATGGAAAGAAGATCGTAATCCATTCTTCTCCACCTAAGAACCCCATTAAGAGAGGATCAAGCCAATTGAGTGATAAGAAAAAAGGGATAAACGTGATCACTGCTAAAGAAATGGAGCAAGAAATTAGCAATGGATCACCTGTTTGGATTTTGACCATTAAGGATCATCAAGAACCTCTTTCAAAAGAACAACCTCCAGAAGTCAGTGACGTGCTAGAGGAGTTCAAAGACGTGTTCCCCGATGACTTACCCGACCAACTCCCACCTCTTAGGGATATACAACATGCGATAGATTTAGTCCCCGGAGCAACCCTACCGAACCTTCCCCATTATAGAATGAACCCTACCGAGCACCAAGAATTACAACGACAAGTAGGAGAACTCCTAAAGAAAGGATTCATTAGGGAAAGTTTGAGTCATGCGCAGTCCCAACCTTACTTACCCCTAAGAAGGATGGCACATGGAGAATGTGTGTTGATAGTCATGCCATAAATAAAATCACGGTGAAGTATAGGTTTCCCATTCCCCGCTTGGATGATATGTTAGATATGATGACCGATGCAACTATATTTTCTAAGATTGACCTAAAGAGCGGCTATCACCAAGTTAGGATCAGACCAGGGGATGAATGGAAGACTGCCTTTAAAACTAAGGACGGGTTATTTGAATGGGTAGTCATGCCTTTTGGATTATCAAACGCCCCTAGCACTTTTATGCGAATCATGAATCAAGTCCTACGGGCCTTTATTGGAAAATTTGTTGTCGTTTACTTTGACGACATACTTATCTATAGTAGGACTAGAGAAGATCATCAACAACATCTGAGGCAGGTTTGTTTAGCACTTAGGAAAGATAACCTCTATGCCAACCTAAAGAAATGTGCTTTCATGACTACTAGAATTATCTTCCTAGGATTTGTTGTGACCCCTGAAGGAGTATCCACTAACCCTGAGAAGGTTAAGGCAATTGTAGAGTGGCCAACACCCAATAATATTCACGAAGTAAGAAGTTTTCATGGCCTCGCTATGTTTTATCAAAGATTTATTAGAGGGTTTAGCACTATAGTTGCTCCTATCACGGATTGTATTAGGAAGGACCAATTTGAATGGACGAAGTCAGCTGATAAGGCCTTCCTTCACATCAAAGATAAGATGAACCACGCACCAGTCTTAAGGCTACTCGATTTTTCTAAGGTCTTTGAAGTAGCATGCGATGCTTCGGGAGTAGGGATTGGTGGAGTTCTGAGTCAAGAAAACCATCCCGTAGCATTCATTATGAGAAATTGAATGAAGCCAGGAAGAAATACTCCATATATGATCGGGAGCTTTATGCGGTAGTGCAAGCATTAAGGTATTGGAGGCATTATCTCCTACCGCAAGAATTTGTTTTATTTTCAGACCATGAAGCCCTTAGGTTTTTGAGTTCCCAAAAGAAACTAAACCCTAGGCATGCCAAATGGGTAGAATACATCCAATCCTATACTTTTGTCCTAAAACATCAATCGGGAACTGACAATAAGGTAGCTGATGCCCTAAGTCGTAGAACGTTACTTTTATCTTCAGTCAGTACTGAAGTCATAGGTTTTGAAAGACTTAAGGAGCAGTACGAAACCTGTCCAGATTTTGGTGAAATTTATCAGGTTTTGCGTCAAGGACCATCTAGTGTTCATAGTGACTATACCCTTCTAGATGGTTATCTTTTTAGAGAGAATAGGTTTTGCATCCCAAGAACCTCCTTAAGAGATTTTTTAGTTTGGGAGATACATGCGAGAGGTTTGGCTGGCCACTTCGGACGAAACAAGATTATCTTGGCTGTTGAGGAACAATTTTACTGGCCAGGCCTTAAGAAACAAGTAGCAAACCTTGTAGCCTGATGTAGGACATGTGCTGTTGCAAAGCAGCAAAAGAAGAATACCGGGCTATACACTCTATTACCTGTACCTGAGTGTCCATAGCAGGATCTAAGCATGGACTTTGTTCTAGGATTATCCAAGACCATTCGAAAACATGATTCAATCTTTGTGGTGGTCGACCGGTTTTCAAAAATGGCCCATTTCATACCTTGCTCCCAAACTTTCGATGCCTCTAGGATAGCCAAACTCTTTCTTGATCAAGTAGTCAGACTCCACGGGTTACCAAAAACCATAGTTTCTGATAGGGATGTCCGCTTCACAAGTTACTTCTGGAAAACCCTTTGGCACCTATTAGGAACCAGACTAAAATTCTCCACAGCCTACCATCCCCAGACTGATGGACAAACCGAGGTTGTAAATAGAAGTCTATGGAACTTGCTGAGATGCCTAGTGGGAGAAAGTCTAGGGAACTGGGATTTGTTATTGCCACGTGCTGAGTTCGCTTACAACAGTTTGGTCAATAGATCTACGGGCAAAAGTCCCTTTGAGATAGTCCATGGTTACAAGCCTAGGAAGCCTTTAGATCTAATCCCACTACCTATTCACACACGAGTCTCTGAGTCTGCTGAGTCTTTTGCACAGCATGTCACAAATCTGCATAAAGAAATCAGTAATAAGATCAACCTGAGCAATGAAACTTACAAACACTTAGCTGACTCACATAAGAGGGCTAAAGAATTCTGTGAAGGAGATTATGCGATGATTAGGCTCAATCCTGAACGGTTCTCCTCTGGAACCATAAAGAAGCTGCATGCCCGCGGAGCGGGACCTTTCATGATCTTAAAGAAAATAGGGCCTAATGCGTATGTTTTGGAACTTCCACCTGATATGGGTATCAGTACAACCTTTAATGTTTCAGACCTAGTAGAATACAAAGAACCAGTACTAATACCTATTGAGCCTTTTGGGCCAGAAACTTTCATTGAGAGTGAACATATTTTCGAGTGTCCACCACCAACCCTACCTGAGCGGAGAGAGAGGATTGAGAGAATCCTGGATGACAAGACCATTCCTACAAGGAATAAGCACTATCAGCGATACCTGGTTCAATGGAAAGGTCGACCTGAGTCTGACAACTCTTGGATTACTCGAGAGGACCTACAAAGACTTAACCCTGACTTGTTCGAGCATTACCAGGGCAAAACTGAACCATACTCGACTGGGTCGAGTTCTGCCCACCCCAGGAGAATTGGTGTGGACACCAGAAGCAGAAGCAGAATAAAATCCCGCTCAAATAAGGTTAACCTGATTCCACTTTGGATCGAAGATCACTAGGTTAAATTTTTCTTGTAAAGGGCAATTTACTTTCAAGAGTCCTGTAATTACTTAGTTTCAATTTCATGAATCTTGTAATTATGTCCAATCGAGTCCTGTAATTATGTCCTGTCTCAATCTGGGTTCAAATAAGAACTCAATTAGAGTTCCATTAGGTTTATTTAAATCAAGTCCAAGCTACTTCAAGTTGAGGTTCACCAAACCACTTGGAGCTTCCAAATCAAGACCTTGGTCTACCAAGCTGGAATTCCACATCATCATGCCAACAAAGTAGCCACCAGGGATGCCACATCATCAGCCACGTCACCTTCAAATGGGCGCCTAAAGGGGAGATCGACCAAGCATTTTAAATTCAAAGAAATCGGCCAATCTCCATGAATTTCTCCTTATCCCATGTAACAAGGCCCCATATCCTCCAACCTCCCTTGTAATCCTCCACAATTTGGGGAGAATCTCCATGAATTTCTCCTTATCCCATGTAACAAGGTGTCATATCCTCCAACCTCCCTTGTAATCCTCCATAATTTGGGGAGTTTTCAAATTTAAAAGTTTTGTAAGGCTATTAAAAAGCCTTGGATGCCCCATTGTAAAAGGGATTTGATTTTTGGAGATTAATGAAAGTTGAAGTTGAATTGAAGTTTTATGTTTTGAGTGATTGTTCTAAGCCCCTCTTCCACACCAAACTATTCTCTCTTCCAAGCATCCAACGCCCAAGTCAAGAAAAAGGCCTTGGAGTCGGCCAAGCCATCTCAAATCTCTTTCTTTGCTCACAAATTTTCCATCCCTTCCATATGCATGCCTTTCTTCTTCCTTAACTCTTTTCTTTATGTGCAGGGTCCTTCGAGGTTTTCGAGTTGCAAGCAGGGTATTCCTTGACAAGGAACCAACAAGCTGAAGCCCAAGTCCAGGGTTCTGATCTTTGTTATCCAAGGTTCTTCAGTTCTGAGCATTGGTAGTTTCAAGGTATGAATCAAAAGAAGGTTGGAAAGCTCATCACGGTAAGTCCACAATCATTAGCCCCTATTATCTAGATCTTCTTCCTTCTTAATTTAGGATTGTGTTAAATCAAGTAAAAGTTCCATTTCTTATAATCCTTAAGTCTTATTATGATGAGTACAATGCTAGTGTAATTAGGTTTCATTGCTCTACAAACCATACTCAAAACATTATTCATATGCTTGCCATATCAGTTCTTGGTGATCCCATGAAAACCAAGTTGGGTTTGTTTGGTGATCCTGTTTAAAACCAAAGGGTGTTGGGTTTTCTTTGGTTATCCCGTTAAAAGCAAAGTGTAGAGATTTTGGATTGTGATCCTGTAAAACAATCCTACTGTATTCGGGTATGAATATAGTGAAAATCACAAGTGATATCTTGGGTAGTGGATGTAGGAGCTGGGTTGCTCCGAACCACTATAAATCTTATATGTTTGTGTTGTGCTTCTTCATTCTTATTTAGCTTCTGTAAATTATTATTCTGCCATAGCACCTAACACTTTAAAAGGATATTTCAATTGCACATTATCTGTTTAAGTTTTTCAATTTCCTAATTCACCCCCTCTTAGGTAGCCACCTGGGCAACACCGTGGCATCTTCCGGACTAAACTCTGGGATGTTGTGCGGAACTGGGTTCCGGGCTTCCATCCAGATTGAACTCCAGGTTGTTATGTCAGAATTGGGTTCTGGGCTTTCATCCAGACTGGACTCCTGGATTTCATGCCGGAACTGGGTTCCATGGCATCTTCTAGACTGAACTCCAGGATTTCATTCCTGAACTGGTTTTCGTGGAATCTTCTGGACTGAACTATAGAATTTTATGCCGGAACTGGGTTTCGAGCTTCCATCCGGACTGAACTCCGGGCTGTTGTACCGAACTGGGTTCCAGGCTTTCATCCGAACTGGACTCCATGATTTCATTCCAGAACTAGGTTCCATGGCATCTTCCGGACTGAACTCCAGGATTTTGTGCTGATACTGGGTTCCGGGCTTCCATCCGGACTGAACTCTAGGCTGTTGTGTCGGAATTGGGTTCCTGGCTTTCATCCGGACTGGGCTCCAGGATTTTGTGCTGGAACTGGTCCGGGCTTCCATCCAGACAAGGCTCCATTGCATGGAGGAGCAGGAGGACCGTTGCACGAAAGCATAGGACTCCACCACATGGGAGGAAGAAGCTCTGTTGCATGGGAGCAGAGCAGAGGACTCCTTTGAATGGGAGAAGAGAACTCCATTGGGAAGTGCCTGGTGTTTGATAAGACCACGAGCATGATACTATGATTAGACCCTTTTTCCTTCTCTTCTCTTCTTCTTCCTTTTCTTTTCCCCTTTTTTCTTTTCTTTTTTTTTTTTAGAACCTGTGTGGCCAGCCACCCATTGCATTAGCATGGGTTTGAACATTCCGCGCCTTATCTTACCGGGGGTAACAATGTCCCCTTCAGGCTCGGTCGGAACCTTTCCTCGAGACCACTCCCTAGAATCCCGAGAGAGGAGGGAAGCTTCCGCGCCCCATCCACATGCCCCCAATCTGCCCCCCGGGGGTAGAGGATGAAGGTGGCTACTGTTGTCCACCTATTGAGGAGCTTTGAACTGCCCCCCTTCCTGGCACGCCAATCTATTATCACCTGGATCATCGTGGCTGTAGCTCCAGCATGTCTGGTCCCTCCTGCTAGACACTCGTCCTCTAGCCTCGTGAATCAACTCCCTCCATTGGGCGGACCTACAAAATAGGAGAGACCTGGACTGGGGATTCCGACGAGGATACTTCGATGATCAAGTCAGTGGGATGATCGAGGGGAACAGAAGACCTCTCAGGTAGAGAGCTTGGGGAACTCTCTACTTCTAGAGGGTGATAAGAATGGGAGATAAATGGAAGATAATGTAGGACTCAAGAGGTCTGTCAACTCTTTTACCTCCCCTTACCTTTTCATGCTGGCCTTATGTAGATGAGCGACTCTTGTTGTTCAAGGAGGCGTGTTCTTCTTGGCATAGGCCTGTGAGACTTCTGCAAGCCTGGGAGGCTAGGATAGGTTGGTGAACCTTCTTCTTCTGGATGGTTCAGGAGGTTGGTGAAGGGGCACAGTGCCTCGAATGGGGCACCCCTTCCTGATTGGTATAAAAGGTGGTCTAGGAGGCTTTAATATAGCCCTCTTTTGTAGGTGGCATGCTCAGTCTGGCAGGGATGGTGATTTTATGTGTCGGGGCTGCCATCCAGGCTTCCTCGTACCTGCACTTTGAGAAGCATACCTGGGATGGAGTCAGTCGGAACGTGGCATGCGGGTCGAGTTGAGACGGGTAGAGGCTCTCCATGCACACGGCTAAAGATGCATGGTGCAAGGTTCCTCATGAATGCAAATCGAGGTGCACGGGTAAGCAGTCTCCTTATATGCACTGATCGAGGCACATCACCTCTTCATGCGAGCGGAGTAGGGCATGCGGAACCCCACTATGGCATAGCAATGGGCATTCATGGAGCTGGAGTTGGGGTTGGATCTGGACTCCACACGGGCGGAGTCGACCAGAGCTGGCAGATGCAGAGCTAGAGACGGGCTTGCCGAGGTGCTAGACCGAGGTGCAAAGCCCCGCCGGGCTAAACCAGACAGGGGCTCGAAAGTGCAGGACTGGGTGGAGTCCTGCCAGGCTGAGTCGAACCGGGGGGCGGGAGTGCCGGGCCTGCACAGGTGCACCGGACTAGCACAGGCATGCCGGACTGGCGCTGGGATGCGCCACAGGGCGAAGGCAACCCGGACGAATCTGGGAGGTCACAAGGCTGGAGCGAGCGCTCCTGGATGGAGGCGGGCTTACTGAGGTTCTGGATCGAGGGCACGGAGCTTCGGGCGGTGCCGGAGAAGACTGAGCTAAAGCAGACAGAGCCGAACCAGGCACGAAAGTGCTAGACTGGCACAGGCAGAGTCAACCGTCTGCTTGCCGGGCTTAGCCAGACCTAGGGTGCTGGCGCAGGGACGGAGCTGGGGCTACCGCGAGCAGAAGGACTTTGCACGGGGCAGGAGCGAGTGGGGCACAGGTCGTGTCGCGGGTGGAAGAGCTCCACATGGGCGGAATAGGGACAGCCTTAGGCATGCCGGATCGCTGGCGTGCCACTAGCAGAGCTGGACCGTGGGCGTGCCGCGGGCGAAAGAGCTGGACTATGGGCGGAAGAGCTCCATGCGGGCAGAAGTACTCCACACGGGTGGAGCATAGGCAACCTTGGGCATGCCGGACAGTGGGCATGCCGCGGGCGGAGCAGGACCATGGGCATGCCACGGGCAGAAGAGCTCCATGCGGGCGGAGCAGGGGTAGCCTCAGGCATGCCTGCATGCTGCGAGCATGTCGAGTTGGACTGGAGCCTGCGGGCGGAGCCGTTGGTGGAGCACGCAGACGGAAGGACTCCGTGCAGGCGTGCCGAGCTGGACCCTACGTGGGTTTAGCCTTGCCGCTAGAGTCATACTACTCCCCCAACATGCCGAGCTGGACTGGCACGGGCTGAGGTTTCGAGGTGAATGACCAAGGTGGGGCCGAGATGCTGAGGTGCACGACCGAGGTGGGGCCGAGGTGCTGAGGTGCATGATCGAGGTAGGTTCGAGGTGCTGAGGTGCATGACCGAGGTGGGGCCAAGGTGTCGAGCTGAACTAAACTGCCATGAAGCTGGACTTTGTGCATGGTCAAAGTGAGGCCGAGGTGGTGAAGTACTTGGCCGAGGTGGGGCCAAGGTGCCAACCTGGCCGATCTCCTCATAGAACAAGCAGACACACTGTCTTCTTTGGATGAGAGACTTGGGGATAATTATGAAGCATGTGGCCATGTCAGCCACCAAGGAGGATGCCGTGTCAGGGCCGAATGGATTTTTTTACTACTGTAACACATGTCACCTGTGGTCTGAATTAAAACTCTTATAATCTCATAATGACACCACCATGTCATAACAAGCCTGTGTAAAATGAATCAAGAGTAATTAAGTTTGAAATAGGATTGTGACACCCTAATTTAGGATTCATGACGTCCTACTTCAGTATTATGATACCCTATATATTTTTATGCAGGGATGGTTTACATTTTTTATAATAGTTATTTAGAATTTATTGTTTAACTTACATTTAGGTTTTACTTATATTTTAGGTGATCTTGCAATAGTTCAGCTACTTAGAGTGAAGGCTTTACAACTGTTTAGAAACTATTCCAAGCCAGCAATGTACATTGAAAAAGTGTGGAACATGGGTTTTCTAGTCTTCATTTAGAAATCATTTGGAAGACTCCATTCGGTGCATTCATCGACATGCAGCCATTCATAGTCAATGGATAACTCCTAGCTAAAATTATTAGATGTTACAAAGGAGGTGACAAGTTTATTTTTTATGGCAAGGAACTTACATTCAGCATTGAAGGTTGGCCCTAATTTTGGGTTTGCCATGCCATGGAAATAAGATTGCAATGAAAGATCAAGATAAAAGGGAAGGTTATTTCAAAGATTTGGTAGGGAATTAAATCTTCAGAATAAGGGACTAGAGAAGTTGATAACGTAACATCATTCATCAAATATACAAGAGGATGTCAAGGACACCGTAAGACTTTGGATCGCCTACATGTTTGAACTATTCTTGTCTCCAAAGTTAAATCAAGCTTGCCCAAGATATATCATCCCTTGGATGATTTATTTTAGCTGGGACAAATATACTAGACTTCCGTAATAAAGAAGTTGACTGTTATGGCTCTCCCAGATGTTGCTTGTTGCTTGAGACCTAAGGAGCCAGTCCAAACCAAGAGAAGTGATAAGGTTAGGGGTAGCCAACCCTATATGGATGTTCAGCTGCTCTAGTAGTAAGGATCATTAATATGTAGCAAAAGTATAATTACATTTATTTTAAATCTTCCATATTTTTAAAATATATGATTATTATGTATAGGTTTGGTTCCTCAAGCATAGCATTTCAAGAGTCCCAGCACATCCAAATAAGCTACCTAGGCTGTTAAAGTGGTACGACAGCTAGGTGAAAACATAGAATGTTTAGCTTGTGAACTTGCAACCTCATAAGTTGGTAAGATAATCCATTATTTCATAAATATAATGAACAATATATCATTATCATTAATATAAAGTTATTTTGTTATGGTTCTTGGCTTGTAGATGGAGGGAGCTATTGAGCCTATTACAACGAAATGGTGGCTTAACTCTAAAAAAATAGTAGCATTCTTGAAACCCGAAAAAAGTTGTGCAAGATATACACACTTTAAGAATGAAGTAGAAGATAGAAAGAAGAGACTTGCCATAGTTGAAACCTCCTTAGTTCATTGGTAAAAAAAGATAGCAATGCCAACAAAGAAGGGCACAAAGGGGCAGAGGGAGATGATATTGAGGATGAGGTGGAAGTCATGAGCACGATCAACCTATGATGGAGGAAAAAGTTTATGACACCCCTGTGACTGAGGTTGAGCATAGGATAGATGAAAAATTGAAAGACACCCCTGAGTGAGGATGTTGAAAGGGAAAAAAAAATCTCTGGTTCCTTCACTTATCAAGAGGGTGAAAAACCAACCTAGACTGTGGAAGGCCTCATAAATGATAGTAGATTCTGCTTTTGAAATAGGCCAACCCAAAAAAAAAAGATGAAGATAGTGGGGATATCTCAACCTGATGAATCAAATTTGAATCTTCAATTTGAAGATAATGAAAATTTGATCATAACTTTTTTGAGTTATATATTTTTTTATTATGTATGCTACTTTATGGTCGAAAATATAGAATATCTTTTATGTTTATTAATTTTAGAGAGGTCATCCACACCAATAATTTTGGAGGCACTATCACAAGAAAAATATTTTCGATCTGGTAAACAATGACATGATAGTTGATGATGTAAGTAATGGAGTATTACTTTATTTTGTTCTTATTCTTTATATATGTTATGATATATTTTTTAATAATTCTTATATTGATTTTCAAAATTATATGAAATCATGTTACTTATAATTAATCTGTTTATATTGCATTGCCAGATAATTGATGCCAAGCAAGAGTTCATTAGAAATAACTGGATAGAGCATCCAGATAGAATCATAAGTATATAATTGCACCTGTAATGACCTCCGGCATGTGCTTGACATCAATATCACCATTTCAAGAACTTGCTGGATAGCCGGGACTATGATATTTGATGGAGTCAGTGATCAAGATAATAAGGAATTTTAGTTTCTGTTCACCATCATCAACTCAGACAATTTCTACTGGTACCTGGTTGCAGTTGACATGTAAATAAGGGAATTGATGCATCTGAATTCAATAAAATACAATTTCAAGTACAAAGTGAATTCATATAAGTGACACAAGATACTTGGGCTAATGTTTTATATATTCTGTGACAATGCTGAGATGAAGAATTGGTCAATGCAAGAGATTTATGAATGCCATTTCTAACCTACAAGATCACTAAAGTACGGATTGTATTACTTGAAGTACATAGAATTCCTTGCTCACAGAGATAAGCCTGATAGTCGGGATTTTACAGAAAAAGATATAACTATGTACCGACACCAGTTAGTAGCAAGATTATTGAGAGAGAGCCTAAATCAGAAGATTGATATTGTTATTAAAATTTAGCATGTAAAAGCAAATTTTGTTTAATGGACTTGTTCTCTTCAATTCATGTACTTCTATAATATGTTATAGAAATTTGTAAGTCATTTTCTCATTACATGAAGTTTTTATATTTTTGATGTTATGTTTACTTTCATAATGTCAAATTTTTTTGTTGATGTGATGATGACATAAAGGAATATTATGTTTCTTGATAAAGTGTCGTAGTTTTAAAACTTGAATATTGTAATACTATTTTGGGTTATTTGATTAATCTTATAGCATCCGTGGTATTTTTTGATACTATGGGAGTCATAAACTACGACATCAACAACATGTATTATAGGTACAAGTTGTTACAAACTTTTATTTTATATTTTGTACATGGATGTCATAGTTTTTTAACTAGGATATCGTAGTTTTTGAACTTGGATGTTGTAATACTGTTTCAGGATATTTGATTAATCTTATAGAACTTGTGACAATTTTTGATACTTTAGGAGTCAAAATCCAAGTCACGAAAGACATGTATTATAGGTAGAAGGGATTAGAAACTTTTATTTTATATTTTCTACATGGATGTCATAATTTTTTAACTAGGATATTGTAATTTTAAAACTAGGATGTCATAACACTATTTTGGCTAATTTAAGTAATCTTCTAGCATCCGTGATATTTTTTGATACTCTAGAAGTCATAAACGAAGCCACCAATGACATATATTACAGGTAGAAGTGGTTACAAACTTTTATTTTATATTTTGTGTATGGATGTCATAGTTTTTTAACTAGGATATCAAAGTTTTTGAACTTGGATATCGTAATTTTTGAACTTGGATATAGTAATACTATTTCAAAATATTTGATTAATCTTATAGCACCCGTGATAATTTTTGATACTTTGGAAGTCATAAGCCAAGCCACAGAAGACATGTATTATATATAGAAGGGGTTAAAAAATTTTATTTTATGTCTTTTACATGAGTGTCACAGTTTTTTAACTAGGATATCGTAGTTTTTGAACTGGGATGTCGTAACACTGTTTTAGCCAATTTGAATAATCTTCTAGCATCCATGGTATTTTTTGATACTCTGGGAGTCATAAATGAAGCCACCGATGACATGTATTATAGGTAGAAGTGGTTACAAGCTTTTATTTTACACTTTACACATGGGTGTCGTAGTTTTTTAACTAGGATATCATAGTTTTTGAACTTGAATATCATAGTTTTTGAACTTAGATATTATAATACTATTTTGGGATATTTGATTAATCTTATAGCACCCGTGATAATTTTTGATACTCTAGGAGTCATAAACCAAGCCACGGAAGATATGTATTATAGGTAGAAGGGGTTAGAAACTTTTATTTTATATTTTTTGCATGGGTATCATAGTTTTTTAACTAGGATGTTGTAGTTTTTATACTGGAGTGTCATAATACTATTTCGACCATTTTAAGTAATTTTATAGCATCCAAGGCAATTTTATGACACTATGAAAGTCATTCAGAACATGGATGATGGGAAATCCTATTAGAAGGAGTTATTTACTTTACTTTCCTATTTCATGCTAGGGTATTCTAATTTATAAATGGATGTCATCCATTATATCAAGGGATGTCATAATTCTGTTATCTTTATTTTAGTTTTTGGGCACTTAAAGTAGTACTAAAATTTATATTTAAAATAAACAAATTCAATCACATATTAAATACATCCTGTTTTAAATTTCTCTATGATGTGGCATAACCCCTGACATGGATCCCATGATGGCGACAACTGGCGACCGCATGGGTGGAAAGTGCCATTTGGATGCAGCACCCAAATGGAGACCCAAAGGCAAGCCCTCCGTCCAAGATTAGCTCCTGGTCGGGGTCATGCTTATAAGGCGGGCCCTCTGTCTGAGGTCAGCTCCCTACCGGGGTCGAGCTCATGCTTGCCAAAGGTGAACCCTTTGTTCGAGGTCAGCTCCTAGCCAGGGTCATGCTCATAAGGCAAGCCCTCCATCTAAGATCATCTCCTACTAGGGTCGTGATCATGCTTTCCAAGGGCGAGCCCTCCGTCCAAGGTTAGCTCCCAGCCAGGGTCGTGCTCATAAGGTGAGCCCTCTATCTGAGGTTAGCTCCCGACTGGGATCATGCTCATGCATTCCAAGGGTGAGCCCTCCATCGAGGTCATCTCCCAATCGAGGTCGTGCTCATAAGGCGAGCCCTCCATCTGAGGTCAGCTCTCGACTGGGGTCATGCTCATGCTTTCCAAGGTCGAACCCTTCATCCAAGGTCATCTCCCAACCAGGGTCAAGCTCATAAGGCGAGCCCTCCATCTGAGGTCAGCTCCTGGTCGAGGTCATGCTCATTCTTTCCAAGGGCGAGCCCTCCATCTAAGGTCAGCGCCCAGCCAGGGTCGTGCTCATAAGGGAACCCTCTGTCTGAGGTCAGCTCCCAACCGAGGTCATGCTAATGCTTTCCAAGGGTGAGCCCTCCATTCGCAGTTAGCTCCCAGCCGCGGTCGTGCTCATGAGGCAAGCCCTCTGTTTGAGGTCAACTCCCGGCTGGAGTTGTGCATATGCTTTCCAAGGATGAGCCTTCCATCTGAGGTTAGCTCCCAGCTAGGATCATGCTCATAAGGCGAGCCCTCCATTTGAGGCTAGCTCCTGGTCGGGGATATGCTCATGCTTTTCGAAGGCAACCCCCCGCATTCGGGGTCAAGCACCCAGTCGAGGTCATGCTCCTGCTTCCAAAGTTAGGCTCCCTAGATCGAGCTCTCCCCCTCCTCCTGTCGAGATTGGAGTTCCTCTATAGTAGAAAGAGAGAGGATCAGCAGAGGTACAGACTGTGACATGGAAGCTCCTAGCTACCAGCAACCTCTAAGAAGGGGTGCATGCCCTACCGAAAACTCAAACTCTATAGCATGCCATCCGTACGTTCTATGCAATGCATGCCCGCCAGGCTCCACACCTTGTGGCGCATCGCCATGTCAATAACCATGCAACAGGGGGCTCTGACCCTTATGACACGAAACCTAAACCTCCTCCAAGTGGAGTATTCCATTAAGGCCACAGGCCCTACACACTCCGACAGTCTCTCCTGGAATAGAAACACTCCACCATGGCTCGGGGCTCAGTGGCACGGTGCCCGCCCCTCCCACAGGAAATTGTACCACCAGAGGGACAAGATTTATACTATACTAGCGATCACCCCCTAATAGAAGGATCTCCTTCAAAAGACCGGTCCGATAGGAAGGAGGCTGTAGATTAAGAAAAACCCCTCCAGAAAGGGATATCATGAAAGGGACATCTCAATGAAGCCCTAAGCTTGGTCTGGGCCACTCCTACTCATATAAAAATAGAAGAAAGGATCCCCGAGAGGGAGAGGGAGGCAACTGGTAAGATTCAGAGAGTAAACAGGTAGGGAACAAGCCAAGAGACCTCCCAGCTCTCTGATCTCCACTCAACCCTGTCTTTCCATTACTTACATCTCATCTTTCACCCTCTACCTGGAGAGTCCCAAGCTCTCTGGCTCAGAGATTCTGTTTCCTTTGATCGTCCCAACTAACTTGATTGTCGAAGTGTCCTCGCCAAAATTTCCAGCTCGGATCTCCTCTTTTTTGTAGGCCATGCCAGAAGAGGATCGAGCACCCAATGGAAGCTCGATGAGTCCATGCCATATCAGTGCTACCAGCCATGACGATCTTGGCGGAAATAGATTGGCATGCCAATAAGGGGACAGAACACCTGTGACTATGGGAAGTCCAATAGTGAGTCCCCCACCACCAGCAAGCATCTGCAGAAGCCCACGGCTCTGTGGTCACAACATGCATGCATGAGGCTTCTGCCAGCTGGGTAGGGGGCCCCCTCATCGTGGCAACCTATAGAGCCCTGAGGGGGAGTTCCCCTATCCACCACCACCATCTCTAGTGGACTCCTAGATCACTGCACAAGCCCATCAAGTCCATGCCCTAGCTATAGTGCACCAGCTTCATCAGAGACACCAATCCCTGGTAACATAGTAGCAGCCCGGGATGCCGGTGACCCATGCCACTGATCCCCATACCAGCCTATGATTCTTCTAGGAAAGGTTGTTACATGCGGCCTCCCACCCACGGGGAGACCACTTGGCAGTCGAAAAAAAGTAGCATGATGGCCGGACCGGCTGGGAGATCCGCTCCCCGATCTCTGACCATGGTGCATACTCGCACCAATGGCACCGGCATGGCTGGGAGCTTGGGCAAGAGTTCCCCCACTTTGCACATCTTTCACCCCTCATAACCTCCGCTGAGGGATCCACAAATGAGGCCATCTGCCATCAGGTGGAAAGGAACCTCGAAGAGTAGGAGTGGAAACTAACTAACATCTCCCACCGGTTTACAGAGATACAAGGCTCCCCCAGTGAGCCCATGGGTTACGACACCTATCCTCTTTTCTCCCGTAGAGTCCAAGAGGAACCAATCCCCAACCGATTCTGCATGCCCCAGGTTGACCCCTACAATGGGACAACTAACCCCCTGGACCACCTAGAAAGCTACAAGGCCCTTAATAGAGCCACCGATGCTCTCTTCTGCATTGCCTTCCCAGCTACCATCCCGAAGGTTACTCGAGCTTGATTCTCCACACTCGAGTTAGAAAGCATTGACTTCTTCACCCAGTTGGAGAAAAAGTTCATGGCACACTTTGATGCATGCAGAAAGGTGCCACATGAAGCTGATAGCCTTCTCTCGATCCACCAGTAGGACCAAGATCCCCTCCAGGACTATGTATCCCAGTTTAATTTTGCCACCCTAGAGATATACCACCTCAACAAGCCAATCGCCATGCTGGCCCTGAAGAGGGGGCTGCGGACCTCCCACTTCACCTACTCCCTTGATAAGGAGCCTCCAAAGACTTACTCGAAGCTCCTCCTTCGGGCCCACAAGTATATCCATGCGGAGGAGGTTGACCACACCAGAAGGAAGCTGGACAGGAGGTCGCTGAAAAGGCAAGCCAATGGGGAAGCATCCGCTCCCCCAACCCAGAAGATGGCACCGGTCCCGCGATCGGGGTCGAGATCCAGGGTCAACCCCACTAAAGGAGAGAAGTTCACTCCTCTCCTCTCCTCTCGATCAAAGATCATGATGGAGATCGAGGGCTAGTGCTTCTTGCATCGACCTCCCCTACTGAGGCCATCTGCTGGATATGGCAGGTCCCAATACTACTGCTTCCACCGGGACCATGGCCATGATATTAAGGAATGCCACCGCCTAAAGAGTAAGATAGAAGACCTGATTAAGCATAGCTACCTCGGGAAGTACGTAGAGGGAGAAGCTCCCCTAGCAGCCCAGAACGAAGATTCCCGATCGCTCACCATCGATAACCGGCCCACAGAGAAGCCGGTCGGGATGATCTCCTGGGGGGCAGGGAGAACCCCAAACAGGGCTAAGGAAAAGAGGAGAATGATGATGTACTCCTCTATGAGGGAGAAGGGTTGACTAGGATAGATAACCCAAATAATGACATTGTTTTCATTAAAATGATGATAGCAAAATATCCTGTAAAAAGAATTATGGTGGACAGTGGAAGCTCTGCTGACATCCTTTATTATGATGCTTTTGCAAGGATGAACTTGTGTCCACTAACCAAATAATGCCGGTGTTCACGCCCCTAGTGGGCTTCACCAAAGATTCGATTGGAGTTGAGGGAGAGATTACACTCTGAATAATCGCCATGACTCCATCTCAGTAAAGTACTATGCTGACAACATTTATCATTGTGAGGCTTCCCTCACCTTACAATGCAATCCTGGGGCATCCCGGACTCAATCTACTCGATGCCACCATCTCCACCAGGCAACTCATTCAGTTCCCAACCCCATGAGGGACTGGAGAAATGATAGGGTCCTGCCAACCAATTCAACACTACCTGCAGATCGTTCTAGGACCACGAGGGGTCAGCCCGAGCCCAGCCATTAACCAACCAAATCCGATGGAACTAGAGTCGAAGGGTAGACCAGTTGAGCCCTTGCTATCCTTCCCCTTGGGAGAAGATCTCCTGAAGACTGTGCAGGTGGGAGCCCTGCTGCCTGAAGAAGAGAAATTCCATCTGCTTAGTTTCCTATGGGCCAATGCGGACATCTTCACTTGGATCGCTGCAGACATTCCTAGCATCCCTCAGATGTAATCACCCACAGGCTGAATGTTGACCCAAACTGTCACCCTTCTAGTAGAAGAAGAGGAATTTTGCCCTAGAGTGGCAGAAGGCAATCAACGAGAAAGTTAAGAAGCTCCTCGCTATAGGCTTCATCCATGAGGTATGATATCCTGACTAGCTTGCTAATGTGGTGATGGTCAGGAAAGCTTCCAGAAAGTGGATGATTTGTGTAGATTACACCGACCTCAACCAGGCATTCCTAAAGGATAGCTTCCCGCTTCCTAAGATTGACCAGCTAGTAGGCACAACCTCGGGCCACAAGTTCCTCAGCTTCATGGATGCATTCTCTGGATACAACCAGATCTGTATGCAATGAAAAGATGAGGAGAACACAGCATTTATGATTGACAGTGGTACATACTACTACAAGATGATGTCATTTGGTCTTAAGAATGCAAGGGTCATGTACCAGTGCCTGGTCAGCAAGGTCTTCAAAGACCAGATTGACCGTAACATGTAAGTTTATATGGATGACATGCTTGTTATGAGCGGCTTAGAGTCGGACCATGTTGTTGACCTTGGCAAAGGCCTTCGACAACCTCTGCCTCTACTAGATGAAGCTAAACCCTGCCAAATGCATATTTGGCATCATGACAAGAAAGTCCCTGATATTTATGGTCATCTAGAGGGGAACAGACCCCAATCCTAAGAAGATCCAGATGACCACCGACATGAGACATCTTATCTCCAAGAAGGAGGTTCAGTAATTGAGCAGATGCATCACGACATTAAGCTATTTCATCTCGTATTCTGCCAAGCGCTACCAGCCATTCTTCAAGATGTTACGCAAGATGCATGGCATCACTTGGATGGAGGAGTGCTGGGAGGCATTCGAGGGGCTGAAGCTCCTTGCTTCCCTACCGTTGCTGTCCAGGTCGAAGCTGGGGGAAGAGCTCCTCTTGTACCTAGCGGTCTCACCTGAAGCAATCAGCTCCGTGCTAGTCCGCACTAATAAGGATGGCTCCCGGAAGTCTACTACAACATAAGCTGCTTTGTGATGCAGAAACCAGGTACACCCGATCCAAAAAAATCATTTTTGCACTAATAGTGTCTGCACAGCTTCTCAGGCCCTACTACTAGGCATACCCGATGGCAGACCTCACTAATCAGCCTCTGAGGGCTGTCCTAAACCACCCCAATACTTCAGATGCCTAGCTAAGTGGGTGGTGAAGCTCAATGAGTTTGATATCACCTACCACCCGCGACCAGTGCAAAAGACCTAGATCCTTATCGATTTCCTCGTGAAATGTACCTAGGTGCATGAGGACCAAGAGGAGGTGGACCAGCAAGTTGAGCCCAGGCCAGACCCAACCCCAAGAATGGCGACGTGGATCCTCCATGTTGATGGTGCATCCAATATTGGAGGAAGTGGAGTCGATCTCATCCTTGCCAACTCCGATGGAGTCATCATAGAATATGCATTGCGCTTCCTCTTCAAGGCGACCAATAATCAAGCTGAGTATAAGGCACTCCTCACGGGATTGAAGGTGTCCCACGAGCTGGGTGTAAAGTGCTTGAAGGTCTTCATAGATTCACAGCTCGTCATAGGATAGGTCTCCAGTAAGTTTGAAGCTCAAGATCCCATGATGGCGAAGTATCTAGACAAGATATGCTCGTACACAGTTGTTGACTATGATCTTATTTTTGATGAATGATAAAATACTTAAGTATATTTGAGTACTAATATGTGTTAAAAGTATTTATTAGATTCAGATACTCAAGATTGAAAAGCTTGTCATTTAGTTAAAGAAGCCATGTATTTTCAAGTTATAAGAACTTTGGAACATGAGGAAGATCTTGAAGAGCTCAAAATTCTAATTTTGACAAGTTTCAGCACTGGCACACTCAAGTGTCGACTCACAAGTCGACTCACAGATCGACTCAAGACCTGAGACCAAGAAAAAGACAGAACGGGCTGATTTCTGAATTTTTGCCATGAGCTGACTCAAGTGTCAATACTTAAATATCGACTCATGGAAAGTGTCAACACTTAAGTATCGACTCATGAAGAAATTCAAGTGTTGACAATTAGAGTGACGGCTTGTTTTTTCTGAAGTGAAGAACTTTCCAAACTTGTTTCTAATGGCTAGTTTTTTCTCTCCAATAGTCATAAACAATAATTTTAGGTTTGGAGAGCTATTTAAACATTACCAAACTTAAGGGAAAGTGATTCTTTGAATTGATTGAAAAATTCTTTGATCATCCAATTAAATATATCTTAAGGATCCGACATTTATGACAGAGTTGAGCCTTCAAGCTTCAAATATCAAGAGAGCTTCCAAGTCCACATTTCAAGCAATCAATTAAGGCTTCAACAACTTGGAGACAAGCTTCTTCAATATATCAAAGAGCTTCAAAGAGATATTTGCTTTATTTTAGAAAGCTTTCATTTTTATTCTTACATTTATACTTGTGCTTAAATTATTTTATTGAGGTTGTTGGTAAGCCTTTATGAAAATCAATGGAGGTTTTTGATTAGCCTTTGTATAAAAACCAACAAGGTTGTTGGTGAGCCCATAAAATTAACAAGGTTGTTGGTGAGCCCACAAAACCAATAAGGTTTTTGGTTAGCCTGGAAAACCAAAGGGATTTTGACTTGTGAGCCCGGTGAGAAAAAGTTGGGTTTTGATTAGTGAGCCCAAAAAACTAATCGACTATAATCTTGGTGATTATAGTGAAATTTCCAAGAAAAACTTGGAGAGTAGATGTAGGTGCCTTGGAGTGTACCGAACCACTATATATTCTTGTGTTTGTGATTGCTCTTATTTATTGCTTATTTACTCTTGCATTTACTTATTAATTCCATTGCATATTTTTATTAAGCACACAAACACTTTGACAAAACATAAGCACCTGATTTGAATTGGCACTGTTGCCTAGGTGGCTTCCTAAGAGGGGAGTGAATTGGGATTATAAAAATTTTTGGCAAGTATGTGCAATTTAAAATCCTTTTGGTGTTGTGGTGCAATATGTAATGTGGAAGTAATTAAGTAAATGCAATACGGTAAAATAAGCACAAACACAAGAAAATTTAGAGTGGTTTGGAGCAACCGGCTCCTACGTCCACTATCCAAGGACCACTTGGGATTTCCACTATATCCCCCCATCAGAATATAGTTGGATTGTTTTACCTGGCTCACAATCTAAACCTATACACTTTGGTTTTATCGGGATCATCAAAGAAAACCCAACTCCCTTTGGTTTTAAACAGGATTACCAAAGAAACCCTAAAGTTGGTTTTAAACCAGGATCACCAAGAACCCAACTTTGGTTTTCAAAGATTCACCTAAAAACCTTTAACCCTCTCTTAAGACACAGCCCCTTGCTATTCTTAGAGAGAAAACAAAGATATATCAAAAATATAAAGCAACTACATAACAAACCGAGTTTGTTTAAATGTTGCTGATGAAGATTAAGATGAAGCCTAGCCTTGAATGCTCTTTTAATGCTCTTCAAGCTGCTTTTTTACTTCTTCAAAGAGTGGATTCAATGATGAAGAGAAGTTGGTGGAGCTTTGAATCTTATCTTGAATACTCTTGAAGTGGGTTGGTGAAGGACTTGAAGACTTTTCAAATTCTCAAGATAAATCAATGAACAATCCCTCAAAAAAAATTGTTTAATCCATCAAAAATACTCTCTTTTATAGTTGTCCATGAGATATAATTGTTATAGGGCCTAGGGAATCGAGAAAGAGCTGTTGGAGATCATTTGGAGTTCAAAATCAACTTTCAGCAACTAGCTATTAGAGTGCAGAAAATGATCACTCGAGTCGGCTCGAGGTCCACGAGTCAGCTTGAAGCCTCAGACAGCCCAAACCAAAAATTCTGTACGAGTCGGCTCTTGAAATTGGAGTCGGCTCAAACCTTCAATCAATACAAATCCATATTTTTCTTGAGTCGGCTCTTCAAGGCAGACTCGGCTCGAAGTCTCAGTCACCGACAAACATAACTCTGGACGAGTCGGCTCTTCTGGGCTCGAGTCGGCTCGAGATCTTAGACTTTAAAAATATGTGTTCTTCAATGAGTCGGCTCTTGGGGCTTGAGTCAGCTAGAGGTACTGAAACTCTGAAATTTTTTATGCCATGCCAGAAGGAGTCGGCTCTTGATCCATGAGTCAGCTCTTGCAAAAATTTCTTTTAAAGCTTCAAACTTCTCCAAAATTCTTCAAAATGTGAATCCAACAAGAGCTAGTCTACTTACTCTTATTTTTACAATTTTATAGCCCTTTAACAAAATTACATAGTTGAAGAATTAGGGTTTTACAACTTGAAGTGCAAAAGAGTCTATACAATATTGGATTACCTATCAACCAATTTGGAAACCAATTAAACTTAAGATAAACATTCTCTTACAAAAACTTCCCATGTAATTGAAAGAATTAGTAACACATACATGCTCAATGTTTTGTGATCATCAAAATCATTCCAGGGGTCAATAATCTCTCCCTTTTTGATGATGACAAATACTGGGCATGAACATGATTTAAAACACCTTACAAGTACTATGCATCATATTCACATGTATCAAAGAATATTTAACATAGTATGTATCAAGCCAAATTGAGTATCAAACTGTTAAATTGAAAAGTATCAACACAATGTATCAAAATGTATCATATGTGTCATCCATGTACTAAGTATCGAAAACTTCACAAAATTAATTTGTATTTGAAGTGAGTTTAATGAAAACTTAACACAAGCTCCCCCTTACTGATGTAATAATATTTTCTTCATATTTGCTTTCATATTCACACTTTCATGCATATTCATTTTTATATTTTCTTTCATACACATTCATTCACATTTTCATGCACACTCTTCTCTCCTTTCTCCCTTCTCCTCCTTTTTGTCATCGACAAAAAGTATATAAAAAGGAGAACATTAATTCACAAATTAAGTCATTCAAAAAGATATATATATATATATATATATGAAAAGTGTCAATACAAGAGTGATACAATACAGAAGTGCCTTGGCATGACAAAAGTAGTATCACAAACAACAAACATGCTAAACATAAAGTCCTAAAACATCAAAATGAAGGACTAGGGTCATCATCACTAAGCTCTTCCTCACTAGAGGAACTGACCTCTAAAATACCAGGAACATGCTTGAATTTAGGGAACCTAGGCCTAAGGTCCCTAAGTCTGGTCCTAACAGGAGTAGTAGTCTTAGAGGTTCTAGGTTTAGCTTTAGCTTAAGGCTTAGAAGAAATCATAATAGGAGTAGGTCGAGCAATAGGAGGATCAACAGATAAGGCAAGCATGCTGGTAGTAGACAGAATCTCTGTTGCTAGAGTGTCTCCAACATCAGAACTCAGAACCTCAGTACCAGTCCCAGCCTCAGCAAGAGTAGTAGCTGAAGGAATGTTAGTGAAGTGTACTGCCTCTCCCTGTCCATAATCTATGCCAATGTCTGGTGCTGCTGCAGAAAGAGTAGGTGTAGAGTGACTGGCTACTGTAATCTGCTGAAGAATAGTCAGAATGTCCTGAAATCCCTGATGCATCTCTGACTGAAGTGCAGATATCCTGGCATCAGTCTCTGATCTCCCTCTCTTAAGACTAGAGATCTCATCCAGTATGGGCTATAGTCTATCATCATCACCTGATCCAACAGTAGTCGATCCTCTGACAGGTGATCGAGGTGTAGAAGGAGCTGGCTCTGAAGGTCCAGCCTCGTCAGTATTTGGCTCCACCTCAGCATCTTGTCCTTGTGCTGCCTGATCATCCTCTCCTGAATCATCATCAGAATGTGTCACTGGAAGTCCTGAACTCTTCCTAATCCAGTGACCCTCAGCCTATAAGAATCCCATCCTGGTCAAAGATTTTAGGTTGTATTTGTCTGTATGAACTAATGGTCTGCTGTCCTCTCCAGACAAATTAACATGGGCATCCTGAAATAGTAGTGTAAAAACCATACCATACGGAAGACATGCTCGTGCCCTACGAGCAGCTTCCCTCATCTGAGACAACATAATGAAAGGTAAATTAAGGGCCTCCCCCTCAACTAAATATATCATAAAGACTAGGTCTCTCTCGCTCACCAGTCGATCTCCCAATCTGAGGTAGAAAGATGCGACTAATGATGTTATGTAGCAACCTCATCTCCAATGAGAGTTGGTTGGCTCTAACATGTATCACACCAGTCACATTAGTCCTCTCAAGTATAATTCTCAGTGTTTTCTATTTGTCCTTCAATACTAAATAACTTTCTCCCTCTTTAGGTATTTGAAGAACATTAGATAATTTTTGCTCACTGATCTTAATGTGTTTCCCCTTCATAGTAGATTCAATATGAAAAGCACCCAAAGACATATTCTCGAAAAACTGTCTAACAAGATTAGGATATGTAGGAAGATTAAGCATGCAAAAATCCTTCCAACCTTGTCTAACTAACCAATCACCAATTTTCAAGCTCTCTTGTTCTAGAAATGAGAAATCAATGCATCGACTTGGGGTTACTTGCCTATTTCCCATCGAAATTACGTGCCTTGGAGCTTCTTGTTCCTTTTCATGCTCTTCTGGTTGTTCCTCTGACGGATTTGAAGTATCAAGGCTCTATTTGGTCTTCCTTTCCTCTGCCACTGACCGAACAACCTTCCTAGCTTTCTTTGACATGGCTTTCCTAGGAGCCATCTAGGTTAGATTAGGGTTTTGGAAGGGTGTAGAGGTGTTCTAGGAGCTTTTCTCAGGTTAGGGAAAGGAAATGGGTTAGGGAAATAAGAAGGGTGGAAAGAAATATCAAATTTAAACTTATGATGCCCTATTTAAAAAGCATCGGCCCAAATCTTGAGTTGGCTTGCTGAAAGAGCAGGTGGCTCGAGTCGGCTCAAGCCCAAATCTAGGTCAAAACTTGAAAAATGACAAAATAAATTTCTATCAGTTTCTTACTACTAAAGGAGGTTGTCATAAGCTCTAGAAGGAATTTTGAAATGTCTAGATAATTTTCCTTATTTTCTGAAAAGTTAGGTCAAAACTTTCAGAATGGGTCACACAGGCCTAATTCACCTCTAATCTTTTCAAATCTATCTCAACTAAGGGATTTAGTAAAAATATCAGCAAGTTGATCTTCAGTAGGCACAAATTCTAATTCAACAACATTATTTAAAACATGATCTCGAATGAAATGATGTCTAATTTCTATATGCCTAGTTCGAGAATGCTGAATTGGATTTCTAGATAAATTAATAGCATTAGTGTTATCATATTTAATAGAAATTTTAGATTGGACAACACCATAATCTTCTAGTTGTTGCTTGATCCACAACACTTGTGCATAACAGCTCCCCGTAACCACATATTCTGTCTCAGAAGTAGATAGTGCTACAGAGTTCTGTTTACGATAATGCCATGAAATCAAGTTGACACCTAGAAATTGATAAGTGCCACTTGTGCTTTTTCTATCAATTTTACAGCCTCCATATTCAGCATCAGAATAACTAATCAGTTTTAAAGATGAATGCTTAGAATACCATAATCCTAGATTGCATGTGCCTTTAAGATACTTAATGATTCTTTTAATAGCTATGATGTATGACTCTTTTGGATTAGATTGAAAACATGCACTCATACAAACACTAAATAAAATATTAGGTCTACTAGTGATTAAATAAAGTAAAGAACCAATCATACTTCTATACAGTTTTTGATCAATATTTGTGCCATTTTCATCTTTATCAAGTCTACATGCAGGATTCATGGATGTTCCAATTTTTTTGCTTGATTCTATGCCAAACTTTTTGATAATTTTTTTAATATATTTGGCCTGGTTGATCAGGATACCTTCCTTTGATTATTTGATCTGAAGCCCGAGGAAGTAACTCAGCTCACCCATCAAACTCATTTCGAATTCATCCTGCATTAATTTAGCAAAGTCTTGACACAAAGATTCATCACTAGATCCAAATATTATATCATCAACATAAATTTGAACAACTTAAATATCATTATCTTTTCTTTGAATAAACATGGTAGTATCAACACTACCTCTTACAAAATCATTTCCAATTAAAAACTTACTTAATCTATCATACCAGGCTCTAGGTGCCTGTTTAAGACCATACAAAGCTTTATTCAATTTAGAAACATGATTTGGAAATGTGTGATCAATAAAACCTGGTAGTTGTTCGATAAAAACTTTTTCAGATAAAAAATCAATTAAAAATGCACTCTTTACATCCATTTGAAATAATTTGAAATTCATAAAGCATGCATATGCTAGTAGTAATCTAATAGCCTCTAGCCTAGCTACTGGTGCATAGGTCTCATTAAAATCTATTCCCTCTTCTTGATTATAATCTTGAGCAACCAGTCTAGCCTTATTCCTAATTACATTACCTTGCTCATCAAGTTTATTTCTATAAACCCATCTAGTGCCTATAACTGGATAGTCATTAGGTCTTTCTACTAGAGTCCAAACATTATTTCTCCTAAATTGTTTTAACTCATCATGCATAGCTAACATCCAATTAGGATCAGTTTCAGCTTCTTCTATAGTGTGAGGTTCTATATAAAAAACAAAAGCAATCAAGTCATGTGCATCCCTATGTGCAGCTCTAGTTTTAACACCTTGAGATGGATCTCCTATAATTAGTCTTTTGGGATGTGAGTGTACATACCTCCATTCTTTGGGTATATCATCATGATTTTTGCTTACCACTTCTTCATGTTGTTCACTTGTTTATTTGTCTTTGAGAGTCAAATCCTTTAGTCTATGTTCTAGTGTACCTGCATCATCATCAGCACGATCTTCTTTTCTAGAAGAAATAATGTTAGATTCATTGAAAATAACATATATTGATTCTTCCACAGTCAAAGTTCTTTTGTTGAAAACTTGGTAGGCTTTACTATTTAAAGAATATCTAAGAAAAATAGCCTCATCGGATTTTGCATCAAATTTATCAAGATTATCTTTACCATTATTAACAACAAAATATTTATAGCCAAAAATATGAAAATAATTGATATTAGGCTTTCTATTGTTCCACAGTTCATAGGAGGTTTTTCTAATGATAGGTCTAATTAAAACTCTGTTCAAAATATAGTAAGCGGTATTTACAGCTTCTACCCAAAAGTATTTTAGAAGATTTTCTTCACAAAGCTTTGTTCTGGACATCTCTTCCAAAGTTCGATTCTTTCTTTCTACAATACCATTTTGCTATAGTGTTCTAGGAGCTGAGAAGTTATGGTATATACTGTGCTTTATGCAAAAGTGATCAAAATGTTAATTTTCAAATTCACTACCATGATCACTACAAATAGAACAAAAAGATTTTTTAGATTTGAAACTCTTTTAAAAAACTTTTTGAATACTTTAAAAGTCTCATCTTTGTGTGCAATGAACAAAACCCATGTATATCTTGAAAAATCATTACAATCACAAGGCCATACTTCATACCACCTAGGCTTGTTATCCTAGTAGATCTAAATAGGTCTATGTGAAGTAGCTCTAAGGGTCTAGTAGTAGAAATCATATTTTTGGATTTAAAACTCTCCCTCACTTGTTTTCCTAATTGACAAGCATCGCAAACATAATCAAAATTTACTTTGAACTTTCGCAAACCTTTAACTAAATTTTTTAAAATAAGTTTTGCTATAGTGTCCATCCTAACATGTCCAAGTCGTCTATGCTATAGTAAACTTGATTCCTTGCTCTTGTCATTCATTGCTATAAGACTTGTATTGCTTGACATAGCCAAATCATTAAGATCTACTACATAAATATTACCGAGTCTATGTCCAATGAACTTTGTACTAGAGTCAAGTAGATCAACTACTATACACATTGAAGACTTGAAGAAAACATTAAAACCAATATCATAAAGCTAACTAATACTCAAAAGATTATGCTTTAACTTTTCTACAAGTAATACATTCTCAATAAATGTAGAAGGAGTAATTTTGATTTTACCAATACCAATTTTAACAATACCGATTATCCTTTCTTTGCGATTATCACCAAAGGTTACCATTCCACCATCTTTTTGTTCTAGGATGAAGAATTGATCAATGTCACCCGTCATGTATCTTGAACAGCCGCTATGAAGGTACAATCTTTTCTTTATATTTATGGCTGCAAGACATACCTGCAAAATAATCAGGTAATAGATTTAGGTACTCAAGCTTTCTTTGGTCTTTGCAAGTTAGTAGAATTGGTTCCTTTTGGAACCCAAATTTTCTTGATTTTTTTCTTGCCATTATATTTCAAATGACACTCAAATGCTTTATGACCAACATTATTGCAAGCATAGCATGCAATTCTTGGCTTTGAATAAAAGGTATATGATGATGCAAATTTAGGTCTATATTATTTTGAAGTAATAAACTTAGGAGCATATGATGTTGATATAGAAAATTTATCTGAAATTGAACCTTTGTAATCAATTCCAAACTTATTATTTATTTCTCTTTGATCTTTCTAAATCAGTTCAAGTTTATTTGAGCTTAAGGTCAATTTTTCAACCAGTGGTTTAAGCTTTTGAACTTTCTTTTTCAAATCATCATTTTTATTTTGCAAACTTTTGTTTTTCTCAAGAAGCTCTTCTTTTTCAAATTAAGTAGTCTTAAGTCTTTCACAAACTAGACTTAATTCCCTTTGTAAAATCTTATTTCTTTCACCAATTTTATTTTTATCCTTTTCAATCATATCACAATGGTTTTTCAAATTTTTCATTTTCAAACCAGCCTTTTTATATTCTACTAATAATTCACAAAAATCATTATGAAACTCATCATATGTAAATTTTAAATTAAGTTCAGAAGTAGTTACCTCATCCTCCAAACCCATAAGGCAGATCTGAGCAGTTTTTGTTGTTTCTCCATCCTCTTTAGTGGATGTAGATTCGTCACTATCACTCCATGCTATAAACATTGCCTTCTTCTTCTTTCTCTTGATCATCTTTTTCTTAATTTCTGGACAGTCAGGGCATATATGACCCGATTTCTTACACTCATAGCAGATTGGAATTTGATCTTTATCCTTGTCCTTCTCCTTTTCTTTATCCTTTTCTCTTTCTTTTCCAAAATCTCTTTTTCTAAATTGCTTCCTCCATCTGTTTGTTCTTCTTCTGCCCATAAACTTTTTAAATTTTCTCATTACAAGGGCTGTCTCATCATTTTCAAGATCATCATCATCAGATGAATCTAAATCTTCATTTGTCTTCTTCAGTAGCTTTAAATACTATAGCTTTCTTTCTTTTAGAATCTTCACCAATTCTTTGTTGCATGGCTAGCTCATGTGTAATTAATGTCTAAGCAACTCATCTAGTGGTAAGGTATTCAGGTCCTTTGCCTCTTGAATCGCTATTACTTTAGCTTCCCATTTATCTGGCAAGGATCTCAAAACTTTTTGAACTAGATCAGCATTAGTATAAGTCCTACCAAGACTTTTAAGACCATTGATAATGTCAGTAAAACATGTATACATAGCAGATATAGTTTCACTAGGATCCATTTTAAATAATTCATAGTTGTGCACAAGAAGATTGATTTTTGAAGTTTTAACTTGTGATGTGCCTTCATGTGTAATTTCAAGCTTATCACAAATTTCTTTAGCAGAATTACAAGTCAAAATTCTATTAAACTCATTTGGGTCCAAAGCACAATAAAGCAAATTCATAGCTTTGGCATTCAACTCAGCTAATTTTACATCATTTTTGTCCCATTCTTCTTCCGGTTTGGGAACCTCAATATCATTGAAAATAACAGTGGGTGTGTGAGGTCCTTTCAAAATAATTTTGCATAAATGAAAATCTATGGCTTGAATGTATATTTTTGTCCTCTCCTTCCAATATATATAATTGGTTCCAGTGAAAAGTGGAGGTCAATTTGTGGATTAGCCTTCGGCTAAAGAGGTGCTCCTGGGATGTGCCATCTATCTTTACTCTAAGTAATTTTCAGAGACCCTGCCATGATACCACTTATTATCCAGGTGGCTTCCTAAGAGGGGGGTGAATTGGGATTATAAAAACTTTGACAAGTATGTGCAATTTAAAATTCTTTTGGTGTTGTGGTGCAATATGCAATATGAAAACAATTAAGTAAATATAATAAGGTAAAATAAGCATAAACACAAATATAAGAAAATTTAGAGTGGTTCGGAGAAACCGGCTCATACGTCCACTACCCAAGGATCACTTAGGATTTTCACTATATCCCCCAACCGAAATACAGTCAGATTATTTTATCAGGCTCATAATTCAAACCTATATACTTTGGTTTTATTGAGATCACCAAAGAAAATCAAACTCCCTTTGGTTTTAAACAGGATCACCAAAGAAACCCTACACTTGGTTTTATACTGGGATCACCAAGAACCCAACTTAGGTTTTCACAAGGTTCACCTAAAAACCTTTAACCCTCTCTTAAGACACAGCCCCTTGCTATTCTTAGAGAGAAAATAAAGAAATGTCAAAAATATAAAGCAACTACACAACAAACCGAGTTTGTTTAAATGTTGCCGATGAAGATCAAGATGAAGCCTAGCCTTGAATAATCTTTTAATGCTCTTCAAGCTACTTCTTTACTTCTTCAAAGAGTGGATTCAATGATGAAGAGAAGTTGGTGGAGCTTTGAATCCTATCTTGAATGCTCTTGAAGTGGGTTGGTGAAGGACTTAAAGACTTTTCAAATTCTCAAGATAAATCAATGAATAATCCTTCAAAAAAAATTGTTTAATCCATCAAAAATACTCCCTTTTATAGTTTTCCATGAGATATAACTGTTGTAGGGCCTAGGAAATCAAGAAAGAGCTGTTGGAGACCATTTGGAGTTCAAAATCAACTTTCAGCAACTAATCGTTAAAGTGCAGAAAACGGTCACTCGCGTCAGCTCGAGGTCCACGAGTCGGCTCGAACTCTGAAACATCCCAAACAAAAAATTCCGTGCGAGTTGGCTCTTGAAACTAGAGTCAGCTCGAACCTTCAATCAGTACAAATCCATATTTTCCTTGAGTCGGCTCTTCAAGGTAGAGTCGGCTCAAAGTCTCAGTCACCAACAAACATAACTCTAGACGAGTCGGCTCTTCTGGGCTTGAGTTGGCTCGAGATCTCAAACTTCAAAAATATGTGTTCTTCAGTGAGTCGGCTCTTGGGGCTTGAGTCGACTCGAGGTACTGAAACTCTGAAATTTTTTGTGTCGTGCCAGAAGGAGTCGTCTTTTGATCCATGAGTCGGCTCTTGCAAAAACTTCTTTCAAAACTTCAAACTTCTCCAAAATTCTTCAAAATATGAATCCAACAAGAGCTAGTCTACTTACTCTTATTTTTATAATTTTATAGTCCTTTTACAAAATTACATAGTTAAAGAATTAGAGCTTTTACAACTTGAAGTGCAAAAGACTCTATACAATGTTGGATTACCTTTCAACCAATTTGAAAACAAATTAAAGTAAAGATAAATATTTTCCTGTAAAAACTTCTCAAGTAATTGAAAGAATTAGTAACACATACATGCTCTAATATTTTGTGATCATCAAAATCATTCCAGGGGTCAACAGGCACATACTTAAATTTTTTAAAAAACTCAATTCACCCCCCCTCTTAGGTTGCATCATCACTGGGCAACAATTGGTATCAGAGCCTAAAACCCAAAATCATTGATATCTAAACTTGGTGCTTTGCAAAGAATTCAATGGTTTTGAGTTAAAAAGATCATGGTAGCCTTAGAAGGTGCTTGTTTTGCTATAGGACATGCAACTAATAGACCACCATTTTTCAATGGTACTAATTATACTTTTTGAAAAACTCGCATGTACATCTATATTCAATCTATTAGTTATTATCCTTGGAAAGTTATAGTTAATGGTCCTTATATTTCTTCCATTTTGGTTAATGGCATTTTTATTCAAAAGCTCGAAGAGGATTGGAATGAATATAACATTAAGCAATCTGAAATTAATGCTAAAGAAATGAACTTGCTTTATTGTGCATTGGACTCTAATGAATTCAATAAGATATCCACATGCACATCGATGAAGGAGATATGGGACACTTGAAATTACTCATGAAGGTACTCTTCAAGTAAAAAGTACTAAAATTAATATGCTTATTCATTCTTTTGAAATATTTAAAATGCTGCATTATGAATCTATATCTAATATGTATACTAGATTTATGACTATTGTTAATGAATTGAAAAGTCTTGGCAAAGTCTATACTAATGCTGATTTAGTTAATAAAATTCTTAGATCTTTGCCAATATCATGGGATCCAAAAGTAACGACGATCCAAGAAGCCAAAGATATTGATATCCTGCCTTTGGAGGAGCTTATTGGTTCATTTATGATCCATGAGTTGAGTTTATGGTACAAAGAAGTGGTTGCTGATCAAGAGAAGAAAAAGATAATAGTTCTTAAGGCCAAAAAGAAATTCAAGGCAATGATGGCAACTTGGAGCGATAGTGAAGATTCTAGTTTGGAGGAAGAACAAGAAGTTGTCAATCTTTGATTCATGGCAAATAAGGAAGAGGTATGTTCTGAAAAGGAATATGAGTTTACCTTGATGAATTATATGATGTGTTTAATGATCTTGTGCATAAATACAAATTGCTAAAGATTGAGCACAAGAAATTAAAAAGGCATGTTGACTCTTTTTCTCTTGAAAATACCAATCTTGCCAATAAAAACTATGATTTAAAAGCCAAGATTGATGTTTTGAAAAATAAAAAGAATATTTTTTCTAAAGAAAAAAAATTTTGAAAAAAGAAAATGTTAATTTGAAAGATTTATGCAATAAGTTTTCAAATGAAAAAAATGATTTATTCAATGAATTAGAAATTTTAAGAGGACCCAAGATTTTTGTCTCAAATGATGAGCTTATAAAGAAAAACAAAGATCTTGAGTTGGAAAACAAGAGTTTCTTTGCTCCTATATCTTCAAAGATTACTTGTGATAATTTAGGACGTAAAGCTTATATTTAAAAATTAAGAAAGGTTTGTGTTCCAAAAGGAACCATAATTATTAACCCTAAAGGATCTAAGAAAGTTTGGATACCAAAATTATCCGCGGCCAAAAGAAAGGAAAATAATTAAATAGTGGCTGTACAAGATAACATAAAGAAGTGGACAAGCTACATTTTTGAACAAATGATAAAGGAAGGATTATCCATATTGATAAATTCTAAACATCTTCTTCCATATGGAAAATGTAATTGAAATAAAACTTGTTATATATTTATCTTTTTATTGAATATTTGATAAATATTGCAGTTAATTATTCTCATGTTATCAGTCATTTTGAAAAGTATTTTAATTATTTAATTAGAATCAAGTTCAGACTTATAGTCAGTGGTTGTAATCACGATCTTATTGATTTTTCATGCACTCATGATTAAACATGTGATTATAAGACTTTCACTTGATTTCAGTTAATATATCTTTTAATGATTTCAAGTGAAATATAATGATTTCTTGTTCATATGGTTTTCATGAAATATATTTAATTTTATATTCATGCTTAAGTTAGAAATCATTTAGAACAAGGATAGACTGGTAGTTAAGGGTTATATTTAAGAAGAAGGTTTTTATATTGATAAATCCTTGCTCTAGTAGCTAGACTTGGTACTAGATTACTTCTAGCATTTGTATGGATATCAAATCATGTCAAATAGATTCAAAATCATGCTAAAAATTTTTAAATGATCAATCTCTTGTTTTTTCAAGATAATGTATATCTTGAAAATTCAAATCTTTAATTTTAGACTTAGTATATATGTCTGAAATTATGATGCTTGTGCATTCTTATTTTATTCCTCAAATGAATGCATATTTTTAAGGAAAAATAACTTTTAGGAGGAGCATCCAAAGATTTGTTGTTATTATATATATATGATGCTTTCAATGTTTTCTTGATATCATGCTTTACTTATATTGCTCTGATACTCCTCCTTAATATCAAATCTATTTTCCTTAAGGAGAGTTACATTCAAATGCTATCAAGAATCTTCAAAAAAAGGGAGAAATTAAATTACTTCATGTATTTGGAATCAAAGTCATAGGATCTAGAGTCATAGGAACTAGAGTCATAGGATTTGGAATCAGATCTATAGGTTGCGGATCTCCTAGGTTCAGTTCTATGGGTTATGGGTTCAAAGGATCTGGGTTCATAGGATCTGGATTCAGGGTGTGGGGCTCTCCTAGGGTTTGGAGGTGTGGGACATGGTAACTCAAGTTTCGGTCTGATATGGGGCTTAGGGGTTTTCCTTAGATTTCCTTATCGGTTCCCTACCTGGTCAAACTTATTGGTTACGTGGTCAAGCCTATTGGTTATTTGGTTATTCGATGGGTCAATTGGTCAAATCTATGATTTATTTGGGTAGTCGATTGGTTCATCTGGATGGTCAATTGGGCATTCAGCTGGTTTTGGGATTGGATCAGTTGGGTGGTCAATTGGGCAAACTAGTCATTCATGGTCTTCATGAAGTTCTCGAAGTGGGACTCCATGGTTGAGTTGGGTTGGGGTTTGACTGGTTGTACTGGGTTCCTAACCTAGTGTGATGGGGACATCGACTAGCCTAGAATCTAAAGTAGCCCAGTTCAAACCTGAAGCCCAGCCCAACCCAGCCCAAGACCTGAAGCCAACCCAACCCAGAAGCCAGCCTAGAACCTAAAGCCAACCCAGCCCAAACCCTGGGGCCCAAGATCCTGGAGTCAATGAGTACACATTCCGGTACAACACAAATCTCGAAGTACATAAACCTCGGAGCAGGATAAATATAATATTTTATTTCTATGGATGTACGAGGGATTGGGGTATCTTGAAATTTTAGGATTAGTTTCCGTATGATTTTTTAGAATTTATTTTGTCATTATTTTAAGATTTATCTTGTTTTTAGGATTTAGGTGGATTAGTTTAATTTTAATAGTTTGAATGTTTAGGGTTGAGTTGAGGTATCAGGATATCGGATATCTTAGAGTAGGCTATTTATTGTTTTCCCAATCAAATAAAAAAAAAATTATCATGTTGAATTATTGAAAAAAAAAATTTTGCTTCATTTCTCTGGGTAGGGAGATCGTTGTTTCTCCGGGTAGGAGAAGGGCCCTTCCGGGTAGGAGAAGGGTGCCTCAATCTTTGTCCCTTCCGGGTACGAGAAGGGTGAGAGGCATGTACTTTGTTTTTTTTTCCTTCCGAGATCTTCCTTTCCATCTTCCCTCTTCATCTCTTCTCTATTTTAACTCCTGAACATAGATCCCACCGAAGACATCTTCGTCCACTATTTCTCATTGAAGCCCCATCTCTACCTAAGACCGAGCCAACCAATCGAAGAAACCAAGCCGCCAAGCCCCTTCGGTCTTATATCGTAGCATCCCTGGATCCATTCTTCATCTCCCCTGGGAGTCCTCACTCTGCCACCGCTGATCACCGATCGACGTTCACCACTCCAATGATCATGGTCACCATTGTGGCTGCCATCCATCCCTCCGATGTCACCGATCCGGAGGATCCATGACACGAAATGATTCGCACCACCATCTCCCTGCCACCGTGGCTTCATGCATCCGCTGCCATGTCCTCCTTGCCCGAAGCCGACGATGAGTCACCTTTGCCCACCATCGGCACCTGCCATCGCTAGATCCCCTTGCAGCTGCGATGCCTCACCGCCATGCCCCATCTCCCAGACGAAGTCCGGCTGCCCGTCGGCTCTGCTTGCAACCGGGGTCACCCACAACCGTAGGACCATGCTGCCTTTCTTCCATTGTGGCATCCCTTCTCTGGTGAAGGTTTCCTAGAGGACATTGATGAGAACCCACCATATCAGCCCATTCCGAGACCATCGCTGCTCTGCAGCCATCTCTGCCCGATCCGCATGATGTCGCTAGCCACCGGAACCCCATCCAACCGGCCATATTCTTCCCGTGCCACCTCCGTTCTCTGCCCAGCATCAACGCTGGTGAGCCCCTCCGTGAGCCTCCCCTGTCTCTGGCTTTCGTTCATGGGAAAGAAGCATCCCGCACGAACGTGAAAGCAAGGGAGGGGGTATACTGCACGCTTCTTAAAGCAAGACGCCTTCCCTTTGCCGACTTCTTTTCTTGCACAGTTCTCAAAGTGAAGCCAGCTTCCCAATGCCGACTTCAAGATTAGGAAATAAAGAAAAAAAGGTGAAAAAAATAAAAAGAAAATGAAAGAAATAAATATGAAAAAAAGGTTTATTTGAATAAAAAAATTGGGAAAAATAATTTGGGCATGTTTGACCTAGCCTAAAGGTCATTTCCTAGAGACCAATGGTCCGATTTCCTAGAATAAATATTGATCTGGGCCTGCTCTCCATCATAGTGGTCATGCAATCACTCAATCAAGGTGGTATGATGCAGTAAAGCACACAAAGGTTAACACGTGCTAGGGTTTGCTAGACCTAGAGCCAAAACCTAATGAGTTAACTCAACTTACACTCAACACAGCACCTAATCCTCCCACTGGCCAGGTAGAGGTGGGGTGGTGGGAGGCTCTCCCTGTCTGTGACAGGGTCCTAATTAAAAACCACCAGTCTACTTAGGATATTTGCCTCTGGACCTCTAGCCTTAGACACCAGCTTTCAGTAATAGGTGATGGGTTGGGTGCATTAGTTTCCTCGCTAGACTTGGACCCGACCTGTTGGTGTCCCTAAAACTATTAGGTTGCTAGTTAATTTTAATTAAGGCTTGGGTTTTGATGCTGGGTGGTTGTTTTGGGCCCAAGACAGGTAATGAAATCCTGTCCTGATCTGACAGAGTAAAATTGCCCTTAAGATTAGTTTAATGATATGATGCACAATAAATGAACCCTAATGCAATCTAGTAACAAAACAGAAAAAAAAAATGTCTCTTTTTATGAGGTGGCAACTTAAATTTGAGTTGATTAAGTTATCAAACAAAATTGGCTTGGGTGAAGTGGGTTTTGGTAATTGATTAGGTTTGGTTTAGTCAAGTATGCAGGAATCACAGAAACTAGAATTATGGGTCTATTTGGATGCAAAAATTAACATGGTTTTTAATGCATAAAAATTCTAAAAACTTTTGAGAATATAGAATGACATGTGGGGATGATTCCTACCAAATTCCATGCAAATAAAAAATAGTATGATGATGCAAAACCTAGGGTTTCTACCTAGGTGCAGGAAAACACAGAATTCTAGTTAGGGTTTCTATGATGCAGATTTTAATTATTTCTTTTTGACCTGTAAAAATTAACAAAAAATGCTGAGAAAGTAGAGGACTCAACCAAGAAGACGTGATGCAAATTTCAAAGAAAAACAATATGCCTAAGTTGATGAAACATATCTAAACTCGGACCCTTAATGCAGATGATAGGATGCAGATTTTTGTTAGGATTTTATTTTTACTATTTTTTGTTTATTTTTGGATCTGAAAAATTCTTAATAAATAAAAAGAAAACATAGGACATAACTGTGGCTATTTATCATGCAAATCAGGAAAAATTAAAATTTTTTGACAGGGGAAACAGTCCTATGTTTTGAGTGGTTATGCAAAAAATAGCATACAAAAATCTAGACTATGATGCAAGAATATGCACTAATCCTGCTCTGATACCAAAATTGATGAGGGACAGGATTTTAATATGATGCAGGATGATATGCAAGGGATGAAGATGAAGAAAATTAGATTAAAGCAAACAAATATTTTTGGATTATTTTTTATAGCTTTATTCCTGAAACTAGACAAGACTAGGTTAGGGTTATCGTGTATCAATTAGGATCCTACCCACATGCTAGATCTATTAAAAAGAAAAGAAAATCAGGATCTTAGGTCTAAGAAGGCCTATTAGGAGCATGTTCAACTTCAAGAAATCAGAAAAAGTGAGAAGGGAAGGGATCTACATAACTAGCAACGATGTACATGATGTCGCAGAAGAGATCTCTCAACTTAGATCGGCGCCTAGATGATCCGGTCACTTTCTCACGAATCCATTGACTTTTTATCAGCTTCGTTCGAGGGCTAAGAAGAATTCATCCAGAGGGCATGGCCCTAGAAGGATCTTGCAAACGTCAGGGGTTAGTGTCAAGAATGATGGAAAAAATATAAAATGGGGGATTAGAAGAGAAGAAGTCATAGGATCACCGGGGCCGATTTGAGGACTGTAGAAAATGCAGACACCTAGATCCTTGGAGGGCTGGCTGGGGCTTGATGAAGGTGTTGGGGTTTGAAGTTGGAGGCTAGGGTAGCTTGGAGTTGAGGGAAGAAAGAGAGTAGCAGGGGGCAACTAGGGTTTCTAAAGTAACAACATAACCACATGTCTCACACCCACTCCAAAAAGGAGGACACAAATTTTCACAAGAAAATTTAGCAGAGTTTATTTCATGAATAAGAGATTATTACAAGAGGGGGAGGGGGTGGGTATTTATAGGCTCACCCAGGTCCTCTCCTTGTCAGGATTGGATTACAAAGTTTGATTAGAAAGAGAATTACAAAGTGACTTAGGACTAGGAGTATATAATTTAAATAGAATTAAAACTTGATTCCTAGTAGGATGTCGATTTCTCTCTCCTTCTTGGACTTGGTCAAAGGACCCCTTATGGGCTAGGATTCCTCCTTGGATTGGGCATGGACTTTGGGCACCTTCTTGTGGACTTTTGGGCAGCAAATGGGTGCCCTCAAGTGGGCTTGGGTGACCTCCAAATGGGCTGGGAAAACCCTGGGTGCCCACTTCAATTTGGATTGGGGAAGGCCTGGGGTACCATCTTCTTCTAGGCTTCTAGGCTTGAGAGGGCTTCTGGGCTAGGGTGCCTGGAAGAAAGAATATTTTCGGGGTGCCGGGTATCTTCAAGTGTGGAGGCGCCATGGGCTTGGATTTGCTCTAACCTGGGAGGGCCTGGTGATTCTCCTCTTGTACTTGAAAGTTACTGGACTCATTACATTGAACTTGAATGAAGAACTTACAGGACTTAAATAAAGTCATTAAACTAGACAAATGGACTTACTCAACTTACAAATGGACTCACATAATATGACTCAAGGGACATAGTGAATCCAATTGGCTCATTTTATTACATGACTCAAAATTAGATTTCATTACAGGACTCAAAATTGACCAATACATACTTAGAGAACAAATTGAAGCTTGAAGCCTATGTCTGATATGATGTCCTCATCAACAAAATACTTAAGTATATTTGAGTACTAATGTGTATTAAAAGTGTTTATCAGATTCAGGTACTCAAGATTGAAAAGCTTGTCATTTAGTTAAAGAAGCAATACATTTTCAAGTTATAAGGGCTTTGGAATATGAGAAAGATCTTGAAGAGCTCAAAATTCTAATTAGGACAAGTTTCAATATTAGCACACTTAAATGTCGACTCACAGGTCGACTCATAGATCAACTTAAGATCTGAGACCAAGAAAAAGACAGAACAGGCTGATTTCTGAGTTTTTGCATTGAGCTGACTCAAGTGTCGATACTTAAGTGTCGACTCATGGAAAGTGTCAACACTTAAGTATTGACTCATGAAAAAATTCAAGTGTTGACATTTAGAGTAATGGCTAGTTTTTTCTGAAGTACAAAACTTTCGAAACTTATTTCTAATGGCTAGTTTTTTCTCTCCAACGATCATAAATGGTAATTTAAGGTTTGGAAAGCTATTTAAACATCACCAAACTTATGGGAAAGTGATTCTTTGAATTGATTGAAAAATCCTTTGATCATCTAATTAAATATATCTTAAGGATCTAACATTTGTGACAAAGTTGAGCCTTCAAGCTTTAAATATCAGAGAGCTTCCAAGTCCACATTTCAAGCAATCAACTAAGGCTTCAACAACTTAGAGACAAGCTTCTTCAACATCATCAAAGAGCTTCAAAGAGATATTTGCTTTATTTTAGAAAACTTTCATTTTGTATTCTTACATTTATACTTGTACTTAAATTATTTTATTGAGGTTGTTTGTGAGCCTTTATGAAAACCAACAAAGGTTGTTGGTTAGCCTTTGTATAAAAACCAATAAGGTTATTGGTAAGCCCGTAAAACCAACAAGGTTGTTGGTGAGCCTGCAAAACCAACAAGATTTTTGGTTAGCCCAGAAAACCAAAGGGATTTTGACTTGTGAGCCCGGTGAAAACAAGTTGGGTTTTGATTAGTGAGCCCGAAAAACTAATCGGCTATAATCCTGGTGATTATAGTAGAATTTCCAAGAAAAACTTGGAGAGTGGATGTAGGTGCCTTGGAGTGCACCAACCACTACATATTCTTGTATTTGTGATTGCTCTTATTTATTGCTTATTTACTCTTGCATTTACTTTGTTAATTTCGTTGCATATTTTTATTAAGCACACAAATACTTTGGCAAAATATAAGCACTTGATTTGAATTGGCACATACTTGTATAATTTTTTTTAAAAAACCCAATTCATCCCCCTCTAGAGTTGCATCATCACTGGGCAACAATAATGAACCTCCAGTACTTCAGCATTTCTCATATTTCTTGTGTAGAGAATGCTCGAGCCGATGTCCTTTCCAGGCTGGCGACCCTGCCAAAGTCGTTGCTGGGGCATACCTTCATCGAGTACCTGGAAGCCTCTAGCTACGAGTATGCAGTAGAGGTCCAACAAGTCACTTCTTAGGTAAGCTGGATGGATCCCTATGTCAAATACATAACCACTGGCGCCCTACCTGAAGAATGCAAGAAGGTTGGCATTCTCAAGAAGAAGGCTGCACGATATGCGATGATGGATGGGTAGCTTTATCAAAGGTCTTATTCCTATCCCCTACTGAAGTGCTTGAAACCCTCAGAAGCTACTTACATGCTCTAAGAAATACACGAAGGCATCTGCAGCAATCATGTGGGGGGTAGGACCCTGGCTTACAAGGCACTTTGGCAAGGATACTTCTGGGAGACCATGCACGAGGATGCCGTCAATTTCACGAGGAGGTGTGACTGCTGTCAGTGCCATGCTTGCATCCAGCGATAGCCAGCGGCCCCACTCTCCTCTCTCCAGTGTGCTGTGGGCTTACTACACTACACCTCGCACAGCAACTAGTGAGACCCCCTTCAACCTCGTCTTTGGCACCGAAGCCATGATTCTGGTGGAGCTTGGTCTGCCCATGCTGCAGGTGGAGTATGTTGAGAAATTCCAAGCACCGACCCCACTTGTTGGGAGATCTGGACCAACGCCTATATATAGCGGAAGCCACCTATTCTTTGGATTCAGTATTATGAAACAATGGAGATATAGATGTAGAAGAAAAAGAGAGATTGCTTTCATTAATCCTTTGGAGAAGAACCCTTGATACAATCAAGATACCCAAATACCCCTTCTGAAAACCCAGAAACTTCTCGCCATCCCACATGTCTTCTCTCTTATAGGCTTCACATCCCAAGAACCCACGAATGGCTACACACAGACAATACCTCAACGTGCATCTCCCACCTGTGGACAATACCTCAATGCAGGTGTCCCTTTTTCAAAGCCCCGTGGAACACCCCACGGCCTCTCCAAGCCCTCATGCCCAAGCCCCTGGACCGTGCCATTTACGGACTCCCTCATGCAGGTCTTCATGGCCAAGATCCCCATGCAGATATCTCCACACACGGTCTCACCCCAAGGGAGGCGCTCCCTTAAGTCACCCTCATCCGGACAATAATCATGAGAAGACCTCATGGTCTTCCTCTCCTCATGGTGATCAAGCCCGCCCCAAGGGGGGGCAATCCCTCATGAACAAGACTCTTGTTTCACGCACGCCCCCTCTCTTAAATAGCACATGAGGCATGAGGTCTTGGTTCCTTTTTAGGCATCAACCACTTGGATTCCTTCTTGGTCTTGGGATCAACCACCTCTTGATTAATTAGGACTCAATCACATGGGCTCAACTAATTATTGGTGGTTACAATTCCTCACATGGTTGGGCTAGGACTTGTTTTCTTGGTCCAAACTAAATCAGGACACATGCACATAGTTGGGCTTCCTAATTGGTTACAACCAACTAACTAACCAACCAACTGGCTAACCTCCTAACCAACTAAAAAAACCTGGACAAAATCCCATAACCCAATTTGGTTATGTTACATCTCTCAAAAAACTTCCCCCAATAAGTCAATTAAGAAAATCCTTAATCCTGGGCCAAGCCCTTGGCCCAACATGTCATGATCCAAATTGACTCAAAGGGGCCCTAGGAAAAAATCCCAGAAAACCCCTGGAATACCTCTAGGATAGCTTGGGACATGCCCCCAAGCCCTAGGGATCATCTCTAGCATCCCTGCCATGATCTCCCAAGTCTCTCCAAAGCTTGGGAGCACCATGCAAAACCCCACAGAGTAGTATGATGAGGTTGAGAATCCAGTCCATCTCTTTCTCAACCTAGATCTTCTGAATGAGCAAGGGGCAAAGCCTGACTCTGAATGGTGGTTGTTGCCCAGATATGGTGCCCAAGAGGGGGGTGAATTGGGTATTTAAAAAATTAAAGCAATATATGTGCTACCAAGTTTTAAGGTGAAGAGTGATAGTGCTCAAATAATTGTGCAACGGAAGCAATGAAATAAATCAACAATTAAAGAGCAAAAGAAGATAAAAAGAGAAGCAATGCAAACACACAAGAAGTATAGTGGTTCGGTGCACCTAGCACATACATCCACTCCCCAAGCTCCACTTGGGAATTTCCACTATAATCTTTAGATTACAGCCAACTTGTTTTACCAGGCTCACAAGTCAAAACCTTACACACTTGTTTTGGCTTCGGGCTTACAAGCAACCCTAGTTGGTTTTATCAATTGGCTCACCAACAAACCTCACACTAGTTTCAAATTCCCTTGAAACTAGCTAAAGACAAAAGAATATGAATACAATTAATAAAACTAGACAAACTCCTTTTGAGAAATAAGAAATTCGTTGTAGCTCTTGATGGAGACTCTTCAAGCCTTTTCCCTTGGAATCTTTGGACCTCACTAAATGCTAAATACTTGAAAGTTGGATTCCTCAAAGATGGAAAGCTTTTGGCTAAGGAATCTCTTGGTTTTCTCACTCTTTTTGGCTTGGAATTGATTGAAGGCTTTGTACTTTGACTCTAAACTTTTTCACTTTGTCTCCTTGTCTTTTTTGAAGTTTGGTGGAGGTTAAATACCTCATTTATGCTGAAACAACTCCACAAGACCGTTAGAATAAAAAATATGGCCGTTTATGGCCGTTAGAAATCATATCAAAAGTTCAGAAAAACTAGCCGTTATGCCATGAGTCGACCTCATAAGTCGACCTCTGGATCAAGTGTCGACCTCATGAGTCGACCTCCAGTTTGTTTTAGGCAAAAATCCAGAAAACCATAGTTCTGCCCATTTTGAATTCTCAGGCTATGAGTCGACCTCTGGTGTCGACCTCTGGACAGGTGTTGACCTCTGGTGGTCGACCTCTAGAGCGTGCCACTGAGATTTTGCCATGCCGGCCATGCTGAACTTTTCTTCTCTTCATGAGTCGACCTCTGGTGGTCGACCTTTGACAAGGTGTCGACCTCTGGTGGTCGACCTCTGATCTGAAATTTTCTGAAACTCTTAGAGATGTGCGTGCCATGCTTGAGTTTCTCTAAGCCTTTGTTTCTTTTGTTAATTATTTCTTAACAGGAAGGTCCAATATGAGAAATTTGATCTTGTCCAAGGTAGAAGAGCTCTTTTCCAAATCAGGCAAACTTAGTTTCATCATTGTACTCTTGATACTCTTTTTGAATAACCTAAGTCCTGAAACTTTATCTTGAGATGAAACATTAGTCCAAACATATACTCAACCTTTTGTTAATCATCAAAACTAAGGAGCCAAAGTCAACAATCTCCCCCTTTTTGATGATGACAAAACCTTGAGTATATATGCAATTAAGTCCAAAAGCAAAATATAGCAATGATAAAAATTTTCAAAGAATCCTTACATGCATGAGTATATCATAAAAATTTTACTTTTCATCTACTTTTTTGTGAAAGCATTCTCAAGAGTCAAAAAGATTTTACTTTTCATTTACTTCTTTCTTTTTGTGAAAACATTCTCATGAGTCAAAAAAGATAAGAAACAAACAAGCTTTACTCATAAGAATCATATATACTTTACTACACATAAGAAGGAGTCTCATATATACTTTACTACTCCCCTTTTTGTCAAGAATCAAAAAGTCCATTTTTGTAGTGAAAGATATATTAAGGAAACTTATGTTCAATTACAATGAAGTATTTAGTTGCATAAAATACATGCTCCCCCTCAATTTGTGCATTCAATATAACAAAAATATTCTATCTTGAGGGTTTAAAAAGATAAATGCTAAGAGCTGGTATCAGACAGTAAAATATCATAATATAGATAAAAACAAATGTATTCAGTTACAAAATTGCTTAGATAGTAAGCACAAAACACTGATACAACAGACCATACAAAGCAAACTGAGTACAACAAGTAAATCTATGAGGCTACTCCTCATCAGAAGGTATATCAAAAGAGACAGGAGCCATGATCCTAGATGAGGATTTTGGAGTCCTATGAGAGTGACTCCGAGTCCTCAGAGAGGGACCAGACCTAGGGGTAGTCCTACGAGATCTATAGGTCCGAGGAAAGGGCTCCACAGGTGTCCCGACTGAAGCAGTAGCAGAAGGAGTAGACGGATCAGTATGCTAAGTAGACTGAGCTGGGGTCTGCCTGCTGACTAGCTCATAAGCTGTGGGATCATCAATATCTGTCTTTGTATGCTCATCTATATCATCCGGAATCCCAGTAATAGTCTCAAACAGTGACTCTGTAAGCTCAGTATCTACTGGCACATCTGTGGCTGGAGGATCTGTACTCGGAAGATCAGTAGAAGGAGGATCAGCAGAAGGGGGTATCTCTGGAATCGGATCTGCAGGTGGAACATCAGAACTACCTGCTCCAGGCTAATCTCCATCACTGTCACTGTATCCACTGGAGTCATCATCATCATCATCATCATCATCATCATCAGAATGTGGAGGAGATACTGTCGGATCTGCAGTCCCTGATGGCAGTGCTAATCTCAGTAGGCTGAGGATCTGTTGGAATCCTGTATCCATACTAGCTGAGAGAGCACCAATGCGCATATCTGTGTGTATCCGCAGATCATGTAGCTCCTGTCGTACACCAGTAATCTCTGTCCGGACCTCTGAAATGTGATCAGTCACTCTCTGCTCAAAGTCCGATATCCTCACTGTAGTCCTCCATGGTGTAGCAGTAGTAGTAGTAGGTGCTGGAGCTGATGAGGGTGGTGGCGTGAATGGCTCAGGCTCCGCAGCCTTTGACTCTGGTGCTGGGCGAGGAGGTGTACCATGATCAGTAGGCTCTGAAGGCCCTGCCTCAGCTGCTCGGATCTCATCCTCCTCATCTAGCTCCTGGCCAGACTCTCGTCGCACCCAGCGGTCACCAATCAGTCGAAATCCCATCCTATGCAGGGATTTCTCTCCATAAGTATCAGTATGCTGTAGCTGACTGAAGGGTATACCATCAAATGAAACACCATGCTCCCTGAATAGCTGAGTCAGCCCCATGCCATATGGCTGAACAAGTCTCCTGTGAGATGCTGCCTCACCCATCTGCCGAAGCATGATCCTGGGAAGGTTGATGGGAGTCCGCTGTCTCAGGGACACCATCAACACCAGCTCACGCTCAGTGATAAAATCGAATCTCCCGCTCTTCGGAATCAAGATATGGGAGATGATATGATGCAGCACTCTCATCTCCAGTGAAAGCTGGTTAGCGGCTACTGTGGAAATGCCGCTAACATCCTCACACTCTAGAATACATCTGAAGGCGTGCTCTCTGTCGCTGATCGAAGTGGCAGCAGTGCCGTGAAGTGGAATCCTCCAAACGCGACTGATGACCTCCGGTGTCACTGGAATCTCGATCCCACGTACTGTAGCAGACCATCCAACGCCATCAGTGGCCATGGATCCATAAAACTCCCTGATGAGGTCTGGGTAGAATCTCTCAGACATCGTACAGAAATGAACCAGACCTGCATCTCTCAGTACATCTCCAATAAAGAAGTGATGCTGATCCCAGAATGGTATATCCACACGCCTCCCACTAGCAATGCTCTTCCGAACTAAGCTGGCTGGCACTGGTGCAGGTGGCTCTGGGGTCAGCTCACGCTCATGTCTGACTTTTCTTCGTCGCTCAGTGCTACCTTGGCCTTGTTCCAATCTCCTTTTCCTTACTGCCAAGTGCTTTCTCGGACCCATATGAAAGGAAGAGGGGTAACTTAGGGAGAAGTGCAATGAAGCAAGGCTAAGAGGAAAGGAGAGGGAAAGAGAGGTTCACAGATTGAGAAAAAGAGGAGAAGGTGAAATGGTGAGATAGGGTTTGTGAGAATGGAGAAAATCGAGAGTAAATGAAGAAAAAGTAAGAAACGGACGAAAGAAATAAGTGATTTCAATTGAAAAACAACCGAGATTTGAGGGTAGATAGATGCAAAGGCTTTCGGTTGTCCAAAACCAAGAACACGGTCAAAAAGAGGTTTGATTCCAAGGAAAGCAAGAGGAGATGAGAGGATTACCCAAAAAGATGAAGGAGAAGGGTGGAAATCTACTGTTTAGAGGTTTAGGGAAGTTGGAGGGGGACCACACGAAGGAGAAATGAAAAAAAGTGGAGAAAAAAGGCTTGCGGACGGGTTTTTAAAAAAGAGGGTTTCCGTTCAAGTGTCGACCTCTAAAAATTTTTAGGGGTCGACCTCAAGTGTCGACCTCCAAAAGCCTTAGGGGTCGACCTCAAGTGTCGACCTCCGAAAAATTAAAATGTCGACCTCCAACAATAAATTACCCAAAATAAAATTCTGTAAAATTTAAAAAAATTGATAAAATTTAGAAAAATAACCTTTAAACGTATTTGAGAATTTATAAATCATTTTTGAGGAATTTTGATGAGAATTGAAGAGTTTCAAGCAAAAGGATCAATGACTCCTAGTTCTCTTCTGATCATACAAAATCTATCTTCATTCAATGATTTTGTGAATATATCAGCCAATTGATAATCAGTACAAATAAATTCTAATAACACATTAGAGTTTTGAACGTGATCTCTTATGAAGTGATGTCTTATTTCAATATGTTTGCTTCTTGAATGTTGTACAGGATTTTTCGTTAAATTGATTGCACTAGTATTATCACATCTTATGGGTGTCTTAATTAGTTTGATACCAAAGTCCTCGAGTTGTTGTTTGATCCATAGAATCTGAGCACAACAGCTTCCAGTTGCTATATATTCGGCTTCCACCGTAGATAGAGCAACCGAATTCTGTTTCTTACTGCTCCATGAAATCAAATTAACTCCTAGGAATTGACAAGTTCCACTAGTACTTTTACGATCAAGTTTACACCCAGCAAAATCAGCATCAGAATATGCAATTAATTCATATGATGATTCTCTAGAGTACCAAAGACCAATTTCGATAGACCCAGATAAGTATCTAAATATACGTTTTACAGCTAAGAGATGTGATTCTTTAGGAGCAGACTGAAAACGTGCACACATACAAACACTAAACATTATATCTGGTCTACTGGCAGTTAGATATAGCAATGAACCAATCATGCCTCTATATCATTTTTGGTCTACTGATTTATCACATTCATCTTTGTCTAATTTACATGAAGAGCTTATAGGGGTACCTATTGGTTTGGTAGTCTCCATCCCAAACTTTTTCAATATCTCCCTTGTGTACTTGGCTTGGTTGATGGAGATCCCCTCTTTGGTTTGCTTAATTTGGAGTCCGAGGAAGAAGTTGAGTTCTCCCATCATGCTCATCTCGAACTCACTCTGCATTAACTTAGCAAATTCTTGACAAAGATATTCGTTAGTAGCACCAAAAATAATATCATCTACATATATTTATACTACTAAGAGATCATCATTTTTCTTTTTCAAAAACAATGTATTATCTACATTACCTCTAGAGAAATCATTTTTCATCAAAAATGAACTTAATCTATCATACCAAGCTCTAGGAGCTTGCTTTAAACCATACAATGCTTTATGTAATTTAAAGACATGATTAGGAAATTCATGATTTTCAAAACCAGGAGGTTGTTCAACATAAACCTCATCTTCAATAAATCCATTTAAAAAGGCACTCTTAACATCCATTTGAAATAACTTGAAATCCATAAAACAAGCAAAAGGAAGTAAAAGTCTAATTGCTTCTAGCCTAGCAACAGGAGCAAAGATTTCATCAAAGTCGATCCCTTCTTCCTGGTTGTAGCCTTTAGCAACAAGTCTAGCTTTGTTCCTAGTTACAATACCATGTTCATCAAGTTTATTTCTAAAAACCCATTTTGTGCCAATTACAGAAACATTAAGGGGTCTTTCAGTTAAAGTCCAAACATTATTTCTTTTAAATTGATTTAGTTCATCTTGCATAGCATTAATCTAGTTACAATCTTTTTCAGCTTCTTCTATTGACTTAGGCTCTATCTGAGATACAAAAGCTAAATAATCACAAACATTTCTAATAGAAGAGCGTGTACTTACCCCCTTTGATGGATCACCAATTATTAGCTCTTTAGGGTGTCCGTGTGCATACCTCCATTCTTTAGGTAAAGGTTTTGGTGAAGTTGCATTGATCTCTTGAGTTTGATCTTGATTCTCTTGATCATCATCTCCTTTGGGCTCATCTTCACTGATTGTCAATTGTTCAAGCTTCTTTGTACCTGTTTCAACATCAATAGAATCTTCTTTTCTAGAAGATTTTTCGTTAGATTCATCAAACACTACATGAATTGATTCTTCAACCAGAAGAGTTCTTCTGTTGAAGACCCTGTATGCCTTGCTAGAAGTAGAGTATCCTAAGAAGATACCCTCATCTGACTTGGCATCAAATTTACTGATATTATCTTTGCCATTGTTTAATATGAAACAGCGGCAACCAAATACACGAAAATACTTGAGATTAGGTTTTCGATTTTTCCAAAGCTCATATGGTGTTTTCTTCAAAATAGGTCGAATTAAAACACGATTTAAAATATAACAGGAAGTATTAATGGCTTTTGTCCAAAAATATCTAGGTAAATCGTTTTCGCAAAGCATTGTGCGTGCCATTTCTTCAAGTGTCCTATTCTTTCTTTCTACCACCCCATTTTGTTGAGGTGTCCTAGGTGCAGAAAAATTATGACTAATACCATTTTCATTACAAAAAGCTTCAAAATCATGATTGTCAAATTCAGTTCCATGATCACTACGCAAAGAAACAATAGTGAGATCTTTTTTATTTGAAACCCTTTTATGAAATTTAACAAAAGCTGAAAATGTTTCATCTTTATGAGCTAAAAACATTACTCAAGTAAATCGTGAGTAATCATCTACAATTACTAGCCCATATTTTTTACCTCCCAAACTAGTTGTTCTGGTTGGTCCAAAGAGGTCCATATGCAATAATTCAAGGGGTCTAGTAGTAGATACTACTCCTTTAGGTTTGAAAGTAGATTTAGTTTGTTTTCCAAATTGACATGCAGCACAAATTTTATCTTTTTCAAATGTGAGTTTTGGCAATTCTTTTACAAGATTCTTTTTGCTTAATTTTGAAATCAACTGCATACTAGCATGCCCTAGCCTACGATGCCAAAGCCAACTAGTTTCACTTGCCTTGGCTTCCTTAGCCACTAGGCATTGACCACTTTCCATGGCTAGATCATCAAGATCAACCATGTAAATGTTTCCATGCCTATGACCAGTGAACTTGATGCCATCGACATCTAGACTAGATATCATGCACAAAGATGATTCAAAAATTACTTTAAAACCCTTATCACAAAACTGACTAATGCTAAAAAGATTATGCTTCAAGACATCAACAAATAATACATTATCTACATAAGCATTAGGGGTGATATGGATTTTACCAATTCCGACGATTTTGCCTTTTCCATTATCACCAAAAGTAACGTTTCCACCATCAATAGCTGCTAGTGATGAGAATTGCTTCACATCCCCAGTCATGTGCCTTGAACAACCACTATCCAGATACCACATTCTTCTTTTATTTTTGGTTGCAAGGCACACCTACAAAAATTGATCAAGAGAAAAAGGAAGATAGAAAGAGAGAAAGAGAGATTTTGGAGAGGGCTTAGAGTGCTCTACTAGAGGGCGAAGGTCTAAGCAAGGAATGAGAGGCTGCCGAAGGAAGAAAGTCCATCGGAAGAGTCCCAATTTATCAATCAACCTACAAGGAAGAGGTTCCTAGGTTTGATTCCTGTGTGAATCACCGTTGTAGGGCTTGCACTTGTGAGCCTCGTAGAAAGGATTGTTTTCAGCGATCCAGGTATATTTTTCTGACTCCATTTATGTTTCATTAATTGGTATTGCATAAAGGGTTCCTGGAAATTAGGATTTTCTAGCCAATTAGGGTTTCATATTTTGAATTTTTATTTTGAAATTCACTTCCGCATGCTACATGATTCCCGATACCCTGGAAGAATTTCCATCAATATATCCCGTCCTGTCAAGCCAATTAGGATACACATGAATCAATAAAAAAAAATGACGTGAGCCATGTTGGATTTCCTGCGCTGCATATGGTACACAAAGATGGATTTCCTGCGCTGCATGTGGTACACAAAGACTTACTCCCGAAGGGAATGGATTGCGTTGATACTGGGAAGAACAACCTTGGGCCTGTTTTGGCCAAATGTCCAGCCACCTCTATATTCTCTCACAGCAGCCGAGGATTTTATCCTAACCCTTGAAGACTTCTCCATCAACCCGGGAAAACCTCTAACATCTTCTGCATCCGAACTCTCCACTTTGACCACCATTGAGTCCTCTGAAACCAACATTGAAACCACCTCATCTGCTCCCATCAATGATGCTAATATCTTGAATCGCTTGGAATCAGATTTTTCAGGGTTTCTTTTCTATATAAAAGTGAAAAACAAAGAACAAGGACTCAGGATCCGCCAATGGCTGCATTACATGTGAATTACAGTTCCTTGGTCACCAACTCCATTGGCAAAGCTCAAAAATGATACATCCCATATATGAAATCCATCCATGCCTCAAGAGCTTCACCAGTATACCTCACAGACAAAGAAAGGTGGCCAAATCGCTACCACACTTTTTAATCAACATGAGCAGGCACATAAATATAAGATATTTTTATAATAAAGGAGATCCAAAACATATGCATTTTTATTTACAAGCACGCAACAGTAGCATCTGAAATCCAAGACTAGCATATTTTCAAGCTAATCATCCTATTCAATCATGATGGGAGTGTCAGAACTGCAGCCACTTTCGGCAATTTCTCTCGGTATGTCTCCTCGGAGAATCTGAACATGAAACTTCAAGTTCTGATCATCCATTAGTTCAAGAACGCAAGCGTCTCCCATCTTTAGGTTGTTGTCAACTGCGAAATGTTTCCATCCACTATCAAATCTTTTCAAGTTTCGGTCACCATGGTATCTCATCTCCCAAGTCTTGTTTCGATAACAAAGGACCACAGGAACGCAAGCACATGGAAGTAGCGACCAGAAATTCTTTGGAATCGTCTATGCAACAAAACCAAGAGATAAGATGAGATGTACTAAATCTAATTGGCACTCAACGAAACAACTCATTACAAAGTATGCTAGATAATAGGGAACCATTCCAAGATATGAGTTTTGTCAAGTCAGATCCAGTGTCCTTGGGCTGGTTTGTGGTTTGGTTTGATATAAAATCCATCAATTAATATTGCCCTAAAAGTTGTCTCAGTTTGTTCAATAATTCTTTATTATGAAAAATCACAAGAGCACTTGATGATAGCTTGTTCAAAGTCATTTCTCGTAGCCATTTTTCAAATCATGAGAGGAGGGTAGGAGGGACTCATTGTATGGGTTCCAATTGTTGATAGTAAACAAGTGCCAAATATATCGAGTTCAATCATATTTGGAAAAATTGCAACACAATATTACAAGAAATGTTGGAAGGCAAAGGTTTAAAATAATTTTGATAAGATGGTTCTAAGATATCAAAAGTAATTACCATTTGAAAGGGGTTCTGCACTTGAGACTTTGTCATGACACATGCAAAATAGGGCTTTCCTGAGAGTGGAACAATTTCATCCTTTTCATCAACTGTAGCAGGATCTGATGGACTCATGAAGGGGGCACAATGTTCGACTTTGTTATCTCCATTCTTGCCGCTTTTGGATGGTGGGCATAGATCTGCATTGTCATTCTTCAGATAATAAATGTGGGAAAGAAAACTCTTCAAAAAACGAATCAGTTGAACTCTTACAGCAAAATTAATAAGCAGAAAGATATACAAGCTCATTTGAAATTCTTAAATATATTTATATTCTAATTAATGTTCTCCTTAAGAAGAATCATTTCATGGGTTTAACTGGAGATACAATTAATAAATCAGATATTGGTACAATATATCAAGTGAAGATAGGGATGTTTACTAGCACGATTAGTTGATTCTTGGGAGGAGAGGCTGCGTGCTGCCACAGGGGTTTTGCCATGTCTGCGGTGAGTATTGGAACTGCATACTGAATGGTCCGTCTAAAAAGAGTACTTGAAGTGTCAAGCATTAGAAACAATTTGATGGCAGATATTAATTGCCCTCTAAATAACTTAATAGCATAATTAATGCCATGCCTCTTGATGGTCTAATAAAACTACTTTACAAGAAACATCATATATCACAATTTAAAATGATTTAGATGCAATGCCATAATAGATAATGATTTCAAATTCAGAAAATGTTGCAGCTAAAACAATTCATGCCAGCATACAATCTCAAACATATAATCGCTAATATCACTTTTTGTCTCTCTAATAACAAGTACTAGAAAGTATATTTGTAAATATGAAGTCCATGTCCACGCATATGTTCAAGTTTAACATTTTAAAGGGGATGGATTTACACACGTGTGGCATGGACATGCGCAGAAGTTTCTTTTATTTAAACCAAACATGCTAGTTTATTACAAGTTGTACTAGTAGAACATCAGAGGTACTAATCTTAAAAATCCCCTCTCTCTCTCTCTCTCTCTCTCTCAACCCCCCCTTCTCATGCACACACGCGCACACACACAACCACACAATCTTCATCTATTATAACAATTGCCTATTTCCTCTTTGAACTAAATCTCCCTCAATCCTACTTGTCGAGTGTATCGGTATATCTGATGGAGCTAAGAATAGAATATTAGCAGTGTTATAAAACAAAGAAAAATATGCTAGCATTGGGTATTTGCACTAGTTGTAATAAATCCTTATTGTTTATCAAAATGTTTAAATCAAAAAGTATCACATGTCAATACAAAAAGATGGTAAAAGATTACAAGATGAATCAAAAATCAAATATTTGCTGTTGCTGCCAATTTTTTCCAACATGTTATGATTTACTGGATAATCTATTTCAGTAAATTTACATTCTGAAATATGATGTAAATTGCAGTCAGTCAGTCAACGATCCAAACAAGTTGCTTCCATGCCTATGCATCAGATTTCCTACATTTTTGTGGTATACAGAATCCATGACATATGTGAGGCAATGTATTGTATGTATTTTCTGAAATGGTATGATCTAGGCCTCTCAAGAAACACATATCAGCTTTAGCATGGTACATACCAGATGGGAAATGGTTTATCAAGTTCTAATTGCATTTCAAGGAGAATAGGCATTTGCAAAAAGGAAGATACTTTGCTACTTGGTATCAAACAACCCAAAAAGAAAAAAACATATTGCTACATTAAGGTCATTTGGAGAAATTTCACAAAGAAAATTTTAAATTATCTACATCAACAGTGTAAAGGTGCTAAACAATGTATCTGAATAGAGCATGAAACAACAAAAATTAATGCTTTTCCAACATCTATTGTCTTTTTGTCTTTCTCAGTGAGGAAATTGCATCTGCTGACTGGTTACAAGTCTGCATCTTACCATAAGATCTTTCCTCAAAAGTTTGCAGTTGCAATGTAAAGACTTATCCCTCAGGGAACTCATACAATTTATAAAATTGTCACTAAGAGCATCTATAAGAAACAGCAGCATTCTCAATTTTCCTTCAACATACTTTAAAAACTGAAGTGTGAAAGGGGTATGACAGAGGAACTACCTTAATAGAGGGGTTTCTGACACACTGCAAAGGTGAGAAATGTTATAACATGCATTGTTGCACCAATGAATTGTATTGCATTTTCTGCAAAACCATGAACTGTGGCCAGCTATTTCTTACCAAAAATAGCAGCTTTCTATGTTATTTTTGACCCTAAACTTAATCACTCACCCTCCAAATAAATCAATAAAGGAATCCGACAAGCCTTCTCCCAAATCTGGACAAGCCTCATTCCATCTAAATAAGGACTTTCTGATGTGAGGTATGATTTATCAAAGTTCAAGGCTTCTTCTAACTGGCTCTCAATTTGACATCAACTCTAAGCGGTGCCAGGCTTGCATGAAGGCAAGTCCAGGAAAGAGAAGGTGATGCAATGAAATTTAAAGGCCATTTTCCTAACAAGGAACCTACCATATGATTTACACATTTCAAGCACCTAGAACATGGAACCAACCCCCTAAGATTTCTTATATTTGAAGTGTCCAAATGAAGAGGGGAAGGTTGGATATAGTAAAGTGCATGATCTCTGAGGGGCAACATATATGCCAATGAGTCATTACTGATCTACAGCCCCCAAATCTCATGCATATTAACAAAAAGATAAAGCTCAAATGATTAATCCACATAAGTTGGACCCCAAATTAACTCATAGGTTATTCATAAACTTGTATTCTTTAACATCTAATAGCTCTTTAAGAAATACAAATTTTCAAAAGTTTAATAAGTAAATATCTCTGATATCAATAAACACTTTTTTTTCTTGAGATGACTTGGTGGTCAGGTTTAAATTCTTAATTTCAGTATAGATAATGCATGCTTCCATATGAATGTACCATATTTGTCCATGTACTGCAAGCACAATAAATCCCACCTCATGCTTGTATATGTCAAACATGAGCTTGTGCTTTTAATTCTATATGAAGCATGACCCTAAAACTATCCAAGTACCTTAAAGCTAATAAAAATATTAAACAAGAAGTTGTAACAAACCTCCATTGTCCTGTCCTCCCCTCGCCCCCTATACCATTTCCCTTCACATTCACCCTCTCCCAATGGTAAAACAGAGGCAACAGATCCCAGGGCTACAACTTTGATAGTGCATTGATCAGATTTAAGTTTGTTTCTGAATAATACAAAATCAGGTCTGGTGGTTTTACTTGGGTCTACATTTATCGACCAGAACAGAAATAAGTAAACTCTTTCTAACTAGGCCTTTAGCAATTAATCATAAATCCTGCAACACCCTGACTTGTTTTGAGATTGGGCTATAAGTTTAGAACCATAAGTCAACCATGAGTCTCGAATTTTGATTCAGGACATCAAAATCAGACCACAAGTTTACACATTTGTGCATTATGTCTCAAACCAAAGCACTAAATAACAAATTTTGTTTCAGTGATTGGCTCAGTGAAAGTAATAAACTCTAACAACTAACATGTTTTTCTTTCCACCTTGATTATAAGTCATTGAAGAGATCTGCATGAGAATCTAAATAACCGCTCTGAAAATTGAAGATGATACCTTCCAGAAAGAATATCATATAAACAATATCTCCTCATTGAAGTGTATTGCAGCAATGAAGATATCAATGGCTTTACAGTGTCTTATAGCTAGAGGCCTACTAAAGCCAGAGAGAATCCTATTTAACCAAGTGACAACATTAATACTGTTTACTATATACTGTTTACTATAACAGGACTTCCAAGTACTAATCCTTTATATGAACTTATGCATCACAAAATAACCCTTTGGCATATTAACCATGACTAAACATAAAAAGTGATCCAACATACTGTTAATCAGATTTACATGAAGCTAAGATTTTCACAAGCCTTCTCCCAGCATTAAAAACATTCTGCGAATAAAAAAAAAGCATCCTTTTAGGTTGTATCTTTTGTTGCATTGCTAGATAATTTTAAAGCTTGCCAATTTTGTCAACAACTTGTGTTGACCACATGAATGGAAGCAGTTTTTTTTTTTTTTTTTTGATAAAGCAAAAGGGATAAGGGGGATAAATGCCGCTGTAGCTATCCCCGCAGGCCCCCAGCCCGCAACGTAATGTTCGATGCAAGCTGCTCGGATTTGTGCAAGCTTTCCCCATCTAAAGATGAGTACGTCAACCCGACACCACTAAGACACCGACTGGTAGAACGAGGACAAAGGGAAAAACCCTGACCTCTCACTCAAACCAACGATCGCAGGCCCTAGGATAAATCCTGGATTTAATCAAGTCACCGTAAGAATTCTTCCTCGAACTAGCGGCCGATTGATAGTAAGGCAAGGCCTCTACCAACCGGGCAACCGCCTTAGCAGTGGAAGCAGTTTTCAATACCATGTATTTACACAAGGAACCAAACAAGAGTTCAAAAACTTATGTTTGGCTAGTGAAAGAGTGTCTTTTGAGTGCCACATATTTGCAAAATTCCAGAAATGTAAAATTGATGGTTCTCTAACAGAAATGAGAAGTTGAGAAATTTAAATTGCTTATGAGTTCATGTAAAAAATGTATATCCATGATTAGTTTTCTAATGCACTTGTCAGTATGCCAGGAAGTCAAGGCCTTTTCTAAGATGATAACCTCATTCTTTAGCAATAACCTGAAGGAGAGAAAATTAATGTGTATGTCAAATCAAAAGCAATATATTCAAGGAGGCAGAATCCAGCAACACCAAAGGAGATTAATGTATGGTGTTCTCAAATGTCAGTTCATCTGAATTTGTGCTCTTTCAGGATTTTCGTCTGGGTTGAATAATCGGCCACCATGTATTTGAAGATTTGGGAAAGTGAGAACAACTTTACCATGCTCTCTTAACACATTGGTCATACATTTTGGCTAGAAATAACCAGAGGATGACTAAATGTGACAAAGTGTTGGTTGAACACAAGAATCAAAATGAAGAGCATAGCTACGCTTTTGAAGTTTCCATTCTTCTGTTAGTAAAGCAAATTAAAGAAAAAGATATACCTTTATGTCAAGGTAAAAATAGAATAAACAAAGATGATACTTAATATATATTAAATTTTAAGAAAAAAACAAAACAAGTTCAGCTAGCATTGCTAAAGAAAAAAATAAAATTTATCCATGTGCCCATGAAATAATAAAGAAACAAATAAGATAAAAATCATCCCTACTGCTCAAGTTGTTGGAATTAAAAGCTACAATGTGCAAATGTTCAACTTAAGTTATGTTATTGAGCCCTACTTTGATCCTCTAAAGGGCCATTGGATGACAATTTCAACATGAAGCAAAGAGAATTTGGTCCTCATGTTGACAGTTTAAAAGTGAGTCAATAATTTAATATGGATGTCGTAGGAAATTATGGAGACAAAAATAGCACTGCCTTGTTTAGCCTTCTGTGTTGAAGAATAACTGCAGTTTAAGAGATAAAAACAATAATATGTTTCTAGATACGCCATAGAAGTGGGACATATGGCAAAGAACTTGATAGCGACTTAGGATGTCTGGATTACCCGGCAAATACATCATGGAAGTGAGATATAAGCTGTATACTATTATATCCAACATATTACACGAATACAAACATTCTTAACTCTGACTCCTTAGGCTTCTTCATTGAGGCCTTAATTTTAGCTAAGTATCTCAAAGGTTTTCAAATCCAAGTCTGCAGTCCAGCCATTGCCTCAAAAAAATGGGGTTAAGAAAACATGTCTTGCAAAAAAAACAGAGCACTGTCCCACAACATCATCCATTGACCATTTAAAAACAAAATCAATTCAGAAAAAAAAAAAAAAAAAACCCTAACATGAAACACTGGAAAGACATTAACGTGAATATGATGGGAAAAGTGTTGGAGATTCATCAGGAGCAGAGCTCACCATTGGGATGGAGAAAGAAGCACGCGCGGCGCCACAAATTGCGAGTGCCAGCGGGTCTGGCGGCCTCCGGGAGGACCGGGCTCGGCGATGTTAAAAAGTGTTGGAGCCCAGGTTTGAGCACCTCCTCTTCCGTTCTTCCTCTCTTCTTTGCTACTCCTTCTGCCCGTCCTTTCTCTCCATTTTTTTTTTTTTTAATACATATATATATATTATTTTATTTTATTTTATTTTATTTATTTTATTTTATATTTTTTTTCACCTCTCCCTCGCCTCACATATGAATAACCTATTAGGAACAAAAGAGCTTGAGGTTTGTTTTTGTTACGTCCATTCGGCTAGTCTCGGGTCGGATCAGCCCCGGGCATCCGGTTGGCTGGTCCCCGTGTGGGGTCCTACTCCCCGATTCTAGGAGAGGATCCCGCGGCTCCCTTTTTCAAAGAGCTAATCCGGGGGCTTCAAGAGCTGGCGGGCGTCTCACCATCCGTGCGTTGGCCTCTTCGACTGTCATGGTCAGCTTCCGGGAGGCCCTGCTGACTGCCACAGTCGGCTTATGGAGGTCCGACTGAATGCCACGGTCGGCTTCTGGGAGGCCAGGCTGACCCGCTGCTGAGGGGGTCGCTCGAAGTTTCCAGGAGCCCTTTCTCCCCGACAAGTTTTGACATTCCGTTGTAACGGACTCCAGTGCATGGCCACGATTCTTATTGCCAGGCAACTACTCTGACACCCCTACCACGCCGCCAGCCATGACCTCGCCTCTACGCTTATTCTCCTGGGGGTATATTCGGGCTTTCCCAGCCTGTTCCCCAACAGAATTTGGCAATGCTCCATGCCTATAAAAGGCACCCGGGGACCTCCGTAAAAGGGTAATGTTCTTTTTTCCCATTATGGATTCTCTTTCGGAGTTCTACCATTCTGTTGCTCTAACCCTCCTCTAACTTAAGCATCGGAGTGTCCCCCGCCGGAGCCCCTCCGGCGCTCAGGGACTTCTTGCGGGTTGATCGGTCGAGAAGCTCTCCAGCGCATCCACCGAGCCCGGTCTATGAGGAAGAGCGGCAACAGTTTGGCGCTAGAAGGAGGGCGGCTTGAATCTTCGTTACGCTCCTTGCTCTAAAAGGGAAGATCGATGGGAAAGACCTAGCCATGGCAAGAAGAAGAACCCGGAGTGTTTTCGCGACGGGAGGGCGCTCCCACCAGGGGCCCAACGCACCCCGCGCGGAAAGCAATGTCACCGCCACCGTCGAGCCCACCATCACCCTAGGGCTGCAGCAATTCCAAACATTGGTAAACCGCATTAAGATGCTTACCTCAACGGTCCAACGCTTTCATGAATGGCGGACCATCAGCAGCAGCCGCCGGCGGCTTCCTACGTCAACCATCAGTCGATCACCGGCATCAACCAGCGGCCGGAGGTGCCTCCGCCCCCGTCCCTCACAGCTCCAGAACTCCAGGGGTCCTTGAGGGCCCGCGCTGAAGGAAAGAGGGCGAGGTCAGCTTCTCCCTCTTTCGCCGACTCTGGCCCTCTCGGCGGTCGGCGCCCTGCTGCAGACCCGCACGACTACGGCAGCAAAATCATGCGCATGGAGGAGCGCCGGCGCCCTGCTGCAGACCCGCACGACTACGGCAGCAAAATCATGCGCATGGAGGAGCGCATCACCAAGATCGTTGAGCAGAAGAACGCTGAGGGAAGGCCGGTGCATGACACCCGCCCGCCTTTCTCCACGGAGATTCTGGGGGAATCTGTCCCTCGACATTTCAAGATCCCACAGGTGGACCCCTATGATGGTACCACTGATCCCTTGAACCACTTGGGCACCTACAAGGCCCATATGATGGTGCAGGGCGCATTCGACGCTCTCCACTGCATCGCCTCCCTGGCGACTCTGAAGAAGGCTGCGCGGATGTGGTTCTCCGCCATCCGCCCAGGTACGATTCATTCTTTTTCCTAGCTCGAAACCCTTTTTCTCTCTCATTTCAGGACCTGCAGACGGACTTCGAAGAACACCGACTGCCTCTTTCTCATCCAACAAATGAAGGGAGAGACCCTCCGGGACTACATGGCCCGCTTCAACTCGACCGCTATGGAGATCCCTGATTTAAATGAAGCGGTGGCCATGTCGGCCTTTAAGAGGTGGCTCCGCTCATCCAGGTTCACATTTTCCCTGGAAAAGAAGCTCCCTGCAAGCTACACCGACCTGCTGGCCAAGGCGCACAAATATGCCCTGGTGAAAGAACAATCAGCGAGCCGGCGCTAGGTTAAGGGGAGGTCGGCCCTGAAGAAGCGGGGCGATAAGGCCTCCACGGTCCGACCTCCCGGTAATGATGGCCGTCCCACCCGGTGCCAGAGCTCCAAGCCGAGGGACTACCTCAAGCGGTTCAACAACTATGCACCCCTCTCCCCACCACGGGAGAAGATCCTGATGGAGATTGAGAACGAGGCTTTCTTCCAAAGACCTCGACCGATGAGGGGTCCTCCTGCCTTCAGAAACAAAAATAAATACTGTCGGTTCCACAGGGACCATGGGCATGACACAGAGGAGTGCCTCTAGCTGAAAGACGCCATCGAGGACCTCATCTGGAGGGGGTATCTGAACAAGTACGTCCGACCCCGCCGGGATCGGGCCGGGACTTCAACTATTAGAGGCCCCCCGGGGGAGGCTGAGCTCCCCAATCAACACCCAACGGATGGAGGCATTGGCATGCTGCACCGAAGATCCGACTGGGGGCGAAAAGATGACCAGGACATTGTAAAAAGATCCAGGGGATCCAATGTAATTAGTTTTTCTGATGCGGACCTCTCGAAGCCTCCTCTCCCGGGCGATGACCCTGTGGTTGTGTCGGCTATCATCGCCAATTATGATGTGCGCGTCCTTATCGATAATGGGAGTTGCGCGGAGGTTTTACTGTATGATGCTTTCATCCGGATGAACTTGTCCAAGTCTAGACTGCGAGAGTCCGTGGCACCGCTCACTGGCTTCGGAGGAAATTCTGTCGGGGTTGAAGGGGAGATTGCCTTACCCGTGACCCTCGGGACGGAACCTTACCAGCGAACCTACTCCGTCAACTTCGTGGTCGTCCGTACGACCTCAGCATACAACGCAATTTTGGGAGGGCCAGCCCTCAATAAGTTCCGAGTCATTGTATCTACTTACTACCTGCTGGCCAAGTTTCGGACCCGTGACGGAGTTGGGGAGCTAAAGGGAGACCATAGAGTAGCCCGGCAATGCCTAGCTATTCACGACAAGCAGCTGGACGGGCGCTGATGCGGGACTAATATGCATGCAATTCTTTTTGTATATTTTATATGTGGGGTTAGGTGATTAATTCCCAAATTTCAGATCAAAATTAGTTGTAGAGAATTTTGTATGAATTTTTGAAGCCAAGCATGCAGATTAGAACTATAAAAGTACTAAAGAAGGATGGCCGGGGCTGAGAAGCCTCGGTTAGGGCAAGTTCTCCTACAATATAAAGACTGGAGGTAGAGGGGGTGTACCTGACAACGTCTGAAGCACCCGGTGAAGATCGCAGCGAAGGGATCTCTCATTCCTCGACGGATGCAGCCTGGAAAACCGAGCCAAAGACTCGCGGATACCCGGCTTTCTGCTCGGTGGTCCGATGGAGGCTTGGCTGGAGTCGTTGGATTCGTAGGAACTCGGGGACCTGCAAACGACCTGTCAGGGGTTAGAAAACTCAAAGGAGATCAAGAAAATAAAGGAAAACAGCAAAGGGGAAAGGAATTTTGGAGTTGGTGGCCAAGGCTCTGGAGGATTGGCTGGCAGCAGGATGATGATTGCAGCACCGGGAAGAAGAACTCTCAAACCCTTTTATGCACACAGCAGGGTAATCACTCAAAGCAATAGAAGAACTCAAGGTTTATTTCATATATCAAAATCTATCTTCATACAAGAGGCTAGGGTCCTTTAAATAGACCCTTAACCTTGGGCTCCAAGTAAGGGCATATTAGTCTTTACAAAAGAATCATTTTCCCTCTCAAACCCTAGCTAGAAAATAAGGAAACATTAGGTAGAAAAATTCCTAAAAATTCTCTTGACTTGGCCAACACTCCAAGGATGCCTAGGGGGCGTGTTGGGCTTCTAAGAGCAGCAAGGGGCCAACCCAAAGGGGCTCAGGCGCATGGGTTTGGGCCTCTGGAAGCTGGGATGGCCTGGTAGCATGGTAGTAGGAATATTCCCTGGTATCTTGCTTCTTAGGGGCTTGGGCATGGTGCCTGGGCTTGATTTCTTTAGGCTAGGATGCAGATGGACCTCTAAAATCATTGATGCATTGGTCTATGAAAATACTTTGGCATCTGGAAGGGAATCTGGGCATCTAGAGGGCATCTGCAAGGAATCAGGGATTTTGATTTTCCTCTTGGGGTCTTCAAATCTTCAAGCTGGGTTGGACTTGGGCTAAACTTCCATGTATTCAATCTAGTTGGACTTGGTCTTTACTTGATGATATGGTCTTGAGTCTTCAGTATGCTTGGACAGGACTCAAAAAATAAAATTAGCTCAACATGAGCTGACTAGCATTGGACTGAACTAGCTTAACATGAGCTGACTAGTACATAACTGAAATAACAACTCAAAAGACTCAAATAACAACTAAAATGGACTCAGATGGGCTAAGCCCTTATTACAGATGGACTCATAAATTATTGATCAATCCATAGAGGGTTGAAAAGCCTCTGTCTTATTCTGGTGCCTCTGGTATCCGCACTAATTCTCCCGGGGTGGGAGGAACTCGACCCTGTCGAGTGAAGATCAGATTGGCTCACATATCTCTCGAGAAGGTTTGGGTTGAGGAATTGAAAGTTCTCTCAAGAAATCCACGAATCGTCCGACTCTGGCCGACCTTTCCATCAGACCAGGAAGCGTTGATAGTTACAGCCCCGGGTCGTGATGGCTTGATCGTCCAGGATACGCTCGATCCGTTCTCCTCTCTCAGGCCAATTTGTTAGTAGACACTCTGGGTTAGGGTCACTCATAATAAAAAGGAATAGGTCCAAAGGCCTCACTAGGTATCGTTGCCGGTTTCCTATACTCAACCAGGTCTGTAATATTGAAGGTAGAACTAATGCCCAAATCCAAAGGCAAGTCTAACACCTAGGCATTTGATCCAACCTTCTCTATCACTTTAAAAGGTCCGGATCTATGAGTATGAAGCTTCTTTTAGGCCTAAGCCTAACCAAGATAGAATCCACTACATCAAATTCTTTGGTCCATCTTCGGGAATTAGCCAGTTGTTTTAAGATTAGTGCAGGTGGTGAACATGCTAGGCACATGCAGACTCCTAACAAGATGATGCAAAGGACTCAAACTAACACCTAATGGACTCGACTTTGCATTCCTATCGAAGGAAATTTATTAGACTTTTATGGGCCTAAACCTAAGAGATTATAGACTCTCTAGGTTTGACCCTAGTGTGGTGTGCACAAGAGTATTTACAATGGACTCCAAGCAAATGCCAAAGGGTATGCCAGAAGTATAATGAAAACCTAACATGCGTAATGAATGCATGTAGTATGCTAATCTCAACTAAATGCAATCTAATGATCCTAGAAATGCTGGAGATATCTGGAAAGGGCAGAAAATATGAAGTGGGTTCAGAATTAGTTTGGTAGGGTAGAGAAAAAGGTTCCGGGTTAGTTGGATACAGTAGGATAAAAGAAGGCATGTCAGGGACTAATCCTAGACTAATGAGGCTAACCTTACGGGGTTGCGATATATCTATGGGCAAGAAAAGGTCCATGCTATGGAAGGATGGGTCAACAATTTCTGGGAAGAGATCTTCAATAGGAATGGTAGGAAGGGATTCATCCTGAGGGCAATGGGTTAAGTAAGCCAAATCCTGAATAAAGTCTTATTGTTCATGGAATTTAGGAATAGGCTCTACAATTAGATCCTTTTCTAGTGTTTCCTTAGGTAAAATCCTAGTATTAGAGTTCTCTTCCTCTAATTGTTCTTCCACTATAGCTTTAGGTTGGATGTGGTCAAGGTCAACTAGCTCTGGGTTGGTTTCTACCTAGGTATCTACTGGGTCAGTTAATTCTAGGTCTACTAAAGGTGTCTCCTCTTCTCCTTCATACTCATCCACTAGGCTCGCATCAGCTTCATACACTTCCGCGTTAATGTAAGCCTTGTCAATCTCAAGAATGGTTGGAGAAGGTCGGCTAGGAAAAAATTGGCTAGGTCCTGGTTTCTGATTATGGACACTAATCCTAGTAGGTTCAGGTTGCCTAAGGGGTCGTGGCTCACTACTGGGCTCATATTTAAGGGTACTAATCTTATGGGGTTCAAGTTGACTAAAGGAAACCTGACTAGTACTAGATTGATACCTAGGGGTTATGGGCTCCCTAGGCTCATAGGACAAGGGTGCAGATCTATGGGTCACGGGATTATAATATCCGGGATCATAGGATTTGGATTCAGCTCTATGGGTCTTGGGTCTACTGGACTCATGGGATATGGGTTCGTAGATTCTAGAGTCAGAGGATTTAGAGTCATAAGATCTATAGGTTGTGGGTATACTAGGCTTATAGGGAGAGGGTAAATAGGATCTATCTTCCTGGTCTACAAAATCCTGATTGGGTCTTCTAGGACTAACCTTAGGGATTGGGTCATGATGATGGGCTCTCCTAGGTTCAGCCTTAAGGTATGGATCAGGGTTTGGGGCCCTCCTAGGTTCAATATCATAGTATGGGTCATGACGATGGGCTCTCTTAGGTTCAACCTCTAGGTAGGGATCAAGGTTTGGGGTCCTCCTAGGTTCAGTATCATAGTATGGGTCATGACGATAGGCTCTCCTAGGTTCAACCTCATGGTAGGGATTAGGGTTTGGGGTCCTCCTAGGTTCAGTATCATAATATGGGTCAGGATGAGGGGTTCTCCTAGGCTGAGGGGACTCAGGATCAGGCTCAAACTGGGTTCTACGTGTCTCCTCTAGGATTCCTAGTCGGGCATCTATTTGTTCAAGCTTCTGGGTCAATTGGGCATTTGCTTGCTCAAACCAAAGATTGAGGGTTTGGACTAACCTTTCTCCAAGGGCATCAAATTTGGCATCAAAATGGTCCATGGATTCAGCCATTTGTGAAGGAGGTGGGTGATATGAAACCCCTGATCTAGTGCTCATGCAAGACTCGATTAGACCGACTACAGCTAACTAGACCTGGAGTCCAAAACTAAGGGCTCAATCAGGGTGGTAAACTAGCCTATAGTAACCCTGTACTCAGCCAGGTAGGTGTAAGGGGAGTGTTAGGTCCCTGATTGCCAATCCTAGACACCAATCAGAGATTGGCCAGGTAGGCGGACCAACACACAAGCTCTTCAGGATTGAATCCCTAAACCACAATTCTAGACATTGAACACAAGGCAGACACAGGTTAGCTTGACACAATGATCTGACACTTAGCCCGGACCCGACCAGTTGGTGTCCCGAGCCCACTAGGGCAAATTAAGTCTAGTTAATTTTAGGTTAAGGCTTGGGACCGAATGCAAGGGATGTGGTTTTGGGCTAAGGAGAGGTGATCAAATCCTCCCACCATTTGATATAGCAAGAGTGCCCTTAAAAGTAAATTATGCAATGATGGCAGGCAGATGAGGATGCAAATTAGGGTTTAGATGTTTTTGGTATTTTTGGAGAATATGTAATTTTTTTTTATTTTGGTATTTTCTTAAATAGAAGAAAACTTGCAAATTATGGCCCAATATGCAAAAAATATACTAAAATTAAAAGATATGCAAAAGATGCTAAACAAAACCATAAAACTTCCAAACTTGTCTTGCTGAAAAAATAGAGCCAAAAATTTGCAGGATGTATTTCGGCTTACAGAAAATTCACAAGCCAAAATAAAATCTGAGAAAATTTTGAAAATTATTATGAATTATGGTGAATCCAGAAAAATAAATTTTAGAATTTTTAGAGTTTTGGTAAGGGAGAAATAATTTAAATAACAGAGCATATACAGATTAAAAAATTACAGAAAACAAGCCCTAATCTAAGCTCTGATACCAAATGATGCGGGACTAATATGCATGCAATTCTTTTTGTATGTTTTATATGTGGGGTTAGGTGATTAATTCCCAAATTTCAGATCAAAATTAGTTGTAGGTATTTTGATATGAAATAAACCTTGAGTTCTTATATTGTTTTGTGTGATTACCCTGCTGTGTGCATAAAGGGATTTGAGAGTTCTTCTTCCTAGTGTTTGCAACCATCTTCCTGCCGCCAACCATCCTTCTAGCCCCCTCCAAAACTTTCTTTTCTTTGCTATTTTCCTTTATTTTCTTGATCTCCTTTGAGTTTTCTAACCCCTAACAGGTCGTTTGCAGGTCCCCGAGTTCCTACGAATCCAACAACTCCAGCCAAGCCTCCATCGGACCACCGAGCAGAAAGCCGGGTATCCGCGAGTCTTTGGCTCGGTTTTCCAGGCCGCATCCATCGAGGAATGAGAGATCCCTTCGCTGCGATCTTCACCGGGCGCTTCAGACATTGTCAGGTACACCCCCTTTACCTCCAGTCTTTATATTGTAGGAGAACTTGCCCTAACCGAGGCTTCTCAGCCCCGGCCATCCTTCTTTAGTACTTTTATAGTTCTAATCTGCATGCTTGGCTTCAAAATTCATACAAAATTCTCTACAACTAATTTTGATCTGAAATTTGGGAATTAATCACCTAATCTCACATATAAAATATACAAAAAGAATTGCATGCATATTAGTCCCGCATTAGGCGCCCCATGCTCGAGCAGCTTGACCCCAGAGATGAAGCCGACAGCCATGGTCAGTCCATCGAGAAGATCGTATTTGTACCCCTTAAGGAGGATGATCCCACGAGAGTCCTCCAGATAGGGAGTGTCCTGGACAAGAGTGCAAGGTGGGAGCTGGTCGACTTCTTAAGGAGCAATGCGGACGTCTTCGCCTAGTCAGTGTCCGACATGCCAGGCATCCCGACGGACATCATCACCCATCATCTTAGGGTAGATCCTACTTATAAGCCCGTCCGGCAAAAGAAGAGGAGCTTCGCTGTCAAAAGGTAGAGGGCCATTGAGGAGGAAGTGAAGAAGCTCTTCGATGCTGGCTTCATCAGGGAGTCTCACTATCAAGAGTGGCTGGCCAATGTCGTCATGGTAAAGAAGGCCAATAGGAAGTGGAGGATCTGCGTGGATTACACAGACCTCAATAAAGCGTGCCCTAAAGATAGCTTTCCCTCACCGAAAATTGACCAACTGGTAGATGCAACAGCTGGCCACGAACTCTTGAGCTTCATGGATGCTTTCTCCGGGTATAACCATATCAGGATGCATTCCGAAGATGAGGAGAAGATGGCCTTTGTCACGGACAGGGACCTGTATTGCTATAAGATGATGCCTTTTGGCCTAAAGAATGCAGGCGCCACCTTCCAAAGGCTAATCAACCGAGTCTTTAAAGATCAGCTTGGGAGGAACATGGAGGCGTACGTCGATGATATGATCGTCAAAAGCCTCCATAAGGCCGACCACATCAGGGACCTGCAGGAGTCTTTTGATGCGTTGAGGCACTACAGGATGAAGCTGAATCCCGCCAAGTGCATCTTCGAGGTGACCTCCGGGAAGTTTCTCGGCTTCCTAGTTACTCAAAGAGGCATTGAGGTCAACCTCGAAAAGATCAAGGCCATCATTGACATGACTCATCCGACCACTAAAAAGCAAGTGCAAGAGCTTATGGGTCGCATCGCCTCTCTCAGCTGCTACATCTCTCACTCGACCGAGAGATCCCTCCCGTTCTTCAAGACCTTGCACCGGTCGGACCGCTTCCAATGGACTGATGAATGCCGGTCGGCCTTTGAAGCCTTGAAAGACTACTTGAGGAATCCCCCACTCTTGGCCAAACCAATGGAAGGGGAAGTGCTATATTTGTACTTGTCAGCCTCTAGCGAAGCCGTTAGTGCTGTCCTTGTGTGGGTGGGGGAAGACGGCCAGCAGAAACCCATCTACTACATCAGCAAGGTCCTCCATGATGCCGAGGTTAGGTATCCTAAGGTGCAAAAGCTAGTTTACTCATTGGTTATAGCGGCAAAGCGCCTCCGGCCCTACTTCCAGGTGCATCCCATCGTCGTGCTGACGGACCAACCCCTCAAGGCGATCCTCCGAAGCCCCAATACCTCCGGACGGCTCGCCAAATGGGCCATCAGGCTGGGCGAGTTTGACATCTCCTTCCAATCACGGTCGTCCTTAAAAGCCTAGGTAATAGTTAATTTCATTACGGAATGCACCTGGGGGGCGGAGCCGACCCCGACAATGGTCAAGACGCCTATAGCTGACCCGGCGGGAGAAGCCGAGCTCGCTTGGACCCTGCACGTAGATGGAGCTTTCAACCTCTCGGGGTGTGGTGCAGGCTTAATCCTAGCCAATCCCGATGGGCAATGTTTGAAGTATGCTCTGCATTTCGTGTTCTAGGTGTCAAACAATCAGGCGGAGTATGAAGCTTTACTTACGGGGTTGAAGATAGCGAATGAATTGGGCATTAGTAGGGTCCGCGCCTTCTCCGACTCTCAGCTGGTGGTCAATTAGGTGAAGGGAGAGTTTGAAGCAATGGATCCTTCCTTAGTCAAGTACTTGGACATGGTACGGGACCTGGTGTCACGACTTAAATTTTTTGAGATCCTTCATATACCTTAACAACAAAACACCCGGGCGGATGCTTTGTCATGGTTGGCCACTGCCATGGCAGGTACCTCCGACCGGACCTTCATGGAATATCTACAACACCCGAGGATCGTCAGGGAGTCGACGGAGATCCACCAGGTTGAGCAAGAGGCCTCGTGGATGGACCCGATCTGTGCATTCCTGGCACAAGGGGCCCTTCCGGATGACCCGACGGAGGCCAGGTGCATCCGCTCAATGGCAGCTAAATACATCATCCTTGATGGGGCCCTCTACAAGTGTTCATTTTCCCAACCATTGCGAAATGCTTGGGGTCAGCCGATTCGGACTACGCGCTCCAGGAGGTGCACGAGGGCATCTGTGGCGATCATCTTAGAGGAAGGTCCCAGGCCTACAAAATCATTCGCCAGGGGTATTACTGGCCTACAATTCAAAAGGATGCCTTGGACTTTGTACAGAAGTGCGATGCATGCCAGAGGTTCTCCGGCATCCAAAGGAGGCCAGCCAGCCAGCTGACCCCAATTACAGTGCCTTGGCCATTTGTAAAATGGGGGATGGATATCCTGAGACCTTTTCCCCCAGCCTCTGGTCAGTGAAAGTTCTTCCTGGTGGCCATTAACTACTTCACTAAGTAGGTGAAGGCAGAGGCATTGGCACAAATAACCGAGGCCAAAGTGGAAAACTTTGTCTGGAACTACATTATCTTCTGGTTTGGGATCCCAAAGACGGTCATCACCGATAACAGAAGGCAGTTCGATAACTCTCAGTTCCGAGACTTCTGTCAACGATATCACATCGCCCATCGGCTCACATCGATTGCTCACCCTCAGTCCAATGGAGAGGCTGAGGTCACCAATAGAACGATCCTGCAAGGGTTGAAGACTCGGTTGAATGAAGCCAAAGGGCTCTGGGTAGAGGAGCTTCATTCGGTGCTTTGGGCGTATCGGACGACCGCCCGGTCGGCAACGGGGGAACCCCGTTCAATCTAACCTATGGGAGTGAGGTGGTCATCCCCGTGGAGGTCTCTCTACTATCCTTGTGGATTGACCGATTCACTGAGCCGGCCAACTCAGAGCAACGAAGGGCTGACCTAGATCTGCTGGACAAGACCCGACTCCGGGCGGGTATGAAGATGGCGACCTACCGTCAAATGATGGCTAGATATTACAACTCACGGGTTAAGGCACGTACCTTCCAAGTGGGAGATCTAGACCTGCGGAAGACAGAGGTCTCGAGGCCAACCGAACAGGGGAAGCTTTCCCCCAATTGGGAAGGCCCCTATCGGGTTACTGAAGTAATTCGGGCTGGAACCTACTGGCTCGCATACTTGGACGGGCGGCAAATAGCATGCCCATGGAATGTGGACAATCTTCGCAAGTATTATCAATAAAGTCTACAAACTTCTTCAACTTCTTTCGGCCCCCTCTCTTTCGGACGGGTCCCGCAGCTCGGCGCCCCCAACAAAACACCCGACCGAAAGTCCGACCACGGTCGATAGAGGCTCTAGGGCAGCACACTCCGAAAGTTCGACCATGGTCGGCAGAGGCTCTAGGGTAGCCCACTCCGAAAGTCCGACCACGGTCGGCAGAGGCTCTAGGGCAGCCCACTCTGAATGTTCGACCACGGTCGGTAGAGGCTTTAGGGCAGCCCACTCCGAAAGTCCGACCACGGTCGGCAGAGGCTCTAGGGCAGCCCACTCCGAAATTCTGACCACGGTCGGTAAAGGCTCAAGGGCAGCCCACTCCGAAAGTCCGACCATGGTCGGCAGAGGCTCTAGGGCAGCCCACTCTGAAAGTTCGACCACGGTCGGTAGAGGCTCTAGGGAAGCCCACTCTGAAAGTTCGATCACGGTCGGCAACCATCCCGGGACAACCCCCGCCGGACCGCAGGAAAGATGGGCCACAGCAAGAGCCACCTCACAGACGGGGGCCCTGACCAAGTGCCCAGGTATCTGGCCCAGTTTATGTTATCATTCTGGACACCCTACTGGCTTCTGGCCTAGGTGGGCCGACCGGGGGTACTTAGAAAAATTTTGAGAAGAAAAATACTTGTTCCGCATTCATCGGCCTCCCCGATGGAGTTAGTAACCCTGCAGTACCATAGAGCCGACCGGGGGTACCTAGAAGAATTTCAGAAAGAAGCAGTGTTTGTTTACGTCCATGCACACATTGAAAGTAAGTGATCAGAAGGTTTTCTTCATTCATTTCAAAATAAAGCATTTACAAAGGTGGGTTGGACCTTTACAAACCCCTCAAGTTCAACCCACGGGAGATGCGTCAGGGGCCACAACCTCGGCCCCATCAGCTATAACTAAAGGAGCAACCAGAACTGTAGTAGCTAGAGGATCCTCCAGAAGGGCCACCACTTCTGCATCGGCTGGCACTGGACAACCCCCGTCGGACCGTAGGAAAGATGGGCCACAGCGAGAGCCACCTCACGGACGGGGGCCCTGACCAAGTGCCCAGGTATCTGGCCCAGTTTATGTTATCATTCTGGACACCTACTGGCTTCTGGCCCAGGTGGACCGACCGGGGTACTTAGAAAAATTTTGAGAAGAAAAATACTTGTTCCGCATTCATCGGCCTCCCCGATGGAGTTAGTAACCCTGCAGTACCATAGAGCCGACCGGGGGTACCTAGAAGAATTTCAGAAAGAAGCAGTGTTTGTTTACGTCCATGCACACATTGAAAGTAAGTGATCAGAAGGTTTTCTTCATTCATTTCAAAATAAAGAATTTACAAAAGGTGGGTTGGACCTTTACAAACCCCTCAGGTTCTACCCACGGGAGATGCGTCAGGGGCCACAACCTCGGCCCCATCAGCTATAACTAAAGGAGCAACCAGAACTGTAGTAGCTAGAGGATCCTCCGGAAGGGCCACCACTTCTGCATCGGCTGGCACTGGAGCTTCGACCCTAGCTGCCCCTGCTTCACCTTCCGTTGGGGGCTCCACTTTGGCCCCCTCTCTTTCGGACGGGTCCCGCAGCTCGGCGCCTGACAGGTCCCGCAGCTCGGCGCCCGACAGGTCCAGTCCCGGGAAGAGTAGACCCACCTTTTTCATGGCATCATCGTAGCCCTCCCTGTTAAAGTTGGTCGCTGACTCCTCCATGTCTTCAGTAAAGCCGCTAGAGGCTTTGTATGCCACCACGGCTTCCTGGACCTGCTTCGCGGCTAGCTCCTTAGACTCCTTGAGTTGGACCTCCAACTGTGCTGCCACCACCTGCTCGGCTTGGGCCCTCTGGTCGGCCTCCGCCGATCGCTTCTCTTCCTCGCCCAACCGGCGGGTGTGGGAGTCGGCTTTCGCCTTCCTTTTTTCAACCTGGCCTCACGGTCGGCCAGCCGGCCCTTGGCCTCCTTTAGAGCCGCCTTCGTTGACTCTGTCTCCGCTTGGGCTGCCACCAGGTTCTCCTCGGAAGACTTCAGGGATGCCACTGCGGCCTCCTGGGCCACCTCCAGCTCCTGGACCCTCTTCGCGGAGGTCTTGGCGGCATGCACTACATGGTAGATGCCGTCATCCATAAGGGAGATGCCGTGGAGAAGCTGCAAACGTCCGACCAAGTTAGTAAAGAAGTAAAGAAGTAGAGAAACAAGGTGAAGTCCTTACCCTCATGAAGTCCCGGTAAGTCTCCACAGTCATGTCGATCAGGTTTCTCTGGATCGACACCTCCCAGTCAGCATCGATCATTGCACCCCTCAATAGGCTCCACGCCCTCCTAGGGTGGTCGAGTGCACGCCAGTGTTGGAACCCCTCCTGGCGGATCTCCTCGTTCGATCGCTCAGGTTCGCTACAGGCTGCCTTCTCCACGGCCGGCCCCTTGCCCTTATCGGTTGAAGGGGCCACCTCTTCAGCACCGACGGGCATAGGGGTTGGCGCTACAGCTGTGCCGGATGCCCCCGGCTCTCACTGCTCTGGTCGGATGATCGGCCCTCCTGATGGAGCTGATGCTCTCGCCGCCCTTATCGCCATGCACTCGGTGAGGGGGATGATGTCCCCCTCCTAGTCGACCTCCATGACGGGGACGGGTCGCTCCTCCTCCTGCCTCTCCATGACGGGAACTAATTCTGGGGCGGCCCGCTTTCGCACCGCCCATCAGATGACCTTGGATTTGTCAACATGCTGCATCCTTCCTCCTGTCACCAGACACTCAAAATTAGTAGGAGAGAAAGAGAAAGAGCTAAGGGAATTATAAGAAGGGGAGGGGTCGGCCCTTGCCTAAGAATCCTGAGAGCTGATCCTCGCTTGATGGAGGGTCCCTTCCCCCAACAGCTCAAATGCCGCCACTGAGCCAGTTATACTAATCACATTGAACGTGCCCAGGTCGGTCGCCGATACCGACATCCCCTCGCGGACTCTCACCAATGGCTCTCTCCATAATGGCTCGAAACCTCAAGGTTCGAGGCTACTGACGAAGAAGAACCTAGCCTTCCACCCATGGACGGCCGATGGGAGGCACTTCAGGATCTTTCGACCCTGGCGAGGGACAAACAGGACCCACTCCCAGCTCTTAAAGTCCCTCTTCAGGTAGAAGAAGTTACCGAAGAGGGACATACTGGGGTCGGACCTGGCCCTATGGCATAGTACTATGAAGCAGCATATCGCCCGAATGCTGTTCGGGGTCAGCTACGCCGAGGTTACCCTTTAGAAGTTAAAGACCTCTATGAATAGAGGGTGCAGAGGAAACCTGAGGCCGGCCTTAAGGTGGGACTCGTACATTGAGAGGGCCCCTGGACCTAGTGGGTTATTTGTTCTCCCATCTCAGCTTGGAAGTGTGAGGTACAGGGTGGACAGGATGCCGTACACCGCCCTGAGGTTTTCGACCCGCTCCCGGGTCATGGTTGAGGGTATTTCGCTCGGCCCCAGATCCCTAAGCCTATGGGACGAACCCCTACTGCTAGATGCCATTTGAAGCTAGAAGAAGAAAGGAGGATAACTGGGACTAACCTGGGGCTGGACTCCTAGATGCCGGGTTTCGTAGAAGAGGGAAGAAGAAGCCTCTATCTTGCAAGGTGCAAGCGCAACAGGAAAAGTCCCCTCGCTTCGCCTCCTCCTTTTATAGGCCCCGAGGGAAGAGAGAGAAAGAGGGAGGAGTTATTTCCCACCTCGGGCGCATCCCAGCTATCCCGTCAGGAGCCGCAACCACCTGTATTATGGGATTCGAAGCGTCCGAAGCATCCCCTCGCACGGATGGTGATCCGCGTGTGTGCCGGATCGGTGGTGCGGGACCAACCGAGAGGGCAGCGTCGACCGACTAGATGCTATCGCATGGCGCGATGCACCACTCCACCCCGGATCAATGCAGGAGAGCCTGGCCTTCATCATGGTGCCTGACTCGCATTAACTGCCTCTCTTGCACCCGAACAAGCGGTTGACAGCTATCCAAGGAGCCGTTCGAGGGGATTCGAAGCAGCACAATGCCTCGATCCAGAATCTGCCATAGGTGCATGCAATCATGATCTTGCCCTTCTAAACCATGTGGCCCCTCAAGGCCCAGGAGCAGGGGGGCAACTGTTGCATCCATTCGGCTAGTCCTAGGTCGGACCGGCCCCGGGCATCCAGTCGGCTGGTCCCCATGTAGGGTCCTACTCCCCGGTTATAAGAGAGGACCCCGTGGCCCCCTTTCCCAAAGAGCTGATCCGGGGGCTTCAAGAGCTGGTGGGCACCTCACCGTCCGTGCATTGGCCTCTTCGACTGCCATGGTCGGCTTTCGGGAGGCCCTATTGACTGCCATAGTCGGCTTCTGGAGGTCCGGCTGAATGCCATGGTTGGCTTCTGGAGGCCAGGCCGACCCGCTGCTGAGGGGGTCGCTCAAAGTTTCCAGGAGCCCTTTCTCCCCGACAAGTTCTGACATTCCATTGTAACGGACTCCAGTGCATGGCCACGATTCTTGTTGCCAGGCCACTCTCTGACGCCCCTGCCACGCCGCTAGCCACGACTTCGTCGCCACGCCTATTCTCCTGGGGCATATTCGGGCTTTCCCAGCCTGTTCCCCAATAGAATTTGGCAGTGCTCCATGCCTATAAAAGGCACCCAGGGACCTCCGTAAAAGGGTAACGTTCTTTTTCTCCATTGTGGATTCTCTTCCGGAGTTCTTTCCATTCTATTGCTCCAACCCTCCTCTAACATAAGCATCGGAGTGTCCCCCGCCGGAGCCCCTCCGACGCTCAGGGACTTCTTGCAGGTTGATCAGTCGAGAAGCCCTCCAGCGCATCCACCAAGCCCAGTCCAGGAGAAAGAGCGGCAACAGTTTTGTTTTGTTTTTTTTCTTTTTCACTAGCTGAATGGGCCATTATGGTCCCAAGAAGGGCTAACAGTCCGCAACCAAACCGTCAAATATAATATGCACGGACCTATGATAAGTAGGTTTGGATTGGCTATAATGTGTTTGGATTACAAAGGATTCAACCTGAATAATTTTATTTATTAAATGGTTAAAATTTAGCTTTAGATTTTTAATATATTTAATCTATTTAGACTGGTTTATTAATTGGGTTAAGCCAAGTAAACATATTTACAACTTGTTTTTGACTCATTTGCTTGAGCCAAATTAGGTGGACAGGTTATTGTAGACTTGATCCATTTTCTTAAATAGGTTTTACATCTAGATGCTAAGGGCCTTGATGCTCTATCAACAAAGAATAGTCGCAAATAGGGATGCTCAAAAACTGGATAACTAGTCTATGACTGTTATCACCCCAGCAAACCTTTTTCATGAACCTCATCAAACGACCTTTTTGCAAGACCTTGGCAAGCTGAGATGATTGGTGGACCTTGGCATGGCAAAGTGTGAGGACCGCCCATAACTGGGCCATTATGGGCTGAAGTTGGCAGCCCTTGCTGACTTCATTCAAAACCCAAAAAAAAAAAAAATGGAGAAGCCAAAATAGGATAGGGGTGTTTGCATTGATCAACCGAGGACTTTGCTAGAGGACTCAGGAGGGAGAGTCATGGAGGGGAGGGGAGGAGTCAACCATGAGTTTGGGATAGGCTAGGACTCCGATTGGACGGTCTTTGCTTCCCAAACGGCAAGAAGAGCTCGTTCAGGAGTTTGCTTTAAAACCCCCCCACCGCCGTCATCAAGCTCTTCAAGCTTCCTCCCACGTCATCGTTCTTCTCTTCGGTAAGTAGCGGAGAGCCCTTCAATCGTCGATGATTCCTTTTCCCTTGTTAAATTTATTTAGAGGAGGATTTAATCATGTTTTCTCAGTTTGGGTTGTTTGGAAGGTGCCTCGCCGGTGGCTACGCCGTCGCCGTCCATCTCTGGTCCGGTGGGCCTCTTCTCGGTGATCGTCCCCATGGTCATCGTCGGCTACCGTGGGGATGGTGGTTCGGTCGAATCAAGGAGCAGTAGAGGAGAGTTCGGGAGGAGAAGAAAGCCTCCGTTCCATGGAAAAAAAAATGGAAAGGAAAAATGGAAAAAAAATGAAAAGAAATATATATATATATATATGAGAGAAACCTACCTGAGAGTCCATCGTCCAGGAGGTTCCTGGTGGCTGGAGCTACCATCGGTGGCTCACTCGCGAGGTCCCCCACCATCTAGGCGAGGAAAGAGAGAGAGAGGAGAGAGAAAGAGGAGAGAGATAGGAGAGAGGGAGGAAAGATAAATTTCGAACCAGGATTAGAACTGAATTGACGAGAGTGCCCATGATAGTTTAGTTTCCATGTTAGTTTTATTAAATAGGAATTAATTATATATTTAAATTGTTGGTCAGGATCGTCGTTGTCCTTGGAAGATCAGGTCTAGTGTTTGAATTGTGCGTAGTTGGTGGATGCTTTTCGGTAAGTTATCTTGACCTCTGATATTATATGCAAAATATGTTATGTATTTATGAAATATTAAATGTGAGTAATATATGTTAATTTGCATTGGATTGCATTGGGTGCATGCATTGTATTGGTGTGGGTGCATTGTGTTGGTGTGGATGCATTGTGCTAGTGTGGGTGCATTGTATCGGTGTGGGTGCGTGGGTGCCTTTTAGTCTGACTATGATTACACGAGTTAGCATTTAGTCTCCTTGTGGACCTCTAGTGGGATGATCACTGGCACATGACCGTTGAGCGGTATGTGAGTTAGGAGCTAGTTTTCCTTGTAGGCCTAGCCAGCAGGGCAATCGCTAGTACATGCAGAGGATGTATATTTCTCGTGTAATTTTAGAGCTAGTTTTTCTTGTGGGCCTCCAATAGGGCGATCACTAGCATATGACCGATTTTGGTATGTGAGACATGATCTAGTCTCTTGTGGGGCGAGCCACGGACCGATCGTGGCCATAGTCAGAGGGACTAGGAGAGTAAAGTAAATGGTTGGCCATCCATAGTCGTGTCGGTGTCGGTTGAGATTAACTATGCATATTTACATCATGTTGCTAGATATATATTATTATATTGATGGACATTTTGTTGTATGATGTGTTTGTGCTTGCTATTTGTTAATGGCATACTTGTATATGTATACTGGAGGTGTTGATAACTTACTGAGCCTGTATAGCTCATCCCCTGTTTTTCTATATTTTTGTTGCAGTTCCGGAAAATCAAGCAGGCGTTGGGACCAGTCAGTGAGGAGTAGGGTTTAGGTGTTGATCTCTAAGTTTATATTAAATTTTAGTTGAATTTTTTGAAAAATTCTTGGAATCAATAAATAATTAATAAAATTTGTTCCTTATCACTATTTGGATGTTGAATTCAAGGTTAAGCCTGGCATGATCTCTAGGATGATACCTAGTGTTGTGCGGCCAGTCGCATAGCCGATCCAGGTATTGGATCGGGACTTGACAGAGTGGTATCAGAGCAAAGGTTTAAGATCAGATCACCTAGTTAGTGAGAGTGGGGTAGAATTAGGATTTTGATTGATTATTCCAGAGTAATTATTGATACTGAGAATTTATTTAATTTTCTTTGATAGGTGTATGTTATAGATCCAAGATTCTTGTTAAGTGTAGAAGGCTTGCACAAATAAAATGATTAAATTCTCCTAGCTTAATTTTTGGAAGGATATCATTAAGGCTAGATAATGGATATATGGAGGTATAATTTGAGTTATATTATGGATTTGATTTATTTTGGGAATCTAATTTTGATAAAATTGAAGACTATGATACAGGTGATTAGAAATTAATAAGGTGATTACTAAGTTAGGATATGATTAAGTGATATTAAAATTTAGATTGTGATCACTATAGATTGTGATATTTGAACTTAATGTTATGACCAATTGGAATAGATTCGAAGTTGGATTTCTAATCCCTAGATACTGTGCATAAGATATGGAATATGATTTTTGTAGAGATTGATCTTGGATGAGACTGAATAGTTGATACTATTTGATTATGATAAGTATATTATGGATATTGAAGAGCTGGATAAGATATGCCATTATCTCTGATAAATGAATTTGATCGAGTTTCAAAAGTGTTGACCCGGAAGCATAGTGTGTTATGGTATGCTGAATATGTATATTCAGTTATTAATTAAATGATATGGATGAAGATCATGATAGCTTGCAAGTTTTGTTAAATTATGGATCATAAATTTGGGGACTGTTGCAATATGTTTATGATATAGGAGTTTAATGATTTTAAAAGAGATAATCTTTTGATTATATAATGAAAATGTGTTTAGGATAATGTATATATTTGTAATTTGCTATTGGCAGATTTAATGATATTATGTGGACATGGCATGCATATTTTGCTAGAATCTTTGATGGTTTATGTTAGTAGTCTTGAATTGGATTCCATATTGTTGCTGATCTTATCGCTGTGGCCTGTAGCTTATGATTTGGCGCCGGACCTTGGACTCCTTTACCTCGGGATCTCCAAGTCTTCGGTCCTGCAAAACAAGGTCAGAGACCCGGGCCAGGGGTTCTGATAGGGGCACTCTGACGGTCAAGTTAGCGAACGACAAGATGGAACAGGTCTGCGAAGATGGGTCTCCGATGGATTCTCGTGCTTAGAGGAGGTTTTGATGAAAGAAGTGTGAGAAAGAGAGGGGTTGACGTCCAGCTTCCTATGCTGGACCTGCTAGACGTGCATCTGGGAACTTCCAAGAGCCCCAGAATCATTATCCCTCGGTGTTCTTCCCTCTCCATGGCTTACCTTTTCGTCCACTTTCCCCATCCCCTTTATACCACCGGACCGCCTTCATCTTTTGTTTCCTCCCCTGGAGACCCTCGGAGGTCCCCGGCTCCTCTCCCCCCCTCCTTTCCTCTCCTTCGAGTCAGGGAGTTAAGCGGCGAGCTCGCCTCATCCGCCGTGCTGTCACGAAAGGGAGAACCTAGTGGGATCTCAAGCCAAGCATGGGAGCCCTCATCTCGGGGCGTTGACTGTGGATTTCCTGGGTTCCAGGCCCTGACCCCAAGGATTCAATACCTCGATCGCGGGGCCCTCCTTAACCGATGTAAATGATGTTCTGCGCACCATTGCAGGCCATACTGGGTACCCTGTACGGAGCGTGCCACACGCCGACTCTAGCAGCAACCTCGTGGCCCGTGCATTTGACCCCCGGAGGCTTTGTAGAATAGGGATGACTTTGGCCGAGGTGGACCCATCAAGGGGTGCCACCTGGTGGAGCAGGAGCGCCTGGCCCGACCTCGGCTGAGGTGGACCTGTCTTAGGGCGCCACCTGGCGAGGGAGCAGAGACTGCCAGCTTCGGTCGAGGTGGATCCCTCCTGGATGGACACCTAGCGAAGTGGAAGAGTGTTGCCCAGGTGGCTTTTCCCAAGAGGGGTGTGAATTGGGAATTACAAAATTTTCACAAATATGTGCACAAGTAATTCCTTTTAGTGGTTGAGTGCTGTGTTAATCGGAGAATAAGTGCAGAAGCAGAAAAGTAAATCAAACACAACACAAACAAGGAAGGTTTATAGTAGTTCAGAGCAACCCAGCTCCTACGTCCACTATCCAAGTTCACCACTCGGGATTTCCACTATATCCCCCAAACTGGAATACAGTCGGATTGTTTTACAAGCTCACAATCCCAACTTCTACACTTTGGTTTTTGAATCGGGCTCACCAAAGAAACCCAAACTAGGTTTTCACAGGCTCACCTAGAACCTCTACACTTTGGTTTTAAGAAGGCTCACCAAAGAAACCTCTACACTTTGGTTTTTAAGAAGGCTCACCAAAGAAACCTATTTGGTTTTTACAACTGGGCTCACCAATAACCCAAATATTCTAAGAATAGAATAAAGAAGCAACAAAATGACAAACTTTATTGTCTGGTGGTTGCCAATACATCTTGAGTGAAGCTCAATTGAATGCTCTTCAATGCACTCAATGGCTTCCTTGCTTTCCTCAACAGGTGCTTCAAGCTTCTGGTAAGAGTTGGTGAAGGCTGACTTCAAAGCTCAAGTGCTCTCACTTCTTTCTTCAATAAATATTCAATAACTGTTCATTAACTCATTAGTCTCCTCAAGGATGTTCTCATACCTTATTTATAGAGGCTTCAACTACCTTCCCTTGATTTTGAACATTGTAGACCGTTGGGAGGTGACAAGTTACCATTGGAGCATGTTTGGAATTCAAAAACTAAAACTGGAACTAGCCGTTGGAGGTGACCCCGTCATTCTAGTCAACTTGGACAATCTTCGAGTCAGCTCGGATCAACTTCGGGTCGGCTGGGCTGAATGCCAGTCGACTGGGTTCCACAGTTGAGAAAAAGGTTTTCTCTGGACGAGTCGGCTAGGTTGAATTCCAGTCGGCTCGGATCTCAGAGGCTCTCAGAGCATTCTCAACCAAGTTCTGGACGAGTCGGCTAGGCTAAAATGCAGTCGGCTCGGATCCCTGAGAATCTCAGAACGTTCTCAACCATGTTCTGGACAAGTCGGCTGGGCCTTGGTGCCAGTCGGCTGGATCTGCATGCCAGAGAACTTTCTTATGCCAGTGCCAGAGTCGGCTGGTTCCTCCATCTAGTCGACTCGAAATTTGTTCTTCAGCCAGATTAAATTCAATCTTCCAGAACTTCTTGTGCCAAGCTTTGAAGACTTATTCAAGGTCTTCTTACAATAAAATCAAGAAAAAATTGAAGCTTGAAACTACTAGAAGTAACCCTTTATCTTGATTTAAGTAGGAGATTTTTGTAGGGTTCTTCTTTACAAGATTCTAAACACTTTACAACTCAATACAAAGCTATAAAGATTGTAGGGTTTGGAAAGTGTGTCAATGTAATTGTCCTACAAAAACTTGTCAATCATTTGAAGAGTTATTAGATAACCAAATGTATGCTCCAATATTTTGTTATCATCAAAATCACCTTAAGGGTCAACAATCTCCCCCTTTTTGATGATGACAAAACACTGGGCATGAAAAGAATCTATTCTATTCACAAGTAGATGTATGTCATAGTAAGCATTTACACTTGTTTAACAAATCATAATATCAACTGTATTCTCAAATGTGTATCAATATATGCTATACAATTATACACAGGTCAAATTTATAAACTGTAAGTATTAGAAAATGATTGCTTGTATGTATCAAGCAGTATTAAGTATTGACAGATAGATGTAATGAGTAGAGAGCATCATAGTAATCATTGAATCATGTAGATTAAACATGTATATCTCCCCGTTTTTATAAAATTTCTAAATGATATGAAATTTCTCTAAGTTTCTCCCCCTTTAACATTCATTTGAACATTTTAACAGAAAAGTATGCAAAAATATCATTCAAAACTAATTAAGCTCTCCCTGTCTATTGTAGTTCATTGAGTTTCTTCTTTCATGCACTCTATGGTTCTCCTCCTTTTTGTCATCAAATCAAAAGGATTAAATAGTTTAGCTCAAATTTTTAAATAGATCGAGAAAGTTTCAAGATTTGTTTGAGATAATTTCACTTTCTCAAACTTAGAGAGAGAATTCTATTTAAGAAAATAGAGAGTGTAAACAGGATAACATGAGTGCACACATTACACAGTGACCAAAAAGATGTTCTTTGCATTTCTATTAAAGGATTCAGTACATCAAACACTTCAAACAATTTTTGAAAAGTATAGAAAATACTAAAGACCATACTAAAGACCATACTAAAGACCTATTCACTTTCAGATTGCTCTTTAGGTACATTGGTAGGTGTACTAGCACCATACCAAGAAGCAGGTCTAGGTGGTCTACTAGAGGATGCATGAGGAGGAGGTGCCCTAGGGTGATGAGAAGTACTATGTGCCCTAGTGGAAATAGGAGGTCGACCATACAAGGGTCTGTTCCTAGCAGTGACCTCCAAAGATCTGACAGTACCACAGATAGACACCATCTCCATCCAGATTGCTCCAAGCTGTTGCTCCATATCCTTGAGGCTTGCTGGCACTTTGTTCACTGCCTCCTTCATGTCACCGATTTCTTTCTGCATTGAAATAAGCTCAGATGCTTGGACATTGGCGAATGCCTCAACTGATCCTTAAAGTCTTCCAAGCTCAGACCTGATGATCCCAATGCCTCTAGTGTAGTCATCAGCCATCTGTCTGGTTTCTGCAATAGTTCCTAATGTACATTTAGCTTCATTCAACTCAGTTCTGTATTCCTTTAATGTTGCATCCACAAACTTCAATATTGCTTCAGAACTTAAAGAGATACAATTTAGGATTGGTTGAAGTTCTATCTGAGGTGTCGACCTTGAAGCTTCCATAGCTTCAACCTTTCCTTGTAGATTTGAAACATACTCTTCCAGTCTGTCCAATCTGCTATCCACTGACTTTTTCAGATCACTAAATAGAGAAGTAATTGTACTTGTCAGTGCATCAGTCAAGCTTCTCATTTGTTCTTCAATCTGAACTTGAATGTTTGAAGGTTGTGATGCTGCAGGAGGGTAGTCAGGCAGAAGAATATCAGCTGTAGGTAAGTCAAACTCGGGTGTAGGCAAATCAAACTCAGCAGCAGGCATGTCAAAAACAGGAGAAGGTAGTCTAGTCTCCTCAACAGTAGCAGCAGGCTCACAAATATGAGGCTCAGGTTCAGGTATAGGTGCCGAAGAAGTTCCAGCTGCTTCTACTTCTCTTCTTCTTCTTCCTCTTCACTACTAGAGCTGCCTATAGCCCTGACATTTGTACCTTTCTTCCTCCATACTCCTTCAACCTGGAAGTACCCCCATCCTCTCTAAGGATTTGGAGGTATAGACATCTGTGTGGTGAAGTTCTACTCTATCTTCACCCTCCAAACTTACTCTTTGAGATTTAAACAATAGGGTAAGCATCATTCCATAGGGTAGACAAGATTTGGCCTTCCTAACTGTCTCCGTCATTTACATAATTATTATGTAGGAAAGATTTACAGGAGTTTTCTCTATAATGTGTTCCATAAGGCATAAATCTTTTTCACTCACCCAGTCAAATCTTCCTATTCTTTGCAAGAATATTCTACAGATAAAATTATGTAGCAATCTCATTTCTAAAGATAGGGTATTTGCAAACACTGTTCCAATTCCACCAACATCTTTTTTGTTCAATATTGTTCTTAGAGTCTTTTCTCTATTGTCAATCACTAGAAATTTCACTCCATCTGAAGGTAAGTCTAGTAAACCATGTAGAAATTCCTCATTGACAATAATCCTCTTTCTTTTAACAGTGGACTCAACATGATTAGTTCCCAATCTTAGATTTTCATAAAAACTTCTAATAAGAGTGGGATAAGTATTTCATTCAAAGAACAAAATTTTCTCAATCCTTGATCTTCAATTAAATCTCCTATTTTCAACCTAATCCCCTTAATAAACTCAAAGTTAATTCGACGACCAAAAGTTACCGGTTGTGTAGACATCGAGGGGACTTGACTAGGAACTGTTGGAGCATCCATTGCGACCTCTTCTACAAGTTCCTCATTGTGAACGGTGCTACTTGGCTCTTCTTGACGCCTTTTTGACCTTCTTTCCTTTTCAATAGATGGAGCAGCCCTAATGGAGCGTTTACCCGTTGCACGCTTGGGTGCCATTGCTAGGAAAGATGGAAAATTGAAAGATTGGAGTGCTTGGTAGGGAGATAGAAGTCTTTGGAGTACGATTAGGAGAGGAACGAACTGTTAGGGAAAACAAAATAGAGGTTATACAGCTCAGAGAAGGGTTTATAATCCAATGTAAAACACTTAGGCATGAAATTCCAGTCGACTCGAATAGCGCTAAAAAGGCTCGAGTCGGCTCGGCCAGAGCTCTCCTAAAACAATCAAAGAATATAGTCGACTCGAAAATGCTTGAGTCGGCTAGGCCAGAACTCACTCAAAACTCTCAGAAAATCTAGTCGACTCGGCTTAAGATCCAGTCGACTCGAACAGAGAAATTAGAGTTTTGGAAATTTGATCATAAATTAGAAAGATTTTGAAGAGAATTTCAAAGGAAATTAAGGCTTTATGATATAGAATAAATTCAGGAGGTTCTCTAGATAATGTTTCCTTAATTTTGAAGGAATTTGGTTAGAGAATTTAGAAGGAATCACAAAGTCCTTATTCACTCTTAATTAGCTCAAATCTATCTTGATTAAGTGGCTTAGTAAATATGTCAGCTAATTGATCTTCAGTAGGAACAAAATCAAGCACTATATTACCATTTGAAACATGATCTCTAATAAATGATATCTAATTTCAATGTGCTTGGTTCTAGAGTGTTGAATTGGATTCTTTGTCAAATTGATAGCACTTGTGTTATCACATTTAATTGGAATTTTAGATTGTGATACACCAAAGTCTTCTAGTTGTTGTTTAATCCATAACACTTAAGCACAACAACTACCAGCAGCCACATACTCGCCTCAGCTGTGGACCTGGCTACGGAGTTTTGCTTCTTACAGTGCCATGAAATTAAATTCAACCCTAGAAATTGGCATGTACCGCTAGTGATTTTTCTATCTATTTTACAACCAGCATAATCAGCATCAGAGAATCCAATCAAATTTAGGATAGAATGTTTAGAATACCAGATTCCTAAATTACTTGTTCATTTCAAGTATTTAATTATTCTTTTAACAGCAAGCATATGTGTTTCTTTTGGTGATGACTGAAATCTAGCACATACACATACACTATATAATATGTCAGTTCTACTTGCAGTCAAATATAATAAGGATCCGATCATACCTCTATATAGCTTTTGGTCAACATTGGATCCATTCTCATCTTTGTCCAATCTGCAAGCTAGGCTCATGGGTGTGCTCATTGATTTGCTGCTCTCCATACCAAACTTTTTGATGATTTCCTTGATGTATTTGGCTTAGTTAATGAAGATGCCTTCCTTTGTTTGTTTTACTTGAAGTCCAAAGAAGTAGTTCAGCTCACCCATTAAGCTCATTTCAAATCTCCCTACATAACTTAGTAAATTCTTTATATAGAGATTCGTTAGTTGCACCAAAAATGATATCATCAACATATATTTGTACAACTAAGATGTCATTATTCTTCTTTTTGATAAATAAGGTTTTGTCTACATTTCCTCTTGAAAATTCATTTTCAATTAAGAAAGTGCTAAGTCTATCATACCAGGCTCTTGGTGCTTGTTTCAAACCATACAATGCTTTGTTTAATTTAAATACGTGGTTTGGAAAAGAGTGATTTTTAAAACCTGGTGGTTGTTCCACAAAAACTTGTTCAGAGATAAAACCATTAAGAAATGCACTTTTTACATCCATTTGAAAAAGTTTGAAATTCATGTAGCAAGCAAATGCAAGTAATAATCTAATAGCTTCTAGTCTTGCTACGGGTGCATAAGTTTCATCAAAATCAATACATTCTTCTTGGTTATATCCCTTAGCCACTAATCTAGCTTTATTTCGTATAATATTTCCTTGCTCATCTAATTTATTCCTATAGACCCATTTGGTTCCTATTATTGGATGGTCAATAGGTCTATCTACAAGTGTCCATACCTTATTCCTTTCAAACTAGTTTAATTCTTCATGCATTGCTATCATCCAGTTTAGGTCAGTCTCAGCTTCTTCTAAGCTATGGGGTTCTATTTGTGACACAAAGGCTAGGTAACATGTGCATCCTTATGTGCAGCCCTAGTCCTAACACCATGAGAAGGATCTCCTATAATTAATTCTTTAGGATGAGATGTAACATACCTCCAATCCCTCGATAGATCAGTGTAATCCTTACTTACCGTTTCTTCTCCATCTTGAGTGTCTTTGTCTTGAATGCTCAAGTCATCCATTCCTTTTTGCAATGTACCTACATCATTATCTATGCACTCTTCTTGTCTAGAAGGTGTAGGGTTAGTTTCAATAAATACAACATGAATTGACTCTTCAACAGTAAGAGTCCTTTTATTAAAAACCCGATATGCTTTGCTATGTAATGAATAACCTAGGAAAATTGCATCATCAGCTTTAGAATCAAATTTTCCTAAATTATATTTTCCATTGTTATGCACAAAGCATTTGCATCCAAACACATGAAAATAACTAATATTGGGTTTTCTATCATTCTAAAGCTCATAGGGGATTTTCTTTAAAATAGGATGGATCAAAACGTGGTTAAAATATAACATGCAGTGTTCACCACTTCTGCCCAAAAGTACTTTGGAAGATTGCCTTCACACAACATTGTACGAGCCATTTCTTCCAATGCCCGATTTTTCCTCTCTATAACACCATTTTGTTGAGGTGTTCTAGGAGCGGAGAAATTATGATCAATGCCAAATTCAGTACAATAATCTTCAAAAAATTGATTTTCAAATTCGGTTCCATGATCACTTCTAATTGAAATCAAAGATAAGTTCTTTTGATTTGAAACCTTCTTATGGAATTTTCTGAAAACATAAAAAGTTTCATCTTTCGAAGCAATAAACTTAACCCAAGTAAATCTCGAAAAATCATCTACTATCACAAGAGCATATTTCATACCTCCTAGGCTTGTGGTCCTAGTAGGTCCGAAAAGATCCATGTGAAGTAGTTCAAGTGGTCTTGTTGTAGAAACTATATTCTTTGATTTAAAACTCCCCCTAGTTTGTTTACCCATTTGGCATGCATCACAAACATGATTTAAATCAACTTTAAACTTAGGCATGACTCTAACAAGATCTTTAGAAATTAATTTGGCAATAGTATACATGCTAGCATGACCTAATCGTCTATGCCATAGTAAACCCGACTCTTTGGTCTTAGCATTCATTGCAATTAGACTAGGGCTACTTGACATGGCAAGATTATTAAGATCTACCACATAGATATTTTCAAGTCTATGTCCAATGATATTGCTAGAATCTAAAGAGTTAGTTACTATACACATAGAAGATTCAAAGACAACCTTGAAGCCTTTATCACACAATTGACTTATACTTAAGAGATTATGCTTTAATTTGTCTACTAGCAAAACATTTTCAATAAAAGTGAAATGAGTTATTTTAATCTTACCAATACCGATTATTCTCCCTTTGCCATTGTCTCCAAAGGTGACCATTCCTCCTTCTTTCATTTCAAGGGTGATAAATTGGTCCTTGTCACCCGTCATTTGTCTTGAGCAGCCACTGTCTAAGTACCACCTTTTCTTCAATTTTTGGGCTGCAAGACATTCTTGCAAAATAGTCAATGAATTCTTTTAGGTACCAAAGCTACCTTAGGTCCTTGCAGGTTAGCAGAGGTGGTTCCTTTGGGAACCCAAATCTTTCTTACTTTCTTAAGGACATTTCTAGAATTATTACATTCAAAAGCTTTATGTCCTATTCTTTTACAAACATAGTAAATGACTTTAGAATTTTTGATAGAAACAGAATTTGAAGTTCTAAAGGTTGATGCACTTGATACAAATTTTGAATTTTTTGAAGTGTATGCATTTTTGCTCAAATTCTTATGAACATATAATAATGACTTTGAAGTAGAAATAGTTTTCGGTGTAGCTAGAACCTTTTGAGATAAAACATTTTGAACAGGTTTTTTGGATTTCACAAAAGTAGTTGCTGAAATTCCATTTATAAAAGAGGTTTTAAACCAATTCTAGCTTTGTTTCTTGAAATCCGTTGTTCTTTTAAAATTAACTCAAGCTTATTTAAAGATAAAGTGAGTTTTTCAACTAAAGGCTTGAGTTTTGTAACCTCCTTTTTCAATTCATTATTTTTAGCAAGTAAATCACTATTTTTCTTTTCACATAAAAGATTTTCATTTTTCAGCTTTTCAAATTTTTTAGAAAAGTCATGCAGTTCTTTTTGTAATAAAAGATTCTTTTCTGAAATTTCATCTTTTTTTTTGAGTAAAGAATCATTCATATTTTTCAATGATTTTATCTTTACTCCAGCTTTCTTAAATTCGATAGTAAATCATGAAAAGCAGAATTTAATTCATCAAAAGTGAATTCAGTGCAGTTGTTAGGGGATGTTACCTCATCTTCGAGACCCATTAAATATAGATTTGCACTCTTGGTAGTCTCTTCTTCTTCAGATGAAGATGATTCTTCATTGTCGGACCATGTGGCAACCATGGCTTTCTTTTTCTTCTTTTGTCTGAAGGATTTCTTTAATAGTGGATCGTCTGGACGTATATGCCCCGGCTTCTTGCATTCATAGTATGTGGGAACTACTTCTTTATCTTTCTCTCTGTCCTTCTCTTTTTCTTTTCCATAATCCTTCTTATGAAATTTTCGGTTGTATCTTCCTTTCTTTCTTCCATAAATTTTCTGAATCTCCTCACAACCATAGCAATGTCATCGTCTTCCAGGTTGTCATTGGAGGAGGTGCTTTCTTCTTCAGATTCTTCATCAACCTTCTTTGATTCGGAAGCAGCTTTGAAGGCTATTGTCTTCTTTTTCTTTTGTTCATCTTCCGTTCTGTACTGCATTGTCAGCTCGTGGGTGATGAGTGATCCCAACAGTTCATCTAGTAGAAGTGTGTTGAAATCTTTGGCCTCCTGGATTGCAGTCACTTTGGGATCTCATTTGTCAGGTAAAGAACGAAGTATCTTCTGAACTAGATCTGCATTTGAGTATATCCTGCCAAGACTCTTCAAACCGTTAATAATATCTATAAATCTAGAGAACATGGCAAAAGTTGTTTCAGAAGGTTCCATTTTAAATAAATCATAATTATGAACTAAAAGATTTATCTTTGAGGTTTTCACTTGAAAAGTACCCTCATGAGTCACTTTGAGTTTGTCCCAGATTTTCTTTGCTGAAGAGCAAGTTAAAATTCGGTTGAACTCTTTAGCATCCAAAGCACAATATAATAAATTCATTGCTTTGGCATTCAATTCCCCCATCTTCATGTCATGATCATCCCAGTCCTCTTCAGGCTTAGGGATGTCCATGCCATCAACTTTAATTATGGGAATGTGTGGCCCTTTTAAGATGACCTTCCATAATTGAAAATCTATAGCTTGTATGTAAATTTTCATTCGTGCTTTCTAATAGGAATAATTAGTGCATGTGAATAGTGGAGGTCTATTTGTTGACTGGCCTTCGGCCAAGGATGTACTCATGGGATGAGCCATCAATCTTTACTCAAGTAATCAGAGACAGCTCTAATACCAGCTGTTGCCCAGGTGGCTTTTCCCAAGAGGGGGGTGAATTGGGAATTACAAAATTTTTGCAAATATGTGCACAAGTAATTCCTTTTAGTGTTTGAGTGCTGTGTTAATTAGAGAATAAGTGCAGAAGCAGAAAAGTAAAACAAACACAACACAAACAAAGCAGGTTTATAGTGGTTCGGAGCAACCCAGCTCCTACGTCCACTATCCAAGTTCACTACTCGGGATTTTCACTATATCCCCCAAACGGAATACAGTCGGATTGTTTTACAGGCTCACAATCCCAACCTCTATACTTTGATTTTTGAACCAGGCTCACTAAAGAAACCTAAACTAGGTTTTCACAGGCTCACCTAGAACCTCTACACTTTGGTTTTAAGAAGGCTCACCAAAGAAACCTCTACACTTTGGTTTTTAAGAAGGCTCACCAAAGAAACCTATTTGGTTTTTACAACTGGGCTCACCAATAACCCAAATATTCTAAGAATAGAATAAAGAAGCAATAAAAATGATAAACTCTATTATCTGGTGGTTGCCAATACAGCTCGAGTGAAGCTCAATTGAATGCTCTTCAATGCACTTCAATGGATTCCTTGCTTCCCTCAAAAGGTGCTTCAAGCTTCTAGTAAGAGTTGGTGAAGGCTTGAAGGCTGACTTCAAAGCTCAAGTGCTCTCACTTCTTTCTTCAATAAATATTCAAAAACTGTTCATTAACTCATTAGTCTCCTCAAGGATGTTCTCATACCTCATTTATAGAGAATTCAACTACCTTCCCTTGATTTTGAATGTTGTAGATCGTTGGGAGGTGACAAGTTACCGTTGGAGCACTTTTGGAATTCAGAAACTAAAAACTGGAACTAGCCATTGGAGGTAACCCCATCGTTCCAGTCGGCTCGGACAATCTTCGAGTCGGCTTGGATAAAGTTCGGGTCGGTTGGGCTGAACGCCAGTCGGTTGGGTTCCACAGTTGAGAAAAAGGTTCACCTGGATGAGTCAGCTAGGTTGAATTCCAGTCGGCTCGAATCTCAAAGGCTTTCAGAGCATTCTCCACCAAGTTTTGGATGAGTCGGCTCGGATCCCTGAGAATCTCAGAACATTCCCAACCATGTTCTGGATGATTTGGCTGGGCCTTGGTGCCAGTCGACTGGATCTGCGTGTCAGAGAACTTCTTTCTTGTGCCAGTGCCAGAGTCGGCTGGTTCCTCCATCCAGTCGGCTCGAAATTTGTTCTTCAGCCAGATCAAATTCAATCTTCCAGAACTTCTTGTGCCAAGCTTTGAAGACTTCTTCAAGGTCTTCTTACGATAAAATCAAGAAAAAATTGAAGCTTGAAAACTACTAGAAGTAACCCTTTATCTTGATTTAAGTAGGAGATTTTTGTAGGGTTCTTCTTTACAAGATTCTAAATACTTTACAACTCAACACAAAGCTATAAAGATTGTAGGGTTTAGAAAGTGTGTCAATGTAGTTGTCCTACAAAAACTTGTCAATCATTTGAAGAGTTGTTAGATAACCAAATGTATCTCCAATGTTTTGTTATCATCAAAATCACCTTAGGGGTCAACATAGAGGAAGGCTTGACTTTGACCGAGGTGGACCCATCTTGGGGTGCCACCTAGCGATGGAGCAGGGAATGCCTTGTTGACCCCATAAGTTATTTTGATGATAACCAAACATTGGAGCATGTACATTTATTATTGACAACTCTTCAAGTGTTTGACAAGTTTTTGTAGGATGTATAACATGTTCAAACATCAACTCCTATATTTCTATTTTCTTGCTGGAGTTGTGTTGTAAGTGTTTTTGTAAAGAAGAACCCAATGAAAATGCTAAGAAAAATCAAGTAAAGGGTTACTTCTATAAGTGTGTGTACCTTAGATTTTGCCTTGAGTTGGTTTGTGTGAAATTGTAAAAGAGTTGGTGAGAGTTTTCTTTAAGTTCAAATTATAAAAATCCTGAAGAAGACACTCGAGCTGACCCTAAGACAAGAAGAGCCGACTTTGCTTATTGGCACGCAGCAAGGATTCTGGAACGCAGCAATCCGAGCTGACTCAATGGAAAGCGAGCCGACTTTAATGAATCCGAGTCGACTAGAATTAGTCCGAGCTGACTCCTCTAGAGTCCATTTCCTAAAAGTTTTCTGAGAACAGCCAGGCGAGCTGACCCGACTTAGAAAGAGCCGACTCTACCAGACCTAATTTCAAAAGCCTGAGAAAGCGAGCCGACCCGAATTGCATCGAGCCGACTCTTCCAGAGTAAGGTTTTTCGAACCTAAGAAGAAGAGCCGACCCAAGTTGAAAAGAGCCGACTCCTCGAGTTCAAGAATTTCAAGATTCAAGTTCGAGCCGACCCGAGCTGTAAAGAGCCGACTTGTCCAGAGTGACATTTTGCGCCCTGAGACAAAGAGCCGACTGCATTGAACAAATGGCGACTTGACCTATCGACTCGAAGGATCTGAGCCGACTCCAAGGAATCCGAGCCGACTCGAATGTCATTTCTAGGTATCTAACGACTAGTTCTAGAATTTATTTTTGAATGCCAACAAGTGCTCCAACAGTTACAAATCATTCCCCAATAGTCTACAATGGCTAGAACTACCTTGGGATGATGGAAGACTTTAAATTTGAAGGATTTGAACTACCTTAAAGCAATTAGTTAAGAAGAGAGTTCAAAGAGGAAAAAAGAGAGCTTCATTGAATATCCAACCAACTACAAGAGATAGAGCACAAGAGCATTCAAGTCTGCATTCAAGTCCTCAACAACTCTGATCTAAAGCTTGAATCAACTTTGGAAGATGCCACTAAAATCATTAAAGCTTATTCAAGCACATTCAAGTGGACTTCCAATGAGCTGCACTAGCAACTATCCGATAACTTGAGTTTGTCATTTATTATTGCATTTATTTTCAATTCAATCTTTGAATTGTTGGGTTATTGGTGAGCCCGGTTGAAAAACCAAATAGGTTTTTGGTGAGCCTTATCAAAACCAAGGTTTAGGTTCTTTGTGATCCTGTGAAAATCAAGTTTAGGTTTCTTTGGTGATCCTGTTAAAATCAAAGGGTGTTGGATTTTCTTTGGTGATCCCATAAAATCAAAGTGTAGAGGTTTTGGATTGTGATCTTGTAAAACAATCCTACTATATTCGGGTATGAATATAGTGAAAATCTTAAGTGGTATCTTGGATAGTGGATGTAGGAGCTGGGTTGCTCCGAACCACTATAAATTTAGTATGTTTGTGTTATGCTTTCTCTACTTTGTTTAGCTTCTGCATCCTATAACCTTATCACAGCACCTACCACTTGTAACGGATTTTGAAATAGCACATTACTTGTTTAAATTTTTAAAAGTCCCAATTCACCCCCCTCTTGGGTAGCCACCTGGGCAACAATTGGTATCCGAGCAAAGTCTCTGAATACACTAGAGTAAAGATTGATGGCTCATCCCATGAGTACGTCTTTGGCCGAAGGCCAATCAACAAATAGACCTCTACTCTTCACTGGCACAAATTATGCATATTGGAAAGCTAGAATGAAGATTTATATTCAAGCTGTTGATTTTTAGTTATGGAAGGTCATTCTAAAGGGTTCTTGCATTCCCATGGTTAAAATTGATGGAGTGGACATTCCTAAACCTGAAGAGGATTGGGACGAACATGACATGAAGATGGGAGAGTTAAATGCCAAAGCCATGAATCTCTTATATTGTGCTTTGGATAGTAATGAGTTTAATCGAATCTCTATTTGCTCCTCAGCAAAAGAATTTGGGATAAACTCGAAGTGACCCATGAAGGAACTTCTCAAGTGAAATCTTTTAAGATTAATCTTCTTGTACATAGTTACAAATTGTTTAAGATGGAACCAAATGAATCATTATCTACCATGTTTTCACGATTCACTGATATTATTAATGGCCTAAAAAGTCTTGGCAGGGTATATACTAATGCAGATCTAGTGCAAAAAACTCTAAGATCTCTTCCAGATAAGTGGAATCTGAAAGTGACTGCCATCCAGGAAGCAAAAGATTTGAACAGCTTATTGCTGGATGAATTGCTAGGATCTCTCATCACACATGAACTGACCATGCTGTACCGAACTGAAGATGATCAAAAGAAAAAGAGATCGATCATCTTTAAAGCTGCTATGGATTTCAAAAGGATGAATAATCGAAAGAAGAAAACTCCTCTACTGAAAGCGACATGGAAGATGAAGACGTTGCCATGGTCATAAGAAAATTCAGAAAATTCTTGGGAAGAAGAAAAGGAAGATTTTAAAAAATTCTACAAGAACAAAGAGTTCAGTAAGGAGAAGGACAAGGAAAAGGAGAAAGAAAGAGAAGTCCCCACATGTTATGAGTGTAAAAACCATGGCACATCAGACTAGACTATCCTTTATTGAAAAAGGGACTAAGAAAAAGAAAAAGAAAGCAATGGTAGCGACGTGGAGCGACAGCGAAGCATCCTCATCCACTGAAGACGAAGAGGCTCCGAAATCTGCAAATCTTTGTTTAATGGGTCTCGAAAATAAGGTATCATCCCCTGAGCTTCAAACTGAGTTTACTTATGATGAACTGAGTTCAGCATTTCATGATTTACTTATCGAATTCAAGAAAGCTGGAATTAAAATCAAGTCCTTGAAAAAACAAAACTTACTTATCGAATTCAAGAAAGCTAGAATTAAAATCAAGTCCTTGAAAAAACAAAATGATGTTTTATTAAAAGATAAGGATGAAATTTTTGAAAAGAATAACATGTTGCAAAGAAAATTGGATAACCTTTCTGAAAGTGCTATAGTCTTGAACGATGAAAAACTATTTTATATGAGACAAACAATATTTTAGTTGCCGAAAATACCGATTTAAAAAAGGAGGTTGAAAAGCTTAAGCCTTTAGTAGAAAAATTGACCTTGAGTTCAAATAAGCTTGAGCTAATTTTGAAAGAACAAAAAGACTCTAAAAGTAATGTTGGAATTTGACTTAATGCTTTAAGAGCTAAAGGGATTTTAGCAACAAAGTTTGTACCCTCAAAAGCTTCAGTTTCAAAATCTAAACTTGAAAAAGCTTTTTCATCAAAATCAATTACAAATGGCTTGAAATATGTTCCTAAAAATACTACGCAAAAATCTTTCAATTCAAGTATTTCTGTTTCTACATCTACTATAGCTTCAACCCCCGAATACAGTAGATTGTTTTACAAGATCACGATCCAAAAACTCTACACTTTGGTTTTATGGGATCACCAAAGAAAACCCAACACCCTTTGGTTTTAACAGGCTCACCAAAGAAACCTAAACTTGGTTTTCACAGGATCACCAAGAACCTAAAACTTGGTTTTGATAAGGCTCACCAAAAATCTATTTGGTTTCCAACCCGGGCTCACCAATAACCCACAATTCAAAGATTGAATTGAAAATAAATGCAACAATAAATGACAAACTCAAGTTGTCGGATAGCTGTCGGTGCAGCCCTTGTTGGAAGTCCACTTGAATGCACTTGAATAAGCTTTAATGATTCAGTGCTTCTTCCAAAGTTGATTCAAGTTTTAGATCAGAGTTGTTCAGGGCTTGAATGCAGACTTGAATGCACTTGTGCTCTATCTCTTGTGGTTGGTTGGATATTCAATGAAGCTCTCTCTTTTTCCTCTTTGAACTCTCTTCTAATTAATTGCTTTAAGGTGTTCAAATCCTTCAAATTAAAGTCTTTCCATCATCCCAAGGCATTCTAGCCGTTGTAGACCATTGGGGAATGATTTGTGACCGTTGGAGCACTTTTTGGCATTCAAAATAAATTCTGGAACTAGCCGTTAGATACCTGGAAGTGACATTCGAGTCGGCTTGATTCCTTCGGTCGACTCGGATCCTCGAGTCGACTCGGATCCTTCGAGTCGACTCGGATCCTTCGAGTCGATAGGTCGAGTTGCCATTTGTTCAATGCAGTCGGCTCTTTGTCTCAGGGTGCAGAAGGTCACTCTGGACGAGTCGGCTCTTTACAGCTCGGGTCGGCTCGAACTTGAATCTTGAAATTCTAAACTCAAGGAGTTGCCTCTCTCAGCTTGGGTCGGCTCTTCTTCTCAGGTTCGGAAAACCTTACTCTGGAAGAGTCAGCTCGATGCAATTGGGGTCGGCTCGCTTTCTCAGGCTTGTGAATTAGTCTAGCAGAATCGGCTCTTTCTAGGCCAGGTCGGCTCGCTTGGCTGTTCTCAGAAACTTTTAGGAAGGGACTCTGGAGGAGTAGGCTCATACTGATTCCAGTCAACTTGGATTTTAGAGTCGGCTTGCTTTCCATCGAGTCGGCTTAGATTGTTGCGTTCTAGAATCCTTGCTGCGTACCATAAGTAAGTCGGTCGGCTCTTCTTGTCTTGGGGTCGGCTCGAGTGTCTTCTTCAGGATTTTTATAATTTGAACTTAAGAAAACTCTCACCAAATCTTTTACAATTTCACACAAACCTACTCAAGTCAAAATCTAGGCACACACACTATAGAAGTAACCCTTTACTTTATTTTTCTTAGCATTTTCATTGGGTTCTTCTTTGCAAAAACACTTACAACACAACTCAAGCAAGAAAATAGAAATGTAGGAGTTGAAGTTTGAACATGTTATACATCCTACAAAAACTTGTCAAATTCTTGAAGAGTTGTCAGCAATAAATGTACATGCTCCAATGTTTGGTTATCATCAAAATCACTATAGGATCAACAATCTCCCCCTTTTTGATGATGACAAACATTGGGCATGAGAAATCAGTATAAAATTTTACAATTACTTGTATAATAGCATTTGCAAAAGTATGTGAACAAGTAGAGCAAGTTTACTTCTATTAGTGCCAAACAATGAGAGGAGAATTAGGGCATAAAGAGATAATCTCCCCCTCAATAAAAATCTCAATGTTTTGGCAAACTTTTCATTCATTTTTATATTTCAAAGCTCTCAGCTTTAATTAACAGAGCTAACAAAAGTTAAAGTGTAAGACATATGTGTCAGAGTCATTATGTATCAGAGTTTGTAAAAATTGTCATTCAAAGCTTTAAACATTATCAGTGAGAACTTAAAGCATCAGAGCTTGAAATATCAATACATGTTCTTTTCATGTATCAGAGCAAACATATAGCACATGTGTATCAAAGCTTTGAAGTATTAATACTTTATCTTTTTCTTGCAATACTTTCTCTCCCTTTTTGTCAATCAATCAAAAAGGTGATTTCAAATAAGGCTTAGATTTTAAAATAGATTGAGAAAGTCTTTAATATTTGTTTGAGATAATTTCACTTTTTCATATTTATTTTGAAATTCTAATTAAAAATTAATCAATGTAGGAGCAATCAAACATTCAATTCATAGAGAAGAGTTTGTGAAGCAAAAGATATACTTCATTCTATTCCAAAAGTTCAGTACAAAGTGTAAAAAGGTAATACATTTAGTCACTATCTACATCTATGCTAGGTTTTGAAGAAGTTTGGTCAGGGATTTGAATTCCAGGAGGTAAAGAAGCTATAGGATCAATGAATTATGGAATATTATGAGATTTAGGTGTCCTAATGTGTGGCAGGTTGTCTTGGATGGCTTGAGTGACTAGGAACATATAGAAAGAGTTTTTGAAAGCAGCTAAGACATCTTCAATTTTGCCCATCATCTTCTACAGAAAGCTATTCATTGACTTCAATTCAGCTTCAACTTTTTTCACACTTCTAGAAGCTGTCAAGTCTTCCATTCCTTTGATTACTGCCACTTCCTTTTTTTGTAGAGTAAGCATTTCTGAAGCCTGGACATTATCAAAAGCTTCTGCAGACCCTCTTAGCCTACCAAATTCACTTCTGATTATACCTATGCCTTGGTATAATCCTCTTCCATTTTCTTTCCTCCCTCAAGAGATCCCATTCTGACTCTTAAGTTATCCATTTCTATTCTGTATGCTTCTAGGACTTGAGACTGAATTTTTGGTTGAATCAGAACTGGATGCTATTAATTGGAGTATTGGTTGGATATCACTTTCACTTATACCAGATGCATTTTTGGAGTTCTCAAGAATATCAATTCTTTCTTTCAAATTGTCTAATTGTTCTCCAAACTGGTTTAGCTTATTATCAACAGATCTTTGAAATACTTCAAACATTTCACTCATTGAAGACTTGATAGACTCAGTCATATTGTTCATCTGTTGTGCCAAAAAGTCTTGTATACTTGAAGTATCCAAGTAGGAGCAGTAGTAGCTTGACTTTGACTCAGAATGTCAGCAGCCTGATCAAATGTGGGTGTGCTGTAGGTATATCAGGCAAGCCAGAAATATCTGGGAAGAAAATATCAAACTCCATCTGAACTGGAGAGTCATGCTATGGCTGGGGCTCAGGGATGTGTGAAGTAGTACCTTCACCAGCCTCTTCTTCTCTCTGTTCCAGGACTTCTTCAGTTCCTTCAATTGTAGAAGGGTCAGACTTCTTCTTCCAGGTACCATCGGTCAGTAAGTACCCCATTCTCTAAAAAGTCTTCGCTGTATAGGCGTCAGTGTGAAGTAATACCCTGTTATCTTCTCCTGTCAAGTCAACATTGGCTCTTTGAACAAGATTGTGAGGACCATTCCATATGGCAGGCAGGCTTTGACTTTCCTAACTGCCTCTTTCATCTAGCTAATCATAATTGCTAGTAAATTAATTTTCTCACAAATGATTAGGAGTTCCATGAAGCACAAGTCCCTTTCACTCACCCAGTCAAATCGACCTGTTCTGGGTAGGAAAATATGACTAATGAAGTTGTGTAGGACGCTCATTTCAATTGATAGCATATTTGCTTTAAGAATCCCTATCTCATTAATTTCAGTCCTTTCCAAAATAGTTGAAAAGCCGTGGATCTATCCTTTAGTACAAGATACTCGATTCCTTCAAATGGCATCACCAAGATACTTCCTAGGATCTCAGTAGTAATGATTATTCTTTTTCCTTTAACTGTAGACTTAATGAAATTTTCCCCATACCTCAAATTTCGTAGAACATTCTAACTAAATTAGGATATGTCTTAATATCCAATAACATAGATTTCTCCAGCCCTGGTACTCAATTAAGTCCCCAATCACAAATCGATTTCTTTAAGATATTCAAAAAGAATGCATCAGCCAGAGGTGACCGGTCTCATACTTAGGGATCTTGCTGGCTAGGAGAAACTGGGCTACCTTCCTCTTCTGACTATGGTTCATTTCGAGAAACATTATCTTCACGGAATTTGCTTCTCCTTTCCTGTGGAGCTACAACAACACTTCTGCTAGATTTCTTCCCAATCGATCTTTTTGGCACCATTCCAAGGAAATTGGGTTTAAAGTAGTTTTAGGGAAGTTTAAAGAAATTTGGAAAGTTCTTAGGAGGGAGCTGACGAGGGTTTGGAAGTAAAAATGTCACATACAAAACCCTACGGCTCGAGTTAAAAGAGACAACTCGACATCCGAGTCGGCTTGATCAACAGGTCATCTGCTCGAGTTGGCTCGAGCAGAGGGAGCACAAAGATATATTTTTGTATTAATCAAATCCCTAAGAGGTTTAGGATTTGAATTAGAAGGTTGTCTAGATGCATTATCCTTAGAGTTTTGAGAATTCATTTAGATAGGATCATATAATCCTAATTCAAAAATTTAATCAATGCAAACTTGTCTAAATCTAATGGTTTTATACAAATATTAGCAAGTAAATTTTCCATAGGTATATTTTCAAGAATAATAACATTGTTCAAAACATGTTTTCTTATTGAATGGTGCCTAAATTTTGATGTGTTTAGTTTGAGAGAAATTCAGTGCAAACACATACACAGTACAAGATGTAAGGCCTCCTTGTTGTCTAATATAAAACAAGATTTGATCATACCTCTATATAGCGTTTGATCAACGTTGGCTCCATTTTTATCTTTGTCTGACTTGCAGATAGAACTTATTGGTGTGCTAGCCTCTTTGCTTGTTTCCATGCCAAATTTTTTGATGAATTCCTTGATGTACTTGGCATGACTTATAAAGATACCTTCCTTCAGTTGATTGACTTGTAAGCCAAGGAAGTGGTTGATTTCACCCAAACTTGTACTAACTCAGTAAATCCTTTTACAAAAAATCTTCATTAGTTGTACCAAAGATAGTATCATCAATGAATTTTTGTACAATTATTAGATCATTTTTTTCAAAACATTTTCAAGTAGTAACATGCTTATGCCAAGTGCTAGATGCTTGTTTCAAACCATGTAAAGTTTTGTTCAATATAAACACATGATTTGGAACAACAAGATTTTTCAAAATCTGGTGACTGTTTTACAAAAACTTTGTTCAGGACTAGAAGAACTTTTGAGATTTGTTTGAAATAGTTTAAAGTTCATGTAGTAGGCAAATACAAGGAGTAATCTAATAGTCTCAGGTCTTGCTACCAAAGCATAGGTTTCATCAAAATCGATATCCTCTTCTGGATTTAATTCATTATTACCGAACATTTTCATTTGGTATGTTCCTATTGACCCATCTGGTTTAGTTCATCATGCATGGCCAATATCCAGTTATGATCATTTTCACTTTTTCTAAACTTTGTAGTACAATTAGATATATGAAGGCTAGGTAATCATGTGCAGTCCTATGTGATGACCTAGTCCTTATACCTTGAGAGGATCACCAATAATTATTCTTTAGGATGTGAAGTTACATACCTCCATTCTCTTGGTAGATCAGTATGATCCTTACTCACCATTTCACTTCTATCTTGTGTTGGTTTGTCCTAGATATTTAGATCTTTGGTGCGGGCACCAGACTCAGAAAAAGACTTCAGAGCTCCATCTGGATCTCTGATTAACCTTAACCGAAGAATTAGGGTTTTTGGTTTGTAATAAGAGCTGACTAGATCAACTCAATTTAGCTTGAGTCTACATTACCTGCATTTTATTTTGTTGAGTCATGTTGACTCAGTAGTGGACTAGGGCTTCAACCTGGGGTGTTACATTTTCTCCCAAGGCCTAGCAAGTGGGCGCCACACTCCCAGCCACACTCCCAGCCATACGCCTGAGTCCAGGGGGCGCCATATCTACATCCAGCAGCCTTTGGTCCCCACACCACAGATAGCAGCTTCCTTCTCTCATGCGCCAGTTGAGGAGAAATCCACCAGGAGTCCACAAATCAAGGGGGCGGCCCAAGTCTTTCCCAAAAGAACCAAACTAAGAAAGGGAAGAAATTCTCTTGGAGAGAACTTCAAGGAGGCGCCCACTACCTGCCAAAATATCCAAAACAAAGATGGGAAGGGCCTTGACTTAGGGAGGAAGAAAAGGAGTCCAAAAGAGTTGATCCATGGAAGGAAAGAAATCCTCTCTTGAAGACCCAAGCAGGAGGCGCCATCTACCTGCCTTTTATAACCCAAATCAAATTTTTTGGTACCTTGGCCGACCATATGTGTATGAATTATCCTGATTTGTAGATCCCCTCCTTTAGTCCCACATGGGAAGATGTAAAACCCTACTCCCTTGTAAAGCCCTATAAATTAAACCCCTCTTGTAAGTTTAAAGAATCAGATGAATGAAACCAAATTTTTTTGTGAGCAAACTTTGTGTTTTCTCTCTTCCGCACTTGCATCCAGGTGTTGAGCTCCGTGAGGGAGTAAATCCGGGTTCCCCAGGAACCTTGAGGAGGTGTGAGATCTCCAAAATCCAAACCCTAGGTTAGCCACTCCACTCCCAAACCCTAGCCGCCATCACCCTTCTCTCTCCACTAAGCCCTAGCATATTCCACCTCCCACGGCCTCTCTCTCCAAGTCCAGGCCGACCACCAGCATCCAGCTACAGTCCAGGTACTTCAGATCCAAAGCTCTTTCCAGTGGAGTCGAATCAGCCTTCAAGAGAATCCGGATCTCAGCGACATCAGCCTTCAAGTTCTTCGAACTGGTAAGTCCTTCCCTGAGTCTCTGAATCCCTCACTTGTTTTTTCTTCTTCCGATCTTGAGTCCAGGAGAAGCCGACCAAACCATAAGACCAGTATTGGAGGATCCATTGCGAAGATAGCCGACTCCGAGGATCCAACAATCTGCTCGAGAGAGTTCTTCCACCCAAATTCTGAGAAGATCACTGTCTGGTTAGTAAACCATCTCTCCTCTCTATTTCTGTCCTGTTGAAAGTTCAGAGCGAAACCCTAGGTCTGGGAGTTTCTCAACCCCAGCGATCCGTTACTTCTGAACTACTCTGATAATTAGTTTCTTCTAAATTGTGCTTTCAATCCTTACCTAGTTTCCTTCAACTTAGTTTAGCTTTACTTTGAGTCAAAGCCAATTTCTGAAATATATATAAAAAAAAAAAAAAAAATTAATCCTAAATTTACTTCCGCATACGCTTATTTTCTTTGTTCTGCATCATTTTGGGTATCAGAGCCCTGTCTAGGGTTTCTGTTTTGATTGCTTGTTTGAGTCTCTCTCTTTTTACTTTGTCTGCTCGAAGTAGACTCCCCAGGACGTCCGGTCCTAGGACGAAGCGAGGTGCAAACCTCCTCTTCCCATTCCACGGGGTGTTCCTAGGGTGTGTAGGGGATCCGTTGGGTTATAACTTCGTAGCAGGAATTGTAAACGGGGAAGTGCTCTGTTTTCAGCCCGTAATTACCTGTTGCAAGAATTATTTCTCACTGCAGGTAACTCCAAATTCGGTGATTTTTATTTTTCTGAAACCAGTATAATTGAAACTAATTTGCATAATTTTCCTATGATTTATTGGTTTCCGTGAGATTTTTGAGAATTAAATTACTGCAACTCTATTTTTGTGTTCTGCAATTCAATTATTTTTGAGTGTTCATCTCTTAATTCATCTTAAGGGCATTTGAGCATCTAAGATAAGGGAGGAGTTGATAACCTCTCCTTAGCCCAAACCATCACCCACTCATTCGAACCTAAGCCTTTAATCTAAAAATTGATTAGACCTAATTTGCCCTAGTGGGCTAGGGACATCAACAAGTCGGGTCAAGGCTAGTGTTGAGTCAGTTTGTCTAGTTACTCTGTGTGTGCTTCGTATTCAGTGTCTAGAACAGTGGTTCAGGGACTACGTCCCGAAGGGCTTGTGTGCTGGTCCGCCTACCTGGCCAATCACTGATTGGTGTCTGGGATTGGCAATTAGGGACCTAACACTCCCCTTACACCTGCCTGGCTGAGTCCTGAGTTACTACAGGCTAGCTTGCCACTCTGATTGGGCATCTAGTTTGGGCTCTAGGTCTAGGTAGCCCGTAGTCATTCAGTTGAGTCTCATTTTGTGTGCTTGATTGCATCATGTCTACCCGGAATGGAGTGCCCTACCAACCTGGTCAAACCCAACCTGATTTAGAGGCCATGGTTAGAGCTCTTACTGAGAGTATGAACAAACTGAGTCAGGATGTGACTACCACTGTTGCCCAGTTTAAAGAACAAGTCCATGAGGATTTTGCCCAGCTTAGGGATCGAGTCCAAGTGCTAGAGGAACCTAGACATCAGAATTGGACTCCTGACCCAGATTTTAATGTGCCTCAACCTCACCCACACCAAGAGCCTAGAAGACCTTTATACCGAGATCCTGAACCTAATCATAGGAGGCCTGACCCAGAACCTGAGGATAGAGATGATAGGTTCATTCGGAACATCAAGTTAGATGCACCCACTTTTGATGGTAGCTTAAATCCTAAGGTGTATTCTGATTGGGAGGGTGAGATGGACCAGTACTTTGAGTGGTATGCCATGTCTGAGGAGAGGAAATTCAAGTTTGCCAAGATGAAATTGATACGTCAAGCTAGGTTATACTGGGGGAACATTGAGCTGACCACTAGAAGACGAAATGTAGAGTCCATAACCACTTGGCAGGGTATGAAAGAGAAACTTAGAGACAAGTACCTACCCATTTCATACCAGCAAAATCTGTTAGACCAATGGCAGACTTTGAAACAAGGGAACCGATCTGTTTCAGACTACATAACCACCTTTGATGAATACCTGATGAGATGTGATGTGAGTGAAGCCCATGAGGTCACTTTGTCTAGTTTAGGGCTGGACTTAGGGAAGATATTAAGAGAGAGTTTTTTTTAGAGAGGTTACTGACCTAGACCAAGCCTATCAGATTGCACTGAACACTGAGAAGTTTCAGAGAGGACCCATGCCATCTAGGGTTAGTGCCCCAATCCCAAGAAATGGACCTAGCCAGGTTACCCCTAGCAAGCCTAATCAGGGTATTCCCACCCCTAGGTCCATGGACAAAGGTAAGGCACCTGACACCCAGAGAACCCCTAGTATCGTCTGTTTTAAGTGCCAGAAGCCCGGTCATATCTCCAATCAGTGCACAGCCATAGCTTGTTTTAAGTGTCATAAGGTAGGTCATGTTTCTAGCCAGTGCCCTCGTAGATCCCTATATATAGAAGAGGGAGGAGAAGAGAATTCCGAGCCTAATGAGGAGTTTGAAGAAGAAGTTTATGAGGCCGGAATGAATTTGGTTGATGAGTATGAAGGAGAGGAAGAAACCACGGAGTCTGACCAATTAGGGGTTGTAAGATGCATCCTGTCCCAGACTAAAGTTCAGGAAGATTGGCGTAGGACTAACATCCTGCAGACTTTCCTTAAACTAGGGGATAAGGTATGTAAAATCATCATAGATAGTGGGAGCTGTGTGAATGCCATTTCTACTAGCACTGTCAAAATGTTAGGCTTAACCCCAGTTCCCCACCCCAATCCCTATAAGGTTTCTTGGGTAGACTCTACCTCTATACCCATCCAGTCTAGATGTCAGGTCCAAATCCAAATGCAATCCTATCAAGAGAAGATTTGGTGTGATGTCTTGCCCATGGGGTGAGCAGTATAATTCTTGGAAGACCTGGTTGTATGATCATGATGCCACCCTCTTAGGAAAATCCAACACCTGTGTCTTTAGTTTCAATGGGAAGAAAATCACAATCCATTCAGTCCACCTAAGGACAAGGTAGCTAAAGGAACCAGTAAGGTCAGAGAAATGAAGACTGGAGTGAACCTAATTAGTGCCAAGGATCTAGAACAAGAAATTCATAGTGGTTCACCCATTTGGATGTTGACTGCTAAGGAACTTAGGACTCCTACACCCTCAGAGCCTCCTCAGGAAGTTAAGCCTTTATTAGAAGAATTTGAGGATGTTTTTCCCGAGATTTGCCAGACCACCTTCCACCTCTTAGGGATATTCAGCATTCCATAGATCTAGTCCCAGGAGCTACTTTACCCAACTTGCCCCATTATAGGATGAATCCATCTGAGCATAAAGAACTGCAAAAGCAGGTTGGCGAATTGTTAAGGAAGGGGTTCATTAGAGAGAGCCTTAGCCCTTGTGCAGTCCCTGCACTTCTAACCCCGAAGAAGGATGGCACGTGGAGGATGTGTGTTGACAGTCGTGCCATCAATAAAATCACAATCAAGTATAGGTTTCCCATCCCTAGACTAGATGACATGCTTGATATGATGGCCGGTGCCATGGTTTTTTCTAAAATTGATCTCAAGAGCGACTATCATCAGGTTAGGATTAGACCAGGGGATGAGTGGAAAACAACCTTCAAGACTAAGGATGGTCTCTTTGAATGGGTTGTTATGCCTTTTGGGTTGTCCAATGCCCCTAGTACTTTCATGAGGATTATGACCCAGGTACTTAGAGCTTTCATAGGGAAGTTTGTAGTGGTCTATTTTGATGACATCCTGATCTATAGTAAGACCCCTGCAGATCACCTAGGCCACCTTAGACAAGTCTGTCAAGTTTTGAGGAATGATAGTCTCTACGGTAATCTCAAAAAGTGTGAATTTATGACCAGTAGGATTATCTTCCTTGGATTTGTTGTAACCCCTGACGGCGTGGCTGCCGATCCTGAAAAGATTAGGTCCATAGTAGAATGGCCAGAGCCGACCAGTGTGCATGAAGTCAGAAGTTTCCATGGCTTGGCTACCTTCTATAGGCGATTCATCAAGGGGTTTAGTACCGTAGTTGCTCCTATCACAGACTGCATTAGGAAGGGAGAATTTCAGTGGACCAAAGCAGCCCATAAAGCCTTCCTAGATCTTAAGGATAGGATGACCCAGGCACCCATTTTGAGACTACCGGACTTTTCAAAGGTATTTGAGGTTGCCTGTGATGCTTCAGGAGTAGGTATAGGTGGAGTCCTAAGCCAAGAGAACCATCCCGTAGCATTCTTTAGTGAAAAACTTAATGATGCTAAGCTTAGGTATTCTACCTATGATAAGGAATTTTATGCGGTATTGCAAGCTTTGCGTTACTGGAGACATTATTTGCTACCGCAAGAATTTGTGCTGTTTTCGGACCATGAGGCTCTTAGATTCTTGAATTCTCAGAAGAAGCTTAACCCTAGGCATGCTAAGTGGGTAGAGTATATCCAGTCCTATACTTTTGTTTTGAAGCATAAGGCTGGGTCTGAAAATAAGGTAGCTGATGCCCTTAGTCGTCGATCTTTATTGTTGAATTCTGTTAGGGCTGAAGTCATAGGGTTTGAGCAAATCAAAGAAGAATATGAGTCGTGTCCGGATTTTAAGACTGTGTACCAGGATCTAACTCAAGGACCATCTAGTGAACATAAGGATTATTCCCTTTTAGATGGCTTTCTGTTCTTTAAGAATAGGCTTTGCATCCCTAGAACCTCTCTTAGGGAATTCTTGATTTGGGAAACTCATGCTGGAGGTTTAGCTGGCCATTTCGGAAAAGATAAGACCACCCTGGCTATTGAAGACCATTTTTTCTGGCCTAGCTTAAAAAGAGATGTAGCACACATTGTGGCTAGGTGTCGGACCTGCGCTGTTGCCAAACAGCGAAAACAGAACACCGGCCTTTATACCCCACTCCCTGTCCCAGATCGTCCTTGGCAAGATGTGAGCATGGACTTTGTGTTAGGTTTGCCTAAGACCCAGAGGAGGCATGACTCTATCTGTGTTGTAGTAGACCGATTTTCCAAGATGGCCCATTTCTTGCCTTGTTCCCAAACATTTGATGCGTCTAAGGTAGCCACCTGTTCTTTAATGAGATAGTTCGACTCCATGGCCTACCCAAGACCATTGTTTCAGATAGGGATGTTCGGTTCACCAGCTATTTCTGGAAAACCCTTTGGCATAAGTTAGGGACGAAACTTAAGTTTTCAACTGCCTATCATCCCCAGACTGACGGCCAAACCGAAGTAGTGAACCGTAGTTTAGGCAATCTGCTAAGGTGTCTTGTTGGTGAAAACATTAGGAACTGGGATTTGTACTTACCTAGAGCTGAATTTGCATATAATGACTCGGTCAATAGGTCTACGGTAAGAGTCCATTTGAAATTGTGTATGGTTACAAACCCCACACACCTCTTGACCTAGCTCCTTTACCAGTCCACACACGGGTCTCCGAGTCTGCCGAAGTTTTTGCACAGCATATAAAAGACTTGCATAAAAAATTAAGCCAAAATAAATTTAAGTAATGAAACTTATAAGAATTGGCTGATTCTCAAAGGCGAGTCAAAACTTTTGACGAAGGAGACTATGTAATGATTAGGTTAAGGCCTGAACGGTTTCCTCCTGGAACCGTTAGAATGTTACATGCTAGGGGAGCTGGACCATTTAGAGTGGTAAAGAGAGTAGGATCCAATGCCTATGTGCTCGAGTTACCTCCAGAACTAGGCATTAGCTCCACTTTCAACATTACAGACCTAGTAGAGTATAGGGAGCCAGCTGTGATTCCCAGTGAGGCTTTTGAACCTAATCCTGCTCTTGAGAATGAACCTACCCTGTGTGTCCACCAACAAATTGGCCTGTGAGGAAAGAGCAGATTGAAAAGATCCTGGATGATCAGGTTATCTCTACTCGTAATCGAGGATACCAAAGATACCTGGTCCGCTGCTAGGAAGGCCAGATTCTGATGACTCTTGGATCTCCCAGAAGAATTACAAGAGCTGGACCCAGACCTCTTGGAGAGATACCAGAGCCAACTTGATCCATACTCGACAGGGTCGAGTTCCTCCCACCCTGGGAGAATTGGTGCGGGCACCAGACTCAGAAAAAGACTTCAGAGCTCCATCTGGATCTCTGATTAACCTTGCCCGAAGAATTAGGGTTTTTGGTTTGTAATAAGAGTTGACTAGATCAACTCAATTTAGCTTGAGTCTACATTACCTGCATTTTTTTTTGTTGAGTCATGTTGACTCAGTAGTGGACTAGGGCTTCAACCCGGGGTGTTACATTTTCTCCCAAGGCCTAGCAAGTGGGCGCCACACTCCCAGCCACACTCCCAGCCATACGCCTGAGTCCAGGGGGCGCCATATCTACATCCAGCAGCCTTTGGTCCCCACACCACGATAGCAGCTTCCTTCTCTCATGCGCCAGTTGAGGAGAAATCCACCAGGAGTCCACAAATCAAGGGGGCGGCCCAAGTCTTTCCCAAAAGAACCAAACTAAGAAAGGAAAGAAATTCTCTTGAGAGAACTTCAAGGAGGCACCCACTACCTGCCAAAAATATCCAAAACAAAGATGGGAAGGGCCTTGACTTAGGGAGGAAGAAAAGGAGGAGTCCAAAAGAGTTGATCCATGGAAGGAAAGAAATCCTCTCTTGAAGACCCAAGCAAGGAGGCGCCATCTACCTGCCTTTTATAACCCAAATCAAATTTTTTGGTACCTTGGCCGACCATATGTGTATGAATTATCCTGATTTGTAGATCCCCTCCTTTAGTCCCACATGGGAAGATGTAAAACCCTACTCCCTTGTAAAGCCCTATAATTAAACCCCTCTTGTAAGTTTAAAGAATCAGATGAATGAAACCAAATTTTTTTATGAGCAAACTTTGTGTTTTCTCTCTTCCGCACTTGCATCCAGGTGTTGAGCTCCGTGAGGGAGTAAATCCGGGTTCCCCAGGAACCTTGAGGAGGTGTGAGATCTCCAAACCCAAACCCTAGTTAGCCACTCCACTCCCAAACCCTAGCCGCCATCACCCTTCTCTCTCCACTAAGCCCTAGCATATTCCACCTCCCACGGCCTCTCTCTCCAAGTCCAGGCCGACCACCAGCATCCAGCTACAGTCCAGGTACTTCAGATCCAAAGCTCTTTCCAGTGGGAGTCGAATCAGCCTTCAAGAGAATCCGGATCTCAACGACATCAGCCTTCAAGTTCTTCGAACTGGTAAGTCCTTCCCTGAGTCTCTGAATCCCTCACTTGTTTTTCTTCTTCCCTGATCTTGAGTCCAGGAGAAGCCGACCAAACCATAAGACCAGTATTGGAGGATCCATTGCGAAGATAGCCGACTCCGAGGACCAACAATCTGCTCGAGAGAGTTCTTCCACCCAAATTCTGAGAAGATCACTGTCTGGTTAGTAAACTATCTCTCCTCTCTATTTCTGTCCTGTTGAAAGTTCAGAGCGAAACCCTAGGTCTGGGAGTTTCTCAACCCCCAGCGATCCGTTACTTCTGAACTACTCTGATAATTTAGTTTTTTCTAAATTGTGCTTTCAATCCTTACCTAGTTTCCTTCAACTTAGTTTAGCTTTACTTTGAGTCAAAGCCAATTTCTGAAATATAAAAAAAAAAAAACAAAAAAAAATAATCCTAAATTTACTTCCGCATACGCTTCTTTGTTCTTTGTTCTGCATCAATCTTCTTCTATTTCTTTTGTAGAGTACCTGCATCATTATCTATGCACTCATCTTTTCGAGATGGTGAAGGATTAGCTTCATCAAAAATAACTTGAATTGACTCTTCTACAGTGAGAGACCTCTTGTTAAAACTCTGTATGCTTTGCTATGTGATGAATAACCAAGGAATATAGATTCATCAGATTTTGCATCAAACTTTCCGAGATTATCTTTATCTTATTTAATACAAAGAATTTACACCCAAAAACATGAAAATAATTATATTTGGTTTTCTTCCTTTCCAGAGCTCATAGGGGGTTTTCTTTGAAATTGGTTGTATCAAAACTCGGTTTAATATATAACAGCAGGGTTCACAGCTTCTACCCAAAGTACCTTGGAAGATTACCTTCACATAACATTATGCTAGCCATTTCTTCCGACGTCCTATTTTTCCTCTCTACAACACCATTTTGTTGTGGTATTCTAGGAGCAAAGAAGTTATGATCAATGCCATGTTCAGTACAATATTCATCAAATAATTGATTTTCAAATTCAATTCCATGATCACTTCTTATAGAAACAATAGAAAGATTTTTCTCATTTGAAACTTTCTTATGAAATTTTTGAAATACATCAAAAGTTTCATCTTTATGTGCAATGAATAATACTCATGTGAACCTAGAAAAGTCATCTACAATCACAAGTCCATATTTCATACCTCCTAGGCTTGTGGTCCTAGTTGGTCCAAATAAGTCCATGTAAAGTAGCTCAAGGGGTCTAGTTGTTGAAATAACATTTTTCGATTTAAACTCCCCCTAGTTTGTTTGCCTAATTGACAAGCATCACAAACATAGTTAAGATCAACTTTGAAATGTGGCAAGCCTCTAACTAGGTTCTTTGAGATTAATTTGGCAATAGTATGCATGCTAGCATGACCTAATCGTCTATGCCATAATAGACATGACTCCTTGGTCTTAGCATTCATGGCTACTAGGCTGGAACTACTTGTTATGGCTAAATCATTTAGATCTACCACATAGATATTCCCGAGTCTATGGCCAATGAATTTGTTACTAGAGTCAAAAGAGTTAGTTATTATACACATAGATGATTCAAAGATAACTTTGAAACCTTTATCACATAATTGACTAATACTCAATAGATTGTGCTTCAACTTATCTACTAGCAATACATCTTCAATAAAAGTACAAGGGGTTAACTTGATCTAACCGATTCCGATTATTTTCCCTTTGCTATTTTCTTCAAAGGTAACCAATCCTTCTTTCATTTGTAGGGTGATAAACTGATCCTTGTCACCCGTCATATGCCTTGAACAACCGCTGTCAAGATACCATCTTTTCTTTAATTTTTTTGGGCTGCAAGACAATCCTGCAAAATAGTCAAGGAGTGATTTTAGGTACCCTAGCTAACTTGGGTCTTTTCGGGTTAGCAACATTGGTTCCTTTTAGAGCCCAAATGGTTCTACACTTTAATGCATTGTTCATGAAACTTTTCAAAGAATTGCATTGGAAAGATTTATGCCCAAATCTATGACATGCATAACAGATAATTTTATCATTTTTGAATTATGCATGCTTTGAAGCTATAGTAGATGTAGAAACAGAAATACTTGAATTGAAAGATTTTTGCGTAGTATTTTTAGGAACATATTTCAAGCCATTTGTAATTGATTTTGATGAAAAAGCTTTTTCAAGTTTAGATTTTGAAACTGAAGCTTTTGAGGGTACAAACTTTGTTGCTAAAATCCCTTTAGCTCTTAAAGCATTAAGTCAAATTCCAACATTACTTTTAGAGTCTTTTTGTTCTTTCAAAATTAGCTCAAGCTTATTTGAACTCAAGGTCAATTTTTCTACTAAAGGCTTAAGCTTTTCAACCTCCTTTTTTTAAATCGGTATTTTCGGCAACTAAAATATTGTTTGTCTCATATAAAATAGTTTTTTCATCGTTCAAGACTATAGCACTTTCAGAAAGGTTATCCAATTTTCTTTGCAACATGTTATTCTTTTCAAAAATTTCATCCTTATCTTTTAATAAACATCATTTTGTTTTTTCAAGGACTTGATTTTAATTCTAGCTTTCTTGAATTCGATAAGTAAGTTTTGTTTTTTCAAGGACTTGATTTTAATTCCAGCTTTCTTGAATTCGATAAGTAAATCATGAAATGCTGAACTCAGTTCATCATAAGTAAACTCAGTTTGAAGCTCAGGGGATGATACCTTATTTTCGAGACCCATTAAACAAAGATTTGCAGATTTCGGAGCCTCTTCGTCTTCAGTGGATGAGGATGCTTCGCTGTCGCTCCACGTCGCTACCATTGCTTTCTTTTCTTTTTCTTAGTCCCTTTTTCAATAAAGGATAGTCTAGTCTGATGTGCCATGGTTTTTTACACTCATAACATGTGGGGACTTCTCTTTCTTTCTCCTTTTCCTTGTCCTTCTCCTTACTGAACTCTTTGTTCTTGTAGAATTTTTTAAAATCTTCCTTTTCTTCTTCCCAAGAATTTTCTGAATTTTCTTATGACCATGGCAACGTCTTCATCTTCCATGTCGCTTTCAGTAGAGGAGTTTTTCTTCTTTCGATTATTCATCCTTTTTGAAATCCATAGCAGCTTTAAAGATGATCGATCTCTTTTTCTTTTGATCATCTTCAGTTCGGTACAGCATGGTCAGTTCATGTGTGATGAGAGATCCTAGCAATTCATCCAGCAATAAGCTGTTCAAATCTTTTGCTTCCTGGATGGCAGTCACTTTCAGATTCCACTTATCTGGAAGAGATCTTAGAGTTTTTTGCACTAGATCTGCATTAGTATATACCCTGCCAAGACTTTTTAGGCCATTAATAATATCAGTGAATCGTGAAAACATGGTAGATAATGATTCATTTGGTTCCATCTTAAACAATTTGTAACTATGTACAAGAAGATTAATCTTAAAAGATTTCACTTGAGAAGTTCCTTCATGGGTCACTTCGAGTTTATCCCAATTTCTTTTGCTGAGGAGCAAATAGAGATTCGATTAAACTCATTACTATCCAAAGCACAATATAAGAGATTCATGGCTTTGGCATTTAACTCTCCCATCTTCATGTCATGTTCGTCCCAATCCTCTTCAGGTTTAGGAATGTCCACTCCATCAATTTTAACCATGGGAATGCAAGAACCCTTTAGAATGACCTTCCATAACTAAAAATCAACAGCTTGAATATAAATCTTCATTCTAGCTTTCCAATATGCATAATTTGTGCCAGTGAAGAGTAGAGGTCTATTTGTTGATTGGCCTTCGGCCAAAGACGTATCATGGGATGAGCCATCAATCTTTACTCTAGTGTATTCACAGAGACTTTGCTCGGATACCAATTGTTGCCCAGGTGGCTACCCAAGAGGGGGGTGAATTGGGACTTTTAAAATTTAAACAAGTAATGTGCTATTTCAAAATCCGTTACAAGTGGTAGGTGCTGTGATAAGGTTATAGGATGCAGAAGCTAAACAAAGTAGAGAAAGCATAACACAAACATACTAAATTTATAGTGGTTCGGAGCAACCCAGCTCCTACATCCACTATCCAAGATACCACTTAAGATTTTCACTATATTCATACCCGAATATAGTAGGATTGTTTTACAAGATCACAATCCAAAACCTCTACACTTTGATTTTATGGGATCACCAAAGAAAATCCAACACCCTTTGATTTTAACAGGATCACCAAGAAACCTAAACTTGATTTTCACAGGATCACAAAGAACCTAAACCTTGGTTTTGATAAGGCTCACCAAAAACCTATTTGGTTTTTCAACCGGGCTCACCAATAACCCAACAATTCAAAGATTGAATTGAAAATAAATGCAATAATAAATGACAAACTCAAGTTATCGGATAGTTGCTAGTGCAGCTCATTGGAAGTCCACTTGAATGTGCTTGAATAAGCTTTAATGATTTTAGTGGCATCTTCCAAAGTTGATTCAAGCTTTAGATCAGAGTTGTTGAGGACTTGAATGCAGACTTGAATGCTCTTGTGCTCTATCTCTTGTAGTTGGTTGGATATTCAATGAAGCTCTCTTTTTTTCCTCTTTGAACTCTCTTCTTAACTAATTGCTTTAAGGTAGTTCAAATCCTTCAAATTTAAAGTCTTCCATCATCCCAAGGTAGTTCTAGCCATTGTAGACTATTGGGGAATGATTTGTAACTGTTGGAGCACTTGTTGGCATTCAAAAATAAATTCTAGAACTAGTCGTTAGATACCTAGAAATGACATTCGAGTCGGCTCGGATTCCTTGGAGTCGGCTCAGATCCTTCGAGTCGATAGGTCAAGTCGCCATTTGTTCAATGCAGTCGGCTCTTTGTCTCAGGGCGCAAAATGTCACTCTGGACAAGTCGGCTCTTTACAGCTCGGGTCGGCTCGAACTTGAATCTTGAAATTCTTGAACTCGAGGAGTCGGCTCTTTTCAACTTGGGTCGGCTCTTCTTCTTAGGTTCGAAAAACCTTACTCTGGAAGAGTCGGCTCGATGCAATTCGGGTCGGCTCGCTTTCTCAGGCTTTTGAAATTAGGTCTGGTAGAGTCGGCTCTTTCTAAGTCGGGTCAGCTCGCCTGGCTGTTCTCAGAAAACTTTTAGGAAATGGACTCTAGAGGAGTCAGCTCGGACTAATTCTAGTCGACTCGGATTCATTAAAGTCGGCTCGCTTTCCATTGAGTCAGCTCGGATTGCTGCGTTCCAGAATCCTTGCTGCGTGCCAATAAGCAAAGTCGGCTCTTCTTGTCTTAGGGTCAGCTCGAGTGTCTTCTTCAGGATTTTTATAATTTGAACTTAAAGAAAACTCTCACCAACTCTTTTACAATTTCACACAAACCAACTCAAGGCAAAATCTAAGGTACACACACTTATAGAAGTAACCCTTTACTTGATTTTTCTTAGCATTTTCATTGGGTTCTTCTTTACAAAACACTTACAACACAACTCCAGCAAGAAAATAGAAATATAGGAGTTGATGTTTGAACATGTTATACATCCTACAAAACTTGTCAAACACTTGAAGAGTTGTCAATAATAAATGTACATGCTCCAATGTTTGGTTATCATCAATAACTTATGGGGTCAACAAGGCATTCCCTGCTCCATCGCTAGGTGGCACCCCAAGATGGGTCCACCTCGGTCAAAGTCAAGCCTTCCTCTATGTTGACCCCTAAGGTGATTTTGATGATAACAAAACATTGGAGATACATTTGGTTATCTAACAACTCTTCAAATGATTGACAAGTTTTGTAGGACAACTACATTGACACACTTTCTAAACCCTACAATCTTTATAGCTTTGTGTTGAGTTGTAAAGTATTTAGAATCTTGTAAAGAAGAACCCTACAAAAATCTCCTACTTAAATCAAGATAAAGGGTTACTTCTAGTAGTTTTCAAGCTTCAATTTTTTCTTGATTTTATCGTAAGAAGACCTTGAAGAAGTCTTCAAAGCTTGGCACAAGAAGTTCTGGAAGATTGAATTTGATCTGGCTGAAGAACAAATTTCGAGCCGACTGGATGGAGGAACCAGCCGACTCTGGCACTGGCACAAGAAAGAAGTTCTCTGACACGCAGATCCAGTCGACTGGCACCAAGGCCCAGCCAAATCATCCAGAACATGGTTGGGAATGTTCTGAGATTCTCAGGGATCCGAGCCGACTCATCCAAAACTTGGTGGAGAATGCTCTGAAAGCCTTTGAGATTCGAGCCGACTGGAATTCAACCTAGCTGACTCATCCAGGTGAACCTTTTTCTCAACTGTGGAACCCAACCGACTGGCGTTCAGCCCAACCGACCCGAACTTTATCCAAGCCGACTCGAAGATTGTCCGAGCCGACTGGAACGATGGGGTTACCTCCAATGGCTAGTTCCAGTTTTTAGTTTCTGAATTCCAAAAGTGCTCCAACGGTAACTTGTCACCTCCCAACGATCTACAACATTCAAAATCAAGGAAGGTAGTTGAATTCTCTATAAATGAGGTATGAGAACATCCTTGAGGAGACTAATGAGTTAATGAACAGTTTTTGAATATTTATTGAAGAAAGAAGTGAGAGCACTTGAGCTTTGAAGTCAGCCTTCAAGCCTTCACCAACTCTTACTAGAAGCTTGAAGCACCTTTTGAGGGAAGCAAGGAATCCATTGAAGTGCATTGAAGAGCATTCAATTGAGCTTCACTCGAGCTGTATTGGCAACCACCAGATAATAGAGTTTATCATTTTTATTGCTTCTTTATTCTATTCTTAGAATATTTGGGTTATTGGTGAGCCCAGTTGTAAAAACCAATAGGTTTCTTTGGTGAGCCTTCTTAAAAACCAAAGTGTAGAGGTTTCTTTGGTGAGCCTTCTTAAAACCAAAGTGTAGAGGTTCTAGGTGAGCCTGTGAAAACCTAGTTTAGGTTTCTTTAGTGAGCCTGGTTCAAAAATCAAGTATAGAGGTGGGATTGTGAGCCTGTAAAACAATCCGACTGTATTCCGTTTGGGGGATATAGTGAAAATCCCGAGTAGTGAACTTGGATAGTGGACGTAGGAGCTGGGTTGCTCCGAACCACTATAAACCTGCTTTGTTTGTGTTGTGTTTGTTTTACTTTTCTGCTTCTGCACTTATTCTCTAATTAACACAGCACTCAAACACTAAAAGGAATTACTTGTGCACATATTTGCAAAAATTTTGTAATCCCAATTCACCCCCCTCTTGGGAAAAGCCACCTGGGCAACAGCTGGTATTAGAGCTGTCTCTGATTACTTGAGTAAAGATTGATGGCTCATCCCATGAGTACATCCTTGGCCGAAGGCCAGTCAACAAATAGACCTCCACTATTCACATGCACTAATTATTCCTATTAGAAAGCACGAATGAAAATTTACATACAAGCTATAGATTTTCAATTATGGAAGGTCATCTTAAAAGGGCCACACATTCCCATAATTAAAGTTGATGGCATGGACATCCCTAAGCCTGAAGAGGACTGGGATGATCATGACATGAAGATGGGGGAATTGAATGCCAAAGCAATGAATTTATTATATTGTGCTTTGGATGCTAAAGAGTTCAACCGAATTTTAACTTGCTCTTCAGCAAAGAAAATCTGGGACAAACTCAAAGTGACTCATGAGGGTACTTTTCAAGTGAAAACCTCAAAGATATCTTTTAGTTCATAATTATGATTTATTTAAAATGGAACCTTCTGAAACAACTTTTGCCATGTTCTCTAGATTTATAGATATTATTAACGGTTTGAAGAGTCTTGGCAGGATATACTCAAATGCAGATCTAGTTCAGAAGATACTCTCGTTCTTTACCTGACAAATGAGATCCCAAAGTGACTGCAATCCAGGAGGCCAAAGATTTCAACACACTTCTACTAGATGAACTGTTGGGATCACTCATCACCCACGAGCTGACAATGCAGTACAGAACGGAAGATGAACAAAAGAAAAAGAAGACAATAGCCTTCAAAGCTGCTTCCGAATCAAAGAAGGTTGATGAAGAATCTGAAGAAGAAAGCACCTCCTCCAATGACAACCTGGAAGACGATGACATTGCTATGGTTGTGAGGAGATTCAGAAAATTTATGGGAAGAAAGAAAGGAAGATACAACCGAAATTTCATAAGAAGGATTATGGAAAAGAAAAAGAGAAGGACAGAGAGAAAGATAAGAAGTAGTTCCCACATACTATGAATGCAAGAAGCCGGGGCATATACGTCCAGACGATCCACTATTAAAGAAATCCTTCAGACAAAAGAAGAAAAGAAAGCCATGGTTGCCACATGGTCCGACAATGAAGAATCATCTTCATCTGAAGAAGAAGAGACTACCAAGAGTGCAAATCTATATTAATGGGTCTCGAAGATGAGGTAACATCCCCTAACAACTGCACTGAATTCACTTTTGATGAATTAATTCTGCTTTTCATGATTTACTATCCGAATTTAAGAAAGCTGGAGTAAGATAAAATCATTGAAAAATATGAATGATTCTTTACTCAAAAAAAAGATGAAATTTCAGAAAAGAATCTTTTATTACAAAAAGAACTGCATGACTTTTCTAAAAAATTTGAAAAGCTGAAAAATGAAAATCTTTTATGTGAAAAGAAAATAGTGATTTACTTGCTAAAAATAATGAATTGAAAAAGGAGGTTACAAAACTCAAGCCTTATTTAGTTGAAAACTCACTTTATCTTCAAATAAGCTTGAGTTAATTAAAAGAACAACGGATTTCAAAAACAAAGCTAGAATTGGTTTTAAACCTCTTGTATAAATGGAATTTCAGCAACTACTTTTGTGAAATCCAAAATACCTATTCAAAATGTTTTATCTCAAAAGGTTCTAGCTACACCGAAAACTATTTCTACTTCAAAGTCATTATTATATGTTCATAAGAATTTGAGCAAAAATGCATACACTTCAAAAAATTCAAAATTTATCAAGTGCATCAACCTTTAGAACTTCAATTCTGTTTCTATCAAAAATTCTAAAGTTGTTTACTATGTTTGTAAAAGAATAGACATAAAGCTTTTGAATGTAATAATTCTAGAAATGTCCTTAAGAAAGTAAGAAAGATTTGGGTTCCCAAGGAACCACCTCTGCTAACCTGCAAGGACCCAAGGTAGCTTTGGTACCTAAAAGAATTCATTGACTATTTTGCAAGAATGTCTTGCAGCCCAAAATTGAAGAAAAGGTGGTACTTAGACAGTGGCTGCTCAAGACAATGACGGGTGACAAGGACCATTTATCACCCTTGAAATGAAAGAAGGAGGAATGGTCACCTTTGGAGACAATGGCAAAGGGAGAATAATCGGTATTGGTAAGATTAAAATAACTCCTTTCACTTTTATTGAAAATGTTTTGCTAGTAGACAAATTAAAGCATAATCTCTTAAGTATAAGTCAATTGTGTTATAAAGGCTTCAAGGTTGTCTTTGAATCTTCTATGTTATAGTAACTAACTCTTTAGATTCTAGCAATATCATTGGACATAGACTTGAAAATATCTATGTGGTAGATCTTAATAATCTTGCCATGTCAAGTAGCCCTAGTCTAATTGCAATGATGCTAAGACCAAAGAGTCGGGTTTACTATGGCATAGACGATTAGGTCATGCTAGCATGTATACTATTGCCAAATTAATTTCTAAAGATCTTGTTAGAGTCATGCCTAAGTTTAAAGTTGATTTAAATCATGTTTGTGATGCATGCCAAATGGGTAAACAAACTAGGGGGAGTTTTAAATCAAAGAATAGTTTCTACAATAAGACCACTTGAACTACTTCACATGGATCTTTTCGGACCTACTAGGACCACAAGCCTAGGAGGTATGAAATATGCTCTTGTGATAGTAGATGATTTTTCGAGATTTACTTGGGTTAAGTTTATTGCTTTGAAAGATGAAACTTTTTATGTTTTTAGAAAATTCCATAAGAAGGTTTCAAATCAAAAGAACTTATCTTTGATTTCAATTAGAAGTGATCATGGAACCGAATTTGAAAATCAATTTTTTGAAGATTATTGTACTGAATTTGGCATTGATCACAATTTCTCCGCCGCTCCTAGAACACCTCAACAAAATGGTGTTATAGAGAGGAAAAATCGGACATTGGAGAAATGGCTCGTACAATGTTGTGTGAAGGCAATCTTCCAAAGTACTTTTGGGCAGAAGTGGTGAACACTGCATGTTATATTTTTAACTACGTTTTGATCCATCCTATTTTAAAGAAAATCCCCTATGAGCTTTAGAATGATAAAACCCAATATTAGTTATTTTCATGTGTTTGGATGCAAATGCTTTGTGCATAACAATGAAAAATATATTTAGGAAAATTGATTCTAAAGCTGATGATGCAATTTTCCTAGGTTATTCATTACATAGCAAAGCATATCGGGTTTTTAATAAAAGGACTCTTACTGTTGAAGAGTCAATTCATGTTGTATTTATTGAAACTAACCCTACACCTTCTAGACAAGAAGAGTGCATAGATAATGATGTAGGTACATTACAAAAAGGAATGTATGACTTGAGCATTCAAGACAAGACACTCAAGATGGAGAAGAAACGGTAAGTAAGGATTACACTGATCTATCGAGGGATTGGAGGTATGTTACATCTCATCCTAAAGAATTAATTAGGAGATCCTTCTCATGGTGTTAGGACTAGGGCTGCACATAAGGATGCACATGTTACCTAGCCTTTGTGTCACAAATAGAACCCCATAGCTTAGAAGAAGCTGAGACTGACCTAAACTGGATGATAGCAATGCATGAAGAATTAAACTAGTTTGAAAGGAATAAGGTATGGACACTTGTAGATAGACCTATTGACCATCCATAATAGGAACCAATGGGTCTATAGGAATAAATTAGATGAGCAAGGAAATATTATACGAAATAAAGCTAGATTAGTGGCTAAGGGATATAACCAAGAAGAATGTATTGATTTTGATAAACTTATGCACCCGTAGCAAGACTAGAAGCTATTAGATTATTACTTGCATTTGCTTGCTACATGAATTTCAAACTTTTTCAAATGGATGTAAAAAGTGCATTTCTTAATGGTTTTATATCTTGAACAAGTTTTTTGTGGAACAACCACCAGGTTTTAAAAATCACTCTTTTCCAAACCACGTATTTAAATTAAACAAAGCATTGTATGGTTTGAAACAAGCACAAGAGCCTGGTATGATAGACTTAGCACTTTCTTAATTGAAAATGAATTTTCAAGAGGAAATGTAGACAAAACCTTATTTATCAAAAGAAGAATAATGACATCTTAGTTGTACAATATATGTTGATGATATCATTTTTGGTGCAACTAACGAATCTCTATATAAAGAATTTACTAAGTTTGCAGGGAGAATTTGAAATGAGCTTAATGGGTGAGCTGAACTACTTCTTTGGACTTCAAGTAAATAAACAAAGGAAGGCATCTTCATTAACTAAGCCAAATACATCAAGGAAATCATCAAAAGTTTGGTATGGAGAGCAGCAAATCAATGAGCACACCCATGAGCCTAGCTTGCAGATTGGACAAAGATGAGAATGGATCCAATATTGACCAAAAGCTATATAGAGGTATGATCGGATCCTTATTATATTTGATTGCAAGTAGAACTGACATATTATATAGTGTATGTGTATGTGCTAGATTTCAGTCATCACCAAAGAAACACATATGCTTGCTGTTAAAGAATAATTAAATACTTGAAAGGAACAGTAATTAGGAATCTAGTATTCTAAACATTCTATCTATCCTAAATTTGATTGGATTCTCTGATGCTGATTATGCTGGTTGTAAAATAGATAGAAAAATCACTAGCGGTACATGCCAATTTCTAGGTTGAATTTAATTTCATGGCACTGTAAGAAGCAAAACTCCGTAGCCAGGTCCACAGCTGAGGCGAGTATGTGGCTGCTGGTAGTTATTGTGCTTAAGTGTTATGGATTAAACAACAACTAGAAGACTTTGGTGTATCACAATCTAAAATTCCAATTAAATGTGATAACACAAGTGCTATCAATTTGACAAAGAATCCAATTCAACACTCTAGAACCAGCACATTGAAATTAGATATCATTTTATTAGAGATCATGTTTCAAATGGTAATATAGTGCTTGATTTTGTTCCTACTGAAGATCAATTAGCTGACATATTTACTAAGCCACTTAATCAAGATAGATTTGAGCTAATTAAGAGTGAATAAGGACTTTGTGATTCCTTCTAAATTCTCTAACCAAATTCCTTCAAATTAAGGAAACATTATCTAGAGAACCTCCTGAATTTTTTCTATATCATAAAGCCTTAATTTCCTTTGAAATTCTCTTCAAAATCTTTCTAATTTATGATCAAATTTCCAAAACTCTAATTTCTCTGTTTGAGTCGACTGGATCTTAAGCCGAGTCGACTAGATTTTCTGAGAGTTTTGAGTGAGTTCTGGCCTAGCCGACTCAAGCATTTTCGAGTCGACTATATTCTTTGATTGTTTTAGGAGAGCTCTGGCCGAGCCGACTCGAGCCTTTTTAGGGCTATTCGAGTCGACTGGAATTTCACGCCTAAGTGTTTTACATTGGATTATAACCCTTCTCTGAGCTGTATAACCTCTATTTTGTTTTTCCCTAACGGTTCATTCCTCTCCTAATCGTACTCCAAAGACTTCTATCTCCCTACCAAGCACTCTAATCTTTCAATTTTCCATCTTTCCTAGCATGGCACCCAAGCGTGCAACGGGTAAACGCTCCATTAGGGCTGCTCCATCTATTGAAAAGGAAAGAAGGTCAAAAAGGCATAAAGAAGAGCCAAGTAGCACCGTTCACAATGAGGAACTTGTAGAAGAGGTCGCAAGGGATGCTCCAACAGTTCCTAGTCAAGTCCCCTCGATGTCTACACAACCGGTAACTTTCGGTCATCGAATTAACTTTGAGTTTATTAAGGGGATTAGGTTGAAAATAGGAGATTTAATTGAAGATCAAGGATTGAGAAAATTTTGTTCTTTGAATGAAAAGACTTATCCCACTCTTATTAGAAGTTTTTATGAAAATCTAAGATTGGGAACTAATCATGTTGAGTCCACTATTAAAAGAAAGAGGATTATTGTCAATGAGGAATTTCTACATGGTTTACTAGACTTACCTTCAGATGGAGTGAAATTTCTAGTGATTGACAATAGAGAAAAGACTCTAAGAACAATATTGAACACAAAAGATGTTGGTGGAATTGGAACAGTGTTTGCAAATACCCTATCTTTAGAAATGAGATTGCTATATAATTTTATCTGTAGAATATTCTTGCAAAGAATAGGAAGATTTGACTGGGTGAGTGAAAAAGATTTATGCCTTATGGAACACATTATAGAGAAAACTCTTGTAAATCTTTCCTACATAATAATTATGTAAATGACGGAGACAGTTAGGAAGGCCAAATCTTGTCTACCCTATGGAATGATGCTTACCTTACTGTTTAAATCTCAAAGAGTAAGTTTGGAGGGTGAAGATGGAGTAGAACTTCACCACACAGATGTCTATACCTCCAAATCCTTAGAGAGGATGGGGTACTTCCAGGTTGAAGGAGTATGGAGGAAAAAGGTACAAATGCCAGGGCTATAGGCAGCTCTAGTAGTGAAGAGGAAGAAGAAGAAGAGAAGTAGAAGCAGCTGGAACTTCTTCGGCACCTATACCTGAACCTGAGCCTCATATTTGTGAGCCTGCTGCTATTGTTGAGGAGACTAGACTACCTTCTCCTATTTTTGACATGCCTGCTGCTGAGTTTGATTTGCCTACACCCGAGTTTGACTTACCTACAGCTGATATTATTCTGCCTGACTACCCTCCTGCAGCATCACAACCTTCAAACATTCAAGTTCAGATTGAAGAACAAATGAGAAGCTTGACTGATGCACTGACAAGTACCAATTACTTCTCTATTTAGTGATCTGAAAAAGTCAGTGGATAGCAGATTGGACAGACTGGAAGAGTATGTTTCAAATCTACAAGGAAAGGTTGAAGCTATGGAAGCTTCAAGGTCGACACCTCAGATAGAACTTCAACCAATCCTAAATTGTATCTCTTTAAGTTCTGAAGCAATATTGAAGTTTGTGGATGCAACATTAAGGAATACATAACTGAGTTGAATGAAGCTAAATGTACATTATGAACTATTGCAGAAACCAGACAGATGGCTGATGACTACACTAGAGGCATTGTGGTGCGGGCACCAGACTCAGAAGAAGACTTCAGAGCTCCATCTGGATCTCTGATTAACCTTGCCCGAAGAATTAGGGTTTTTGGCTTGTAATAAGGGTTGACTTGATCAACTCATTTTAGTTTGAGTCTGTATTACCTGTATTTTTATTTTGTTGAGTCATGTTAACTCAGTAGTGGACTAAGGCTTCACCTGGGGTGTTACATTTTCTCCCAAGGCCAAGCAAGTGGGTGCCACACTCCCAGCCACACTCTCAGCCATACGCTTGAGTCCAGGGGGTGCTACATCTCCATCCAGCAGGCTTTGGTCCCCACACCACAGATAGCAGCTCCCCTCTTTCATGCGCCAATTGAGGAGAAATCCACCAGGGGTCCATAAATCAAGGGGCGGCCCAAGACTTCCCAAAGAACCAAACTATGAAAGGGAAGAAATTCTCTTGGAGAGAAATTCAAGGAGGCGCCCATTACCTGCCAGAAATACTCAAAAAAAGTTAGAAGGAGCCATAACTTGGGGAGAAAGAAAAGGAGGTATCCAAAAGGGTTGAGCCATGGAAGGAATGAGATTTCTCTTGAAAAGCAAGGTTAGGAGGCGCCCTAATCATTCCAACTAAAGCCAGATATAAAAGGCAACAAATTTTCTCTTGGAGGGCAAGGTTAAGAGGCGCCCAACACTTCAGATAAGGCCAAGCATAGAAGGAAAAAAATTTTCTTGGAGGTCAAGACAAGGAGGCGCCACCCCTTTCCTTTTTGAAGCTTCAATCAACTTTGGAATTAATTGGCCGGCCATATGAGTAGGGATTGATATCCTAATTTGAAGATCCCCTCCTTTAGTCCCACATGGGAAGATGTAAAACCCTACTCTCTTGTAATGGCCTATAAATTAAACCCCCATGTAAGTTTGAAAAAATCAGATGAATGAAACCAAATTTTTTTGTGAGCAAACTTTGTGTTTTCTCTCTCTCTCCGCACTTGCATCCAGGTGTTGAGCTCCGTGAGGGAGTAAATCCGGGTTCCCCAGGAACCTTGAGAGGTGTGAGATCTCCAAAACCCAAACCCTAGGTTAGCCACTCCACTCCCAAACCCTAGCCGCCATCACCCTTCTCTTTCCACCAAGCCCTAGTCTATTCCACGTCTCACGGCCACCCTCTCCAAGTCCAGGCCGGCCACCAGCATCCAGCTCCAGTCCAGATACTTCAGATCTACAGCAGTTCTAAGAGGAGTCAGATCGGCCTCCAGGAGAATCCTGATTTCAGCAACTTCAGCTTTCAAGTTCTTCAACCTGGTAAATCTTTTCTTGAGTATCTGAAATCCATCACTTGTTCCTTTTCTTTCCCAGATCTTGAGTCCAGGAGAAGCCGACCAACCACAAGACCAGTATTGGAGGATCCATTGCGAAGATAGCCGACTCCGAGGATCCCACAATCTGCTCGAAAGAGTTCTTCCACCAAAATCCTGAGAAGATCACTGTCTGGTTAGTAAACCATCTCTCCTCTCTATTTCTGTTATGTTGAAAGTTCAGAGCGAAACCCTAGGTCTGGGAGTTTCTCAACCCCCAGCGATCCGTTACTTCTGAACTACTCTGATAATTTAGTTTCATCTAAATTATGCTTTCAATCCTTACCTATTTTCCTTCACTTAGTTTAGCTTTACTTTGAGTCAAGCCAATTTCTGAAATAAAAAAAAAAAAAAATTAATCTTATTTACTTCCACATACGCTTCTTTGTTCTTTGTTATGCATCATTTTTGGTATCAAAGCTTCCGTTCTGCATCATTTTTGGTATCAGAGCTTTCGTGCTGCATCATTTTTGGTATCAGAGTCCTGTCTAGGGTTTCTGTTTGATTGCTTGTTTGAGTCTCTCTCTTTTTACTTTGTCTGCTCGAAGTAGACTCCCCAGGACGTCCGGTCCTAGGAACAAAGCGAGGTGCAAACCTCCTCTTCCCTTTCCATGGGGTGTTCCTAGGGCGTGTAGGGGATCCGTTGGGTTACAACTTCGTAGCAGGAATGTAAACGGGGAAGTACTCTATTTTCAGCCTATAATTGCCCTGTTGCAGGAATTATTTCTCACTGCAGCTAACTCCAAATTCGGTGATTTTTGTTTTTCTGAAACCAGTATAATTGAAACCATTTTGCATAATTTTCTTGTGATTTATTGGTTTCTATGAGATTTATGAGGATTAAATTACTGCAACTCTATTTTTGTATTTCTGCAATTCATTATTTTTGAGTGATCATCTCTTAATTCATCTTAAGGGCATTTGAGCATCTAAGATAAGGGGAGTAGTTGATAACCTCTCCTTAGCCCAAAACTACCACCCACTCATTCGAACCTAAGCCTTTAATCTTAAAATTAATTAGACCTAATTTGCCCTAGTGGGCTAGGGACATCAACAAGTCGGGTCAAGGCTAGTGTTGAGTCAGTTTGTCTAGTTACTCTGTGTGTGCTTTGTACTCAGTGTCTAGAACGGTGGTTCAGGGACTACGTCCCGAAGGGCTTGTGTGCTGGTCCGCCTACCTGGCCAATCTCTGATTGGTGTCTAGGATTGGCATTTAGGGACCTAACACTCCCCTTACACCTGCCTGGCTGAGTCCTGAGTTACTACAGGCTAGCTTGCCACTCTGATTGGGGATCTAGTTTGGACTCTAGGTCTAGTGAGCCAGTAGTCGCTTTAGTCTAGTCACATTCTGTGTGCTTGCTTGCATCATCATGTCTACCCGGAATGGAGTACCCTACCAACCTAGTCAAACCCAACCAGATTTAGAGGCCATGGTTAGAAATCTTACCGAAAGTATGACCAAATTGAGTCAGGACATGAATGAGGGTTTTTCCCAATTTAGGGATCGAGTCCAAGTACTTGAGAAACGTAGACATCAAAATTGGACCCCTGATCCAAAATTTAATAGGCCCCAACCTCACCCATGCCAGGAGCCTAGGAGGACCTTATACCATGATCCCGAGCATAACCTTAGGAAGCCTAACCATGATATCTATAGTGTGGATCGTGTCTATGAGAGGTCCTTACAATATTCTAGACTAGTCACTCAACACCCAGTCTTCTAGATCAAACCATTTAGATCCACACCCATGCCCAAGTAAGGTTTTACTAGCTTGAAACCCAGTGTGACCCAGGTTCCTATATCTCAAGAATGTTTGTTTTGTAGAGAAAGAGCCATAAATCTAGTCAGTGCCCATGCATAGGACTGGCTTGTGCACAGCTAAGTGGTAAGAATCCTAAGGATGACATTAATGAGGGAGAACCCAAGCCTACCAATGAGGAAGAACGGTTAGGTATGACAAGCCTAGAATCAGTTGACCCGACCTATTACCACTGACCCGAAACCCATTGAAGATGGCATCGAGGAAGTATATGATGCTGGCTTGAGTCTAGTTGATGAATATGAGGGGGAAGAACTTGAAGAATGTGACATTGATACTATTGGTTCCTTACCTGAGGAGACCTTGGAAAACAACCAACTGGTAGGACCTAGTTCAGAAATTCAAGAGATTTGTGAAAATCAGGTTCCTTTAGTCAAATACCCCCAGGAAGAACTCATAGTGTTAGCCCGAGCTATTAGTTCGTACCCTCTAATGACAATCATTCCCCAAGTACCAATTGAAGATCTTTGCACTGAACTGTTTAAGTTTGCCCACCCTATAGTAAATCCTCTCCTTAGGATGACTGAATCAAGCCTCTTATAATTGGACCTTGTCCCATGCTCAGCCACTAAGATCTCTCCCGTAATCTCAGTTGGACATCCTTTTCTTGAGCGGATTGATTCACCCAGTCCTGTAGAAGTCCTCCTTTTGACCCCAGACCCCTTCCTTCGCATGACTGACCTACCCTTCTATAGAGTATACCTTTCCTCACCCATAGGTCAAATTTCAAGTCTTGAGGTCATCATCCATAGGCCTTCCATGAATCATTCACTAATCCATTTCTTGAGAAAGTGGATCATTATTTGCTTAGAGAACAAACCTTAACTGTTGCAATCACATGTCCTAGGCTACTTCCCGAACTATCTCTTGATCCATTCCTGGGAGTAGCAAACTTTTCCTTTCGTAAGGATGACCAGTTGACATTCATAGATCACCATTCAAACCTTCAGGTCACCACCTTTAGCCAGCAGGTAATTCGAGACTCCACCTCATATTTCCTCCCTTTCTCTAGGACTTCCAATGCTTCTTACACCATCCAAGTATACTTTGTCAAAGTCTTTAGAGTGAATCACGTGTCAGAATCTATTAGGTTTGCCACCTACTTCTGGAAGACCTTATGGCACCTACTAGGCACCCATGATAAGTTTTCATGCTCTGCATGCCATCCTCCGACCCAAGGTCAAACCTAGAGAGCCGTAGTTTGTTAGGTTTAGACCTAGGGTTCCTTTGAATAAAGTCCATTCTTTAGGAATTCATCGTCAGTCGAGTTTAGGACATTAACTCAGATTTTGGTTGAGTGAGAATACCAACAGGAATTGGGATTTGTATTTTTACCTAGGCCGAATTTGCATACATGACTCGGTCATATGGTTCTACAGGTAAGAGTCCATTGCATTGTGCATGGTTACAAACCTCCCACACCTCTTCCCAGCTCCTTTACCAGTCCACACACGAGTCTCCGCGTCTGCCGAAGTTTTGCACAGCATATAAATACCTTTCATAAAGAAATTCATGCCCAATACTTAAGTAATGAAACTTATAATAATTGGTTGATTCTCAAAGGCGAGTCCAAACTTTTAATGAGAGAGACTATGTAATGATTAGGTTAAGGCCTGAACGGTTTCCTCCTGGAACCGTTAGAAGTTACATGCTAGAGGAGCTGGACCATTTAGAGTGGTGAAGAGAGTAGGATCCAATGCCTATGTGCTCGGTTACCCTCCAAAACTAGGCATTAGCTCCACTTTCAACATTACAGACCTAGTAGAGTATAGAGAGCCAGCTGTGATTCCAGTGAGGCTTTGAACCTAATCCTGCTCTTGAGAGTGAACCTGACCCTGTGTGTCCACCAACAACTGGCCTGTGAGGAAAGAGCAGATTGAAAAGATACTGGATGATCAGTTTCTCTACTCGTAATCGAGGATACCAAAGATACCTGGTCCGCTGGCAAGGAAGGCAAACTCTGATGACTCTTGGAGCTCCCGAGAAGAATTACAAGAATTGGACCCAAAACTCTTGGAGAGATACCAGAGCAACTTGATCCATACTCGACAGGTCGAGTTTCCTCCCACCCTGGGAGAATTGGTGCGGGCACCAGACTCAGAAGAGACTTCAGAGCTCCATCTGGATCTCTATTAACCTTGCCCGAAGATTAGGTTTTTGGCTTGTAATAAGGGTTGACTTGATCAACTCAATTTTATTTTGAGTCTGTATTACCTGCATTTTTATTATGTTGATTCATGTTGACTCAGTAGTGGACTAAGGCTTCACCTGGGGTGTTACATTTTCTCCCAAGCCAAGCAGTGGGCGCCACACTCCCAGCCACACTCCCAGCCATACGCCTGAGTCCAGGGGATGCCACATCTCCATCCAGCAGGCTTTGTTCCCCACCCCAGATAGCAGCTCCCCTCTTTCATGCGCCAATTGAGGAGAAATCTACTAGGGGCCACAAATCAAGGGGCGGCCCCAAGACTTCCAAAAGAACCAAACTATGAAAGGGAAGAAATTCTCTTGGAGAGAAATTCAAGGAGGCGGCCATTACCTGCCAGAAATACTCAAAACAAAGTTAGAAGGAGCCATAACTTGGGGAGAAAGAAAGGAGGTATCCAAAAAGGGTTGAGCCATGGAAGGAATGAGATTTCTCTTGAAAAGCAAGGTTAGGAGGCGCCCTAATCATCCAACTAAAGCCAGATATAAAAGGCAACAAATTTTCCTCTTGGAGGGCAAGGTTAAGAGGCCCCAAACACTTCCAGATAAGGCCAAGCATAGAAGGAAAAAAATATTTTCTTGGAGGTCAAGACAAGGAGGCGCCACCCACTTTCCTTTTTGAAGCTTCAATCAACTTTGGATTAATTGGCCGGCCATATGAGTAGGGATTGATATCCTAATTTGAAGATCCCCTCCTTTAGTCCCACATGGGAAGATGTAACCCTACTCTCTTGTAATGGCCTATAAATTAAACCCCCATGTAAGTTTGAAAAATCAGATGAATGAAACCAATTTTTTTGTGAGCAAACTTTGTGTTTTCTCTCTTCCGCACTTGCATCCAGGTGTTGAGCTCCGTGAGGAGTAAATCCGGGTTCCCCAGGAACCTTGAGAGGTGTGAGATCTCCAACCCAAACCCTAGGTTAGCCACTCCACTCCCAAACCCTAGCCGCCATCACCCTTCTCTTTCCACCAAGCCCTAGTCTATTCCACATCTCACGGCCACCCTCTCCAAGTCCAGGCGGCCACCAGCATCCAGCTCCAGTCCAGATACTTCAGATCTACAGTAGTTCTAAGAGGAAGTCAGATCGGCCTCCAAGAGAATCCTGATTGCAGCCTTTCAGCTTTCAAGTTCTTCAACCTGGTAAATCTTTCTTGAGTATCTGAATCCATCACTTGTTCCTCTTCTTTCCCAGATCTTGAGTCCAGGAGAAGCCGACCAAACCACAAGACCAGTATTGGAGGATCCATTACGAAAATAGCTGACTCCGAGGATCCCACAATCTGCTCGAGAGAGTTCTTCCACAAAATCCTGAGAAGATCACTGTCTGGTAGTAAACCATCTCTCCTCTCTATTTCTGTTCTGTTGAAAGTTCAGAGCGAAACCCTAGGTCTAGGAGTTTCTCAACCCCCAGTGATCCATTACTTCTGAACTACTCTAATAATTAGTTTCATCTAAATTATGCTTTCAATCCTTACCTAGTTTCCTTCAACTTAGTTTAGCTTTACTTTGAGTCAAAGCCAATTTCTGAAATAAAAAAAAAAAAAAAGAATTAATCTTAAATTTACTTCCACATACGCTTCTTTGTTCTTTGTTCTGCATCATTTTTGGTATCAGAGCTTCTGTTCTGCATCATTTTTGTATCAGAGCTTCCGTTCTGCATCACATTGGGATCATCAGGTCTGAGCTTGGAAGACTTTAAGGATCAGTTGAGGCATTCGCCAATGTCCAAGCATCTGAGCTTATTTCAATGCAGAAAGAAATCGTTGACATGAAGGAGGCAGTGAACAAAGTGCCAGCAAGCCTCAAGGATATGGAGCAACAGCTTGGAGCAATCTGGATGGAGATGGTGTCTATCTGTGGTACTGTCAGATCTTTGGAGGTCCTGCTAGGAACAGACCCTTGTATGATCGACCTCCTATTTCCACTAGGGCACATAGTACTTCTCATCACCCTAGGGCACCTCCTCCTCATGCATCCTCTAGTAGACCACCTAGACCTGCTTCTTGGTATGGTGCTAGTACACCTACCAATGTACCTAAAGAGGAATCTGAAAGTGAATAGGTCTTTAGTATGGTCTTTAGTATTTTCTATACTTTTCAAAAATTGTTTGAAGTGTTTGATGTACTGAATCCTTAATAAAATGCAAAGAACATCTTTTTGCCACTGTGTAATGTGTGCACTCATGTTAACCTGTTTACACTCTCTATTTTCTTAAATAGAATTCTCTCTCTAAGTTTGAGAAGTGAAATTATCTCAAACAAATCTTGAAACTTTCTCGATCTATTTAAAAATTTGAGCTAAACTATTTAATCCTTTTGATTTGATGACAAAAAGGGGGAACCATAGAGTGCATGAAAGAAGAAACTCAATGAACTACAATAGACAGGGGAGCTTAATTAGTTTTGAATGATATTTTTGCATACTTTTCTATTAAAATATTCAAATGAATGTTAAAGGGGGAGAAACTTAGAGAAATTTCATATCGTTTAGAAATTTTATAAAATGGGGAGATATACATGTTTAATCTACATGATTCAATGATTACTATGATGCTCTCTACTCATTACATCTATCTGTCAATACTTAATACTGCTTGATACATACAAGCAATCATTCTCTAATACTTACAGTTTATAAATTTGACCTGTGTATAATTGTATAGCATATATTGATACACATTTGAGAATACAGTTGATATTATTTGTTAACAAGTGTAAATGCTTACTATGACATACATCTACTTGTGAATAGAATATATTCTTTTCATGCCCAGTGTTTTGTCATCATCAAAAAGGGGGAGATTATTGACCCTTAAGGTGATTTTGATGATAACAAAATATTGGAGCATACATTTGGTTATCTAATAATTCTTCAAATGATTGACAAGTTTTTGTAGGACAACTACATTGACACACTTTCCAAACCCTACAATCTTTATAGCTTTGTATTGAGTTGTAAAGTGTTTAGAATCTTGTAAAGAAGAACCCTACAAAAATCTCCTACTTAAATCAAGATAAAGGGTTACTTCTAGTAGTTTCAAGCTTCAATTTTTTCTTGATTTATTGTAAGAAGACCTTGAAGAAGTCTTCAAAGCTTGGCACAAGAAGTTCTGGAAGATTGAATTTAATCTGGCTGAAGAACAAATTTCGAGTCGACTAGATGGAGGAACCAGCCGACTCTGGCACTGGCATAAGAAAGTTCTCTGGCACGCAGATCCAGCCGACTGGCACCAAGGCCCAGCCGACTTGTCCAGAACATGGTTGAGAACGTTCTGAGATTCTCAGGGATCCGAGCCGACTGCATTTTAGCCTAGCCGACTCGTCCAGAACTTGGTTGAGAATGCTCTGAGAGCCTCTGAGATCCGAGCCGACTGGAATTCAACCTAGCCGACTCGTCCAGAGAAAACCTTTTTCTCAACTATGGAACCCAGTCGACTGGCATTCAGCCCCCGACCCGAACTTGATCCGAGCCGACTCGAAGATTGTCCAAGCTGACTAGAATGACGGGGTCACCTCCAACGGCTAGTTTCAATTTTTAGTTTTTGAATTCCAAACATGCTCCAATGGTAACCTGTCACCTCCCAACGGTCTACAATGTTCAAAATCAAGGGAAGGTAGTTGAAGCCTCTATAATGAGGTATGAGAACATCCTTGAGGAGACTAATGAGTTAATGAACAGTTATTGAATATTTATTGAAGAAAGAAGTGAGAGCACTTGATCTTTGAAGTCAGCCTTCAAGCCTTCACCAACTCTTACCAGAAGCTTGAAGCACCTGTTGAGGAAAGCAAGGAAGCCATTGAGTGCATTGAAGAGCATTCAATTGAGCTTCACTCAAGATGTATTGGCAACCACCAGACAATAAAGTTTGTCATTTTTGTTGCTTCTTTATTCTATTCTTAGAATTTTTTGGTTATTGGTGAGCCCAGTTGTAAAAACCAAATAGGTTTCTTTGGTGAGCCTTCTTAAAAACCAAAGTGTAGAGGTTTCTTTGGTGAGCCTTCTTAAAACCAAGTGTAGAGGTTCTAGGTGAGCCTGTGAAAACCTAGTTTGGGTTTCTTTGGTGAGCCCGATTCAAAAACCAAAGTGTAGAAGTTGGGATTGTGAGCTTGTAAAACAATCTGACTGTATTCCAGTTTGGGGGATATAGTGGAAATCCTGAGTGGTGAACTTGGATAGTGGACGTAGGAGCTAGGTTGCTCTGAACTACTATAAACCTGCCTTGTTTGTGTTGTGTTTGATTTACTTTTCTGCTTCTGCACTTATTCTTCGATTAACACAGCACTCAACCACTAAAAGGAATTACTTGTGCACATATTTGCGAAAATTTTGTAATTCCCAATTCACCCCCTCTTGGGAAAAGCCACCTGGGCAACACTCTTCCACTTCGCCAGGTGTCCATCCAGGAGGGATCCACCTCGACCGAAGCTGGCAGTCTCTGCTCCCTCGCCAGGTGGCGCCCTAAGACGGGTCCACCTTAGCCGAGGTCGGGCCAGGCACTCCTGCTCCACCAGGTGGCACCCCTGATGGGTCCACCTCAGCCAAAGTCATCCCTATTCTACAAAGCCTCCGGGGGTCAGATGCACGGGCCACGAGGTTGCTGCTAGAGTCGGCGTGTGGCGCGCTCCGTATAGGGTACCCAGTATGGCCTGCAATGGTGCGCAGAACATCATTTACATCAGTTAAGGAGGGCCCCCGCGATCGAGATATTGAATCCTTGGGTCAGGGGCCTGGAACCCAGGAAATCCACAGTCAACGCCCCGAGATGATCCCCATGCTTGGCTTGAGATCCCACTAGGTTCCCCTTTCGTGACAGCATGGCGGATGAGGCAAGCTCGCCGCTTAACTCCCTGACTCGAAGGAGAGGAAAGGAGGGGGGGAGAGGAGCCGGGACCTCCGAGGGTCTCCAGGGGAGGAAACAAAAGATGAAGGCGGTCTGGTGGTATAAAGGGGACGGGGAAAGCGGACGAAAAGGTAAGCCATGGAGAGGGAAGAACACCGAGGGATAATGATTCTGGGGCTCTTGGAAGTTCCCAGATGCACGTCTAGCAGGTCCAGCATAGGAAGCTGGACGTCAACCCCTCTCTTTCCCCACTTCTTTCATCAAAACCTCCTCTAAGCACGAGAATCCATCGGAGACCCATCTTCGCAGACCTGTTCCATCTTGTCGTTCACTAACTTGACCGTCGGAGTGCCCCTATCGGAACCCCTGGCCCGGGTCTCTGACCTTGTTTTGCAGGACCGAAGACTTGAGATCCCGAGGTAAAGGAGTCCAAGGTCCGGCGCCAAATCATAAGCTACAGGCCACAGCGATAAGATCAGCAACAATATGGAATCCAATCCAGACTACTAACATAAACCATCAAAGATTCTAGCAAATATGCATGCCATGTCCACATAATATCATTAAATCTGCCAATAGCAAATTACAAATATATACATTATCCTAACACATTTTCATTATATAATCAAAAGATTATCTCTTTTAAAATCATTAACTCCTATATCATAAACATATTGCAACAGTCCCCAAATTTATGATCCAGAATTTAACAAAACTTGCAAGCTATCATGATCTTCATCCATATCATTTAATTAATAACTGAATATACATATTCAGCATACCATAACACACTATGCTTCCGAGTCAACACTTTTGAAACTCGATCAAATTCATTTATCAGAGATAATGGCATATCTTATCCAGCTCTTCAATATCCATAATATACTTATCATAATCAAATAGTATCAACTATTCAGTCTCATCCAAGATCAATCTCTACAAAAATCATATTCCAGATCTTATGCACAGTACCTAGGGATTAGAAATCCAACTTCGAATCTATTCAATTGGTCATAACATTAAGTTCAAATATCACAATCTATAGTGATCACAATCTAAATTTTAATATCACTTAATCATATCCTAACTTAGTAATCACCTTATTAATTTCTAATCACCTGTATCATAGTCTTCAATTTTATCAATTAGATTCCCAAAATAAATCAAATCCATAATATAACTCAAATTATACCTCCATATATCCATTATCTAGCCTTAATGATATCCTTCCAAAATTAAGCTAGGAGATTTAATCATTTTATTTGTGCAAGCCTTCTACACTTAACAAGAATCTTTGGATCTATAACATACACCTATCAAAGAAAATTAAATAAATTCTCAGTATCAATAATTACTCTGGAATAATCAATCAAAATCCTAATTCTACCCCACTCTCACTAACTAGGTGATCTGATCTTAAACCTTTGCTCTGATACCACTCTGTCAAGTCCAGATCCAATACCTGGATCGGCTATGCGACTGGCCGCACAACACTAGGTATCATCCTAGAGATCATGCCAGGCTTAACTTGAATTCAACATCCAAATAGTGATAAGGAACATATTTTATTAATTATTTATTGATTCCAAGAATTTTTCAAAAATTCAACTAAAATTTAATATAAATTAGAGATCAACACCTAAACCCTACTCCTCACTGACTGGTCCCAACGCCTGCTTGATTTTCCGGAACTGCAACAAAAATATAGAAAAACAGGGGATGAGCTATACAGGCTCAGTAAGTTATCAACACCTCTAGTATACATATACAAGTATGCCATTAACAAATAGCAAGCACAAACACATCATACAACAAATGTCCATCAATATAATAATATATATCTAGCAACATGATGTAAATATGCATAGTTAATCTCAACCGACACCGACACGACTATGGATGGCCAACCATTTACTTTACTCTCCTAGTCCCTCTGACTATGGCCACGATCGGTCCGTGGCTCGCCCCACAAGAGACTAGATCATGTCTCACATACCAAAATCGGTCATATGCTAGTGATCGCCCTATTGGAGGCCCACAAGGAAAACTAGCTCTAAAATTACATGAGAAATATACATCCTCTGCATGTACTAGCGATTGCCCCGCTGGCTAGGCCTACAAGGAAAACTAGCTCCTAACTCACATACCGCTCAACGGTCATGTGCCAGTGATCATCCCACTAGAGGTCCACAAGGAGACTAAATGCTAACTCGTGTAATCAAAGTCAGACTAAAAGGCACCCACGCACCCACACCGATACAATGCACCCACACTAGCACAATGCATCCACACCAACACAATGCACCCACACCAATACAATGCATGCACCCAATGCAATCCAATGCAAATTAACATATATTACTCACATTTAATATTTCATAAATACATAACATATTTTGCATATAATATCAGAGGTCAAGATAACTTATCGAAAAGCATCCACCAACTACGCACAATTCAAACACTAGACCTGATCTTCCAAGGACAACGACGATCCTGACCAACAATTTAAATATATAATTAATTCCTATTTAATAAAACTAACATGGAAACTAAACTATCATGGGCACTCTCGTCAATTCAGTTCTAATCCTGGTTCGAAATTTACCTTTCCTCCCTTTCTATTCTCTCTCCTATCTCTCTCCTCTTTCTCTCTCCTCTCTCTCTCTTTCCTCGCCTAGATGGTGGGGGACCTCACGAGTGAGCCACCGATGGTAGCTCCAGCCACCAGGAACCTCCTGGACGATGGACTCTCAGGTAGGTTTCTCTCTTCATATATATATATATATATTTCTTTTTTTTTTTTTTTCCATTTTTCCTTTCCATTTTTTTTTCCATGAAACGGAGGCTTTCTTCTCGTCCCGAACTCTCTCTCTACTGCTCCTTGATTCGACCGAACCACCATCCCCACGGTAGCCGACGATGACCATGGGGACGGTCACCGAGAAGAGGCCCACCGGACCAGAGATGGACGGCGACGGCGTAGCCACCGGCGAGGCACGTTCCAAACAACCCAAACTGAGAAAACATGATTAAATCCTCCTCTAAATAAATTTAACAAGGGAAAAGGAATCATCGACGATTGAAGGGCTCTCCGCTACTTACCGAAGAGAAGAACGATGATGTGGAGGAAGCTTGAAGAGCTTGATGACGATGGTGGGGGGGTTTAAAGCAAACTCCTGAACGAGCTCTTCTTGCCATTTGGGAAGCAAAGACCGTCCGATCGGAGTCCTAGCCTATCCCAAACTCATGGTTGACTCCTCCCCTCCCCTCCATGACTCTCCCTCCTGAGTCCTCTAGCAAAGTCCTCGGTTGATCAATGCAACACCCCTATCCTATTTTGGCTTCTCCGTTTTTTTTTTTTTTTTGGGTTTTGAATGAAGTCAGCAAGGGCTGCCAACTTCAGCCCATAATGGCCCAATTATGGGCGGTCCTCACACTTTGCCATGCCGAGGTCCACCAATCATCTCAGCTTGCCAAGGTCTTGCAAAAAGGTCGTTTGATGAGGTTCATGAAAAAGGTTTGCTGGGGTGATAACAGTCAAAGACTAGTTATCCAATTTTTGAGCATCCCTATTTGCGACTATTCTTTGTTGATAGAGCATCAAGGCCCTTAGCATCTAGATGTAAAACCTATTTAAGAAAATGGATCAAGTCTACAATAACCTGTCCACCTAATTTGGCTCAAGCAAATGAGTCAAAAACAAGTTGTAAATATGTTTACTTGGCTTAACCCAATTAATAAACCAGTCTAAATAGATTAAATATATTAAAAATCTAAAGCTAAATTTTAACCATTTAATAAATAAAATTATTCAGGTTGAATCCTTTGTAATCCAAACACATTATAGCCAATCCAAACCTACTTATCATAGATCCGTGCATATTATATTTGATGGTTTGGTTGCGGACTGTTAGCCCTTCTGGGACCATAATGGCCCATTCAGCTAGTGAAAAAGAAAAAAACAAAACAAAACTATTGCCGCTCTTTCTCCTGGACCGGGCTTGGTGGATGCGCTGGAGGGCTTCTCGACTGATCAACCTGCAAGAAGTCCTTGAGCGTCGGAGGGGCTCCGGCGGGGGACACTCCGATGCTTATGTTAGAGGAGGGTTGGAGCAATAGAATGGAAAGAACTCCGGAAGAGAATCCACAATGGAGAAAAAGAACGTTACCCTTTTATGAAGGTCCCCGGGTGCCTTTTATAGGCATGGAGCACTGCCAAATTCTATTGGGGAACAGGCTGGGAAAGCCCGAATATGCTCCCAGGAGAATAGGCGTGGCGACGAAGTCGTGGCTAGCGGCGTGGCAGGGGCGTCAGAGAGTGGCCTGCCAACAAGAATCGTGGCCATGCACTGGAGTCCGTTACAATGGAATGTCAGAACTTGTCGGGGAGAAAGGGCTCCTGGAAACTTTAAGCGACCCCCTCAGCAGCGGGTCGGCCTGGCCTCCTAGAAGCCCCATGGCATTCAGCCGGACCTCCAGAAGCCGACTATGGCAGTCAATAGGCCTCCCGAAAGCCGACCATGGCAGTCGAAGAGGCCAACGCACGGACGGTGAGGTGCCCACCAGCTCTTGAAGCCCCCGGATCAGCTCTTTGGAAAGGGGGCCACGGGGTCCTCTCCTAGAACCGGGGAGTAGGACCCTACATGGGGACCAGCTGACCGGATGCCCGGGGCCGGTCTGACCTAGGACTAGCCGAATGGATGCAACAGTTGCCCCCCTGCTCCTGGGCCTTGAGGGGCCACATGGTTTAGAAGGGCAAGAGCATGATTGCATGCACCTATGGCAGATTCTGGATCGAGGCATCGGGCTGCTTCGAATCCCCTCGAACGGCTCCTTGGATAGCTGTCAACCGCTTGTTCGGGTGCAAGAGAGGCAGTTAATGCGAGTCAGGCGCCATGATGAAGCCAGGCTATCCTGCATTGATCCGGGTGGAGTGGTGCATCGCGCCATGCGATAGCATCTAGTCGGTCGACGCTGCCCTCTCGGTTGGTCCCGCACCACCGATCCGGCACACACGCGGATCACCATCCGCACGAGGGGATGCTTCGGACGCTTCGAATCCTGCAATACAGGTGGTTGTGGCTCCTGACGGGATAGCTGGGATGTGCCCGAGGTGGGAAATAACTCCTCCCTCTTTCTCTCTCTTTCCCTCGGGCCTATAAAAGGAGGAGGCGAAGCGAGGGGACTTTTCCTGCTGCGCCTGCACCTTGCAAGATAGAGGCTTCTTCTTCCCTCTTCTACGAAACTCGGCATCTAGGAGTCCAGCCCCAGGTTAGTCCCAGTTATCCTCCTTTCTTCTTCTAGCTTCAAATGGCATCTAGCAGTAGGGGTTCGTCCCATAGGCCTAGGGATCTGGGGCCGAGCGAAATACCCTCAACCATGACCCGGGAGCGGGTCGAAAACCTCAGGGCGGTGTACGGCATCCTGTCCACCCTGTACCTCACACTTCCAAGCTGAGATGGGAGAACAAATAACCCACTAGGTCCAGGGGCCCTCTCAATGTACGAGTCCCACCTTAAGGCCGGCCTCAGGTTCCTCTCTGCACCCTCTATTCATAGAGGTCTTTAACTTCTAAAGGGTAACCTCGGCGCAGCTGACCCCGAACAGCATTCGGGCGATATGCTGCTTCATAGTACTATGCCATAGGGCCAGGTCCGACCCCAGTATGTCCCTCTTCGGTAACTTCTTCTACCTGAAGAGGGACTTTAAGAGCTGGGAGTGGGTCCTGTTTGTCCCTCGCCAGGGTCGAAAGATCCTGAAGTGCCTCCCATCGGCCGTCCATGGGTGGAAGGCTAGGTTCTTCTTCGTCAGTAGCCTCGAACCTTGAGGTTTCGAGCCGTTATGGAGAGAGCCATTGGTGAGAGTCCGCGAGGGGATGTCGGTATCGGCGACCGACCTGGGCACGTTCAATGTGATTAGTATAGCTGGCTCAGTGGCGGCATTTGAGCTGTTGGGGGAAGGGACCCTCCATCAAGCGAGGATCAGCTCTCAAGGATTCTTAGGCAAGGGCAGACCCCTCCCCTTCTTATAATTCCCTTAGCTCTTTCTCTTTCTCTCCTACTAATTTTGAGTGTCTGGTGACAGGAGGAAGGATGCAGCATGTTGACAAATCCAAGGTCATCTCGGACGGTGCGAAAGTGGGCTACCCCAGAATTAGTTCCCCCGCCAGCCGACGAGCAATAGAAGAAGGCAGGAGGAGGAGCGACCCGTCCCCGTCATGGAGGTCGACTAGGAGGGGGACATCATCCCCCTCACCGAGTGCATGGCGATAAGGGCGGCGAGAGCGTCAGCTCTCCATCAGGAGGGCCGATCATCCGACCAGAGCAGTGAGAGCCGGGGCATCCGGCACAGCCATAGCGCTAACCCCTATGCCCGTCGGTGCTGAAGAGGTGGCCCCTTCAACCGATAAGGGCAAGGGTCCGGCCGTGGAGGAGGCAGCCTGTAACGACCTGAGCGATCGAACGAGGAGATCCGCCAGGAGGGGTTCCAACACTGGCGTGCACTCGACCACCCTAGGAGGGCGTGGAGCCTACTGAGGGGTGCAATGATCGATGCTGACTGGGAGGTGTCGATCCAGAGAAACCTGATCGACATGACTGTGGAGACTTACCGGGACTTCATGAGGGTAAGGACTTCACCTTGTTTCTCTACTTCTTTCTTCTTTACTAACTTGGTCGGACGTTTGCAGCTTCTCCACGGCATCTCCCTCATGGATGACGGCATCTACCATGTAGTGCATGCCACCAAGACCTCCGCGAAGAGGGTCCAGGAGCTGGAGGTGGCCCAGGAGGCCGTAGTGGCATCCCTGAAGTCTTCCGAGGAGAACCTGGTGGCAGCCCAAGCGGAGACAGAGTCGGCGAAGGCGGCTCTGAAGGAGGCCAAGGGCCGGCTAGCCGACCGTGAGGCCAGGTTGAAAAAAGGAAGGCGAAAGCCGACTCCCTTGCCCGCCGTTGTGCGAGGAAGAGAAGCGATCGGCGGAGGCCGACCAGAGGGCCCAAGCCGAGCAGGTGGTGGCAGCACAGTTGGAGGTCCAACTCAAGGAGTCTAAGGAGCTGGCCGCGAAGCAGGTCCGGGAAGCCGTGGTGGCATACAAAGCCTCTAGCGGCTTTACTGAAGACATGGAGGAGTCAGCGACCAACTTTAACAGGGAGGGCTACGATGATGCCATGAAGAAGGTGGGTCTACTCTTCCCGGGACTGGACCTGTCGGGCGCCGAGCTGCGGGACCCGTCCGAAAGAGAGGGGGCCGAAGTGGAGCCCCAACGGAAGGTGAAGCAGGGGCAGCTAGGGTCGAAGCTCCAGTGCCAGCCGATGCAGAAGTGGTGGCCCTTCCGGAGGATCCTCTAGCTACTACAGTTCTGGTTGCTCCTTTAGTTATAGCTGATGGGGCCGAGGTTGTGGCCCCTGACGCATCTCCCGTGGGTTGACCTGAGGGTTTGTAAAGGTCCAACCCACCTTTTGTAAATGCTTTATTTTGAAATGAATGAAGAAAACCTTCTGATCACTTACTTTCAATGTGTGCATGGACGTAAACAACACACTGCTTCTTTCTGAAATTCTTCTAGGTACCCCCGGTCGGCTCTATGGTACTGCAGGTTACTAACTCCATCGGGGAGGCCGATGAATGCGGAACAAGTATTTTTCTTCTCAAAATTTTTCTAAGTACCCCCGGTCGGCCCACCTGGGCCAGAAGCCAGTAGGGTGTCCAGAATGATAACATAAACTGGGCCAGATACCTGGGCACTTGGTCAGGGCCCCCGTCCGTGAGGTGGCTCTCGCTGTGGCCCATCTTTCCTGCGGTCCGGCGGGGTTGTCCCGGATGGTTGCCGACCGTGATCGAACTTTCAGAGTGGGCTTCCCTAGAGCCTCTACCGACCGTGGTCGGACTTTCAGAGTGGGCTGCCCTAGAGTCTCTGCCGACCATGGTCGGACTTTCGGAGTGGGCTGCCCTAGAGCCTTTAGCGACCGTGGTCGAATTTTCGGAGTGGGCTACCCTAGAGCCTCTGCCGACCGTGGTCGGACTTTCGGAGTGGGCTGCCCTAAAGCCTCTACCGACCGTGGTCGAACATTCAGAGTGGGCTGCCCTAGAGCCTCTGCCGACCATGGTCGGACTTTCGGAGTGGGCTACCCTAGAGCCTCTGCCGACCATGGTCGAACTTTCGGAGTGTGCTCCCTAGAGCCTCTACCGACCGTGGTCGACTTCGGAGTGGGCCGAAAGAAGTTGAAGAAGTTTGTAGACTTTATTGATAATACTTGCGAAGATTGTCCACATTCCATGGGCACGCTATTTGCCGCCCGTCCAAGTATGCGAGCTGGTAGGTTCCAGCCCGAATTACTTCAGTAACCCGATAGGGGCCTTCCCAATTGGGGGAAAGCTTCCCCTGTTCGGTTGGCCTCGAGACCTCTGTCTTCCGCAGGTCTAGATCTCCCACTTGGAAGGTGCGTGCCTTAACCCGTGAGTTGTAATATCTAGCCATCATTTGACGGTAGGTCGCCATCTTCATACTCGCCCGGAGTCGGGTCTCGTCCAGCAGATCTAGGTCAGCCCTTCGTTGCTCTGAGTTGGCCGGCTCAGTGAATCGGTCAATCCACAAGGATAGTAGAGAGACCTCCACGGGGATGACCACCTCACTCCCATAGGTTAGATTGAACGGGGTTCCCCCGTTGCCGACCGGGCGGTCGTCCGATACGCCCAAAGCACCGAATGAAGCTCCTCTACCCAGGGCCCTTTGGCTTCATTCAACTAGTCTTCAACCCATGCAGGATCGTTCTATTGGTGACCTCAGCCTCTCCATTGGACTGAGGGTGAGCAACCGATTGGAGCCGATGGGCGATGTGATATCGTTGACAGAAGTCCCGGAACTGAGAGTTATCGAACTGCCTTCTGTTATCGGTGATGACCCTCTTTGGGATCCCAAACCAGAAGATAATGTAGTTCCAGACAAAGTTTTCCACTTTGGCCTCGGTTATTTGTGCCAATGCCTCTGCCTTCACCTACTTAGTGAAGTAGTTAATGGCCACCAGGAAGAACTTTCACTGACCAGAGGCTGGGGGAAAAGGTCCCAGGATATCCATCCCCCATTGTACAAATGGCCAAGGCACTGTAATTGGGGTCAGCTGGCTGGCTGGCCTCCTTTGGATGCCGGAGAACCTCTGGCATGCATCGCACTTCTGTACAAAGTCCAAGGCATCCTTTTGAATTGTAGGCTAGTAATACCCCTGGCGAATGATTTTGTAGGCCTAGGACCTTCCTCTAAGATGATCGCCACAGATGCCCTCGTGCACCTCCTGGAGCACGTAGTCCGAATCGACTGACCCCAAGCATTTCGCAATGGTTGGGAAAATGAACGCTTGTAGAGGCCCCATCAAGGATGATGTATTTAGCTGCCATTGAGCGGATGCACCTGGCCTCCGTCGGGTCATCCGGAAGGGCCCCTTGCGCCAGGAATGCACATATCGGGTCCATCCACGAGGCCTCTTGCTCAACCTGGTGGATCTCCGTCGACTCCCTGACGATCCTCGGGTGTTGTAGATATTCCATGAAGGTCCGGTCGGAGGTACCTGCCATGGCAGTGGCCAACCATGACAAAGCATCCGCCCGGGTTTTTTGTTGTTAGGTATATGAAGGATCTCAAAAAATTTAAGTCGTGACACCAGGTCCCGTACCATGTCCAAGTACTTGACTAAGGAAGGATCCATTGCTTCAAACTCTCCCTTCACCTGATTGACCACCAGCTGAGAGTCGGAGAAGGCGTGGACCCTACTAATGCCCAATTCATTTGCTATCTTCAACCCCGTAAGTAAGCTTCATACTCCGCCTGATTGTTTGACACCTAGAACACGAAATGCAGAGCATACTTCAAACATTGCCCATCGGGATCGGCTAGGATTAAGCCTGCACCACATCCCGAGAGGTTGAAAGCTCCATCTACGTGCAGGGTCCAAGCGAGCTCGGCTTCTCCCGCCGGGTCAGCTATAGGCGTCTTGACCATTGTCGGGGTCGGCTCCGCCCCCCAGGTGCATTCCGTAATGAAATTAACTATTACCTAGGCTTTTAAGGACGACCGTGATTGGAAGGAGATGTCAAACTTGCCCAGCCTGATGGCCCATTTGGCGAGCCGTCCGGAGGTATCGGGGCTTCGGAGGATCGCCTTGAGGGGTTGGTCCGTCAGCACGACGATGGGATGCACCTGGAAGTAGGGCCGGAGGCGCTTTGCCGCTATAACCAATGAGTAAACTAGCTTTTGCACCTTAGGATACCTAACCTCGGCATCATGGAGGACCTTGCTGATGTAGTAGACGGGTTTTCTGCTGGCCATCTTCCCCCACCCACACAAGGACAGCACTAACGGCTTCGCTAGAGGCTGACAAGTACAAATATAGCACTTCCCCTTCCATTGGTTTGGCCAAGAGTGGGGGATTCCTCAAGTAGTCTTTCAAGGCTTCAAAGGCCGACCGGCATTCATCAGTCCATTGGAAGCGGTCCGACCGATGCAAGGTCTTGAAGAACGGGAGGGATCTCTCGGTCGAGCGAGAGATGAAGCGGCTGAGAGAGGCGATGCGACCCATAAGCTCTTGCACTTGCTTTTTAGTGGTCGGATGAGTCATGTCAATGATGGCCTTGATCTTTTCGAGGTTGATCTCAATGCCTCTTTGAGTAACTAGGAAGCCGAGAAACTTCCCGGAGGTCACCTGAAGATGCACTTGGCGGGATTCAGCTTCATCCTGTGGTGCCTCAACGCATCAAAAGACTCTTGTAGGTCCCTGATGTGGTCGGCCTTATGGAGGCTTTTGACGATCATATCATCGACGTACGCCTCCATGTTCCTCCCAAGCTGATCTTTAAAGACTCGATTGATTAGCCTTTGGAAGGTGGCGCCTGCATTCTTTAGGCCAAAAGGCATCATCTTATAGCAATACAGGTCCCTGTCCGTGACAAAGGCCATCTTCTCCTCATCTTCGGAATGCATCCTGATATGGTTATACCCGGAGAAAGCATCCATGAAGCTCAAGAGTTCGTGGCCAGCTGTTGCATCTACCAGTTGGTCAATTTTCGGTAAGGGAAAGCTATCTTTGGGGCACGCCTTATTGAGGTCTGTGTAATCCACACAGATCCTCCACTTCCTATTGGCCTTCTTTACCATGACGACATTGGCCAGCCACTCTGGATAGTGAGACTCCCTGATGAAGCCAGCATCGAAGAGCTTCTTCACTTCCTCCTCAATGGCCCTCTATCTTTTGACAGCGAAGCTCCTCTTCTTTTGCCGGACGGGCTTATAAGTAGGATCTACCCTAAGATGATGGGTGACGATGTCCGTCGGGATGCCTGGCATGTCGGACACTGACTAGGCGAAGACGTCCGCATTGCTCCTTAAGAAGTCGACCAGCTCCCGCCTTGCACTCTTGTCCAGGGCACTCCCTATCTGGAGGACTCGTGGGATCATCCTCCTTAAGGGGTACAAATACGATCTTCTCGACGGGCTGACCATGGTTGTCGGCTTCATCTCTGGGGTCAAGCTGCTCGAGCATGGGGCGCCTGATGCGGGACTAATATGCATGCAATTCTTTTTGTATATTTTATATGTGGGGTTAGGTGATTAATTCCCAAATTTCAGATCAAAATTAGTTGTAAAGAATTTTGTATGAATTTTTGAAGCCAAGCATGCAGATTAGAACTATAAAAGTACTAAAGAAGGATGGCCGGGGTTGAGAAGCCTCGGTTAGGGCAAGTTCTCCTACAATATAAAGACTGGAGGTAAAGGGGATGTACCTGACAACGTCTGAAGCGCCCGGTGAAGATCGCAGCGAAGGGATCTCTCATTCCTCGATGGATGCGGCCTGGAAAACCGAGCCAAAGACTCACGGATACCCGGCTTTCTGCTCGGTGGTCCGATGGAGGCTTGGCTGGAGTTGTTGGATTCGTAGGAACTCGGGGACCTGCAAACGACCTATTAGGGGTTAGAAAACTCAAAGGAGATCAAGAAAATAAAGAAAATATCAAAGAAAAGAAAGTTTTGGAGGGCGCTAGAAGGATGGTTGGCGGCAGGAAGATGGTTGCAAACACTAGGAAGAAGAACTCTCAAACCCCTTTATGCACACAGCAGGGTAATCACACAAAACAATATAAGAACTCAAGGTTTATTTCATATCAAAATCCCTACAACTAATTTTGATCTGAAATTTGAGAATTAATCACCTAACCCCACATATAAAACATACAAAAAGAATTGCATGCATATTAGTCCCGCATCATTTGGTATCAGAGCTTAGATTAGGGCATGTTTTCTGCAATTTTTTAGTCTGTATATGCTCTGTTATTTAAATTATTTCTCCCTTACCAAAACTCCAAAAATTCTAAAATTTATTTTTGCTGGATTCACCATAATTCATAATAATTTTTCAATTTTTCAGATTTTATTTTAGCTTGTGAACTTTCTGTAAGCCGAAATACATCCTGCAAATGTTTGGCTCTGTTTTTTCAGCAAGACAAGTTTGGAAGTTTTATGATTTTGTTTAGCATCTTTTGCATATCTTTTAATTTAGTATATTTTTTGCATATTGGGCCATAATTTGCAAGTTTTCTTCTATTTAAGAAAATACCAAATAAAAAAAAATTACATATTCTCCAAAAATACCAAAACATCTAAACCCTAATTTGCATCCTCATCTGCCTGCCATCATTGCATAATTTACTTTTAAGGGCACTCTTGCTATATCAAATGGTGGGAGGATTTGATCACCTCTCCTTAGCCCAAAACCATATCCCTTGCATTCGGTCCCAAGCCTTAACCTAAAATTAACTAGACTTAATTTGCCCTAGTGGGATCGGGACACCAACTGGTCGGGTCCGGGCTAAGTGTCAGATCATTGTGTCAAGCTAACCTGTGTCTGCCTTGTGTTCAATGTCTAGAATTGTGGTTTAGGGATTCAATCCTGAAGAGCTTGTGTGCTGGTCCGCCTACCTGGCCAATCTCTGATTAGGTGTCTGGATTGGCAATCAGGACCTAACACATAACCCCCTTACACCTACCTGGCTGAGTACAGGGTTACTATAGGCTAGTTACCACCCTGATTGAGCCCTTAGTTTTTGGACTCCAGGTCTAGTTAGCTGTAGTCGGTCCTAATCGAGTCTTGCATGAGCACTAGATCAGGGTTTCATATCACCCACCTCCTTCACAAATGGCTGAATCCATGGACCATTTTGATGCCAAATTTGATGCCCTTGGAGAAAGGTTAGTCCAAACCCTCAATCTTTGGTTTGAGCAAGCAAATGCCCAATTGACCCAGAAGCTTGAACAAATAGATGCCCGACTAGGAATCCTAGAGGAGACACGTAGAACCCAGTTTGAGCCTGATCCTGAGTCCCCAGCCTAGGAGAACCCTCACCTGACCCATATTATGATACTGAACCTAGGAGGACCCCAAACCCTAATCCCTACCATGAGGTTGAACCTAGGAGAGCCTATCGTCATGACCCATACTATGATACTGAACCTAGGAGGACCCCAAACCTTGATCCCTACCTAGAGGTTGAACCTAAGAGAGCCCATCGTCATGACCCATACTATGATATTGAACCTAGGAGGGCCCCAAACCCTGATCCATACCTTAAGCTGAACCTAGGAGAGCCCATCATCATGACCCAATCCCTAAGGTTAGTCCTAGAAACCCAATCAGATTTTGTAGACCAGGAAGATAGATCCTATTTACCCCTCTCCCTATAAGCCTAGTATACCCACAACCTATAGATCTTATGACTCTAAATCCTCTGACTCTAGAATCTACGAACCCATATCCCATGAGTCCAGTAGACCCAAGACCCATAGAGCTGAATCCAAATCCTATGATCCCGGATATTATAATCCCGTGACCCATAGATCTGCACCCTTGTCCTATGAGCTAGGGAGCCCATAACCCCTAGGTATCAATCTAGTACTAGTCAGGTTCCTTTAGTCAACTTGAACCCCATAGAGATTAGTACCCTAAATATGAGCCCAGTAGTGAGCCACGACCCCTTAGGCAACCTGAACCTACTAGGATTAGTGTCCATAATCAGAAACCAGGACCTAGCCAATTTTTTCCTAGCCGACCTTCTCCAACCATTCTTGAGATTGACAAGGCTTACATTAACGCGGAAGTGTATGAAGCTGATGCGAGCCTAGTGGATGAGTATGAAGGAGAGAAGACACCTTTAGTAGACCTAGAATTAACTGACCCAGTAGATACCTAGGTAGAAACCAACCCAGAGCTAGTTGACCTTGACCACATCCACCTAAAGCTATAGTGGAAGAACAATTAGAGGAAGAGAACTCTAATACTAGGATTTTACCTAAGGAAACACTAGAAAAGGATCTAATTGTAGAGCCTATTCCTAATTCCATGAACAATAAGACTTTATTCAGATTTGGCTTACTTACCCATTGCCCTCAGGATGAATCCCTTCCTACCATTCCTATTGAAGATCTCTTCCCAGAATTGTTGACCCATCCTTCCATAGCATGGACCTTTTCTTGCCCATAGATATATCGCACCCCGTAAGGTTAGCCTCATTAGTCTAGGATTAGTCCCTGACATGCCTTCTTTTATCCTACTGTATCCAACTAACCCGGAACCTTTTTCTCTCCCCTACCAACTAATTCTGAACCCACTTCATATTTTCTGCCCTTTCCAGATATCTCCAGCATTTCTAGGATCATTAGATTGCATTTAGTTGAGATTAGCATACTATGCATCATTACGCATGTTAGGTTTTCATTATACTTCTGGCATACCCTTTGGCATTTGCTTGGAGTCCATTGTAAATACTCTTGTGCACACCACACTAGGGTCAAACCTAGAGAGTCTATAATCTCTTAGTTTTAGGCCCATAAAAGTCTAATAAATTTCCTTCGATAGGAATGCAAAGTCGAGTCCATTAGGTGTTAGTTTGAGTCCTTTGCATCATCTTGTTAGGAGTCTGCATGTGCCTAGCATGTTCACCACCTGCACTAATCTTAAAACAACTGGCTAATTCCCGAAGATGACCAAAGAATTTGATGTAGTGGATTCTATCTTGGTTAGGCTTAGGCCTAAAAGAAGCTTCATACTCATAGATCCGGACCTTTTAAAGTGATAGAGAAGGTTGGATCAAATGCCTAGGTGTTAGACTTGCCTTTGGATTTGGGCATTAGTTCTACCTTCAATATTACAGACCTGGTTGAGTATAGGAAACCGGCAACGATACCTAGTGAGGCCTTTGGACCTATTCCTTTTATTATGAGTGACCCTAACCCAGAGTGTCTACTAACAAATTGGCCTGAGAGAGGAGAACGGATCGAGCGTATCCTGGACGATCAAGCCATCACGACCCGGGGCTGTAACTATCAACGCTTCCTGGTCTGATGGAAAGGTCGGCCAGAGTCGGACGATTCGTGGATTTCTTGAGAGAACTTTCAATTCCTCAACCCAAACCTTCTCGAGAGATATGTGAGCCAATCTGATCTTCACTCGACAGGGTCGAGTTCCTCCCACCCCGGGAGAATTAGTGCGGATACCAGAGGCACGAATAAGACAGAGGCTTTTCAACCCTCTATGGATTGATCAATAATTTATGAGTCCATCTGTAATAAGGGCTTAGCCCATCTGAGTCCATTTTAGTTGTTATTTGAGTCTTTTGAGTTGTTATTTCAGTTATGTACTAGTCAGCTCATGTTAAGCTAGTTCAGTCCAATGCTAGTCAGCTCATGTTGAGCTAATTTTATTTTTGAGTCCTGTCCAAGCATACTGAAGACTCAAGACCATATCATCAAGTAAAGACCAAGTCCAACTAGATTGAATACATGAAGTTTAGCCCAAGTCCAACCCAGCTTGAAGATTTGAAGACCCCAAGAGGAAAATCAAAATCCCTGATTCCTTGCAGATGCCCCTCTAGATGCCCAGATTCCCTTCCAGATGCCAAAGTATTTTCATAGACCAATGCATCAATGATTTTAGAGGTCCATCTGCATCCTAGCCTAAAGAAATCAAGCCCAGGCACCATGCCCAAGCCCCTAAGAAGCAAGATACCAGGGGATATTCCTACTACCATGCTACCAGGCCATCCCAGCTTCCAGAGGCCCAAACCCATGCGCCTGAGCCCCTTTGGTTGGCCCCTTGCTGCTCTTAGAAGCCCAACACGCCCCCTAGGCATCCTTGGAGTGTTGGCCAAGTCAAGAGAATTTTTAGGAATTTTTCTACCTAATGTTTCCTTATTTTCTAGCTAGGGTTTGAGAGGGAAAATGATTCTTTTGTAAAGACTAATATGCCCTTACTTGGAGCCCAAGGTTAAGGGTCTATTTAAAGGACCCTAGCCTCTTGTATGAAGATAGATTTTGATATATGAAATAACCTTGAGTTCTTCTATTGCTTTGAGTGATTACCCTGCTGTGTGCATAAAAGGGTTTGAGGTTTTCTCTTCCCGGTGCTGCAATCATCATCCTGCTGCCAGCCAATCCTCCAGAGCCTTGGCCACCACTCCAAAATTCCTTTCCCCTTTGCTGTTTTCCTTTATTTTCTTGATCTCCTTTGAGTTTTCTAACCCCTGACAGGTCGTTTGCAGGTCCCCGAGTTCCTACGAATCCAACGACTCCAGCCAAGCCTCCATCGGACCACCGAGCAGAAAGCCGGGTATCCGCGAGTCTTTGGCTCGGTTTTCCAGGCTGCATCCGTCGAGGAATGAGAGATCCCTTCGCTGCGATCTTCACCGGGTGCTTCAGACGTTGTCAGGTACACCCCCTCTACCTCCATTCTTTATATTGTAGAGAACTTGCCCTAACCGAGGCTTCTCAGCCCCGGCCATCCTTCTTTAGTACTTTTATAGTTCTAATCTGCATGCTTGGCTTCAAAAATTCATACAAAATTCTCTACAACTAATTTTGATCTGAAATTTGGGAATTAATCACCTAACCCCACATATAAAATATACAAAAAGAATTGCATGCATATTAGTCCCGCATCAGCGCCCGTCCAGCTGCTTGTCGTGAATAGCTAGGCATTGCCGGGCTACTCTATGGTCTCCCTTTAGCTCCCCAACTCCGTCACGGGTCCGAAACTTGGCCAGCAGGTAGTAGTAGATACAATGACTCGGAACTTATTGAGGGGGGCCCTCCCAAAATTGCGTTGTATGCTGAGGTCGTACGGACGACCACGAAGTTGACGGAGTAGGTTCGCTGGTAAGGTTCCGTCCCGAGGGTCACGGGTAAGGCAATCTCCCCTTCAAACCCCGACAGAATTTCCTCCGAAGCCAGTGAGCGGTGCCACGGACTCTCGCAGTCTAGACTGGACAAGTTCATCCGGATGAAAGCATCATACAGTAAAACCTCCGCGCAACTCCCATTATCGATAAGGACGCGCACATCATAATTGGCGATGATAGCCGACACAACCACAGGGTCATCGCCCGGGAGAGGAGGCTTCGAGAGGTCCGCATCAGAAAAACTAATTACATTGGATCCCCTGGATCTTTTTACAATGTCCTGGTCATCTTTTCCGCCCCAGTCGGTCTTCGGTGCAGCATGCCAATGCCTCCATCCGTTGGGTGTTGATTGGGACTCAGCCTCCCCCGGGGGCCTCTAATAGTTGAAGTCCCGGCCCGATCCCGGCGGGGTCGGACGTACTTGTTCAGATACCCCCTCCAGATGAGGTCCTCGATGGCGTCTTTCAGCTAGAGGCACTCCTCTGTGTCATGCCCATGGTCCTGTGTGGAACCGACAGTATTTATTTTTGTTTCTGAAGGCAGGAGGACCCCTCATCGGTCGAGGTCTTTGGAAGAAAGCCTCGTTCTCAATCTCCATCAGGATCTTCTCCCGTGGTGGGAGAGGGGTGCATAGTTGTTTGAACCGCTTGAGGTAGTCCCTCGGCTTGGAGCTCTGGCACCGGGTGGGACGGCCATCATTACCGGGAGGTCGGACCGTGGAGGCCTTATCGCCCGCTTCTTCAGGGCCGACCTCCCCTTAACCTAGCGCCGGCTCGCTGATTGTTCTTTCACCAGGGCATATTTGTGCGCCTTGGCCAGCAGGTCGGTGTAGCTTGCAGGGAGCTTCTTTTCCAGGGAAAATGTGAACCTGGATGAGCGGAGCCACCTCTTAAAGGCCGACATGGCCACCGCTTCATTTAAATCAGGGATCTCCATAGCGGTCGAGTTGAAGCGGGCCATGTAGTCCCGGAGGGTCTCTCCCTTCATTTGTTGGATGAGAAAGAGGCAGTCGGTGTTCTTCGAAGTCCGTCTGCAGTCCTGAAATGAGAGAGAAAAAGGGTTTCGAGCTAGGAAAAAGAATGAATCGTACCTGGGCGGATGGCGGAGAACCACATCCGCGCAGCCTTCTTCAGAGTCGCCAGGGAGGCGATGCAGTGGAGAGCGTCGAATGCGCCCTGCACCATCATATGGGCCTTGTAGTGCCCAAGTGGTTCAAGGATCAGTGGTACCATCATAGGGTCCACCTGTGGATCTTGAAATGTCGAGGGACAGATTCCCCCAGAATCTCCGTGGAGAAAGGCGGGCGGGTGTTCATGCACCGGCCTTCCCTCAGCGTTCTTCTGCTCAACGATCTTGGTGATGCGCTCCTCCATGCGCATGATTTTGCTGCCGTAGTCGTGCGGGTCTGCAGCAGGGCGCCGGCGCTCCTCCATGCGCATGATTTTGCTGCCGTAGTCGTGCGGTGCTGCAGCAGGGCGCCGACCGCCGAGAGGGCCAGAGTCGGCGAAAGAGGGAGAAGCTGACCTCGCCCTCTTTCCTTCAGCGCGGGCCCTCAAGGACCCCTGAGTTCTGGAGCTGTGAGGGACGGGGGCGGAGGCACCTCCGGCCGCTGGTTGATGCCGGTGATCGACTGATGGTTGACGTAGGCCCGCCGGCGGCTGCTGCTGATGGTCCGCCATTCATGAAAGCGTTGGAACGTTGAGGTAAGCATCTTAATGCGGTTTACCAATGTTTGGAATTGCTGCAGCCCTAGGGTGATGGTGGGCTCGACGGTGGCGGGACATTGCTTTCCGCCGCGGTGCGTTGGGCCCCTGGTGGGAGCGCCCTCCCGTCGCGAAAACACTCCGGGTTCTTCTTCTTGCCATGGCTAGGTCTTTCCCATCGATCTTCCCTTTTAGAGCAAGGAGCGTAACGAAGATTCAAGCCGCCCTCCTTCTAGCCCAAACTGTTGCCGCTCTTCCTCATAGACCGGGCTCGGTGGATGCGCTGGAGAGCTTCTCGACGATCAACCCGCAAGAAGTCCCTGAGCGCCGAGGGGCTCCGGCGGGGGACACTCCGATGCTTAAGTTAGAGGAGGGTTAGAGCAACAGAATGGTAGAACTCCGAAAGAGAATCCATAATGGGAAAAAAGAACATTACCTTTTACGGAGGTCCCCGGGTGCCTTTTATAGGCATGGAGCATTGCCAAATTCTGTTGGGGAACAGGCTGGGAAAGCCCGAATATACCCCCAGGAGAATAAGCGTAGAGGCGAGGTCATGGCTGGCGGCGTGGTAGGGGTGTCAGAGTAGTTCCTGGCAATAAGAATCGTGGCCATGCACTGGAGTCCGTTACAACGGAATGTCAAAACTTGTCGGGGAGAAAGGGCTCCTGGAAACTTCGAGCGACCCCCTCAGCAGCGGGTCAGCCTGGCCTCCCAGAAGCCGACCGTGGCATTCAGTCGGACCTCCATAAGCCGACTTGTGGCAGTCAGCAGGGCCTCCCGGAAGCTGACCATGACAGTCGAAGAGGCCAACGCACGGATGGTGAGACGCCCGCCAGCTCTTGAAGCCCCCGGATTAGCTCTTTGAAAAAGGGAGCCGCGGGATCCTCTCCTAGAATCGGGGAGTAGGACCCCACACGGGGACCAGCCAACCGGATGCCCGGGCTGATCCGACCCGAGACTAGCCGAATGGACGTAACAAAAACAAACCTCAAGCTCTTTTGTTCCTAATAGGTTATTCATATGTGAGGCGAGGGAGAGGTGAAAAAAAATATAAAATAAAAATAAATAAAATAAATAAAATAAAAATAATATATATGTATTAAAAAAAAATGGAGAGAAAGGACGGGCAGAAGGAGTAGCAAAGAAGAGAGGAAGAACGGAAGAGGAGGTGCTCAAACCTGGGCTCCAACACTTTTTAACATCGCCGAGCCCGGTCCTCCCGGAGGCCGCCAGACCCGCTGGCACTCGCAATTTGTGGCGCCGCGCGTGCTTCTTTCTCCATCCCAATGGTGAGCTCTGCTCCTGATGAATCTCCAACACTTTTCCCATCATATTCACGTTAATGTCTTTCCAGTGTTTCATGTTAGGGTTTTTTTTTTTTTTTTTTTCTGAATTGATTTTGTTTTTAAATGGTCAATGGATGATGTTGTGGGACAGTGCTCTGTTTTTTTTGCAAGACATGTTTTCTTAACCCCATTTTTTTGAGGCAATGGCTGGACTGCAGACTGGATTTGAAAACCTTTGAGATACTTAGCTAAAATTAAGGCCTCAATGAAGAAGCCTAAGGAGTCAGAGTTAAGAATGTTTGTATTCGTGTAATATGTTGGATATAATAGTATACAGCTTATATCTCACTTCCATGATGTATTTGCCGGGTAATCCAGACATCCTAAGTCGCTATCAAGTTCTTTGCCATATGTCCCACTTCTATGGCGTATCTAGAAACATATTATTGTTTTTATCTCTTAAACTGCAGTTATTCTTCAACACAGAAGGCTAAACAAGGCAGTGCTATTTTTGTCTCCATAATTTCCTACGACATCCATATTAAATTATTGACTCACTTTTAAACTGTCAACATGAGGACCAAATTCTCTTTGCTTCATGTTGAAATTGTCATCCAATGGCCCTTTAGAGGATCAAAGTAGGGCTCAATAACATAACTTAAGTTGAACATTTGCACATTGTAGCTTTTAATTCCAACAACTTGAGCAGTAGGGATGATTTTTATCTTATTTTTTTCTTTATTATTTCATGGGCACATGGATAAATTTTATTTTTTTCTTTAGCAATGCTAGCTGAACTTGTTTTGTTTTTTTCTTAAAATTTAATATATATTAAGTATCATCTTTGTTTATTCTATTTTTTACCTTGACATAAAGGTATATCTTTTTCTTTAATTTGCTTTACTAACAGAAGAATGGAAACTTCAAAAGCGTAGCTATGCTCTTCATTTTGATTCTTGTGTTCAACCAACACTTTGTCACATTTAGTCATCCTCTGGTTATTTCTAGCCAAAATGTATGACCAATGTGTTAAGAGAGCATGGTAAAGTTGTTCTCACTTTCCCAAATCTTCAAATACATGGTGGCCGATTATTCAACCCAGACGAAAATCCTGAAAGCACAAATTCAGATGAACTGACATTTGAGAACACCATACATTAATCTCCTTGGTGTTGCTGGATTCTGCCTCCTTGAATATATTGCTTTTGATTTGACATACACATTAATTTTCTCTCCTTCAGGTTATTGCTAAAGAATGAGGTTATCATCTTAGAAAAGGCCTTGACTTCCTGGCATACTGACAAGTGCATTAGAAAACTAATCATGGATATACATTTTTTACATGAACTCATAAGCAATTTAAATTTCTCAACTTCTCATTTCTGTTAGAGAACCATCAATTTTACATTTCTGGAATTTGCAAATATGTGGCACTCAAAAGACACTCTTTCACTAGCCAAACATAAGTTTTTGAACTCTTGTTTGGTTCCTTGTGTAAATACATGGTATTGAAAACTGCTTCCACTGCTAAGGCGGTTGCCCGGTTGGTAGAGGCCTTGCCTTACTATCAACGGCCGCTAGTTCGAGGAAGAATTCTTACGGTGACTTGATTAAATCCAGGATTTATCCTAGGGCCTGCGATCGTTGGTTTGAGTGAGAGGTCAGGGTTTTTCCCTTTGTCCTCGTTCTACCAGTCGGTGTCTTAGTGTGTCGGGTTGACGTACTCATCTTTAGATGGGGAAAGCTTGCACAAATCCGAGCAGCTTGCATCGAACATTACGTTGCGGGCTGGGGGCCTGCGGGGATAGCTACAGCGGCATTTATCCCCCTTATCCCTTTTGCTTTATCAAAAAAAAAAAAAAAACTGCTTCCATTCATGTGGTCAACACAAGTTGTTGACAAAATTGGCAAGCTTTAAAATTATCTAGCAATGCAACAAAAGATACACCTAAAAGGATGCTTTTTTTTTATTCGCAGAATGTTTTTAATGCTGGGAGAAGGCTTGTGAAAATCTTAGCTTCATGTAAATCTGATTAACAGTATGTTGGATCATTTTTATGTTTAGTCATGGTTAATATGCCAAAGGGTTATTTTGTGATGCATAAGTTCATATAAAGGATTAGTACTTGGAAGTCCTGTTATAGTAAACAGTATATAGTAAACAGTATTAATGTTGTCACTTGGTTAAATAGGATTCTCTCTGGCTTTAGTAGGCCTCTAGCTATAAGACACTGTAAAGCCATTGATATCTTCATTGCTGCAATACACTTCAATGAGGAGATATTGTTTATATGAATTCTTTCTGGAAGGTATCATCTTCAATTTTCAGAGCGGTTATTTAGATTCTCATGCAGATCTCTTCAATGACTTATAATCAAGGTGGAAAGAAAAACATGTTAGTTGTTAGAGTTTATTACTTTCACTGAGCCAATCACTGAAACAAAATTTGTTATTTAGTGCTTTGGTTTGAGACATAATGCACAAATGTGTAAACTTGTGGTCTGATTTTGATGTCCTGAATCAAAATTCGAGACTCATGGTTGACTTATGGTTCTAAACTTATAGCCCAATCTCAAAACAAGTCAGGGTGTTGCAGGATTTATGATTAATTGCTAAAGGCCTAGTTAGAAAGAGTTTACTTATTTCTGTTCTGGTCGATAAATGTAGACCCAAGTAAAACCACCAGACCTGATTTTGTATTATTCAGAAACAAACTTAAATCTGATCAATGCACTATCAAAGTTGTAGCCCTGGGATCTGTTGCCTCTGTTTTCCATTGGGAGAGGGTGAATGTGAAGGGAAATGGTATAGGGGGCGAGGGAGGACAGGACAATGGAGGTTTGTTACAACTTCTTGTTTAATATTTTTATTAGCTTTAAGGTACTTGGATAGTTTTAGGGTCATGCTTCATATAGAATTAAAAGCACAAGCTCATGTTTGACATATACAAGCATGAGGTGGGATTTATTGTGCTTGCAGTACATGGACAAATATGGTACATTCATATGGAAGCATGCATTATCTATACTGAAATTAAGAATTTAAACCTGACCACCAAGTCATCTCAAGAAAAAAAAGTGTTTATTGATATCAGAGATATTTACTTATTAAACTTTTGAAAATTTGTATTTCTTAAAGAGCTATTAGATGTTAAAGAATACAAGTTTATGAATAACCTATGAGTTAATTTGGGGTCCAACTTATGTGGATTAATCATTTGAGCTTTATCTTTTTGTTAATATGCATGAGATTTGGGGGCTGTAGATCAGTAATGACTCATTGGCATATATGTTGCCCCTCAGAGATCATGCACTTTACTATATCCAACCTTCCCCTCTTCATTTGGACACTTCAAATATAAGAAATCTTAGGGGGTTGGTTCCATGTTCTAGGTGCTTGAAATGTGTAAATCATATGGTAGGTTCCTTGTTAGGAAAATGGCCTTTAAATTTCATTGCATCACCTTCTCTTTCCTGGACTTGCCTTCATGCAAGCCTGGCACCGCTTAGAGTTGATGTCAAATTGAGAGCCAGTTAGAAGAAGCCTTGAACTTTGATAAATCACCTCACATCAGAAAGTCCTTATTTAGATGGAATGAGGCTTGTCCAGATTTGGGAGAAGGCTTGTCGGATTCCTTTATTGATTTATTTGGAGGGTGAGTGATTAAGTTTAGGGTCAAAAATAACATAGAAAGCTGCTATTTTTGGTAAGAAATAGCTGGCCACAGTTCATGGTTTTGCAGAAAATGCAATACAATTCATTGGTGCAACAATGCATGTTATAACATTTCTCACCTTTGCAGTGTGTCAGAAACCCCTCTATTAAGGTAGTTCCTCTGTCATACCCCTTTCACACTTCAGTTTTTAAAGTATGTTGAAGGAAAATTGAGAATGCTGCTGTTTCTTATAGATGCTCTTAGTGACAATTTTATAAATTGTATGAGTTCCCTGAGGGATAAGTCTTTACATTGCAACTGCAAACTTTTGAGGAAAGATCTTATGGTAAGATGCAGACTTGTAACCAGTCAGCAGATGCAATTTCCTCACTGAGAAAGACAAAAGACAATAGATGTTGGAAAAGCATTAATTTTTGTTGTTTCATGCTCTATTCAGATACATTGTTTAGCACCTTTACACTGTTGATGTAGATAATTTAAATTTTCTTTGTGAAATTTCTCCAAATGACCTTAATGTAGCAATATGTTTTTTTCTTTTTGGGTTGTTTGATACCAAGTAGCAAAGTATCTTCCTTTTTGCAAATGCCTATTCTCCTTGAAATGCAATTAGAACTTGATAAACCATTTCCCATCTGGTATGTACCATGCTAAAGCTGATATGTGTTTCTTGAGAGGCCTAGATCATACCATTTCAGAAAATACATACAATACATTGCCTCACATATGTCATGGATTCTGTATACCACAAAAATGTAGAAATCTGATGCATAGGCATGGAAGCAACTTGTTTGGATCGTTGACTGACTGACTGCAATTTACATCATATTTCAGAATGTAAATTTACTGAAATAGATTATCCAGTAAATCATAACATGTTGGAAAAAATTGGCAGCAACAGCAAATATTTGATTTTTGATTCATCTTGTAATCTTTTACCATCTTTTTGTATTGACATGTGATACTTTTTGATTTAAACATTTTGATAAACAATAAGGATTTATTACAACTAGTGCAAATACCCAATGCTAGCATATTTTTCTTTGTTTTATAACACTGCTAATATTCTATTCTTAGCTCCATCAGATATACCGATACACTCGACAAGTAGGATTGAGGGAGATTTAGTTCAAAGAGGAAATAGGCAATTGTTATAATAGATGAAGATTGTGTGGTTGTGTGTGTGCGCGTGTGTGCATGAGAAGGGGGGGTTGAGAGAGAGAGAGAGGAGAGAGAGGGATTTTTAAGATTAGTACCTCTGATGTTCTACTAGTACAACTTGTAATAAACTAGCATGTTTGGTTTAAATAAAGAAACTTCTGCGCATGTCCATGCCACACGTGTGTAAATCCATCCCCTTTAAATGTTAAACTTGAACATATGCGTGGACATGGACTTCATATTTACAAATATACTTTCTAGTACTTGTTATTAGAGAGACAAAAAGTGATATTAGCGATTATATGTTTGAGATTGTATGCTGGCATGAATTGTTTTAGCTGCAACATTTTCTGAATTTGAAATCATTATCTATTATGGCATTGCATCTAAATCATTTTAAATTGTGATATATGTTTTCTTGTAAAGTAGTTTTATTAACCATCAAGAGGCATGGCATTAATTATGCTATTAAGTTATTTAGAGGGCAATTAATATCTGCCATCAAATTGTTTCTAATGCTTGACACTTCAAGTACTCTTTTTAGACGGACCATTCAGTATGCAGTTCCAATACTCACCGCAGACATGGCAAAACCCCTGTGGCAGCACGCAGCCTCTCCTCCCAAGAATCAACTAATCGTGCTAGTAAACATCCCTATCTTCACTTGATATATTGTACCATATCTGATTTATTAATTGTATCTCCAGTTAAACCCATGAAATGATTCTTCTTAAGGAGAACATTAATTAGAATATAAATATATTTAAGAATTTCAAATGAGCTTGTATATCTTTCTGCTTATTAATTTTGCTGTAGAGTTCAACTGATTCGTTTTTTGAAGAGTTTTCTTTCCCACATTTATTATCTGAAGAATGACAATGCAGATCTATGCCCACCATCCAAAAGCGGCAAGAATGGAGATAACAAAGTCGAACATTGTGCCCCCTTCATGAGTCCATCAGATCCTGCTACAGTTGATGAAAGGATGAAATTGTTCCACTCTCAGGAAAGCCCTATTTTGCATGTGTCATGACAAAGTCTCAAGTGCAGAACCCCTTTCAAATGGTAATTACTTTTGATATCTTAGAACCATCTTATCAAATTATTTTAAACCTTTGCCTTCCAACATTTCTTGTAATATTGTGTTGCAATTTTTCCAAATATGATTGAACTCGATATATTTGGCACTTGTTTACTATCAACAATTGGAACCCATACAATGAGTCCCTCCTACCCTCCTCTCATGATTTGAAAAATGGCTACGAGAAATGACTTTGAACAAGCTATCATCAAGTGCTCTTGTGATTTTTCATAATAAAGAATTATTGAACAAACTGAGACAACTTTTAGGGCAATATTAATTGATGGATTTTATATCAAACCAAACCACAAACCAGCCCAAGGACACTGGATCTGACTTGACAAAACTCATATCTTGGAATGGTTCCCTATTATCTAGCATACTTTGTAATGAGTTGTTTCGTTGAGTGCCATTAGATTTAGTACATCTCATCTTATCTCTTGGTTTTGTTGCATAGACGATTCCAAAGAATTTCTGGTCGCTACTTCCATGTGCTTGCGTTCCTGTGGTCCTTTGTTATCGAAACAAGACTTGGGAGATGAGATACCATGGTGACCGAAACTTGAAAAGATTTGATAGTGGATGGAAACATTTCGCAGTTGACAACAACCTAAAGATGGGAGACGCTTGCGTTCTTGAACTAATGGATGATCAGAACTTGAAGTTTCATGTTCAGATTCTCCGAGGAGACATACCGAGAGAAATTGCCGAAAGTGGCTGCAGTTCTGACACTCCCATCATGATTGAATAGGATGATTAGCTTGAAATATGCTAGTCTTGGATTTCAGATGCTACTGTTGCGTGCTTGTAAATAAAAATGCATATGTTTTGGATCTCCTTTATTATAAAAATATCTTATATTTATGTGCCTGCTCATGTTGATTAAAAAGTGTGGTAGCGATTTGGCCACCTTTCTTTGTCTGTGAGGTATACTGGTGAAGCTCTTGAGGCATGGATGGATTTCATATATGGGATGTATCATTTTTGAGCTTTGCCAATGGAGTTGGTGACCAAGGAACTGTAATTCACATGTAATGCAGCCATTGGCGGATCCTGAGTCCTTGTTCTTTGTTTTTCACTTTTATATAGAAAAGAAACCCTGAAAATCTGATTCCAAGCGATTCAAGATATTAGCATCATTGATGGGAGCAGATGAGGTGGTTTCAATGTTGGTTTCAGAGGACTCAATGGTGGTCAAAGTGGAGAGTTCGGATGCAGAAGATGTTAGAGGTTTTCCCGGGTTGATGGAGAAGTCTTCAAGGGTTAGGATAAAATCCTCGGCTGCTGTGAGAGAATATAGAGGTGGCTGGACATTTGGCCAAAACAGGCCCAAGGTTGTTCTTCCCAGTATCAACGCAATCCATTCCCTTCGGGAGTAAGTCTTTGTGTACCACATGCAGCGCAGGAAATCCATCTTTGTGTACCATATGCAGCGCAGGAAATCCAACATGGCTCACGTCATTTTTTTTTATTGATTCATGTGTATCCTAATGGCTTGACAGGACGGGATATATTGATGGAAATTCTTCCAGGGTATCGGGAATCATGTAGCATGCGGAAGTGAATTTCAAAATAAAAATTCAAAAATGAAACCCTAATTGGCTAGAAAATCCTAATTTCCAGGAACCCTTTATGCAATACCAATTAATGAAACATAAATGGAGTCAGAAAAATATACCTGGATCGCTGAAAACAATCCTTTCTACGAGGCTCACAAGTGCAAGCCCTACAACGGTGATTCACACAGGAATCAAACCTAGGAACCTCTTCCTTGTAGGTTGATTGATAAATTGGGACTCTTCCGATGGACTTTCTTCCTTCGGCAGCCTCTCATTCCTTGCTTAGACCTTCGCCCTCTAGTAGAGCACTCTAAGCCCTCTCCAAAATCTCTCTTTCTCTCTTTCTATCTTCCTTTTCTCTTGATCAATTTTTGTAGGTGTGCCTTGCAACCAAAAATAAAAGAAGAATGTGGTATCTGGATAGTGGTTGTTCAAGGCACATGACTGGGGATGTGAAGCAATTCTCATCACTAGCAGCTATTGATGGTGGAAACGTTACTTTTGGTGATAATGGAAAAGGCAAAATCGTCGGAATTGGTAAAATCCATATCACCCCTAATGCTTATGTAGATAATGTATTATTTGTTGATGTCTTGAAGCATAATCTTTTTAGCATTAGTCAGTTTGTGATAAGGGTTTTTAAAGTAATTTTTGAATCATCTTTGTGCATGATATCTAGTCTAGATGTCGATGGCATCAAGTTCACTGGTCATAGGCATGGAAACATTTACATGGTTGATCTTGATGATCTAGCCATGGAAAGTGGTCAATGCCTAGTGGCTAAGGAAGCCAAGGCAAGTGAAACTAGTTGGCTTTGGCATCGTAGGCTAGGGCATGCTAGTATGCAGTTGATTTCAAAATTAAGCAAAAAGAATCTTGTAAAAGAATTGCCAAAACTCACATTTGAAAAAGATAAAATTTGTGCTGCATGTCAATTTGGAAAACAAACTAAATCTACTTTCAAACCTAAAGGAGTAGTATCTACTACTAGACCCCTTGAATTATTGCATATGGACCTCTTTGGACCAACCAGAACAACTAGTTTGGGAGGTAAAAAATATGGGCTAGTAATTGTAGATGATTACTCACGATTTACTTGAGTAATGTTTTTAGCTCATAAAGATGAAACATTTTCAGCTTTTGTTAAATTTCATAAAAGGGTTTCAAATAAAAAAGATCTCACTATTGTTTCTTTGCGTAGTGATCATGGAACTGAATTTGACAATCATGATTTTGAAGCTTTTTGTAATGAAAATGGTATTAGTCATAATTTTTCTGCACCTAGGACACCTCAACAAAATGGGGTGGTAGAAAGAAAGAATAGGACACTTGAAGAAATGGCACGCACACATGCTTTGCGAAAACGATTTACCTAGATATTTTTGGACAAAAGCCATTAATACTTCCTGTTATATTTTAATCGTGTTTTAATTCGACCTATTTTGAAGAAAACACCATATGAGCTTTGGAAAAATCGAAAACCTAATCTCAAGTATTTTCGTGTATTTGGTTGCCGCTGTTTCATATTAAACAATGGCAAAGATAATATCAGTAAATTTGATGCCAAGTCAGATGAGGGTATCTTCTTAGGATACTCTACTTCTAGCAAGGCATACAGGGTCTTCAACAGAAGAACTCTTCTGGTTGAAGAATCAATTCATGTAGTGTTTGATGAATCTAACGAAAAATCTTCTAGAAAAGAAGATTCTATTGATGTTGAAACAGGTACAAAGAAGCTTGAACAATTGACAATCAGTGAAGATGAGCCCAAAGGAGATGATGATCAAGAGAATCAAGATCAAACTCAAGAGATCAATGCAACTTCACCAAAACCTTTACCTAAAGAATGGAGGTATGCACACGGACACCCTAAAGAGCTAATAATTGGTGATCCATCAAAGGGGGTAAGTACACGCTCTTCTATTAGAAATGTTTGTGATTATTTAGCTTTTGTATCTCAGATAGAGCCTAAGTCAATAGAAGAAGCTGAAAAAGATTGTAACTAGATTAATGCTATGCAAGATGAACTAAATCAATTTAAAAGAAATATGTTTGGACTTTAACTGAAAGACCCCTTAATGTTTCTGTAATTGGCACAAAATGGGTTTTTAGAAATAAACTTGATGAACATGGTATTGTAACTAGGAACAAAGCTAGACTTGTTGCTAAAGGCTACAACCAGGAAGAAGGGATCGACTTTGATGAAATCTTTGCTCCTGTTGCTAGGCTAGAAGCAATTAGACTTTTACTTCCTTTTGCTTGTTTTATGGATTTCAAGTTATTTCAAATGGATGTTAAGAGTGCCTTTTTAAATGGATTTATTGAAGATGAGGTTTATGTTGAACAACCTCCTGGTTTTGAAAATCATGAATTTCCTAATCATGTCTTTAAATTCATAAAGCATTGTATGGTTTAAAGCAAGCTCCTAGAGCTTGTATGATAGATTAAGTTCATTTTTGATGAAAAATGATTTCTCTAGAGGTAATGTAGATAATACATTGTTTTTGAAAAGAAAAATGATGATCTCTTAGTAGTATAAAATATATGTAGATGATATTATTTTTGGTGCTACTAACGAATATCTTTGTCAAGAATTTGCTAAGTTAATGCAGAGTGAGTTCGAGATGAGCATGATGGGAGAACTCAACTTCTTCCTCGGACTCCAAATTAAGCAAACCAAAGAGGGGATCTCCATCAACCAAGCCAAGTACACAAGGGAGATATTGAAAAAGTTTGGGATGGAGACTACCAAACCAATAGGTACCCCTATAAGCTCTTCATGTAAATTAGACAAAGATGAATGTGATAAATCAGTAGACCAAAATGATATAGAGGCATGATTGGTTCATTGCTATATCTAACTGCCAGTAGACCAGATATAATGTTTAGTGTTTGTATGTGTGCACGTTTTCAGTCTGCTCCTAAAGAATCACATCTCTTAGCTGTAAAACGTATATTTAGATACTTATCTGGGTCTATCGAAATTGGTCTTTGGTACTCTAGAGAATCATCATATGAATTAATTGCATATTCTGATGCTGATTTTGCTGGGTGTAAACTTGATCGTAAAAGTACTAGTGGAACTTGTCAATTCCTAGAGTTAATTTGATTTCATGGAGCAGTAAGAAACAGAATTCGGTTGCTCTATCTACGGTGGAAGCCGAATATATAGCAACTGGAAGCTGTTGTGCTCAGATTCTATGGATCAAACAACAACTCGAGGACTTTGGTATCAAACTAATTAAGACACCCATAAGATGTGATAATACTAGTGCAATCAATTTAACGAAAAATCCTGTACAACATTCAAGAAGCAACATATTGAAATAAGACATCACTTCATAAGAGATCACGTTCAAAACTCTAATGTGTTATTAGAATTTATTTGTACTGATTATCAATTGGCTGATATATTCACAAAATCATTGAATGAAGATAGATTTTGTATGATCAGAAGAGAACTAGGAGTCATTGATCCTTTTGCTTGAAACTCTTCAATTCTCATCAAAATTCCTCAAAAATGATTTATAAATTCTCAAATACGTTTAAAGGTTATTTTTCTAAATTTTATCAATTTTTTTAATTTTACAGAATTTTATTTTGGGTAATTTATTGTTGGAGGTCGACATTTTAATTTTTCGGAGGTCGACACTTGAGGTCGACCCCTAAGGCTTTTGGAGGTCGACACTTGAGGTCGACCCCTAAAAATTTTTAGAGGTCGACACTTGAACGGAAACCTCTTTTTTAAAAAACCCGTCCGCAAGCCTTTTTTCTCCACTTTTTTTCATTTCTCCTTCGTGTGGTCCCCCTCCAACTTCCCTAACCTCTAAACAGTAGATTTCCACCCTTCTCCTTCATCTTTTGGGTAATCCTCTCATCTCCTCTTGCTTTCCTTGGAATCAAACCTCTTTTTGACCGTGTTCTTGGTTTTGGACAACCGAAAGCCTTTGCATCTATCTACCCTCAAATCTCGGTTGTTTTTCAATTGAAATCACTATTTTCTTTCGTCCGTTTCTTACTTTTTCTTCATTTACTCTCGATTTTCTCCATTCTCACAAACCCTATCTCACCATTTCACCTTCTCCTCTTTTTCTCAATCTGTGAACCTCTCTTTCCCTCTCCTTTCCTCTTAGCCTTGCTTCATTGCACTTCTCCCTAAGTTACCCCTCTTCCTTTCATATGGGTCCGAGAAAGCACTTGGCAGTAAGGAAAAGGAGATTGGAACAAGGCCAAGGTAGCACTGAGCGACGAAGAAAAGTCAGACATGAGCGTGAGCTGACCCCAGAGCCACCTGCACCAGTGCCAGCCAGCTTAGTTCGGAAGAGCATTGCTAGTGGGAGGCGTGTGGATATACCATTCTGGGATCAGCATCACTTCTTTATTGGAGATGTACTGAGAGATGCAGGTCTGGTTCATTTCTGTACGATGTCTGAGAGATTCTACTACCCAGACCTCATCAAGGGAGTTTATGGATCCATGGCCACTGATGGCGTTGGATGGTCTGCTACAGTACGTGGGATCGGATTCCAGTGCCACCGGAGGTCATCAGTCGCGTTTGGAGGATTCCACTTCACGGCACTGCTGCCACTTCGATCAGCGACAGAGAGCACGCCTTCAGATGTATTCTAGAGTGTGAGGATGTTAGCGGCATTTCCACAGTAGCCGCTAACCATCTTTCACTGGAGATGAGAGTGCTGCATCATATCATCTCCCATATCTTGATTCCGAGACGGGAGATTCGTTTTATCACTGAGCGTGAGCTGGTGTTGATGGTGTCCCTGAGACAGCGGACTCCCATCAACCTTCCCAGGATCATGCTTCGGCGATGGGTGAGGAGCATCTCACAGGAGACTTGTTCAGCCATATGGCATGGGGCTGACTCAGCTATTCAGGGAGCATGGTGTTTCATTTGATGGTATACCCTTCAGTCAGCTACAGCATACTGATACTTATGAGAGAAATCCCTGCATAGGATGGATTTTCGACTGATTGGTGACCGCTGGGTGCGACGAGAGTCTGGCCAGGAGCTAGATGAGGAGGATGAGATCCGAGCAGCTGAGGCAGGGCCTTCAGAGCCTACTGATCATGGTACACCTCCTCGCCCAGCACCAGAGTCAAAGGCTGCGGAGCCTGAGCCATTCACGCCCACCACCCTCATCAGCTCCAGCACCTACTACTACTACTACGCTACACCATGGAGGACTACAGTGAGGATATCGGACTTTGAGCAGAGAGTGACTGATCACATTTCAGAGGTCCGGACAGAGATTACTGGTGTACGACAGGAGCTACATGATCTGCGGATACACACAGATATGCGCATTGGTGCTCTCTCAGCTAGTATGGATACAGGATTCCAACAGATCCTCAGCCTACTGAGATTAGCACTGCCATCAGGGACTGCAGATCCGACAGTATCTCCTCCACATTCTGATGATGATGATGATGATGATGTGATGATGACTCCAGTGGATACAGTGACAGTTGATGGAGATTAGCCTGGAGCAGGTAGTTCTGATGTTCCACCTGCAGATCCGATTCCAGAGATACCCCCTTCTGCTGATCCTCCTTCTACTGATCTTCCGAGTACAGATCCTCCAGCCACAGATGTGCCAGTAGATACTGAGCTTACAGAGTCACTGTTTGAGACTATTACTGGGATTCCGATGATATAGATGAGCATACAAAGACAGATATTGATGATCCCACAGCTTATGAGCTAGTCAGCAGGCAGACCCCAGCTCAGTCTACTTAGCATACTGATCCGTCTACTCCTTCTGCTACTGCTTCAGTCGGGACACCTGTGGAGCCCTTTCCTCGGACCTATAGATCTCGTAGGACTACCCCTAGGTCTGGTCCCTCTCTGAGGACTCGGAGTCACTCTCATAGGACTCCAAAATCCTCATCTAGGATCATGGCTCCTGTCTCTTTTGATATACCTTCTGATGAGGAGTAGCCTCATAGATTTACTTGTTGTACTCAGTTTGCTTTGTATGGTCTGTTGTATCAGTGTTTTGTGCTTACTATCTAAGCAATTTTGTAACTGAATACATTTGTTTTTATCTATATTATGATATTTTACTGTCTGATACCAGCTCTTAGCATTTATCTTTTTAAACCCTCAAGATAGAATATTTTTGTTATATTGAATGCACAAATGAGGGGGAGCATGTATTTTGCAACTAAATACTTCATTGTAATTGAACATAAGTTTCCTTAATATATCTTTCACTACAAAATGGACTTTTTGATTCTTGACAAAAAGGGGGAGTAGTAAAGTATATATGAGACTCCTTCTTATGTGTAGTAAAGTTATATGATTCTTATGAGTAAAGCTTGTTTGTTTCTTATCTTTTTTGACTCATGAGAATTTTTCACAAAAAGAAAGAAGTAAATGAAAAGTAAAATCTTTTTGACTCTTGAGAATGCTTTCACAAAAAAGTAGATGAAAAGTAAAATTTTTATGATATACTCATGCATGTAAGGATTCTTTGAAAATTTTTATCATTGCTATATTTTGCTTTGGACTTAATTGCATATATACTCAAGGTTTTGTCATCATCAAAAAGGGGAGATTGTTGACTTTGGCTCCTTAGTTTTGATGATTAACAAAAGTTGAGTATATGTTTGGACTAATGTTTCATCTCAAGATAAAGTTTCAGGACTTAGGTTATTCAAAAAGAGTATCAAGAGTACAATGATGAAACTAAGTTTGCCTGATTTGGAAAAGAGCTCTTCTACCTTGGACAAGATCAAATTCTCATATTGGACCTTCCTGTTAAGAAATAATTAACAAAAGAAACAAAGGCTTAGAGAAACTCAAGCATGGCACGCACATCTCTAAGAGTTTCAGAAAATTTCAGATCAGAGGTCGACCACCAGAGGTCGACACCTTGTCAAGGTCGACCACCAGAGGTCGACTCATGAAGAGAAAAAAGTTCAGCATGGCCGGCATGGCAAAATCTCAGTGGCACGCTCTAGAGGTCGACCACCAGAGGTCAACACCTGTCCAGAGGTCGACACCAGAGGTCGACTCATAGCCTGAGAATTCAAAATGGGCAGAACTATGGTTTTCTGGATTTTTGCCTAAAACAAACTGGAGGTCGACTCATGAGGTCGACACTTGATCCAGAGGTCGACTTATGAGGTCGACTCATGGCATAACGGCTAGTTTTTCTGAACTTTTGATATGATTTCTAACGGCCATAAACGGCCATATTTTTTATTCTAACGGTCTTGTGGAGTTGTTTCAGCATAAATGAGGTATTTAACCTCCACCAAACTTCAAAAAAGACAAGGAGACAAAGTGAAAAAGTTTAGAGTCAAAGTACAAAGCCTTCAATCAATTCCAAGCCAAAAAGAGTGAGAAAACCAAGAGATTCCTTAGCCAAAAGCTTTCCATCTTTGAGGAATCCAACTTTCAAGTATTTAGCATTTAGTGAGGTCCAAAGATTCCAAGGGAAAAGGCTTGAAGAGTCTCCATCAAGAGCTACAACGAATTTCTTATTTCTCAAAAGGAGTTTGTCTAGTTTTATTAATTGTATTCATATTCTTTTGTCTTTAGCTAGTTTCAAGGGAATTTGAAACTAGTGTGAGGTTTGTTGGTGAGCCAATTGATAAAACCAACTAGGGTTGCTTGTAAGCCCGAAGCCAAAACAAGTGTGTAGGTTTTGACTTGTGAGCCTGGTAAAACAAGTTGGCTGTAATCTAAAGATTATAGTGGAAATTCCCAAGTGGAGCTTGGGGAGTGGATGTATGTGCTAGGTGCACCGAACCACTATACTTCTTGTGTGTTTGCATTGCTTCTCTTTTTATCTTCTTTTGCTCTTTAATTGTTGATTTATTTCATTGCTTCCGTTGCACAATTATTTGAGCACTATCACTCTTCACCTTAAAACTTGGTAGCACATATATTGCTTTAATTTTTTAATACCCAATTCACCCCCCCTCTTGGGCACCATATCTGGGCAACAACCACCATTCAGAGTCAGGCTTTGCCCCTTGCTCATTCAGAAGATCTAGGTTGAGAAGAGATGGACTGGATTCTCAACCTCATCATACTACTCTGTGGGGTTTTGCATGGTGCTCCCAAGCTTTGGAGAGACTTGGGAGATCATGGCAGGGATGCTAGAGATGATCCCTAGGGCTTGGGGGCATGTCCCAAGCTATCCTAGAGGTATTCCAGGGGTTTTCTGGGATTTTTTCCTAGGGCCCCTTTGAGTCAATTTGGATCATGACATGTTGGGCCAAGGGCTTGGCCCAGGATTAAGGATTTTCTTAATTGACTTATTGGGGGAAGTTTTTTGAGAGATGTAACATAACCAAATTGGGTTATGGGATTTTGTCCAGGTTTTTTTAGTTGGTTAGGAGGTTAGCCAGTTGGTTGGTTAGTTAGTTGGTGTAACCAATTAGGAAGCCCAACTATGTGCATGTGTCCTGATTTAGTTTGGACCAAGAAACAAGTCCTAGCCCAACCATGTGAGGAATTGTAACCACCAATAATTAGTTGAGCCCATGTGATTGAGTCCTAATTAATCAAGAGGTGGTTGATCCCAAGACCAAGAAGGAATCCAAGTGGTTGATGCCTAAAAAGGAACCAAGACCTCATGCCTCATGTGCTATTTAAGAGAGGGGGCGTGCGTGAAACAAGAGTCTTGTTCATGAGGGATTGCCCCCCCTTGGGGCGGGCTTGATCACCATGAGGAGAGGAAGACCATGAGGTCTTCTCATGATTATTGTCCGGATGAGGGTGACTTAAGGGAGCGCCTCCCTTGGGGTGAGACCGTGTGTGGAGATATCTGCATGGGGATCTTGGCCATGAAGACCTGCATGAGGGAGTCCGTAAATGGCACGGTCCAGGGGCTTGGGCATGAGGGCTTGGAGAGGCCGTGGGTGTTCCACGGGGCTTTGAAAAAGGGACACTGCATTGAGGTATTGTCCACAGGTGGGAGATGCACGTTGAGGTATTGTCTGTGTGTAGCCATTCGTGGGTTCTTGGGATGTGAAGCCTATAAGAGAGAAGACATGTGGGATGGCGAGAAGTTTCTGGTTTTCAGAAGGGGTATTGGGTATCTTGATTGTATCAAGGGTTCTTCTCCAAAGGATTAATGAAAGCAATCTCTCTTTTTCTTCTACATCTATATCTCCATTGTTTCATAATACTGAATCCAAAGAATAGGTGGCTTCCGCTATATATAGGCGTTGGTCCAGATCTCCCAACAAGTGGGGTCGGTGCTTGGAATTTCTCAACATACTCCACCTGCAGCATGGGCAGACCAAGCTCCACCAGAATCATGGCTTCGGTGCCAAAGACGAGGTTGAAGGGGGTCTCACTAGTTGCTGTGCGAGGTGTAGTGTAGTAAGCCCACAGCACACTGGAGAGAGGAGAGTGGGGCCGCTGGCTATCGCTGGATGCAAGCATGGCACTGACAGCAGTCACACCTCCTCGTGAAATTGACGGCATCCTCGTGCATGGTCTCCCAGAAGTATCCTTGCCAAAGTGCCTTGTAAGCCAGGGTCCTACCCCCACATGATTGCTGCAGATGCCTTCGTGTATTTCTTAGAGCATGTAAGTAGCTTCTGAGGGTTTCAAGCACTTCAGTAGGGGATAGGAATAAGACCTTTGATAAAGCTACCCATCCATCATCGCATATCGTGCAGCCTTCTTCTTGAGAATGCCAACCTTCTTGCATTCTTCAGGTAGGGCGCCAGTGGTTATGTATTTGACATAGGGATCCATCCAGCTTACCTAAGAAGTGACTTGTTGGACCTCTACTGCATACTCGTAGCTAGAGGCTTCCAGGTACTCGATGAAGGTATGCCCCAGCAACGACTTTGGCAGGGTCGCCAGCCTGGAAAGGACATCGGCTCGAGCATTCTCTACACAAGAAATATGAGAAATGCTGAAGTACTGGAGGTTCATTATTGTTGCCCAGTGATGATGCAACTCTAGAGGGGGATGAATTGGGTTTTTTAAAAAAATTATACAAGTATGTGCCAATTCAAATCAAGTGCTTATATTTTGCCAAAGTATTTGTGTGCTTAATAAAATATGCAACGAAATTAACAAAGTAAATGCAAGAGTAAATAAGCAATAAATAAGAGCAATCACAAATACAAGAATATGTAGTGGTTGGTGCACTCCAAGGCACCTACATCCACTCTCCAAGTTTTTCTTGGAAATTCTACTATATCACCAGGATTATAGCCGATTAGTTTTTCGGGCTCACTAATCAAAACCCAACTTGTTTTCACCGGGCTCACAAGTCAAAATCCCTTTGGTTTTCTGGGCTAACCAAAAATCTTGTTGGTTTTGCAGGCTCACCAACAACCTTGTTGGTTTTACGGGCTTACCAATAACCTTATTGGTTTTTATACAAAGGCTAACCAACAACCTTTGTTGGTTTTCATAAAGGCTCACAAACAACCTCAATAAAATATTTAAGTACAAGTATAAATGTAAGAATACAAAATGAAAGTTTTCTAAAATAAAGCAAATATCTCTTTGAAGCTCTTTGATGATGTTGAAGAAGCTTGTCTCTAAGTTGTTGAAGCCTTAGTTGATTGCTTGAAATGTGGACTTGGAAGCTCTCTGATATTTAAAGCTTGAAGGCTCAACTTTGTCACAAATGTTAGATCCTTAAGATATATTTAATTAGATGATCAAAGGATTTTTCAATCAATTCAAAGAATCACTTTCCCATAAGTTTGGTGATGTTTAAATAGCTTTCCAACCTTAAATTACCATTTATGATCGTTGGAGAGAAAAAACTAGCCATTAGAAATAGTTTCGAAAGTTTTGTACTTCAGAAAAAACTAGCCATTACTCTAAATGTCAACACTTGAATTTTTTCATGAGTCAATACTTAAGTGTTGACACTTTCCATGAGTCGACACTTAAGTATCGACACTTGAGTCAGCTCAATGCAAAAACTCAGAAATCAGCCTGTTCTGTCTTTTTCTTGGTCTCAGATCTTAAGTTGATCTATGAGTCGACCTGTGAGTCGACATTTAAGTGTGCTAATATGAAACTTGTCCTAATTAGAATTTTGAGCTCTTCAAGATCTTTCTCATATTCCAAAGCCCTTATAACTTGAAAATGTATTGCTTCTTTAACTAAATGACAAGCTTTTCAATCTTGAGTACCTGAATCTGATAAACACTTTAATACACATTAGTACTCAAATATACTTAAGTATTTTGTGATGAGGACATCATATCAGACATAGGCTTCAAGCTTCAATTTGTTCTCTAAGTATGTATTGGTCAATTTTGAGTCCTGTAATGAAATCTAATTTTGAGTCATGTAATAAAATGAGCCAATTGGATTCACTATGTCCCTTGAGTCATATTATGTGAGTCCATTTGTAAGTTGAGTAAGTCCATTTGTCTAGTTTAATGACTTTATTTAAGTCCTGTAAGTTCTTCATTCAAGTTCAATGTAATGAGTCCAGTAACTTTCAAGTACAAGAGGAGAATCACCAGGCCCTCCCAGGTTAGAGCAAATCCAAGCCCATGGCGCCTCCACACTTGAAGATACCCGGCACCCCGAAAATATTCTTTCTTCCAGGCACCCTAGCCCAGAAGCCCTCTCAAGCCTAGAAGCCTAGAAGAAGATGGTACCCCAGGCCTTCCCCAATCCAAATTGAAGTGGGCACCCAGGGTTTTCCCAGCCCATTTGGAGGTCACCCAAGCCCACTTGAGGGCACCCATTTGCTGCCCAAAAGTCCACAAGAAGGTGCCCAAAGTCCATGCCCAATCCAAGGAGGAATCCTAGCCCATAAGGGGTCCTTTGACCAAGTCCAAGAAGGAGAGAGAAATCGACATCCTACTAGGAATCAAGTTTTAATTCTATTTAAATTATATACTCCTAGTCCTAAGTCACTTTGTAATTCTCTTTCTAATCAAACTTTGTAATCCAATCCTGACAAGGAGAGGACCTGGGTGAGCCTATAAATACCCACCCCCTCCCCCTCTTGTAATAATCTCTTATTCATGAAATAAACTCTGCTAAATTTTCTTGTGAAAATTTGTGTCCTCCTTTTTGGAGTGGGTGTGAGACATGTGGTTATGTTGTTACTTTAGAAACCCTAGTTGCCCCCTGCTACTCTCTTTCTTCCCTCAACTCCAAGCTACCCTAGCCTCCAACTTCAAACCCCAACACCTTCATCAAGCCCCAGCCAGCCCTCCAAGGATCTAGGTGTCTGCATTTTCTACAGTCCTCAAATCGGCCCCGGTGATCCTATGACTTCTTCTCTTCTAATCCCCCATTTTATATTTTTTCCATCATTCTTGACACTAACCCCTGACGTTTGCAAGATCCTTCTAGGGCCATGCCCTCTGGATGAATTCTTCTTAGCCCTCGAACGAAGCTGATAAAAAGTCAATGGATTCGTGAGAAAGTGACCGGATCATCTAGGCGCCGATCTAAGTTGAGAGATCTCTTCTGCGACATCATGTACATCGTTGCTAGTTATGTAGATCCCTTCCCTTCTCACTTTTTCTGATTTCTTGAAGTTGAACATGCTCCTAATAGGCCTTCTTAGACCTAAGATCCTGATTTTCTTTTCTTTTTAATAGATCTAGCATGTGGGTAGGATCCTAATTGATACACGATAACCCTAACCTAGTCTTGTCTAGTTTCAGGAATAAAACTATAAAAAATAATCCAAAATATTTGTTTGCTTTAATCTAATTTTCTTCATCTTCATCCCTTGCATATCATCCTGCATCATATTAAAATCCTGTCCCTCATCAATTTTGGTATCAGAGCAGGATTAGTGCATATTCTTGCATCATAGTCTAGATTTTTGTATGCTATTTTTTGCATAACCACTCAAAACATAGGACTGTTTCCCCTGTCAAAAAATTTAATTTTTCCTGATTTGCATGATAATAGCCACAGTTATGTCCTATGTTTTCTTTTTATTTATTAAGAATTTTTCAGATCCAAAAATAAACAAAAAATAGTAAAAATAAAATCCTAACAAAAATCTGCATCCTATCATCTGCATTAAGGGTCCGAGTTTAGATATGTTTCATCAACTTAGGCATATTGTTTTTCTTTGAAATTTGCATCACGTCTTCTTGGTTGAGTCCTCTACTTCTCAGCATTTTTGTTAATTTTTACAGGTCAAAAAGAAAAATTAAAATCTGCATCATAGAAACCCTAACTAGAATTCTGTGTTTTCCTGCACCTAGGTAGAAACCCTAGGTTTTGCATCATCATACTATTTTTTATTTGCATGGAATTTGGTAGGAATCATCCCCACATGTCATTCTATATTCTCAAAAGTTTTTAGAATTTTTATGCATTAAAAACCATGTTAATTTTTGCATCCAAATAGACCCATAATTCTAGTTTCTGTGATTCCTGCATACTTGACTAAACCAACCTAATCAATTACCAAAACCCACTTCACCCAAGCCAATTTTGTTTGATAACTTAATCAACTCAAATTTAAGTTGCCACCTCATAAAAAGAGACATTTTTTTTTTCTGTTTTGTTACTAGATTGCATTAGGGTTCATTTATTGTGCATCATATCATTAAACTAATCTTAAGGGCAATTTTACTCTGTCAGATCAGGACAGGATTTCATTACCTGTCTTGGGCCCAAAACAACCACCCAGCATCAAAACCCAAGCCTTAATTAAAATTAACTAGCAACCTAATAGTTTTAGGGACACCAACAGGTCGGGTCCAAGTCTAGCGAGGAAACTAATGCACCCAACCCATCACCTATTACTGAAAGCTGGTGTCTAAGGCTAGAGGTCCAGAGGCAAATATCCTAAGTAGACTGGTGGTTTTTAATTAGGACCCTGTCACAGACAGGGAGAGCCTCCCACCACCCCACCTCTACCTGGCCAGTGGGAGGATTAGGTGCTGTGTTGAGTGTAAGTTGAGTTAACTCATTAGGTTTTGGCTCTAGGTCTAGCAAACCCTAGCACGTGTTAACCTTTGTGTGCTTTACTGCATCATACCACCTTGATTGAGTGATTGCATGACCACTATGATGGAGAGCAGGCCCAGATCAATATTTATTCTAGGAAATCGGACCATTGGTCTCTAGGAAATGACCTTTAGGCTAGGTCAAACATGCCCAAATTATTTTTCCCAATTTTTTTATTCAAATAAACCTTTTTTTCATATTTATTTCTTTCATTTTCTTTTTATTTTTTTCACCTTTTTTTCTTTATTTCCTAATCTTGAAGTCGGCATTGGGAAGCTGGCTTCACTTTGAGAACTGTGCAAGAAAAGAAGTCGGCAAAGGGAAGGCGTCTTGCTTTAGAAGCGTGCAGTATACCCCCTCCCTTGCTTTCACGTTCGTGCGGGATGCTTCTTTCCCATGAACGAAAGCCAGAGACAGGGGAGGCTCACGGAGGGGCTCACCAGCGTTGATGCTGGGCAGAGAACGGAGGTGGCACGGGAAGAATATGGCCGTTTGGATGGGGTTCCGGTGGCTAGCGACATCATGCGGATCGGGCAGAGATGGCTGCAGAGCAGCGATGGTCTCGGAATGGGCTGATATGGTGGGTTCTCATCAATGTCCTCTAGGAAACCTTCACCAGAGAAGGGATGCCACAATGGAAGAAAGGCAGCATGGTCCTACGGTTGTGGGTGACCCCGGTTGCAAGCAGAGCCGACGGGCACCGGACTTCGTCTGGGAGATGGGGCATGGCGGTGAGGCATCGCAGCTGCAAGGGGATCTAGCGATGGCAGGTGCCGATGTGGGCAAAGGTGACTCATCGTCGGCTTCGGGCAAGGAGGACATGGCAGCGGATGCATGAAGCCACGGTGGCAGGGAGATGGTGGTGCGAATCATTTCGTGTCATGGATCCTCCGGATCGGTGACATCGGAGGGATGGATGGCAGCCACAATGGTGACCATGATCATTGGAGGGTGAACGTCGATCGGTGATCAGCGGTGGCAGAGTGAGGACTCCCAGGGAGATGAAGAATGGATCCAGGGATGCTACGATATAAGACCGAAGGGGCTTGGCGGCTTGGTTTCTTCGATTGGTTGGCTCGGTCTTAGGTAGAGATGGGGCTTCATGAGAAATAGTGGACGAAGATGTCTTCGGTGGGATCTATGTTCAGGAGTTAAAATAGAGAAGAGATGAGAGGGAAGATGGAAAGGAAGATCTCGGAAGGAAAAAAAAACAAAGTACATGCCTCTCACCCTTCTCGTACCCGGAAGGGACAAAGATTGAGGCACCCTTCTCCTACCCGGAAGGGCCCTTCTCCTACCCGGAGAAACAACGATCTCCCTACCCAGAGAAATGAAGCAAAATTTTTTTTTTCAATAATTCAACATGATAATTTTTTTTTTATTTGATTGGTAAAACAATAAATAGCCTACTCTAAGATATCCGATATCCTGATACCTCAACTCAACCTAAACATTCAAACTATTAAAATTAAACTAATCCACCTAAATCCTAAAAACAAGATAAATCTTAAAATAATGACAAAATAAATTCTAAAAAATCATACGGAAACTAATCCTAAAATTTCAAGATACCCCAATCCCTCGTACATCCATAGAATAAAATATTATATTTATCCTGCTCCGAGGTTTATGTACTTCGAGATTTGTGTTGTACACCGGAATGTGTACTCATGACTCCAGGATCTTGGGCCCCAGGGTTTGGGCTGGGTTGGCTTTAGGTTCTAGGCTGGCTTCTGGGTTGGGTTGGCTTCAGGTCTTGGGCTGGGTTGGGCTGGGCTTCAGGTTTGAACTGGGCTACTTTAGATTCTAGGCTAGTCGATGTCCCCATCACACTAGGTTAGGAACCCAGTACAACCAGTCAAACCCCAACCCAACTCAACCATGGAGTCCCACTTCGAGAACTTCATGAAGACCATGAATGACTAGTTTGCCCAATTGACCACCCAACTGATCCAATCCCAAAACCAGCTGAATGCCCAATTGACCATCCAGATGAACCAATCGACTACCCAAATAAATCATAGATTTGACCAATTGACCCATCGAATAACCAAATAACCAATAGGCTTGACCACGTAACCAATAAGTTTGACCAGGTAGGGAACCGATAAGGAAATCTAAGGAAAACCCCTAAGCCCCATATCAGACCGAAACTTGAGTTACCATGTCCCACACCTCCAAACCCTAGGAGAGCCACACCCTGAATCCAGATCCTATGAACCCAGATCCTTTGAACCCATAACCCATAGAACTGAACCTAGGAGATCCGCAACCTATAGATCTGATTCCAAATCCTATGACTCTAGTTCCTATGACTCTAGATCCTATGACTTTGATTCCAAATACATGAAGTAATTTAATTTCTCCCTTTTTTTGAAGATTCTTGATAGCATTTGAATGTAACTCTCCTTAAGGAAAATAGATTTGATATTAAGGAGGAGTATCAGAGCAATATAAGTAAAGCATGATATCAAGAAAACATTGAAAGCATCATATATATATAATAACAACAAATCTTTGGATGCTCCTCCTAAAAGTTATTTTTCCTTAAAAATATGCATTCATTTGAGGAATAAAATAAGAATGCACAAGCATCATAATTTCAGACATATATACTAAGTCTAAAATTAAAGATTTGAATTTTCAAGATATACATTATCTTGAAAAAACAAGAGATTGATCATTTAAAAATTTTTAGCATGATTTTGAATCTATTTGACATGATTTGATATCCATACAAATGCTAGAAGTAATCTAGTACCAAGTCTAGCTACTAGAGCAAGGATTTATCAATATAAAAACCTTCTTCTTAAATATAACCCTTAACTACCAGTCTATCCTTGTTCTAAATGATTTCTAACTTAAGCATGAATATAAAATTAAATATATTTCATGAAAACCATATGAACAAGAAATCATTATATTTCACTTGAAATCATTAAAAGATATTTAACTGAAATCAAGTGAAAGTCTTATAATCACATGTTTAATCATGAGTGCATGAAAAATCAATAAGATCGTGATTACAACCACTGACTATAAGTCTGAACTTGATTCTAATTAATAATAAAATACTTTTCAAATGACTGATAACATGAGAATAATTAACTGCAATATTTATCAAATATTCAATAAAAAGATAAATATATAACAAGTTTTATTTCAATTACATTTTCCATATGGAAGAAGATGTTTAGAATTTATCAATATGGATAATCCTTCCTTTATCATTTGTTCAAAAATGTAGCTTGTCCACTTCTTTATGTTATCTTGTACAGCCACTATTTAATTATTTTCCTTTCTTTGGCCGCGGATAATTTTGGTATCCAAACTTTCTTAGATCCTTTAGGGTTAATAATTATGGTTCCTTTGGAACACAAACCTTTCTTAATTTTTAAATATAAGCTTTACGTCCTAAATTATCACAAGTAATCTTTGAAGATATAGGAGCAAAGAAACTCTTGTTTTCCAACTCAAGATCTTTGTTTTTCTTTATAAGCTCATCATTTGAGACAAAAATCTTGGGTCCTCTTAAAATTTCTAATTCATTGAATAAATCATTTTTTTCATTTGAAAACTTATTGCATAAATCTTTCAAATTAACATTTTCTTTTTTCAAAATTTTTTTCTTTAGAAAAAATATTCTTTTTATTTTCAAAACATCAATCTTGGCTTTTAATCATAGTTTTTATTGGCAAGATTGGTATTTTCAAGAGAAAAAGAGTCAACATGCCTTTTTAATTTCTTGTGCTCAATCTTTAGCAATTTGTATTTATGCACAAGATCATTAAACACATCATATAATTCATCAAGGTAAACTCATATTCCTTTTCAGAACATACCTCTTCCTTATTTGCCATGAATCAAAGATTGACAACTTCTTGTTCTTCCTCCAAACTAGAATCTTCACTATCGCTCCAAGTTGCCATCATTGCCTTGAATTTCTTTTTGGCCTTAAGAACTATTATCTTTTTCTTCTCTTGATCAGCAACCACTTCTTTGTACCATAAACTCAACTCATGGATCATAAATGAACCAATAAGCTCCTCCAAAGGCAGGATATCAATATCTTTGGCTTCTTGGATCGTCGTTACTTTTGGATCCCATGATATTGGCAAAGATCTAAGAATTTTATTAACTAAATCAGCATTAGTATAGACTTTGCCAAGACTTTTCAATTCATTAACAATAGTCATAAATCTAGTATACATATTAGATATAGATTCATAATGCAGCATTTTAAATATTTCAAAAGAATGAATAAGCATATTAATTTTAGTACTTTTTACTTGAAGAGTACCTTCATGAGTAATTTCAAGTGTCCCATATCTCCTTCATCGATGTGCATGTGGATATCTTATTGAATTCATTAGAGTCCAATGCACAATAAAGCAAGTTCATTTCTTTAGCATTAATTTCAGATTGCTTAATGTTATATTCATTCCAATCCTCTTCGAGCTTTTGAATAAAAATGCCATTAACCAAAATGGAAGAAATATAAGGACCATTAACTATAACTTTCCAAGGATAATAACTAATAGATTGAATATAGATGTACATGCGAGTTTTTCAAAAAGTATAATTAGTACCATTGAAAAATGGTGGTCTATTAGTTGCATGTCCTATAGCAAAACAAGCACCTTCTAAGGCTACCATGATCTTTTTAACTCAAAACCATTGAATTCTTTGCAAAGCACCAAGTTTAGATATCAATGATTTTGGGTTTTAGGCTCTGATACCAATTGTTGCCCAGTGATGATGCAACCTAAGAGGGGGGGTGAATTGAGTTTTTTTAAAAAATTAAGTATGTGCCTGTTGACCCCTGGAATGATTTTGATGATCACAAAATATTAGAGCATGTATGTGTTACTAATTCTTTCAATTACTTGAGAAGTTTTTACAGGAAAATATTTATCTTTACTTTAATTTGTTTTCAAATTGGTTGAAAGGTAATCCAACATTGTATAGAGTCTTTTGCACTTCAAGTTGTAAAAGCTCTAATTCTTTAACTATGTAATTTTGTAAAAGGACTATAAATTATAAAAATAAGAGTAAGTAGACTAGCTCTTGTTGGATTCATATTTTGAAGAATTTTGGAGAAGTTTGAAGTTTTGAAAGAAGTTTTTGCAAGAGCCGACTCATGGATCAAAAGACGACTCCTTCTGGCACGACACAAAAAATTTCAGAGTTTCAGTACCTCGAGTCGACTCAAGCCCCAAGAGCCGACTCACTGAAGAACACATATTTTTGAAGTTTGAGATCTCGAGCCAACTCAAGCCCAGAAGAGCCGACTCGTCTAGAGTTATGTTTGTTGGTGACTGAGACTTTGAGCCGACTCTACCTTGAAGAGCCGACTCAAGGAAAATATGGATTTGTACTGATTGAAGGTTCGAGCTGACTCTAGTTTCAAGAGCCAACTCGCACGGAATTTTTGTTTGGGATGTTTCAGAGTTCGAGCCGACTCGTGGACCTCGAGCTGACGCGAGTGACCGTTTTCTGCACTTTAACGATTAGTTGCTGAAAGTTGATTTTGAACTCCAAATGTCTCCAACAGCTCTTTCTTGATTTCCTAGGCCCTACAACAGTTATATCTCATGGAAAACTATAAAAGGGAGTATTTTTGATGGATTAAACAATTTTTTTTGAAGGATTATTCATTGATTTATCTTGAGAATTTGAAAAGTCTTTAAGTCCTTCACCAACCCACTTCAAGAGCATTCAAGATAGGATTCAAAGCTCCACCAACTTCTCTTCATCATTGAATCCACTCTTTGAAGAAGTAAAGAAGTAGCTTGAAGAGCATTAAAAGATTATTCAAGGCTAGGCTTCATCTTGATCTTCATCGGCAACATTTAAACAAACTCGGTTTGTTGTGTAGTTGCTTTATATTTTTGACATTTCTTTATTTTCTCTCTAAGAATAGCAAGGGGCTGTGTCTTAAGAGAGGGTTAAAGGTTTTTAGGTGAACCTTGTGAAAACCTAAGTTGGGTTCTTGGTGATCCCAGTATAAAACCAAGTGTAGGGTTTCTTTGTGATCCTGTTTAAAACCAAAGGGAGTTGATTTTCTTTGGTGATCTCAATAAAACCAAAGTATATAGGTTTGAATTATGAGCCTGATAAATAATCTGACTGTATTTCGGTTGGGGGATATAGTGAAAATCCTAAGTGATCCTTGGGTAGTGGACGTATGAGCCGGTTTCTCCGAACCACTCTAAATTTTCTTATATTTGTGTTTATGCTTATTTTACCTTATTATATTTACTTAATTGTTTTCATATTGCATATTGCACCACAACACCAAAAGAATTTTAAATTGCACATACTTGTCAAAGTTTTTATAATCCCAATTCACCCCCCTCTTGGAAGCCACCTGGATAATAAGTGGTATCATGGCAGGGTCTCTGAAAATTACTTAGAGTAAAGATAGATGGCACATCCCAGGAGCACCTCTTTAGCCGAAGGCTAATCCACAAATTGACCTCCACTTTTCACTGGAACCAATTATATATATTGGAAGGAGAGGACAAAAATATACATTCAAGCCATAGATTTTCATTTATGCAAAATTATTTTGAAAGGACCTCACACACCCACTGTTATTTTCAATGATATTGAGGTTCCCAAACCGGAAGAAGAATGGGACAAAAATGATGTAAAATTAGCTGAGTTGAATGCCAAAGCTATGAATTTGCTTTATTGTGCTTTGGACCCAAATGAGTTTAATAGAATTTTGACTTGTAATTCTGCTAAAGAAATTTGTGATAAGCTTGAAATTACACATGAAGGCACATCACAAGTTAAAACTTCAAAAATCAATCTTCTTGTGCACAACTATGAATTATTTAAATGGATCCTAGTGAAACTATATCTGCTATGTATACATGTTTTACTGACATTATCAATGGTCTTAAAAGTCTTGGTAGGACTTATACTAATGCTGATCTAGTTCAAAAAGTTTTGAGATCCTTGCCAGATAAATGGGAAGCTAAAGTAATAGCGATTCAAGAGGCAAAGGACCTGAATACCTTACCACTAGATGAGTTGCTTAGACATTAATTACACATGAGCTAGCCATGCAACAAAGAATTGGTGAAGATTCTAAAAGAAAGAAAGCTATAGTATTTAAAGCTACTGAAGAAGACAAATGAAGATTTAGATTCATCTGATGATGATGATCTTGAAAATGATGAGACAGCCCTTGTAATGAGAAAATTTAAAAAGTTTATGGGCAGAAGAAGAACAAACAGATGGAGGAAGCAATTTAGAAAAAGAGATTTGGAAAAGAAAGAGAAAAGGATAAAGAAAAGGAGAAGGACAAGGATAAAGATCAAATTCCAATCTGCTATGAGTGTAAGAATCGGGTCATATATGCCCTGACTGTCCAGAAATTAAGAAAAAGATGATCAAGAGAAAGAAGAAGAAGGCAATGTTTATAGCATGGAGTGATAGTGACGAATCTACATCCACTAAAGAGGATGGAGAAACAACAAAAACTGCTCAGATCTGCCTTATGGGTTTGGAGGATGAGGTAACTACTTCTGAACTTAATTTAAAATTTACATATGATGAGTTTCATAATGATTTTTGTGAATTATTAGTAGAATATAAAAGGCTGGTTTGAAAATGAAAAATTTGAAAAACCATTGTGATATGATTGAAAAGGATAAAAATAAAATTGGTGAAAGAAATAAGATTTTACAAAGGGATTAAGTCTAGTTTGTGAAAGACTTAAGACTACTTAATTTGAAAAAGAAGAGCTTCTTGAGAAAAACAAAAGTTTGCAAAATAAAAATGATGATTTGAAAAAGAAAGTTCAAAAGCTTAAACCACTGGTTGAAAAATTGACCTTAAGCTCAAATAAACTTGAACTGATTTAGAAAGATCAAAGAGAAATAAATAACAGTTTGGAATTGATTACAAAGGTTCAATTTCAGATAATTTTCTATATCAACATCATATGCTCCTAAGTTTATTACTTCAAAATAATATAGACCTAAATTTGCATCATCATATACCTTTTATTCAAAGCCAAGAATTGCATGCTATGCTTGCAATAATGTTGGTCATAAAGCATTTGAGTGTCATTTGAAATATAATGGCAAGAAAAAAATCAAGAAAATTTGGGTTCCAAAAGGAACCAATTCTACTAACTTGCAAAGACCAAAGAAAGCTTGAGTACCTAAATCTATTACCTGATTATTTTGCAGGTATGTCTTGCAGCCATAAATATAAAGAAAAGATTGTACCTTCATAGCGGCTGTTCAAGATACATGACGGGTGACATTGATCAATTCTTCATCCTAGAACAAAAAGATGGTGGAATGGTAACCTTTGGTGATAATCGCAAAGAAAGGATAATCGGTATTGTTAAAATTGGTATTGGTAAAATCAAAATTACTCCTTCTACATTTATTGAGAATGTATTACTTGTAGAAAAGTTAAAGCATAATCTTTTGAGTATTAGTTAGCTTTATGATATTGGTTTTAATGTTTTCTTCAAGTCTTCAATGTGTATAGTAGTTGATCTACTTGACTCTAGTACAAAGTTCATTGGACATAGACTCGGTAATATTTATGTAGTAGATCTTAATGATTTGGCTATGTCAAGCAATACAAGTCTTATAGCAATGAATGACAAGAGCAAGGAATCAAGTTTACTATAGCATAGACGACTTGGACATGTTAGGATGGACACTATAGCAGCAAACTTATTTTAAAAAATTTAGTTAAAGGTTTGCGAAAGTTCAAAGTAAATTTTGATTATGTTTGCGATGCTTGTCAATTAGGAAAACAAGTGAGGGAGAGTTTTAAATCCAAAAATATGATTTCTACTACTAGACCCTTAGAGCTACTTCACATAGACCTATTTAGATCTACTAGGATAACAAGCCTAGGTGGTATGAAGTATGGCCTTGTGATTGTAAATGATTTTTCAAGATATACATGGATTTTGTTCATTGCACACAAAGATGAGACTTTTAAAGTATTCAAAAAGTTTTTTAAAAGAGTTTCAAATCTAAAAAATCTTTTGTTCTATTTGTAGTGATCATGGTAGTGAATTTGAAAATTAACATTTTGATCACTTTTGCATAAAGCACAGTATATACCATAACTTCTCAGCTCCTAGAACACTATAGCAAAATGGTATTGTAGAAAGAAAGAATCGAACTTTGGAAGAGATGTCCAGAACAAAGCTTTGTGAAGAAAATCTTCTAAAATACTTTGGGTAGAAGCTGTAAATACCGCTTACTATATTTTGAACAGAGTTTTAATTAGACCTATCATTAGAAAAACCTCCTATGAACTGTGGAACAATAGAAAGCCTAATATCAATTATTTTCATATTTTTGGCTATAAATATTTTGTTGTTAATAATGGTAAAGATAATCTTGATAAATTTGATGCAAAATCCGATGAGGCTATTTTTCTTAGATATTCTTTAAATAGTAAAGCCTACCAAGTTTTCAACAAAAGAACTTTGACTGTGGAAGAATCAATATATGTTGTTTTCAATGAATCTAACATTATTTCTTCTAGAAAAGAAGATCGTGCTGATGATGATGCAGGTACACTAGAACATAGACTAAAGGATTTGACTCTCAAAGACAAATAAACAAGTGAACAACATGAAGAAGTGGTAAGCAAAAATCATGATGATGATACCCAAAGAATGGAGGTATGTACACTCACATCCCAAAAGACTAATTATAGGAGATCCATCTCAAGGTGTTAAAACTAGAGCTGCACATAGGGATGCACATGACTTGATTGCTTTTGTTTTTTATATAGAACCTCACACTATAGAAGAAGCTGAAACTGATCCTAATTGGATGTTAGCTATGCATGATGAGTTAAAACAATTTAGGAGAAATAATGTTTGGACTCTAGTAGAAAGACCTAATGACTATCCAGTTATAGGCACTAGATGGGTTTATAGAAATAAACTTGATGAGCAAGGTAATGTAATTAGGAATAAGGCTAGACTGGTTGCTCAAGATTATAATCAAGAAGAGGGAATAGATTTTAATGAGACCTATGCACCAGTAGCTAGGCTAGAGGCTATTAGATTACTACTAGCATATGCATGCTTTATGAATTTCAAATTATTTCAAATGGATGTAAAGAGTGCATTTTTAATTGATTTTTTATCTGAAAAAGTTTTTATCGAACAACTACCAGGTTTTATGATCACACATTTCCAAATCATGTTTCTAAATTGAATAAAGCTTTGTATGGTCTTAAACAGGCACCTAGAGCCTGGTTGATAGATTAAGTAAGTTTTTAATTGGAAATGATTTTGTAAGAGGTAGTGTTGATACTACCATGTTTATTCAAAGAAAAGATAATGATATTTAAGTTGTTCAAATTTATGTTGATGATATAATATTTGGATCTAGTGATGAATCTTTGTGTCAAGACTTTGCTAAATTAATGCAGGATGAATTCGAAATGAGTTTGATGGGTGAGCTGAGTTACTTCCTCGGGCTTCAGATCAAATAATCAAAGGAAGGTATCCTGATCAACCAGGCCAAATATATTAAAAAAATTATCAAAAGTTTGGCATGGAATCAAGCAAAAAATTGGAACATCCATGAATCCTGCATGTAGACTTGATAAAGATGAAAATGGCACAAATATTGATCAAAACTGTATAGAAGTATGATTGGTTCTTTACTTTATTTAATCACTAGTAGACCTAATATTTTATTTAGTGTTTGTATGAGTGCATGTTTTCAATCTAATCCAAAAGAGTCACACATCATAGCTATTAAAAGAATCATTAAGTATCTTAAAGGCACATGCAATCTAGGATTATGGTATTCTAAGCATTCATCTTTAAAACTGATTAGTTATTCTGATGCTGAATATGGAGGCTGTAAAATTGATAGAAAAAGCACAAGTGGCACTATGGAGGCTGTAAAAATTGATTTAGAAAAAAGCTGTAAAATTGATGGCCACTTATCAATTTCTAGGTGTCAACTTGATTTCATGCATTATCGTAAACAGAACTCTGTAGCACTATCTACTCTGAGACAGAATATGTGGTTACGGGGAGCTGTTATGCACAAGTGTTGTGGATCAAGCAACAACTAGAAGATTATGGTGTTGTCCAATCTAAAATTCTTATAATATGATAACACTAATGCTATTAATTTATCTAGAAATCCAATTCAGCATTCTCGAACTAGGCATATAGAAATTAGACATCATTTCATTCGAGATCATGGTTTAAATAATGTTGTTGAATTAGAATTGTGCCTACTGAAGATCAACTTGCTGATATTTTTACTAAATCCCTTAGTTGAGATAGATTTGAAAAGATTAGAGGTGAATTAGGCCTGTGTGACCCATCTGAAAGTTTTGACCTAACTTTTCAGAAATAAGGAAAATTATCTAGACATTTCAAAAATCCTTCTAGAGCTTATGACAACCTCCTTTAGTAGTAAGAAACTGATAGAAATTTATTTTGTCATTTTTCAAGTTTTGACCTAGATTTGGGCTTGAGCCGACTCGAGCCACCTGCTCTTTCAGCAAGCCAACTCAAGATTTGGGCCGATGCTTTTTAAATAGGGCATCATAAGTTTAAATTTGATATTTCTTTCCACCCTTCTTATTTTCCTAACCCATTTCCTTTCCCTAACTGAGAAAAGCTCCTAGAACACCTCTACACCCTTCCAAAACCCTAATCTAACCTAGATGGCTCCTAGGAAAGCCATGTCAAAGAAAGCTAGGAAGGTTGTTCGGTCAGTGGCAGAGGAGGAAAGGAAGACCAAATAGAGCCTTGATACTTCAAATCCGTCAGAGGAACAACCAGAAGAGCATGAAAAGGAACAAGAAGCTCCAAGGCACGTAATTTCGATGGGAAATAGGCAAGTAACCCAAGTCGATGCATTGATTCTCATTTCTAGAACAAGAGAGCTTGAAAATTGGTGATTGGTTAGTTAGACAAGGTTGGAAGGATTTTTGCATGCTTAATCTTCCTACATATCCTAATCTTGTTAGACAGTTTTCGAGAATATGTCTTTGGGTGCTTTTCATATTGAATCTACTATGAAGGGGAAACACATTAAGATCAGTGAGCAAAAATTATCTAATGTTCTTCAAATACCTAAAGAGGGAGAAAGTTATTTAGTATTGAAGGACAAATAGAAAACTGAGAATTATACTTGAGAGGACTAATGTGACTGGTGTGATACATGTTAGAGCCAACCAACTCTCATTGGAGATGAGGTTGCTACATAACATCATTAGTCGCATCTTTCTACCTCAGATTGGGAGATCGACTGGTGAGCGAGAGAGACCTAGTCTTTATGATATATTTAGTTGAGGGGGAGGCCCTTAATTTACCTTTCATTATGTTGTCTCAGATGAGGGAAGCTGCTCGTAGGGCACGAGCATGTCTTCCGTATGGTATGGTTTTTACATACTATTTCAGGATGCCCATGTTAATTTGTCTGGAGAGGACAGCAGACCATTATTCATACAGACAAATACAACCTAAAATCTTTGACCAGGATGGGATTCTTATAGGCTGAGGGTCACTGGATTAGGAAGAGTTCAGGACTTCCAGTGACACATTCTGATGATGATTCAGGAGAGGATGATCAGGCAGCACAAGGACAAGATGCTGAGGTGGAGCCAAATACTGACGAGGCTGGACCTTCAGAGCCAGCTCCTTCTACACCTCGATCACCTGTCAGAGGATCGACTACTGTTGGATCAGGTGATGATGATAGACTATACCCATACTGGATGAGATCTCTAGTCTTAAGAGAGGGAGATCAGAGACTGATGCCAGGATATCTGCACTTCAGTCAGAGATGCATCAGGGATTTCAGGACATTCTGACTATTCTTCAGCAGATTACAGTAGCCAGTCACTCTACACCTACTCTTTCTGCAGCAGCACCAGACATTGGCATAGATTATGGACAGGGAGAGGCAGTACACTTCACTAACATTCCTTCAGCTACTACTCTTGCTGAGGCTGGGACTGGTACTGAGGTTCTGAGTTCTGATGTTGGAGACACTCTAGCAACAGAGATTCTGTCTACTACCAGCATGCTTGCCTTATCTGTTGATCCTCCTATTGCTCGACCTACTCCTATTATGATTTCTTCTAAGCCTTAAGCTAAAGCTAAACCTAGAACTCTAAGACTACTACTCCTGTTAGGACCAGACTTAGGGACCTTAGGCCTAGGTTCCCTAAATTCAAGCATGTTCCTGGTATTTTAGAGGTCAGTTCCTCTAGTGAGGAAGAGCTTAGTGATGATGACCCTAGTCCTTCATTTTGATGTTTTAGGACTTTATGTTTAGCATGTTTGTTGTTTGTGATACTACTTTTGTCATGCCAAGGCACTTCTGTATTGTATCACTCTTGTATTGACACTTTTCATATATATATATATATATATATATCTTTTGAATGACTTAATTTGTGAATAATGTTCTCCTTTTTATACTTTTTGTCGATGACAAAAAGGAGGAGAAGGGAGAAAGGAGAGAAGAGTGTGCATGAAAATGTGAATGAATGTGTATGAAAGAAAATATAAAAATGAATATGCATGAAAGTGTGAATATGAAAGCAAATATGAAGAAAATATTATTACATCAGTAAGGGGGAGCTTGTGTTAAGTTTTCATTAAAACTCACTTCAAATACAAATTAATTTTGTGAAGTTTTCGATACTTAGTACATGGATGACACATATGATACATTTGATACATTGTGTTGATACTTTTCAATTTAACAGTTTGATACTCAATTTGGCTTGATACATACTATGTTAAATATTCTTTGATACATGTGAATATGATGCATAGTACTTGTAAGGTGTTTTAAATCATGTTCATGCCCAGTATTTGGTCATCATCAAAAAGGGAGAGATTATTGACCCCTGGAATGATTTTGATGATCACAAAACATTCTATGAATTGTATGATGTATCACAATGAACATATCTTTGAAAAAAGAGGTTGAAAAGCTTAAGCCTTTAGTAAGAAAAACTTACTTTGAGTTCTAATAACTTGAGCTAATTCTAAAAGAACAAAGAGATTCAAAAAAGTAAGCTGGAATTGGATTTAATGCTTCAAATGCTAAAGGAATTTTAGCAATAAAATTTATATCTTCAAAAGCTTCAGCTTCAAATGCAAAATTTAAAAAGCCTTTCCATCAAATTCTATTTCAAATGGCTTGAAGTATGTTCCTAAATTCTGTTCAAAAATCTTTCAAACCAACATTCCATTACTACATCTTTTAAAGCATTAAAGCATGCCTCGTTCAAAAATGATAAAACTATTTGCTATGCATGTCATAGATCTGGGCATAAAATACATCAATGCAATTTCATGAAAAATTCCAAAATTGATACATTGAATATAGAACTATTTTCGGTTCTAAAAGGAACCCATATTGCTAACCCAAAGGACCCAAGTTAGCTTGGGTACCTAAAATTACCCTTGATTATTTTCAGGATTGTCTTCAGTCCACAAATTGAAGAAAAGATGGTATCTTGATATGGCTATTCAGGCATATGACGGGTGACAAGGATCAGTTTCATCACTCTACAAATGAAAGAAGGAGGATTGGTTACTTTCGTATATTAATGACAAGGGAGAATAATCGGAATCATTAAGATCAAAATAACCTCCTATAATTTTATTGAAGATTGCTGCTAGTGATAAATTGAAGCATAATTTATTAAGTATTAGTCAACTTTGTGATAAAGCTTCAAGGTTATCTTTGAATCATCTATGTATATAGTTCTAACTCTCTTGACTTAGCACAAATTCATTCAGTCATAGACTTGGAAACATCTGTGGTAGATTTGAATGATCTAGCCATGACTAGTAGTTCCAGTCTAGTGGCAATGAATGCTAAGACCACGAGTCATGTTTACTGTAGCATAGATGATTAGGTCATGCTAGCATGCATACAATTGCCAATTAATCTCAAAGAATCTAGTTAGAGGTTTGCCACATTTTAAAGTTGATCTTGATTATGTATGTGATGCTTGTCAATTAGGCACCAACAACTAGGGGTAGTTTTTAATCAAAAAATGTTATTCAACTACTAGACCCTTTAGCTACTTCATATGGAATTATTTGAACCAACTAGGACCAACCAGCCTAGGAGGTATGAAATATGGCTTTGTGATTGTAGATGAATTTTCTAGATTCACATGGTTATTATACATTGCACATAAAGATGAAACCTTTGATGTATTTTGAAATTTTCATAAGAATGTTTCAAATGAGAAAATCTTTCTGATATTTTTATAAGAGGATTATGGAACTGAATTTCAAAATCAATTCTTTGATGATATTGCACTGAGCACGGCATTGATCACAACTTCTCCGCTCCTATACACCACAACCAAATGGTGTTGTAGAGAAAGAATAGGACTTTGGAAGAAATGGCCCAAACCATGTTGTGTGAAGGTAATCTTCCAAGGTACTTTTGGGCAGAAGCAATGAACCCTGCCTGTTATATATTAAACCGAGTTTTAATTTACCAATTTTAAAGAAACCCCCTATGAGCTTTGCAATGGAAGAAAACCAAATATTAATTATTTTCATGTTTTTGGGTGTAAATGCTTCGTACTGAATATGGTAAAGATAACCTAGGAAGATTTGATGTAAAATCTGATGAATCTATATTCCTTGGTATTCACTGCACAGCAAAGCATATAGAATATTAATAATAGGGACTCTTACTATAAAGAGTCAATTCATGTTGTTTTTTGATGAAGCTAACCCCTCACCATCTAGAAAGATAAGTGTATAGACAACGATGCAGGTACACTACAAAAGGAATGAAATATCCAAGCATTCAAGACAAGCCTACACAGATGGAAATGAAGTGGTAAGTAAGGATCATACTGATTTACCAAAGGAATGAAGGTATGTAACTTCACATCCTAAAGATTTATTATTGATGATCCTTCTTCTGGTGTTAGGACTAGGGCTGCACCTAGAGATGCACATGACTACCTAGCCTTTGTTTCACAAATTGAACAACATAGCTAGAAGAAGCTGAATCTGATCCAAACTAGATGATGGCCATGCATGATGAACTGAACCAGTTTAAAAGAAATAATGTATGGACACTAGCTATAGACCTACAGACCACCCCATCATAGGAACCAAGTGGGTATATTGGAACAAACTAGATGAGAATGTTAAGTTATGAAAATAAAGCAAGGTTGGTAGCAAAAGGGTACAATCAAGAGGGCATTGATTTTGATGAAACATATGCTCCTATAGCAAGACTAGAAGCCATTAGATTACTTCTTGCATTTGCTTGCTACATGAATTTTAACTCTTTCAAATGGATGTCAAAAGTTTCTTTTCTAAATGGATTTATTTCTAAATAAGTTTTTGTAGACAGCCACCAGGTTTTTGAAAATCATGCTTTTTCAAATCATATGTTTAAATTGAATAAGGCTTTTATGGTTTGAACAAGCACCTAGGGCCCGGTATGATAGACTGAGCAAATTTTTACTTGAAAATGATTTCAAAAGAGAAAATATTGACAAACTCTTTTCATTAAGAACAAAAAAATTGACATGTGAGTTATATAAATTACATTGATGATATTATTTTTGGTGCAACTAATGAAAATCTTTGTGGAGAATTTACTAAGTTTGATGCCGGGCAAGTTTGAAATGAGCCTTATGGGTGAACTCAACTATTTCCTTGGATTACAAGTCAAACAAATAAAGGAAGGAATCTTTATAAGCCAAGCCAAGTATATCAAAGAAATAATCAAGAAGTTTTGCATAGAAACAAGCAAAGAGCTAGCACCCCATGAGCCCTACCTGTAGACTACAAAGATGAAAAATGGATCCAATATTGACCAAAAGCTATATAGAGCATGATCGAATCCTATTATATCTTACTGCCAGTAGACCGGATATCTTGTACAGTGTATATGTATGTGCTATATTTCAATGTAATCCTAAAGAATACATATGCTTGCTGTTAAAAGAATCATCAAGTATTTAAAAGGTACAAGTAATTTAGGTCTTTGGTATTCTAAAGAATCATCTTGAATTTAATTGGTTTTTCTGATGCTGACTATGCTGGTTGCAAAATTGATAGAAAGAGCACTAGTGGTACTTGCCAATTTCTAGGGTTGAATTTAATTTCATGGCACTGTAAGAAGCAAAACTCCATAACATTGTCACTACTGAGGTAGAGTACGTTGCTGCTGGTAGTTGTGCTCAAGTGCTTTGGATTAAACAACAGCTAGAAGACTTTGGTGTTTATACAATCTAAAATTCCAATCAAATGTGATAACACAAGTGCTATAAATTTGACTAAAAATCCTGTTCAGCATTTAAGAACTAAGCACATTGAAGTTGGGCACCATTCATAAGAGATCATGTATTGAATAGTGACATTGTACTTGAATTCATGCCAACTGAAAACCCACTTACTGATATTTTTACTAAACCTTTGAATTTTGATAGATTTGCAATGATTAGATATGAACTAGGGTACGTGATCTGTTCTAGAAACACCCCTACAAACTTAAGGAAAAATTATCTAGGTGACCTCTTTGCCTTATTTTTTTTCTGTATAAAAAGATTTTGAATAAAGCCTAAAAAAAATAACTTTTGTGCTCCCTCTGCTCAAGCCGACTCGAGCAGATGACTTTTCAGTCAGCCGGCACGGATGTCGGGCCATCACTTTTTAGTTCGAGCCGTAGGATCTTTCATTCTCATTTTTATCTTTACTGTACATTCTTTCCTTCCGAGGAACCTTTCCAAAAAACTCCATCCTTCCAAAACTACTTCGGATCTCAGTGTCCTCATGGGATGGCTCCAAAAAGGATAGTAGGGAAGAAATCTCGACGAGAAACCGAGGAGCCCCATAGGAAAGAAAAACAAAATTTCGTAAAGATAGCTCTTTTCAAATTCCTCCTCAACTGGCTGAAGAACCTAGCCCCGTCTCTCCAAGTCAACAAATCTCTTTGGGTATGAGGCCTTTAACTACCGGTAGAAGAATCTTATTTGAATACCTTAAAGAAATAGGGCTTATAGTTTGGGGATTTTATTGAACATCAGGGCTAGAGAAATATGTGTTCTTTGGACATTAAGACTTATCCAAATTTGGTTAGAACTTTCTTTGAGAACATGAGATTTGGAGAATTATTCATTGAGTCCCTAGTCAAAGGAAAAAAGAACTTGATATCTGAAGAACTACTGGGAATACCCTAGAAATGCCATTTGAAGGTATAGAACATTTGGTCCTAAAGGATAGGACAAGGGCTTTACAGACCGTACTGGAGCAGACTAATGTTGATGAAGTTGGAATCCTCAAAGCTAGCTCATTATCCATTGAAATGAGGTTACTCCACAGCATTATTAGTAGGATTTTTCAACCCAGAAAGGTCAATTTGACTGGGTAAGTGAGCGAGACCTATGCTTCATGGAACTATTGATACTTGGAGATAAAATCAATCTTCTAGCTATTATGATAAGTCAGATAAAAGAGGCAATAAGAAAGGTGAAGGCATGTTTGCCTTATAGGATGATTTTTATCCTTTTCTTCCAAGCAGCAAACATTGATCTTTCAGGAGAAGACAGTAAAACCCTCCTTCACACTGACACTTATATAGCTAAGACCTTACAGAGGATGGGTTACTTGCTATCTGAGGGAACTTGGAAGAAGAAAACTGAAGCACCATTCACAAAAGAAGAACAAGAACAAGCTAAGACATAAACTGGTGAAGGCACCTCAATTCGATTCCCTGAGCCTCAGCCACTGTAAGGTTCACCTGTTCAGATAGCCTTTGATGCTCTTTTTCTTGACATTTTAATGCCTGACATGCCTCCTGGTACACCTATTTATACTCAGACTACTATTGACTTTCCTGCTCCTAATTCTGTTGCTACTGCACCTTGTGGATACTTCAAATTTGCAAGATTTTATTACACAACATGGGTAATTTGACTGACTCTATCATTCTACATGGCTACAATGTTTGGTGAATTTTGCTAGTTTCTTAATGTGAGACTTGATCAATTTGGAGGACAGATTGATAATCTGCACAGCATAATTGATACTCTTGAAGCCTCCAAGAATATAGCATGTGCACAGAAACAAACCTGTAACCCACTCATCAATAATTTCATCAAGTTCTGAAACAATTAAGAACTCTGTTACTCAAATGCTTGAGGCATATAGAGTTGAAATGGACAATTTAAAAATCAGAATGGCTCAATAGAGGAAGGCAGAGGATGGAATAGATTACACAAGAGGAATTGGAATTATAAGAGCTGAGTTTGGGAGACTGAGAGGATCAGCTAAAGCCTTTGCAATGTGCAAGCCTCTGAAATTCTTTCAATGCAAAAGAAAGTTGCAGAAATAAAAGTATTAATGGAAAAATTGACTGCCTCTAAGAGTACAAAGAAGATTGAAGCTGAATTGAAGACTATCAACAATTTCTTATGAAACTGATCACTAAAGTTGAAGACCTTCAAGCTGCTCAGAGTGTACCTCCTTCAGCATCACTAGATCCTACTCCTGTTTTCTCTACTCCTTGGCCTCAAACCTCATCTTTTGCTGGTCAGTCTGTTCATCCCAGACAACCAGCTCCTTATTTTAGGACACAGGGATTCTCTACTACTAGTGTGTTAGAACCTGACCCAATTGCATCTATGCCTTCGAGCATCCAAATTCCGAGTCGACCTCCAAACCCTAGAGTAACATAGATAGTGACTAGATGTATTTTCTTTCATTTTGTACTTTGTTTTGAACATCTGGAAATGAAATGAAAGTTCATATTTTGTCTTGTGAATTGTTCTATCTCTTTATACAATGAAAGTTCATATTTTGCTCATCCAATGACTGTTTTTTCAATTAGAATATCAAGATGATATGAGAAAGTGAAATTATCTCAAACAAACTTTAAATACTTTCTCATTCTATTTTAAAATCTGAGCTTCATTCTTACTTCACCTTTTGATTGATTGAAAAAAAGGGGGAGAATTTGTATAGATATTGCATGAAAAGGATAAGATGTTCTTAATTTTAAGCTCTGATACATAAAGGCTTGAAAAGAATAAACCTAATTGCTAATGCTCTAATATATTACATGAACACAATATGCTTTGATTCCTTTAAGCTCTGATATATAATTTCAAACTCTGATCCACATAATGTTTTAAGTGTTTCAGCCCTAATATAATGCTTTGATACATAATGCTCTGATACATAATGATTTAAGCTCCGATATATACTATTTTAAATGCTTTAAGCTCTGATACTTAAAGTTCCTTTGAGATTTTGAGCCTTGAACTTGCATAAAAGTGGTCAAAACATGGAGTATCTTATTGAGGGGAAGATTACCTATCATTGCCCTAATTCTCCTTCCACATTTGACACAAATTAAAGTCATTCTTTTTACTTGTTCATACATTCTTGCAAATGCAGTTATACAAGTAAATGTAAGTTTTATCTTATTTTTTCATGCCTAGTGTTTTGTCATCATCAAAAAGGGAGAGATTATTGACCCCAGAAGTGATTTTGATGATAACCAAACATTGGAGCATGCACATTTATTTATAACACACTCTTCAAGTGTTTTACAAGTTTTTGTAGGATGATTTATTTGTTCAAACTTCAACTCCTACATCCTTCTTATTTTGAGTTGTGTTATAATCTATTTGTAAAGAAGAACCCAATAAAAAGTTAAGAAAAATCTATAAAAAGGGTTACTTCTATGTATGTGTGTGTGCCTCAAAATTATTTTGAGTTGGTGTACTTGAAAAATGTAAAAGTGTTGTTGAGAGTCTTTTCTTGAGTTGAATTTTAAAAATCCTGAAGAAGTCACTCGAGCCGACCCAGCATGTTGAAGAGCCGACTCCACCTCTTGGCATGCAACAAGGATTCTGGTATGCAGCAATCCGAGCCGTCTCCAGTGAATCCCAGTCGACTGGAATAAGTCCAAGCCGACTCTTCCAGAGTCTAGTTATGAAGTTTCTGAGAACAAGCTAGGCAAGATGACCCGAACCAAAAAAAGCCGACTCTACCAGACCTAATTTTGAAGACCTGAGAAAGTGAGTCGACCCAAATGGCAACGAGCCGACTCTTCCAGAGTAAAGATTTTAGAACTTGAGAAGAAGAGCCGACTCCTTGAGTTCAAGATTTTCAGTGACAGAAGTTCGAGCCGACCCGAGCTAATAAGAGCTGACTCATCCAGAGTGAAGTTTTGCACCCTGAGACACCGAGCCGACTGCACTGAAGAATTGGTGACTCAACCTATCGACTCAAAGGATCCGAGCTGACTCGAAGGAATCCAAGCTGACTCGAATAACTTTCAGGTACATAATGGCTAGTTCCAGAATTTCTTTTGAATGCCAAAAGTGCTCCAACAGTCATATGTCACATCCCAACGGTATACAACGTCTCAAATTACCTTGGAGTGATGGAAAACCTTATATTTAAAAAATTTGAACTTCCTTGAAGCAATAATTAGAGAGTTCCTCAAAGTTTTGAAGCTTCATTGAATATCATACCTACCAACAAGCAAGAGAGCACAAGAGCATTCAAGTCAGTCTTTAAGTCTTCACCAACTCTAATCTGAAGCTTGAAGCATTTGGAAAGAAGCCACTGAAGCAATTAAAGCTTATTCAAGTGCATCCAAGTGGACTTCTATCAAGCTACACTAGTAACTATCCGACAAATTGAGTTTGTCATTTATTGTTACATTTATTTCAATTCATTTCTGAATTGTTTGGGTTATTGGTGAGCCCGTTTGAAAACCAAATAGGGTTCTTGGTGAGCCTTTGATAAAAACCAAGTATTGGGTTCTTGGTGATCCTGGTAAAACCAGGTTAGGTTCTTGGTGATCCTGGTAAAACTAAGTTAGGTTCTTGTGTGGACACTAGAAGCAGAAGCAGAATAAACCCCGCTCAAATAAGGTTAACCTGATTCCACTTTGGATCGAAGATCACTAGGTTAAATTTTTCTTGTAAAGGGAAATTTACTTTCAAGAGTCCTGTAATTACTTAGTTTCAATTTCATGAATCCTGTAATTTGTCCAATCGAGTCCTGTAATTATGTCCTGTCTCAATCTGGGTTCAAATAAGAACTCAATTAGAGTTCCATTAGGTTTATTTAAATCAAGTCCAAGCTACTTCAAGTTGAGGTTCACCAAACCACTTGGAGCTTCCAAATCAAGACCTTGGTCCACCAAGCTGGAATTCCACATCACCATGCCAACAAAGCAGCCACCAGGGATGCCACATCATCCACGTCACCTTCAATTGGCACCTAAAGGGGAGATCGACCAAGCATTTTAAATTCAAAGAAACCGGCCAATCTCCATGAATTTCTCCTTATCCCATGTAACAAGGCCCCATATCCTCCAACCTCCCTTGTAATCCTCCATAATTTGGGGAGAATCTCCATGAATTTCTCCTTATCCCATGTAACAAGGCCCCATATCCTCCAACCTCCCTTGTAATCCTCCATAATTTGGGGAGTTTTCAAATTTCAAAAGTTTTGTAAGGCTATTAAAAGCCTTGGACACCCATTGAAAAAGGGATTTGATTTTTGGAGATTAATGAAAGTTGAAGTTGAATTGAAGTTTTATGTTTTGAGTGATTGTTCTCTAAGCCCCTCTTCCACACCGAACTATTCTCTCTTCCATGCATCCAACGCCAAGTCAAGAAGAAGGCCTTGGAGTCAGCCAAGCCATCTCAAATCTCTTTCTTTGCTCACAAATTTTCCATCCCTTCCATATGCATGCCTTTCTTCTTCCTTAACTCTTATTCTTTATGTGCACGTCCTTCGAGGTTTTTGAGTTGCAAGCAGGGTCTTCCTTGACAAGGAACCAACAAGCTGAAGCCCAAGTCCAGGTTCTGATCTCTGTTATCCAAGGTTCTTCAGTTCTGAGCGTTGGTAGTTTCAAGGTATGAATCAAAAGAAGGTTGGAAAGCTCATCACGGTAAGTCCACAATCATTAGCCCCTATTATCTAGATCTTCTTCCTTCTTATTTAGGATTGTGTCTAATCAAGTAAAAGTTCCATTTCTTATATACTTAAGTCTTATTATGATGAGTACAATGCTAGTGTAATTAGGTTTCATTGCTCTACAAACCATACTCAAAACATTATTCATATGCTCGCCGCATCATCTTGGTATCAGAGCATGGTTGCATTAGGGTAGAATAGTTTTCTTTAAATCCAAGCAAGATCTAAAATTCACGCCTCCTGAGTGGGTGTACTCCAGTACACTGTCACACCCATGGGAATAATGAGCCCTTGGCCGGACGTGAATTTTTAGATTGAAGATTGGGTAAGCCTTGCACTTGTTTGATTAGGTTCTGTTTTCTGAAAACTTGCATCTATTTACTGTAATCCATCTACAGCTCCAAAGGCAAGTCACTAATTTTTGTTGGAATAATTTTTTTCTTGTTCCACTTTAAGTCAGTTATCACCATATTAAATTTCATCATCAGAAAAATTAAAAAAAATGAAAATTTCTGCAGTTCGACACTATCATTAGGGTTCTGTTCTGTCCTTTTTATTTATCTTCTTTTGTAGGATCTTCTTAGAGTAGTACAGATTTTAGTTTTAAAATTTCTTTCATCTACATTGAAACATATAAGATAGGAATCCTCTGTGATTTTTTTAGAATTTTTGGATTTTTTTTTTATCATGTTTTCTACACCATTTTCAAACTGCAACACACTTCTGCAGCACCTTTGCATTTCATTCATCTCATGAGAATTAAATTAAGGCATCAATTTGACATAGGATCAGGGTTTCATCACCTGTCCCTGGCCCAAAAATCACCAACCAGCATATCGATCCCAGCTCGTTAATTAAAATTGAGTAGAACGTTAATTGCCTTAGTGGGTTAGGGACACCAACAAGTTTGGGTTCGCGTTAGGGTCAAGTTAACTGTGTCAGCTAATTGGTGTGTGCTTACTGGCTTGGTGTCTAGGATTGGTGCATCAGGGCTTGTGATTTGGTCCGCCTACCTGGCCAATCTCATATTGGTGTCTAAGGTTGGCAATCAGGGACCTTCACTCCCCTCCACCTACCTGGCTAAGTCCCAAAAGTACTACTATCTAGTTGGTTCACTTAATTAGACTTCTAATTTATGCTCTAGGTCTAGGAAACCTTAGCTTGAACTTGAGTCCATTTGCATGCATGACAACTAGAGCAAGGACACCATATTCACCAATCCAAGCCTAGTCAAGTGTAGCCATGGACCAAAACTTAGGGAATTTGATCAAAGGCCTAAATGATCAAGTGGCCCAACTGACTAAGAGTTTAACTGAGCAATTGGCCCAAACAAATCAGAATGTGGCACAAACCAACCAAGACATGAATGAGCAATTAGCCCATCACTACTAGGTTGATCAGTTAGAGGCTAGAACCCCTGAAAGCAATCATGAAGCCCAGACTGAGCCTAAGCCTGGTCTTGCACCTGAACTCGAGACCCCATTGAACCCTAGAAGGATTCCATATCAAAACCCTCTCTACGAAACAAACCCTAGGAGAGCTTCCCAAGATCAGTTTTATGATCCAATTCCTAGAGGACCCCACCCTGATCAAACCATCGATCCCAACCCAAGGAGATTCCATCATGAGCCTAACTATGAACCCAATGTCAGGAGACCCACCCCAATTCACTCGATCAAGATGACCGAACCATGAAGAACATTAGGCTGGAAGCTCCCACCTTTGATGGAATTTTAGATCCTAAGATCTACATTGATTGGGAAGGTGAGATGGACCAGTATTTTGACTGGTTTGAGATGAGTGAACAGCGCAAGTGTAAGTTTGCAAAGCTTAAACTTGTGCACCAAGCTAGTTTATATTGGGAAACGTTGAGAGACTCACTAGACAGTGAGGTGATGTGCCCATAGTGACCTGGCGAGCTATGAAACTTAGGCTTAGGGAGAAATACCTTCCTATGTCCTACCACCAAAGACTCCTAGATCAATGGTAAAGACTTACTCAAGGATATAGGAGTGTCGCAAAGTACATAGCGAAGTTTGACGAATTCGTTATGAGGTGCAATGTTGATGAATCTGAGTCGTGACCTTGTCTAGATTTAGAGCCGGGCTGAGGAAAGAATTCAAAGAGAATTGTTCATGCGAGAGGTACATGACCTAGAATTGGCCTATTAGATAGCTAGGGATGCTAAGAGATTTCATAGAGGACCAGTCTATCGTAGGCCCGAAGCCCCTAGGACTAGTGCACCTTACCAGCAGTCAGGATCCAATTAGCCTAGATTCAACCGACCAATCCTAAGTGCCTGTGACCCGAAGAGATGACAAGGGAAAAACACCTGAGACCCAAAGAACTCCAACGCCTATTTCAAGTGTAACAAAGTGGGTCACTATTCTAGCAGCTGTCCCAATAGAGCCCTACACATAGGGGAAGTAGAAGAGGAAGTCATAGAATCCCAAGGTGAATTTGAGGAGGAAGTATACCAGGCAGATGAGAACTTGGCTGAAGAGTATAAGGAGAGGAAGTCCTGGTAGATCAAGGTCTGATAGGAGTGGTTAGGTGTATTCTCCCCAGGCTAAAACCCAAGAAGATTGGCGTAAGACTAGCATCCTACAGACATTCATTAAGATAGGTGAGAAAGTATGCAAAGTCATTTTAGATAGCGGTAGCTGTGTCAATGCCATATCTACCAACATAGTAAGACCCTAGGATTGCCCACCATACCCCACCCCAATCCCTATAAGGTATCCTGGATAGACTCAACCATGATTTCCATTAAGTCTAGGTGCCTAGTAACCATTCAGTTCCAATCTTATCTAGAGAAAGTATGGTGTGATGTACTTCCAATGGGAGTAAGTAGTATAATCCTAGGCCGACCATGTTGTACGATCTTGATGTAACACTCTATGGTCGTTCTAATTCGTGCTCGTTTACTCATAATGGAAAGAAGATCGTAATCCATTCTTCTCCACCTAAGAACCCCATTAAGAGAGGATCAAGCCAATTGAGTGATAAGAAAAAAGGGATAAACGTGATCACTGCTAAAGAAATGGAGCAAGAAATTAGCAATGGATCACCTGTTTGGATTTTGACCATTAAGGATCATCAAGAACCTCTTTCAAAAGACAACCTCCAGAAGTCAGTGACGTGCTAGAGGAGTTCAAAGACGTGTTCCCCGACTTACCCGACCAACTCCCACCTCTTAGGGATATACAACATGCGATAGATTTAGTCCCCGGAGCAACCCTACCGAACCTTCCCCATTATAGAATGAACCCTACCGAGCACCAAGAATTACAACGACAAGTAGGAGAACTCCTAAAGAAAGGATTCATTAGGGAAAGTTTGAGTTCATGCGCAGTCCCAACCTTACTTACCCCTAAGAAGGATGGCACATGGAGAATGTGTGTGATAGTCATGCCATAAATAAAATCACGGTGAAGTATAGGTTTCCATTCCCCGCTTGGATGATATGTTAGATATGATGACCGATGCAACTATTTTTCTAAGATTGACCTAAAGAGCGGCTATCACCAAGTTAGGATCAGACCAGGGGATGAATGGAAGACTGCCTTTAAAACTAAGGACGGGTTATTTGAATGGGTAGTCATGCCTTTTGGATTATCAAACGCCCCTAGCACTTTTATGCGAATCATGAATCAAGTCCTACGGGCCTTTATTGGAAATTTGTTGTCGTTTACTTTGACGACATACTTATCTATAGTAGGACTAGAGAAGATCATCAACAACATCTGAGGCAGGTTTGTTTAGCACTTAGGAAAGATAACCTCTATGCCAACCTAAAGAAATGTGCTTTCATGACTACTAGAATTATCTTCCTAGGATTTGTGTGACCCCTGAAGGAGTATCCACTAACCCTGAGAAGGTTAGGCAATTGTAGAGTGGCCAACACCCATAATATTCACGAAGTAAGAAGTTTTCATGGCCTCGCTATGTTTTATCAAAGATTTATTAGAGGGTTTAGCACTATAGTTGCTCCTATCACGGATTGTATTAGAAGGACCAATTTGAATGGACGAAGTCAGCTGATAAGGCCTTCCTTCACATCAAAGATAAGATGAACCACGCACCAGTCTTAAGGCTACTCGATTTTTCTAAGGTCTTTGAAGTAGCATGCGATGCTTCGGGAGTAGGGATTGGTGGAGTTCTGAGTCAAGAAACCATCCCGTAGCATTCATTAATGAGAAATTGAATGAAGCCAGGAAGAAATACTCCATATATGATCGGGAGCTTTATGCGGTAGTGCAAGCATTAAGGTATTGGAGGCATTATCTCCTACCGCAAGAATTTGTTTTATTTTCAGACCATGAAGCCCTTAGGTTTTTGAGTTCCCAAAGAAACTAAACCCTAGGCATGCCAAATGGGTAGAATACATCCAATCCTATACTTTTGTCCTAAACATCAATCGGGAACTGACAATAAGGTAGCTGATGCCCTAAGTCGTAGAACGTTACTTTTATCTTCAGTCAGTACTGAAGTCATAGGTTTTGAAAGACTTAAGGAGCAGTACGAAACCTGTCCAGATTTTGGTGAAATTTATCAGGTTTTGCGTCAAGGACCATCTAGTGTTCATAGTGACTATACCCTTCTAGATGTTATCTTTTTAGAGAGAATAGGTTTTGCATCCCAAGAACCTCCTTAAGAGATTTTTTAGTTTGGGAGATACATGCGAGAGGTTTGGCTGGCCACTTCGGACGAAACAGATTATCTTGGCTGTTGAGGAACAATTTTACTGGCCAGGCCTTAAAACAAGTAGCAAACCTTGTAGCCTGATGTAGGACATGTGCTGTTGCAAAGCAGCAAAAGAAGAATACCGGGCTATAACACTCTATTACCTGTACCTGAGTGTCCATAGCAGGATCTAAGCATGGACTTTGTTCTAGGATTATCCAAGACCATTCGAAAACATGATTCAATCTTTGTGGTGGTCGACCGTTTTTCAAAAATGGCCCATTTCATACCTTGCTCCCAAACTTTCGATGCCTCTAGGATAGCCAAACTCTTTCTTGATCAAGTAGTCAGACTCCACGGGTTACCAAAAACCATAGTTTCTGATAGGGATGTCCGCTTCACAAGTTACTTCTGGAAAACCCTTTGGCACCTATTAGGAACCAGACTAAAATTCTCCACAGCCTACCATCCCCAGACTGATGGACAAACCGAGGTTGTAAATAGAAGTCTATGGAACTTGCTGAGATGCCTAGTGGGAGAAAGTCTAGGGAACTGGGATTTGTTATTGCCACGTGCTGAGTTCGCTTACAACATTTGGTCAATAGATCTACGGGCAAAAGTCCCTTTGAGATAGTCCATGGTTACAAGCCTAGGAAGCCTTTAGATCTAATCCCACTACCTATTCACACACGAGTCTCTGAGTCTGCTGAGTCTTTTGCACAGCATGTCACAAATCTGCATAAAGAAATCAGTAATAAGATCAACCTGAGCAATGAAACTTACAAACACTTAGCTGACTCACATAAGAGGCTAAAGAATTCTGTGAAGGAGATTATGCGATGATTAGGCTCAATCCTGAACGGTTCTCCTCTGGAACCATAAAGAAGCTGCATGCCGCGAGCGGGACCTTTCATGATCTTAAAGAAAATAGGGCCTAATGCGTATGTTTTGGAACTTCCACCTGATATGGGTATCAGTACAACCTTTATGTTTCAGACCTAGTAGAATACAAAGAACCAGTACTAATACCTATTGAGCCTTTTGGGCCAGAAACTTTCATTGAGAGTGAACATATTTTCGAGTGTCCACCACCACCCCTACCTGAGCGGAGAGAGAGGATTGAGAGAATCCTGGATGACAAGACCATTCCTACAAGGAATAAGCACTATCAGCGATACCTGGTTCAATGGAAAGGTCGACCTGAGTCTGACAACTCTTGGATTACTCGAGAGGACCTACAAAGACTTAACCCTGACTTGTTCGAGCATTACCAGGGCAAAACTGAACCATACTCGACTGGGTCGAGTTCTGCCCACCCCAGGAGAATTGGTGTGGACACCAGAAGCAGAAGCAGAATAAATCCCGCTCAAATAAGGTTAACCTGATTCCACTTTGGATCGAAGATCACTAGGTTAAATTTTTCTTGTAAAGGGCAATTTACTTTCAAGAGTCCTGTAATTACTTAGTTTCAATTTCATGAATCTTGTAATTATGTCCAATCGAGTCCTGTAATTATGTCCTGTCTCAATCTGGGTTCAAATAAGAACTCAATTAGAGTTCCATTAGGTTTATTTAAATCAAGTCCAAGCTACTTCAAGTTGAGGTTCACCAAACCACTTGGAGCTTCCAAATCAAGACCTTGGTCTACCAAGCTGGAATTCCACATCATCATGCCAACAAGTAGCCACCAGGGATGCCACATCATCAGCCACGTCACCTTCAAATGGGCGCCTAAAGGGGAGATCGACCAAGCATTTTAAATTCAAAGAAATCGGCCATCTCCATGAATTTCTCCTTATCCCATGTAACAAGGCCCCATATCCTCCAACCTCCCTTGTAATCCTCCACAATTTGGGGAGAATCTCCATGAATTTCTCCTTATCCCATGTAACAAGGTGTCATATCCTCCAACCTCCCTTGTAATCCTCCATAATTTGGGGAGTTTTCAAATTTTAAAAGTTTTGTAAGGCTATTAAAAGCCTTGGATGCCCCATTGTAAAAGGGATTTGATTTTTGGAGATTAATAAAGTTGAAGTTGAATGAAGTTTTATGTTTTGAGTGATTGTTTCTAAGCCCCTCTTCCACACCAAACTATTCTCTCTTCCAAGCATCCAACGCCCAAGTCAAGAAAAAGGCCTTGAGTCGGCCAAGCCATCTCAATCTCTTTCTTTGCTCACAAATTTTCCATCCCTTCCATATGCATGCCTTTCTTCTTCCTTAACTCTTTTTTTATATGCAGGGTCCTTCGAGGTTTTCGAGTTGCAAGCAGGTATTCCTTGACAAGGAACCAACAAGCTGAAGCCCAAGTCCAGGTTCTGATCTTTGTTATCCAAGGTTCTTCAGTTCTGAGCATTGGTAGTTTCAAGGTATGAATCAAAGAAGGTTGGAAAGCTCATCACGGTAAGTCCACAATCATTAGCCCCTATTATCTAGATCTTCTTCCTTCTTATTTAGGATTATGTTAAATCAAGTAAAAGTTCCATTTCTTATAATCCTTAAGTCTTATTATGATGAGTACAATGCTAGTGTAATTAGGTTTCATTGCTCTACAAACCATACTCAAAACATTATTCATATGCTTGCCATATCAGTTCTTGGTGATCCCATGAAAACCAAGTTGGGTTTGTTTGGTGATCCTGTTTAAAACCAAAGGGTGTTGGGTTTTCTTTGGTTATCCCGTTAAAAGCAAAGTGTAGAGATTTTGGATTGTGATCCTGTAAAACAATCCTACTGTATCGGGTATGAATATAGTGAAAATCACAAGTGATATCTTGGGTAGTGGATGTAGGAGCTGGGTTGCTCCGAACCACTATAAATCTTATATGTTTGTGTTGTGCTTCTTCATTCTTATTTAGCTTCTGTAAATTATTATTCTGCCATAGCACCTAACACTTTAAAGGATATTTCAATTGCACATTATCTGTTTAGTTTTTCAATTTCCTAATTCACCCCCTCTTAGGTAGCCACCTGGGCAACACCGTGGCATCTTCCGGACTAAACTCTGGGATGTTGTGCGGAACTGGGTTCCGGGCTTCCATCCAGATTGAACTCCAGGTTGTTATGTCAGAATTGGGTTCTGGGCTTTCATCCAGACTGGACTCCTGATTTCATGCCGGAACTGGGTTCCGTGGCATCTTCTAGACTGAACTCCAGGATTTCATTCCTGAACTGGTTTTCGTGGAATCTTCTGGACTGAACTATAGAATTTTATGCCGGAACTGGGTTTCGAGCTTCCATCCGGACTGAACTCCGGGCTGTTGTACCGAACTGGGTTCCAGGCTTTCATCCGAACTGGACTCCATGATTTCATTCCAGAACTAGGTTCCATGGCATCTTCCGGACTGAACTCCAGGATTTTGTGCTGATACTGGGTTCCGGGCTTCCATCCGGACTGAACTCTAGGCTGTTGTGTCGGAATTGGGTTCCTGGCTTTCATCCGGACTGGGCTCCAGATTTTGTGCTGGAACTGGGTCCGGGCTTCCATCCAGACAAGGCTCCATTGCATGGAGGAGCAGGAGGACCGTTGCACGAAGCATAGGACTCCACCACATGGGAGGAAGAAGCTCTGTTGCATGGGAGCAGAGGACTCCTTTGAATGGGAGAAAGAGAACTCCATTGGAAGTGCCTGGTGTTTGATAAGACCACGAGCATGATACTATGATTAGACCCTTTTTCCTTCTCTTCTCTTCTTCTTCCTTTTCTTTTCCCCTTTTTTCTTTTCTTTTTTTTTTTAGAACCTGTGTGGCCAGCCACCCATTGCATTAGCATGGGTTTGAACATTCCGCGCCTTATCTTACCGGGGTAACAATGTCCCCTTCAGGCTCGGTCGGAACCTTTCCTCGAGACCACTCCCTAGAATCCCGAGAGAGGAGGGAAGCTTCCGCGCCCCCATCCACATGCCCCCAATCTGCCCCCCGGGGGTAGAGGATGAAGGTGGCTACTGTTGTCCACCTATTGAGGAGCTTTGAACTGCCCCCCTTCCTGGCACGCCAATCTATTATCACCTGGATCATCGTGGCATGTAGCTCCAGCACGTCTGGTCCCTCCTGCTAGACACTCGTCCTCTAGCCTCGTGAATCAACTCCCTCCATTGGGCGGACCTACAAAATAGGAGAGACCTGGACTGGGGATTCCGACGAGGATACTTCGATGATCAAGTCAGTGGGATGATCGAGGGGAACAGAAGACCTCTCAGGTAGAGAGCTTGGGGAACTCTCTACTTCTAGAGGGTGATAAGAATGGGAGATAAATGGAAGATAATGTAGGACTCAAGAGGTCTGTCAACTCTTTTACCTCCCCTTACCTTTTCATGCTGGCCTTATGTAGATGAGCGACTCTTGTTGTTCAAGGAGGCGTGTTCTTCTTGGCATAGGCCTGTGAGACTTCTGCAAGCCTGGGAGGCTAGGATAGGTTGGTGAACCTTCTTCTTCTGGATGGTTCAGGAGGTTGTGAAGGGGCACAGTGCCTCGAATGGGGCACCCCTTCCTGATTGGTATAAAAGGTGGTCTAGGAGGCTTTAATATAGCCCTCTTTTGTAGGTGGCATGCTCAGTCTGGCAGGGATGGTGATTTTATGTGTCGGGGCTGCCATCCAGGCTTCCTCGTACCTGCACTTTGAGAAGCATACCTGGGATGGGTCAGTCGGAACGTGGCATGCGGGTCGAGTTGAGACGGGTAGAGGCTCTCCATGCACACGGCTAAAGATGCATGGTGCAAGGTTCCTCATGAATGCAAATCGAGGTGCACGGGTAAGCAGTCTCCTTATATGCACTGATCGAGGCACATCACCTCTTCATGCGAGCGGAGTAGGGCATGCGGAACCCCACTATGGCATAGCAATGGGCATTCATGGAGCTGGAGTTGGGGTTGGATCTGGACTCCACACGGGCGGAGTCGACCAGAGCTGGCAGATGCAGAGCTAGAGACGGGCTTGCCGAGGTGCTAGACCGAGGTGCAAGCCCCGCCGGGCTAACCAGACAGGGGGCTCGAAAGTGCAGGACTGGGTGGAGTCCTGCCAGGCTGAGTCGAACCGGGGGCGGGAGTGCCGGGCCTGCACAGGTGCACCCGGACTGGCACAGGCATGCCGGACTGGCGCTGGGATGCGCCACAGGGCGAAGGCAACCCGGACGAATCTGGGAGGTCACAGGCTGGAGCGAGCGCTCCTGGATGGAGGCGGGCTTACTGAGGTTCTGGATCGAGGGCACGGAGCTTCGGGCGGTGCCGGAGAAGACTGAGCTAAAGCAGACAGAGCCGAACCAGGCACGAAAGTGCTAGACTGGCACAGGCAGAGTCAACCGTCTGCTTGCCGGGCTTAGCCAGACCTAGGGTGCTGGCGCAGGGACGGAGCTGGGGCTACCGCGAGCAGAAGGACTTTGCACGGGGCAGGAGCGAGTGGGGCACAGGTCGTGTCGCGGGTGGAAGAGCTCCACATGGGCGGAATAGGGACAGCCTTAGGCATGCCGGATCGCTGGCGTGCCACTAGCAGAGCTGGACCGTGGGCGTGCCGCGGGCGAAAGAGCTGGACTATGGGCGGAAGAGCTCCATGCGGGCAGAAGTACTCCACACGGGTGGAGCATAGGCAACCTTGGGCATGCCGGACAGTGGGCATGCCGCGGGCGGAGCAGGACCATGGGCATGCCACGGGCAGAAGAGCTCCATGCGGGCGGAGCAGGGGTAGCCTCAGGCATGCCTCGGGCATGCTGCGAGCATGTCGAGTTGGACTGGAGCCTGCGGGCGAGCCGTTGGTGGAGCACGCAGACGGAAGGACTCCGTGCAGGCGTGCCGAGCTGGACCCTACGTGGGTTTAGCCTTGCCGCTAGAGTCATACTACTCCCCCAACATGCCGAGCTGGACTGGCACGGGCTGAGGTTTCGAGGTGAATGACCAAGGGGGCCGAGATGCTGAGGTGCACGACCGAGGTGGGGCCGAGGTGCTGAGGTGCATGATCGAGGTAGGGTCGAGGTGCTGAGGTGCATGATCGAGGTGGGTCGACGTGCTGAGGTGCATGACGAGGTGGGGCAAGGTGTCGAGCTGAACTAAACTGCCATGAAGCTGGACTTTGTGCATGGTCAAAGTGAGGCCGAGGTGGTGAAGTACTTGGCCGAGGTGGGGCAAGGTGCCAACCTGGCCGATCTCCTCATAGAACAAGCAGACACACTGTCTTCTTTGGATGAGAGACTTGGGGATAATTATGAAGCATGTGGCCATGTCAGCCACCAAGGAGGATGCCGTGTCAGGGCCGAATGGATTTTTTTACTACTGTAACACATGTCACCTGTGGTCTGAATTAAAACTCTTATAATCTCATAATGACACCACCATGTCATAACAAGCCTGTGTAAAATGAATCAAGAGTAATTAAGTTTGAAATAGGATTGTGACACCCTAATTTAGGATTCATGACGTCCTACTTCAAGTATTATGATACCCTATATATTTTTATGCAGGGATGGTTTACATTTTTTATAATAGTTATTTAGAATTTATTGTTTAACTTACATTTAGGTTTTACTTATATTTTAGGTGATCTTGCAATAGTTCAGCTACTTAGAGTGAAGGCTTTACAACTGTTTAGAAACTATTCCAAGCCAGCAATGTACATTGAAAAAGTGTGGAAGATGGGTTTTCTAGTCTTCATTTAGAAATCATTTGGAAGACTCCATTCGGTGCATTCATCGACATGCAGCCATTCATAGTCAATGGATAACTCCTAGCTAAAATTATTAGATGTTACAAAGGAGGTGACAAGTTTATTTTTTATGGCAAGGAACTTACATTCAGCATTGAAGGTTGGCCCTAATTTTGGGTTTGCCATGCCATGGAAATAAGATTGCAATGAAAGATCAAGAAAAAAGGGAAGGTTATTTCAAAGATTTGGTAGGGAATTAAATCTTCAGAATAAGGGACTAGAGAAGTTGATAACGTAACATCATTCATCAATATACAAGAGGATGTCAAGGACACCGTAAGACTTTGGATCGCCTACATGTTTGAACTATTCTTGTCTCCAAAGTTAAATCAAGCTTGCCCAAGATATATCATCCTTGGATGATTTATTTTAGCTGGGACAAATATACTAGACTTCCGTAATAAAGAAGTTGACTGTTATGGCTCTCCCAGATGTTGCTTGTTGCTTGAGACCTAAGGAGCCAGTCCAAACCAAGAGAAGTGATAAGGTTAGGGGTAGCCAACCCTATATGGATGTTCAGCTGCTCTAGTAGTAGGATCATTAATATGTAGCAAAAGTATAATTACATTTATTTTAAATCTTCCATATTTTTAAATATATGATTATTATGTATAGGTTTGGTTCCTCAAGCATAGCATTTCAAGAGTCCCAGCACATCCAAATAAGCTACCTAGGCTGTTAAAGTGGTACGAACAGCTAGGTGAAAACATAGAATGTTTAGCTTGTGAACTTGCAACCTCATAAGTTGGTAAGATAATCCATTATTTCATAAATATAATGAACAATATATCATTATCATTAATATAAAGTTATTTTGTTATGGTTCTTGGCTTGTAGATGGAGGGAGCTATTGAGCCTATTACAACGAAATGGTGGCTTAACTCTAAAAAAATAGTAGCATTCTTGAAACCCGAAAAAGTTGTGCAAGATATACACACTTTAAGAATGAAGTAGAAGATAGAAAGAGAGACTTGCCATAGTTGAAACCTCCTTAGTTCATTGGTAAAAAAAGATAGCAATGCCAACAAAGAAGGGCACAAAGGGGCAGAGGGAGATGATATTGAGGATGAGGTGGAAGTCATGAGCACGATCAACCTATGATGGAGGAAAAAGTTTATGACACCCCTGTGACTGAGGTTGAGCATAGGATAGATGAAAAATTGAAAGACACCCCTGAGTGAGGATGTTGAAAGGGAGAAAGAAAAATCTCTGGTTCTTCACTTATCAAGAGGGTGAAAAACCAACCTAGACTGTGGAAGGCCTCATAAATGATAGTAGATTCTGCTTTTGAAATAGGCAACCCAAAAAAAAAAGATGAAGATAGTGGGGATATCTCAACCTGATGAATCAAATTGAATCTTCAATTTGAAGATAATGAAAATTTGATCATAACTTTTTTGAGTTATATATTTTTTTATTATGTATGCTACTTTATGGTCGAAAATATAGAATATCTTTTGTGTATTAATTTTAGAGAGGTCATCCACACCAATAATTTTGGAGGCACTATCACAAGAAAAAATATTTTCGATCTGGTAAACAATGACATGATAGTTGATGATGTAAGTAATGGAGTATTACTTTATTTTGTTCTTATTCTTTATATATGTTATGATATATTTTTTAATAATTCTTATATGATTTTCAAAATTATATGAAATCATGTTACTTATAATTAATCTGTTTATATTGCATTGCCAGATAATTGATGCCAAGCAAGAGTTCATTAGAAATAACTGGATAGAGCATCCAGATAGAATCATAAGTATATAATTGCACCTGTAATGACCTCCGGCATGTGCTTGACATCAATATCACCATTTCAAGAACTTGCTGGATAGCCGGGACTATGATATTTGATGGAGTCAGTGATCAAGATAATAAGGAATTTTAGTTTCTGTTCACCATCATCACTCAGACAATTTCTACTGGTACCTGGTTGCAGTTGACATGTAAATAAGGGAATTGATGCATCTGAATTCAATAATACAATTTCAAGTACAAAGTGAATTCATATAAGTGACACAAGATACTTGGGCTAATGTTTTATATATTCTGTGACAATGCTGAGATGAATTGGTCAATGCAAGAGATTTATGAATGCCATTTCTAACCTACAAGATCACTAAAGTACGGATTGTATTACTTGAAGTACATAGAATTCCTTGCTCACAGAGATAAGCCTGATAGTCGGGATTTTACAGAAAAAGATATAACTATGTACCGACACCAGTTAGTAGCAAGATTATTGAGAGAGAGCCTAAATCAGAAGATTGATATGTTATTAAATTTAGCATGTAAAAGCAAATTTTGTTTAATGGACTTGTTCTCTTCAATTCATGTACTTCTATAATATGTTATAGAAATTTGTAAGTCATTTTCTCATTACATGAAGTTTTTATATTTTTGATGTTTGTTTACTTTCATAATGTCAAATTTTTTTGTTGATGTGATGATGACATAAAGGAATATTATTGTTTCTTGATAAAGTGTCGTAGTTTTAAAACTTGAATATTGTAATACTATTTTGGGTTATTTGATTAATCTTATAGCATCCGTGGTATTTTTTGATACTATGGGAGTCATAAACTACGACATCAACAACATGTATTATAGGTACAAGTTGTTACAAACTTTTATTTTATATTTTGTACATGGATGTCATAGTTTTTTAACTAGGATATCGTAGTTTTTGAACTTGGTGTGTAATACTGTTTCAGGATATTTGATTAATCTTATAGAACTTGTGACAATTTTTGATACTTTAGGAGTCAAAATCCAAGTCACGAAAGACATGTATTATAGTAGAAGGGATTAGAAACTTTTATTTTATATTTTCTACATGGATGTCATAATTTTTAACTAGGATATTGTAATTTTAAAACTAGGATGTCATAACACTATTTTGGCTAATTTAAGTAATCTTCTAGCATCCGTGATATTTTTTGATACTCTAGAAGTCATAAACGAAGCCACCAATGACATATATTACAGGTAGAAGTGGTTACAAACTTTTATTTTATATTTTGTGTATGGATGTCATAGTTTTTTTAACTAGGATATCAAAGTTTTTGAACTTGGATATCGTATTTTTGAACTTGGATATAGTAATACTATTTCAAAATATTTGATTAATCTTATAGCACCCGTGATAATTTTTGATACTTTGGAAGTCATAAGCCAAGCCACAGAAGACATGTATTATATATAGAAGGGTTAAAAAATTTTATTTTATGTCTTTTACATGAGTGTCACAGTTTTTTAACTAGGATATCGTAGTTTTTGAACTGGGATGTCGTAACACTGTTTTAGCCAATTTGAATAATCTTCTAGCATCCATGGTATTTTTTGATACTCTGGGAGTCATAAATGAAGCCACCGATGACATGTATTATAGGTAGAAGTGGTTACAAGCTTTTATTTTACACTTTACACATGGGTGTCGTAGTTTTTTAACTAGGATATCATAGTTTTTGAACTTGAATATCATAGTTTTTGAACTTAGATATTATAATACTATTTTGGGATATTTGATTATCTTATAGCACCCGATAATTTTTGATACTCTAGGAGTCATAAACCAAGCACGGAAGATATGTATTATAGGTAGAAGGGGTTAGAAACTTTATTTTATATTTTTTGCATGGGTATCATAGTTTTTTAACTAGGATGTTGTAGTTTTTATACTGGAGTGTCATAATACTATTTCGACCATTTTAAGTAATTTTATAGCATCCAAGGCAATTTATGACACTATGAAAGTCATTCAGAACATGGTGATGGGAAATCCTATTAGAAGGAGTTATTTACTTTACTTTCCTATTTCATGCTGGGGTTTCTAATTTTATAATGGATGTCATCCATTATATCAAGGGATGTCATAATTCTGTTATCTTTATTTTAGTTTTTGGCACTTAAAGTAGTACTAAATTTATATTTAAATAAACAAATTCAATCACATATTAAATACATCCTGTTTTAAATTTCTCTATGATGTGGCATAACCCCTGACATGGATCCATGATGGCGACAACTGGCGACCGCATGGGTGGAAAGTGCCATTTGGATGCAGCACCCAAATGGAGACCCAAAGGCAAGCCCTCCGTCCAAGATTAGCTCCTGGTCGGGGTCATGCTTATAAGGCGGGCCCTCTGTCTGAGGTCAGCTCCCTACCGGGGTCGAGCTCATGCTTGCCAAAGGTGAACCCTTTGTTCGAGGTCAGCTCCTAGCCAGGGTCATGCTCATAAGGCAAGCCCTCCATCTAAGATCATCTCCTAGCTAGGGTCGTGATCAGCTTTCCAAGGCGAGCCCTCCGTCCAAGGTTAGCTCCCAGCCAGGGTCGTGCTCATAAGGTGAGCCCTCTATCTGAGGTTAGCTCCCGACTGGGATCATGCTCATGCATTCCAAGGGTGAGCCCTCCATCGAGGTCATCTCCCAATCGAGGTCGTGCTCATAGGCGAGCCCTCCATCTGAGGTCAGCTCTCGACTGGGGTCATGCTCATGCTTTCCAAGGTCGAACCCTTCATCCAAGGTCATCTCCCAACCAGGGTCAAGCTCATAAGGCGAGCCCTCCATCTGAGGTCAGCTCCTGGTCGAGGTCATGCTCATTCTTTCCAAGGGCGAGCCCTCCATCTAAGGTCAGCGCCCAGCCAGGGTCGTGCTCATAAGGAACCCTCTGTCTGAGGTCAGCTCCCAACCGAGGTCATGCTAATGCTTTCCAAGGTGAGCCCTCCATTCGCAGTTAGCTCCAGCCGCTCGTGCTCATGAGGCAAGCCCTCTGTTTGAGGTCAACTCCCGGCTGGAGTTTGCATATGCTTCCAAGGATGAGCCTTCCATCTGAGGTTAGCTCCCAGCTAGGATCATGCTCATAAGGCGAGCCCTCCATTTGAGGCTAGCTCCTGGTCGGGATATGCTCATGCTTTTCGAAGGCAACCCCCGCATTCGGGGTCAAGCACCCAGTCGAGGTCATGCTCCTGCTTCCAAAGTTAGGCTCCCTAGATCGAGCTCTCCCCCTCCTCCTGTCGAGATTGGAGTCCCTCTATAGTAGAAAGAGAGAGGATCAGCAGAGGTACAGACTGTGACATGGAAGCTCCTAGCTACCAGCAACCTCTAAGAAGGGGTGCATGCCCTACCGAAAACTCAAACTCTATAGCATGCCATCCGTACGTTCTATGCAATGCATGCCCGCCAGGCTCCACACCTTGTGGCGCATCGCCATGTCAATAACCATGCACAGGGGGCTCTGACCCTTATGACACGAAACCTAAACCTCCTCCAAGTGGAGTATTCCATTAAGGCCACAGGCCCTACACACTCCGACAGTCTCTCCTGGAATAGAAACACTCCACCATGGCTCGGGGCTCAGTGGCACGGTGCCCGCCCCTCCCACAGGAATTGTACCACCAGAGGACAAGATTATACTATACTAGCGATCACCCCCTAATAGAAGGATCTCCTTCAAAGACCGGTCGATATAGAAGGAGGCTGTAGATTAAGAAAACCCCCTCCAGAAAGGGATATCATGAAAGGGACATCTCAATGAAGCCCTAAGCTTGGTCTGGCCACTCCTACTCATATAAAAATAGAAGAAAGGATCCCCGAGAGGGGAGAGGGAGGCAACTGGTAAGATTCAGAGAGTAAACAGGTAGGGAACAAGCCAAGAGACCTCCCAGCTCTCTGATCTCCACTCAACCCTGTCTTTCCATTACTTACATCTCATCTTTCACCCTCTACCTGGAGAAGTCCCAAGCTCTCTGGCTCAGAGATTCTGTTTCCTTTGATCGTCCCAACTACTTGATTGTCGAAGTGTCCTCGCCAAAATTTCCAGCCCGGATCTCCTCTTTTTGTAGGCCATGCCAGAAGAGGATCGAGCACCCAATGGAAGCTCGATGAGTCCATGCCATATCAGTGCTACCACCATGACGATCTTGGCGGAAATAGATTGGCATGCCAATAAGGGGACAGAACACCTGTGACTATGGGATGTCCAATAGTGAGTCCCCCACCACCAGCAAAGCATCTGCAGAAGCCCACGGCTCTGTGGTCACACATGCATGCATGAGGCTTCTGCCAGCTGGGTAGGGGGCCCCCTCATCGTGGCAACCTATAGAGCCCTGAGGGGGAGTTCCCCTATCCACCACCACCATCTCTAGTGGACTCCTAGATCACTGCACAAGCCCATCAAGTCCCATGCCCTAGCTATGGCAGTGCACCAGCTTCATCAGAGACACCAATCCCTGGTAACATAGTAGCAGCCCGGGATGCCGGTGACCCATGCCACTGATCCCCATACCAGCCTACGATTCTTCTAGGAAAGGTTGTTACATGCGGCCTCCCACCCACGGGGAGACCACTTGGCAGTCAAAAAAAAGTAGCATGATGGCCGGACCGGCTGGGAGTCCGCTCCCCGATCTCTGACCATGGTGCATACTCGCACCAATGGCACCGGCATGGCTGGGAGCTTGGGCAAGAGTTCCCCCACTTTGCACATCTTTCACCCCTCATAACCTCCGCTGAGGGATCCACAAATGAGGCCATCTGCCATCAGGTGGAAAGGAACCTCGAAGAGTAGGAGTGGAAACTAACTAACATCTCCCACCGGTTTACAGAGATACAAGGCTCCCCCAGTGAGCCCATGGGTTACGACACCTATCCTCTTTTCTCCCGTAGAGTCCAAGAGGAACCAATCCCCAACCGATTCTGCATGCCCCAGGTTGACCCCTACAATGGGACAACTACCCCCTGGACCACCTAGAAAGCTACAAGGCCCTTAAGAGAGCCACCGATGATCTCTTCTGCATTGCCTTCCCCACCCATCCCGAAGGTTACTCGAGCTTGATTCTCCACACGAGAGTAGAAAGCATTGACTTCTTCACCCAGTTGAGAAAAAGTTCATGGCACACTTTGATGCATGCAGAAAGGTGCCACATGAAGCTGATAGCCTTCTCTCGATCCACCAGTAGGACCAAGATCCCCTCCAGGACTATGTATCCCAGTTTAATTTTGCCACCCTAGAGATATACCACCTCAACAAGCCAATCGCCATGCTGGCCCTGAAGAGGGGGCTGCGGACCTCCCACTTCACCTACTCCCTGATAAGGAGCCTCCAAAGACTTACTCGAAGCTCCTCCTTCGGGCCCACAAGTATATCCATGCGGAGGAGGTTGACCACACCAGAAGGAAGCTGGACAGAGGTCGCTGAAAAGGCAAGCCAATGGGGAAGCGTCCGCTCCCCAACCCAGAAGATGGCACCGGTCCCGCGATCGGGGTCGAGATCCAGGGTCAACCCCACTAAAGGAGAGAAGTTCACTCCTCTCCTCTCCTCTCGATCAAAGATCATGATGGAGATCGAGGGCTAGTGCTTCTTGCATCGACCTCCCCTACTGAGGCCATCTGCTGGATATGGCAGGTCCCAATACTACTGCTTCCACCGGGACCATGGCCATGATATTAAGGAATGCCACCGCCTAAAGAGTAAGATAGAAGACCTGATTAAGCATAGCTACCTCGGGTACGTGGAGGGAGAAGCTCCCCAGCAGCCCAGACGAAGATTCCCGATCGCTCACCATCGATAACTGGCCCACAGAGAAGCCGGTCGGATGATCTCCTGGGGGCAGGGAGAACCCCAAACAGGCTAAGGAAAGAGGAGAATGATGATGTACTCCTCTATGAGGGAGAAGGGTTGACTAGATAGATAACCCAAATAATGACATTGTTTTCATTAAAATGATGATAGCAAAATATCCTGTAAAAAGAATTATGGTGGACAGTGGAAGCTCTGCTGACATCCTTTATTATGATGCTTTTGCAAGGATGAACTTGTGTCCCTAACCAAATAAAGCCGGTGTTCACGCCCCTAGTGGCTTCACCAAAGATTCGATTGGAGTTGAGGGAGAGATTACACTCTGAATAATCGCCATGACTCCATCTCAGTAAAGTACTATGCTGACAACATTTATCATTGTGAGGCTTCCCTCACCTTACAATGCAATCCTGGGGCATCCCGGACTCAATCTACTCGATGCCACCATCTCCACCAGGCAACTCATTCAGTTTCCAACCCCATGAGGACTGGAGAAATGATAGGGTCCTGCCAACCAATTCAACACTACCTGCAGATCGTTCTAGGACCACGAGGGGTCAGCCCGAGCCCAGCCATTAACCAACCAAATCTGATGGAACTAGAGTCGAAGGGTAGACCAGTTGAGCCCTTGCTATCCTTCCCCTTGGGAGAAGATCTCCTGAAGACTGTGCAGGTGGGAGCCCTGCTGCCTGAAGAAGAGAAATTCCATCTGCTTAGTTTCCTATGGGCCAATGCGGACATCTTCACTTGGATCGCTGCAGACATTCCTAGCATCCCTCAGATGTAATCACCCACAGGCTGAATGTTGACCCAAACTGTCACCCTTCTAGTAGAAGAAGAGAATTTTGCCCTAGAGTGGCAGAAGGCAATCAACGAGAAAGTTAAGAAGCTCCTCGCTATAGGCTTCATCCATGAGGTATGATATCCTGACTAGCTTGCTAATGTGGTGATGGTCAGGAAAGCTTCCAGAAAGTGGATGATTTGTGTAGATTACACCGACCTCAACCAGGCATTCCTAAAGGATAGCTTCCCGCTTCCTAAGATTGACCAGCTAGTAGGCACAACCTCGGGCCACAAGTTCCTCAGCTTCATGGATGCATTCTCTGGATACAACAGATCTGTATGCAATGAAAAGATGAGGAGAACACAGCATTTATGACCGACAGTGGTACATACTACTACAAGATGATGTCATTGGTCTTAAGAATGCAAGGGTCATGTACCAGTGCCTGGTCAACAAGGTCTTCAAAGACCAGATTGACCGTAACATGTAAGTTTATATGGATGACATGCTTGTTATGAGCGGCTTAGAGTCGGACCATGTTGTTGACCTTGGCAAAGGCCTTCGACAACCTCTGCCTCTACTAGATGAAGCTAAACCCTGCCAAATGCAATTTTGGCATCATGACAAGAAAGTCCCTGATATTTATGGTCATCTAGAGGGAACAGACCCCAATCCTAAGAAGATCCAGATGACCACCGACATGAGACATCTTATCTCCAAGAAGAGGTTCAGTAATTGAGCAGATGCATCACGACATTAAGCTATTTCATCTCGTATTCTGCCAAGCGCTACCAGCCATTCTTCAAGATGTTACGCAAGATGCATGGCTTCACTTGGATGGAGGAGTGCTGGGAGGCATTCGAGGGGCTGAAGCTCCTTGCTTCCCTACTGTTGCTGTCCAGGTCGAAGCTGGGGGAAGAGCTCCTCTTGTACCTAGCGGTCTCACCTGAAGCAATCAGCTCCGTGCTAGTCCGCACTAATAAGGATGGCTCCCGGAAGTCTACTACAACATAAGCTGCTTTGTGATGCAGAAACCAGGTACACCCGATCCAAAAAATCATTTTTGCACTAATAGTGTCTGCACAGCTTCTCAGGCCCTACTTCTAGGCATACCCGATGGCAGACCTCACTAATCAGCCTCTGGGGCTGTCCTAAACCACCCCAATACTTCAGAATGCCTAGCTAATGGGTGGTGAAGCTCAATGAGTTTGATATCACCTACCACCCGCGACCGTGCAAAAGACCTAGATCCTTATCGATTTCCTCGTGAAATGTACCTAGGTGCATGAGGACCAAGAGGAGGTGGACCAGCAAGTTGAGCCAGGCCAGACCCAACCCCAAGAATGGCGACGTGGATCCTCCATGTTGATGGTGCATCCAATATTGGAGGAAGTGGAGTCGATCTCATCCTTGCCAACTCCGATGGAGTCATCATAGAATATGCATTGCGCTTCCTCTTCAAGGCGACCAATAATCAAGCTGAGTATAAGGCACTCCTCACGGATTGAAGGTGTCCCACGAGCTGGGTGTAAAGTGCTTGAAGGTCTTCATAGATTCACAGCTCGTCATAGGATAGGTCTCCAGTAAGTTTGAAGCTCAAGATCCCATGATGGCGAAGTATCTAGACAGATATGCTCGTACACAGTTGTTGACTATGATCTTATTTTTGATGAATGATAAAATACTTAAGTATATTTGAGTACTAATGTGTTAAAAATTTATTAGATTCAGATACTCAAGATTGAAAAGCTTGTCATTTAGTTAAAGAAGCCATATATTTTTCAAGTTATAAGAACTTTGGAACATGAGGAAGATCTTGAAGAGCTCAAAATTCTAATTTTGACAAGTTTCAGCACTGGCACACTCAAGTGTCGACTCACAAGTCGACTCACAGATCGACTCAAGACCTGAGACCAAGAAAAAGACAGAACGGGCTGATTTCTGAATTTTTGCCATGAGCTGACTCAAGTGTCAATACTTAAATATCGACTCATGGAAAGTGTCAACACTTAAGTATCGACTCATGAAGAAATTCAAGTGTTGACAATTAGAGTAACGGCTTGTTTTTTCTGAAGTGAAGAACTTTCCAAACTTGTTTCTAATGGCTAGTTTTTCTCTCCAATAGTCATAAATAATAATTTTAGGTTTGGAGAGCTATTTAAATTATTACCAAACTTAAGGGAAAGTGATTCTTTGAATTGATTGAAAAATTCTTTGATCATCCAATTAATATATCTTAAGGATCCGACATTTATGACAGAGTTGAGCCTTCAAGCTTCAAATATCAAGAGAGCTTCCAAGTCCACATTTCAAGCAATCAATTAAGGCTTCAACAACTTGGAGACAAGCTTCTTCAATATCATCAAAGAGTTCAAAGAGATATTTGCTTTATTTTAGAAAGCTTTCATTTTTTATTCTTACATTTATACTTGTGCTTAAATATTTTATTGAGGTTGTTGGTAAGCCTTTATGAAAATCAATGGAGGTTTTTGATTAGCCTTTGTATAAAAACCAACAAGGTTGTTGGTGAGCCCATAAAATTAACAAGGTTGTTGGTGAGCCCACAAACCAATAAGGTTTTTGGTTAGCCTGGAAAACCAAAGGGATTTTGACTTGTGAGCCCGGTGAGAAAAGTTGGGTTTTGATTAGTGAGCCAAAAAACTAATCGACTATAATCTTGGTGATTATAGTGAAATTTCCAAGAAAAACTTGGAGAGTAGATGTAGGTGCCTTGGAGTGTACCGAACCACTATATATTCTTGTGTTTGTGATTGCTCTTATTTATGCTTATTTACTCTTGCATTTACTTTATTAATTCCATTGCATATTTTTATTAAGCACACAAACACTTTGACAAAACATAAGCACCTGATTTGAATTGGCACTGTTGCCTAGGTGGCTTCCTAAGAGGGGAGTGAATTGGGATTATAAAATTTTTGGCAAGTATGTGCAATTTAAAATCCTTTTGGTGTTGTGGTGCAATATGTAATGTGGAAGTAATTAAGTAAATGCAATACGTAAAATAAGCACAAACACAAGAAAATTTAGAGTGGTTTGGAGCAACCGGCTCCTACGTCCACTATCCAAGGACCACTTGGGATTTTCCACTATATCCCCCCATCAGAATATAGTTGGATTGTTTTACCTGGCTCACAATCTAAACCTATACACTTTGGTTTATCGGGATCATCAAAGAAAACCCAACTCCCTTGGTTTTAAACAGGATTACCAAAGAAACCTAAAGTTGGTTTTAACGGATCACCAAGAACCCAACTTTGTTTTCAAAGATTCACCTAAAAACCTTTAACCCTCTCTTAAGACACAGCCCCTTGCTATTCTTAGAGAGAAAACAGATATATCAAAAAATAAAGCAACTACATAACAAACCGAGTTTGTTTAAATGTTGCTGATGAAGATTAAGATGAAGCCTAGCCTTGAATGCTCTTTTAATGCTCTTCAAGCTGCTTTTTTACTTCTTCAAAGAGTGGATTCAATGATGAAGAGAAGTTGGTGGAGCTTTGAATCTTATCTTGAATACTCTTGAAGTGGGTTGGTGAAGGACTTGAAGACTTTTCAAATTCTCAAGATAAATCAATGAACAATCCCTCAAAAAAATTGTTAATCCATCAAAAATACTCTCTTTTATAGTTGTCCATGAGATATAATTGTTATAGGGCCTAGGGAATCGAGAAAGAGCTGTTGGAGATCATTTGGAGTTCAAAATCAACTTTCAGCAACTAGCTATTAGAGTGCAGAAAATGATCACTCGAGTTGGCTCGAGGTCCACGAGTCAGCTTGAAGCCTCAGACAGCCCAAACCAAAAATCTGTACGAGTCGGCTCTTGAAATTGGAGTCGGCTCAACCTTCAATCAATACAAATCCATATTTTCTTGAGTCGGCTCTTCAAGGCAGACTCGGCTCGAAGTCTCAGTCACCAACAAACATAACTCCTGGACGAGTCGGCTCTTCTGGGCTCGAGTCGGCTCGAGATCTTAGACTTTAAAATATGTGTTCTTCAATGAGTCGGCTCTTGGGCTTGAGTCAGCTAGAGGTACTGAAACTCTGAAATTTTTTATGCCATGCCAGAAGAGTCGGCTCTTGATCCATGAGTCAGCTCTTGCAAAAATTTCTTTTAAAGCTTCAAACTTCTCCAAAATTCTTCAAAATGTGAATCCAACAAGAGCTAGTCTACTTACTCTTATTTTTACAATTTTATAGCCCTTTAACAAAATTACATAGTTGAAGAATTAGGGCTTTTACAACTTGAAGTGCAAAAGAGTCTATACAATATTGGATTACCTATCAACCAATTTGGAAACCAATTAAACTTAAGATAAACATTCTCTTACAAAACTTCCCATGTAATGAAAGAATTAGTAACACATACATGCTCAATGTTTTGTGATCATCAAAATCATTCAGGGGTCAATAATCTCCCCCTTTTTGATGATGACAAAATACTGGGCATGAACATGATTTAAAACACCTTACAAGTACTATGCATCATATTCACATGTATCAAAGAATATTTAACATAGTATGTATCAAGCCAAATTGAGTATCAAACTGTTAAATGAAAAGTATCAACACAATGTATCAAAATGTATCATATGTGTCATCCATGTACTAAGTATCGAAAACTTCACAAAATTAATTTGTATTTGAAGTGAGTTTAATGAAAACTTACACAAAGCTCCCCCTTACTGATGTAATAATATTTTCTTCATATTTGCTTTCATATTCACACTTTCATGCATATTCATTTTTATATTTTCTTTCATACACATTCATTCACATTTTCATGCACACTCTTCTCTCCTTTCTCCCTTCTCCTCCTTTTTGTCATCGACAAAAAGTATATAAAAGGAGACATTAATTCACAAATTAAGTCATTCAAAAAGATATATATATTATATATATATATGAAAAGTGTCAATACAGAGTGATACAATACAGAAGTGCCTTGGCATGACAAAAGTAGTATCACAAACAACAAATATGCTAAACATAAAGTCCTAAAACATCAAAATGAAGGACTAGTCATCATCACTAAGCTCTTCCTCACTAGAGGAACTGACCTCTAAAATACCAGGAACATGCTTGAATTTAGGGAACCTAGGCCTAAGGTCCCTATGTCTGGTCCTAACAGGAGTAGTAGTCTTAGAGGTTCTAGGTTTAGCTTTAGCTTAAGGCTTAGAAGAAATCATAATAGGAGTAGGTCGAGCAATAGGAGGATCAACAGATAAGGCAAGCATGCTGGTAGTAGACAGAATCTCTGTTGCTAGAGTGTCTCCAACATCAGAACTCAGAACCTCAGTACCAGTCCCAGCCTCAGCAAGAGTAGTAGCTGTAGGAATGTTAGTGAAGTGTACTTCCTCTCCCTGTCCATAATCTATGCCAATGTCTGGTGCTGCTGCAGAAAGAGTAGGTGTAGAGTGACTGGCTACTGTAATCTGCTGAAGAATAGTCAGAATGTCCTGAAATCCCTGATGCATCTCTGACTGAAGTGCAGATATCCTGGCATCAGTCTCTGATCTCCCTCTCTTAAGACTAGAGATCTCATCCAGTATGGGTATAGTCTATCATCACACCTGATCCAACAGTAGTCGATCCTCTGACAGGTGATCGAGGTGTAGAAGGAGCTGGCTCTGAAGGTCCAGCCTCGTCAGTATTTGGCTCCACCTCAGCATCTTGTCCTTGTGCTGCCTGATCATCCTCTCCTGAATCATCATCAGAATGTGTCACTGGAAGTCCTGAACTCTTCCTAATCCAGTGACCCTCAGCCTATAAGAATCCCATCCTGGTCAAAGATTTTAGGTTGTATTTGTCTGTATGAATAATGGTCTGTTGTCCTCTCCAGACAAATTAACATGGGCATCCTGAAATAGTAGTGTAAAAACCATACCATACGGAAGACATGCTCGTGCCCTACGAGCAGCTTCCCTCATCTGAGACAACATAATGAAAGGTAAATTAAGGGCCTCCCCCTCAACTAAATATATCATAAAGACTAGGTCTCTCTCGCTCACCAGTCGATCTCCCAATCTGAGGTAGAAAGATGCGACTAATGATGTTATGTAGCAACTCATCTCCAATGAGAGTTGGTTGGCTCTAACATGTATCACACCAGTCACATTAGTCCTCTCAAGTATAATTCTCATGTTTTCTATTTGTCCTTCAATACTAAATAACTTTCTCCCTCTTTAGGTATTTGAAGAACATTAGATAATTTTTGCTCACTGATCTTAATGTGTTTCCCCTTCATAGTAGATTCAATATGAAAAGCACCCAAAGACATATTCTCGAAAAAACTGTCTAACAAGATTTATGTAGGAAGATTAAGCATGCAAAAATCCTTCCAACCTTGTCTAACTAACCAATCACCAATTTCAAGCTCTCTTGTTCTAGAAATGAGAAATCAATGCATCGACTTGGGGTTACTTGCCTATTTCCCATCGAAATTACGTGCCTTGGAGCTTCTTGTTCCTTTTCATGCTCTTCTGGTTGTTCCTCTGACGGATTTGAAGTATCAAGGCTCTATTTGGTCTTCCTTTCCTCTGCCACTGACTGACCGAACAACCTTCCTAGCCTTCTTTGCCATGGCTTTCCTAGGAGCCATCTAGGTTAGATTAGGGTTTTGGAAGGGTGTAGAGGTGTTCTAGGAGCTTTTCTCAGGTTAGGGAAAGGAAATGGGTTAGGGAAATAAGAAGGGTGGAAAGAAATATCAAATTTAAACTTATGATGCCCTATTTAAAAAGCATCGGCCCAAATCTTGAGTTGGCTTGCTGAAAGAGCAGGTGGCTCGAGTCGGCTCAAGCCCAAATCTAGGTCAAAACTTGAAAAATGACAAAATAAATTTCTATCGGTTTCTTACTACTAAAGGAGGTTGTCATAAGCTCTAGAAGGAATTTTGAAATGTCTAGATAATTTTCCTTATTTTCTGAAAAGTTAGGTCAAAACTTTCAGAATGGGTCACACAGGCCTAATTCACCTCTAATCTTTTCAAATCTATCTCAACTAAGGGATTTAGTAAAAATATCAGCAAGTTGATCTTCAGTAGGCACAAATTCTAATTCAACAACATTATTAAAACATGATCTCGAATGAAATGATGTCTAATTTCTATATGCCTAGTTCGAGAATGCTGAATTGGATTTCTAGATAAATTAATAGCATTAGTGTTATCATATTTAATAGAAATTTTAGATTGGACAACACCATAATCTTCTAGTTGTTGCTTGATCCACAACACTTGTGCATAACAGCTCCCCGTAACCACATATTCTGTCTCAGAAGTAGATAGTGCTACAGAGTTCTGTTTACGATAATGCCATGAAATCAAGTTGACACCTAGAAATTGATAAGTGCCACTTGTGCTTTTTCTATCAATTTTACAGCCTCCATATTCAGCATCAGAATAACTAATCAGTTTTAAAGATGAATGCTTAGAATACCATAATCCTAGATTGCATGTGCCTTTAAGATACTTAATGATTCTTTTAATAGCTATGATGTATGACTCTTTTGGATTAGATTGAAAACATGCACTCATACAAACACTAAATAAAATATTAGGTCTACTAGTGATTAAATAAAGTAAAGAACCAATCATACTTCTATACAGTTTTTGATCAATATTTGTGCCATTTTCATCTTTATCAAGTCTACATGCAGGATTCATGGATGTTCCAATTTTTTGCTTGATTCTATGCCAAACTTTTTGATAATTTTTTTAATATATTTGGCCTGGTTGATCAGGATACCTTCCTTTGATTATTTGATCTGAAGCCCGAGGAAGTAACTCAGCTCACCCATCAACTCATTTCGAATTCATCCTGCATTAATTTAGCAAAGTCTTGACACAAAGATTCATCACTAGATCCAATATTATATCATCAACATAAATTTGAACAACTTAAATATCATTATCTTTCTTTGAATAAACATGGTAGTATCAACACTACCTCTTACAAAATCATTTCCAATTAAAAACTTACTTAATCTATCATACCAGGCTCTAGGTGCCTGTTTAAGACCATACAAAGCTTTATTCATTTAGAAACATGATTTGGAAATGTGTGATCAATAAAACCTAGTAGTTGTTCGATAAAAACTTTTTCAGATAAAAAATCAATTAAAATGCACTCTTTACATCCATTTGAAATAATTTGAAATTCATAAAGCATGCATATGCTAGTAGTAATCTAATAGCCTCTAGCCTAGCTACTGGTGCATAGGTCTCATTAAAATCTATTCCCTCTTCTTGATTATAATCTTGAGCAACCAGTCTAGCCTTATTCCTAATTACATTACCTTGCTCATCAAGTTTATTTCTATAAAACCCATCTAGTGCCTATAACTGGATAGTCATTAGGTCTTTCTACTAGAGTCCAAACATTATTTCTCCTAAATTGTTTTAACTCATCATGCATAGCTAACATCCAATTAGGATCAGTTTCAGCTTCTTCTATAGTGTGAGGTTCTATATAAAAAAACAAAGCAATCAGTCATGTGCATCCCTATGTGCAGCTCTAGTTTTAACACCTTGAGATGGATCTCCTATAATTAGTCTTTTGGGATGTGAGTGTACATACCTCCATTCTTTGGTATATCATCATGATTTTTGCTTACCACTTCTTCATGTTGTTCACGTTGTTTATTTTCTTTGAGAGTCAAATCCTTTAGTCTATGTTCTAGTGTACCTGCATCATCATCAGCACGATCTTCTTTTCTAGAAGAAATAATGTTAGATTCATTGAAATAACATATATTGATTCTTCCACAGTCAAAGTTCTTTTGTTGAAAACTTGGTAGGCTTTACTATTTAAAGAATATCTAAGAAAATAGCCTCATCGGATTTTGCATCAAATTTATCAAGATTATCTTTACCATTATTAACACAAAATATTTATAGCCAAAATATGAAATAATTGATATTAGGCTTTCTATTGTTCCACAGTTCATAGGAGGTTTTTCTAATGATAGGTCTAATTAAAACTCTGTTCAAAAATAGTAAGCGGTATTTACAGCTTCTACCCAAAAGTATTTTAGAAGATTTTCTTCACAAAGCTTTGTTCTGGACATCTCTTCCAAAGTTCGATTCTTTCTTTCTACAATACCATTTTGCTATAGTGTTCTAGGAGCTGAGAAGTTATGGTATATACTGTGCTTTATGCAAAAGTGATCAAAATGTTAATTTTCAAATTCACTACCATGATCACTACAAATAGAACAAAAAGATTTTTTAGATTTGAAACTCTTTTAAAAAACTTTTTGAATACTTTAAAAGTCTCATCTTTGTGTGCAATGAACAAAACCCATGTATATCTTGAAAAATCATTACAATCAACACAAGGCCATACTTCATACCACCTAGGCTTGTTATCCTAGTAGATCTAAATAGGTATTGTGAAGAGCTCTAAGGGTTAGTAGTTAGAAATATATTTTTGGATTTAAAACTCTCCCTCACTGTTTTCCTAATTGACAAGCATCGCAAACATAATCAAAATTTACTTGAACTTTCGCAACCTTTAACTAAATTTTAAAATAAGTTTTGCTATAGTGTCCATCCTAACATGTCCAAGTCGTCTATGCTATAGTAAACTTGATTCCTTGCTCTTGTCATTCATTGCTATAAGACTTGTATTGCTTGACATAGCCAAATCATAAGAAGTCTACTACATAAATATTACCGAGTCTATGTCCAATGAACTTTGTACTAGAGTCAAGTAGATCAACTACTATACACATTGAAGACTTGAAGAAACATTAAAACCAATATCATAAAGCTAACTAATACTCAAAAGATTATGCTTTAACTTTTCTACAAGTAATACATTCTCAATAAATGTAGAAGGAGTAATTTTGATTTTACCATACCAATTTTAACAATACCGATTATCCTTTCTTTGCGATTATCACCAAAGGTTACCATTCCACCATCTTTTTGTTCTAGGATGAAGAATTGATCAATGTCACCCGTCATGTATCTTGAACAGCCGCTATGAAGGTACAATCTTTTCTTTATATTTATGGCTGCAAGACATACCTGCAAAATAATCAGGTAATAGATTTAGGTACTCAAGCTTTCTTTGGTCTTTGCAAGTTAGTAGAATTGGTTCCTTTGGAACCCAAATTTTCTTGATTTTTTTCTTGCCATTATATTTCAAATGACACTCAAATGCTTTATGACCAACATTATTGCAAGCATAGCATGCAATTCTTGGCTTTGAATAAAAGGTATATGATGATGCAAATTTAGGTCTATATTATTTTGAAGTAATAAACTTAGGAGCATATGATGTTGATATAGAAAATTATCTGAAATTGAACCTTTGTAATCAATTCCAAACTTATTATTTATTTCTCTTTGATCTTTCTAAATCAGTTCAAGTTTATTTGAGCTTAAGGTCAATTTTCAACCAGTGGTTTAAGCTTTTGAACTTTCTTTTTCAAATCATCATTTATTTTGCAAACTTTTGTTTTTCTCAAGAAGCTCTTCTTTTTCAAATTAAGTAGTCTTAAGTCTTTCACAAACTAGACTTAATTCCCTTTGTAAAATCTTATTTCTTTCACCAATTTTATTTTATCCTTTTCAATCATATCACAATGGTTTTTCAAATTTTTCATTTTCAAACCAGCCTTTTTATATTCTACTAATAATTCACAAAAATCATTATGAAACTCATCATATGTAAATTTTAATTAAGTTCAGAAGTAGTTACCTCATCCTCCAAACCCATAAGGCAGATCTGAGCAGTTTTTGTTGTTTCTCCATCCTCTTTAGTGGATGTAGATTCGTCACTATCACTCCATGCTATAAACATTGCCTTCTTCTTCTTTCTCTTGATCATCTTTTTCTTAATTTCTGGACAGTCAGGGCATATATGACCCGATTTCTTACACTCATAGCAGATTGGAATTTGATCTTTATCCTTGTCCTTCTCCTTTTCTTTATCCTTTTCTCTTTCTTTTCCAAAATCTCTTTTTCTAAATTGCTTCCTCCATGGTTTGTTCTTCTTCTGCCCATAAACTTTTTAAATTTTCTCATTACAAGGGCTGTCTCATCATTTTCAAGATCATCATCATCAGATGAATCTAAATCTTCATTTGTCTTCTTCAGTAGCTTTAAATACTATAGCTTTCTTTCTTTTAGAATCTTCACCAATTCTTTGTTGCATGGCTAGCTCATGTGTAATTAATGTCTAAGCAACTCATCTAGTGGTAAGGTATTCAGGTCCTTTGCCTCTTGAATCGCTATTACTTTAGCTTCCCATTTATCTGGCAAGGATCTCAAAACTTTTTGAACTAGATCAGCATTAGTATAAGTCCTACCAAGACTTTTAAGACCATTGATAATGTCAGTAAAACATGTATACATAGCAGATATAGTTTCACTAGGATCCATTTTAAATAATCATAGTTGTGCACAAGAAGATTGATTTTTGAAGTTTTAACTTGTGATGTGCCTTCATGTGTAATTTCAAGCTTATCACAAATTTCTTTAGCAGAATTACAAGTCAAAATTCTATTAAACTCATTTGGGTCCAAAGCACAATAAAGCAAATTCATAGCTTTGGCATTCAACTCAGCTAATTTTACATCATTTTTGTCCCATTCTTCTCCGGTTTGGGAACCTCAATATCATTGAAAATAACAGTGGGTGTGTGAGGTCCTTTCAAAATAATTTTGCATAAATGAAAATCTATGGCTTGAATGTATATTTTTGTCCTCTCCTTCCAATATATATAATTGGTTCCAGTGTGAAAAGTGGAGGTCAATTTGTGGATTAGCCTTCGGCTAAAGAGGTGCTCCTGGGATGTGCCATCTATCTTTACTCTAAGTAATTTTCAGAGACCCTGCCATGATACCACTTATTATCCAGGTGGCTTCCAAGAGGGGGTGAATTGGGATTATAAAAACTTTGACAAGTATGTGCAATTTAAAATTCTTTTGGTGTTGTGGTGCAATATGCAATATGAAAACAATTAAGTAAATATAATAAGGTAAAATAAGCATAAACACAAATATAAGAAAATTTAGAGTGGTTCGGAGAAACCGGCTCATACGTCCACTACCAAGGATCACTTAGGATTTTCACTATATCCCCCAACCGAAATACAGTCAGATTATTTTATCAGGCTCATAATTCAAACCTATATACTTTGGTTTTATTGAGATCACCAAAGAAATCAAACTCCCTTTGGTTTTAAACAGGATCACCAAAGAAACCCTACACTTGGTTTTATACTGGGATCACCAAGAACCCAACTTAGGTTTTCACAAGGTTCACCTAAAAACCTTTAACCCTCTCTTAAGACACAGCCCCTTGCTATTCTTAGAGAGAAATAAAGAAATGTCAAAAAATATAAAGCAACTACACAACAAACCGAGTTTGTTTAAATGTTGCCGATGAAGATCAAGATGAAGCCTAGCCTTGAATAATCTTTTAATGCTCTTCAAGCTACTTCTTTACTTCTTCAAAGAGTGGATTCAATGATGAAGAGAAGTTGGTGGAGCTTTGAATCCTATCTTGAATGCTCTTGAAGTGGGTTGGTGAAGGACTTAAAGACTTTTCAAATTCTCAAGATAAATCAATGAATAATCCTTCAAAAAAAATTGTTTAATCCATCAAAAATACTCCCTTTTATAGTTTTCCATGAGATATAACTGTTGTAGGGCCTAGGAAATCAAGAAAGAGCTGTTGGAGACCATTTGGAGTTCAAAATCAACTTTCAGCAACTAATCGTTAAAGTGCAGAAAACGGTCACTCGCGTCAGCTCGAGGTCCACGAGTCGGCTCGAACTCTGAAACATCCCAAACAAAAAATTCCGTGCGAGTTGGCTCTTGAAACTAGAGTCAGCTCGAACCTTCAATCAGTACAAATCCATATTTTCCTTGAGTCGGCTCTTCAAGGTAGAGTCGGCTCAAAGTCTCAGTCACCAACAAACATAACTCTAGACGAGTCGGCTCTTCTGGGCTTGAGTTGGCTCGAGATCTCAAACTTCAAAAATATGTGTTCTTCAGTGAGTCGGCTCTTGGGGCTTGAGTCGACTCGAGGTACTGAAACTCTGAAATTTTTTGTGTCGTGCCAGAAGGAGTCGTCTTTTGATCCATGAGTCGGCTCTTGCAAAAACTTCTTTCAAAACTTCAAACTTCTCCAAAATTCTTCAAAATATGAATCCAACAAGAGCTAGTCTACTTACTCTTATTTTTATAATTTTTATAGTCCTTTTACAAAATTACATAGTTAAAGAATTAGAGCTTTTACAACTTGAAGTGCAAAAGACTCTATACAATGTGGATTACCTTTCAACCAATTTGAAAACAAATTAAAGTAAAATAAATATTTTCCTGTAAAAACTTCTCAAGTAATTGAAAGAATTAGTAACACATACATGCTCTAATATTTTGTGATCATCAAAATCATTCCAGGGGTCAACAGGCACATACTTAAATTTTTAAAAAAAACTCAATTCACCCCCCCTCTTAGGTTGCATCATCACTGGGCAACAATTGGTATCAGAGCCTAAAACCCAAAATCATTGATATCTAAACTTGGTGCTTTGCAAAGAATTCAATGGTTTGAGTTAAAAAGATCATGGTAGCCTTAGAAGGTGCTTGTTTTGCTATAGGACATGCAACTAATAGACCACCATTTTTCAATGGTACTAATTATACTTTTGAAAAACTCGCATGTACATCTATATTCAATCTATTAGTTATTATCCTTGGAAAGTTATAGTTAATGGTCCTTATATTTCTTCCATTTTGGTTAATGGCATTTTTATTCAAAAGCTCGAAGAGGATTGGAATGAATATAACATTAAGCAATCTGAAATTAATGCTAAAGAAATGAACTTGCTTTATTGTGCATTGGACTCTAATGAATTCAATAAGATATCCACATGCACATCGATGAAGGAGATATGGGACACTTGAAATTACTCATGAAGGTACTCTTCAAGTAAAAAGTACTAAAATTAATATGCTTATTCATTCTTTTGAAATATTTAAAATGCTGCATTATGAATCTATATCTAATATGTATACTAGATTTATGACTATTGTTAATGAATTGAAAAGTCTTGGCAAAGTCTATACTAATGCTGATTTAGTTAATAAAATTCTTAGATCTTTGCCAATATCATGGGATCCAAAAGTAACGACGATCCAAGAAGCCAAAGATATTGATATCCTGCCTTTGAGGAGCTTATTGGTTCATTTATGATCCATGAGTTGAGTTTATGGTACAAAGAAGTGGTTGCTGATCAAGAGAAGAAAAAGATAATAGTTCTTAAGGCCAAAAAGAAATTCAAGGCAATGATGGCAACTTGGAGCGATAGTGAAGATTCTAGTTTGGAGGAAGAACAAGAAGTTGTCAATCTTTGATTCATGGCAAATAAGGAAGAGGTATGTTCTGAAAAGGAATATGAGTTTACCTTGATGAATTATATGATGTGTTTAATGATCTTGTGCATAAATACAAATTGCTAAAGATTGAGCACAAGAAATTAAAAAGGCATGTTGACTCTTTTTCTCTTGAAAATACCAATCTTGCAATAAAAACTATGATTTAAAAGCCAAGATTGATGTTTTGAAAAATAAAAAGAATATTTTTTCTAAAGAAAAAAAATTTTGAAAAAAGAAAATGTTAATTTGAAAGATTTATGCAATAAGTTTTCAAATGAAAAAAATGATTTATTCAATGAATTAGAAATTTTAAGAGGACCCAAGATTTTTGTCTCAAATGATGAGCTTATAAAGAAAAACAAAGATCTTGAGTTGGAAAACAAGAGTTTCTTTGCTCCTATATCTTCAAAGATTACTTGTGATAATTTAGGACGTAAAGCTTATATTTAAAAATTAAGAAAGGTTTGTGTTCCAAAAGGAACCATAATTATTAACCCTAAAGGATCTAAGAAAGTTTGGATACCAAAATTATCCGCGGCCAAAAGAAAGGAAAATAATTAAATAGTGGCTGTACAAGATAACATAAAGAAGTGGACAAGCTACATTTTTGAACAAATGATAAAGGAAGGATTATCCATATTGATAAATTCTAAACATCTTCTTCCATATGGAAAATGTAATTGAAATAAAACTTGTTATATATTTATCTTTTTATTGAATATTTGATAAATATTGCAGTTAATTATTCTCATGTTATCAGTCATTTTGAAAAGTATTTTAATTATTTAATTAGAATCAAGTTCAGACTTATAGTCAGTGGTTGTAATCACGATCTTATTGATTTTTCATGCACTCATGATTAAACATGTGATTATAAGACTTTCACTTGATTTCAGTTAATATATCTTTTAATGATTTCAAGTGAAATATAATGATTTCTTGTTCATATGGTTTTCATGAAATATATTTAATTTTATATTCATGCTTAAGTTAGAAATCATTTAGAACAAGGATAGACTGGTAGTTAGGGTTATATTTAAGAAGAAGGTTTTTATATTGATAAATCCTTGCTCTAGTAGCTAGACTTGGTACTAGATTACTTCTAGCATTTGTATGGATATCAAATCATGTCAAATAGATTCAAAATCATGCTAAAATTTTTAAATGATCAATCTCTTGTTTTTTCAAGATAATGTATATCTTGAAAATTCAAATCTTTAATTTTAGACTTAGTATATGTCTGAAATTATGATGCTTGTGCATTCTTATTTTATTCCTCAAATGAATGCATATTTTTAAGGAAAAATAACTTTTAGGAGGAGCATCCAAAGATTTGTTGTTATTATATATATATGATGCTTTCAATGTTTTCTTGATATCATGCTTTACTTATATTGCTCTGATACTCCTCCTTAATATCAAATCTATTTTCCTTAAGGAGAGTTACATTCAAATGCTATCAAGAATCTTCAAAAAAAGGGAGAAATTAAATTACTTCATGTATTTGGAATCAAAGTCATAGGATCTAGAGTCATAGGAACTAGAGTCATAGGATTTGGAATCAGATCTATAGGTTGCGGATCTCCTAGGTTCAGTTCTATGGGTTATGGGTTCAAAGGATCTGGGTTCATAGGATCTGGATTCAGGGTGTGGGGCTCTCCTAGGGTTTGGAGGTGTGGGACATGGTAACTCAAGTTTCGGTCTGATATGGGGCTTAGGGGTTTTCCTTAGATTTCCTTATCGGTTCCCTACCTGGTCAAACTTATTGGTTACGTGGTCAAGCCTATTGGTTATTTGGTTATTCGATGGGTCAATTGGTCAAATCTATGATTTATTTGGGTAGTCGATTGGTTCATCTGGATGGTCAATTGGGCATTCAGCTGGTTTTGGGATTGGATCAGTTGGGTGGTCAATTGGGCAAACTAGTCATTCATGGTCTTCATGAAGTTCTCGAAGTGGGACTCCATGGTTGAGTTGGGTTGGGGTTTGACTTTGTACTGGGTTCCTAACCTAGTGTGATGGGGACATCGACTAGCCTAGAATCTAAAGTAGCCCAGTTCAAACCTGAAGCCCAGCCCAACCCAGCCCAAGACCTGAAGCCAACCCAACCCAGAAGCCAGCCTAGAACCTAAAGCCAACCCAGCCCAAACCCTGGGGCCAAGATCCTGGAGTCAATGAGTACACATTCCGGTACAACACAAATCTCGAAGTACATAAACCTCGGAGCAGGATAAATATAATATTTTATTTCTATGGATGTACGAGGGATTGGGGTATCTTGAAATTTTAGGATTAGTTTCCGTATGATTTTTTAGAATTTATTTTGTCATTATTTTAAGATTTATCTTGTTTTTAGGATTTAGGTGGATTAGTTTAATTTTAATAGTTTGAATGTTTAGGGTGAGTTGAGGTATCAGGATATCGGATATCTTAGAGTAGGCTATTTATTGTTTTCCCAATCAAATAAAAAAAAAATTATCATGTTGAATTATTGAAAAAAAAAATTTTGCTTCATTTCTCTGGGTAGGAGATCGTTGTTTCTCCGGGTAGGAGAAGGGCCCTTCCGGGTAGGAGAAGGGTGCCTCAATCTTTGTCCCTTCCGGGTACGAGAAGGGTGAGAGGCATGTACTTTGTTTTTTTTCCTTCCGAGATCTTCCTTTCCATCTTCCTCTTCATCTCTTCTCTATTTTAACTCCTGAACATAGATCCCACCGAAGACATCTTCGTCCACTATTTCTCATTGAAGCCCCATCTCTACCTAAGACCGAGCCAACCAATCGAAGAAACCAAGCCGCCAAGCCCCTTCGGTCTTATATCGTAGCATCCCTGGATCCATTCTTCATCTCCCCTGGGAGTCCTCACTCTGCCACCGCTGATCACCGATCGACGTTCACACTCCAATGATCATGGTCACCATTGTGGCTGCCATCCATCCCTCCGATGTCACCGATCCGGAGGATCCATGACACGAAATGATTCGCACCACCATCTCCCTGCCACCGTGGCTTCATGCATCCGCTGCCATGTCCTCCTTGCCCGAAGCCGACGATGAGTCACCTTTGCCCACCATCGGCACCTGCCATCGCTAGATCCCCTTGCAGCTGCGATGCCTCACCGCCATGCCCCATCTCCCAGACGAAGTCCGGTGCCCGTCGGCTCTGCTTGCAACCGGGGTCACCCACAACCGTAGGACCATGCTGCCTTTCTTCCATTGTGGCATCCCTTCTCTGGTGAAGGTTTCCTAGAGGACATTGATGAGAACCCACCATATCAGCCCATTCCGAGACCATCGCTGCTCTGCAGCCATCTCTGCCCGATCCGCATGATGTCGCTAGCCACCGGAACCCCATCCAACCGGCCATATTCTTCCCGTGCCACCTCCGTTCTCTGCCCAGCATCAACGCTGGTGAGCCCTCCGTGAGCCTCCCCTGTCTCTGGCTTTCGTTCATGGGAAAGAAGCATCCCGCACGAACGTGAAAGCAAGGGAGGGGGTATACTGCACGCTTCTTAAAGCAAGACGCCTTCCCTTTGCCGACTTCTTTTCTTGCACAGTTCTCAAAGTGAAGCCAGCTTCCCAATGCCGACTTCAAGATTAGGAAATAAAGAAAAAAAGGTGAAAAAAATAAAAAGAAAATGAAAGAAATATGAAAAAAGGTTTATTTGAATAAAAAAATTGGGAAAAATAATTTGGGCATGTTTGACCTAGCCTAAAGGTCATTTCCTAGAGACCAATGGTCCGATTTCCTAGAATAAATATTGATCCTGGGCCTGCTCTCCATCAGTGGTCATGCAATCACTCAATCAAGGTGGTATGATGCAGTAAAGCACACAAAGGTTAACACGTGCTAGGGTTTGCTAGACCTAGAGCCAAAACCTAATGAGTTAACTCAACTTACACTCAACACAGCACCTAATCCTCCCACTGGCCAGGTAGAGGTGGGGTGGTGGGAGGCTCTCCCTGTCTGTGACAGGGTCCTAATTAAAAACCACCAGTCTACTTAGGATATTTGCCTCTGGACCTCTAGCCTTAGACACCAGCTTTCAGTAATAGGTGATGGGTTGGGTGCATTAGTTTCCTCGCTAGACTTGGACCCGACCTGTTGGTGTCCCTAAAACTATTAGGTTGCTAGTTAATTTTAATTAAGGCTTGGGTTTTGATGCTGGGTGGTTGTTTTGGGCCCAAGACAGGTAATGAAATCCTGTCCTGATCTGACAGAGTAAAATTGCCCTTAAGATTAGTTTAATGATATGATGCACAATAAATGAACCCTAATGCAATCTAGTAACAAAACAGAAAAAAAAAATGTCTCTTTTTATGAGGTGGCAACTTAAATTTGAGTTGATTAAGTTATCAAACAAAATTGGCTTGGGTGAAGTGGGTTTTGGTAATTGATTAGGTTTGGTTTAGTCAAGTATGCAGGAATCACAGAAACTAGAATTATGGGTCTATTTGGATGCAAAAATTAACATGGTTTTTAATGCATAAAAATTCTAAAAACTTTTGAGAATATAGAATGACATGTGGGGATGATTCCTACCAAATTCCATGCAAATAAAAAATAGTATGATGATGCAAAACCTAGGGTTCTACCTAGGTGCAGGAAAACACAGAATTCTAGTTAGGGTTTCTATGATGCAGATTTTAATTATTTCTTTTTGACCTGTAAAAATTAACAAAAAATGCTGAGAAAGTAGAGGACTCAACCAGAAGACGTGATGCAAATTTCAAAGAAAAACAATATGCCTAAGTTGATGAAACATATCTAAACTCGGACCCTTAATGCAGATGATAGGATGCAGATTTTTGTTAGGATTTTATTTTTACTATTTTTTGTTTATTTTTGGATCTGAAAAATTCTTAATAAATAAAAAGAAAACATAGGACATAACTGTGGCTATTTATCATGCAAATCAGGAAAAATTAAATTTTTTGACAGGGGAAACAGTCCTATGTTTTGAGTGGTTATGCAAAAAATAGCATACAAAAATCTAGACTATGATGCAAGAATATGCACTAATCCTGCTCTGATACCAAAATTGATGAGGACAGGATTTTAATATGATGCAGGATGATATGCAAGGATGAAGATGAAGAAAATTAGATTAAAGCAAACAAATATTTTGGATTATTTTTTATAGCTTTATTCCTGAAACTAGACAAGACTAGGTTAGGGTTATCGTGTATCAATTAGGATCCTACCCACATGCTAGATCTATTAAAAAGAAAAGAAAATCAGGATCTTAGGTCTAAGAAGGCCTATTAGGAGCATGTTCAACTTCAAGAAATCAGAAAAAGTGAGAAGGGAAGGGATCTACATAACTAGCAACGATGTACATGATGTCGCAGAAGAGATCTCTCAACTTAGATCGGCGCCTAGATGATCCGGTCACTTTCTCACGAATCCATTGACTTTTTATCAGCTTCGTTCGAGGGCTAAGAAGAATTCATCCAGAGGGCATGGCCCTAGAAGGATCTTGCAAACGTCAGGGGTTAGTGTCAAGAATGATGGAAAAATATAAAATGGGGGATTAGAAGAGAAGAAGTCATAGGATCACCGGGGCCGATTTGAGGACTGTAGAAAATGCAGACACCTAGATCCTTGGAGGGCTGGCTGGGGCTTGATGAAGGTGTTGGGGTTGAAGTTGGAGGCTAGGGTAGCTTGGAGTTGAGGGAAGAAAGAGAGTAGCAGGGGGCAACTAGGGTTTCTAAAGTAACAACATAACCACATGTCTCACACCCACTCCAAAAAGGAGGACACAAATTTTCACAAGAAAATTTAGCAGAGTTTATTTCATGAATAAGAGATTATTACAAGAGGGGGAGGGGGTGGGTATTTATAGGCTCACCCAGGTCCTCTCCTTGTCAGGATTGGATTACAAAGTTTGATTAGAAAGAGAATTACAAAGTGACTTAGGACTAGGAGTATATAATTTAAATAGAATTAAAACTTGATTCCTAGTAGGATGTCGATTTCTCTCTCCTTCTTGGACTTGGTCAAAGGACCCCTTATGGGCTAGGATTCCTCCTTGGATTGGGCATGGACTTTGGGCACCTTCTTGTGGACTTTTGGGCAGCAAATGGGTGCCCTCAAGTGGGCTTGGGTGACCTCCAAATGGGCTGGGAAAACCCTGGGTGCCCACTTCAATTTGGATTGGGAAGGCCTGGGGTACCATCTTCTTCTAGGCTTCTAGGCTTGAGAGGGCTTCTGGGCTAGGGTGCCTGGAAGAAAGATTTTCGGGGGGTGCCGGGTATCTTCAAGTGTGGAGGCGCCATGGGCTTGGATTTGCTCTAACCTGGGAGGGCCTGGTGATTCTCCTCTTGTACTTGAAAGTTACTGGACTCATTACATTGAACTTGAATGAAGAACTTACAGGACTTAAATAAAGTCATTAAACTAGACAAATGGACTTACTCAACTTACAAATGGACTCACATAATATGACTCAAGGGACATAGTGAATCCAATTGGCTCATTTTATTACATGACTCAAAATTAGATTTCATTACAGGACTCAAAATTGACCAATACATACTTAGAGAACAAATTGAAGCTTGAAGCCTATGTCTGATATGATGTCCTCATCAACAAAATACTTAAGTATATTTGAGTACTAATGTGTATTAAAAGTGTTTATCAGATTCAGGTACTCAAGATTGAAAAGCTTGTCATTTAGTTAAAGAAGCAATACATTTTCAAGTTATAAGGGCTTTGGAATATGAGAAAGATCTTGAAGAGCTCAAAATTCTAATTAGGACAAGTTTCATATTAGCACACTTAAATGTCGACTCACAGGTCGACTCATAGATCAACTTAAGATCTGAGACCAAGAAAAAGACAGAACAGGCTGATTTCTGAGTTTTTGCATTGAGCTGACTCAAGTGTCGATACTTAAGTGTCGACTCATGGAAAGTGTCAACACTTAAGTATTGACTCATGAAAAAATTCAAGTGTTGACATTTAGAGTAATGGCTAGTTTTTTCTGAAGTACAAAACTTTCGAAACTTATTTCTAATGGCTAGTTTTTTCTCTCCAACGATCATAAATGGTAATTTAAGGTTTGGAAAGCTATTTAAACATCACCAAACTTATGGGAAAGTGATTCTTTGAATTGATTGAAAAATCCTTTGATCATCTAATTAAATATATCTTAAGGATCTAACATTTGTGACAAAGTTGAGCCTTCAAGCTTTAAATATCAGAGAGCTTCCAAGTCCACATTTCAAGCAATCAACTAAGGCTTCAACAACTTAGAGACAAGCTTCTTCAACATCATCAAAGAGCTTCAAAGAGATATTTGCTTTATTTTAGAAAACTTTCATTTTGTATTCTTACATTTATACTTGTACTTAAATTATTTTATTGAGGTTGTTTGTGAGCCTTTATGAAAACCAACAAAGGTTGTTGGTTAGCCTTTGTATAAAAACCAATAAGGTTATTGGTAAGCCCGTAAAACCAACAAGGTTGTTGGTGAGCCTGCAAAACCAACAAGATTTTTGGTTAGCCCAGAAAACCAAAGGGATTTTGACTTGTGAGCCCGGTGAAAACAAGTTGGGTTTTGATTAGTGAGCCCGAAAAACTAATCGGCTATAATCCTGGTGATTATAGTAGAATTTCCAAGAAAAACTTGGAGAGTGGATGTAGGTGCCTTGGAGTGCACCAACCACTACATATTCTTGTATTTGTGATTGCTCTTATTTATTGCTTATTTACTCTTGCATTTACTTTGTTAATTTCGTTGCATATTTTTATTAAGCACACAAATACTTTGGCAAAATATAAGCACTTGATTTGAATTGGCACATACTTTATAATTTTTTTTAAAAAACCCAATTCATCCCCCTCTAGAGTTGCATCATCACTGGGCAACAATAATGAACCTCCAGTACTTCAGCATTTCTCATATTTCTTGTGTAGAGAATGCTCGAGCCGATGTCCTTTCCAGGCTGGCGACCCTGCCAAAGTCGTTGCTGGGGCATACCTTCATCGAGTACCTGGAAGCCTCTAGCTACGAGTATGCAGTAGAGGTCCAACAAGTCACTTCTTAGGTAAGCTGGATGGATCCCTATGTCAAATACATAACCACTGGCGCCCTACCTGAAGAATGCAAGAAGGTTGGCATTCTCAAGAAGAAGGCTGCACGATATGCGATGATGGATGGGTAGCTTTATCAAAGGTCTTATTCCTATCCCCTACTGAAGTGCTTGAAACCCTCAGAAGCTACTTACATGCTCTAAGAAATACACGAAGGCATCTGCAGCAATCATGTGGGGGGTAGGACCCTGGCTTACAAGGCACTTTGGCAAGGATACTTCTGGGAGACCATGCACGAGGATGCCGTCAATTTCACGAGGAGGTGTGACTGCTGTCAGTGCCATGCTTGCATCCAGCGATAGCCAGCGGCCCCACTCTCCTCTCTCCAGTGTGCTGTGGGCTTACTACACTACACCTCGCACAGCAACTAGTGAGACCCCCTTCAACCTCGTCTTTGGCACCGAAGCCATGATTCTGGTGGAGCTTGGTCTGCCCATGCTGCAGGTGGAGTATGTTGAGAAATTCCAAGCACCGACCCCACTTGTTGGGAGATCTGGACCAACGCCTATATATAGCGGAAGCCACCTATTCTTTGGATTCAGTATTATGAAACAATGGAGATATAGATGTAGAAGAAAAAGAGAGATTGCTTTCATTAATCCTTGGAGAAGAACCCTTGATACAATCAAGATACCCAAATACCCCTTCTGAAAACCCAGAAACTTCTCGCCATCCCACATGTCTTCTCTCTTATAGGCTTCACATCCCAAGAACCCACGAATGGCTACACACAGACAATACCTCAACGTGCATCTCCCACCTGTGGACAATACCTCAATGCAGGTGTCCCTTTTTCAAAGCCCCGTGGAACACCCCACGGCCTCTCCAAGCCCTCATGCCAAGCCCCTGGACCGTGCCATTTACGGACTCCCTCATGCAGGTCTTCATGGCCAAGATCCCCATGCAGATATCTCCACACACGGTCTCACCCCAAGGGAGGCGCTCCCTTAAGTCACCCTCATCCGGACAATAATCATGAGAAGACCTCATGGTCTTCCTCTCCTCATGGTGATCAAGCCCGCCCCAAGGGGGGGCAATCCCTCATGAACAAGACTCTTGTTTCACGCACGCCCCCTCTCTTAAATAGCACATGAGGCATGAGGTCTTGGTTCCTTTTTAGGCATCAACCACTTGGATTCCTTCTTGGTCTTGGGATCAACCACCTCTTGATTATTAGGACTCAATCACATGGGCTCAACTAATTATTGGTGGTTACAATTCCTCACATGGTTGGGCTAGGACTTGTTTTCTTGGTCCAAACTAAATCAGGACACATGCACATAGTTGGGCTTCCTAATTGGTTACAACCAACTAACTAACCAACCAACTGGCTAACCTCCTAACCAACTAAAAAAACCTGGACAAAATCCCATAACCCAATTTGGTTATGTTACATCTCTCAAAAAACTTCCCCCAATAAGTCAATTAAGAAAATCCTTAATCCTGGGCCAAGCCCTTGGCCCAACATGTCATGATCCAAATTGACTCAAAGGGGCCCTAGGAAAAAATCCCAGAAAACCCCTGGAATACCTCTAGGATAGCTTGGGACATGCCCCCAAGCCCTAGGGATCATCTCTAGCATCCCTGCCATGATCTCCCAAGTCTCTCCAAAGCTTGGGAGCACCATGCAAAACCCCACAGAGTAGTATGATGAGGTTGAGAATCCAGTCCATCTCTTTCTCAACCTAGATCTTCTGAATGAGCAAGGGGCAAAGCCTGACTCTGAATGGTGGTTGTTGCCCAGATATGGTGCCCAAGAGGGGGGGTGAATTGGGTATTAAAAAATTAAAGCAATATATGTGCTACCAAGTTTTAAGGTGAAGAGTGATAGTGCTCAAATAATTGTGCAACGGAAGCAATGAAATAAATCAACAATTAAAGAGCAAAAGAAGATAAAAAGAGAAGCAATGCAAACACACAAGAAGTATAGTGGTTCGGTGCACCTAGCACATACATCCACTCCCCAAGCTCCACTTGGGAATTTCCACTATAATCTTTAGATTACAGCCAACTTGTTTTACCAGGCTCACAAGTCAAACCTTACACACTTGTTTGGCTTCGGGCTTACAAGCAACCCTAGTTGGTTTTATCAATTGGCTCACCAACAAACCTCACACTAGTTTCAAATTCCCTTGAAACTAGCTAAAGACAAAAGAATATGAATACAATTAATAAAACTAGACAAACTCCTTTTGAGAAATAAGAAATTCGTTGTAGCTCTTGATGGAGACTCTTCAAGCCTTTTCCCTTGGAATCTTTGGACCTCACTAAATGCTAAATACTTGAAAGTTGGATTCCTCAAAGATGGAAAGCTTTTGGCTAAGGAATCTCTTGGTTTTCTCACTCTTTTTGGCTTGGAATTGATTGAAGGCTTTGTACTTTGACTCTAAACTTTTTCACTTTGTCTCCTTGTCTTTTTTGAAGTTTGGTGGAGGTTAAATACCTCATTTATGCTGAAACAACTCCACAAGACCGTTAGAATAAAAAATATGGCCGTTTATGGCCGTTAGAAATCATATCAAAAGTTCAGAAAAACTAGCCGTTATGCCATGAGTCGACCTCATAAGTCGACCTCTGGATCAAGTGTCGACCTCATGAGTCGACCTCCAGTTTGTTTTAGGCAAAAATCCAGAAAACCATAGTTCTGCCCATTTTGAATTCTCAGGCTATGAGTCGACCTCTGGTGTCGACCTCTGGACAGGTGTTGACCTCTGGTGGTCGACCTCTAGAGCGTGCCACTGAGATTTTGCCATGCCGGCCATGCTGAACTTTTCTTCTCTTCATGAGTCGACCTCTGGTGGTCGACCTTTGACAAGGTGTCGACCTCTGGTGGTCGACCTCTGATCTGAAATTTTCTGAAACTCTTAGAGATGTGCGTGCCATGCTTGAGTTTCTAAAGCCTTTGTTTCTTTTGTTAATTATTTCTTAACAGGAAGGTCCAATATGAGAAATTTGATCTTGTCCAAGGTAGAAGAGCTCTTTTCCAAATCAGGCAAACTTAGTTTCATCATTGTACTCTTGATACTCTTTTTGAATAACCTAAGTCCTGAAACTTTATCTTGAGATGAAACATTAGTCCAAAACATATACTCAACTTTTGTTAATCATCAAAACTAAGGAGCCAAAGTCAACAATCTCCCCTTTTTGATGATGACAAAACCTTGAGTATATATGCAATTAAGTCCAAAGCAAAATATAGCAATGATAAAAATTTTCAAAGAATCCTTACATGCATGAGTATATCATAAAATTTTACTTTTCATCTACTTTTTGTGAAAGCATTCTCAAGAGTCAAAAAGATTTTACTTTTCATTTACTTCTTTCTTTTTGTGAAAACATTCTCATGAGTCAAAAAAAGATAAGAAACAAACAAGCTTTACTCATAAGAATCATATATACTTTACTACACATAAGAAGGAGTCTCATATATACTTTACTACTCCCCCTTTTGTCAAGAATCAAAAAGTCCATTTTTGTAGTGAAAGATATATTAAGGAAACTTATGTTCAATTACAATGAAGTATTTAGTTGCATAAAATACATGCTCCCCCTCAATTTGTGCATTCAATATAACAAAAATATTCTATCTTGAGGGTTTAAAAAGATAAATGCTAAGAGCTGGTATCAGACAGTAAAATATCATAATATAGATAAAAACAAATGTATTCAGTTACAAAATTGCTTAGATAGTAAGCACAAAACACTGATACAACAGACCATACAAAGCAAACTGAGTACAACAAGTAAATCTATGAGGCTACTCCTCATCAGAAGGTATATCAAAAGAGACAGGAGCCATGATCCTAGATGAGGATTTTGGAGTCCTATGAGAGTGACTCCGAGTCCTCAGAGAGGGACCAGACCTAGGGGTAGTCCTACGAGATCTATAGGTCCGAGGAAAGGGCTCCACAGGTGTCCCGACTGAAGCAGTAGCAGAAGGAGTAGACGGATCAGTATGCTAAGTAGACTGAGCTGGGTCTGCCTGCTGACTAGCTCATAAGCTGTGGGATCATCAATATCTGTCTTTGTATGCTCATCTATATCATCCGGAATCCCAGTAATAGTCTCAAACAGTGACTCTGTAAGCTCAGTATCTACTGGCACATCTGTGGCTGGAGGATCTGTACTCGGAAGATCAGTAGAAGGAGGATCAGCAGAAGGGGGTATCTCTGGAATCGGATCTGCAGGTGGAACATCAGAACTACCTGCTCCAGGCTAATCTCCATCACTGTCACTGTATCCACTGGAGTCATCATCATCATCATCATCATCATCATCATCAGAATGTGGAGGAGATACTGTCGGATCTGCAGTCCCTGATGGCAGTGCTAATCTCAGTAGGCTGAGGATCTGTTGGAATCCTGTATCCATACTAGCTGAGAGAGCACCAATGCGCATATCTGTGTGTATCCGCAGATCATGTAGCTCCTGTCGTACACCAGTAATCTCTGTCCGGACCTCTGAAATGTGATCAGTCACTCTCTGCTCAAAGTCCGATATCCTCACTGTAGTCCTCCATGGTGTAGCAGTAGTAGTAGTAGGTGCTGGAGCTGATGAGGGTGGTGGCGTGAATGGCTCAGGCTCCGCAGCCTTTGACTCTGGTGCTGGGCGAGGAGGTGTACCATGATCAGTAGGCTCTGAAGGCCCTGCCTCAGCTGCTCGGATCTCATCCTCCTCATCTAGCTCCTGGCCAGACTCTCGTCGCACCCAGCGGTCACCAATCAGTCGAATCCCATCCTATGCAGGGATTTCTCTCCATAAGTATCAGTATGCTGTAGCTGACTGAAGGGTATACCATCAAATGAAACACCATGCTCCCTGAATAGCTGAGTCAGCCCCATGCCATATGGCTGAACAAGTCTCCTGTGAGATGCTGCCTCACCCATCTGCCGAAGCATGATCCTGGGAAGGTTGATGGGAGTCCGCTGTCTCAGGGACACCATCAACACCAGCTCACGCTCAGTGATAAAATCGAATCTCCCGCTCTTCGGAATCAAGATATGGGAGATGATATGATGCAGCACTCTCATCTCCAGTGAAAGCTGGTTAGCGGCTACTGTGGAAATGCCGCTAACATCCTCACACTCTAGAATACATCTGAAGGCGTGCTCTCTGTCGCTGATCGAAGTGGCAGCAGTGCCGTGAAGTGGAATCCTCCAAACGCGACTGATGACCTCCGGTGTCACTGGAATCTCGATCCCACGTACTGTAGCAGACCATCCAACGCCATCAGTGGCCATGGATCCATAAAACTCCCTGATGAGGTCTGGGTAGAATCTCTCAGACATCGTACAGAAATGAACCAGACCTGCATCTCTCAGTACATCTCCAATAAAGAAGTGATGCTGATCCCAGAATGGTATATCCACACGCCTCCCACTAGCAATGCTCTTCCGAACTAAGCTGGCTGGCACTGGTGCAGGTGGCTCTGGGGTCAGCTCACGCTCATGTCTGACTTTTCTTCGTCGCTCAGTGCTACCTTGGCCTTGTTCCAATCTCCTTTTCCTTACTGCCAAGTGCTTTCTCGGACCCATATGAAAGGAAGAGGGTAACTTAGGGAGAAGTGCAATGAAGCAAGGCTAAGAGGAAAGGAGAGGGAAAGAGAGGTTCACAGATTGAGAAAAAGAGGAGAAGGTGAAATGGTGAGATAGGGTTTGTGAGAATGGAGAAAATCGAGAGTAAATGAAGAAAAAGTAAGAAACGGACGAAAGAAATAAGTGATTTCAATTGAAAAACAACCGAGATTTGAGGGTAGATAGATGCAAAGGCTTTCGGTTGTCCAAAACCAAGAACACGGTCAAAAGAGGTTTGATTCCAAGGAAAGCAAGAGGAGATGAGAGGATTACCCAAAAAGATGAAGGAGAAGGGTGGAAATCTACTGTTTAGAGGTTTAGGGAAGTTGGAGGGGGACCACACGAAGGAGAAATGAAAAAAAGTGGAGAAAAAAAGGCTTGCGGACGGGTTTTTAAAAAAGAGGGTTTCCGTTCAAGTGTCGACCTCTAAAAATTTTTAGGGGTCGACCTCAAGTGTCGACCTCCAAAAGCCTTAGGGGTCGACCTCAAGTGTCGACCTCCGAAAAATTAAAATGTCGACCTCCAACAATAAATTACCCAAAATAAAATTCTGTAAAATTTAAAAAAATTGATAAAATTTAGAAAAATAACCTTTAAACGTATTTGAGAATTTATAAATCATTTTTGAGGAATTTTGATGAGAATTGAAGAGTTTAGCAAAAGGATCAATGACTCCTAGTTCTCTTCTGATCATACAAAATCTATCTTCATTCAATGATTTTGTGAATATATCAGCCAATTGATAATCAGTACAAATAAATTCTAATAACACATTAGAGTTTTGAACGTGATCTCTTATGAAGTGATGTCTTATTTCAATATGTTGCTTCTTGAATGTTGTACAGGATTTTTCGTTAAATTGATTGCACTAGTATTATCACATCTTATGGGTGTCTTAATTAGTTTGATACCAAAGTCCTCGAGTTGTTGTTTGATCCATAGAATCTGAGCACAACAGCTTCCAGTTGCTATATATTCGGCTTCCACCGTAGATAGAGCAACGAATTCTGTTTCTTACTGCTCCATGAAATCAAATTAACTCCTAGGAATTGACAAGTTCCACTAGTACTTTTACGATCAAGTTTACACCCAGCAAAATCAGCATCAGAATATGCAATAATTCATATGATGATTCTCTAGAGTACCAAAGACCAATTTCGATAGACCCAGATAAGTATCTAAATATACGTTTTACAGCTAAGAGATGTGATTCTTTAGGAGCAGACTGAAAACGTGCACACATACAAACACTAAACATTATATCTGGTCTACTGGCAGTTAGATATAGCAATGAACCAATCATGCCTCTATATCATTTTGGTCTACTGATTTATCACATTCATCTTTGTCTAATTTACATGAAGAGCTTATAGGGGTACCTATTGGTTTGGTAGTCTCCATCCCAAACTTTTTCAATATCTCCCTTGTGTACTTGGCTTGGTTGATGGAGATCCCCTCTTTGGTTTGCTTAATTTGGAGTCCGAGGAAGAAGTTGAGTTCTCCCATCATGCTCATCTCGAACTCACTCTGCATTAACTTAGCAAATTCTTGACAAGATATTCGTTAGTAGCACAAAAATAATATCATCTACATATATTTATACTACTAAGAGATCATCATTTTTCTTTTTCAAAAACAATGTATTATCTACATTACCTCTAGAGAAATCATTTTTCATCAAAAATGAACTTAATCTATCATACCAAGCTCTAGGAGCTTGCTTTAAACCATACAATGCTTTATGTAATTAAAGACATGATTAGGAAATTCATGATTTTCAAAACCAGGAGGTTGTTCAACATAAACCTCATCTTCAATAAATCCATTTAAAAAGGCACTCTTAACATCCATTTGAAATAACTTGAAATCATAAAACAAGCAAAAGGAAGTAAAAGTCTAATTGCTTCTAGCCTAGCAACAGGAGCAAAGATTTCATCAAAGTCGATCCCTTCTTCCTGGTTGTAGCCTTTAGCAACAAGTCTAGCTTTGTTCCTAGTTACAATACCATGTTCATCAAGTTTATTTCTAAAAACCATTTTGTGCCAATTACAGAAACATTAAGGGGTCTTTCAGTTAAAGTCCAAACATTATTTCTTTTAAATTGATTTAGTTCATCTTGCATAGCATTAATCTAGTTACAATCTTTTTCAGCTTCTTCTATTGACTTAGGCTCTATCTGAGATACAAAAGCTAAATAATCACAAACATTTCTAATAGAAGAGCGTGTACTTACCCCCTTTGATGGATCACCAATTATTAGCTCTTTAGGGTGTCCGTGTGCATACCTCCATTCTTTAGGTAAAGGTTTTGGTGAAGTTGCATTGATCTCTTGAGTTTGATCTTGATTCTCTGATCATCATCTCCTTTGGGCTCATCTTCATGATTGTCAATTGTTCAAGCTTCTTTGTACCTGTTTCAACATCAATAGAATCTTCTTTTCTAGAAGATTTTTCGTTAGATTCATCAAACACTACATGAATTGATTCTTCAACCAGAAGAGTTCTTCTGTTGAAGACCCTGTATGCCTTGCTAGAAGTAGAGTATCCTAAGAAGATACCCTCATCTGACTTGGCATCAAATTTACTGATATTATCTTTGCCATTGTTTAATATGAAACAGCGGCAACCAAATACACGAAAATACTTGAGATTAGGTTTTCGATTTTTCCAAAGCTCATATGGTGTTTTCTTCAAAATAGGTCGAATTAAAACACGATTTAAAATATAACAGGAAGTATTAATGGCTTTGTCCAAAAATATCTAGGTAAATCGTTTTCGCAAAGCATTGTGCGTGCCATTTCTTCAAGTGTCCTATTCTTTCTTTCTACCACCCCATTTTGTTGAGGTGTCCTAGGTGCAGAAAAATTATGACTAATACCATTTTCATTACAAAAAGCTTCAAAATCATGATTGTCAAATTCAGTTCCATGATCACTACGCAAGAAACAATAGTGAGATCTTTTTTATTTGAAACCCTTTTATGAAATTTAACAAAAGCTGAAAATGTTTCATCTTTATGAGCTAAAAACATTACTCAAGTAAATCGTGAGTAATCATCTACAATTACTAGCCCATATTTTTACCTCCCAAACTAGTTGTTCTGGTTGGTCCAAAGAGGTCCATATGCAATAATTCAAGGGGTCTAGTAGTAGATACTACTCCTTTAGGTTTGAAAGTAGATTTAGTTTGTTTTCCAAATTGACATGCAGCACAAATTTTATCTTTTTCAAATGTGAGTTTTGGCAATTCTTTTACAAGATTCTTTTTGCTTAATTTTGAAATCAACTGCATACTAGCATGCCCTAGCCTACGATGCCAAAGCCAACTAGTTTCACTTGCCTTGGCTTCCTTAGCCACTAGGCATTGACACTTTCCATGGCTAGATCATCAAGATCAACCATGTAAATGTTTCCATGCCTATGACCAGTGAATTGATGCCATCGACATCTAGACTAGATATCATGCACAAAGATGATTCAAAAATACTTTTAAAACCCTATCACAAAACTGACTAATGCTAAAAAGATTATGCTTCAAGACATCAACAAATAATACATTATCTACATAAGCATTAGGGGGATAGGATTTTACCAATTCCGACGATTTGCCTTTTCCATTATCACCAAAAGTAACGTTTCCACCATCAATAGTGCTAGTGATGAGAATTGCTTCACATCCCCAGTCATGTGCCTTGAACAACCACTATCCAGATACCACATTCTTCTTTTATTTTGGTTGCAAGGCACACCTACAAAATTGATCAAGAGAAAAAGAAGATAGAAAGAGAGAAAGAGAGATTTTGGAGAGGGCTTAGAGTGCTCTACTAGAGGGCGAAGGTCTAAGCAAGGAATGAGAGGCTGCCGAAGGGAAGAAAGTCCATCGGAAGAGTCCCAATTTATCAATCAACCTACAAGGAAGAGGTTCCTAGGTTTGATTCCTGTGTGAATCACCGTTGTAGGGCTTGCACTTGTGAGCCTCGTAGAAAGGATTGTTTTCAGCGATCCAGGTATATTTTTCTGACTCCATTTATGTTTCATTAATTGGTATTGCATAAAGGGTTCCTGGAAATTAGGATTTTCTAGCCAATTAGGGTTTCATATTTGAATTTTATTTTGAAATTCACTTCCGCATGCTACATGATTCCCGATACCCTGGAAGAATTTCCATCAATATATCCCGTCCTGTCAGCCAATTAGGATACACATGAATCAATAAAAAAAATGACGTGAGCCATGTTGGATTTCCTGCGCTGCATATGGTACACAAAGATGGATTCCTGCGCTGCATGTGGTACACAAAGACTTACTCCCGAAGGGAATGGATTGCGTTGATACTGGGAAGAACAACCTTGGGCCTGTTTTGGCCAAATGTCCAGCCACCTCTATATTCTCTCACAGCAGCCGAGGATTTTATCTAACCCTTGAAGACTTCTCCATCAACCCGGGAAAACCTCTAACATCTTCTGCATCCGAACTCTCCACTTTGACCACCATTGAGTCCTCTGAAACCAACATTGAAACCACCTCATCTGCTCCCATCAATGATGCTAATATCTTGAATCGCTTGGAATCAGATTTTTCAGGGTTTCTTTTCTATATAAAAGTGAAAACAAAGAACAAGGACTCAGGATCCGCCAATGGCTGCATTACATGTGAATTACAGTTCCTTGGTCACCAACTCCATTGGCAAAGCTCAAAAATGATACATCCCATATATGAAATCCATCCATGCCTCAAGAGCTTCACCAGTATACCTCACAGACAAAGAAAGGTGGCCAAATCGCTACCACACTTTTTAATCAACATGAGCAGGCACATAAATATAAGATATTTTATAATAAAGGAGATCCAAAACATATGCATTTTATTTACAAGCACGCAACAGTAGCATCTGAAATCCAAGACTAGCATATTTTCAAGCTAATCATCCTATTCAATCATGATGGGAGTGTCAGAACTGCAGCCACTTTCGGCAATTTCTCTCGGTAGTCTCCTCGGAGAATCTGAACATGAAACTTCAAGTTCTGATCATCCATTAGTTCAAGAACGCAAGCGTCTCCCATCTTTAGGTTGTTGTCAACTGCGAAATGTTTCCATCCACTATCAAATCTTTTCAAGTTTCGGTCACCATGGTATCTCATCTCCCAAGTCTTGTTTCGATAACAAAGGACCACAGGAACGCAAGCACATGGAAGTAGCGACCAGAAATTCTTTGGAATCGTCTATGCAACAAAACCAAGAGATAAGATGAGATGTACTAAATCTAATTGGCACTCAACGAAACAACTCATTACAAAGTATGCTAGATAATAGGGAACCATTCCAAGATATGAGTTTTGTCAAGTCAGATCCAGTGTCCTTGGGCTGGTTTGTGGTTTGGTTTGATATAAAATCCATCAATTAATATGCCCTAAAAGTTGTCTCAGTTTGTTCAATAATTCTTTATTATGAAAAATCACAAGAGCACTTGATGATAGCTTGTTCAAAGTCATTTCTCGTAGCCATTTTTCAAATCATGAGAGGAGGGTAGGAGGGACTCATTGTATGGGTTCCAATTGTTGATAGTAAACAAGTGCCAAATATATCGAGTTCAATCATATTTGGAAAAATTGCAACACAATATTACAAGAAATGTTGGAAGGCAAAGGTTTAAAATAATTTTGATAAGATGGTTCTAAGATATCAAAAGTAATTACCATTTGAAAGGGTTCTGCACTTGAGACTTTGTCATGACACATGCAAAATAGGGCTTTCCTGAGAGTGGAACAATTTCATCCTTTTCATCAACTGTAGCAGGATCTGATGGACTCATGAAGGGGGCACAATGTTCGACTTTGTTATCTCCATTCTTGCCGCTTTTGGATGGTGGGCATAGATCTGCATTGTCATTCTTCAGATAATAAATGTGGGAAAGAAAACTCTTCAAAAAACGAATCAGTTGAACTCTTACAGCAAAATTAATAAGCAGAAAGATATACAAGCTCATTTGAAATTCTTAAATATATTATATTCTAATTAATGTTCTCCTTAAGAAGAATCATTTCATGGGTTTAACTGGAGATACAATTAATAAATCAGATATTGGTACAATATATCAAGTGAAGATAGGGATGTTTACTAGCACGATTAGTTGATTCTTGGGAGGAGAGGCTGCGTGCTGCCACAGGGGTTTTGCCATGTCTGCGGTGAGATTGGAACTGCATACTGAATGGTCCGTCTAAAAAGAGTACTTGAAGTGTCAAGCATTAGAAACAATTTGATGGCAGATATTAATTGCCCTCTAAATAACTTAATAGCATAATTAATGCCATGCCTCTTGATGGTCTAAATAAAACTACTTTACAAGAAACATCATATATCACAATTTAAAATGATTTAGATGCAATGCCATAATAGATAATGATTTCAAATTCAGAAAATGTTGCAGCTAAAACAATTCATGCCAGCATACAATCTCAAACATATAATCGCTAATATCACTTTTTGTCTCTCTAATAACAAGTACTAGAAAGTATATTTGTAAATATGAAGTCCATGTCCACGCATATGTTCAAGTTTAACATTTTAAAGGGGATGGATTTACACACGTGTGGCATGGACATGCGCAGAAGTTTCTTTTATTTAAACCAAACATGCTAGTTTATTACAAGTTGTACTAGTAGAACATCAGAGGTACTAATCTTAAAAATCCCCTCTCTCTCTCTCTCTCTCTCTCAACCCCCCCTTCTCATGCACACACGCGCACACACACAACCACACAATCTTCATCTATTATAACAATTGCCTATTTCCTCTTTGAACTAAATCTCCCTCAATCCTACTTGTCGAGTGTATCGGTATATCTGATGGAGCTAAGAATAGAATATTAGCAGTGTTATAAAACAAAGAAAATATGCTAGCATTGGGTATTTGCACTAGTTGTAATAAATCCTTATTGTTTATCAAAATGTTTAAATCAAAAAGTATCACATGTCAATACAAAAATGGTAAAAGATTACAAGATGAATCAAAAATCAAATATTTGCTGTTGCTGCCAATTTTTTCCAACATGTTATGATTTACTGGATAATCTATTTCAGTAAATTTACATTCTGAAATATGATGTAAATTGCAGTCAGTCAGTCAACGATCCAAACAAGTTGCTTCCATGCCTATGCATCAGATTTCCTACATTTTTGTGGTATACAGAATCCATGACATATGTGAGGCAATGTATTGTATGTATTTTCTGAAATGGTATGATCTAGGCCTCTCAAGAAACACATATCAGCTTTAGCATGGTACATACCAGATGGGAAATGGTTTATCAAGTTCTAATTGCATTTCAAGGAGAATAGGCATTTGCAAAAAGGAAGATACTTTGCTACTTGGTATCAAACAACCCAAAAAGAAAAAAACATATTGCTACATTAAGGTCATTTGGAGAAATTTCACAAAGAAAATTTTAAATTATCTACATCAACAGTGTAAAGGTGCTAAACAATGTATCTGAATAGAGCATGAAACAACAAAAAATTAATGCTTTTCCAACATCTATTGTCTTTTTGTCTTTCTCAGTGAGGAAATTGCATCTGCTGACTGGTTACAAGTCTGCATCTTACCATAAGATCTTTCCTCAAAAGTTTGCAGTTGCAATGTAAAGACTTATCCCTCAGGGAACTCATACAATTTATAAAATTGTCACTAAGAGCATCTATAAGAAACAGCAGCATTCTCAATTTTCCTTCAACATACTTTAAAAACTGAAGTGTGAAAGGGGTATGACAGAGGAACTACCTTAATAGAGGGGTTCTGACACACTGCAAAGGTGAGAAATGTTATAACATGCATTGTTGCACCAATGAATTGTATTGCATTTTCTGCAAACCATGAACTGTGGCCAGCTATTTCTTACCAAAAATAGCAGCTTTCTATGTTATTTTTGACCCTAAACTTAATCACTCACCCTCCAAATAAATCAATAAAGGAATCCGACAAGCCTTCTCCCAAATGGACAAGCCTCATTCCATCTAAATAAGGACTTTCTGATGTGAGGTATGATTTATCAAAGTTCAAGGCTTCTTCTAACTGGCTCTCAATTTGACATCAACTCTAAGCGGTGCCAGGCTTGCATGAAGGCAAGTCCAGGAAAGAGAAGGTGATGCAATGAAATTTAAAGGCCATTTTCCTAACAAGGAACCTACCATATGATTTACACATTTCAAGCACCTAGAACATGGAACCAACCCCCTAAGATTTCTTATATTTGAAGTGTCCAAATGAAGAGGGGAAGGTTGGATATAGTAAAGTGCATGATCTCTGAGGGGCAACATATATGCCAATGAGTCATTACTGATCTACAGCCCCCAAATCTCATGCATATTAACAAAAAGATAAAGCTCAATGATTAATCCACATAAGTTGGACCCAAATTAACTCATAGGTATTCATAAACTTGTATTCTTTAACATCTAATAGCTCTTTAAGAAATACAAATTTTCAAAAGTTTAATAAGTAAATATCTCTGATATCAATAAACACTTTTTTTTCTTGAGATGACTTGGTGGTCAGGTTTAAATTCTTAATTTCAGTATAGATAATGCATGCTTCCATATGAATGTACCATATTTGTCCATGTACTGCAAGCACAATAAATCCCACCTCATGCTTGTATATGTCAAACATGAGCTTGTGCTTTTAATTCTATATGAAGCATGACCCTAAAACTATCCAAGTACCTTAAAGCTAATAAAATATTAAACAAGAAGTTGTAACAAACCTCCATTGTCCTGTCCTCCCCTCGCCCCTATACCATTTCCCTTCACATTCACCCTCTCCCAATGGTAAAACAGAGGCAACAGATCCCAGGGCTACAACTTTGATAGTGCATTGATCAGATTTAAGTTTGTTTCTGAATAATACAAAATCAGGTCTGGTGGTTTTACTTGGGTCTACATTTATCGACCAGAACAGAATAAGTAAACTCTTTCTAACTAGGCCTTTAGCAATTAATCATAAATCCTGCAACACCCTGACTTGTTTTGAGATTGGGCTATAAGTTTAGACCATAAGTCAACCATGAGTCTCGAATTTTGATTCAGGACATCAAAATCAGACCACAAGTTTACACATTTGTGCATTATGTCTCAAACCAAAGCACTAAATAACAAATTTTGTTTCAGTGATTGGCTCAGTGAAAGTAATAAACTCTAACAACTAACATGTTTTTCTTTCCACCTTGATTATAAGTCATTGAAGAGATCTGCATGAGAATCTAAATAACCGCTCTGAAAATTGAAGATGATACCTTCCAGAAAGAATATCATATAAACAATATCTCCTCATTGAAGTGTATTGCAGCAATGAAGATATCAATGGCTTTACAGTGTTTATAGCTAGAGGCCTACTAAAGCCAGAGAGAATCCTATTTAACCAAGTGACAACATTAATACTGTTTACTATATACTGTTTACTATAACAGGACTTCCAAGTACTAATCCTTTATATGAACTTATGCATCACAAAATAACCCTTTGGCATATTAACCATGACTAAACATAAAAGTGATCCAACATACTGTTAATCAGATTTACATGAAGCTAAGATTTTCACAAGCCTTCTCCCAGCATTAAAAACATTCTGCGAATAAAAAAAAGCATCCTTTTAGTTGTATCTTTGTTGCATTGCTAGATAATTTTAAAGCTTGCCAATTTTGTCAACAACTTGTGTTGACCACATGAATGGAAGCAGTTTTTTTTTTTTTTTTTTGATAAAGCAAAAGGGATAAGGGGGATAAATGCCGCTGTAGCTATCCCCGCAGGCCCCCAGCCCGCAACGTAATGTTCGATGCAAGCTGCTCGGATTTGTGCAAGCTTTCCCCATCTAAAGATGAGTACGTCAACCCGACACCACTAAGACACCGACTGGTAGAACGAGGACAAAGGGAAAAACCCTGACCTCTCACTCAAACCAACGATCGCAGGCCCTAGGATAAATCCTGGATTTAATCAAGTCACCGTAAGAATTCTTCCTCGAACTAGCGGCCGATGATAGTAAGGCAAGGCCTCTACCAACCGGGCAACCGCCTTAGCAGTGGAAGCAGTTTTCAATACCATGTATTTACACAAGGAACCAAACAAGAGTTCAAAAACTTATGTTTGGCTAGTGAAAGAGTGTCTTTTGAGTGCCACATATTTGCAAAATTCCAGAAATGTAAAATTGATGGTTCTCTAACAGAAATGAGAAGTTGAGAAATTTAAATTGCTTATGAGTTCATGTAAAAAATGTATATCCATGATTAGTTTTCTAATGCACTTGTCAGTATGCCAGGAAGTCAAGGCCTTTTCTAAGATGATAACCTCATTCTTTAGCAATAACCTGAAGGAGAGAAAATTAATGTGTATGTCAAATCAAAAGCAATATATTCAAGGAGGCAGAATCCAGCAACACCAAAGGAGATTAATGTATGGTGTTCTCAAATGTCAGTTCATCTGAATTTGTGCTCTTTCAGGATTTTCGTCTGGGTTGAATAATCGGCCACCATGTATTTGAAGATTTGGGAAAGTGAGAACAACTTTACCATGCTCTCTTAACACATTGGTCATACATTTTGGCTAGAAATAACCAGAGGATGACTAAATGTGACAAAGTGTTGGTTGAACACAAGAATCAAAATGAAGAGCATAGCTACGCTTTTGAAGTTTCCATTCTTCTGTTAGTAAAGCAAATTAAAGAAAAAGATACCTTTATGTCAAGGTAAAAATAGAATAAACAAAGATGATACTTAATATATATTAAATTTTAAGAAAAAACAAAACAAGTTCAGCTAGCATTGCTAAAGAAAAAAATAAAATTTATCCATGTGCCCATGAAATAATAAAGAAAAAAATAAATAAAAATCATCCCTACTGCTCAAGTTGTTGGAATTAAAAGCTACAATGTGCAAATGTTCAACTTAAGTTATGTTATTGAGCCCTACTTTGATCCTCTAAAGGGCCATTGGATGACAATTTCAACATGAAGCAAAGAGAATTTGGTCCTCATGTTGACAGTTTAAAAGTGAGTCAATAATTTAATATGGATGTCGTAGGAAATTATGGAGACAAAAATAGCACTGCCTTGTTTAGCCTTCTGTGTTGAAGAATAACTGCAGTTTAAGAGATAAAAACAATAATATGTTTCTAGATACGCCATAGAAGTGGGACATATGGCAAAGAACTTGATAGCGACTTAGGATGTCTGGATTACCCGGCAAATACATCATGGAAGTGAGATATAAGCTGTATACTATTATATCCAACATATACACGAATACAAACATTCTTAACTCTGACTCCTTAGGCTTCTTCATTGAGGCCTTAATTTTAGCTAAGTATCTCAAAGGTTTTCAAATCCAAGTCTGCAGTCCAGCCATTGCCTCAAAAAAATGGGGTTAAGAAAACATGTCTTGCAAAAAAAACAGAGCACTGTCCCACAACATCATCCATTGACCATTTAAAAACAAAATCAATTCAGAAAAAAAAAAAAAAAAAAACCCTAACATGAAACACTGGAAGACATTAACGTGAATATGATGGGAAAAGTGTTGGAGATTCATCAGGAGCAGAGCTCACCATTGGGATGGAGAAAGAAGCACGCGCGGCGCCACAAATTGCGAGTGCCAGCGGGTCTGGCGGCCTCCGGAGGACCGGGCTCGGCGATGTTAAAAAGTGTTGGAGCCCAGGTTTGAGCACCTCCTCTTCCGTTCTTCCTCTCTTCTTTGCTACTCCTTCTGCCCGTCCTTTCTCTCCATTTTTTTTTTTTTAATACATATATATATATTATTTTATTTATTTTATTTTTTATTTTATTTTATATTTTTTTTCACCTCTCCCTCGCCTCACATATGAATAACCTATTAGGAACAAAAGAGCTTGAGGTTTGTTTTTGTTACGTCCATTCGGCTAGTCTCGGGTCGGATCAGCCCCGGGCATCCGGTTGGCTGGTCCCCGTGTGGGGTCCTACTCCCCGATTCTAGGAGAGGATCCCGCGGCTCCCTTTTTCAAAGAGCTAATCCGGGGGCTTCAAGAGCTGGCGGGCGTCTCACCATCCGTGCGTTGGCCTCTTCGACTGTCATGGTCAGCTTCCGGGAGGCCCTGCTGACTGCCACAGTCGGCTTATGGAGGTCCGACTGAATGCCACGGTCGGCTTCTGGGAGGCCAGGCTGACCCGCTGCTGAGGGGGTCGCTCGAAGTTTCCAGGAGCCCTTTCTCCCCGACAAGTTTTGACATTCCGTTGTAACGGACTCCAGTGCATGGCCACGATTCTTATTGCCAGGCAACTACTCTGACACCCCTACCACGCCGCCAGCCATGACCTCGCCTCTACGCTTATTCTCCTGGGGGTATATTCGGGCTTTCCCAGCCTGTTCCCCAACAGAATTTGGCAATGCTCCATGCCTATAAAAGGCACCCGGGGACCTCCGTAAAAGGTAATGTTCTTTTTTCCCATTATGGATTCTCTTTCGGAGTTCTACCATTCTGTTGCTCTAACCCTCCTCTAACTTAAGCATCGGAGTGTCCCCCGCCGGAGCCCCTCCGGCGCTCAGGGACTTCTTGCGGGTTGATCGGTCGAGAAGCTCTCCAGCGCATCCACCGAGCCCGGTCTATGAGGGAAGAGCGGCAACAGTTTGGCGCTAGAAGGAGGGCGGCTTGAATCTTCGTTACGCTCCTTGCTCTAAAAGGGAAGATCGATGGGAAAGACACCTAGCCATGGCAAGAAGAAGAACCCGGAGTGTTTTCGCGACGGGAGGGGCGCTCCCACCAGGGGCCCAACGCACCCCGCGCGGAAAGCAATGTCACCGCCACCGTCGAGCCCACCATCACCCTAGGGCTGCAGCATTCCAAACATTGGTAAACCGCATTAAGATGCTTACCTCAACGGTCCAACGCTTTCATGAATGGCGGACCATCAGCAGCAGCCGCCGGCGGCTTCCTACGTCAACCATCAGTCGATCACCGGCATCAACCAGCGGCCGGAGGTGCCTCCGCCCGTCCCTCACAGCTCCGAACTCCAGGGGTCCTTGAGGGCCCGCGCTGAAGGAAAGAGGGCGAGGTCAGCTTCTCCCTCTTTCGCCGACTCTGGCCCTCTCGGCGGTCGGGCCCCTGACTGCAGCGCGACTACGGCAGCAAAATCATGCGCTGGAGGAGCGCCGCCCTGCCCGCGCACGGGCAGCAAAATCATGCGCATGGAGGAGCGCATCACCAAGATCGTTGAGCAGAAGAACGCTGAGGGAAGGCCGGTGCATGACACCCGCCCGCCTTTCTCCACGGAGATTCTGGGGGAATCTGTCCCTCGACATTTCAAGATCCCACAGGTGGACCCTATGATGGTACCACTGATCCCTTGAACCACTTGGGCACCTACAAGGCATATGATGGTGCAGGGCGCATTCGACGCTCTCCACTGCATCGCCTCCCTGGCGACTCTGAAGAAGGCTGCGCGGATGTGGTTCTCCGCCATCCGCCCAGGTACGATTCATTCTTTTTCCTAGCTCGAAACCCTTTTTCTCTCTCATTTCAGGACCTGCAGACGGACTTCGAAGAACACCGACTGCCTCTTTCTCATCCAACAAATGAAGGGAGAGACCCTCCGGGACTACATGGCCCGCTTCAACTCGACCGCTATGGAGATCCCTGATTTAAATGAAGCGGTGGCCATGTCGGCCTTTAAGAGTGGCTCCGCTCATCCAGGTTCACATTTTCCCTGGAAAAGAAGCTCCCTGCAAGCTACACCGACCTGCTGGCCAAGGCGCACAAATATGCCCTGGTGAAAGAACAATCAGCGAGCCGGCGCTAGGTTAAGGGGAGGTCGGCCCTGAAGAAGCGGGGCGATAAGGCCTCCACGGTCCGACCTCCCGGTAATGATGGCCGTCCCACCCGGTGCCAGAGCTCCAAGCCGAGGGACTACCTCAAGCGGTTCAACAACTATGCACCCCTCTCCCCACCACGGGAGAAGATCCTGATGGAGATTGAGAACGAGGCTTTCTTCCAAAGACCTCGACCGATGAGGGGTCCTCCTGCCTTCAGAAACAAAAATAAATACTGTCGGTTCCACAGGGACCATGGGCATGACACAGAGGAGTGCCTCTAGCTGAAAGACGCCATCGAGGACCTCATCTGGAGGGGGTATCTGAACAAGTACGTCCGACCCCGCCGGGATCGGGCGGGACTTCAACTATTAGAGGCCCCCCGGGGGAGGCTGAGCTCCCCAATCAACACCCAACGGATGGAGGCATTGGCATGCTGCACCGAAGATCCGACTGGGGGCGAAAAGATGACCAGGACATTGTAAAAAGATCCAGGGGATCCAATGTAATTAGTTTTTCTGATGCGGACCTCTCGAAGCCTCCTCTCCCGGGCGATGACCCTGTGGTTGTGTCGGCTATCATCGCCAATTATGATGTGCGCGTCCTTATCGATAATGGGAGTTGCGCGGAGGTTTTACTGTATGATGCTTTCATCCGGATGAACTTGTCCAAGTCTAGACTGCGAGAGTCCGTGGCACCGCTCACTGGCTTCGGAGGAAATTCTGTCGGGGTTGAAGGGGAGATTGCCTTACCCGTGACCCTCGGGACGGAACCTTACCAGCGAACCTACTCCGTCAACTTCGTGGTCGTCCGTACGACCTCAGCATACAACGCAATTTTGGGAGGGCCAGCCCTCAATAAGTTCCGAGTCATTGTATCTACTTACTACCTGCTGGCCAAGTTTCGGACCCGTGACGGAGTTGGGGAGCTAAAGGGAGACCATAGAGTAGCCCGGCAATGCCTAGCTATTCACGACAAGCAGCTGGACGGCGCTGATGCGGGACTAATATGCATGCAGCAATCTTTTTGTATATTTTATATGTGGGGTTAGGTGATTAATTCCCAATTTCAGATCAAATTAGTTGTAGAGAATTTTGTATGAATTTTTGAAGCCAAGCATGCAGATTAGAACTATAAAAGTACTAAAGAAGGATGGCCGGGGCTGAGAAGCCTCGGTTAGGGCAAGTTCTCCTACAATATAAAGACTGGAGGTAGAGGGGGTGTACCTGACAACGTCTGAAGCACCCGGTGAAGATCGCAGCGAAGGGATCTCTCATTCCTCGACGGATGCAGCCTGGAAAACCGAGCCAAAGACTCGCGGATACCCGCTTTCTGCTCGGTGGTCCGATGGAGGCTTGGCTGGAGTCGTTGGATTCGTAGGAACTCGGGGACCTGCAAACGACCTGTCAGGGGTTAGAAAACTCAAAGGAGATCAAGAAAATAAAGGAAAACAGCAAAGGGGAAAGGAATTTTGGAGTTGGTGGCCAAGGCTCTGGAGGATTGGCTGGCAGCAGGATGATGATTGCAGCACCGGGAAGAAGAACTCTCAAACCCTTTTATGCACACAGCAGGGTAATCACTCAAAGCAATAGAAGAACTCAAGGTTTATTTCATATATCAAAATCTATCTTCATACAAGAGGCTAGGGTCCTTTAAATAGACCCTTAACCTGGGCTCCAAGTAAGGGCATATTAGTCTTTACAAAAGAATCATTTTCCTCTCAAACCCTAGCTAGAAAATAAGGAAACATTAGGTAGAAAAATTCCTAAAAATTCTCTTGACTTGGCCAACACTCCAAGGATGCCTAGGGGGCGTGTTGGGCTTCTAAGAGCAGCAAGGGGCCAACCCAAAGGGGCTCAGGCGCATGGGTTTGGGCCTCTGGAAGCTGGGATGGCCTGGTAGCATGGTAGTAGGAATATTCCCTGGTATTTGCTTCTTAGGGGCTTGGGCATGGTGCCTGGCTTGATTTCTTTAGGCTAGGATGCAGATGGACCTCTAAAATCATTGATGCATTGGTCTATGAAAATACTTTGGCATCTGGAAGGGAATCTGGGCATCTAGAGGGCATCTGCAAGGAATCAGGGATTTTGATTTTCCTCTTGGGGTCTTCAAATCTTCAAGCTGGGTTGGACTTGGGCTAAACTTCATGTATTCAATCTAGTTGGACTTGGTCTTTACTTGATGATATGGTCTTGAGTCTTCAGTATGCTTGGACAGGACTCAAAAAATAAAATTAGCTCAACATGAGCTGACTAGCATTGGACTGAACTAGCTTAACATGAGCTGACTAGTACATAACTGAAATAACAACTCAAAAGACTCAAATAACAACTAAAATGGACTCAGATGGGCTAAGCCCTTATTACAGATGGACTCATAAATTATTGATCAATCCATAGAGGGTTGAAAAGCCTCTGTCTTATTCTGGTGCCTCTGGTATCCGCACTAATTCTCCCGGGTGGGAGGAACTCGACCCTGTCGAGTGAAGATCAGATTGGCTCACATATCTCTCGAGAAGGTTTGGGTTGAGGAATTGAAAGTTCTCTCAAGAAATCCACGAATCGTCCGACTCTGGCCGACCTTTCCATCAGACCAGGAAGCGTTGATAGTTACAGCCCCGGGTCGTGATGGCTTGATCGTCCAGGATACGCTCGATCCGTTCTCCTCTCTCAGGCCAATTTGTTAGTAGACACTCTGGGTTAGGGTCACTCATAATAAAAAGGAATAGGTCCAAAGGCCTCACTAGGTATCGTTGCCGGTTTCCTATACTCAACCAGGTCTGTAATATTGAAGGTAGAACTAATGCCCAAATCCAAAGGCAAGTCTAACACCTAGGCATTTGATCCAACCTTCTCTATCACTTTAAAAGGTCCGGATCTATGAGTATGAAGCTTCTTTTAGGCCTAAGCCTAACCAAGATAGAATCCACTACATCAAATTCTTTGGTCCATCTTCGGGAATTAGCCAGTTGTTTTAAGATTAGTGCAGGTGGTGAACATGCTAGGCACATGCAGACTCCTAACAAGATGATGCAAAGGACTCAAACTAACACCTAATGGACTCGACTTTGCATTCCTATCGAAGGAAATTTATTAGACTTTTATGGGCCTAAACCTAAGAGATTATAGACTCTCTAGGTTTGACCCTAGTGTGGTGTGCACAAGAGTATTTACAATGGACTCCAAGCAAATGCCAAAGGGTATGCCAGAAGTATAATGAAAACCTAACATGCGTAATGAATGCATGTAGTATGCTAATCTCAACTAAATGCAATCTAATGATCCTAGAAATGCTGGAGATATCTGGAAAGGGCAGAAAATATGAAGTGGGTTCAGAATTAGTTTGGTAGGGTAGAGAAAAAGGTTCCGGGTTAGTTGGATACAGTAGGATAAAAGAAGGCATGTCAGGGACTAATCCTAGACTAATGAGGCTAACCTTACGGGGTGCGATATATCTATGGGCAAGAAAAGGTCCATGCTATGGAAGGATGGGTCAACAATTTCTGGAAGAGATCTTCAATAGGAATGGTAGGAAGGGATTCATCCTGAGGGCAATGGGTTAAGTAAGCCAAATCTGAATAAAGTCTTATTGTTCATGGAATTTAGGAATAGGCTCTACAATTAGATCCTTTTCTAGTGTTTCCTTAGGTAAAATCCTAGTATTAGAGTTCTCTTCCTCTAATTGTTCTTCCACTATAGCTTAGGTTGGATGTGGTCAAGGTCAACTAGCTCTGGGTTGGTTTCTACCTAGGTATCTACTGGGTCAGTTAATTCTAGGTCTACTAAAGGTGTCTCCTCTTCTCCTTCATACTCATCCACTAGGCTCGCATCAGCTTCATACACTTCCGCGTTAATGTAAGCCTTGTCAATCTCAAGAATGGTTGGAGAAGGTCGGCTAGGAAAAAATTGGCTAGGTCCTGGTTTCTGATTATGGACACTAATCCTAGTAGGTTCAGGTTGCCTAAGGGGTCGTGGCTCACTACTGGGCTCATATTTAAGGGTACTAATCTTTGGGGTTCAAGTTGACTAAAGGAAACTGACTAGTACTAGATTGATACCTAGGGGTTATGGGCTCCCTAGGCTCATAGGACAAGGGTGCAGATCTATGGGTCACGGGATTATAATATCCGGATCATAGGATTTGGATTCAGCTCTATGGGTCTTGGGTCTACTGGACTCATGGGATATGGGTTCGTAGATTCTAGAGTCAGAGGATTTAGAGTCATAAGATCTATAGGTTGTGGGTATACTAGGCTTATAGGGAGAGGGTAAATAGGATCTATCTTCCTGGTCTACAAAATCTGATTGGGTCTTCTAGGACTAACCTTAGGGATTGGGTCATGATGATGGGCTCTCCTAGGTTCAGCCTTAAGGTATGGATCAGGGTTTGGGGCCTCCTAGGTTCAATATCATAGTATGGGTCATGACGATGGGCTCTCTTAGGTTCAACCTCTAGGTAGGGATCAAGGTTTGGGGTCCTCCTAGGTTCAGTATCATAGTATGGGTCATGACGATAGGCTCTCCTAGGTTCAACCTCATGGTAGGGATTAGGGTTTGGGGTCCTCCTAGGTTCAGTATCATAATATGGGTCAGGATGAGGGGTTCTCCTAGGCTGAGGGGACTCAGGATCAGGCTCAAACTGGGTTCTACGTGTCTCCTCTAGGATTCCTAGTCGGGCATCTATTTGTTCAAGCTTCTGGGTCAATTGGGCATTTGCTTGCTCAAACCAAAGATTGAGGGTTTGGACTAACCTTTCTCCAAGGGCATCAAATTTGGCATCAAAATGGTCCATGGATTCAGCCATTTGTGAAGGAGGTGGGTGATATGAAACCCCTGATCTAGTGCTCATGCAAGACTCGATTAGACCGACTACAGCTAACTAGACCTGGAGTCCAAAACTAAGGGCTCAATCAGGGTGGTAAACTAGCCTATAGTAACCCTGTACTCAGCCAGGTAGGTGTAAGGGGAGTGTTAGGTCCCTGATTGCCAATCCTAGACACCAATCAGAGATTGGCCAGGTAGGCGGACCAACACACAAGCTCTTCAGGATTGAATCCCTAAACCACAATTCTAGACATTGAACACAAGGCAGACACAGGTTAGCTTGACACAATGATCTGACACTTAGCCCGGACCCGACCAGTTGGTGTCCCGAGCCCACTAGGGCAAATTAAGTCTAGTTAATTTTAGGTTAAGGCTTGGGACCGAATGCAAGGGATGTGGTTTTGGGCTAAGGAGAGGTGATCAAATCCTCCCACCATTTGATATAGCAAGAGTGCCCTTAAAAGTAAATTATGCAATGATGGCAGGCAGATGAGGATGCAAATTAGGGTTTAGATGTTTTTGGTATTTTTGGAGAATATGTAATTTTTTTTATTTTGGTATTTCTTAAATAGAAGAAAACTTGCAAATTATGGCCCAATATGCAAAAAATATACTAAATTAAAAGATATGCAAAAGATGCTAAACAAAACCATAAAACTTCCAAACTTGTCTTGCTGAAAAAATAGAGCCAAAAATTGCAGGATGTATTTCGGCTTACAGAAGTTCACAAGCCAAAATAAAATCTGAGAAAATTTTGAAAATTATTATGAATTATGGTGAATCCAGAAAAATAAATTTTAGAATTTTAGAGTTTTGGTAAGGGAGAAATAATTTAAATAACAGAGCATATACAGATTAAAAAATTACAGAAAACAAGCCCTAATCTAAGCTCTGATACCAAATGATGCGGGACTAATATGCATGCAATTCTTTTTGTATGTTTTATATGTGGGGTTAGGTGATTAATTCCAAATTTCAGATCAAAATTAGTTGTAGGTATTTGATATGAAATAAACCTTGAGTTCTTATATTGTTTTGTGTGATTACCCTGCTGTGGCATAAAGGGATTTGAGAGTTCTTCTTCCTAGTGTTTGCAACCATCTTCCTGCCGCCAACCATCCTTCTAGCCCCCCCAAAACTTTCTTTTCTTTGCTATTTTCCTTTATTTTCTTGATCTCCTTTGAGTTTTCTAACCCCTAACAGGTCGTTTGCAGGTCCCCGAGTTCCTACGAATCCAACAACTCCAGCCAAGCCTCCATCGGACCACCGAGCAGAAAGCCGGGTATCCGCGAGTCTTTGGCTCGGTTTTCCAGGCCGCATCCATCGAGGAATGAGAGATCCCTTCGCTGCGCTCGATCTCACCGGGCGCTTCAGACATTGTCAGGTACACCCCCTTTACCTCCAGTCTTTATATTGTAGGAGAACTTGCCCTAACCGAGGCTTCTCAGCCCCGGCCATCCTTCTTTAGTACTTTTATAGTTCTAATCTGCATGCTTGGCTTCAAAAATTCATACAAAATTCTCTACAACTAATTTTGATCTGAAATTTGGGAATTAATCACCTAATCACATATAAAATATACAAAAAGAATTGCATGCATATTAGTCCCGCATTAGGCGCCCCATGCTCGAGCAGCTTGACCCCAGAGATGAAGCCGACAGCCATGGTCAGTCCATCGAGAAGATCGTATTTGTACCCCTTAAGGAGGATGATCCCACGGAGTCCTCCAGATAGGGAGTGCCTGGACAAGAGTGCAAGGGGGAGCTGGTCGACTTTTAAGGAGCAATGCGGACGTCTTCGCCTAGTCAGTGTCCGACATGCCAGGCATCCCGACGGACATCATCACCCATCATCTTAGGGTAGATCCTACTTATAAGCCCGTCCGGCAAAAGAAGAGGAGCTTCGCTGTCAAAAGGTAGAGGGCCATTGAGGAGGAAGTGAAGAAGCTCTTCGATGCTGGCTTCATCAGGGAGTCTCACTATCAAGAGTGGCTGGCCAATGTCGTCATGGTAAAGAAGGCCAATAGGAAGTGGAGGATCTGTGTGGATTACACAGACCTCAATAAAGCGTGCCTAAAAAGATAGCTTTCCCTCACCGAAAATTGACCAACTGGTAGATGCAACAGCTGGCCACGAACTCTTGAGCTTCATGGATGCTTTCTCGGGTATAACATATCAGGATGCATTCCGAAGATGAGGAGAAGATGGCCTTTGTCACGGACAGGGACCTGTATTGCTATAAGATGATGCCTTTTGGCCTAAAGAATGCAGGCGCCACCTTCCAAAGGCTAATCAATCGAGTCTTTAAAGATCAGCTTGGGAGGAACATGGAGGCGTACGTCGATGATATGATCGTCAAAAGCCTCCATAAGGCCGACCACATCAGGGACCTGCAGGAGTCTTTTGATGCGTTGAGGCACTACAGGATGAAGCTGAATCCCGCCAAGTGCATCTCGAGGTGACCTCCGGGAAGTTTCTCGGCTTCCTAGTTACTCAAAGAGGCATTGAGGTCAACCTCGAAAAGATCAAGGCCATCATTGACATGACTCATCCGACCACTAAAAAGCAAGTGCAAGAGCTTATGGGTCGCATCGCCTCTCTCAGCTGCTACATCTCTCACTCGACCGAGAGATCCCTCCCGTTCTTCAAGACCTTGCACCGGTCGGACCGCTTCCAATGGACTGATGAATGCGGTCGGCCTTTGAAGCCTTGAAAGACTACTTGAGGAATCCCCCACTCTTGGCCAAACCAATGGAAGGGGAAGTGCTATATTTGTACTTGTCAGCCTCTAGCGAAGCCGTTAGTGCTGTCCTTGTGTGGGTGGGGGAAGACGGCCAGCAGAAAACCATCTACTACATCAGCAAGGTCCTCCATGATGCCGAGGTTAGGTATCCTAAGGTGCAAAAGCTAGTTTACTCATTGGTTATAGCGGCAAAGCGCCTCCGGCCCTACTTCCAGGTGCATCCCATCGTCGTGCTGACGGACCAACCCCTCAAGGCGATCCTCCGAAGCCCCATACCTCCGGACGGCTCGCCAAATGGGCCATCAGGCTGGGCAAGTTTGACATCTCCTTCCAATCACGGTCGTCCTTAAAAGCCTAGGTAATAGTTAATTTCATTACGGAATGCACCTGGGGGGCGGAGCCGACCCGACAATGGTCAAGACGCCTATAGCTGACCCGGCGGGAGAAGCCGAGCTCGCTTGGACCCTGCACGTAGATGGAGCTTTCAACCTCTCGGGGTGTGGTGCAGGCTTAATCCTAGCCAATCCCGATGGGCAATGTTTGAAGTATGCTCTGCATTTCGTGTTCTAGGTGTCAAACAATCAGGCGGAGTATGAAGCTTTACTTACGGGGTTGAAGATAGCGAAATGAATGGGCATTAGTAGGGTCCGCGCCTTCTCCGACTCTCAGCTGGTGGTCAATTAGGTGAAGGGAGAGTTTGAAGCAATGGATCCTTCCTTAGTCAAGTACTTGGACATGGTACGGGACCTGGTGTCACGACTTAAATTTTTGAGATCCTTCATATACCTTAACAACAAAACACCCGGGCGGATGCTTTGTCATGGTTGGCCACTGCCATGGCAGGTACCTCCGACCGGACCTTCATGGAATATCTACAACACCCGAGGATCGTCAGGGAGTCGACGGAGATCCACCAGGTTGAGCAAGAGGCCTCGTGGATGGACCCGATCTGTGCATTCCTGGCACAAGGGGCCCTTCCGGATGACCCGACGGAGGCCAGGTGCATCCGCTCAATGGCAGCTAAATAAATCATCCTTGATGGGGCCTCTACAAGTGTTCATTTTCCCAACCATTGCGAAATGCTTGGGGTCAGCCGATTCGGACTACGTGCGCTCCAGGAGGTGCACGAGGGCATCTGTGGCGATCATCTTAGAGGAAGGTCCCAGGCCTACAAAATCATTCGCCAGGGGTATTACTGCCTACAATTCAAAAGGATGCCTTGGACTTTGTACAGAAGTGCGATGCATGCCAGAGGTTCTCCGGCATCCAAAGGAGGCCAGCCAGCCAGCTGACCCCAATTACAGTGCCTTGGCCATTTGTAAATGGGGGATGGATATCCTGAGACCTTTCCCCCAGCCTCTGGTCAGTGAAAGTTCTTCCTGGTGGCCATTAACTACTTCACTAAGTAGGTGAAGGCAGAGGCATTGGCACAAATAACCGAGGCCAAAGTGGAAAACTTTGTCTGGAACTACATTATCTTCTGGTTTGGGATCCCAAAGACGGTCATCACCGATAACAGAAGGCAGTTCGATAACTCTCAGTTCCGAGGACTTCTGTCAACGATATCACATCGCCCATCGGCTCACATCGATTGCTCACCCTCAGTCCAATGGAGAGGCTGAGGTCACCAATAGAACGATCCTGCAAGGGTTGAAGACTAGTTGAATGAAGCCAAAGGGCTCTGGGTAGAGGAGCTTCATTCGGTGCTTTGGGCGTATCGGACGACCGCCCGGTCGGCAACGGGGGAACCCCGTTCAATCTAACCTATGGGAGTGAGGTGGTCATCCCCGTGGAGGTCTCTCTACTATCCTTGTGGATTGACCGATTCACTGAGCCGGCCAACTCAGAGCAACGAAGGGCTGACCTAGATCTGCTGGACAAGACCCGACTCCGGGCGGGTATGAAGATGGCGACCTACCGTCAAATGATGGCTAGATATTACAACTCACGGGTTAAGGCACGCACCTTCCAAGTGGGAGATCTAGACCTGCGGAAGACAGAGGTCTCGAGGCCAACCGAACAGGGGAAGCTTTCCCCCAATTGGGAAGGCCCCTATCGGGTTACTGAAGTAATTCGGCGCTGGAACCTACTGGCTCGCATACTTGGACGGGCGGCAAATAGCATGCCCATGGAATGTGGACAATCTTCGCAAGTATTATCAATAAAGTCTACAACTTCTTCAACTTTTCGGCCCATCTCTTTCGGGTCCCGCAGCTCGGCGCCCCAACAACACCCGACGAAAGTCCGACCACGGTCGATAGAGGCTCTAGGGCAGCACACTCCGAAAGTTCGACCATGGTCGGCAGAGGCTCTAGGGTAGCCCACTCCGAAAGTCCGACCACGGTCGGCAGAGGCTCTAGGGCAGCCCACTCTGAATGTTCGACCACGGTCGGTAGAGGCTTTAGGGCAGCCCACTCCGAAAGTCCGACCACGGTCGGCAGAGGCTCTAGGGCAGCCCCACTCCGAAATTCTGACCACGGTCGGTAAAGGCTCAAGGGCAGCCCACTCCGAAAGTCCGACCATGGTCGGCAGAGGCTCTAGGGCAGCCCACTCTGAAAGTTCGACCACGGTCGGTAGAGGCTCTAGGGAAGCCACTCTGAAAGTTCGATCACGGTCGGCAACCATCCGGGACAACCCCCGCCGGACCGCAGGAAAGATGGGCCAGCGAGAGCCACCTCACAGACGGGGGCCCTGACCAAGTGCCCAGGTATCTGGCCCAGTTTATGTTATCATTCTGGACACCCTACTGGCCTGGCTAGGTGGGCCGACCGGGGTACTTAGAAAAATTTTGAGAAGAAAAATACTTGTTCCGCATTCATCGGCCTCCCCGATGGGTTAGTAACCCTGCAGTACCATAGAGCCGACGGGGGTACCTAGAAGAATTTCAGAAAGAAGCAGTGTTGTTTACGTCCATGCACACATTGAAAGTAAGTGATCAGAAGGTTTTCTTCATTCATTTCAAAATAAAGCATTTACAAAAGGTGGGTTGGCCTTTACAAACCCCTCAAGTTCAACCACGGGAGATGCGTCAGGGGCCACAACCTCGGCCCCATCAGCTATAACTAAAGGAGCAACCAGAACTGTAGTAGCTAGAGGATCCTCCAGAAGGGCCACCACTTCTGCATCGGCTGGCACGGACAACCCCCGTCGGACCGTAGGAAAGATGGGCCACAGCGAGAGCCACCTCACGGACGGGGGCCCTGACCAAGTGCCAGGTATCTGGCCCAGTTTATGTTATCATTCTGGACACCTACTGGCTTCTGGCCCAGGGGACCACCGGGGGTACTTAGAAAAATTTGAGAAGAAAAATACTTGTTCCGCATTCATCGGCCTCCCCGATGGAGTTAGTAACCTGCAGTACCATAGAGCCGACGGGGGTACCTAGAGAATTTCAGAAAGAAGCAGTGTTTGTTTACTCCATGCACACATTGAAAGTAAGTGATCAGAAGGTTTTCTTCATTCATTTCAAAATAAAGAATTACAAAAGGTGGGTTGGACCTTTACAACCCTCAGGTCTACCCACGGGAGATGCGTCAGGGGCAACCTCGGCCCATCAGCTATAACTAAAGGAGAGCAAGAGAAGCTAGAGAGAGATCATCCTCCGGAAGGGCCACCACTTCTGCATCGGCTGGCACTGGAGCTCGACCCTAGCTGCCCCTGCTTCACCTTCCGTTGGGGGCTCCACTTGGCCCCCTCTCTTTCGGACGGGTCCCGCAGCTCGGCGCCTGACGGTCCCGCAGCTCGGCGCCCGACAGGTCCAGTCCCGGGAAGAGTAGACCACCTTTTTCATGGCATCATCGTAGCCCTCCCTGTTAAAGTTGGTCGCTGACTCCTCCATGTCTTCAGTAAAGCGCTAGAGGCTTTGTATGCCACCACGGCTTCTGGACCTGCTTCGCGGCTAGCTCCTTAGACTCCTTGAGTTGGACCTCCAACTGTGCTGCCACCACTGCTCGGCTTGGGCCCTCTGGTCGGCCTCCGCCGATCGCTTCTCTTCCTCGCCCAACGGCGGGTGTGGGAGTCGGCTTTCGCCTCCTTTTTCAACCTGGCCTCACGGTCGGCCAGCCGGCCCTTGGCCTCCTTAGAGCCGCCTTCGTTGACTCTGTCTCCGCTTGGGCTGCCACCAGGTTCTCCTCGGAAGACTTCAGGGATGCCACTGCGGCCTCCTGGGCCACCTCCAGCTCCTGGACCCTCTTCGCGGAGGTCTTGGCGGCATGCACTACATGGTAGATGCCGTCATCCATAGGGAGATGCCGTGGAGAAGCTGCAAACGTCCGACCAAGTTAGTAAAGAAGAAAGAAGTAGAGAAACAAGGTGAAGTCCTTACCCTCATGAAGTCCGGTAAGTCTCCACAGTCATGTCGATCAGGTTTCTCTGGATCGACACCTCCCAGTCAGCATCGATCATTGCACCCCTCAATAGGCTCCACGCCCTCCTAGGGTGGTCGAGTGCATGCCAGTGTTGGAACCCCTCCTGGCGGATCTCCTCGTTCGATCGCTCAGGTTCGCTACAGGCTGCCTTCTCCACGGCCGGCCCTTGCCCTTATCGGTTGAAGGGGCCACCTCTTCAGCACCGACGGGCATAGGGGTTGGCGCTATGGCTGTGCCGGATGCCCCGGCTCTCACTGCTCTGGTCGGATGATCGGCCCTCCTGATGGAGCTGACGCTCTCGCCGCCCTTATCGCCATGCACTCGGTGAGGGGGGATGATGTCCCCCTCCTAGTCGACCTCCATGACGGGGACGGGTCGCTCCTCCTCCTGCCCTTTTCTCCATGACGGGAACTAATTCTGGGGTAGCCCACTTTCGCACCGCCATCAGATGACTTGGATTGTCAACATGCTGCATCCTTCCTCCTGTCACCAGACACTCAAAATTAGTAGGAGAGAAAGAGAAAGAGCTAAGGGAATTATAAGAAGGGGAGGGGTCGGCCTTGCCTAAGAATCCTTGAGAGCTGATCCTCGCTTGATGGAGGGTCCCTTCCCCCAACAGCTCAAATGCCGCCACTGAGCCAGCTATATAATCACATTGAACGTGCCCAGGTCGGTCGCCGATACCGACATCCCCTCGCGGACTCTCACCAATGGCTCTCTCCATAACGGCTCGAAACCTCAAGGTTCGAGGCTACTGACGAAGAAGAACCTAGCCTTCCACCCATGGACGGCCGATGGGAGGCACTTCAGGATCTTTCGACCCTGGCGAGGGACAAACAGGACCCACTCCCAGCTCTTAAAGTCCCTCTTCAGGTAGAAGAAGTTACCGAAGAGGGACATACTGGGGTCGGACCTGGCCCTATGGCATAGTACTATGAAGCAGCATATCGCCCGAATGCTGTTCGGGGTCAGCTACGCCGAGGTTACCCTTTAGAAGTTAAAGACCTCTATGAATAGAGGGTGCAGAGGAAACTGAGGCCGGCCTTAAGGTGGGACTCGTACATTGAGGGCCCCGGACCTAGGGTTATTTGTTTCCCATCTCAGCTTGGAAGTGTGAGGTACAGGGTGGACAGGATGCCGTACACCGCCCTGAGGTTTTCGACCGCTCCCGGGTCATGGTTGAGGGTATTTCGCTCGGCCCCAGATCCCTAGGCCTATGGGACGAACCCCTACTGCTAGATGCCATTTGAAGCTAGAAGAAGAAAGGAGGATAACTGGGACTAACCTGGGGCTGGACTCCTAGATGCCGGGTTTCGTAGAAGAGGGAAGAAGAAGCCTCTATCTTGCAAGGTGCAAGCGCAACAGGAAAAGTCCCCTCGCTTCCTCTCCTTTTATAGGCCCGAGGGAAGAGAGAGAGAAAGAGGGAGGAGTTATTTCCCACCTCGGGCGCCATCCCAGCTATCCCGTCAGGAGCCGCAACCACCTGTATTGCAGGATTCGAAGCGTCCGAAGCATCCCTCGTGCGGATGGTGATCCGCGTGTGTGCCGGATCGGTGGTGCGGGACCAACCGGAGGGCAGCGTCGACCGACTAGATGCTATCGCATGGCGCGATGCACCACTCCACCCCGATCAATGCAGGGAGCCTGGCTTCATCATGGCGCCTGACTCGCATTAACTGCCTCTCTTGCACCCGAACAAGCGGTTGACAGCTATCCAAGGAGCCGTTCGAGGGGATTCGAAGCAGCCCGATGCCTCGATCCAGAATCTGCCATAGGTGCATGCAATCATGCTCTTGCCCTTCTAAACCATGTGGCCCTCAAGGCCCAGGAGCAGGGGGGAACTGTTGCATCCATTCGGCTAGTCCTAGGTCGACCGGCCCCGGGCATCCGGTCAGCTGGTCCCCATGTAGGGTCCTACTCCCGGTTATAGGAGAGGACCCCGTGGCCCCTTTCCCAAAGAGCTGATCCGGGGGCTTCAAGAGCTGGTGGGCACTCACCGTCCGTGCGTTGGCCTCTTCGACTGCCATGGTCGGCTTTCGGGAGGCCCTATTGACTGCCATAGTCGGCTTCTGGAGGTCCGGCTGAATGCCATGGTTGGCTTCTAGGAGGCCAGGCCGACCCGCTGCTGAGGGGTCGCTTAAAGTTTCCAGGAGCCCTTTCTCCCCGACAAGTTCTGACATTCCATTGTAACGGACTCCAGTGCATGGCCACGATTCTTGTTGGCAGGCCACTCTCTGACGCCCCTGCCACGCCGCTAGCCACGACTTCGTCGCCAAGCCTATTCTCCTGGGGCATATTCGGGCTTCCCAGCCTGTTCCCCAATAGAATTTGGCAGTGCTCCATGCCTATAAAAGGCACCCAGGGACTTCATAAAAGGGTAACGTCTTTTTCTCCATTGTGGATTCTCTTCCGGAGTTCTTTCCATTCTATTGCTCCAACCCTCCTCTAACATAAGCATCGGAGTGTCCCCCGCCGGAGCCCCTCCGACGCTCAAGGACTTCTTGCAGGTTGATCAGTCGAGAAGCCCTCCAGCGCATCCACCAAGCCCAGTCCAGGAGAAAGAGCGGCAACAGTTTTGTTTTGTTTTTTTCTTTTTCACTAGCTGAATGGGCCATTATGGTCCCAAGAGGGCTAACAGTCCGCAACCAAACCATCAAATATAATATGCACGGACCTATGATAAGTAGGTTTGGATTGGCTATAATGTGTTGGATTACAAGGATTCAACCTGAAAATTTTATTTATTAAATGGTTAAAATTAGCTTTAGATTTTTAATATATTTAATCTATTTAGACTGGTTTATTAATTGGGTTAAGCCAAGTAAAACATTTTACAACTTGTTTTGACTCATTTGCTGAGCCAAATAGGTGGACAGGTTATTGTAGACTTGATCCATTTTCTTAAATAGGGTTTACATCTAGATGCTAAGGGCCTTGATGCTCTATCAACAAAGAATAGTCGCAAATAGGGATGCTCAAAAATTGGATAACTAGTCTTTGACTGTTATCACCCCAGCAAACCTTTTTCATGAACCTCATCAAACGACCTTTTTGCAAGACCTTGGCAAGCTGAGATGATGGTGGACCTCGGCATGGCAAAGTGTGAGGACCGCCCATAATTGGGCCATTATGGGCTGAAGTTGGCAGCCCTTGTGACTTCATTCAAAACCCAAAAAAAAAAAAAAAAGGAGAAGCCAAAATAGGATAGGGGTGTTGCATTGATCAACGAGGACTTTGCTAGAGGACTCAGGAGGGAGAGTCATGGAGGGGAGGGGAGGAGTCAACCATGAGTTTGGGATAGCTAGGACTCCGATCGGACGGTCTTTGCTTCCCAAACGGCAAGAAGAGCTCGTTCAGGAGTTTGCTTTAAAACCCCCCCACCATCGTCATCAAGCTCTTCAAGCTTCCTCCCACATCATCGTTCTTCTCTTCGGTAAGTAGCGGAGAGCCCTTCAATCGTCGATGATTCCTTTTCCCTTGTTAAATTTATTTAGAGGAGGATTTAATCATGTTTTCTCAGTTGGGTTGTTTGGAAGGTGCCTCGCCGGTGGCTACGCCGTCGCCGTCCATCTCTGGTCCGGTGGGCCTCTTCTCGGTGACCGTCCCCATGGTCATCGTCGGCTACCGTGGGGATGGTGGTTCGGTCGAATCAAGGAGCAGTAGAGGAGAGAGAGTTCGGGCGGAGAAGAAAGCCTCCGTTCCATGGAAAAAAAAATGGAAAGGAAAAATGGAAAAAAAAAAAAAAGAAATATATATATATATATATGAAGAGAGAACCTACCTGAGAGTCCATCGTCCAGGAGGTTCCTGGTGGCTGGAGCTACCATCGGTGGCTCACTCGCGAGGTCCCCCACCATCTAGGCGAGGAAAGAGAGAGAGAGGAGAGGGAGAGGAGAGAGAAAGAGGAGAGAGATAGGAGAGAGGGAGGAAAGGTAAATTTCGAACCAGGATTAGAACTGAATTGACGAGAGTGCCCATGATAGTTAGTTTCCATGTTAGTTTTATTAAATAGGAATTAATTATATATTTAATTGTTGGTCAGGATCGTCGTTGTCCTTGGAAGATCAGGTCTAGTGTTTGAATTGTGCGTAGTTGGTGGATGCTTTTCGGTAAGTTATCTGACCTCTGATATTATATGCAAAATATGTTATGTATTTATGAATATTAAATGTGAGTAATATATGTTAATTTGCATTGGATTGCATTGGGTGCATGCATTGTATTGGTGTGGGTGCATTGTGTTGGTGTGGATGCATTGTGCTAGTGTGGGTGCATTGTATCGGTGTGGGTGCGTGGGTGCCTTTTAGTCTGACTATGATTACACGAGTTAGCATTTAGTCTCCTTGTGGACCTCTAGTGGGATGATCACTGGCACATGACGTTGAGCGGTATGTGAGTTAGGAGCTAGTTTTCCTTGTAGGCCTAGCCAGAGGGCAATCGCTAGTACATGCAGAGGATGTATATTTCTCATGTAATTTTAGAGCTAGTTTTTCTTGTGGGCCTCCAATAGGGCGATCACTAGCATATATGATTTTGGTATGTGAGACATGATCTAGTCTCTTGTGGGGCGAGCCACGGACCGATCGTGGCCATAGTCAGAGGGACTAGGGAGTAAAGTAAATGGTTGGCCATCCATAGTCGTGTCGGTGTCGGTTGAGATTAACTATGCATATTACATCATGTTGCTAGATATATATTATTATATTGATGGACATTTTGTTGTATGATTGTGTTTGTGCTTGCTATTTGTTAATGGCATACTTGTATATGTATAATGGAGGTGTTGATAACTTACTGAGCTGTATAGCTCATCCCTGTTTTTCTATATTTTTGTTGCAGTTCCGGAAATCAAGCAAGGCGTTGGGACCAGTCAGTGAGGAGTAGGGTTTAGGTGTTGATCTCTAAGTTTATATTAATTTTAGTTGATTTTTTGAAAAATTCTTGGAATCAATAAATAATTAATAAAATATGTTCCTTATCACTATTTGGATGTTGAATCAAGGTTAAGCATGGCATGATCTCTAGGATGTACCTAGTGTTGTGCGGCCAGTCGCATAGCCGATCCAGGTATTGGATCGGGACTTGACAGAGTGGTATCAGAGCAAAGGTTTAAGATCAGATCACCTAGTTAGTGAGAGTGGGGTAGAATTAGGATTTGATTGATATTCCAGAGTAATTATTGATACTGAGAATTTATTTAATTTTCTTTGATAGTGTATGTTATAGATCCAAAGATTCTTGTTAAGTGTAGAAGGCTTGCACAAATAAAATGATTAAATTCTCCTAGCTTAATTTTTGGAAGGATATCATTAAGGCTAGATAATGGATATATGGAGGTATAATTTGAGTTATATATGGATTGATTTATTTTGGGAATCTAATTTTGATAAAATTGAAGACTATGATACAGGTGATTAGAAATTAATAAGGTGATTACTAAGTTAGGATATGATTAAGTGATATTAAAATTTAGATTGTGATCACTATAGATTGTGATATTTGAACTTAATGTTATGACCAATTGGAATAGATTCGAAGTTGGATTTCTAATCCCTAGGTACTGTGCATAAGATCTGGAATATGATTTTTGTAGAGATTGATATTTGAAAAGAAGGTTTTGCAAGAGCCGACTCATGGATCAAAAGCCGACTCCTTCTGGCACGACACAAAAAATTTCAGAGTTTCAGTACCTCGAGTCGACTCAAGCCCCAAGAGCCGATCACTGAAGACACATATTTTTGAAGTTTGAGATCTCGAGCCAACTCAAGCCCAGAAGAGCCGACTCGTCCAGAGTTATGTTTGTTGTGACTGAGACTTTGAGCCGACTCTACCTTGAAGAGCCGACTCAAGGAAAATAGGATTTGTATGATGAAGGTCGAGCGACTCTAGTTTCAAGAGCCAACTCGCACGGAATTTTTTGTTTGGGATGTTTGAGAGTTCGAGCCGACTCGTGGACCTCGAGCTGACGCGAAGTGACGTTTCTGCACTTTAATGATTAGTGCTGAAAGTTGATTTTGAACTCCAAATAGTCTCCAACAGCTCTTTCTTGATTTCCTAGGCCCTACAACAGTTATATCTCATGGAAAACTATAAAAGGGAGTATTTTTGATGGATTAAACAATTTTTTTGAAGGATTATTCATTGATTTATCTTGAGAATTTGAAAAGTCTTTAAGTCCTTCACCAACCACTTCAAGAGCATTCAAGATAGGATTCAAAGCTCCACCAACTTCTCTTCATCATTGAATCCACTCTTTGAAGAAGTAAAGAAGTAGCTTGAAGAGCATTAAAAGATTATTCAAGGCTAGGCTTCATCTTGATCTTCATCGGCAACATTTAAACAAACTCGGTTTGTTGTGTAGTTGCTTTATTTTTGACATTTCTTTATTTTCTCTCTAAGAATAGCAAGGGGCTGTGTCTTAAGAGAGGGTTAAAGGTTTTTAGGTGAACCTTGTGAAAACCTAAGTTGGGTTCTTGGTGATCCCAGTATAAAACCAAGTGTAGGGTTTCTTTGGTGATCCTGTTTAAAACCAAAGGGAGTTGATTTTCTTTGGTGATCTCAATAAAACCAAAGTATATAGGTTTGAATTATGAGCCTGATAAATAATCTGACTGTATTTCGGTTGGGGGATATAGTGAAAATCCTAAGTGATCCTTGGGTAGTGGACGTATGAGCCGGTTTCTCCGAACCACTCTAAATTTCTTATATTTGTGTTTATGCTTATTTTACCTTATTATATTTACTTAATTGTTTCATATTGCATATTGCACCACAACACCAAAAGAATTTAAATTGCACATACTTGTCAAGTTTTTATAATCCCAATTCACCCCCCTCTAGGAAGCCACCTGGATAATAAGTGGTATCATGGCAGGGTCTCTGAAAATTACTTAGAGTAAAGATAGATGGCACATCCCAGGAGCACCTCTTTAGCCGAAGGCTAATCCACAAATTGACCTCCACTTTTCACTGGAACCAATTATATATATTGGAAGGAGAGGACAAAAATATACATTCAAGCCATAGATTTTCATTTATGCAAAATTATTTTGAAAGGACCTCACACACCCACTGTTATTTTCAATGATATTGAGGTTCCCAAACCGGAAGAAGAATGGGACAAAAATGATGTAAAATTAGCTGAGTTGAATGCCAAAGCTATGAATTTGCTTTATTGTGCTTTGGACCCAAATGAGTTTAATAGAATTTTGACTTGTAATTCTGCTAAAGAAATTTGTGATAAGCTTGAAATTACACATGAAGGCACATCACAAGTTAAAACTTCAAAATCATCTTCTTGTGCACAACTATGAATTATTTAAAATGGATCCTAGTGAAACTATATCTGCTATGTATACATGTTTTACTGACATTATCAATGGTCTTAAAAGTCTTGGTAGGACTTATACTAATGCTGATCTAGTTCAAAAAGTTTTGAGATCCTTGCAGATAAATGGGAAGCTAAAGTAATAGCGATTCAAGAGGCAAAGGACCTGAATACCTTACCACTAGATGAGTTGCTTAGACATTAATTACACATGAGCTAGCCATGCAACAAAGAATTGATGAAGATTCTAAAAGAAAGAAAGCTATAGTATTTAAAGCTACTGAAGAAGACAAATGAAGATTTAGATTCATCTGATGATGATGATCTTGAAAATGATGAGACAGCCCTTGTAATGAGAAAATTTAAAAAGTTTATGGGCAGAAGAAGAACAAACAGATGGAGGAAGCAATTAGAAAAAGAGATTTTGGAAAAGAAAGAGAAAAGGATAAAGAAAAGGAGAAGGACAAGGATAAAGATCAAATTCCAATCTGCTATGAGTGTAAGAAATCGGGTCATATATGCCCTGACTGTCCAGAAATTAAGAAAAAGATGATCAAGAGAAAGAAGAAGAAGGCAATGTTTATAGCATGGAGTGATAGTGACGAATCTACATCCACTAAAGAGGATGGGAGAAACAACAAAAACTGCTCAGATCTGCCTTATGGGTTTGGAGGATGAGGTAACTACTTCTGAACTTAATTTAAAATTTACATATGATGAGTTTCATAATGATTTTTGTGAATTATTAGTAGAATATAAAAAGGCTGGTTGAAAATGAAAAATTTGAAAAACCATTGTGATATGATTGAAAAGGATAAATAAAATTGGTGAAAGAAATAAGATTTTACAAAGGGAATTAAGTCTAGTTTGTGAAAGACTTAAGACTACTTAATTTGAAAAAGAAGAGCTTCTTGAGAAAAACAAAAGTTTGCAAAATAAAAATGATGATTTGAAAAAGAAAGTTCAAAAGCTTAAACCACTGGTTGAAAAATTGACCTTAAGCTCAAATAAACTTGAACTGATTTTGAAAGATCAAAGAGAAAAAATAACAAGTTTGGAATTGATTACAAAGGTTCAATTTCAGATAAATTTCTATATCAACATCATATGCTCCTAAGTTTATTACTTCAAAATAATATAGACCTAAATTTGCATCATCATATACCTTTTATTCAAAGCCAAGAATTGCATGCTATGCTTGCAATAATGTTGGTCATAAAGCATTTGAGTGTCATTTGAAATATAATGGCAAGAAAAAAATCAAGAAAATTTGGGTTCCAAAAGGAACCAATTCTACTAACTTGCAAAGACCAAAGAAAGCTTGAGTACCTAAATCTATTACCTGATTATTTTGCAGGTATGTCTTGCAGCCATAAATATAAAGAAAAGATTGTACCTTCATAGCGGCTGTTCAAGATACATGACGGGTGACATTGATCAATTCTTCATCCTAGAACAAAAAGATGGTGGAATGGTAACCTTTGGTGATAATCGCAAAGAAAATAATCGGTATTGTTAAAATTGGTATTGGTAAAATCAAAATTACTCCTTCTACATTTATTGAGAATGTATTACTTGTAGAAAAGTTAAAGCATAATCTTTTGAGTATTAGTTAGCTTTATGATATTGGTTTTAATGTTTTCTTCAAGTCTTCAATGTGTATAGTAGTTGATCTACTTGACTCTAGTACAAAGTTCATTGGACATAGACTCGGTAATATTTATGTAGTAGATCTTAATGATTTGGCTATGTCAAGCAATACAAGTCTTATAGCAATGAATGACAAGAGCAAGGAATCAAGTTTACTATAGCATAGACGACTTGGACATGTTAGGATGGACACTATAGCAAAACTTATTTTAAAAATTTAGTTAAAGGTTTGCGAAAGTTCAAAGTAAATTTTGATTATGTTTGCGATGCTTGTCAATTAGGAAAACAAGTGAGGGAGAGTTTTAAATCCAAAAATATGATTTCTACTACTAGACCCTTAGAGCTACTTCACATAGACCTATTTAGATACTAGGATAACAAGCCTAGGTGGTATGAAGTATGGCCTTGTGATTGTAAATGATTTTTCAAGATATACATGGGTTTTGTTCATTGCACACAAAGATGAGACTTTTAAAGTATTCAAAAAGTTTTTTAAAAGAGTTTCAAATCTAAAAAATCTTTTTGTTCTATTTGTAGTGATCATGGTAGTGAATTTGAAAATTAACATTTTGATCACTTTTGCATAAAGCACAGTATATACCATAACTTCTCAGCTCCTAGAACACTATAGCAAAATGGTATTGTAGAAAGAAAGAATCGAACTTTGGAAGAGATGTCCAGAACAAAGCTTTGTGAAGAAAATCTTCTAAAATACTTTTGGGTAGAAGCTGTAAATACCGCTTACTATATTTTGAACAGAGTTTTAATTAGACCTATCATTAGAAAAACCTCCTATGAACTGTGGAACAATAGAAAGCCTAATATCAATTATTTTCATATTTTTGGCTATAAATATTTTGTTGTTAATAATGGTAAAGATAATCTTGATAAATTTGATGCAAAATCCGATGAGGCTATTTTTCTTAGATATTCTTTAAATAGTAAAGCCTACCAAGTTTTCAACAAAAGAACTTTGACTGTGGAAGAATCAATATATGTTATTTTCAATGAATCTAACATTATTTCTTCTAGAAAAGAAGATCGTGCTGATGATGATGCAGGTACACTAGAACATAGACTAAAGGATTTGACTCTCAAAGACAAATAAACAAGTGAACAACATGAAGAAGTGGTAAGCAAAAATCATGATGATATACCCAAAGAATGGAGGTATGTACACTCACATCCCAAAAGACTAATTATAGGAGATCCATCTCAAGGTGTTAAACTAGAGCTGCACATAGGGATGCACATGACTTGATTGCTTTTGTTTTTATATAGAACCTCACACTATAGAAGAAGCTGAAACTGATCCTAATTGGATGTTAGCTATGCATGATGAGTTAAAACAATTTAGGAGAAATAATGTTTGGACTCTAGTAGAAAGACCTAATGACTATCCAGTTATAGGCACTAGATGGTTTATAGAAATAAACTTGATGAGCAAGGTAATGTAATTAGGAATAAGGCTAGACTGGTTGCTCAAGATTATAATCAAGAAGGGAATAGATTTAATGAGACCTATGCACCAGTAGCTAGGCTAGAGGCTATTAGATTACTACTAGCATATGCATGCTTTATGAATTTCAAATTATTTCAAATGGATGTAAAGAGTGCATTTTTAATTGATTTTTTATCTGAAAAAAGTTTTTATCGAACAACTACCAGGTTTTATTGATCACACATTTCCAAATCATGTTTCTAAATTGAATAAAGCTTTGTATGGTCTTAAACAGGCACCTAGAGCCTGGTATGATAGATTAAGTAAGTTTTTAATTGGAAATGATTTTGTAAGAGGTAGTGTTGATACTACCATGTTTATTCAAAGAAAAGATAATGATATTTAAGTTGTTCAAATTTATGTTGATGATATAATATTTGGATCTAGTGATGAATCTTTGTGTCAAGACTTTGCTAAATTAATGCAGGATGAATTCGAAATGAGTTTGATGGGTGAGCTGAGTTACTTCCTCGGGCTTCAGATCAAATAATCAAAGGAAGGTATCCTGATCAACCAGGCCAAATATATTAAAAAATTATCAAAAGTTTGGCATAGAATCAAGCAAAAAATTGGAACATCCATGAATCCTGCATGTAGACTTGATAAAGATGAAAATGGCACAAATATTGATCAAAAACTGTATAGAAGTATGATTGGTTCTTTACTTTATTTAATCACTAGTAGACCTAATATTTTATTTAGTGTTTGTATGAGTGCATGTTTTCAATCTAATCCAAAAGAGTCACACATCATAGCTATTAAAAGAATCATTAAGTATCTTAAAGGCACATGCAATCTAGGATTATGGTATTCTAAGCATTCATCTTTAAAACTGATTAGTTATTCTGATGCTGAATATGGAGGCTGTAAAATTGATAGAAAAAGCACAAGTGGCACTTATCAATTTCTAGGTGTCAACTTGATTTCATGGCATTATCGTAAACAGAACTCTGTAGCACTATCTACTTCTGAGACAGAATATGTGGTTACGGGGAGCTGTTGTGCACAAGTGTTGTGGATCAAGCAACAACTAGAAGATTATGGTGTTGTCCAATCTAAAATTTCTATTAAATATGATAACACTAATGCTATTAATTTATCTAGAAATCCAATTCAGCATTCTCGAACTAGGCATATAGAAATTAGACATCATTTCATTCGAGATCATGTTTAAATAATGTTGTTGAATTAGAATTTGTGCCTACTGAAGATCAACTTGCTGATATTTTTACTAAATCCCTTAGTTGAGATAGATTTGAAAAGATTAGAGGTGAATTAGGCCTGTGTGACCCATTCTGAAAGTTTTGACCTAACTTTTCAGAAAATAAGGAAAATTATCTAGACATTTCAAAATTCTTCTAGAGCTTATGACAACTCCTTTAGTAGTAAGAAACTGATAGAAATTTATTTGTCATTTTTCAAGTTTTGACCTAGATTTGGGCTTGAGCCGACTCGAGCCACCTGCTCTTTCAGCAAGCCAACTCAAGATTTGGGCCGATGCTTTTTAAATAGGGCATCATAAGTTTAAATTTGATATTTCTTTCCACCCTTCTTATTTTCCCTAACCCATTCCTTTCCCTAACCTGAGAAAAGCTCCTAGAACACCTCTACACCCTTCCAAACCCTAATCTAACCTAGATGGCTCCTAGGAAAGCCATGCAAAGAAAGCTAGGAAGGTTGTTCGGTCAGTGGCAGAGGAAAGGAAGACCAAATAGAGCCTTGATACTTCAAATCCGTCAGAGGAACAACCAGAAGAGCATGAAAAGGAACAAGAAGCTCCAAGGCACGTAATTTCGATGGGAAATAGGCAAGTAACCCCAAGTCGATGCATTGATTCTCATTTCTAGAACAAGAGAGCTTGAAAATTGGTGATTGGTTAGTTAGACAAGGTTGGAAGGATTTTTGCATGCTTAATCTTCCTACATATCCTAATCTTGTTAGACAGTTTTTCGAGAATATGTCTTTGGGTGCTTTTCATATTGAATCTACTATGAAGGGGAAACACATTAAGATCAGTGAGCAAAAATTATCTAATGTTCTTCAAATACCTAAAGAGGAGAAAGTTATTTAGTATTGAAGGACAAATAGAAAACACTGAGAATTATACTTGAGAGGACTAATGTGACTGGTGTGATACATGTTAGAGCCAACCAACTCTCATTGGAGATGAGGTTGCTACATAACATCATTAGTCGCATCTTTCTACCTCAGATTGGGAGATCGACTGGTGAGCGAGAGAGACCTAGTCTTTATGATATATTTAGTTGAGGGGGAGGCCCTTAATTTACCTTTCATTATGTTGTCTCAGATGAGGGAAGCTGCTCGTAGGGCACGAGCATGTCTTCCGTATGGTATGGTTTTTACACTACTATTTCAGGATGCCCATGTTAATTTGTCTGGAGAGGACAGCAGACCATTAGTTCATACAGACAAATACAACCTAAAATCTTTGACCAGGATGGGATTCTTATAGGCTGAGGGTCACTGGATTAGGAAGAGTTCAGGACTTCCAGTGACACATTCTGATGATGATTCAGGAGAGGATGATCAGGCAGCACAAGGACAAGATGCTGAGGTGGAGCCAAATACTGACGAGGCTGGACCTTCAGAGCCAGCTCCTTCTACACCTCGATCACCTGTCAGAGGATCGACTACTGTTGGATCAGGTGATGATGATAGACTATAGCCCATACTGGATGAGATCTCTAGTCTTAAGAGAGGGAGATCAGAGACTGATGCCAGGATATCTGCACTTCAGTCAGAGATGCATCAGGGATTTCAGGACATTCTGACTATTCTTCAGCAGATTACAGTAGCCAGTCACTCTACACCTACTCTTTCTGCAGCAGCACCAGACATTGGCATAGATTATGGACAGGGAGAGGCAGTACACTTCACTAACATTCCTTCAGCTACTACTCTTGCTGAGGCTGGGACTGGTACTGAGGTTCTGAGTTCTGATGTTGGAGACACTCTAGCAACAGAGATTCTGTCTACTACCAGCATGCTTGCCTTATCTGTTGATCCTCCTATTGCTCGACCTACTCCTATTATGATTTCTTCTAAGCCTTAAGCTAAAGCTAAACCTAGAACCTCTAAGACTACTACTCCTGTTAGGACCAGACTTAGGGACCTTAGGCCTAGGTTCCCTAAATTCAAGCATGTTCCTGGTATTTTAGAGGTCAGTTCCTCTAGTGAGGAAGAGCTTAGTGATGATGACCCTAGTCCTTCATTTTGATGTTTTAGGACTTTATGTTTAGCATGTTTGTGTTTGTGATACTACTTTTGTCATGCCAAGGCACTTCTGTATTGTATCACTCTTGTATTGACACTTTTCATATATATATATATATATATATATCTTTTTGAATGACTTAATTTGTGAATTAATGTTCTCCTTTTTATATACTTTTTGTCGATGACAAAAAGGAGGAGAAGGGAGAAAGGAGAGAAGAGTGTGCATGAAAATGTGAATGAATGTGTATGAAAGAAAATATAAAAATGAATATGCATGAAAGTGTGAATATGAAAGCAAATATGAAGAAAATATTATTACATCAGTAAGGGGGAGCTTGTGTTAAGTTTTCATTAAACTCACTTCAAATACAAATTAATTTTGTGAAGTTTTCGATACTTAGTACATGGATGACACATATGATACATTTTGATACATTGTGTTGATACTTTCAATTTAACAGTTTGATACTCAATTTGGCTTGATACATACTATGTTAAATATTCTTTGATACATGTGAATATGATGCATAGTACTTGTAAGGTGTTTTAAATCATGTTCATGCCCAGTATTTGGTCATCATCAAAAAGGGAGAGATTATTGACCCCTGGAATGATTTTGATGATCACAAAACATTGAGCATGTATGTGTTACTAATTCTTTCAATTACATGGGAAGTTTTTGTAAGAGAATGTTTATCTTAAGTTTAATTGGTTTCCAAATTGGTTGATAGGTAATCCAATATTGTATAGACTCTTTTGCACTTCAAGTTGTAAAACCCTAATTCTTCAACTATGTAATTTTGTTAAAGGGCTATAAAATTGTAAAAATAAGAGTAAGTAGACTAGCTCTTGTTGGATTCACATTTTGAAGAATTTTGGAGAAGTTTGAAGCTTTAAAAGAAATTTTTGCAAGAGCTGACTCATGGATCAAGAGCCGACTCCTTCTGGCATGGCATAAAAAATTTCAGAGTTTCAGTACCTCTAGCTGACTCAAGCCCCAAGAGCCGACTCATTGAAGAACACATATTTTAAAGTCTAAGATCTCGAGCCGACTCGAGCCCAGAAGAGCCGACTCGTCCAGAGTTATGTTTGTCGGTGACTGAGACTTCGAGCCGAGTCTGCCTTGAAGAGCCGACTCAAGAAAAATATGGATTTGTATTGATTGAAGGTTTGAGCCGACTCCAATTTCAAGAGCCGACTCGTACAGAATTTTTGGTTTGGGCTGTCTGAGGCTTCAAGCTGACTCGTGGACCTCGAGCCGACTCGAGTGATCATTTTCTGCACTCTAATAGCTAGTTGCTGAAAGTTGATTTTGAACTCCAAATGATCTCCAACAGCTCTTTCTCGATTCCCTAGGCCCTATAACAATTATATCTCATGGACAACTATAAAAGAGAGTATTTTTGATGGATTAAACAATTTTTTTTGAGGGATTGTTCATTGATTTATCTTGAGAATTTGAAAAGTCTTCAAGTCCTTCACCAACCCACTTCAAGAGTATTCAAGATAAGATTCAAAGCTCCACCAACTTCTCTTCATCATTGAATCCACTCTTTGAAGAAGTAAAAAAGCAGCTTGAAGAGCATTTAAGAGCATTCAAGGCTAGGCTTCATCTTAATCTTCATCAGCAACATTTAAACAAACTCGGTTTGTTATGTAGTTGCTTTATATTTTTGATATATCTTTGTTTTCTCTCTAAGAATAGCAAGGGGGTGTCTTAAGAGAGGGTTAAAGGTTTTTAGGTGAATCTTTGAAAACCAAAGTTGGGTTCTTGGTGATCCTGGTTTAAAACCAACTTTAGGGTTTCTTTGGTAATCCTGTTTAAAACCAAAGGGAGTGGGTTTTCTTTGATGATCCCGATAAAACCAAAGTGTATAGGTTTAGATTGTGAGCCAGGTAAAACAATCCAACTATATTCTGATGGGGGGATATAGTGGAAATCCCAAGTGGTCCTTGGATAGTGGACGTAGGAGCCGGTTGCTCCAAACCACTCTAAATTTCTTGTGTTTGTGCTTATTTTACCGTATTGCATTTACTTAATTACTTCCACATTACATATTGCACCACAACACCAAAAGGATTTTAAATTGCACATACTTGCAAAAATTTTTATAATCCCAATTCACTCCCCTCTTAGGAAGCCACCTAGGCAACAGTGCCAATTCAAATCAGGTGCTTATGTTTTGTCAAAGTGTTTGTGTGCTTAATAAAAATATGCAATGGAATTAATAAAGTAAATGCAAGAGTAAATAAGCAATAAATAAGAGCAATCACAAACACAAGAATATATAGTGGTTCGGTACACTCCAAGGCACCTACATCTACTCTCCAAGTTTTTCTTGGAAATTTCACTATAATCACCAAGATTATAGTCGATTAGTTTTTTGGGCTCACTAATCAAAACCCAACTTTTTCTCACCGGGCTCACAAGTCAAAATCCCTTTGGTTTTCCAGGCTAACCAAAACCTTATTGGTTTTGTGGGCTCACCAACAACCTTGTTAATTTTATGGGCTCACCAACAACCTTGTTGGTTTTTATACAAAGGCTAATCAAAAACTCCATTGATTTTCATAAAGGCTTACCAACAACCTCAATAAAATAATTTAAGCACAAGTATAAATGTAAGAATAAAAAATGAAAGCTTTCTAAAATAAAGCAAATATCTCTTTGAAGCTCTTTGATAATATTGAAGAAGCTTGTCTCCAAGTTGTTGAAGCCTTAATTGATTGCTTGAAATGTGGACTTGGAAGCTCTCTTGATATTTGAAGCTTGAAGGCTCAACTCTGTCATAAATGTCGGATCCTTAAGATATATTTAATTGGATGATCAAAGAATTTTTCAATCAATTCAAAGAATCACTTTCCCTTAAGTTTGGTAATGTTTAAATAGCTCTCCAAACCTAAAATTATTGTTTATGACTATTGGAGAGAAAAAACTAGCCATTAGAAACAAGTTTGGAAAGTTCTTCACTTCAGAAAAAACAAGCCGTCACTCTAATTGTCAACACTTGAATTTCTTCATGAGTCGATACTTAAGTGTTGACACTTTCCATGAGTCGATATTTAAGTATTGACACTTGAGTCAGCTCATGGCAAAAATTCAGAAATCAGCCCGTTCTGTCTTTTTCTTGGTCTCAGGTCTTGAGTCGATCTGTGAGTCGACTTGTGAGTCGACACTTGAGTGTGCCAGTGCTGAAACTTGTCAAATTAGAATTTTGAGCTCTTCAAGATCTTCCTCATGTTCCAAAGTTCTTATAACTTGAAAATACATGGCTTCTTTAACTAAATGACAAGCTTTTCAATCTTGAGTATCTGAATCTAATAAATACTTTTAACACATATTAGTACTCAAATATACTTAAGTATTTTATCATTCATCAAAAATAAGATCATAGTCAACAACTGTGTACGAGCATATCTTGTCTAGATACTTCGCCATCATGGGATCTTGAGCTTCAAACTTACTGGAGACCTATCCTATGACGAGCTGTGAATCTATGAAGACCTTCAAGCACTTTACACCCAGCTCGTGGGACACCTTCAATCCCGTGAGGAGTGCCTTATACTCAGCTTGATTATTGGTCGCCTTGAAGAGGAAGCGCAATGCATATTCTATGATGACTCCATCGGAGTTGGCAAGGATGAGATCGACTCCACTTCCTCCAATATTGGATGCACCATCAACATGGAGGATCCACGTCGCCATTCTTGGGGTTGGGTCTGGCCTGGGCTCAACTTGCTGGTCCACCTCCTCTTGGTCCTCATGCACCTAGGTACATTTCACGAGGAAATCGATAAGGATCTAGGTCTTTTGCACTGGTCGCGGGTGGTAGGTGATATCAAACTCATTGAGCTTCACCACCCACTTAGCTAGGCATCTGAAGTATTGGGGTGGTTTAGGACAGCCCTCAGAGGCTGATTAGTGAGGTCTGCCATCGGGTATGCCTAGTACTCCTCAGAGCTGATAGTGAGGTCGCCATCGGGTCATGCTAGCCGATACATAAAAGGCTTGAAAAGAATAAAAACCTAATTGCTAATGCTCTAATATATTACATGAAACACATATGCTTTGATTCCTTTAAGCTCTGATATATAATATTTCAAACTCGATACACATAATGTTTTAAGTGTTTCAAGCCCTAAATAATGCTTGATACATAATGCTCTGATACATAATGATTTAAGCTCCGATATTACTATTTTAAATGCTTTAAGCTCTGATACTTAAAGTTCCTTTGAGAATTTGAGCCTTGAACTTGCATAAAAAGTGTGTCAAAACATGGAGTATCTTATTGAGGGGAAGATTACCTATCATTGCCCTAATTCTCCTTCCACAGTTTGACACAAATTAAGTCAATTCTTTTTACTTGTTCATACATTCTTGCAAATGCAGTTATACAAGTAAATGTAAAGTTTTATCTTATTTTTTCATGCCTAGTTTTTTGTCATCATCAAAAGGAGAGATTATTGACCCAGAAGTGATTTTGATGATAACCAAACATTGAGCATGCACATTTATTTATAACAACTCTTCAAGTGGTTTACAAGTTTTTGTAGGATGATTTATTTGTTCAAACTTCAACTCCTACATCCTTCTTATTTTGAGTTGTGTTATAATCTTATTTTGTAAAGAAGAACCCAATAAAAAGTTAAGAAAATCTATAAAAGGGTTACTTCTATGTATGTGTGTGTGCCTCAAAATTATTTTGAGTTGGTGTACTTGAAAAATGTAAAAGTGTTGTTGAGAGTCTTTTCTTGAGTTGAATTTTAAAAATCCTGAAGAAGTCACTCGAGCCGACCCAGCATGTTGAAGAGCCGACTCCACCTCTTGGCATGCAACAAGGATTCTGGTATGCAGCAATCCGAGCCGTCTCCAGTGAATCCCAGTCGACTGGAATAAGTCCAAGCCGACTCTTCCAGAGTCTAGTTATGAAGTATTCTGAGAACAAGCTAGGCAAGATGACCCGAACCAAAAAAGCCGACTCTACCAGACCTAATTTTGAAGACCTGAGAAAGTGAGTCGACCCAAATGGCAACGAGCCGACTCTTCCAGAGTAAGATTTAGAACTTGAGAAGAAGAGCCGACTCCTTGAGTTCAAGATTTTCAGTGACAGAAGTTCGAGCCGACCCGAGCTAATAAGAGCTGACTCATCCAGAGTGAAGTTTTGCACCCTGAGACACCGAGCCGACTGCACTGAAGAATTGGTGACTCAACCTATCGACTCAAAGGATCCGAGCTGACTCGAAGGAATCCAAGCTGACTCGAATAAACTTTCAGGTACATAATGCTAGTTCCAGAATTTCTTTTGAATGCCAAAAGTGCTCCAACAGTCATATGTCACATCCCAACGTATACAACGTCTCAAATTACCTTGGAGTGATGGAAAACCTTATATTTAAAAAATTGAACTTCCTTGAAGCAATAATTAGAGAGTTCCTCAAAGTTTTGAAGCTTCATTGAATATCATACCTACCAACAAGCAAGAGAGCACAAGAGCATTCAAGTCAGTCTTTAAGTCTTCACCAACTCTAATCTGAAGCTTGAAGCAATTTGGAAAGAAGCCACTGAAGCAATTAAAGCTTATTCAAGTGCATCCAAGTGGACTTCTATCAAGCTACACTAGTAACTATCCGACAAATTGAGTTTGTCATTTATTGTTACATTTATTTCAATTCATTTCTGAATTGTTTGGGTTATTGGTGAGCCCGTTTGAAAACCAATAGGTTCTTGGTGAGCCTTTGATAAAAACCAAGTATTGGGTTCTTGGTGATCCTGGTAAAACCAGGTTAGGTTCTTGGTGATCCTGGTAAAACTAAGTTAGTTCTTGGTGTGGACACTAGAAGCAGAAGCAGAATAAAACCCCGCTCAAATAAGGTTAACCTGATTCCACTTTGGATCGAAGATCACTAGGTTAAATTTTTCTTGTAAAGGGAAATTTACTTTCAAGAGTCCTGTAATTACTTAGTTTCAATTTCATGAATCCTGTAATTATGTCCAATCGAGTCCTGTAATTATGTCCTGTCTCAATCTGGGTTCAAATAAGAACTCAATTAGAGTTCCATTAGGTTTATTTAAATCAAGTCCAAGCTACTTCAAGTTGAGGTTCACCAACCACTTGGAGCTTCCAAATCAAGACCTTGGTCCACCAAGCTGGAATTCCACATCACCATGCCAACAAAGCAGCCACAGGGATGCCACATCATCATCAGCACGTCACCTTCAAATTGGCACCTAAAGGGGAGATCGACCAAGCATTTAAATTCAAAGAAATCGGCCAATCTCCATGAATTTCTCCTTATCCCATGTAACAAGGCCCCATATCCTCCACCTCCCTTGTAATCCTCCATAATTTGGGGAGAATCTCCATGAATTTCTCCTTATCCCATGTAACAAGGCCCCATATCCTCCACCTCCCTTGTAATCCTCCATAATTTGGGGGAGTTTTCAAATTTCAAAAGTTTTGTAAGGCTATTAAAAGCCTTGGACACCCCATTGAAAAAGGGATTGATTTTTGGAGATTAATGAAAGTTGAAGTTGAATTGAAGTTTTATGTTTGAGTGATTGTCTCTAAGCCCCTCTTCCACACCGAACTATTCTCTCTTCCAGGCATCCAACGCCAAAGTCAAGAAGAAGGCCTTGGAGTCAGCCAAGCCATCTCAAATCTCTTTCTTGCTCACAAATTTTCCATCCCTTCCATATGCATGCCTTTCTTCTTCCTTAACTCTTATTCTTTATGTGCACGGTCCTTCGAGGTTTTTGAGTTGCAAGCAGGGTCTTCCTTGACAAGGACCACAAGCTGAAGCCCAAGTCCAAGGTTCTGATCTCTGTTATCCAAGGTTCTTCAGTTCTGAGCGTTGGTAGTTTCAAGGTATGAATCAAAAGAAGGTTGGAAAGCTCATCACGGTAAGTCCACAATCATTAGCCCCTATTATCTAGATCTTCTTCCTTCTTAATTTAGGATTGTGTCTAATCAAGTAAAAGTTCCATTTCTTATAATACTTAAGTCTTATTATGATGAGTACAATGCTAGTGTAATTAGGTTTCATTGCTCTACAAACCATACTCAAAACATTATTCATATGCTCGCCGCATCATCTTGGTATCAGAGCATGGTTGCATTAGGGTAGAATAGTTTTCTTTAAATCCAAGCAAGATCTAAAATTCACGCCTCCTGAGTGGGTGTACTCCAGTACACTGTCACAACCATGGGACCCCGGAGTGAAGTGAGCTGTAAGGCTGCGAGAGTTGTTTTTGATTTGATTGGGTAAGCCATGCTGTTGATTTCTGTTTCTAAAACTTGCATCTATTTACTGTAATCCATCTACAGCTCCAAAGGCAAGTCACTAATTTTTGTGTTGGAATAATTTTTTTTCTTGTTCCACTTTAAGTCAGTTATCACCATATTAAATTTCATCATCAGAAAAAATTATAAAAAAATGAAAATTTCTGCAGTTCGACACTATCATTAGGGTTCTGTTCTGTCCTTTTTATTTATCTTCTTTTGTAGGATCTTCTTAAGTAGTACAGATTTTAGTTTTAAAATTTCTTTCATCTACATTGAAACATATAAGATAGGAATCCTCTGTGATTTTTTTAGAATTTTTGGATTTTTTTTTTTATCATGTTTTCTACACCATTTCAAACTGCAACACACTTCTGCAGCACCTTTGCATTTCATTCATCTCATGAGAAATTAATTAAGGGCATCAATTTGACATAGGATCAGGGTTTCATCACCTGTCCCTGGCCCAAAAATCCCAACCAGCATATCGATCCCAGCTCGTTAATTAAAATTGAGTAGAACGTTAATTGCCTTAGTGGGTTAGGGACACCAACAAGTTTGGGTTCGCGTTAGGGTCAAGTTAACTGTGTCAGCTAATTGGTGTGTGCTTACTGGCTTGGTGTCTAGGATTGGTGCATCAGGGCTTGTGATTTGGTCCGCCTACCTGGCCAATCTCATATTGGTGTCTAAGGTTGGCAATCAGGGACCTTCACTCCCCTCCCCTACCTGGCTAAGTCCCAAAAGTACTACTATCTAGTTGGTTCACTTAATTAGACTTCTAATTTATGCTCTAGGTCTAGGAAACCTTAGCTTGAACTTGAGTCCATTTGCATGCATGACAACTAGAGCAAGGACACCATATTCACCAATCCAAGCCTAGTCAAGTGTAGCCATGGACCAAAACTAGGGAATTTGATCAAAGGCCTAAATGATCAAGTGGCCCAACTGACTAAGAGTTTAACTGAGCAATTGGCCCAAACAAATCAGAATGTGGCACAAACCAACCAAGACATGAATGAGCAATTAGCCCACATCACTACTAGGTTGGATCAGTTAGAGGCTAGAACCCCTGAAAGCAATCATGAAGCCCAGACTGAGCCTAAGCCTGGTCTTGCACCTGAACTCGAGACCCCATTGAACCCTAGAAGGATTCCATATCAAACCCTCTCTACGAAACAAACCCTAGGAGAGCTTCCCAAGATCAGTTTTATGATCCAATTCCTAGAGGACCCCACCCTGATCAAACCATCGATCCCAACCCAAGAGTTCCATCATGAGCCTAACTATGAACCCAATGTCAGGAGACCCACCCCATTCACTTCGATCAAGATGACCGAACCATGAAGAACATTAGGCTGGAAGCTCCCACCTTTGATGGAATTTTAGATCCTAAGATCTACATGATTGGGAAGGTGAGATGGACCAGTATTTTGACTGGTTTGAGATGAGTGAACAGCGCAAGTGTAAGTTTGCAAAGCTTAAACTTGTGCACCAAGCTAGGTTATATTGGGGAACGTTGAGAGACTCACTAGACAGTGAGGTGATGTGCCCATAGTGACCTGGCGAGCTATGAAACTTAGGCTTAGGGAGAAATACCTTCCTATGTCCTACCACCAAAGACTCCTAGATCAATGGCAAAGACTTACTCAGGATATAGGAGTGTCGCAAAGTACATAGCGAAGTTTGACGAATTCGTTATGAGGTGCAATGTTGATGAATCTGAGTCGGTGACCTTGTCTAGATTTAGAGCCGGACTGAGGAAAGAAATTCAAAGAGAATTGTTCATGCGAGAGGTACATGACCTAGAATTGGCCTATTAATAGCTAGGGATGCTAAGAGATTTCATAGAGGACCAGTCTATCGTAGGCCCGAAGCCCCTAGGACTAGTGCACCTTACCAGCAGTCAGGATCCAATCAGCCTAGATTCACCGACCCAATCCCTAATGTGCCTGTGACCCGAAGAGATGACAAGGGAAAACACCTGAGACCCAAAGAACTCCAAACGCCTATTTCAAGTGTAACAAAGGGGTCACTATTCTAGCAGCTGTCCCAATAGAGCCCTACACATAGGGGAGTAGAAGAGGAAGTCCGAATCCCAAGGTGAATTTGAGGAGGAAGTATACCAGGCAGATGAGAACTTGGCTGAAGAGTATAAGGAAGAGGAAGTCCTGGTAGATCAAGTCTGATAGGAGTGGTTAGGTGTATTCTCACCCAGGCTAAAACCCAAGAAGATTGGCGTAAGACTAGCATCCTACAGACATTCATTAAGATAGGTGAGAAAGTACAAAGTCATTTTAGATAGCGGTAGCTGTGTCAATGCCATATCTACCAACATAGTAAGAACCCTAGGATTGCCCACCATACCCCCCCCAATCCCTATAAGGTATCCTGGATAGACTCAACCATGATTTCCATTAAGTCTAGGTGCCTAGTAACCATTCAGTTCCAATCTTATCTAGAGAAAGTATGGTGTGATGTACTTCCAATGGGAGTAAGTAGTATAATCCTAGGCCGACCATGGGTTGTACGATCTTGATGTAACACTCTATGGTCGTTCTAATTCGTGCTCGTTTACTCATAATGGAAAGAAGATCGTAATCCATTCTTCTCCACCTAAGAACCCCATTAAGAGAGGATCAAGCCAATTGAGTGATAAGAAAAAGGGATAAACGTGATCACTGCTAAAGAAATGGAGCAAGAAATTAGCAATGGATCACCTGTTTGGATTTTGACCATTAAGGATCATCAAGAACCTCTTTCAAAAGAACAACCTCCAGAAGTCAGTGACGTGCTAGAGGAGTTCAAAGACGTGTTCCCCGATGACTTACCCGACCAACTCCCACCTCTTAGGGATATACAACATGCGATAGATTTAGTCCCCGGAGCAACCTACCGAACCTTCCCCATTATAAATGAACCCTACCGAGCACCAAGAATTACAACGACAAGTAGGAGAACTCCTAAAGAAAGGATTCATTAGGGAAAGTTTGAGTTCATGCGCAGTCCCAACCTTACTTACCCCTAAGAAGGATGGCACATGGAGAATGTGTGTTGATAGTCATGCCATAAATAAATCACGGTGAAGTATAGGTTTCCCATTCCCCGCTTGGATGATATGTTAGATATGATGACCGATGCAACTATATTTTCTAAGATTGACCTAAAGAGCGGCTATCACCAAGTTAGGATCAGACCAGGGGATGAATGGAAGACTGCCTTTAAAACTAAGGACGGGTTATTTGAATGGGTAGTCATGCCTTTTGGATTATCAAACGCCCCTAGCACTTTTATGCGAATCATGAATCAAGTCCTACGGGCCTTTATTGGAAATTTGTTGTCGTTTACTTTGACGACATACTTATCTATAGTAGGACTAGAGAAGATCATCAACAACATCTGAGGCAGGTTTGTTTAGCACTTAGGAAAGATAACCTCTATGCCAACCTAAAGAAATGTGCTTTCATGACTACTAGAATTATCTTCCTAGGATTTGTTGTGACCCCTGAAGGAGTATCCACTGACCCTGAGAAGGTAAGGCAATTGTAGAGTGGCCAACACCCAATATATTCACGAAGTAAGAAGTTTTCATGGCCTCGCTATGTTTTATCAAAGATTTATTAGAGGGTTTAGCACTATAGTTGCTCCTATCACGGATTGTATTAGGAAGGACCAATTTGAATGGACGAAGTCAGCTGATAAGGCCTTCCTTCACATCAAAGATAAGATGAACCACGCACCAGTCTTAAGGCTACTCGATTTTTCTAAGGTCTTTGAAGTAGCATGCGATGCTTCGGGAGTAGGGATTGGTGGAGTTCTGAGTCAAGAAAACCATCCCGTAGCATTCATTAGAAATTGAATGAAGCCAGGAAGAAATACTCCATATATGATCGGGAGCTTTATGCGGTAGTGCAAGCATTAAGGTATTGGAGGCATTATCTCCTACCGCAAGAATTTGTTTTATTTTCAGACCATGAAGCCCTTAGGTTTTTGAGTTCCAAAAGAAACTAAACCCTAGGCATGCCAAATGGGTAGAATACATCCAATCCTATACTTTTGTCCTAAACATCAATCGGGAACTGACAATAAGGTAGCTGATGCCCTAAGTCGTAGAACGTTACTTTTATCTTCAGTCAGTACTGAAGTCATAGGTTTTGAAAGACTTAAGGAGCAGTACGAAACCTGTCCAGATTTTGGTGAAATTTATCAGGTTTTGCGTCAAGGACCATCTAGTGTTCATAGTGACTATACCCTTCTAGATGGTTATCTTTTTAGAGAGAATAGGTTTTGCATCCCAAGAACCTCCTTAAGAGATTTTTTAGTTTGGGAGATACATGCGAGAGGTTTGGCTGGCCACTTCGGACGAAACAAGATTATCTTGGCTGTTGAGGAACAATTTTACTGGCCAGGCCTTAAGAAACAAGTAGCAAACCTTGTAGCCTGATGTAGGACATGTGCTGTTGCAAAGCAGCAAAAGAAGAATACCGGGCTATACACTCTATTACCTGTACCTGAGTGTCCATAGCAGGATCTAAGCATGGACTTTGTTCTAGGATTATCTAAGACCATTCGAAAACATGATTCAATCTTTGTGTGGTCGACCGGTTTTCAAAAATGGCCCATTTCATACCTTGCTCCCAAACTTTCGATGCCTCTAGGATAGCCAAACTCTTTCTTGATCAAGTAGTCAGACTCCACGGGTTACCAAAAACCATAGTTTCTGATAGGGATGTCCGCTTCACAAGTTACTTCTGGAAAACCCTTTGGCACCTATTAGGAACCAGACTAAAATTCTCCACAGCCTACCATCCCCAGACTGATGGACAAACCGAGTTGTAAATAGAAGTCTAGGGAACTTGCTGAGATGCCTAGTGGGAGAAAGTCTAGGGAACTGGGATTTGTTATTGCCACGTGCTGAGTTCGCTTACAACAGTTTGGTCAATAGATCTACGGGCAAAAGTCCCTTTGAGATAGTCCATGGTTACAAGCCTAGGAAGCCTTTAGATCTAATCCCACTACCTATTCACACACGAGTCTCTGAGTCTGCTGAGTCTTTTGCACAGCATGTCACAAATCTGCATAAAGAAATCAGTAATAAGATCAACCTGAGCAATGAAACTTACAAACACTTAGCTGACTCACATAAGAGGGCTAAAGAATTCTGTGAAGGAGATTATGCGATGATTAGGCTCAATCCTGAACGGTTCTCCTCTGGAACCATAAAGAAGCTGCATGCCCGCGGAGCGGGACCTTTCATGATCTTAAAGAAAATAGGGCCTAATGCGTATGTTTTGGAACTTCCACCTGATATGGGTATCAGTACAACCTTAATGTTTCAGACCTAGTAGAATACAAAGAACCAGTACTAATACCTATTGAGCCTTTTGGGCCAGAAACTTTCATTGAGAGTGAACATATTTTCGAGTGTCCACCACCAACCCTACCTGAGCGGAGAGAGAGGATTGAGAGAATCCTGGATGACAAGACCATTCCTACAAGGAATAAGCACTATCAGCGATACCTGGTTCAATGGAAAGGTCGACCTGAGTCTGACAACTCTTGGATTACTCGAGAGGACCTACAAAGACTTAACCCTGACTTGTTCGAGCATTACCAGGGCAAAACTGAACCATACTCGACTGGGTCGAGTTCTGCCCACCCCAGGAGAATTGGTGTGGACACCAGAAGCAGAAGCAGAATAAAATCCCGCTCAAATAAGGTTAACCTGATTCCACTTTGGATCGAAGATCACTAGGTTAAATTTTTCTTGTAAAGGGCAATTTACTTTCAAGAGTCCTGTAATTACTTAGTTTCAATTTCATGAATCTTGTAATTATGTCCAATCGAGTCCTGTAATTATGTCCTGTCTCAATCTGGGTTCAAATAAGAACTCAATTAGAGTTCCATTAGGTTTATTTAAATCAAGTCCAAGCTACTTCAAGTTGAGGTTCACCAAACCACTTGGAGCTCCAAATCAAGACCTTGGTCTACCAAGCTGGAATTCCACATCATCATGCCAACAAAGTAGCCACCAGGGATGCCACATCATCAGCCACGTCACCTTCAAATGGGCGCCTAAAGGGGAGATCGACCAAGCATTTTAAATTCAAAGAAATCGGCCAATCTCCATGAATTTCTCCTTATCCCATGTAACAAGGCCCCATATCCTCCAACCTCCCTTGTAATCCTCCACAATTTGGGGAGAATCTCCATGAATTTCTCCTTATCCCATGTAACAAGGTGTCATATCCTCCAACCTCCCTTGTAATCCTCCATAATTTGGGGAGTTTTCAAATTTAAAAGTTTTGTAAGGCTATTAAAAAGCTTGGATGCCCCATTGTAAAAGGGATTTGATTTTTGGAGATTAATAAAAGTTGAAGTTGAATTGAAGTTTTATGTTTTGAGTGATTGTTTCTAAGCCCCTCTTCCACACCAAACTATTCTCTCTTCCAAGCATCCAACGCCCAAGTCAAGAAAAAGGCCTTGGAGTCGGCCAAGCCATCTCAAATCTCTTTCTTTGCTCACAAATTTTCCATCCCTTCCATATGCATGCCTTTCTTCTTCCTTAACTCTTTTTCTTTATATGCAGGGTCCTTCGAGGTTTTCGAGTTGCAAGCAGGGTATTCCTTGACAAGGAACCAACAAGCTGAAGCCCAAGTCCAGGGTTCTGATCTTTGTTATCCAAGGTTCTTCAGTTCTGAGCATTGGTAGTTTCAAGGTATGAATCAAAAGAAGGTTGGAAAGCTCATCACGGTAAGTCCACAATCATTAGCCCCTATTATCTAGATCTTCTTCCTTCTTAATTTAGGATTATGTTAAATCAAGTAAAAGTTCCATTTCTTATAATCCTTAAGTCTTATTATGATGAGTACAATGCTAGTGTAATTAGGTTTCATTGCTCTACAAACCATACTCAAACATTATTCATATGCTTGCCATATCAGTTCTTGGTGATCCCATGAAAACCAAGTTGGGTTTGTTTGGTGATCCTGTTTAAAACCAAAGGTGTTGGGTTTTCTTTGGTTATCCCGTTAAAAGCAAAGTGTAGAGATTTTGGATTGTGATCCTGTAAAACAATCCTACTGTATTCGGGTATGAATATAGTGAAATCACAAGTGATATCTTGGGTAGTGGATGTAGGAGCTGGGTTGCTCCGAACCACTATAAATCTTATATGTTTGTGTTGTGCTTCTTCATTCTTATTTAGCTTCTGTAAATTATTATTCTGCCATAGCACCTAACACTTTAAAAGGATATTTCAATTGCACATTATCTGTTTAAGTTTTTCAATTTCCTAATTCACCCCCTCTTAGGTAGCCACCTGGGCAACACCGTGGCATCTTCCGGATACCTAAACTCTGGGATGTTGTGCGGAACTGGGTTCCGGGCTTCCATCCAGATTGAACTCCAGGTTGTTATGTCAGAATTGGGTTCTGGGCTTTCATCCAGACTGGACTCCTGGATTTCATGCCGGAACTGGGTTCCGTGGCATCTTCTAGACTGAACTCCAGGATTTCATTCCTGAACTGGTTTTCGTGGAATCTTCTGGACTGAACTATAGAATTTTATGCCGGAACTGGGTTTCGAGCTTCCATCCGGACTGAACTCCGGGCTGTTGTACCGAAACTGGGTTCCAGGCTTTCATCCGAACTGGACTCCATGATTTCATTCCAGAACTAGGTTCCATGGCATCTTCCGGACTGAACTCCAGGATTTTGTGCTGATACTGGGTTCCGGGCTTCCATCCGGACTGAACTCTAGGCTGTTGTGTCGGAATTGGGTTCCTGGCTTTCATCCGGACTGGGCTCCAGGATTTTGTGCTGAACTGGTCCGGGCTTCCATCCAGACAAGGCATTGCATGGAGGAGCAGGAGGACCGTTGCACGAAAGCATAGGACTCCACCACATGGGAGGAAGCTCTCTGTGCATGGGAGCAGAGGACTCCTTTGAATGGGAGAAGAGAACTCCATTGGGAAGTGCCTGGTGTTTGATAAGACCACGAGCATGATACTATGATTAGACCCTTTTTCCTTCTCTTCTCTTCTTCTTCCTTTTTCTTTTCCCCTTTTTTCTTTTCTTTTTTTTTTTTAGAACCTGTGTGGCCAGCCACCATTGCATTAGCATGGGTTTGAACATTCCGCGCCTTATCTTACCGGGGTAACAATGTCCCCTTCAGGCTCGGTCGGAACCTTTCCTCGAGACCACTCCCTAGAATCCCGAGAGAGGAGGGAAGCTTCCCGCGCCCCATCCACATGCCCCCAATCTGCCCCCCGGGGGTAGAGGATGAAGGTGGCTACTATTGTTGTCCACCTATTGAGGAGCTTTGAACTGCCCCCCTTCCTGGCACGCCAATCTATTATCACCTGGATCATCGTGGCATGTAGCTCCAGCACTGTCTGGTCCCTCCTGCTAGACACTCGTCCTCTAGCCTCGTGAATCAACTCCCTCCATTGGGCGGACCTACAAAATAGGAGAGACCTGGACTGGGGATTCCGACGAGGATACTTCGATGATCAAGTCAGTGGGATGATCGAGGGGAACAGAAGACCTCTCAGGTAGAGAGCTTGGGGAACTCTCTACTTCTAGAGGGTGATAAGAATGGGAGATAAATGGAAGATAATGTAGGACTCAAGAGGTCTGTCAACTCTTTTACCTCCCCTTACCTTTTCATGCTGGCCTTATGTAGATGAGCGACTCTTGTTGTTCAGGAGGCGTGTTCTTCTTGGCATAGGCCTGTGAGACTTCTGCAAGCCTGGGAGGCTAGGATAGGTTGGTGAACCTTCTTCTTCTGGATGGTTCAGGAGGTTGTGAAGGGGCACAGTGCCTCGAATGGGGCACCCCTTCCTGATTGGTATAAAAGGTGGTCTAGGAGGCTTTAATATAGCCCTCTTTTGTAGGTGGCATGCTCAGTCTGGCAGGGATGGTGATTTTATGTGTCGGGGCTGCCATCCAGGCTTCCTCGTACCTGCACTTTGAGAAGCATACCTGGGATGGAGTCAGTCGGAACGTGGCATGCGGGTCGAGTTGAGACGGGTAGAGGCTCTCCATGCACACGGCTAAAGATGCATGGTGCAAGGTTCCTCATGAATGCAAATCGAGGTGCACGGGTAAGCAGTCTCCTTATATGCACTGATCGAGGCACATCACCTCTTCATGCGAGCGGAGTAGGGCATGCGGAACCCCACTATGGCATAGCAATGGGCATTCATGGAGCTGGAGTTGGGTTGGATCTGGACTCCACACGGGCGGAGTCGACCAGAGCTGGCAGATGCAGAGCTAGAGACGGGCTTGCCGAGGTGCTAGACCGAGGTGCAAAGCCCCGCCGGGCTAAACCAGACAGGGGGCTCGAAAGTGCAGGACTGGGTGGAGTCCTGCCAGGCTGAGTCGAACCGGGGGGCGGGAGTGCCGGGCCTGCACAGGTGCACCGGACTGGCACAGGCATGCCGGACTGGCACTGGGATGCGCCACAGGGCGAAGGCAACCCGGACGAATCTGGGAGGTCACAAGGCTGGAGCGAGCGCTCCTGGATGGAGGCGGGCTTACTGAGGTTCTCTGATCGAGGGCACGGAGCTTCGGGCGGTGCCGGAGAAGACTGAGCTAAAGCAGACAGAGCCGAACCAGGCACGAAAGTGCTAGACTGGCACAGGCAGAGTCAACCGTCTGCTTGCCGGGCTTAGCCAGACCTAGGGTGCTGGCGCAGGGACGAGCTGGGGCTACCGCGAGCAGAAGGACTTTGCACGGGGCAGGAGCGAGTGGGGCACAGGTCGTGTCGCGGGTGGAAGAGCTCCACATGGGCGGAATAGGGACAGCCTTAGGCATGCCGGATCGCTGGCGTGCCACTAGCAGAGCTGGACCGTGGGCGTGCCGCGGGCGAAAGAGCTGGACTATGGGCGGAAGAGCTCCATGCGGGCAGAAGTACTCCACACGGGTGGAGCATAGGCAACCTTGGGCATGCCGGACAGTGGGCATGCCGCGGGCGGAGCAGGACCATGGGCATGCCACGGGCAGAAGAGCTCCATGCGGGCGGAGCAGGGGTAGCCCTCAGGCATGCCTCGGGCATGCTGCGAGCATTCGAGTTGGACTGGAGCCTGCGGGCGGAGCCGTTGGTGGAGCACGCAGACGGAAGGACTCCGTGCAGGCGTGCCGAGCTGGACCCTACGTGGGTTTAGCCTTGCCGCTAGAGTCATACTACTCCCCCAACATGCCGAGCTGGACTGGCACGGGCTGAGGTTTCGAGGTGAATGACCAAGGTGGGGCCGAGATGCTGAGGTGCACGACCGAGGTGGGGCCGAGGTGCTGAGGTGCATGATCGAGGTAGGGTCGAGGTGCTGAGGTGCATGATCGAGGTAGGTCGACGGTGCTGAGGTGCATGACCGAGGTGGGGCCAAGGTGTCGAGCTGAACTAAACTGCCATGAAGCTGGACTTTGTGCATGGTCAAGTGAGGCCGAGGTGGTGAAGTACTTGGCCGAGGTGGGGCCAAGGTGCCAACCTGGCCGATCTCCTCATAGAACAAGCAGACACACTGTCTTCTTTGGATGAGAGACTTGGGGATAATTAAGCATGTGGCCATGTCAGCCACCAAGGAGGATGCTGTGTCAGGCCGAATGGATTTTTTTACTACTGTAACACATGTCACCTGTGGTCTGAATTAAAACTCTTATAATCTCATAATGACACCACCATGTCATAACAAGCCTGTGTAAAATGAATCAAGAGTAATTAAGTTTGAAATAGGATTGTGACACCCTAATTTAGGATTCATGACGTCCTACTTCAGTATTATGATACCCTATATATTTTTATGCAGGGATGGTTTACATTTTTATAATAGTTATTTAGAATTTATTGTTTAACTTACATTTAGGTTTTACTTATATTTAGGTGATCTTGCAATAGTTCAGCTACTTAGAGTGAAGGCTTTACAACTGTTTAGAAACTATTCAAGCCAGCAATGTACATTGAAAAAGTGTGGAAGATGGGTTTTCTAGTCTTCATTTAGAAATCATTTGGAAGACTCCATTCGGTGCATTCATCGACATGCAGCCATTCATAGTCAATGGGAACTCCTAGCTAAAATTATTAGATGTTACAAAGGAGGTGACAAGTTTATTTTTTATGGCAAGGAACTTACATTCAGCATTGAAGGTTGGCCCTAATTTTGGGTTTGCCATGCCATGGAAATAATTGCAATGAAAGATCAAGATAAAAAGGGAAGGTTATTTCAAAGATTTGGTAGGGAATTAAATCTTCAGAATAAGGACTAGAGAAGTTGATAACGTAACATCATTCATCAAATATACAAGAGGATGTCAAGGACACCGTAAGACTTTGGATCGCCTACATGTTGAACTATTCTTGTCTCCAAAGTTAAATCAAGCTTGCCCAAGATATATCATCCCTTGGATGATTTATTTTAGCTGGGACAATATACTAGACTTCCGTAATAAAGAAGTTGACTGTTATGGCTCTCCCAGATGTTGCTTGTTGCTTGAGACCTAAGGAGCCAGTCCAAACCAAGAGAAGTGATAAGGTTAGGGGTAGCCAACCCTATATGGATGTTCAGCTGCTCTAGTAGTAGGATCATTAATATGTAGCAAAAGTATAATTACATTTATTTTAAATCTTCCATATTTTTAAATATATGATTATTATGTAGGTTTGGTTCCTCAAGCATAGCATTTCAAGAGTCCCAGCACATCCAAATAAGCTACCTAGGCTGTTAAAGTGGTACGACAGCTAGGTGAAAACATAGAATGTTTAGCTTGTGAACTTGCAACCTCATAAGTTGGTAAGATAATCCATTATTTCATAAATATAATGAACAATATATCATTATCATTATATAAAGTTATTTTGTTATGGTTCTTGGCTTGTAGATGGAGGGAGCTATTGAGCCTATTACAACGAAATGGTGGCTTAACTCTAAAAAAATAGTAGCATTCTTGAAACCCGAAAAAAGTTGTGCAAGATATACACACTTTAAGAATGAAGTAGAAGATAGAAAGAAGAGACTTGCCATAGTTGAAACCTCCTTAGTTCATTGGTAAAAAAAGATAGCAATGCCAACAAAGAAGGGCACAAGGGGCAGAGGAGATGATATTGAGGATGAGGTTGAAGTCATGAGCACGATCAACCTATGATGGAGGAAAAAGTTTATGACACCCCTGTGACTGAGGTTGAGCATAGGATAGATGAAAATTGAAGACACCCTGAGTGAGGATGTTGAAAGGAAGAAAGAAAAATCTCTGGTTCCTTCACTTATCAAGAGGGTGAAAAACCAACCTAGACTGTGGAAGGCCTCATAAATGATAGTAGATTCTGCTTTTGAAATAGGCCAACCCAAAAAAAAAAGATGAAGATAGTGGGGATATCTCAACCTGATGAATCAAATTTGAATCTTCATTTGAAGATATGAAAATTGATCATAACTTTTTTGAGTTATATATTTTTTTATTATGTATGCTACTTTATGGTCGAAAATATAGAATATCTTTTATGTTTATTAATTTTAGAGAGGTCATCCACACCAATAATTTTGGAGGCACTATCACAGAAAAAATATTTTCGATCTGTAAACAATGACATGATAGTTTGATGGGTAAGTAATGGAGTATTACTTTATTTTGTTCTTATTCTTTATATATGTTATGATATATTTTTTAATAATTCTTATATTGATTTTCAAAATTATATGAAATCATGTTACTTATAATTAATCTGTTTATATTGCATTGCCAGATAATTGATGCCAAGCAAGAGTTCATTAGAAATAACTGGATAGAGCATCCAGATAGAATCATAAGTATATAATTGCACCTGTAATGACCTCCGGCATGCTTGACATCAATATCACCATTTCAAGAACTTGCTGGATAGCCGGGACTATGATATTTGATGGAGTCAGTGATCAAGATAATAAGGAATTTTAGTTTCTGTTCACCATCATCAACTCAGACAATTTCTACTGGTACCTGGTTGCAGTTGACATGTAAATAAGGGAATTGATGCATCTGAATTCAATAAAATACAATTTCAAGTACAAAGTGAATTCATATAAGTCACAAGATACTTGGGCTAATGTTTTATATATTCTGTGACATGCTGAGATGAAGAATTGGTCAATGCAAGAGATTTATGAATGCCATTTCTAACCTACAAGATCACTAAAGTACGGATTGTATTACTTGAAGTACATAGAATTCCTTGCTCACAGAGATAAGCCTGATAGTCGGGATTTTACAGAAAAAGATATAACTATGTCCGACACCAGTTAGTAGCAAGATTATTGAGAGAGAGCCTAAATCAGAAGATTGATATTGTTATTAAAATTTAGCATGTAAAAGCAAATTTTGTTTAATGGACTTGTTCTCTTCAATCATGTACTTCTATAATATGTTATAGAAATTGTAAGTCATTTCTCATTACATGAAGTTTTTATATTTTTGATGTTATGTTTACTTTCATAATGTCAAATTTTTTGTTGATGTGATGATGACATAAAGGAATATTATGTTCCTTGATAAAGTGTCGTAGTTTTAAAACTTGAATATTGTAATACTATTTTGGGTTATTTGATTAATCTTATAGCATCCGTGGTATTTTTTGATACTATGGGAGTCATAAACTAACTCAACAACATGTATTATACAAGTTGTTACAAACTTTGTACATTGTAGTAATGTTCTTTATTTTATATTTTGTACATGGATGTCATAGTTTTTAACTAGGATATCGTAGTTTTTGACTTGGATGTTGTAATACTTTTCAGGATATTTGATTAATCTTATAGAACTTGGACAATTTTTGATACTTTAGGAGTCAAAAATCCAAGTCACGAAAGACATGTATTATAGGTAGAAGGGATTAGAAACTTTTATTTTATATTTTCTACATGGATGTCATAATTTTTTAACTAGGATATTGTAATTTTAAAACTAGGATGTCATAACACTATTTTGGCTAATTTAAGTAATCTTCTAGCATCCGTGATATTTTTTGATACTCTAGAAGTCATAACGAAGCCACCAATGACATATATTACAGGTAGAATGGTTACAAACTTTTATTTTTATATTTTGTGTATGGATGTCATAGTTTTTTAACTAGGATATCAAAGTTTTTGAACTTGGATATCGTAATTTTTGAACTTGGATATAGTAATACTATTTCAAAATTTGATTAATCTTATAGCACCCGATAATTTTTGATACTTTGGAAGTCATAAGCCAAGCCACAGAAGACATGTATTATATATAGAAGGGGTTAAAAAATTTTATTTTATGTCTTTTACATGAGTGTCACAGTTTTTTAACTAGGATATCGTAGTTTTTTGAACTGGGATGTCGTAACACTGTTTTAGCCATTTGAATAATCTTCTAGCATCCATGGTATTTTTTGATACTCTGGGAGTCATAAATGAAGCCACCGATGACATGTATTATAGGTAGAAGTGGTTACAAGCTTTTATTTTACACTTTACACATGGGTGTCGTAGTTTTTTAACTAGGATATCATAGTTTTGAACTTGAATATCATAGTTTTTGAACTTAGATATTATAATACTATTTTGGGATATTGATTAATCTATAGCACCCGTGATAATTTTTGATACTCTAGGAGTCATAAACCAAGCCACGGAAGATATGTATTATAGGTAGAAGGGTTTAGAAACTTTTATTTATATTTTTTGCATGGGTATCATAGTTTTTTAACTAGGATGTTGTAGTTTTTATACTGGAGTGTCATAATACTATTTCGACCATTTTAAGTAATTTATAGCATCCAAGGCAATTTTATGACACTATGAAAGTCATTCAGAACATGGATGATGGGAATCCTATAAAGGAGTTATTTACTTTACTTTCCTATTTCATGCTGGGGATTCTAATTTATAAATGGATGTCATCCATTATATCAAGGGATGTCATAATTCTGTTATCTTTTTTTATTTTTGGGCACTTAAAGTAGTACTAAAATTTATATTTAAAATAAACAAATTCAATCACATATTAAATACATCCTGTTTTAATTCTCTATGATGTGGCAACCCCTGACATGGATCCCATGATGGCGACAACTGGCGACCGCATGGGTGGAAAGTGCCATTGGATGCAGCACCCAAATGGAGACCCAAAGGCAAGCCCTCCGTCCAAGATTAGCTCCTGGTCGGGGTCATGCTTATAAGGCGGGCCCTCTGTCTGAGGTCAGCTCCCTACCGGGGTCGAGCTCATGCTTGCCAAAGGTGAACCCTTTGTTCGAGGTCAGCTCCTAGCCAGGGTCATGCTCATAAGGCAAGCCCTCCATCTAAGATCATCTCCTAGCTAGGGTCGTGATCATGCTTTCCAGGGCGAGCCCTCCGTCCAAGGTTAGCTCCCAGCCAGGGTCGTGCTCATAAGGTGAGCCCTCTATCTGAGGTTGCTCCCGACTGGGATCATGCTCATGCATTCCAAGGGTGAGCCCTCCATCGAGGTCATCCCCAATCGAGGTCGTGCTCATAAGGCGAGCCCTCCATCTGAGGTCAGCTCTCGACTGGGGTCATGCTCATGCTTTCCAAGGTCGAACCCTTCATCCAAGGTCATCTCCCAACCAGGGTCAAGCTCATAAGGCGAGCCCTCCATCTGAGGTCAGCTCCTGGTCGAGGTCATGCTCATTCTTTCCAAGGGCGAGCCCTCCATCTAAGGTCAGCGCCCAGCCAGGGTCGTGCTCATAAGGGAACCCTCTGTCTGAGGTCAGCTCCCAACCGAGGTCATGCTAATGCTTTCCAAGGGTGAGCCCTCCATTCGCAGTTAGCTCCCAGCCGCGGTCGTGCTCATGAGGCAAGCCCTCTGTTTGAGGTCAACTCCCGGCTGGAGTTGTGCATATGCTTTCCAAGGATGAGCCTTCCATCTGAGGTTAGCTCCCAGCTAGGATCATGCTCATAAGGCGCCCTCCATTTGAGGCTAGCTCCTGGTCGGGGATATGCTCATGCTTTTCGAAGGCAACCCCCCGCATTCGGGTCAAGCACCCAGTCGAGGTCATGCTCCTGCTTCCAAAGTTAGGCTCCCCTAGATCGAGCTCTCCCCCTCCTCCTGTCGAGATTGGAGTTCCCTCTTATAGTAGAAAGAGAGAGGATCAGCAGAGGTACAGACTGTGACATGGAAGCTCCTAGCTACCAGCAACCTCTAAGAAGGGGTGCATGCCCTACCGAAAACTCAAACTCTATAGCATGCCATCCGTACGTTCTATGCAATGCATGCCCGCCAGGCTCCACACCTTGTGGCGCATCGCCATGTCAATAACCATGCAACAGGGGGCTCTGACCCTTATGACACGAAACCTAACCTCCTCCAAGTGGAGTATTCCATTAAGGCCACAGGCCCTACACACTCCGCAGTCTCTCCTGGAATAGAAACACTCCACCATGGCTCGGGCTCAGTGGCACGGTGCCCGCCCCTCCCACAGGAAATTGTACCACCAGAGGGACAAGATTTATACTATACTAGCGATCACCCCCTAATAGAAGGATCTCCTTCAAAAGACCGTCCGATAGGAAAGGCTGTAGATTAAGAAAAACCCCTCCAGAAAGGGATATCATGAAAGGGCATCTCAATGAAGCCCTAAGCTTGGTCTGGGCCACTCCTACTCATATAAAATAGAAGAAAGGATCCCCGAGAGGGGAGAGGGAGGCAACTGGTAAGATTCAGAGAGTAAACAGGTAGGGAACAAGCCAAGAGACCTCCCAGCTCTCTGATCTCCACTCAACCCTGTCTTTCCATTACTTACATCTCATCTTTCACCCTCTACCTGGAGAAGTCCCAAGCTCTCTGGCTCAGAGATTCTGTTTCCTTTGATCGTCCCAACTAACTTGATTGTCGAAGTGTCCTCGCCAAAATTCCATCTCGGATCTCCTCTTTTTTGTAGGCCATGCCAGAAGAGGATCGAGCACCCAATGGAAGCTCGATGAGTCCATGCCATATCAGTGCTACCAGCCATGACGATCTTGGCGGAAATAGATTGGCATGCCAATAAGGGGACAGACACCTGTGACTATGGGAAGTCCAATAGTGAGTCCCCCACCACCAGCAAAGCATCTGCAGAAGCCCACGGCTCTGTGGTCACAACCTGCATGCATGAGGCTTCTGCAGCTGGGTAGGGGGCCCCCTCATCGTGGCAACCTATAGAGCCCTGAGGGGGAGTTCCCCTATCCACCACCACCATCTCTAGTGGACTCCTAGATCACTGCACAAGCCCATCAAGTCCATGCCCTAGCTACGTAGTGCACCAGCTTCATCAGAGACACCAATCCCTGGTAACATAGTAGCAGCCCGGGATGCCGGTGACCCATGCCACTGATCCCCATACCAGCCTATGATTCTTCTAGGAAAGGTTGTTACATGCGGCCTCCCACCCACGGGAGACCACTTGGCAGTCGAAAAAAAGTAGCATGATGGCCGGACCGGCTGGGAGATCCGCTCCCCGATCTCTGACCATGGTGCATACTCGCACCAATGGCACCGGCATGGCTGGGAGCTTGGGCAAGAGTTCCCCCACTTTGCACATCTTTCACCCCTCATAACCTCCGCTGAGGGATCCACAAATGAGGCCATCTGCCATCAGGTGGAAAGGAACCTCGAAGAGTAGGAGTGGAAACTAACTAACATCTCCCACCGGTTTACAGAGATACAAGGCTCCCCCAGTGAGCCCATGGGTTACGACACCTCTCCTCTTTTCTCTCCGTAGAGTCCAAGAGGAACCAATCCCCAACGATTCTGCATGCCCCAGGTTGACCCCTACAATGGGACAACTAACCCCCTGGACCACCTAGAAAGCTACAAGGCCCTTAATAGAGCCACCGTGCTCTCTTCTGCATTGCCTTCCCAGCTACCATCCCGAAGTTACTCGAGCTTGATTCTCCACACTCGAGTTAGAAAGCATTGACTTCTTCACCCAGTTGGAGAAAAAGTTCATGGCACACTTTGATGCATGCAGAAAGGTGCCACATGAAGCTGATAGCCTTCTCTCGATCCACCAGTAGGACCAAGATCCCCTCCAGGACTATGTATCCCAGTTTAATTTTGCCACCCTAGAGATATACCACCTCAACAAGCCAATCGCCATGCTGGCCCTGAAGAGGGGGCTGCGGACCTCCCACTTCACCTACTCCCTTGATAAGAGCCTCCAAAGACTTACTCGAAGCTCCTCCTTCGGGCCCACAAGTATATCCATGCGGAGGAGGTTGACCACACCAGAAGGAAGCTGGACAGGAGGTCGCTGAAAAGGCAAGCAATGGGGAAGCATCCGCTCCCCTCCCCCAACCCAGAAGATGGCACCGGTCCCCGCGATCGGGTCGAGATCCAGGTCAACCCCACTAAAGGAGAGAAGTTCACTCCTCTCCTCTCCTCTCGATCAAAGATCATGATGGAGATCGAGGGCTAGTGCTTCTTGCATCGACCTCCCCTACTGAGGCCATCTGCTGGATATGGCAGGTCCCAATACTACTACTGCTTCCACCGGGACCATGGCCATGATATTAAGGAATGCCACCGCCTAAAGAGTAAGATAGAAGACCTGATTAAGCATAGCTACCTCGGGAAGTACGTAGAGGGAGAAGCTCCCCTAGCAGCCCAGAATGAGATTCCCGATCGCTCACCATCGATAACCGCCCACAGAGAAGCCGGTCGGGATGATCTCCTGGGGGGCAGGGAGAACCCCAAACAGGGCTAAGGAAAGAGGAGAATGATGATGTACTCCTCTATGAGGGAGAAGGGTTGACTAGGATAGATAACCCAAATATGACATTGTTTTCATTAAAATGATGATAGCAAATATCCTGTAAAAAGAATTATGGTGGACAGTGGAAGCTCTGCTGACATCCTTTATTATGATGCTTTTGCAAGGATGACTTGTGTCCACTAACCAATAATGCCGGTGTTCACGCCCCTAGTGGGCTTCACCAAAGATTCGATTGGAGTTAGGGAGAGATTACACTCTGAATAATCGCCATGACTCCATCTCAGTAAAGTACTATGCTGACAACATTTATCATTGTGAGGCTTCCCTCACCTTACAATGCAATCCTGGGGCATCCCGGACTCAATCTACTCGATGCCACCATCTCCCCAGGCAACTCATTCAGTTCCCACCCCATGAGGGACTGGAGAAATGATAGGGTCCTGCCAACCAATTCAACACTACCTGCAGATCGTTCTAGGACCACGAGGGGGTCAGCCCGAGCCCAGCCATTAACCAACCAAATCCGATGGAACTAGAGTCGAAGGGTAGACCAGTTGAGCCCTTGCTATCCTTCCCCTTGGGAGAAGATCTCCTGAAGACTGTGCAGGTGGGAGCCCTGCTGCCTGAAGAAGAGAAATTCCATCTGCTTAGTTTCCTATGGGCCAATGCGGACGACATCTTCACTTGGATCGCTGCAGACTTCTAGCATCCCTCAGATGTAATCACCCACAGGCTGAATGTTGACCCAAACTGTCACCCTTCTAGTAGAAGAAGAGGAATTTTGCCCTAGAGTGGCAGAAGGCAATCAACGAGAAAGTTAGAAGCTCCTCGCTATAGGCTTCATCCATGAGGTATGATATCCTGACTAGCTTGCTAATGTGGTGATGGTCAGGAAAGCTTCCAGAAAGTGAGATGATTTGTGTAGATTACACCGACCTCAACCAGGCATTCCTAAGGATAGCTTCCCGCTTCCTAAGATTGACCAGCTAGTAGGCACAACCTCGGCCACAAGTTCCTCAGCTTCATGGATGCATTCTCTGGATACAACCAGATCTGTATGCAATGAAAAGATGAGGAGAACACAGCATTTATGATTGACAGTGGTACATACTACTACAAGATGATGTCATTTGGTCTTAAGAATGCATAGGGTCATGGTACCAGTGCCTGGTCAGCAAGGTCTTCAAAGACCAGATTGACCGTAACATGTAAGTTTATATGGATGACATGCTTGTTATGAGCGGCTTAGAGTCGGACCATGTTGTTGACCTTGGCAAAGGCCTTCGACAACCTCTGCCTCTACTAGATGAAGCTAAACCCTGCCAAATGCATATTTGGCATCATGACAAGAAGTCCCTGATATTTATGGTCATCTAGAGGGGAACAGACCCCAATCTAAGAAGATCCAGATGACCACCGACATGAGACATCTTATCTCCAAGAGGAGGTTCAGTAATTGAGCAGATGCATCACGACATTAAGGCTATTTCATCTCGTATTCTGCCAAGCGCTACCAGCCATTCTTCAAGATGTTACGCAAGATGCATGGCATCACTTGGATGGAGGAGTGCTGGGAGGCATTCGAGGGGCTGAAGCTCCTTGCTTCCTACCGTTGCTGTCCAGGTCGAAGCTGGGGAAGAGCTCCTCTTGTACCTAGCGGTCTCACCTGAAGCAATCAGCTCCGTGCTAGTCCGCACTAATAAGGATGGCTCCCGGGAAGTCTACTACAACATAAGCTGCTTTGTGATGCAGAAACCAGGTACACCCGATCCAAAAAAATCTTTTTGCACTAATAGTGTCTGCACAGCTTCTCAGGCCTACTACTAGGCATACCCGATGGCAGACCTCACTAATCAGCCTCTGAGTGAGGGCTGTAAAACCACCCCAATACTTCAGAATGCCTAGCTAAGTGGGTGGTGAAGCTCAATGAGTTTGATATCACTACACTGCCCGACCCAGTGCAAAAGACCTAGATCCTTATCGATTTCCTCGTGAAATGTACCTAGGTGCATGAGGACCAAGAGGAGGTGGACCAGCAAGTTGAGCCCAGGCCAGACCCAACCCCAAGAATGGCGACGGATCCTCCATGTTGATGGTGCATCCATATTGAGGAAGTGGAGTCGATCTCATCCTTGCCAACTCCGATGGGTCATCATAGAATATGCATTGCGCTTCCTCTTCAAGCGACCAATAATCAAGCTGAGTATAAGGCACTCCTCACGGATTGAAGGTGTCCCACGAGCTGGGTGTAAAGTGCTTGAAGGTCTTCATAGATTCACAGCTCGTCATAGGATAGGTCTCCAGTAAGTTTGAAGCTCAAGATCCCATGATGGCGAAGTATCTAGACAAGATATGCTCGTACACAGTTGTTGACTATGATCTTATTTTTGATGAATGATAAATACTTAAGTATATTTGAGTACTAATATGTGTTAAAAAGTATTTATTAGATTCAGATACTCAAGATTGAAAAGCTTGTCATTTAGTTAAAGAAGCCATGTATTTTCAAGTTATAAGAACTTTGGAACATGAGGAAGATCTGAAGAGCTCAAAATTCTAATTTGACAAGTTTCAGCACTGGCACACTCAAGTGTCGACTCACAAGTCGACTCACAGATCGACTCAAGACCTGAGACCAAGAAAAAGACAGAACGGGCTGATTTCTGAATTTTTGCCATGAGACTGACTCAAGTGTCAATACTTAAATATCGACTCATGGAAAGTGTCAACACTTAAGTATCGACTCATGAAGAAATTCAAGTGTTGACAATTAGAGTGACGGCTTGTTTTTTCTGAAGTGAAGAACTTTCCAAACTTGTTTCTAATGGCTAGTTTTTTCTCTCCAATAGTCATAAACAATAATTTTAGGTTTGGAGAGCTATTTAAACATTACCAAACTTAAGGGAAAGTGATTCTTTGAATTGATTGAAAAATTCTTTGATCATCCAATTAATATATCTTAAGGATCCGACATTTATGACAGAGTTGAGCCTTCAAGCTTCAAATATCAAGAGAGCTTCCAAGTCCACATTTCAAGCAATCAATTAAGGCTTCAACAACTTGGAGACAAGCTTCTTCCATATTATCAAAGAGCTTCAAAGAGATATTTGCTTTATTTTAGAAAGCTTTCATTTTTATTCTTACATTTATACTTGTGCTTAAATTATTTTATTGAGGTTGTTGGTAAGCCTTTATGAAAATCAATGGAGGTTTTTGATTAGCCTTTGTATAAAAACCAACAAGAAACCAACAAGGTTGTTGGTGAGCCCATAAAATTAACAAGGTTGTTGGTGAGCCCCACAAAAACCAATAAGGTTTTTGGTTAGCCTGGAAAACCAAAGGGATTTTGACTTGTGAGCCCGGTGAGAAAAAGTTGGGTTTTGATTAGTGAGCCCAAAAAACTAATCGACTATAATCTTGGTGATTATAGTGAAATTTCCAAGAAAAACTTGGAGAGTAGATGTAGGTGCCTTGGAGTGTACCGAACCACTATATATTCTTGTGTTTGTGATTGCTCTTATTATTGCTTATTTACTCTTGCATTACTTTATTAATTCCATTGCATATTTTTATTAAGCACACAAACACTTTGACAAAACATAAGCACCTGATTTGAATTGGCACTGTTGCCTAGGTGGCTTCCTAAGAGGGGAGTGAATTGGGATTATAAAAATTTTTGGCAAGTATGTGCAATTTAAAATCCTTTTGGTGTTGTGGTGCAATATGTAATGTGGAAGTAATTAAGTAAATGCAATACGGTAAAATAAGCACAAACACAAGAAAATTTAGAGTGGTTGGAGCAACCGGCTCCTACGTCCACTATCCAAGGACCACTTGGGATTTCCACTATATCCCCCCATCAGAATATAGTTGGATTGTTTTACCTGGCTCACAATCTAAACCTATACACTTTGGTTTATCGGGATCATCAAAGAAAACCCAACTCCCTTTGGTTTTAAACAGGATTACCAAAGAAACCCTAAAGTTGGTTTTAAACCAGGATCACCAAGACCCAACTTTGGTTTTCAAAGATTCACCTAAAAACCTTTAACCCTCTCTTAAGACACAGCCCCTTGCTATTCTTAGAGAGAAAACAAAGATATATCAAAAATATAAAGCAACTACATAACAAACCGAGTTTGTTTAAATGTTGCTGATGAAGATTAAGATGAAGCCTAGCCTTGAATGCTCTTTTAATGCTCTTCAAGCTGCTTTTTTACTTCTTCAAAGAGTGGATTCAATGATGAAGAGAAGTTGGTGGAGCTTTGAATCTTATCTTGAATACTCTTGAAGTGGGTTGGTGAAGGACTTGAAGACTTTTCAAATTCTCAAGATAAATCAATGAACAATCCCTCAAAAAAATTGTTTAATCCATCAAAAATACTCTCTTTTATAGTTGTCCATGAGATATAATTGTTATAGGCCTAGGGAATCGAGAAAGAGCTGTTGGAGATCATTTGGAGTTCAAAATCAACTTTCAGCAACTAGCTATTAGAGTGCAGAAAATGATCACTCGAGTCGGCTCGAGGTCCACGAGTCAGCTTGAAGCCTCAGACAGCCCAAACCAAAAATTCTGTACGAGTCGGCTCTTGAAATTGGAGTCGGCTCAAACCTTCAATCAATACAAATCCATATTTTTCTTGAGTCGGCTCTTCAAGGCAGACTCGGCTCGAAGTCTCAGTCACCGACAAACATAACTCTGGACGAGTCGGCTCTTCTGGGCTCGAGTCGGCTCGAGATCTTAGACTTTAAAAATATGTGTTCTTCAATGAGTCGGCTCTTGGGGCTTGAGTCAGCTAGAGGTACTGAACTCTGAAATTTTTTATGCCATGCCAGAAGGAGTCGGCTCTTGATCCATGAGTCAGCTCTTGCAAAAATTTCTTTTAAAGCTTCAAACTTCTCCAAAATTCTTCAAAATGTGAATCCAACAAGAGCTAGTCTACTTACTCTTATTTTACAATTTTATAGCCCTTTAACAAAATTACATAGTTGAAGAATTAGGTTTTACAACTTGAAGTGCAAAAGAGTCTATACAATATTGGATTACCTATCAACCAATTTGGAAACCAATTAAACTTAAGATAAACATTCTCTTACAAAAACTTCCCATGTAATTGAAAGAATTAGTAACACATACATGCTCAATGTTTTGTGATCATCAAAATCATTCCAGGGGTCAATAATCTCTCCCTTTTTGATGATGACCAATACTGGGCATGAACATGATTTAAAACACCTTACAAGTACTATGCATCATATTCACATGTATCAAAGAATATTTAACATAGTATGTATCAAGCCAAATTGAGTATCAAACTGTTAAATTGAAAAGTATCAACACAATGTATCAAAATGTATCATATGTGTCATCCATGTACTAAGTATCGAAAACTTCACAAAATTAATTTGTATTTGAAGTGAGTTTAATGAAAACTTAACACAAGCTCCCCTTACTGATGTAATAATATTTCTTCATATTGCTTTCATATTCACACTTTCATGCATATTCATTTTTATATTTTCTTTCATACACATTCATTCACATTTTCATGCACACTCTTCTCTCCTTTCTCCCTTCTCCTCCTTTTTGTCATCGACAAAAAGTATATAAAAAGGAGAACATTAATTCAAATTAAGTCATTCAAAAAGATATATATATATATATATATATATGAAAAGTGTCAATACAAGAGTGATACAATACAGAAGTGCCTTGGCATGACAAAAGTAGTATCACAAACAACAAACATGCTAAACATAAAGTCCTAAAACATCAAATGAAGGACTAGGGTCATCATCACTAAGCTCTTCCTCACTAGAGGAACTGACCTCTAAAATACCAGGAACATGCTTGAATTTAGGGAACCTAGGCCTAAGGTCCCTAAGTCTGGTCCTAACAGGAGTAGTAGTCTTAGAGGTTCTAGGTTTAGCTTTAGCTTAAGGCTTAGAAGAAATCATAATAGGAGTAGGTCGAGCAATAGGAGGATCAACAGATAAGGCAAGCATGCTGGTAGTAGACAGAATCTCTGTTGCTAGAGTGTCTCCAACATCAGAACTCAGAACCTCAGTACCAGTCCCAGCCTCAGCAAGAGTAGTAGCTGAAGGAATGTTAGTGAAGTGTACTGCCTCTCCCTGTCCATAATCTATGCCAATGTCTGGTGCTGCTGCAGAAAGAGTAGGTGTAGAGTGACTGGCTACTGTAATCTGCTGAAGAATAGTCAGAATGTCCTGAAATCCCTGATGCATCTCTGACTGAAGTGCAGATATCCTGGCATCAGTCTCTGATCTCCCTCTCTTAAGACTAGAGATCTCATCCAGTATGGGCTATAGTCTATCATCATCACCTGATCCAACAGTAGTCGATCCTCTGACAGTGTGATCGAGGTGTAGAAGGAGCTGGCTATGAAGGTCCAGCCTCGTCAGTATTTGGCTCCACCTCAGCATCTTGTCCTTGTGCTGCCTGATCATCCTCTCCTGAATCATCATCAGAATGTGTCACTGGAAGTCCTGAACTCTTCCTAATCCAGTGACCCTCAGCCTATAAGAATCCCATCCTGGTCAAAGATTTTAGGTTGTATTTGTCTGTATGAACTAATGGTCTGCTGTCCTCTCCAGACAAATTAACATGGGCATCCTGAAATAGTAGTGTAAAACCATACCATACGGAAGACATGCTCGTGCCCTACGAGCAGCTTCCCTCATCTGAGACAACATAATGAAAGGTAAATTAAGGGCCTCCCCCTCAACTAAATATATCATAAAGACTAGGTCTCTCTCGCTCACCCAAGTCGATCTCCCAATCTGAGGTAGAAAGATGCGACTAATGATGTTATGTAGCAACCTCATCTCCAATGAGAGTTGGTTGGCTCTAACATGTATCACACCAGTCACATTAGTCCTCTCAAGTATAATTCTCAGTGTTTTCTATTTGTCCTTCAATACTAAATAACTTTCTCCCTCTTTAGGTATTTGAAGAACATTAGATAATTTTGCTCACTGATCTTAATGTGTTTCCCCTTCATAGTAGATTCAATATGAAAAGCACCCAAAGACATATTCTCGAAAAACTGTCTAACAAGATTAGGATATGTAGGAAGATTAAGCATGCAAAAATCCTTCCAACCTTGTCTAACTAACCAATCACCAATTTTCAAGCTCTCTTGTTCTAGAAATGAGAAATCAATGCATCGACTTGGGGTTACTTGCCTATTCCCATCGAAATTACGTGCCTTGGAGCTTCTTGTTCCTTTTCATGCTCTTCTGGTTGTTCCTCTGACGGATTTGAAGTATCAAGGCTCTATTTGGTCTTCCTTTCCTCTGCCACTGACCGAACAACCTTCCTAGCTTTCTTTGACATGGCTTTCCTAGGAGCCATCTAGGTTAGATTAGGGTTTTGGAAGGGTGTAGAGGTGTTCTAGGAGCTTTTCTCAGGTTAGGGAAAGGAAATGGGTTAGGGAAATAAGAAGGGTGGAAAGAAATATCAAATTTAAACTTATGATGCCCTATTTAAAAAGCATCGGCCCAAATCTTGAGTTGGCTTGCTGAAAGAGCAGGTGGCTCGAGTCGGCTCAAGCCCAAATCTAGGTCAAAACTTGAAAAATGACAAAATAAATTTCTATCAGTTTCTTACTACTAAAGGAGGTTGTCATAAGCTCTAGAAGGAATTTTGAAATGTCTAGATAATTTTCCTTATTTCTGAAAAGTTAGGTCAAAACTTCAGAATGGGTCACACAGGCCTAATTCACCTCTAATCTTTTCAAATCTATCTCAACTAAGGGATTTAGTAAAAATATCAGCAAGTTGATCTTCAGTAGGCACAAATTCTAATTCAACAACATTATTTAAAACATGATCTCGAATGAAATGATGTCTAATTTCTATATGCCTAGTTCGAGAATGCTGAATTGGATTTCTAGATAAATTAATAGCATTAGTGTTATCATATTTAATAGAAATTTTAGATTGGACAACACCATAATCTTCTAGTTGTTGCTTGATCCACAACACTTGTGCATAACAGCTCCCCGTAACCACATATTCTGTCTCAGAAGTAGATAGTGCTACAGAGTTCTGTTTACGATAATGCCATGAAATCAAGTTGACACCTAGAAATTGATAAGTGCCACTTGTGCTTTTTCTATCAATTTTACAGCCTCCATATTCAGCATCAGAATAACTAATCAGTTTTAAGATGAATGCTTAGAATACCATAATCCTAGATTGCATGTGCCTTTAAGATACTTAATGATTCTTTAATAGCTATGATGTATGACTCTTTTGGATTAGATTGAAAACATGCACTCATACAAACACTAAATAAAATATTAGGTCTACTAGTGATTAAATAAAGTAAAGAACCAATCATACTTCTATACAGTTTTTGATCAATATTTGTGCCATTTTCATCTTTATCAAGTCTACATGCAGGATTCATGGATGTTCCAATTTTTTTGCTTGATTCTATGCCAAACTTTTTGATAATTTTTTAATATATTTGGCCTGGTTGATCAGGATACCTTCCTTTGATTATTTGATCTGAAGCCCGAGGAAGTAACTCAGCTCACCCATCAAACTCATTTCGAATTCATCCTGCATTAATTTAGCAAAGTCTTGACACAAAGATTCATCACTAGATCCAAATATTATATCATCAACATAAATTTGAACAACTTAAATATCATTATCTTTCTTTGAATAAACATGGTAGTATCAACACTACCTCTTACAAAATCATTTCCAATTAAAAACTTACTTAATCTATCATACCAGGCTCTAGGTGCCTGTTTAAGACCATACAAAGCTTTATTCAATTTAGAAACATGATTTGGAAATGTGTGATCAATAAAACCTGGTAGTTGTTCGATAAAAACTTTTTCAGATAAAAAATCAATTAAAAATGCACTCTTTACATCCATTTGAAATAATTTGAAATTCATAAAGCATGCATATGCTAGTAGTAATCTAATAGCCTCTAGCCTAGCTACTGGTGCATAGGTCTCATTAAAATCTATTCCCTCTTCTTGTTATAATCTTGAGCAACCAGTCTAGCCTTATTCCTAATTACATTACCTTGCTCATCAAGTTTATTTCTATAAACCCATCTAGTGCCTATAACTGGATAGTCATTAGGTCTTTCTACTAGAGTCCAAACATTATTTCTCCTAAATTGTTTTAACTCATCATGCATAGCTAACATCCAATTAGGATCAGTTTCAGCTTCTTCTATAGTGTGAGGTTCTATATAAAAAACAAAAGCAATCAAGTCATGTGCATCCCTATGTGCAGCTCTAGTTTTAACACTTGAGATGGATCTCCTATAATTAGTCTTTTGGGATGTGAGTGTACATACCTCCATTCTTTGGGTATATCATCATGATTTTTGCTTACCACTTCTTCATGTTGTTCACTTGTTATTTGTCTTTGAGAGTCAAATCCTTTAGTCTATGTTCTAGTGTACCTGCATCATCATCAGCACGATCTTCTTTTCTAGAAGAAATAATGTTAGATTCATTGAAAATAACATATATTGATTCTTCCACAGTCAAGTTCTTTTGTTGAAAACTTGGTAGGCTTTACTATTTAAAGAATATCTAAGAAAAATAGCCTCATCGGATTTTGCATCAAATTTATCAAGATTATCTTTACCATTATTAACAACAAAATATTTATAGCCAAAAATATGAAAATAATTGATATTAGGCTTTCTATTTCCACAGTTCATAGGAGGTTTTTCTAATGATAGGTCTAATTAAAACTCTGTTCAAAATATAGTAAGCGGTATTTACAGCTTCTACCCAAAAGTATTTTAGAAGATTTTCTTCACAAAGCTTTGTTCTGGACATCTCTTCCAAAGTTCGATTCTTTCTTTCTACAATACCATTTTGCTATAGTGTTCTAGGAGCTGAGAAGTTATGGTATATACTGTGCTTTATGCAAAAGTGATCAAAATGTTAATTTTCAAATTCACTACCATGATCACTACAATAGAACAAAAAGATTTTTAGATTTGAAACTCTTTAAAAAACTTTTTGAATACTTTAAAAGTCTCATCTTTGTGTGCAATGAACAAAAACCATGTATATCTTGAAAAATCATTACAATCACAAGGCCATACTTCATACCACCTAGGCTTGTTATCCTAGTAGATCTAAATAGGTCTATGTGAAGTAGCTCTAAGGGTCTAGTAGTAGAAATCATATTTTTGGATTTAAAACTCTCCCTCACTTGTTTTCCTAATTGACAAGCATCGCAAACATAATCAAAATTTACTTTGAACTTTCGCAAACTTTAACTAAATTTTTTAAAATAAGTTTTGCTATAGTGTCCATCCTAACATGTCCAAGTCGTCTATGCTATAGTAAACTTGATTCCTTGCTCTTGTCATTCATTGCTATAAGACTTGTATTGCTTGACATAGCCAAATCATTAAGATCTACTACATAAATATTACCGAGTCTATGTCCAATGAACTTTGTACTAGAGTCAAGTAGATCAACTACTATACACATTGAAGACTTGAAGAAAACATTAAAAACCAATATCATAAAGCTAACTAATACTCAAAAGATTATGCTTTAACTTTTCTACAAGTAATACATTCTCAATAAATGTAGAAGGAGTAATTTTGATTTTACCAATACCAATTTTAACAATACCGATTATCCTTTCTTTGCGATTATCACCAAAGGTTACCATTCCACCATCTTTTTGTTCTAGGATGAAGAATTGATCAATGTCACCCGTCATGTATCTTGAACAGCCGCTATGAAGGTACAATCTTTCTCTTTATATTTATGGCTGCAAGACATACCTGCAAAATAATCAGGTAATAGATTTAGGTACTCAAGCTTTCTTTGGTCTTTGCAAGTTAGTAGAATTGGTTCCTTTTGGAACCCAAATTTTCTTGATTTTTTTCTTGCCATTATATTTCAAATGACACTCAAATGCTTATGACCAACATTATTGCAAGCATAGCATGCAATTCTTGGCTTTGAATAAAAGGTATATGATGATGCAAATTTAGGTCTATATTATATTTGAAGTAATAAACTTAGGAGCATATGATGTTGATATAGAAAATTTATCTGAAATTGAACCTTTGTAATCAATTCCAAACTTATTATTTATTTCTCTTTGATCTTTCTAAATCAGTTCAAGTTTATTTGAGCTTAAGGTCAATTTTCAACCAGTGGTTTAAGCTTTTGAACTTCTTTTTCAAATCATCATTTTTATTTTGCAAACTTTTGTTTTTCTCAAGAAGCTCTTCTTTTTCAAATTAAGTAGTCTTAAGTCTTTCACAAACTAGACTTAATTCCCTTTGTAAAATCTTATTTCTTTCACCAATTTTATTTTTATCCTTTTCAATCATATCACAATGGTTTTCAAATTTTTCATTTTCAAACCAGCCTTTTTATATTCTACTAATAATTCACAAAAATCATTATGAAACTCATCATATGTAAATTTTAAATTAAGTTCAGAAGTAGTTACCTCATCCTCCAAACCATAAGGCAGATCTGAGCAGTTTTGTTGTTTCTCCATCCTCTTAGTGGATGTAGATTCGTCACTATCACTCCATGCTATAAACATTGCCTTCTTCTCTTTCTCTTGATCATCTTTTTCTTAATTTCTGGACAGTCAGGGCATATATGACCCGATTTCTTACACTCATAGCAGATTGGAATTTGATCTTTATCCTTGTCCTTCTCCTTTTCTTTATCCTTTTCTCTTTCTTTTCCAAAATCTCTTTTTCTAAATTGCTTCCTCCATCTGTTTGTTCTTCTTCTGCCCATAAACTTTTAAATTTTCTCATTACAAGGGCTTGTCTCATCATTTTCAAGATCATCATCATCAGATGAATCTAAATCTTCATTTGTCTTCTTCAGTAGCTTTAAATACTATAGCTTTCTTTCTTTTAGAATCTTCACCAATTCTTTGTTGCATGGCTAGCTCATGTGTAATTAATGTCTAAGCAACTCATCTAGTGGTTGGTATTCAGGTCCTTTGCCTCTTGAATCGCTATTACTTTAGCTTCCCATTTATCTGGCAAGGATCTCAAACTTTTTGAACTAGATCAGCATTAGTATAAGTCCTACCAAGACTTTTAAGACCATTGATAATGTCAGTAAAACATGTATACATAGCAGATATAGTTTCACTAGGATCCATTTTAATAATTCATAGTTGTGCACAAGAAGATTGATTTTTGAAGTTTTAACTTGTGATGTGCCTTCATGTGTAATTTCAAGCTTATCACAAATTTCTTTAGCAGAATTACAAGTCAAAATTCTATTAAACTCATTTGGGTCCAAAGCACAATAAAGCAAATTCATAGCTTTGGCATTCAACTCAGCTATTTTACATCATTTTTGTCCCATTCTTCTTCCGGTTTGGGAACCTCAATATCATTGAAAATAACAGTGGGTGTGTGAGGTCCTTTCAAAATAATTTGCATAAATGAAAATCTATGGCTTGAATGTATATTTTGTCCTCTCCTTCCAATATATATAATGGTTCCAGTGAAAAGTGGAGGTCAATTTGTGGATTAGCCTTCGGCTAAAGAGGTGCTCCTGGGATGTGCCATCTATCTTTACTCTAAGTAATTTTCAGAGACCCTGCCATGATACCACTTATTATCCAGGTGGCTTCCTAAGAGGGGGGTGAATTGGGATTATAAAAACTTTGACAAGTATGTGCAATTTAAAATTCTTTTGGTGTTGTGGTGCAATATGCAATATGAAAACAATTAAGTAAATATAATAAGGTAAAATAAGCATAAACACAAATATAAGAAAATTTAGAGTGGTTCGGAGAAACCGGCTCATACGTCCACTACCCAAGGATCACTTAGGATTTTCACTATATCCCCCAACCGAAATACAGTCAGATTATTTTATCAGGCTCATAATTCAACCTATATACTTTGGTTTTATTGAGATCACCAAAGAAAATCAAACTCCCTTTGGTTTTAAACAGGATCACCAAAGAAACCCTACACTTGGTTTTATACTGGGATCACCAAGAACCCAACTTAGGTTTTCACAAGGTTCACCTAAAAACCTTTAACCCTCTCTTAAGACACAGCCCCTGCTATTCTTAGAGAGAAAATAAAGAAATGTCAAAAATATAAAGCAACTACACAACAAACGAGTTTGTTTAAATGTTGCCGATGAAGATCAAGATGAAGCCTAGCCTTGAATAATCTTTTAATGCTCTTCAAGCTACTTCTTTACTTCTTCAAAGAGTGGATTCAATGATGAAGAGAAGTTGGTGGAGCTTTGAATCCTATCTTGAATGCTCTTGAAGTGGGTTGGTGAAGGACTTAAAGACTTTTCAAATTCTCAAGATAAATCAATGAATAATCCTTCAAAAAAAAATTGTTTAATCCATCAAAAATACTCCCTTTTATAGTTTCCATGAGATATAACTGTTGTAGGGCCTAGGAAATCAAGAAAGAGCTGTTGGAGACCATTTGGAGTTCAAAATCAACTTTCAGCAACTAATCGTTAAAGTGCAGAAAACGGTCACTCGCGTCAGCTCGAGGTCACGAGTCGGCTCGAACTCTGAAACATCCCAAACAAAAAATTCCGTGCGAGTTGGCTCTTGAAACTAGAGTCAGCTCGAACCTTCAATCAGTACAAATCCATATTTTCCTTGAGTCGGCTCTTCAAGGTAGAGTCGGCTCAAAGTCTCAGTCACCAACAAACATAACTCTAGACGAGTCGGCTCTTCTGGGCTTGAGTTGGCTCGAGATCTCAAACTTCAAAAATATGTGTTCTTCAGTGAGTCGGCTCGGGGAGTCGGTGTCGACTCGAGGTACTGAAACTCTGAAATTTTTTGTGTCGTGCCAGAAGGAGTCGTCTTTTGATCCATGAGTCGGCTCTTGCAAAAACTTCTTTCAAAACTTCAAACTTCTCCAAAATTCTTCAAAATATGAATCCAACAAGAGCTAGTCTACTTACTCTTATTTTATAATTTTATAGTCCTTTTACAAAATTACATAGTTAAAGAATTAGAGCTTTTACAACTTGAAGTGCAAAAGACTCTATACAATGTTGGATTACTTTCAACCAATTTGAAAACAAATTAAAGTAAAGATAAATATTTTCCTGTAAAAACTTCTCAAGTAATTGAAAGAATTAGTAACACATACATGCTCTAATATTTTGTGATCATCAAAATCATTCCAGGGGTCAACAGGCACATACTTAAATTTTTTAAAAAAACTCAATTCACCCCCCCTCTTAGGTTGCATCATCACTGGGCAACAATTGGTATCAGAGCCTAAAACCCAAATCATTGATATCTAAACTTGGTGCTTTGCAAAGAATTCAATGGTTTTGAGTTAAAAAGATCATGGTAGCCTTAGAAGGTGCTTGTTTTGCTATAGGACATGCAACTAATAGACCACCATTTTTCAATGGTACTAATTATACTTTTTGAAAAACTCGCATGTACATCTATATTCAATCTATTAGTTATTATCCTTGGAAAGTTATAGTTAATGGTCCTTATATTTCTTCCATTTTGGTTAATGGCATTTTTATTCAAAAGCTCGAAGAGGATTGGAATGAATATAACATTAAGCAATCTGAAATTAATGCTAAAGAAATGAACTTGCTTTATTGTGCATTGGACTCTAATGAATTCAATAAGATATCCACATGCACATCGATGAAGGAGATATGGGACACTTGAAATTACTCATGAAGGTACTCTTCAAGTAAAAAGTACTAAAATTAATATGCTTATTCATTCTTTTGAAATATTTAAAATGCTGCATTATGAATCTATATCTAATATGTATACTAGATTTATGACTATTGTTAATGAATTGAAAAGTCTTGGCAAAGTCTATACTAATGCTGATTTAGTTAATAAAATTCTTAGATCTTTGCCAATATCATGGGATCCAAAAGTAACGACGATCCAAGAAGCCAAAGATATTGATATCCTGCCTTTGGAGGAGCTTATTGGTTCATTTATGATCCATGAGTTGAGTTTATGGTACAAAGAAGTGGTTGCTGATCAAGAGAAGAAAAAGATAATAGTTCTTAAGGCCAAAAAGAAATTCAAGGCAATGATGGCAACTTGGAGCGATAGTGAAGATTCTAGTTTGGAGGAAGAACAAGAAGTTGTCAATCTTTGATTCATGGCAAATAAGGAAGAGGTATGTTCTGAAAAGGAATATGAGTTTACCTTGATGAATTATATGATGTGTTTAATGATCTTGTGCATAAATACAAATGCTAAAGATTGAGCACAAGAAATTAAAAAGGCATGTTGACTCTTTTTCTCTTGAAAATACCAATCTTGCCAATAAAAACTATGATTTAAAAGCCAAGATTGATGTTTTGAAAAATAAAAAGAATATTTTTCTAAAGAAAAAAATTTTGAAAAAAGAAAATGTTAATTTGAAAGATTTATGCAATAAGTTTTCAAATGAAAAAAATGATTTATTCAATGAATTAGAAATTTTAAGAGGACCCAAGATTTTGTCTCAAATGATGAGCTTATAAAGAAAAACAAAGATCTTGAGTTGGAAACAAGAGTTTCTTTGCTCCTATATCTTCAAAGATTACTTGTGATAATTTAGGACGTAAAAGCTTATATTTAAAAATTAAGAAAGGTTTGTGTTCCAAAAGGAACCATAATTATTAACCCTAAAGGATCTAAGAAAGTTTGGATACCAAAATTATCCGCGGCCAAAAGAAAGGAAAATAATTAAATAGTGGCTGTACAAGATAACATAAAGAAGTGGACAAGCTACATTTTTGAACAAATGATAAAGGAAGGATTATCCATATTGATAAATTCTAAACATCTTCTTCCATATGGAAAATGTAATTGAAATAAAAACTTGTTATATATTTATCTTTTTATTGAATATTTGATAAATATTGCAGTTAATTATTCTCATGTTATCAGTCATTTTGAAAAGTATTTTAATTATTTAATTAGAATCAAGTTCAGACTTATAGTCAGTGGTTGTAATCACGATCTTATTGATTTTTCATGCACTCATGATTAAACATGTGATTATAAGACTTTCACTTGATTTCAGTTAATATATCTTTTAATGATTTCAAGTGAAATATAATGATTTCTTGTTCATATGGTTTTCATGAAATATATTTAATTTTATATTCATGCTTAAGTTAGAAATCATTTAGAACAAGGATAGACTGGTAGTTAAGGGTTATATTTAGAAGAAGGTTTTTATATTGATAAATCCTTGCTCTAGTAGCTAGACTTGGTACTAGATTACTTCTAGCATTTGTATGGATATCAAATCATGTCAAATAGATTCAAAATCATGCTAAAAATTTTTAAATGATCAATCTCTGTTTTTTCAAGATAATGTATATCTTGAAAATTCAAATCTTTAATTTTAGACTTAGTATATATGTCTGAAATTATGATGCTTGTGCATTCTTATTTTATTCCTCAAATGAATGCATATTTTTAAGGAAAAATAACTTTTAGGAGGAGCATCCAAAGATTTGTTATTATATATATATGATGATGCTTTCAATGTTTTCTTGATATCATGCTTTACTTATATTGCTCTGATACTCCTCCTTAATATCAAATCTATTTTCCTTAAGAGAGTTACATTCAAATGCTCAAGAAGAATCTTCAAAAAAAGGGAGAAATTAAATTACTTCATGTATTTGGAATCAAAGTCATAGGATCTAGAGTCATAGGAACTAGAGTCATAGGATTTGGAATCAGATCTATAGGTTGCGGATCTCCTAGGTTCAGTTCTATGGGTTATGGGTTCAAAGGATCTGGGTTCATAGGATCTGGATTCAGGGTGTGGGGCTCTCCTAGGGTTTGGAGGTGTGGGACATGGTAACTCAAGTTTCGGTCTGATATGGGGCTTAGGGTTTTCCTTAGATTTCCTTATCGGTTCCCTACCTGGTCAAACTTATTGGTTACGTGGTCAAGCCTATTGGTTATTTGGTTATTCGATGGGTCAATTGGTCAAATCTATGATTTATTTGGGTAGTCGATTGTTCATCTGGATGGTCAATTGGGCATTCAGCTGGTTTTGGGATTGGATCAGTTGGGTGGTCATTGGGCAAACTAGTCATCATGGTCTTCATGAAGTTCTCGAAGTGGGACTCCATGGTTGAGTTGGGTTGGGGTTTGACTGGTTGTACTGGGTTCCTAACCTAGTGTGATGGGGACATCGACTAGCCTAGAATCTAAGTAGCCCAGTTCAAACCTGAAGCCCAGCCCAACCCAGCCCAAGACCTGAAGCCAACCCAACCCAGAAGCCAGCCTAGAACCTAAAGCCAACCCAGCCCAAACCCTGGGGCCCAAGATCCTGGAGTCAATGAGTACACATTCGGTACAACACAAATCTCGAAGTACATAAACCTCGGAGCAGGATAAATATAATATTTTATTTCTATGGATGTACGAGGGATTGGGGGTATCTTGAAATTTTAGGATTAGTTTCCGTATGATTTTTTAGAATTTATTTTGTCATTATTTAAGATTTATCTTGTTTTTAGGATTTAGGTGGATTAGTTTAATTTTAATAGTTTGAATGTTTAGGGTTGAGTGAGGTATCAGGATATCGGATATCTTAGAGTAGGCTATTTTTTTTTCCCAATCAAATAAAAAAAAATTATCATGTTGAATTATTGAAAAAAAAAATTTTGCTTCATTTCTCTGGGTAGGGAGATCGTTGTTTCTCGCGGGTAGGAGAAGGGCCCTTCCGGGTAGGAGAAGGGTGCCTCAATCTTTGTCCCTTCCGGGTACGAGAAGGGTGAGAGGCATGTACTTTGTTTTTTTTCCTTCCGAGATCTTCCTTTCCATCTTCCCTCTTCATCTCTTCTCTATTTTAACTCCTGAACATAGATCCACCGAAGACATCTTCGTCCACTATTTCTCATTGAAGCCCCATCTCTACCTAAGACCGAGCCAACCAATCGAAGAAACCAAGCCGCCAAGCCCCTTCGGTCTTATATCGTAGCATCCCTGGATCCATTCTTCATCTCCCCTGGGAGTCCTCACTCTGCCACGCTGATCACCGATCGACGTTCACCACTCCAATGATCATGGTCACCATGTGGCTGCCATCCATCCCTCCGATGTCACCGATCCGGAGGATCCATGACACGAAATGATTCGCACCACCATCTCCCTGCCACCGTGGCTTCATGCATCCGCTGCCATGTCCTCCTTGCCCGAAGCCGACGATGAGTCACCTTTGCCCACCATCGGCACCTGCCATCGCTAGATCCCCTTGCAGCTGCGATGCCTCACCGCCATGCCCCATCTCCCAGACGAAGTCCGGCTGCCCGTCGGCTCTGCTTGCAACCGGGGTCACCCACAACCGTAGGACCATGCTGCCTTTCTTCCATTGTGGCATCCCTTCTCTGGTGAAGGTTTCCTAGAGGACATTGATGAGAACCCACCATATCAGCCCATTCGAGGACCATCGCTGCTCTGCAGCCATCTCTGCCCGATCCGCATGATGTCGCTAGCCACCGGAACCCCATCCAACCGGCCATATTCTTCCCGTGCCACCTCCGTTCTCTGCCAGCATCAACGCTGGTGAGCCCTCCGTGAGCCTCCCCTGTCTCTGGCTTTCGTTCATGGGAAAGAAGCATCCCGCACGAACGTGAAAGCAAGGGAGGGGGTATACTGCACGCTTCTTAAAGCAAGACGCCTTCCCTTTGCCGACTTCTTTTCTTGCACAGTTCTCAAAGTGAAGCCAGCTTCCCAATGCCGACTTCAAGATTAGGAAATAAAGAAAAAAAGGTGAAAAAAATAAAAAGAAAATGAAAGAAATAAATATGAAAAAAAGGTTTATTTGAATAAAAAAATTGGGAAAAATAATTGGGGCATGTTTGACCTAGCCTAAAGGTCATTTCCTAGAGACAATGGTCCGATTTCCTAGAATAAATATTGATCTGGGCCTGCTCTCCATCATAGTGGTCATGCAATCACTCAATCAAGGTGGTATGATGCAGTAAAGCACACAAAGGTTAACACGTGCTAGGGTTTGCTAGACTAGAGCAAAACCTAATGAGTTAACTCAACTTACACTCAACACAGCACCTAATCCTCCCACTGGCCAGGTAGAGGTGGGGTGGTGGGAGGCTCTCCCTGTCTGTGACAGGGTCCTAATTAAAAACCACCAGTCTACTAGGATATTTGCCTCTGGACCTCTAGCCTTAGACACCAGCTTTCAGTAATAGGTGATGGGTTGGGTGCATTAGTTTCCTCGCTAGACTTGGACCCGACCTGTTGGTGTCCCTAAAACTATTAGGTTGCTAGTTAATTTTAATTAAGGCTTGGGTTTTGATGCTGGGTGGTTGTTTTGGGCCCAAGACAGGTAATGAAATCCTGTCCTGATCTGACAGAGTAAATTGCCCTTAAGATTAGTTTAATGATATGATGCACAATAAATGAACCCTAATGCAATCTAGTAACAAAACAGAAAAAAAAATGTCTCTTTTTATGAGGTGGCAACTTAAATTTGAGTTGATTAAGTTATCAAAACAAATTGGCTTGGGGTGAAGTGGGTTTTGGTAATTGATTAGGTTTGGTTTAGTCAAGTATGCAGGAATCACAGAAACTAGAATTAGGGTCTATTTGGATGCAAAAATTAACATGGTTTTTAATGCATAAAAATTCTAAAAACTTTTGAGAATATAGAATGACATGTGGGGATGATTCCTACCAAATTCCATGCAAATAAAAAATAGTATGATGATGCAAAACCTAGGGTTTCTACCTAGGTGCAGGAAACACAGAATTCTAGTTAGGGTTTCTATGATGCAGATTTTAATTATTTCTTTTTGACCTGTAAAAATTAACAAAAAATGCTGAGAAAGTAGAGGACTCAAACAAGAAGACGTGATGCAAATTTCAAGAAAAACAATATGCCTAAGTTGATGAAACATATCTAAACTCGGACCCTTAATGCAGATGATAGGATGCAGATTTTTGTTAGGATTTTATTTTTACTATTTTTTGTTTATTTTTGGATCTGAAAAATTCTTAATAAATAAAAAGAAAACATAGGACATAACTGTGGCTATTTATCATGCAAATCAGGAAAAATTAAAATTTTTTGACAGGGGAAACAGTCCTATGTTTTGAGTGTGGTTATGCAAAAAATAGCATACAAAAATCTAGACTATGATGCAAGAATATGCACTAATCCTGCTCTGATACCAAAATTGATGAGGGACAGGATTTTAATATGATGCAGGATGATATGCAAGGGATGAAGATGAAGAAAATTAGATTAAAGCAAACAAATATTTTGGATTATTTTTTATAGCTTTATTCCTGAAACTAGACAAGACTAGGTTAGGGTTATCGTGTATCAATTAGGATCCTACCCACATGCTAGATCTATTAAAAAGAAAAGAAAATCAGGATCTTAGGTCTAAGAAGGCCTATTAGGAGCATGTTCAACTTCAAGAAATCAGAAAAAGTGAGAAGGGAAGGGATCTACATAACTAGCAACGATGTACATGATGTCGCAGAAGAGATCTCTCAACTTAGATCGGCGCCTAGATGATCCGGTCACTTTCTCACGAATCCATTGACTTTTATCAGCTTCGTTCGAGGGCTAAGAAGAATTCATCCAGAGGGCATGGCCCTAGAAGGATCTTGCAAACGTCAGGGGTTAGTGTCAAGAATGATGGAAAAAATATAAAATGGGGGATTAGAAGAGAAGAAGTCATAGGATCACCGGGGCCGATTTGAGGACTGTAGAAAATGCAGACACCTAGATCCTTGGAGGGCTGGCTGGGGCTTGATGAAGGTGTTGGGGTTTGAAGTTGGAGGCTAGGGTAGCTTGGAGTTGAGGGAAGAAGAAAGAGAGTAGCAGGGGGCAACTAGGGTTTCTAAAGTAACAACATAACCACATGTCTCACACCCACTCCAAAAAGGAGGACACAAATTTTCACAAGAAAATTTAGCAGAGTTTATTTCATGAATAAGAGATTATTACAAGAGGGGGAGGGGGGGGGTATTTATAGGCTCACCCAGGTCCTCTCCTTGTCAGGATTGGATTACAAAGTTTGATTAGAAAGAGAATTACAAAGTGACTTAGGACTAGGAGTATATAATTTAAATAGAATTAAAACTTGATTCCTAGTAGGATGTCGATTTCTCTCTCCTTCTTGGACTTGGTCAAAGGACCCCTATGGGCTAGGATTCCTCCTTGGATTGGGCATGGACTTTGGGCACCTTCTTGTGGACTTTTGGGCAGCAAATGGGTGCCCTCAAGTGGGCTTGGGTGACCTCCAAATGGGCTGGGAAAACCCTGGGTGCCCACTTCAATTTGGATTGGGGAAGGCTGGGGGTACCATCTTCTTCTAGGCTTCTAGGCTTGAGAGGGCTTCTGGGCTAGGGTGCCTGGAAGAAAGAATATTTTCGGGGTGCCGGGTATCTTCAAGTGTGGAGGCGCCATGGGCTTGGATTTGCTCTAACCTGGGAGGGCCTGGTGATTCTCCTCTTGTACTTGAAAGTTACTGGACTCATTACAGAACTTGAATGAAGAACTTACAGGACTTAAATAAAGTCATTAAACTAGACAAATGGACTTACTCAACTTACAAATGGACTCACATAATATGACTCAAGGGACATAGTGAATCCAATTGGCTCATTTTATTACATGACTCAAAATTAGATTTCATTACAGGACTCAAAATTGACCAATACATACTTAGAGAACAAATTGAAGCTTGAAGCCTATGTCTGATATGATGTCCTCATCAACAAAATACTTAAGTATATTTGAGTACTAATGTGTATTAAAGTGTTTATCAGATTCAGGTACTCAAGATTGAAAAGCTTGTCATTTAGTTAAAGAAGCAATACATTTTCAAGTTATAAGGGCTTTGGAATATGAGAAAGATCTTGAAGAGCTCAAAATTCTAATTAGGACAAGTTTCAATATTAGCACACTTAAATGTCGACTCACAGGTCGACTCATAGATCAACTTAAGATCTGAGACCAAGAAAAAGACAGAACAGGCTGATTCTGAGTTTTTGCATTGAGCTGACTCAAGTGTCGATACTTAAGTGTCGACTCATGGAAAGTGTCAACACTTAAGTATTGACTCATGAAAAAATTCAAGTGTTGACATTTAGAGTAATGGCTAGTTTTTTCTGAAGTACAAAACTTTCGAAACTTATTCTAATGGCTAGTTTTTCTCTCCAACGATCATAAATGGTAATTTAAGGTTTGGAAAGCTATTAAACATCACCAAACTTATGGGAAAGTGATTCTTTGAATTGATTGAAAAATCTTTGATCATCTAATTAAATATATCTTAAGGATCTAACATTTGTGACAAAGTTGAGCCTTCAAGCTTTAAATATCAGAGAGCTTCCAATCCACATTTCAAGCAATCAACTAAGGCTTCAACAACTTAGAGACAAGCTTCTTCAACATCATCAAAGAGCTTCAAAGAGATTTTGCTTTATTTTAGAAAACTTTCATTTTGTATTCTTACATTTATACTTGTACTTAAATTATTTTATTGAGGTTGTTTGTGAGCCTTTATGAAAACCAACAAAGGTTGTTGGTTAGCCTTTGTATAAAAACCAATAAGGTTATTGGTAAGCCCGTAAAACCAACAAGGTTGTTGGTGAGCCTGCAAAACCAACAAGATTTTGGTTAGCCCAGAAAACCAAAGGGATTTTGACTTGTGAGCACGGGTGAAAACAAGTTGGGTTTTGATTAGTGAGCCCGAAAAACTAATCGGCTATAATCCTGGTGATTATAGTAGAATTTCCAAGAAAAACTGGAGAGTGGATGTAGGTGCCTTGGAGTGCACCAACCACTACATATTCTTGTATTTGTGATTGCTCTTATTTATTGCTTATTTACTCTTGCATTTACTTTGTTAATTTCGTGCATATTTTTATTAAGCACACAAATACTTTGCAAAATATAAGCACTTGATTTGAATTGGCACATACTTGTATAATTTTTTTTAAAAAACCAATTCATCCCCCTCTAGAGTTGCATCATCACTGGGCAACAATAATGAACCTCCAGTACTTCAGCATTTCTCATATTTCTTGTGTAGAGAATGCTCGAGCCGATGTCCTTCCAGGCTGGCGACCCTGCCAAAGTCGTTGCTGGGGCATACTTCATCGAGTACCTGGAAGCCTCTAGCTACGAGTATGCAGTAGAGGTCCAACAAGTCACTTCTTAGGTAAGCTGGATGGATCCCTATGTCAAATACATAACCACTGGCGCCCTACCTGAAGAATGCAAGAAGGTTGGCATTCTCAAGAAGAAGGCTGCACGATATGCGATGAGGATGGGTAGCTTTATCAAAGGTTTATTCCTATCCCCTACTGAAGTGCTTGAAACCCTCAGAAGCTACTTACATGCTCTAAGAAATACACGAAGGCATCTGCAGCAATCATGTGGGGGGTAGGACCCTGGCTTACAAGGCACTTTGGCAAGGATACTTCTGGGAGACCATGCACGAGGATGCCGTCAATTTCACGAGGAGGTGTGACTGCTGTCAGTGCCATGCTTGCATCCAGCGATAGCCAGCGGCCCCACTCTCCTCTCTCCAGTGTGCTGTGGGCTTACTACACTACACCTCGCACAGCAAATAGTGAGACCCCTTCAACCTCGTCTTTGGCACCGAAGCCATGATTCTGGTGGAGCTTGGTCTGCCCATGCTGCAGGTGGAGTATGTTGAGAAATTCCAAGCACCGACCCCACTTGTGGGGAGATCTGGACCAACGCCTATATATAAGGAAGCCACCTATTCTTTGGATTTCAGTAGTATGAACAATGGAGATAAGGATGTAGAAGAAAAAGAGAGGATTGTTCATTAATCCTTTGGAGAAGAACCCTTGATACAATCAAGATACCCAAATACCCCTTCTGAAAACCTCAGAAACTTCTCGCCATCCCACATGTCTTCTCTCTTATAGGCTTCACATCCCAAGAACCCACGAATGGCTACACACAGACAATACCTCAACGTGCATCTCCCACCTGTGGACAATACCTCAATGCAAGTGTCCCTTTTTCAAAGCCCCGTGGAACACCCCACGGCCTCTCCAAGCCCTCATGCCCAAGCCCTTGGACCGTGCCATTTACGGACTCCCTCTTGCAGGTCTTCATGGCCAAGATCCCCATGCAGATATCTCCACACACAGTCTCACCCCAAGGGAGGCGCTCCCTTAAGTCACCCTCATCCGGACAATAATCATGAGAAGACCTCATGGTCTTCCTCTCCTCATGGTGATCAAGCCCGCCCCAAGGGGGGGCAATCCCTCATGAACAAGACTCTTGTTTCATGCACGCCCCCTCTCTTAAATAGCACATGAGGCATGAGGTCTTGGTTCCTTTTTGGGCATCAACCACTTGGATTCCTTCTTGGTCTTGGGATCAACCACCTCTTGATTAATTAGGACTCAATCACATGGGCTCAACTAATTATTGGTGGTTACAATTCCTCACATGGTTGGGCTAGGACTTGTTTTCTTGGTCCAAACTAAATTAGGACACATGCACATAGTTGGGCTTCCTAATTGGTTACAACCAACTAACTAACCAACCAACTGGCTAACCTCCTAACCAACTAAAAAAACCTGGACAAAATCCCATAACCCAATTTGGTTATGTTACATCTCTCAAAAAACTTCCCCCAATAAGTCAATTAAGAAAATCCTTAATCCTGGGCCAAGCCCTTGGCCCAACATGTCATGATCCAAATTGACTCAAAGGGGCCCTAGGAAAAAATCCCAGAAAACCCCTGGAATACCTCTAGGATAGCTTGGGACATGCCCCCAAACCCTAGGGATCATCTCTAGCATCCCTGCCATGATCTTCCAAGTCTCTCCAAACCTTGGGAGCACCATGCAAAACCCCACAGAGTAGTATGATGAGGTTGAGAATCCAGTCCATCTCTTTCTCAACCTAGATCTTCTGAATGAGCAAGGGGCAAAGCCTGACTCTGAATGGTGGTCGACCAGTAATGAGTAGCTTACTACTACAACTCTCACATAAGGCCTAAGGAATTCCACCCAAGCAACCTAGTCCTCAAGCGAACAAAGGTGTCTCAGCCGGGAGAACATAGCAAACTCTCCCCGAACTAGGAGGGCCCCTACAAGGTGGTCGAGGCTCTGCCGAGCGGAGCCTACTATCTTGCCAGGCTTGACGATGCCCAATTTACATGAACAAGGAATGCAAGCAATCTGAGGATGTACTACCAATAATGTAAGACTTCTCCTCGATTATTAAAGTTTCTTTTTGGTGCAACCCTATCTTTCACCTATGTAGAAATACATTCGTCTGACTCCATGTCCGATGGACAAAGCCAGGAAACTTACGAAGTCCCGCTCTCCAAAGCTAGAAAACTTATGAAACCTTGCACTCAAAGCCAAGAAAATTATGAAACCCCGCACTCAAAGCCGGGAAACTTATGAAGCCCCTCACTCAAAAGCTAGGAAACTTATGAAGCACCACACTTAAAGCCAAGAAACTTATGAGGCTCTGCACTCAAAGCTGGGAAACTTATGAAGCCCCGCACTCAAAGCCAAAAAACTTACGAAGCCTCGTACTCAAAGTCAAGAAACTTACGAAGCTCCATACTCAAAATTAGGAAACTTACGAAGCCCCACACTTAAAGCCAAGAAACTTATGAAGCCCTGCACTCAAAGCCGGAAAACTTATGATGCCCAGCATTCAACTGCCTTGTACATGTCTAGAGATGTCAGCTGGGAAACTCCTGAAATCCTACCATCTAATGCTTGACTCACAGTTTGGCAAATCAAGCCGGGAGACTCCAGAAGCCCCGCATTCAACTGCCTTACTCATATTCCAGAGATGTCAACTAGAAAACTCCTGAAATCCCACCATCTACCGCTTGACTCATAATTTGGCAAATCAAGCCAAGAGACTCCAGAAGCCCCGCATTCAACTACCTTGCTCACAATCTATAGATGTCAGCTGGGAAACTCCTAAAACCCCACCATTTACTGCTTGACTCATAGCTTGGTGAATCAAGAAGCTCCAGAGTCCTGCACTCAGGTTTGCCTGACTTCAAGACCAGGAGAGCAGGGATGAAGTGTTCTCAGAAACCTTCATGCCAATCCTGAGGTTCTAGAGTCAACATGGAGCAACCAAGGCCTGGGAGAGGCATGCATATACGTCGACCATGAAGCTTATCTCTTCTCCAAAGAAAAAAGAAGAGAAGCAAAGATAAGTCCAGACTAGGCTCATCAATCGAGTTGGGCTATTTCTTCATTACAAAGATAAGTCCCTCACAAACTCTAAAGGATTCTTTGAAAGTATCTCAAAGCAAAAAAAAAAAAAAGGAAAAGAAGATAAGTGAATGGGGCACACTGGTTTGAAAGAAAAGATATATTCATTAAAGAATGTTTTTACATCCTATGAAGGCTCTCGACAGGCCGGGAAGTCTCCCAAAACCTAAGTTACAAGAAAAGAAGAAAAATCTCAAGCCTCGCTCACTAGCTCCTTTCCTGGTCGGCGAGTGACCCTTTTTGACGAAGGCATGTCCTCGGTGGCAACGGCTCCAGCTTTGACTTCAGCCACCTCTAGCTTCAGCTCCGGCTACATCTCCATGGTAGGCATCCTCGGTTGCACGGGGAGGGGCAGCTCGAGGAGGATATCTCCCAGCCCCTTCAATCTGAGGAGACGAATGGCCTTGCCTTAGAAGTCATTGAACCCCTAGTGATAGGAGTCCAACACTGCCTTGGTGACCTCATCCTTGAAGGCCTCAGATTCCTTGAACTTGGGGATGGCCTCGGTGGCTTCCTTCTTGGCCGCCTCCATCAGTGCAACAGCCATCATGGCCTTTTCCAAGGCCACCACGGTCTTGGCCACTTCTTCTTCAAGTTGCACTTGGAGGGTTTGTGCCCTTCCCTCTAAGTGGGCTACCTCTACAGCAGAGGCAGCCACCTTCTTGGCCCTGCGGAGGCTCTCGTCCTTTTATTCCTTCAGGGCTATCTCGAGCTCAGTGAATTTCATCTCCAAGTCGGTCGCCCTCGCCTTAGAGCTGGCCAGCTGGTCCTGGAGGGCCTTCACATGGCCTTCCAATTCTTGGGCTGGGTGGCCTAAGCCTGAGCCTCATCCCTCTCCTTGTGGAGGCGGGACTCCCATTTCATCAGCCCCTTGCAGAAGTCCCTAAGGAGCTGAACATCGAGGGCCACCTGCATGAAGAGCATCAATTAGTACTCTACAAACAAAAAAGAAAGAATACAGCAACCAGGAAGATGACTTACTGAGAAGAGTTGGGGGAACACTCCAGTGAAGACATCTACTACTTGCCGGCCAGTCCTCTCCTAGCAGTCCAGTGGCTAGGCAAGGGCGGTCAAGACCTCCTCGGCCAACTTTTTGTCCCTTGTCAACCTGGCATCCCGGGGCATGATGAGGGATATTTTCTTCGAACCCAACCTCGATGTCCCAGACGATTCTGAGGGTTTTGGGGAAGTGGTCATCAGGGGCACGATAGTGGTAGACCGGTCAGTGGCAGGTCTATCCCAAATGGTGGAGCCGGGCTCTCTATGGTGGCGTCTCTCGCCACCCCTCCACCTTCGGCTGTGATGGAGCTTCAGTTCATACAGGGGTAGTCGAAGGTGCTGGCACAGCCCCTCTGCTGGTCGGGCCTCCCTCTGGGGCCCACGGGCCAAAGGATGGAATGCTGACCTAGGCACGGTGGTGCAGCAAGAGTCCCCTCCTAGCAGGCTCACCGACAGGCCTCCATCCTGGCTTTTCCCGGGTTTTCTTCACAGGTTTCCCTTCGGGCCCTATGGAGGTAGTGTTGGCTTTGGCTCCTTAGTTTTGATGATTAACAAAAGGTTGAGTATATGTTTGGACTAATGTTTCATTTCAAGATAAAGTTTCAGGCCATAGGTTATTCAAAAAGAGTATCAAGAGTACAATGATGAAACCAAGCTTGCTTGATTTGGGAAAGAGCTTTTCTACCTTAAACAAGATCAAATTTCTTATATTGGACCTTCTTATTAACAAGTAATTGACAAAAGAAACAAAAGCTTAGAGAAACTCAAGCATGGCACGCACCTCTCCAGAGTTTCAGAAAATTTTAGATCAGAGGTCGACACCTTGCCAAAGGTCAACCACCAGAGGTCGACTCATGAAGAAAAGAAAAGTTCAGCAATGCCGGCACGGCAAAATTTCAGTGGCACGCTCCAGAGGTCGACCACCAGAGGTCGACACCTGTCTAGAGGTCAACACCAGAGGTCGACTCATCGCCTGAGAATTCAAACTGGGCAGAACTATGGTTTTCTGGATTTTTGCCTAAGATAAACTGGAGGTCGACTCATGAGGTCGACACTTGACCCAGAGATCGACTCATGAGGTCGACTCATGGCATAACGGCTAGTTTTTCTGAACTTTTGATTTGATTTCTAACGGCCATAAATGGCCATATTTTTTATTCTAATGGCCTTGTGGAGTTGTTTTAGCTTGAATGAAGTATTTAACCTCTACCTAACTTAAAAAAAGACAAGGAGACAAAGTGAAAAAGAAGAGAGAAAAAGTACAAAGCTTTCAATCAATCCTAAGCCAAAAAGAGTGAAAAACCCAAGAGATTCCTTAGCCAAAAGCTTTCCATTTTTTAGGAATCCAGCTTTCAAGTCTTTGGCATTTAGTGAGGTCTAAGATTCCAAGAGGAAGACTTGAAGAGACTCCAAAAAGAGCTATATCGAATTATTTTTGCTCAAAAAGGAGTTTGTCTTGTTTTTATTCATTGTATTCATTCTCTATTTGTGTTAGCCTAGTTTCAAGGGAATTTGAAACTAGTGTGAGGTTTGTTAGTGAGCCAATTAATAAAACCAACTAGGGTTGCTTGTAAGCCAGAATCTAAAACAAGTGTGTGAGGTTTGTTGGTGAGCCAATTGATAAAACCAACTATGGTTGCTTGTAAGCCCGAAGCTAAAACAAGTGTGTAAGGTTTGTTGGTGAGCCTAGGTAGCAAAACCAACTTAGGTTTTGACTTGTGAGCCTTGTAAAACAAGTCGGCTGTAATCTAGAGAAGATTATAGTGGAAATTCCCAAGTGGAGCTTGGGGAGTGGATGTAGGTGCTAGGTGCACCGAATCACTATACGTTTTGTGTGTTTGCATTGCTTTACTCTCTATCTTCTTTTGCTCTTTAATTGTTGTTATCTTTCATTTCTTTCGTTGCACAATTACTTGAGCACTATCACTCTTCACATTTGAAATTGATAGCACATATATTGCTTTATTTTTTAAAAGACCAAATTCACCCCCCTCTTGGGCACCATATCTGGGCAACAAGTGGTATCAGAGCTCCGGTACTCTCTTATAGGTCCAACGATCTTGAGTGAAAGATCATGGCTGCCCCAATTGGAATGGGTTTAGTTGAATGTCAAGCATCAAATCGCCTTCCTTTCTTTAATGGCACAAACTACACATACTGGAAAACTCGTATGCACATTTATTTACATGCTGTAGATTATAATATATGGAGAGTAATTACTAAAGGGCCTCATCAGCCCACTCACTTGGTTAATGGCATTATCACCTCAAAATCTGAAGAAGAATGGGATGACAATGACATCAAACAAGCTGAGTTAAATGCTAAGGCGATGAATTTGCTATTCTGTGCACTTGACCCAAGTGAATTTAATAGAATATCAAATTGTATTTCCGCCAAAGAAACTTGGGATACACTTGAGGTTACCCATGAGGGTACACACCAAGTGAAGACCACAAAGGTGAACATGCTCATTCATACGTATGAGATGTTCAGGATGGAACCAACTGAAAGTATTAGTGAAATGTACACTAGATTTACCAATATAGTAAATGGTATGAGGAGTTTGGGAAAGATTATATCTAATGGTGAACTTGTTAACAAACTTCTCAGGTCTCTTTCGGCTTCATGGGATGCGAAAGTAACGGCCATAGAAGAGCCAAGGATGTCAATACTCTACCTCTTGAGCAGCTTCTTGGATCACTGATGACTTATGAGCTTTCACTAAAATAGAAGACAGTGGACAATGACAAGAAAAAGAAAGCCATAGCCTTTAAGTCCATTACAAAGGAAGAGTCAAGTGATGAATCAGAAGAAGAAGCTGATGATGATGAGACAGCCCTCATTACAAGAAAATTCATAAGATTCATGAAAAAGAAGAAGGGCTTCTACAAGAAAAGGCCACAAAAAGGTGATTACAATAAAGATAAAGAGAAAGAAAATGAAAGGGATCCACCCATCTGCTTCGAGTGCAAGAAGCCTGGACATTATAAAATAGATTTCCCTTTGCTTAAAAAGAGTCGAAGGATGTTGAGAAAGAAAGCCATGATGGATACCTGGAGTGAGAGTGAGGACTCCAGCAGTGATGAAGAGCAGCAGGAAGTCGCCAACCTGTGTTTCATGGCCAATGAAGATGATGAGGTAAATTATGAACCTGAAAATGAATTTACTTTTAATGAATTACATGATGCTTTTGATGATTTAGTTATGGAGTATGAAAAACTAAAACTGAAAAATAAGAAATTAAGAAAACTAAATCAAGAGCTTACCAAAAGTTCAGACAAGTTTTCAACTGAAATTGAAGATTTAATTTAAGAAAATAAGAAATTAACTGAACATGTAAAGACCTTGAAAAATGATAAGGACAATCTTATAAAAGAAAAGGATTCTTTGAAAAATAATAGAAGTTTTGAAACTAATGAGAAAATTGAAAAACAAAACAAAGAACTGTTGCTTCAAAACAAGAATTACAAAGAAGAATTAGAAAAAGTGAAACCTTTTGTAGAAAAGTTTACTTATAGTTCAGAAAAATTAAGTATGCTTTTAAACAGTCAATATGCAGTTTTTAACAAAGCTGGACTTGGATTTAAGCCACAGAATCAGCAAAAACTTTTCAAAAACTTTTTCATACCTGCATCTTTTAATATTACCTGCTATGCATGTGGTAAGTTAGGACATAAATCATATATTTGTAATAGAAGAAAATCAAGTACCTTTGAAAAGATTTGGGTTCCAAAAGGAACCAATTTGTCTAACCCTGAAGGACCCAAGATGACTTGGGTACCTAAAGTTTCAACTTAATCAATTTCTGCAGGTGTGTATTGCAACCAAAAATAAAAGAAGAATGTGGTATCTGGATAGTGGTTGCTCAAGGCACATGACTGGGGATATGAAGCAATTCTCATCACTAGTAGCTATAAATGGTGGAAACGTTACCTTTGGTGATAATGGAAAAGGTAAAATCGTCGGAATTGGTAAAATCCATATCACCCCTAATGCTTATGTGGATAATGTATTATTTGTTGATGGTTTGAAGCATAATCTTTTTAGCATTAGTCAGTTTTGTGATAAGGGTTTTAAAGTAGTTTTTGAATCATCTTTGTGCATGGTGTCTAGTCTAGATGTCGATGGCATCAAGTTCACTGGACATAGGCATGGAAACATTTACATGGTTGATCTTGATGATCTAGCCATGGAAAGTGGTCAATGCCTAGTAGCTAGGGAAGCCAAGGCAAGTGAAATTAGTTGGCTTTGGCATCGCAGGCTAGGGCATGCTAGTATGCATTTGATTTCAAAATTAAGCAAAAAGGATCTTGTAAAAGAATTGCCAAAACTCACATTTGAAAAAGATAAGATTTATACTGCATGTCAATTTGGAAAACAAACTAAATCTACTTTCAAACCTAAAGGAGTAGTATCTACTACTAGACCCCTTGAATTATTGCATATGGACCTCTTTGGACCAACCAGAACAACTAGTTTGGGAGGTAAGAAATATGGGCTAGTAATTGTAGATGATTACTCACGATTTACTTGGGTAATGTTTTTAGCTCATAAAGATGAAACATTTTCAGCTTTTGTTAAATTTCATAAAAGGGTTTCAAACGAAATGGATCTCACTATTGTTTCTTTACGTAGTGATCATGGAACTGAATTTGACAATCATGATTTTGAATCTTTTTGTAATGATAATGGTATTAGTCATAATTTTTCTGCACCTAGGACACCTCAACAAAATAGGGTGGTAGAAAGAAAAAACAGGACTCTTGAAGAAATGGCATGCACAATGCTTTGCGAAAATGATTTACCTAGATATTTTTGGGTAGAAGCCATTAATACTTCCTGTTACATTTTAAATCGTGTTTTAATTCGATCTATTTTGAAGAAAACACCATATGAGCTTTGAAAAAATCGAAAACCTAATCTTAAATATTTTCGTGTATTTGGTTGTCGCTATTTCATATTAAACAATGGCAAAGACAATATCAGTAAATTTGATGCCAAGTCAGATGAGGGTATCTTCTTAGGATACTCTACTTCTAGCAAGGCATACAGGATCTTCAACAGAAGAACTCTTCTAGGTGAAGAATCAATTCATGTAGTGTTTGATGAAACTAACAAAAAATCTTCTAGAAAAGAAGATTCTATTGATGATGAAACAGGTACAAAGAAGCTTGAACAATTGACAATCAATGAAGATGTGCCCAAAGGAAATGATGATCAAGAAAATGAAGATCAAATTCAAGAGATCAATGCAACTTCACCAAAACCTTTACCTAAAGAGTGGAGGTATGCACACGGACACTCCAAAGAGCTAATTATTGGTGATCCGTCAAAGGGAGTAAGTACACGCTCTTCTATCAGAAATGTTTGTGATTATTTAGCTTTTGTTTCTCAAATAGAGCCTAAGTCAATTGAAGAAGCTGAAAAAGATTGTAACTGGATTAATGCCATGCAAGATGAACTAAATCAATTTAAAAGAAATAACGTTTGGACTTTAACTGAAAGACCCCCTTATGTTTCTGTAATTGGCACAAAATGGGTTTTAGAAATAAACTTGATGAACATGGTATTGTAACTAGAAACAAAGCTAGACTTGTTGCTAAAGGCTACAACTAAGAAGAAGGGATTGACTTTGATGAAACCTTTGCTCCTGTTACTAGGCTGGAAGCAATTAGACTTTTACTTGCTTTTGCTTGTTTTATGGATTTCAAGTTATTTCAAATGGATGTTAAAAGTGCCTTTTTAAATGGATTTATTGAAGAGGAAGTTTATGTTGAACAACCTCCTGGTTTTGAAAATCATGAATTTTCTAACCATGTTTTTAAATTGCATAAAGCATTGTATGGTTTAAAGCAAGCTCCTAGAGTTTGGTATGATAGATTAAGTTCATTTTTGATGAAGAATGATTTTTCTAGAGGTAATGTAGATAATACATTGTTTTTGAAAAAGAAAAATGATGATCTCTTAGTAGTACAAATCTATGTAGATGATATTATTTTGGTGCTACTAACGAATGGCTTTGTCAAGAGTTTGCAAAGTTAATGCAGAGTGAGTTCGAGATGAGCATGATGGGAGAACTCAACTTCTTCCTCGGACTCCAAATTAAGCAAACCAAAGAGGGGATCTTCATCAACCAAGCCAAGTATACAAGGAAAATATTGAAAAAGTTTGGGATGGAGACTACCAAACCAATAGGTACCCCTATGAGCTCTTCATGTAAATTAGACAAAGATGAATGTGGTAAATCAGTAGACCAAAAATTATATAGAGTCATGATTGGTTCATTGCTATATCTAACTGCCAGTAGACCAGATATAATGTTTAGTGTTTGTATGTGTGCATGTTTTCAGTCTGCTACTAAAGAATCACATCTCTTAGCTATAAAATATATATTTAGATACTTATCTGGGTCAATTGAAATTGGTCTTTGGTACTCTAGAGAGTCATCATATGAATTGATTGCTTATTCTGATGCTGATTTTGCTGGGTGTAAACTTGATCGTAAAAGTACTAGTAGAACTCGTCAATTCCAAGGAGTTAATTTGATTTCATGGAGCAGCAAGAAATAGAATTCGGTTGCTCTATCTACGGTGGAAGCCGAATATATAGCAGCCGGAAGCTGTTGTGCTCAGATTCTATGGATCAAACAACAACTCGAGGACTTTGGCATCAAACTAACTAAGACACCCATAAGATGTGATAATACTAGTACAATCAATTTAACGAAAAATCCTGTACAACATTCAAGAAGCAAACATATTGAAATAAGACATCACTTCATAAGAGATCACGTTCAAAACTCTAATGTATTGTTAGAATTTATTTGTACTGATTATCAATTGGCTGATATATTCACAAAACCATTGAATGAAGAAAGATTTTGCATGATCAGAAGAGAATTGGGAGTCATTGACCCTTTTGCTTGAAGCTCTTCAATTTCCTTCAAAATATCTCAAAAATGATTTATAAATTCTCAAATATATTTAAAGCTTCTCTAAGAATTCATTCTAAATTTTTAAAATTTTTCTAAATTTTATTTTGACAAATTTATTTTTGGAGGTCGACACTTAGAATTTCGGAGGTCGACACTTGGGGTCGACCTTTGAAATTTTTGAGAGGTCGACACTTGGACGAAAAACCTATTTTTTTTAAAACCTGTCCGCGAGCCCTTTTCCTCCATTTCCTTTGGTTTTCTCCTTCGTGTGGTCCCCCTCCAACGTTCCTAAGGTCTGAATAGTGGATTTCCAACCCTCTCCTTCCTCTTTTTGGGTAATCTTCTCCTCCCCTCTCGTTTTCTTTTGGACCGAACCGTTTTGACTGTGTTCTTTGTTTTTGGGCAACCGTAAGCTTTTGCCTCTATTTACCCTCAATTATCGGTTGATATTCGATTGAAAACACTCATTTCTTCCCTCCATTTCATGCATTTCCTCTATTTGCACTCTTTTTTTGTCAATTTCACAAACCCTCACTTACCTTTGCACGGTTCCTTCATTCGCCCAACTGTGAAATCCTTTTCTCCTCTCCAAAATTCTTGGTTCTCCTCTTTCTTAGCACTACATTATCCTACTTCCCCCTAATTTACCCCCTTCCATCCATATGGGTCCAAGGAAGCATTTGGCTGTAAGGAAAAGGAGATTGGAACAAGGCCAGGGTAGTACTGAGCGAAGAAGAAAGACCAGACATGAGCATGAGCCATCCCCAGAGGCACCTGCACCAGTGCCAGCCAGCTTAGTACGGAAGAGCATTGCGAGCGGGAGACGTGTGGATATACCCTTCTGGGATCAGCATCACTTTTTTATTGGAGATGTACTGAGAGATGCAGGTCTGGTTCACTTTTGCACGATGACTGAGAGATTCTACCCAGACCTCATCAGGGAGTTCTATGCATCCATGGCCACTGATGGCATTGGATGGTTTGCTACTGTTCGTGGGATTGAGATTCCAGTGACACCGGAGGTCATCAGTCGTGTTTGGAGGATTCCACTTCATGGCATAGCCGCCACTTCTATCAGCGACCGAGAGTGCGCCTTCAGATGTATCTTAGAGCGCGAGGATGTTAGCGGCATTTCCACAGTAGCCGCTAACCAGCTATCATTGGAGATGAGAGTGCTGCATCATATCATCGCCCGCATCTTGATTCCAAAGAGCGGGAGGTTCGACTTTATTACTGAGCGTGAGCTAGTGTTGATGGTGTCCCAGAGACAACAGACTCCCATCAACCTTCCCAGGATCATGCTTCAGTAGATGGGAGAGGCAGCATCTCATAGGAGACTAGTTCAGCCATATGGCATGGGGCTGACACAGTTATTCAGGGAGTATGGAGTATCATTTGTCGGTATACCCTTCAGTCAGCTGCAGCATACTGACACATATGGAGAGAAATCCCTGCATAGGATGGGATTTCGACTGATTGGTGATCGATGGGTGCGACGTGAGTCTGGACATGAGTCAGATGAGGGGGAGGAGATTCGAGCAGCTGAGGCAGGGCCTTCAGAGCCTACTGATCATGGAACACCTCCTCGTCCAGCACCAGAGTCAGAGACTGCGGAGCCTGAGCCATTCACGCCACCACCCTCATTAGCTCCAGCACCTTTTGCTACTGCTACATCACAGAGGACTACAGCGAGCACATTGGACTTTGAGCAGAGAGTGACTGATCACATTTCAGAGGTCCGGACAGAGATTGCTGGTGTACGACAGGAGCTACATGGTCTGCAGATCCACACAGACATGCGCATTGGAGCTCTGTCAGCTACTATCGATACAGGATTCCGACAGATCTTAGCTTACTGAGATTGGCATTGCCACCAGGGACTGTAGATCCGACAGTGCCTCCTCCACATTCTGATGATGATGCTGATGATGATGATGACTCCAGTGGTTACAGTGATAGTGATGGAGATCAGCCTGGAACAGGTAGCTCTGATGTTCCACCTGCTGATCCGATTCCAAAGATTCCCCCTTCTGCTGATCCTCCTACTGATCTTCCCAATACTGATCCTCCAGCTACAGATATGCCAGTAGATACTGAGATTACTGAGTCACTCTTTGAGACTATTACAGGCATTCCAGATGATAGAGTGGAGCATACAGAGACTGATATTGATGATCCCACTGCTTATGAGCTTGTCAGCAGGCACACTCCAGCTCAGTCTACTCAGCATACTGATCCACCTACTCCTACTGCTACTACTTTTGTTAGGACACGTTCGGAGTCTTTTCCATGGACCTATAGATCTTGTAGGACTACCCCTAGGTCTGGTCCCTCTCTGAGGACTCGGAGTCTCACTCATAGGACTCCAAAATCCTCATCTAGGATCTCGGCTCCTATCTCTTTTGATATACCTTCTGATGAGGAGTAGCCTCATAGATTTGCTTGATGTATGATGTACTAGTTTGCTTTGTATGTTCTGATGTATCAGTGTTTTGTGCTTACTATGTAAGCAATTTTGTAACTGAATACATTCATTTATATATTTATCTACATTGTGGTATTTTACTATCTGATGCCAGCTCTTAGCATTTATCTTTTAAACCCTCAAGTTAGAATGTCCTTGCTATATCGAATGCACAAATTGAGGGGGAGCATGTATTTTATGTAACTAAGTACTTCATTGTAATGGAACATAATTTTCTTTAGTATATCTTTTACTACAAAGAATGCACTTTTTGATTCTTGACAAAAAAGGGGAGTATAGTGAAGTTTGTAAAGTATATATGGTAAAGTATAGTAAAGTATATATGGTTCTTATGACTCTTTCATAAAGTAGAGTAATGCTATTATGGTTCTTAACTTTTTGACTCATGAGAATGTTTTCACAAAAAGAAAGAAGTAGATGAAAAGTAAAATTTTTATGATATACTCATATATGTGAAGTTTCTTTGAAATTTTTTAATGCTATATTTTGCTTTTGGACTTAATTCCATATATACTCAAGGTTTTGTCATCATCAAAAAGGGGGAGATTGTTGGCTTTGGCTCCTTAGTTTTGATGATTAACAAAAGGTTGAGTATATGTTTGGACTAATGTTTCATTTCGAGATAAAGTTTCAGGCCATAGGTTATTCAAAAAGAGTATCAAGAGTACAATGATGAAACCAAGCTTGCTTGATTTGGAAAAGAGCTTTTCTACCTTAAACAAGATCAAATTTCTTATATTGGACCTTCTTATTAACAAGTAATTGACAAAAGAAATAAAGGCTTAGAGAAACTCAAGCAAGGCACGCACCTCTCCAGAGTTTCAGAAAATTTAGATCAGAGGTCGACCACCAGAGGTCGATACCTTGCCAAAGGTCAACCACCAGAGGTCGACTCATGAAGAAAAGAAAAGTTCAGCAATGCCGGCACGGCAAAATTTCAGTGGCACGCTCCAGAGGTCGACCACCAGAGGTCGACACCTGTCTAGAGGTCAACACCAGAGGTCGACTCATCGCCTGAGAATTCAAACTGGGCAGAACTATGGTTTTCTGGATTTTTGCCTAAGATAAACTGGAGGTCGACTCATGAGGTCGACACTTGACCCAGAGATCGACTCATGAGGTCGACTCATGGCATAACGGCTAGTTTTTCTGAACTTTTGATTTGATTTCTAACGGCCATAAACGGCCATATTTTTTATTCTAACGGCCTTGTGGAGTTGTTTCAGCTTGAATGAAGTATTTAACCTCTACCTAACTTCAAAAAAGACAAGGAGACAAAGTGAAAAAGAAGAGAGAAAAAGTACAAAGCTTTCAATCAATCCTAAGCCAAAAAGAGTGAAAAACCCAAGAGATTCCTTAGCCAAAAGCTTTCCATTTTTTAGGAATCCAGCTTTCAAGTCTTTGGCATTTAGTGAGGTCCAAGATTCCAAGAGGAAGACTTGAAGAGTCTCCAACAAGAGCTACATCGAATTATTTTTTCTCAAAAAGGAGTTTGTCTTGTTATTATTCATTGTATTCATTCTCTATTTGTGTTAGCCTAGTTTCAAGGGAATTTGAAACTAGTGTGAGGTTTGTTGGTGAGCCAATTAATAAAACCAACTAGGATTGCTTGTAAGCCAGAAGCCAAAACAAGTGTGTGAGGTTTGTTGGTGAGCCAATTGATAAAACCAACTATGGTTGCTTGTAAGCCCGAAGCAAAAACAAGTGTGTAAGGTTTGTTGGTGAGCCTAGGTAGCAAAACCAACTTAGGTTTTGACTTGTGAGCCTTGTAAAACAAGTCGGCTGTAATCTAGAGAAGATTATAGTAGAAATTCCCAAGTGGAGCTTGGGGAGTGGATGTACGTGCTAGGTGCACCGAACCACTATACGTTTTATGTGTTTGCATTGCTTTACTCTCTATCTTCTTTTGCTCTTTAATTGTTGTTATCTTTCATTGCTTCCATTGCACAATTACTTGAGCACTATCACTCTTCACATTTGAAATTGATAGCACATATATTGCTTTATTTTTTAAAAGACCCAATTCACCCCCCTCTTGGGCACCATATCTGGGCAACAGGTAGCCCTCTTTCTGGACATGCTGGACATGCTCTGAAGCTCATTTATTGAGAACCTCATCCTAGTGAAATATAAAAAAGATTAGTCAGTCACCTATCAAAGCTAGAAATCAAATTCAAAAGAAAAAGAAGAAGCCCGTTATTAAGCCTTACCTTAAGGTGGGGCCTAGCTGACTCCAGCATCGACGAGGTTCTGCTCAATCAGTAGATCCCAAAGGGCCAGAACCTTAAAAGTAACGAGCCAGTAGAATATCTCTTTATCGACCGGCTCGATTACAGATTATCGATTAGGAGAATGGTCTGGGTCACTCCAAACCCAGTCCACCCCCTCAACCAAGGCAATCAAGAACCTGACCTTCCATCCCTTGATGGAGGAAGGCAGGTCAAGCTTGAGGGTCCCCGAGCAGGGGGCCACAAACCACCACCCCTTATCAGATGGGTGGCACTTCAGGGTGAACAAGGCCCTGAAGAGGGAGAAACGAACAATAATCCCTTGGAAGTGACAAAGAATAATGAAGCAAAAGATAGTCCGAACAGCAATGGGAGCAAGCTGGGCCAGGATCATGCAATAATTGCTTATTAAAAAAAGAAAAAAGGGTTGGAAAGGAAGACAAAGACCCCTGAAGAAGAAGTCTTCAGACAAGGTGATTCGGCCCAGGCCACTAGAAGTGACCCGTCCCTCCGGTCTTGGAACAAAAAATCGAATGGAGTTAGGGACCCCAAATACATTTTGGATGCGGAGGAGGTCCTCACCTATCATCACCGAAGCAATGCCAGCAGGATCGCCCGACTCCTTGATGGTAGTAGAAGGAGAAGGAGACACAGGGCATTCAATGACAATCCCTGACTGACGAGGACCCCTGCAGACCACAAAAAAAACATCCTCCTCCTCACTATCCGAGGAAGGAGGCCTCGACTTAGATGGACCCGCCTCATCGAAAAAATCTGGGTGCCCTCCACCAAAAAAACTCATGGTGAACAAGGAAAAAAAAGGCAAAGAAGAAGGAAGCCTGGAGACCTAATAAGAGCTCTCCTTCAGGACAGGTCGAAGGTGAAGGACAGAAGAGAAGGAGGGAGAGGTCTAACCTTCTAGAGACCTCGAACCCTAAGGCAAGGAGGAAGACTGAGGAAGAAGATGGACTCTGTGGCCTTCTATGCTTGGAACACCCTTAAGGGGCAAGATGGCAGGAGAGCAAGTCCCTTTCAAGTACCTACAGAGTCTCGTCACCTCGTACGAGTCAAAGACATGCGCCTCTTTTTCTCCCTAGCCAATTGAAGCTCACCACACATAGAGATCTACTAAGGGCAACACTTTGATTCAAAGGCACCTACGTTGGGCCCGTCGTAGTAATTATGGTGTCCTTAAAGGAAGGCTGATGTGGCACCGCTTTGTTGGGACGAATGCATGATCTTCGGGGTGCTGATGCTCAAGGTATTAATCGCACAGGGAATGCACCCCTCCATGTCATCGCATTCATTACTCTTATCACCCTGAGCACCACTTCGTTCTCCAGGCTCGAGAGTGGGGGGCATCTGATGTGGCACAGCTACTGACATGGAACCCATAACAGTGACAGCTAGCGGCCGTGCATGTGGAAAGTGCCACCAAGATGCAACACCTAAATGGAGATCTAAAGGCAAGCCCTCTGTCTAAGGTCAGCTCCCAGCCAGGGTCATGCTCATAAAGTAAGCCCTTCATCTGAGGTCAGCTCCCGGTCGGGGTCAAGCTCATGCTTGCCAAAGACGAACCCTCCATCCGAGGTTAGCTCCTAGCCGGGGTTGTATTTATAAGACTAGCCCTCCGTTTGAGGTCAACTCCTAGCTAGGGTTGTGCTCATGCTTTCCAAGGGTGAGCCCTCCATCTAAGGTCAACTCCCAGCTGGGGTCATGCTCATAAGGTGAGCCCTCCGTCTAAGGTCAGCTCCCGGTCGAGGTTGTGCTCATGCTTTCCAAGGGCGAGCCCTCCGTCCGAGATCAACTCCCAGCCGAGGTCATTCTCATAAGGTAAGCCCTCCATCTGAGGTCGCTCCCGTCCGGGGTCGTGCTCATGCTTTCCAAGGATGAGCCCTCCATCCAATGTCAGCTCCCAATCGGAGTCGTGCTCATAAGGCGAGCCCTCCGTCTGAGGTCAGTTCCCATTTGGGGTCGTGCTCATGCTTTCCAAGGGTGAGCCCTCCATCCAAAGTCAACTCCCAACCAGGGTCATGATCATAAGAAGAGCCCTCCATCTAAGGTCAGCTCTCGACCAGGATCATGCTCATGCTTTCCAAGGGAGAGCCCTCTGTTCGAGGTCAGCTCCCAGCAGGGGTCATACTCATGAGGTGTGTTCGAGGTTAGCTCCCAGCTGGGGTCATGCACATGCTTTCCAAGGGTGAGCCCTCCATCCGAGGTCAGCTCCCGGCTGGGGTCATGCACATGCTTTCCAAGGGTGAGCCCTCCGTCCAAGGTCAGCTCCTAGCCAGGGTCATGCTCATGCGGTGAGCCCTCTGTCTGAGGCTAGCTCCCAGCCGGGGTCGTTCTCATGCTTTCTGAAGGTGGCACCCCTCATTAGGGGTCGAGCACCAAGTCGAGGTCATGCTCCCACTTTCGAAGTTAGGCTCCCCAGATTGAGCTCCCCTTCTCCTCTTACCAAGATCGGAGTTCTCTCTAGCAGCAAAAAGAGAAAGGATCAACAAAGGTATAGACTGTGACATGAAAGTTCCCAGCTACCTGCAACCTCCTCGAAGTGATGCACGCCCTGCCGAAAAACTCAAACTCTACAACATGCCACCCGCACGTTCTACACAATGCATGCTCTGCCAGACTCCATACCTTGTGGCGCACCACCACATCAACAAGCATGCAACCAAGGGCTCCGACCGTCACGACATGAAACCTGAACCTCCTCTAAGAAGAGTATTCCATTAAGGCCACAGGCCCTACGACACTCCGACGGTCCCTCCTGGAATAGAAAGCTCCATGGCTTGGGGCTCAACGGCACGGTGTCCACCTCCCACGAGAAATTGCACCACTAGAGGGACAAGATTTGTACTACGCCGGCAATCACCCTCTAATAGAGGATCTCCTCCAGAGGACCTGTCCGATAGGGTGGAGGCTACAAACAAAGGAAAACCCCTCCAAAAAGAGATATCAGGAAAAAAACATCTCAATGAAGCCTCAGGCATGGTCTGGGCCACTCCTACTCATATAAAAATAGAAGAAAGGATCCCCGAGAGGGGAGAGGGAGGTAACTGGTAAGACTCGGAGAGTAAACAGGCAAGGAACTAGCCAAGGGAACCTCCCAGCTCTCTAATCTCCACTTGACCCTATCTTTCCTTTACTTATATCTCATCTTTCACCCTTTACCTAGAGGGTCCAAGCTCTCCGGCATTGAAGTTCTGTTCCCCTTAATCATCCCAACTAACTTGATCGTCGAAGTGTCCATACCGGAATCCCCAGCCCGGGTCTCCTCTTTTTTGCAGGCCATACCAAAAGAGGATTAAGCACCTAATGGGAGCCCGATGAGTCCATGCCATGTCAGAGCTATAGGCCATGGCGATCTTGGTGGCAACACTCTAGATAATATAAATATACATAGGACTGTACAAAAATTTAGCATTTTGTATCCTCTCCTGTGTTAGTTGACTGCATACATAAGCATCAAATTCGTCTAAAAAAAGATCAGAAGATGGTAAGTGGGTTCAATTACTTTTTCTGGTACTTTCACTACAATATGAAAAGTCTACTTCTTGCTTACACTACATTTTCTTTTATTTTGCACAGGAGTGTCAATGAAAGCCTTATCCATATTTTTTCTTGATCTCTTTGACTTTTTCTCGACTCCACTCTTAATCTATTCTCTCTTGGATGACCTTTTATAGTAAGTTGGTCAAGATCTTGGATTAAAAGTTGTGTGCTTTGCTTAGCTACACAATTGTATCTATAGCTCTTCTGAATAATGATGTAAGATCTTCCATCACTAAATTAAATGCATCTTCAGACATGGAGGCTATCTTTACAAGCTTCATCATCTGATGACTCATCAAAATATATCTACAATCAATAAAATATAATATTTATATTAAGATTTCATGATATATGATAGGTTTATGTAAATATGAAATAAAATATTTGAATTTAAATAATTTCTTGATTATATACCATGATTTTCTTATGCTTTTATCACAAAATTGAGTATTGCATTCGAGATCATCAAATTGGTATTTCATGTCCTTTTACCATCTTTTCAAGAAGTACTTATCTGGGATACGAAATATGTCACTTTGATGAAGAACCAATAAGGCATGCCTACACAAGTAACCCTTACATTGAAAGGATCCATAATGTCATTGAACATCCTCCAAAGTTTTGTCATATGAAACTTTATAATTTTTTATAATCTCTTTCTTGATTCCATCAACTTCAAATCTTTCAAATGATTTAACAAAATATACATCATAGTTGTCAACGTCTTTAACTAATTTAGCATTTAATGCAGCCATTTCAAGAACCTCATTATGAAATCTTTTGAATGTGCACCTTATATATTTTCTTGCTGCTTGCCTCTCAAAAGGAGAGGATGTCTTTAGAAAAGCATTTGTTTGTAACATTTTATTGTCTTCCTCATTTTTTGCTTTATATCTTTTCTCCAAGGCATCTTCATACTTATCGATGAATTTCTTGAGTATAGTCTTCGAGTTTATAAACTCATCAAAGAAGTGATTGATGCTCTCACTCCTTTATAAAGTTGACATTTCTGTTCATAAATATTCAAAAACTAAAAGTATTAAAGATACAAAGTTTGTTGGAAATTTACAAACAGAACATTAATCAATTATAATGACTAACAAACCTGCGAATTGAAGAATGTATCCTTAAGATAAACTTGAATCCATTTATCTCGGTATTTATAAATATCATTTAACTAATATATAGCCTTGCATTCTTCATATTTCTCCATTAAATATGCCCACCTTTTCTCAAAAGATACTATGGTAATTAAATCATATATCACCTCTTCAAACTCTACCATAAATTTGAGATTTATAATTCAAATATGGCCAATCTTTTTAGAAATCTTCTTCAATATATACCAAAGATAAAATCTATGTCATGCATTAAAAAAAAATAGCCCTAATAGCAACTTTGATTGCCTTATCTTGGTCAGTTATGATGGCATTAGGTAGTTAACCACCATTTGCATCTAGCCATGATTGGAATACTGATTTAAATGTCTTAGTCCTTTCATCTGATAACAATGCACAACCAAGTAATGTGGACTGTGCATGATGATTGACTTCGATAAATGAATAAAAAGGTATTTGATATGTATTTATCAAATAGATTGAGTTAAAGGTTAGTACATCACTAAAGTAAGTGCTTGCCAATCTTGATCTAGGATGGATCTAGAAGACAGACCTGAGCTATCCATTATCATTCAGGTCCAAAGTATAAAAGAAATTTAAATTTTTTACTTGTATTTGTATGAAATAGATTACCATTGACTATGCATCTCCTTCTTTCAGCTAACTCTAACATTCCCGATAGATGAAATTATGAGCATCCATCTCTATAAAATCTAATTATCTTTTATCCCCTTTCCTTCTAGCCATGGTAGAGTATATTTGATTTATGAAAATATTCATGGCATGTAAATTACTTATCTCTACATTTTCTGGTATGCTAATTCTTCTATGGGACCGTAGATAACCAGCTAATGATATGGATAGCTCATGATTATATTCTAGAAAAATATCATCCAATATCCACTTACCATTTTTAGAATTTAGACTTGCTTTTATCGAAGTCTTATAATCAATTTTGCTAGTATCCTTAGGATTCATGGAGTTATAAATCTTTCTATATTTTCCTTGCCTCCAACATGCCAAGTGCTTGAAGCATATTTCTTTGTTGTTGTTGGACCTACTACACACTATTGTAATTTCAAAACCTACTCTCCTTGCATATCTATCATAGAAATTATATATATCATTTACAGAATTGAACTCCATTCTAATTTCAGGATCAACAAACTCATTCTCTACATTCGGGATAATAGGAGGAGGTTCATTCTTGTGAACAACACCAGCAAACTCATCCAAATGATCATCTTTGGTTTTTTTTATATTTTTAATTTTAATGTCATATATAGAAATATCTACAAAAAAATTATAAATATTGACATACATAATTTTAGATGATATTTTATCTACAGCATAATAAATAATGTGTTATGCATTGGATAGAATATAACATGACAGTATGATAATATGGGCATAAAACCAAATATTTTTTAAAAAAATATTTTAACTTATGACATCCTAGTTCAAAAGTTACGATACACTAGTTAAAAGATTATGACACCCAATCATAAAACATGAAACTAAAGATATTAACCCCTATTACCAGGAGAACCTATCATTTTTGGACTGAGTTATGACTACTAGGATATCATAACATGCTATGAATATAAAAGGATCATAAATATATACTGAAACAGTATTACGACATCCTAGTTCAAAAACTATGACATCCTAGTTATAAAACTATGACATCCCTGCATAAAATCATAAACATGATATTTTGATCCTCCATAATAGAAGTATTTCAGTACGCATTATTGATATATGACACCCACATTGTAATAAAATGCTTCTGAAAAAATTTTAGTATCAAAAACTTTGACACATGAATAACTCGATACAAAATAAAAAAAGAAAGCTTTTGTCCTTTGTTATTGGACATTTCAACCATGCATTGGCTTGAATAAGATTGTTAGATTGTGATAAAAAGACCAGAAAGAAAAAATATTTCTAAAAAAAGAGTTTTCAAGGAACGATACTCTAGTTCAAAAGTTACGATATCCTAGTTAAAAGATTATGATACCTGATCATAAAACATGAAACTAAATATATTAACCCCTACTATCAGGAGAACCTATCACTTGTGGACTGAGTTATGACTCCTAGGATGTCATGACATGCTATGGATGCTAAAAAATAATAATAATATGCTGAAACAGTATTATGACATCCCAGTTCAAAAACTATGATACCTTAGTTATAAAACTTTGACATCCCTGCACAAAATCATAAACTGAATTTTTGATCCTCCATAACATAAGTATTTCAGTATGCATTGCTGATATATGAAACCCACATTGTAATAAAATACTTCTGAAAAAAATTTAGTATCAAAAACTTTGAAATATGAATAACTCGATACAAAATAAAAAATGAAAGCTTTTATCCTCTATCATATGACATTTCAACCAGGCATTAGCTTAAATAAGATTGTTAGATAGTAATAAAAAGACTAGAAAGAAAAAATATTTCTAAAAAAAGAGTTTTCAAAGAATGACATCCTAGTTCAGAAGTTACGACACCCTAGTTAAAAGATTATGATACCCAATCATAAAATATGAAACTAAATATATTAACCCCTATTACTAGGAGAACTTATTACTTATGAACTGAGTTATGACTCCTAGAATATCATAACATGCTACAGATGCTAAAAGATGGCAATAATATACTGAAACAGTATTATGATATCCCAGTTCAAAAACTACAATATCCTAGTTATAAAACTATGACATCCTTGCACAAAATCATAAACCGGATGTTTTGATCCTCTGTAATAGAAGTATTTCAGTATGCATTGCTGATATAAGACACCCACATTGTAATAAAATACTTTTGAGAAAACTTCAGTATCAAAAACTTTAAAACATGAATAATTCGGTGCAAAATAGAAAAAAAAAGCTTTTATCCTCCATCATAGGATATTTCAACCATGCATTGACTTGAATAAGATTGTTAAATTATGAAAAAAAGATTAGACAGAAAAAATATTTCTAAAAAAAGGGATTTCTAGGAAGGACATCCTAGTTCAAAAGTTATGAGATCCTAGTTAAAAGATTACAATACCCGATCATAAAACAAGAAAGTAAATATATTAATCCCTACTATCAGGAGAACCTATCACTTGTGGACTAAGTTATGACTCCTAGGATGTTATAACATGCTACGGATGCTAAAGGATAATAATAATATGCTGAATAGTATTACGACATCCTAGTTTAAAAACTATAACACCGTAGTTATAAAACTATGACATCCATACATAAAATTTTAAACTATATTTATTATCTCCTCCTATCAGGAATACCTATCACCTGTGAACTGAGTTATGACTCCCAGAATGTCATAAAATTTTATAGATGCTAAAGGAGTATTATATGGTTTCCTACATCATTAACTTTCTCTAATTGTTAAATAGTTGGTGTAATAAAGGAACTATAAAAAGAAAACTAAACAAGATTCTATGAAGGCTTGGTTTACTTCCGGTTAAAGATGATATTTTATGTTGAAGTTATACAAGAAGTCTTCGATGACTTATTCCAATCTCCGACCTAAACAGAGTACTTTTTCAGAGCGAGGAAGAAGATTATATTAATATTTGAAAGTTAATTCCTGCGATAGGACTCTTAGAGCACATTTCAAAGTGAGAGGTTTTTCCTTCAACCTTTGACTGATTTCTTGGACCAAAGCCAAAGTATGTTTCAAACTGAAATATTTAGCTAAAAGTACTGGGAACAATGTTTTAGATTCATTAAAATCCAAGCAAAATGATAGAAAAAGCAGACTGGAGAGAAAGGATATTTTTACAAATAATTCAAAAAAAAAGCTGAATGATAATTAATGAACATTACGCTCAACTTTTAACATGTTATATATCCCGTCCTGTCAAGCCAATTAGGATACACATGGATAAATAAGAAAAAGCGATGTGGGCCATGTTGGATTTCCTGCATTGCATGTGGTACATGGACTTGCCCTAAGAGCCAATCTTTATGAGGGCCTTTTTGTAAACTTCCAGCTCATATATGATATATTCTTCATATTAATAAAGGCATTTGATTCATCATATACTGATGTGTCATGTTTTATTGATTATGCTGAACCCCATAGAGTAGGGCAATGGAATTAGAGTTATTATAAAATAAAAGTAAGACATATTTCCTATAAACCCTAATCTAGAATGTTCCTAGTCATTGGATCATCGATTTGGGGATCGATGAATCTGGAAAGAATAGCTTATCCTATGTATGCTCAGTTGATGAGGGTGGTTGACCTCACAACCACTTGTGTAGAGATACTAATACAAGGATAAGGATGCTTATCAGGGTATGAGTACACTGGACTGATCCACACCGGGACTATCTTATGGAAGTCATACTGCTTGTCAAAAGATAGATCCCAGAGTAAAAGTTGTGCATGTGACCTTTAGACCTGAGATCCACCATGGTTCCTTGTGCACACTAAGCCATACTTTGGTTCATACTCATTCATGGCATTGAGTCATGTACGGGATGTTTTGGATATGGTGGAAGGTGTACGAAGGATGTGAGTGGACCAATAAGGAATTGATCTTTTCTAGTAAGAGGAATTGTTATCCTATGCAATCTCTTCGATGAGTAACTCAAGGAGCCTTTGATCAAAGCAGGATGAGATTAGAATTAATTTCTAATTAGTCATCAACTGAGTCCTCATAATAGAAATGAGATTTGATATGATTAAGTGTTAGGGTTTGACATATATCCATACCTATCACTTAATCGGGATAATGGGACATCGAAAGATTGAATTGCATGGTAACTTACTATTGAAGGGTACTTTGATAATTTCCATCAAACTTCTCATCTTCTAGGTAGGCATGATACGTTGCTAGACATCAATCTTGTCTTGTAGATTTTTATGAACCAATTGATTTGGTTTCGTGAGTCAATTCAATGTGTGATTTGAATTGGACAATTATGTGAGCCAATTTGACCTAATTAGGTCAATCAGGTTCGATCGGATTGAATTGGCTCAAACCTAAACCTACTGCTGGCTAAATGTGGAACCCAATAGATCACACACATTAGGGAGTCAGCCTAGGAACTCAATTGATATTTAATTAGGGTCAAGGGATCCTAATTAGTTAGCTAGATTGCACACTAGCAGGTGTAGGCTGACCTAATTTCCTAACCTAATTGAATTGGGTCTGAAAGGTTGCTAAATGGACTAACCAATTTATGTGAGACCTAGATTAGGTTGAGTCCTAAGTGGGACAAATTTATCAGATTTTATCTGATATTTTTTGGACATTTTATGCGCCATATATGAAGAGTCCAAAAGGCATTGGACTCTTGATGCCTAAGTGACACCTCTGCATTCAAAAGGGCACACAAGGACCAAATGACCTCCAATCTAAAAACAAATTATATGGTTGGAAAGTAGACTTAATGCCCTTTCATATGATACCCATATTGCATATACTTTGACTAGGTCAAAGGTATCATATGGCATGGAGAAATTAGTGCAAAGTGAAGAGTTGTGTCTCTTCACTTTGGTGCTAATTCAAGTAAGCAGAGTCCTTCTGCTTTAAGTCCTTTTGAATCATCGATGCTTCTCATTCATAAGTCACGTCTCTTGGCTTCATTTTAACTAGTAATGCCAATTAGCAAAGGGAGAAGTCGGATAAAAAATTGAAGGAACTTGAATTAGGCGATTGGTGCATAAAGGGACATGGTGTTTCAAGATAAGACTCCTTCTTAGTGAAGGGTCTTATTTGATTTGTGTTTGGATAGATCAAAGGCTGATGAGAAGGCTTATATGGCACCTCCTCCTCTCCTATAAATAGCCATCGGTATTTGTTTCGATGGGATAATATTTTGGTTTCTTTCTTACACTCTTACATCTATCCACCTTGTCTCTTCATTCCCTTGTTAGGACATAGATCTTCCTTTAATACATGTCCACCATTTTAAGACAAGAGTTTAGGAAGAGAATTAGAAAGTAATAAAAAGAGAGAAGAGATATTTTGGAGAGGGCATAGAGTGCTCTACTGGAGGGTGAATGATGGGGACATCAATTATAAGAATATATACTTTGATTAACTAATTTGTTTTTGTAGCTATAGTTAATAAAATCTTGAGCCATGAAACAAGTCCCAAGTTTTCTTGAAGCATACTCATGAGTCAACACATGGAAGAAGACATTTTTTCATGAATCGACTCAAGCTCAAAGCATGATGGAAAGCCACCTCTTCAAAGCCCAATTCAAGCCATTAAAGTCTAATTCAAGCCAAGACTTGAAGCCAAAATTTTTACATAGGGGGACACCTCATCAAGAAACCTTGGGGGAGAAGAAATTATACTACATCAAGACTTTTATGGGAAACATAAAGATACCTTCCAACAAGTGACATGTGGGGAGACATCTCTAATGACACCTAGGCCTCCACATCAGCATTTGACAACTACATGAAGACCTTCTAGAATGCCACATGTCAAGTGGTTGTAATTTTCTACCAATAATTTATTTTTAGTTAAAACCACTTACCTAAAAATTGTTGGAGCCAACTAAGCCATCCTCATCCCCTCCTCTCCACCCTTGGACAAAATTTCTAGCATTGGAGCCTATAAATAGGGCCTCTAGGATCTCATTGTATTCATTCTATGCTATGATTTGAATTAATGAAAGGATTGTTTCCTTGTGTTCTAGTTTTCTTGAGTTCTTGTTTGGAGTGAAAAGTTCTTGAGTTTGAGAGTTAGAAGATAGGTTTGAGAAGAGAGTGTAAGGTTCTTGAATGAGTGTTTGAAGGGTAGAATATCCTTGAGTGTTTAAAAGGTGAAGTGCTCCTTGCTTGATCCAAGATCCAAGCATCATTCCTTGAAGGCGCCGTCTTCTACTTCCTTGTTTCCCTTTCTTCTTCTTCTTGTTTCAATTCCAATTTTGAATTCTCCTTCCATGCCTAATCTCTGATTTGATGCAAGTTTTCTCTGATTTTCCAAGTCCAAGATGAAGGTCTCTAAGCCAAGAATCATGGCCAAGGTGAGTCCTAAAGGTAGGGAGTGCTAATCTTATGGTTTAGACCTCAATCCTTGAGTGATGAGAGCTCCTTCTTCCACCAAATAATTAGCCATCATTGTTGATAGGAAAACTCTTTCTAAGCTTCATTAGATATGATCATTTGAAGGTTAACTTATCCTAGTAGTGATGGTTTCCTTGACATGAAGATCCTAATCTCTATTTTGAACTAGATCTACATTTTGAATATTATAATTTAGATCAACTAGTCTCCTTATGAAGATTCTTTTCTTGAATTAACTTAGATAATTTATTTTATAATTAATTGCTCAAGTTTGCTTGCCGGTTAGCTTGCTAAAACTCTCTATTCATCATTTTATTTTCATCCCTCATCAATTTTTTGGTATCAGAGCTTAAGGTTCTACTAGGCCAAGTGTTTGATTGCTGAAATTTCTATTTTAGTATTCATCTAAATTTTTCATAAATTTTAGTAATTTTTTCATATTACAAAAAGATCCACAAAAATATTTTTCCAGTACTTTAGTATGTTAGGATTCGAAATATAAATTTTTAAAAAAATATTTTTCATTGATTTCTGGATTTAAAAATATGATTTCTTAGATTATTTTTGAAGTTCTATCCAGAATTCTATTTCTGCCTTCCATTTCATTTAATTTTCAAAAAAATAAAAAAAGAATTAAATTTTTTAATTTTTAGATCTAAGATCCAGACTTTGAATTTTGTTATTTTCCACCAGAATTTTAAATTTTAGAAGGATCTAGAGTTAGAAATTCAAAATTTGAATTTAGGTTGTTAAAAGTTAGCTAAACTGCTGAAACCTTCTAGCATGTGCTTTCAAACTACCTTCTCAACCAAAATTTGAGTTAATATTAAATCAAAACTTTAAAATCCAAGAATTCTTATCTTAGAATTAACCAAATCAGTTTTATTTTGAGTTTTTGGATTTTTAAAAAGATTAAATTTTGAATTTTTAAAACTAGCTAGATGAAAGTTGTTCCCTGCTAAAATTTTTTTTACAACTGGCTTTCAAAATGAATTTTTTAACCAAATTCTAGGAATTAAATTTCAAAATTTAGAATCTGAAATCTTCACCGAGGGATCTAACAATTTTAATTTTAATTTTAATTTTTTGAAATTTTAAAATTTTAATTTCAAATTTTTTATAACTAGTTGACTAGAAGTTGTTAGGGCTGAAACTATCTTGCAATAGCTCTAACTTCTAGAATTAATTTTTAATCCTAATTCAAGATTTAAATTTTAAAATTTGATTTCTGAAATCTGAACTTCAAAATCTAAATTTTTCAATTTAATTTTTTAAATTTTAATTTTTTAAATTTTAATTTTTTAAATTTTAATTTTTTAAATTTTAATTTTTTAAATTTTAATTTTTTTAAAATTCGAGTTTGAATCACATGTTTGTGTGCTAATACTAGTTGTTGTGTTAACTAGTTGGTGAATTGTTTATACATCCATTCCTAAATCTAATTAAGGGCATTCAATCATAACATAAGGGAAGGAGGTCATTACCTTTCCTCCTTGGCCCAAAACAATCACCCACATTTGCATTGACCTAAACCATAATTGAAATCGAGTAGGAACCTAAAACTAGGGACACCCACAAGTCGAGTTCAAGTGCAAGATGAGATCAAATATTAGTTAAGTTTGTACTTACTCTTGAAATTGGTGTCTAAGGAAAGGGGTCCAATGGCAAACGCCTTAAGTAGACTTGTGATTTTTAATTAGGATCTCGTGAAAGCGAGGGGAGCCTCCCACAACCCCACCTCTTACCTGGCCAATGGAAAAGGTAATTACAACTTTAACTAGTACTTAGTCAACTCCTGTATTTTGAACTTTTAGATCTAGGAGCCCTAGAAGTTAGGTTTGTACTGCTTGTTTTAAAGCTCCATACCAATAGTCCCACACTCAGTCTGTTTTTTACCCATGGATCCCAATCTTGAATTCTTTTTAAGAACCCTGTCTAAAAAGTTTGATACCATAAATGGACAATTAGGGCAAATAAGAAAGGAATTAGGTCAAGTGAAGGACCATGTTAGGACACTTGAAGAGACCCCAATGACCCCCACCGAACCTGAGTCAGTTATGTCAATTCCTCGAGGTCCAAGAGTCCATCATCATGAACTCACTACTGAATACAATTAAAGACGACTTCACCATGACTTCATAGAAGAAGCCCATAGGATCCATGCTAAGCCTGAATCACCTAGTCCACCTCTCCTTGGTCCAAAAGCCCAATGTCATGATCTCACCCCTGAGTATAACCCTAGATATCCCTACCAAGACTTAGTAGATCAGGAGGAGAGAGTCTTTAGGAGCAATCAACCCTATGCACCCACTTTCAATGAAAATTTAGATCCTGAAGTGTATGTCGATTGGAAAGAGAAAATTGATCAATACTTTGAAATTGATGAAATGTCGGAAGTAACAAAGTGTCAATTTGCCAAATCAAAGTTAGTCTGACATGCTAAAGCATATTGGAGAGAAGTTGAGCAAAAAGGTTATTATAGTGGGGATAAAATAAATACTTGGAGAGAAATGAAGAGTAAATTGAGGGAAAAGTACCTAGGTAAATATTATGAGCAAAAACTTTTAGATCAATGGTACAAATTGAGACAAGATGATACACCTATATTTGATTATATTGCCAAATTCAATAAGTATAAGGGAGATGAAGAAGAGACTAAATCCATAGAAAAACTAAAGAAAAAATCTCTGAACCTATTGAAGAATTTAAGGATGAAATAGAATCAAAGTCTTGTCCAAATGAAAGGCTAAAAAGAGAAAATCCTAAACCCATTGAAGAACTTAAAGAAGAAGTTTATGAAGCTGGGTCTAACCTTATGGATGACTATGATCAAGAACAATTACTTGAAGATAAAATAATTACCCAGCCTAAAAAAATCAACAACGGGGATGATCAAAATAAAGTCCAAGAACAAATCCATGAAGAACAATTTGAGGAGATAATAGAGGACCCGGAATTAATCACTGTTAAGGATTTACATCTAGAGATTAATGAAGGATCACCTAATGGGGTATTGACCATCAGAGAAAATCTAGAACCAATTCCCAAGGATCAACCCCAAGAAATTGTAGAGCCTGCAAAAAAATTTAACATGAGGATTAGAGGTGAAAAGATGGTAGGAATTGAAAGATGGAAGTATAAGAGAAGGAAGATGGAAATTAAATTCCCTGATAATTGCCCAAAGCCTGGTTCACCCTTCTGGAACATCCCCAATCCTAGTCCACCCAACTGGGACATCCACCATATAATTGATCAAGTCCCAGTAATATTCAACAGTTACTTTTGGAAGACATTATGACATTTACTGGGCACCAAATTAAGATTCACTGCCACCTACCTAAAGTTGTGTGCCAGAGTTTTCAAAGCCATTTAAGAAAATATTGGAAATTAGGAACTTTTGTTTCCTAGCAATAAAGTTTAGTTCATAGATAATAAAGTCCATTTGAGCTTGTTTTGTTTTTATCTATCTTTTACTATTTAGTATCATTTGTGTTTGTCTCTTGTCATTTGGTGTCCCATGCATAAGTATCCATGATTACGAGAGTCATATGCATAGCATGATTAGTAAAATAAATTTTGAGTAATGAAATTAACAAGCATATGGCTAAATTTTATAAAAAAAGCCAAAGAATTTCAAGAAGGAGACTATGTCTTGATTAAGCTCAAAACGATTATATGCTCGTGGTGTAGGTCCTTTTCAAAATAGTAAGGAAAATTGGACCTAATATGTGCTAGATATACCATCCGACTTTGGTATCAGTTTCACTTTCAACATTTCAGATCTAGTAAAGTATAAGAAACCAACAATGATACCTAGTGAGCTATTTATGCCTGATTCCACCTTTGAGAGTGAACCAATTTTTGAGTGTCCACCAACCATATTACCAAAGTGGCAAGATAGGATTGAGCGAATCTTAGATGACAAGATTATCACTACTCAAAACAAAGACTATCAATGCTACTTGGTTCATTGGTAAGGATGACCTAATTCCAAAGATTCATGGATCACTCGAGAGGACTTACAAAAAATTGACCCTGACCTCTTGGAGTATCACCAAAGCCAGATGAATTCCTACTCGATGGAGTCGAGCCTTTTTTTCACCCTGGGAGAATTGATGGGGACATCAATAATAAGAATATATACTTTGATTAACTAACTTTGTTTTGCAGCTATAGTTAATAAAATCTTGAGCCATGAAACAAGTCCCAAATTTTCTTGAAGCATACTCATGAGTCAACACATGGAAGAAGATAATTTTTCATGAATCGACTCAAGCTCAAAGCATGATGGAAAGCCACATCTTCAAAGCCTAATTCTAGCCATTCAAGTCCAATTCAAGCCAAGACTTGAAGCCAAAATTTTTATATGGGGGGACACCTCATCAAGAAACCTTGGGGGAGAAGAAATTACACTACATCAAGACTTTTATGGGGAACATAAAGATACCTTCTAACATGTGACATGTGGGGAGCCATCTCTAATGACACCTAGGCCTCCACATCAGCATTTGACAACCACATGAAGACCTTCTATAATGCCACATGTCAAGTGGTTGTAATTTTTTACTAATAATTTGTTTTTAGTTAAAATCACTTACCTAAAAATTGTTGGAGCCAACTAAGCCATCCTTATCCCCTCCTCTCCACCCTTGGATGAAATTCCTAGCATTGGAGCCTATAAATAGGGCCCTTAGGCTCTTATTGTATTCATTCTATGCTATGATTTGAATTAATAACAGGATTGTTTCCTTGTGTTCTAGTTTTCTTGAGTTCTTGTTTGGAGTGAAAAGTTTTTGAGTTTGAGAGTTAAAAGATAGGTTTGAGAAAAGAGTGTGGGGTTCTTGAATGAGTGTTTGAAGAGTAGAATATCCTTGAGTGTTTGAAAGGTGGAGTGCTCCTTGCTTGATCCAAGATCCAAGCATCATTCCTTGAAGGCATCGGCTTCTACTTCCTTGTTTTCCTTTCTTCTTCTTCTTATTTCAATTCCAATTTTGAATTCTCCTTCCATGCCTAATCTCTGATTTGATGCAGGTTTTCTCTGATTTTCCAAGTCCAAGATGAAGGTCTCCAAGCCAAGAATCATGGAAGATGAGTCCTAAAGGTAGGGAGTGCTAGTCTTATGGTTTAAATCTCAATCCTTGAGTGATGAGAGCTCCTTCTTCCACCAAATAATTAGCCATCATTATTGGTAGGAAAACTCTTCCTAAGCTTCATTAGATCTGATCATTTGAAGGTTAACTTGTCCTAGTAGTGATGATTTCTTTGCCATGAAGATCCTAATCTCTATTTTGAACTAGATCTACATTTCGGGTATTGTAGTTTAGATCAACTAGTATCCTTATGAAGATTCTTATCTTTAATTAATTTAGACCATTTATTTGATAATTAATTGCTCAAGTTTGCTTTCTAGTTAGCTTGCTAAAACTCTCCATTTATCATTTTATTTTTATCCCCCATCAGTGAAGGTCTAAGCAAGGAAGGAGAGGCTGTCGAAGGAAGAAAGTCTATTGGAAGAGTCCTAATTGATCAAGCAACCTACAAGGAAGAGGTTCCTAGGTTTGATTCATGTGTGGACCACCGTTGGAGGGCTTGCACTTGTGATCCTCATGGAAAGGATTGGATTTCAGCGATCCAGGTATATTTTTTTGACTTCATTTATGTTTCATTAATTGGTATTGCATAAGAGATTCCTAGGAATTAGGGTTTTCTAACCAATTAGGATTTCATGCTTTGAATTTTTGTTTTGAAATTCACTTCCGCATGCTGTAAGATTCCCGACACCCTGGGAGAATTCCCATTAGTGGCATCAGAGCCATCCTTGTGGCATACCAGTTATGAACCATTTTTGGAGTTTTATGAAATTCCACTATCTGAGCCGACCCGAACCCTGTCGAGTCGACCCGACCGAATTCATATACATGATTTATGGTTTCTTTATGAAATGATATAATAATACAATTGTATGAAATTTTACATATTAGGGTAATATGTTTAATTTCAGTTTTATGAAAAGCATGATATTATGTCGAGTATGAAATTATGCATGTTGATTGAACCAAGTAACTGCTTTGGATTGGGTTAGTCACCATGGCCGTCCGGTCATAGGAGCCAAGTAGGATTTAAAGGCCCTCTCCTCCCATTCAATGGGTCTCCTATGGCGTGTAGGGGTGCCGCTGTGACCATATTCCATGAAAAAGTGAGGTGAAAGGTATTTTATATATCCATCATGCCTTGATTTGCATATTAGCTATAATATGCTTATTTAACATAACATGTTATGTTATGATGTTATGTTATGATGATATGTTACATGTTTATATATATTATAAGCATAGTAATCGTGATAATTTAGAATGTGTTTTGAGACCATCAAAAGCTCTAATCAAAATTATATTTAGTCATAGCAAAAAACTTAGTCATGATGCAAAACCAATTAGGGTTTGATCAGCCAATTGGTGTCTAGGAAAGTGGTTCTGGGAAGGTAAAGGGAATGAGGTTTTTAATTGGTTTCGTTGTCTAACCTGGCCAATTTAATTGGTGTCTAAAGAAAGCAACGGGAGGACCCCCTCACCCCTCCCACTCACCTAGCCAATTTGGTCACATCTAAATCCTATTTTGGTAATACTGATTGGTTAAGTAAGCTATAATATGCCTTCCTTCATGCTAAGCCAGATTCATGTCAAGACTATAGTAGGTTTATTGTGTGACACAAGGCCTACTATAGGGTTTGATATAAAATTTGTCTTGGTGCACTTAGTGCTTTATGGCATGATTGGAGTTGTTGCTTTGTTGTGTGATACAAGGGCAACAATGTTCAATCATGGCTGTATAGAAATGAAGGGTTTGACTAAACTAAGACATTATAGTTTGTTGTGTGACACAAAGCTATAAGTGTCTTAGAGGCAAAGATAATTGTTGAGAATTGCACGGGTTGAAATTGGAAAGGTTGTCCTACCTTTGAACTCATTAGTATTCATTATGTGACACAAGGCACTAATGAGGGATCGGGATCTCAACCCCACTAAGGAAATCAGGAAGGTTTCTCGCTTACCATAGTTGAAGGTTATGGTATTCGAATAAAATAGTGGAAGACATAATTAGATATAAAGTCCTTATCTAGTCATGAATGTCATCATTAAGTGGTTTGCTAATATTGTTCTTTGATTAAATCTAGGACATTTATTTTAATGGCTTCAAACTTATCACTAAGGGACATCTTGGATGCTAACAAGTTAACCGGTCCAAATTATGTGGACCGGCTGAGGAACCTGAGGATTGTTTTGACTCAGGAGAAGCTTTCACATATACTTGATTCTCTGGATCCAGTGGAGATTAGAGAGGATGCATCAGAGGAGGAAATTTCTACACACAAAATATGACAAAATGACAGTACAACTGTCAAGTGCATCATGTTGGCCTCGATGAGCGACGAGCTCCAAAGGCAACATGAAGGTATGGAACCTCAATCCATATTGCTCAATCTAAAGGAACTTTATGGAGAGCAAAGAAGGGCTAACCGATATGAAATATCGAAGTAGTTGTTTTGAGAACGGATGAGTGAAGGTTTACCTGTGCAAACCCATGTGCTGAAAATGATTGACTCAATCACTCGATTAGGTCAATTAGGGTTTGTCATGGATGGTGAACTCAATCAAGACTTGAACCTGCAGTCACTCCCAGATTCCTTCTCTCAATGTATTCTTAATTATCATATGAACAAACTGAATACTTCATTGCCAGAGCTGCTTAACATGGTTAAGATAGCTGAGAGCCACTCTAAAGGAGATAAGGCTCAAGTGCTTCTTGTTGATAGGAAGAAGCAAGCAATAAAGAAGGGTATGAAGAGAAAATTCAACCCTAAGAAGAGCATCCAGAAAATGAACAAGAAAATTAAGAAGGCTGATGGATCATGTTTCCATTGCAGCAAGACTGGGCATTGGAAGAAGAACTGCAAGGTTTACCTTGCAAATGTGAAGCAAGATGCAAGTGGTATATCTAAAGGTTTGTACATGATACAAACTAATTTATCATTGAGTGCTTCCATTTCTAATTCATGGGTATTGAATACTGCATGTGGATCTCACATATGCAATTCATTGCATGGACTCCATAGAATTAGAAGCCTCAAGAGATAATGACAATGTCACATATCTCTAGCACTACTGATTGGGTTATATCAGTGAGTCAAGGTTAAACAAGTTAGTCGAAGATAATTACTTTGACTCTAATGATTTCCAATCATTAGGAACTTGTGAATCTTGTCTCAAAGGAAAAATGACAAAGTCTCCATTCACTGGACATGGAGAGAGGGCAACTGAATTATTAGGTTTAATACATACTGATGTATGTGGACCTATTTCAACTTAGGCCAGAGGAGGATATTCTTATTTCATCATTTTTATTGATGATTTATCAAGGTTCGGTCATGTGTATCATTTAAAACACAAGTCCGAAGCCTTTGATAAGTTTAAAGAATATCAAAGCATGGTTGAAAAATAAACTGGATTTAGTATTAACACGCTTCGGTTTGATCGAGGAGATGAATACCTATCTGGTGAGTTTCTGAACCATCTCAAGGACAAAGAAATTATATCTAAATGGATCCCTCCTTATACATCCCAGTTAAATGGAGTGGCAGAAAGAAGAAATCGCACCTTGTTAGACATAGTAAGGTCGATGATGAGCTTCACAGATCTTCCTACTTCCTTTTGGGAACATGCCCTAGATACTACTGCATACATATTAAATAGGGTTCTATCTAAATCAGTGAATAGCACTCCATATAAATTATGGAATAGCAAAAGACCAAATCTTAAGTATTTGAAGATTTGGGGTTGCCATGCTTATGTCAAGAATACCTTTGGACATAAGCTAAGTGCAAGGACTAATAAATGCAGGTTTGTTGGTTATTTAAAAGAGGGTGTTGGATACCTCTTTTATAATGCTGCTGAACAAAAAATAATTGTCAGTAGGAATGCTACATTCTTGGAACAAGAGTTTATCCAAGAATGATGTAGTGATTCTTCACTTGAGTTATATGAAGAACAGAACCAACAAACTAGTGAGCCTTCAAGAGAAGTTTCTTAACCAAAATTCTTATAGATCAAGAACAACCACAACACACACTTCCTCTCCGAAGGTCAAAAAGGGTGCGAGGAGCACCTATCATAAATGGTTTTGTCATCGGGGATGACAATGAAGCTAGTATCATACAGGATGATGATCTTGTGACCTATTCAGAAGTTGTCAAGAGTAGAGACTCTAACAAGTGGCTTGGTGCCATGAAATCTGAAATGGACTCCATGTATTCCAATCAGGTTTGGACTTTGGTAGATCCACCTGAAGGAATAAACCCAATAAGGTGTAAATGGGTCTTTAAGAAGAAGATTAGAGCAGATGGTCAAGTTGAGACATATAAGACTAGACTGGTAGCAAAAGATTTCAAACAAAAATATTGTGTAGACTATGATGAAACTTTTTTTCTAGTAGCCATGCTCAAGTCCATTCGGATACTGCTTGCTATAGCAGCATACCATGACTATGAGATCTGGCAGATGGATGTAAAGACTGCTTTTCTCAACGAAAACCTTGAGGAAGAAGTCTATATGTCATAGCCAGAGGGTTTTGTCTCAAGTGGGAGACCAAATCAGGTATGCAAATTAAAGAAGTCCATTTATGGACTTAAGCAAGCATCGAGGAGTTGGAACATCTGTTTTGATGAAACAATCAAAGGATTTGGCTTTGTCAAAAATGTGGATGAACCATGTGTGTACAAGAAGACAAGTGGGAGTTTACTTGTTTTCTTGGTTTTGTATGTGGACGACATATTGATCATTAGGAATGATATCCCAATATTGCAGTCGGTTAAAACTTAGCTATCATCTAAATTTTTCATGAAGGATTTGGGAGAGGCATCCTATATACTAGGTATAAGGATCTATAGAGATAGATCCAAAAGGATAAAGGGCTTATCCCATTCCAGGTACATTGACTTAGTGTTGAAGAGATTCAACATGGATGGAAGGAAGAAAGGTTACTTGCCTCTAAGTCAAGGCATACATCTTTCTAAGAAAATGTCTCCTAAGACATCAGAAGAAAGAGAGAGAATGGCTATAATTCCTTATGCTTCGGCTGTAGGATCAATAATGTATGCCATGTTATGTACCAGACCTGATGTCACTTATGCCTTGGGCATAGTGAGCAGGTTTCAGGCAGATCCAGGGGAGAATCATTGAAAAGCTGTGAAAAATATTCTTAAGTACCTGAGAAGGACTAAAGATATTTTTCTAGTATATAGAGGATCTGAGTTAAAACTAGAAGATTATACATATTCTAGTTTTCAATCAAATCTAGATGATAGCAAATCCACATTGGGGTATGTCTTCATCCTGAATGGTGGTGCAGTGAGTTGGAAAAGTATAAAGCAGCCAACAGTAGCTAACTCAGTCACTGAGGCAAAGTACATAGCTGCTAGTGAAGCCACAAAAGAAGCTGTCTAGATGAAGAAATTTATCATGGAATTGGGCATGGTTCCTGATGTACAACAGCTAGTGCCATTATTCTATGATAACACTGGGGTTGTTGCACAAGCTAAGGAACCAAGGTCTCATCACAAGTCCAAGCACATTTTAAGATGGTTCCACCTCGTTCGAGAGATCATTGAAAGACAAGATGTTAGCATTGAACGAGTTTACACAAAGAACAATATAGCATACCCATTCACTAAAGCATTAGCCAAGCAGCAGTTAGATCGTCACTTAGATTGTATGGGCATAAAATACAAGGACGATTGGCTTTAGTGTAAGTGGGAGTTTGATAGAAAAGTGCCTTAAGAGCCAATTTTTATGAGGGCTTTTTTGTAAACTTCTAGCCCATGAATGACCATTTTTCATATTAATAAAGGCATTTGATTCATCATATACTGTTATATCATATTTTCATTGATTATGATGAACCCCAAAGAGTAGGGCAATGAAATTAGGGTTATAATAAAATAACAGTGAGATCTAATTCCTATAAACCATAATCTAGAATGTTCTTAGTCATTGGACCATCGATTTAGGGATTGATGAATCTGGAAAGACTAGCTTATCCTATGTATGCTCAGTTGATAGGGTGGTTGATCTCACAACCACTTGTGTAGAGATACTAATACAAGGATAATGGTGCTCATCAAGATATGAGTACACTGGACTGATCCATACCGGGACTGTCTTATGGAAGTCTTATTGCTTGTCAAAAGATAGATCCCAGAGTAGAAATTGTGCATGTGATCTTAGACCTAAGATCACCATGGTTCCTTGTGCACACTAAGCCATACTTTGGTTCATACTCATTCATGGCATTGAGTCATGTACGGGATGTTTTGGGTATAGTGGAAGGTGTACGAAGAATGTGAGTGGACCAACCATAAAATCGATCTTTCCTAGAAAGAGGAATTGTTATCCTATGCAATCTCTTCGATAAGTGACTCAAGGAGCCTTTGATCAAAGCAGGATGAGATTAGAATTGGTTTCTAATCAGTCATCAGCTGAGTCCTCATGATCGAAATGAGATTCGATATGATTAAGTGTTAGAGTTTGACATATATCCATACCTATCACTTAATCGGGATAATGGGAGATCGAAATATTGAATTGCACAGTAACTTACTACTGAAGAGTACTTTGATAATTTTCACCAAATTCCTCATCTTCCGGGTAGGCATGACATGTTGCTAGACGTCAATCTTGTCTTGTAGGTTTTCATGAACCAATTGATTTAGTTTCATGAGTCAATTCAATATGTGATTCGAATTGGACAATTAGGTGAGCCAATTTGACCTAATTAGGTCAATCGGGTTCGATCGGATCGAATCGGCTCAAACCTAAACCTATTGCTGGCTAGATGTGGAACCCAATGGGTCACACACATTAGGAAGTCGGCCTAGGAACTCAATTGACATTTAATTAGGGTCAAGGGATCCTAATTAGTTAGCTAGATTGCACACTAGCATGTGTAGGCTGACCTAATCTCCTAATCCAATTGAATTGGATCTGAAAGGTTGCTAAATGGACTAACCAATTTATGAGAGGCCTAGATTGGGTTGAGTCCTAAGTGGGACTAATTTATCAGATTTTATCTGATATTTTTTGGATATTTTATGCACCATATATGAAGAGCCCAAAAGGCATGGGACTCTTGACGCCTAAGTGACACCTCTGCATTCAAAAGGGCACACAAAGACCAATTGACCTCCAATCTGAAAACAATATATATGGTTGAAAAGTAGACTTAATGCCCTTTCACATGATACCTATATTACATATACTTTGACTAGGTCAAAGGTATCATATGGCGTGAAGAAGTTAGCTCAAAGTGAAGAGTCACGTCTCTTCACTTTGGCGCTAATTCAAGTAAGCAGAGTCCTTCTGCTTTAAGTCCTTTTGAATCATCGATGATTCTCATTCATAAGTCACGTCCCTTGGCTTCATTTTAACCGATAATGTCAAGTGGTAAAGGGAGAAGTCGGATAAAAAATTGAAGGGACTTGAATTAGGCGGTTGGCGCATAAAGGGACATGGTGTTTCAAGATAAGACTCCTTAGTGAAGGGTCTTATTGGATCTATGTTTGGACAGATCAAAGGTTAATGAGAAGGCTTATATGGCACCTCCCCCTCTCCTATAAATAGTCATCGGTATTTATTCCGATGAGATGATATTTTGGTTTCTTTCTTACACTCTTACATCTATCCACCTTGTCTCTTCCTTCCCTTGTTAGGACATACGTCTTCCTTTAAGACAAGTCCGCTATTTTAAGACAAGGGTTTAAGAAGAGAAAAAGGAAGTGATAGAAAGAGAGAAAGAGAGATTTTGGAGAGGGCTTAGAGTGCTCTACTAGAGGGCGAAGGTCTAAGCAAGGAATGAGAGGCTGCCGAAGGAAGAAAGTCCATCGGAAGAGTCCCAATTTATCAATCAACCTACAAGGAAGAGGTTCCTAGGTTTGATTCCTGTGTGAATTACCGTTGTAGGGCTTGCACTTGTGAGCCTCGTAGAAAGGATTGTTTTTCAGCAATCCAGGTATATTTTTCTGACTCCATTTATGTTTCATTAATTGGTATTGCATAAAGGGTTCCTGGAAATTAGGATTTTCTAGCTAATTAGGGTTTCATGTTTTGAATTTTTATTTTGAAATTCACTTCCGCATGCTACATGATTCCCGGTACCCTGAAAGAATTTCCATCAATATATCCCGTCCTGTCAAGCCAATTAGGATACACATGAATCAATAAAAAAAAATGATGTGAGCCATGTTGAATTTCCTGCACTGCATGTGGTACACAAAGATGGATTTTCTGCACTGCATGTGGTACACAAAGACTTACTCTCGAAGGGAATGGATTGCGTTGATACTGGGAAGAACAACCTTGGGCCTGTTTTGGCCAAATGTCCAGCCACCTCTATATTCTCTCACAGCAGCCGAGGATTTTATCCTACCCCTTGAAGACTTCTCCATCAACCCGGGAAAACCTCTAACATCTTCTGCATCCGAACTCTCCACTTTGACCACCATTGAGTCCTCTGAAACCAACATTGAAACCACCTCATCTACTCCCATCAATGATGCTAATATCTTGAATCGCTTGGAATCAGATTTTTCAGGGTTTCTTTTCTATATAAAAGTGAAAAACAAAGAACAAGGACTCAGGATCCGCCAATGGCTGCATCACATGTGAATTACAGTTCCTCGGTCACCAACTCCATTGGCAAAGCTCAAAAATGATACATCCCATATATGAAATCCATCCATGCCTCAAGAGCTTCACCAGTATACCTCACAGACAAAGAAAGGTGGCCAAATCGCTACCACACTTTTTAATCAACATGAGCAGGCTCATAAATATAAGATATTTTTATAATAAAGGAGATCCAAAACATATGCATTTTTATTTACAAGCACGCAACAGTAGCATCTGAAATCCAAGACTAGCATATTTTCAAGCTAATCATCCTATTCAATCATGATGGGAGTGTCAGAACTGCAGCCACTTTCGGCAATTTCTCTCGGTATGTCTCCTCGGAGAATCTGAACATGAAACTTCAAGTTCTGATCATCCATTAGTTCAAGAACGCAAGCGTCTCCCATCTTTAGGTTGTTGTCAACTGCGAAATGTTTCCATCCACTATCAAATCTTTTCAAGTTTCGGTCACCATGGTATCTCATCTCCCAAGTCTTGTTTCGATAACAAAGGACCACAGGAACGCAAGCACATGGAAGTAGCGACCAGAAATTCTTTGGAATCGTCTATGCAACAAAACCAAGAGATAAGATGAGATGTACTAAATCTAATTGGCACTCAACGAAACAACTCATTACAAAGTATGCTAGATAATAGGGAACCATTCCAAGATATGAGTTTTGTCAAGTCAGATCCAGTGTCCTTGGGCTGGTTTGTGGTTTGGTTTGATATAAAATCCATCAATTAATATTGCCCTAAAAGTTGTCTCAGTTTGTTCAATAATTCTTTATTATGAAAAATCACAAGAGCACTTGATGATAGCTTGTTCAAAGTCATTTCTCGTAGCCATTTTTCAAATCATGAGAGGAGGGTAGGAGGGACTCATTGTATGGGTTCCAATTGTTGATAGTAAACAAGTGCCAAATATATCGAGTTCAATCATATTTGGAAAAATTGCAACACAATATTACAAGAAATGTTGGAAGGCAAAGGTTTAAAATAATTTTGATAAGATGGTTCTAAGATATCAAAAGTAATTACCATTTGAAAGGGGTTCTGCACTTGAGACTTTGTCATGACACATGCAAAATAGGGCTTTCCTGAGAGTGGAACAATTTCATCCTTTTCATCAACTGTAGCAGGATCTGATGGACTCATGAAGGGGGCACAATGTTCGACTTTGTTATCTCCATTCTTGCCGCTTTTGGATGGTGGGCATAGATCTGCATTGTCATTCTTCAGATAATAAATGTGGGAAAGAAAACTCTTCAAAAAACGAATCAGTTGAACTGTTACAGCAAAATTAATAAGCAGAAAGATATACAAGCTCATTTGAAATTCTTAAATATATTTATATTCTAATTAATGTTCTCCTTAAGAAGAATCATTTCATGGGTTTAACTGGAGATACAATTAATAAATCAGATATTGGTACAATATATCAAGTGAAGATAGGGATGTTTACTAGCACGATTAGTTGATTCTTGGGAGGAGAGGCTGCGTGCTGCCACAGGGGTTTTGCCATGTCTGCGGTGAGTATTGGAACTGCATACTGAATGGTCCGTCTAAAAAGAGTACTTGAAGTGTCAAGCATTAGAAACAATTTCATGGCAGATATTAATTGCCCTCTAAATAACTTAATAGCATAATTAATGCCATGCCTCTTGATGGTCAAATAAAACTACTTTACAAGAAACATCATATATCACAATTTAAAATGATTTAGATGCAATGCCATAATAGATAATGATTTCAAATTCAGAAAATGTTGCAGCTAAAACAATTCATGCCAGCATACAATCTCAAACATATAATCGCTAATATCACTTTTTGTCTCTCTAATAACAAGTACTAGAAAGTATATTTGTAAATATGAAGTCCATGTCCACGCATATGTTCAAGTTTAACATTTTAAAGGGGATGGATTTACACACGTGTGGCATGGACATGCGCAGAAGTTTCTTTTATTTAAACCAAACATGCTAGTTTATTACAAGTTGTACTAGTAGAACATCAGAGGTACTAATCTTAAAAATCCCCTCTCTCTCTCTCAACCCCCCCTTCTCATGCACACACGCGCACACACACAACCACACAATCTTCATCTATTATAACAATTGCCTATTTCCTCTTTGAACTAAATCTCCCTCAATCCTACTTGTCGAGTGTATCGGTATATCTGATGGAGCTAAGAATAGAATATTAGCAGTGTTATAAAACAAAGAAAAATATGCTAGCATTGGGTATTTGCACTAGTTGTAATAAATCCTTATTGTTTATCAAAATGTTTAAATCAAAAAGTATCACATGTCAATACAAAAAGATGGTAAAAGATTACAAGATGAATCAAAAATCAAATATTTGCTGTTGCTGCCAATTTTTTCCAACATGTTATGATTTACTGGATAATCTATTTCAGTAAATTTACATTCTGAAATATGATGTAAATTGCAGTCAGTCAGTCAACGATCCAAACAAGTTGCTTCCATGCCTATGCATCAGATTTCCTACATTTTTGTGGTATACAGAATCCATGACATATGTGAGGCAATGTATTGTATGTATTTTCTGAAATGGTATGATCTAGGCCTCTCAAGAAACACATATCAGCTTTAGCATGGTACATACCAGATGGGAAATGGTTTATCAAGTTCTAATTGCATTTCAAGGAGAATAGGCATTTGCAAAAAGGAAGATACTTTGCTACTTGGTACCAAACAACCCAAAAAGAAAAAAACATATTGCTACATTAAGGTCATTTGGAGAAATTTCACAAAGAAAATTTTAAATTATCTACATCAACAGTGTAAAGGTGCTAAACAATGTATCTGAATAGAGCATGAAACAACAAAAATTAATGCTTTTCCAACATCTATTGTCTTTCTGTCTTTCTCAGTGAGGAAATTGCATCTGCTGACTGGTTACAAGTCTGCATCTTACCATAAGATCTTTCCTCAAAAGTTTGCAGTTGCAATGTAAAGACTTATCCCTCAGGGAACTCATACAATTTATAAAATTGTCACTACGAGCATCTATAAGAAACAGCAGCATTCTCAATTTTCCTTCAACATACTTTAAAAACTGAAGTGTGAAAGGGGTATGACAGAGGAACTACCTTAATAGAGGGGTTTCTGACACACTGCAAAGGTGAGAAATGTTATAACATGCATTGTTGCACCAATGAATTGTATTGCATTTTCTGCAAAACCATGAACTGTGGCCAGCTATTTCTTACCAAAAATAGCAGCTTTCTATGTTATTTTTGACCCTAAACTTAATCACTCACCCTCCAAATAAATCAATAAAGGAATCCGACAAGCCTTCTCCCAAATCTGAACAAGCCTCATTCCATCTAAATAAGGACTTTCTGATGTGAGGTATGATTTATCAAAGTTCAAGGCTTCTTCTAACTGGCTCTCAATTTGACATCAACTCTAAGCGGTGCCAGGCTTGCATGAAGGCAAGTCCAGGAAAGAGAAGGTGATGCAATGAAATTTAAAGGCCATTTTCCTAACAAGGAACCTACCATATGATTTACACATTTCAAGCACCTAGAACATGGAACCAACCCCCTAAGATTTCTTATATTTGAAGTGTCCAAATGAAGAGGGGAAGGTTGGATATAGTAAAGTGCATGATCTCTGAGGGGCAACATATATGCCAATGAGTCATTACTGATCTACAGCCCCCAAATCTCATGCATATTAACAAAAAGATAAAGCTCAAATGATTAATCCACATAAGTTGGACCCCAAATTAACTCATACGTTATTCATAAACTTGTATTCTTTAACATCTAATAGCTCTTTAAGAAATACAAATTTTCAAAAGTTTAATAAGTAAATATCTCTGATATCAATAAACACTTTTTTTTCTTGAGATGACTTGGTGGTCAGGTTTAAATTCTTAATTTCAGTATAGATAATGCATGCTTCCATATGAATGTACCATATTTGTCCATGTACTGCAAGCACAATAAATCCCACCTCATGCTTGTATATGTCAAACATGAGCTTGTGCTTTTAATTCTATATGAAGCATGACCCTAAAACTATCCAAGTACCTTAAAGCTAATAAAAATATTAAACAAGAAGTTGTAACAAACCTCCATTGTCCTGTCCTCCCCCCGCCCCCTATACCATTTCCCTTCACATTCACCCTCTCCCAATGGTAAAACAGAGGCAACAGATCCCAGGGCTACAACTTTGATAGTGCATTGATCAGATTTAAGTTTGTTTCTGAATAATACAAAATCAGGTCTGGTGGTTTTACTTGGGTCTACATTTATCGACCAGAACAGAAATAAGTAAACTCTTTCTAACTAGGCCTTTAGCAATTAATCATAAATCCTGCAACACCCTGACTTGTTTTGAGATTGGGCTATAAGTTTAGAACCATAAGTCGACCATGAGTCTCGAATTTTGATTCAGGACATCAAAATCAGACCACAAGTTTACACATTTGTGCATTATGTCTCAAACCAAAGCACTAAATAACAAATTTTGTTTCAGTGATTGGCTCAGTGAAAGTAATAAACTCTAACAACTAACATGTTTTTCTTTCCACCTTGATTATAAGTCATTGAAGAGATCTGCATGAGAATCTAAATAACCGCTCTGAAAATTGAAGATGATACCTTCCAGAAAGAATATCATATAAACAATATCTCCTCATTGAAGTGTATTGCAGCAATGAAGATATCAATGGCTTTACAGTGTCTTATAGCAAGAGGCCTACTAAAGCCAGAGAGAATCCTATTTAACCAAGTGACAACATTAATACTGTTTACTATATACTGTTTACTATAACAGGACTTCCAAGTACTAATCCTTTATATGAACTTATGCATCACAAAATAACCCTTTGGCATATTAACCATGACTAAACATAAAAAGTGATCCAACATACTGTTAATCAGATTTACATGAAGCTAAGATTTTCACAAGCCTTCTCCCAGCATTAAAAACATTCTGCGAATAAAAAAAAAGCATCCTTTTAGGTTGTATCTTTTGTTGCATTGCTAGATAATTTTAAAGCTTGCCAATTTTGTCAACAACTTGTGTTGACCACATGAATGGAAGCAGTTTTTTTTTTTTTTTTGATAAAGCGAAAGGGATAAGGGGGATAAATGCCGCTGTAGCTATCCCCGCAGGCCCCCAGCCCGCAACGTAATGTTCGATGCAAGCTGCTCGGATTTGTGCAAGCTTTCCCCATCTAAAGACGAGTACGTTAACCCGACATCACTAAGACGCCGACTGGTAGAACGAGGACAAAGGGAAAGACCCTGACCTCTCACTCAAACCAACGATCGCAGGCCCTAGGATAAATCCTGGATTTAATCAAGTCACCGTAAGAATTCTTCCTCGAACCAGCGGCCGGTTGATAGTAAGGCAAGGCCTCTACCAACCGGGCAACCGCCTTAGCAGTGGAAGCAGTTTTCAATACCATGTATTTACACAAGGAACCAAACAAGAGTTCAAAAACTTATGTTTGGCTAGTGAAAGAGTGTCTTTTGAGTGCCACATATTTGCAAAATTCCAGAAATGTAAAATTGATGGTTCTCTAACAGAAATGAGAAGTTGAGAAATTTAAATTGCTTATGAGTTCATGTAAAAAATGTATATCCATGATTAGTTTTCTAATGCACTTGTCAGTATGCCAGGAAGTCAAGGCCTTTTCTAAGATGATAACCTCATTCTTTAGCAATAACCTGAAGGAGAGAAAATTAATGTGTATGTCAAATCAAAAGCAATATATTCAAGGAGGCAGAATCCAGCAACACCAAAGGAGATTAATGTATGGTGTTCTCAAATGTCAGTTCATCTGAATTTGTGCTCTTTCAGGATTTTCGTCTGGGTTGAATAATCGGCCACCATGTATTTGAAGATTTGGGAAAGTGAGAACAACTTTACAATGCTCTCTTAACACATTGGTCATACATTTTGGCTAGAAATAACCAGAGGATGACTAAATGTGACAAAGTGTTGGTTGAACACAAGAATCAAAATGAAGAGCATAGCTACGCTTTTGAAGTTTCCATTCTTCTGTTAGTAAAGCAAATTAAAGAAAAAGATATACCTTTATGTCAAGGTAAAAATAGAATAAACAAAGATGATACTTAATATATATTAAATTTTAAGAAAAAAACAAAACAAGTTCAGCTAGCATTGCTAAAGAAAAAAAAAAATTTATCCATGTGCCCATGAAATAATAAAGAAACAAATAAGATAAAAATCATCCCTACTGCTCAAGTTGTTGGAATTAAAAGCTACAATGTGCAAATGTTCAACTTAAGTTATGTTATTGAGCCCTACTTTGATCCTCTAAAGGGCCATTGGATGACAATTTCAACATGAAGCAAAGAGAATTTGGTCCTCATGTTGACAGTTTAAAAGTGAGTCAATAATTTAATATGGATGTCGTAGGAAATTATGGAGACAAAAATAGCACTGCCTTGTTTAGCCTTCTGTGTTGAAGAATAACTGCAGTTTAAGAGATAAAAACAATAATATGTTTCTAGATACGCCATAGAAGTGGGACATATGGCAAAGAACTTGATAGCGACTTAGGATGTCTGGATTACCCGGCAAATACATCATGGAAGTGAGATATAAGCTGTATACTATTATATCCAACATATTACACGAATACAAACATTCTTAACTCTGACTCCTTAGGCTTCTTCATTGAGGCCTTAATTTTAGCTAAGTATCTCAAAGGTTTTCAAATCCAAGTCTGCAGTCCAGCCATTGCCTCAAAAAAATGGGGTTAAGAAAACATGTCTTGCAAAAAAAACAGAGCACTGTCCCACAACATCATCCATTGACCATTTAAAAACAAAATCAATTCAGAAAAAAAAAAAAAAAAAACCCTAACATGAAACACTGGAAAGACATTAACGTGAATATGATGGGAAAAGTGTTGGAGATTCATCAGGAGCAGAGCTCACCATTGGGATGGAGAAAGAAGCACGCGCGGCGCCACAAATTGCGAGTGCCAACGGGTCTGGCGGCCTCCGGGAGGACCGGGCTCGGCGATGTTAAAAAGTGTTGGAGCCCAGGTTTGAGCACCTCCTCTTCCGTTCTTCCTCTCTTCTTTGCTACTCCTTCTGCCCGTCCTTTCTCTCCATTTTTTTTTTTTTAATATATATATATATATATATTATTTTATTTTATTTTATTTATTTTATTTTTTTTTTTCCCCTCTCCCCCGCCTCACATATGAATAATCTATTAGGAACAAAAGAGCTTGAGGTTTGTTTTTGTTACGTTCATTCGGCTAGTCTCGGGTCGGATCAGCCCCGGGCATCTGGTTGGCTGGTCCCCGCGTGGGGTCTTACTCCCCGATTCTAGGAGAGGACCCCGCGGCTCCCTTTTTCAAAGAGCTGATCCGGGGGCTTCAAGAGCTGGCGGGCGTCTCACCGTCCGTGCGTTGGCCTCTTCGACTGTCATGGTCAGCTTCCGGGAGGCCCTGCTGACTGCCACAATCGGCTTATGGAGGTCCGACTGAATGCCACGGTCGGCTTCTGGGAGGCCAGGCTGACCCGCTGCTGAGGGGGTCACTCGAAGTTTCCAGGAGCCCTTTCTCCCCGACAAGTTTTGACATTCCGTTGTAACGAACTCCAGTGCATGGCCACGATTCTTGTTGCCAAGCAACTACTCTGACACCCCTGCCACGCAGCCAGCCATGACCTCGCCTCTACGCTTATTCTCCTGGGGGTATATTCGGGCTTTCCCAGCCTGTTCCCCAACAGAATTTGGCAATGCTCCATGCCTATAAAAGGCACCCGGGGACCTCCGTAAAAAGGTAATGTTCTTTTTTCCCATTATGGATTCTCTTTCGGAGTTCTTCCATTCTGTTGCTCTAACCCTCCTCTAACTTAAGCATCGGAGTGTCCCCCGCCGGAGCCCCTCCGGCGCTCAGGGACTTCTTGCGGGTTGATCGGTCGAGAAGCTCTCCAGCGCATCCACCGAGCCTGGTCTAGGAGGAAGAGCGGCAACAGTTTTGCACTAGAAGGAGGGCGGCTTGAATCTTCGTTACGCTCCTTGCTCTAAAAGGGAAGATCGATGGGAAAGACCTAGCCATGGCAAGAGGAAGAACCCGGAGTGTTTCCGCGACGGGAGGGCACTCCCACCAGGGGCCCAACGCACCCCGCGCGGAAAGCAATGTCGCCGCCACCGTCGAGCCCACCATCACCCTAGGGCTACAGCAATTCCAAACATTGGTAAACCGCATTGAGATGCTTACCTCAACGGTCCAACGCTTTCATGAATGGCGGACCATCAGCAGCAGCCGCCGGCGGCTTCCTACGTCAACCATCAGTCGATCGCCGGCATCAACCAGCGACCGGAGGTGCCTCCGCCCCCGTCCCTCATAGCTCCAGAACTCCAGGGGTCCTTGAGGGCCCGCGCTGAAGGAAAGAGGGCGAGGTCAGCTTCTCCCTCTTTCGCCGACTCTGGCCCTCTCGGTGGCCGGCGCCCTGCTGCAGACTCGCACGACTACGGCAGCAAAATCATGCGCATGGAGGAGCGCCGGCGCCCTGCTGCAGACCCGCACGACTACGGCAGCAAAATCATGCGCATGGAGGAGCGCATCACCAAGATCGTTGAGCAGAAGAACGCTGAGGGAAGGCCGGTGCATGACACCCGCCCGCCTTTCTCCACGAAGATTCTGGGGGAATCTGTCTCTCGACATTTCAAGATCCCGCAGGTGGACCCCTATGATGGTACCACTGATCCCTTGAACCACTTGGGCACCTACAAGGCCCATATGATGGTGCAGGGTGCATTCGACGCCCTCCACTGCATCGCCTCCCTAGCGACTCTGAAGAAGGCTGCGCGGATGTGGTTCTCCGCCATCCGCCCAGGTACGATTCATTCTTTTTCCTAGCTCGAAACCCTTTTTCTCTCTCATTTCAGGACCTGCAGACGGACTTCGAAGAACACCGACTGCCTCTTTCTCATCCAACAAACGAAGGGAGAGACCCTCCGGGACTACATGGCCCGCTTCAACTCGACCGCTATGGAGATCCCTGATTTAAATGAAGCGGTGGCCATGTCGGCCTTTAAGAGGTGGCTCCGCTCATCCAGGTTCACATTTTCCCTAGAAAAGAAGCTCCCTACAAGCTACACCGACCTGCTGGCCAAGGCGCACAAGTATGCCCTGGCGAAAGAACAATCAGCGAGCCGGCGCTAGGTTAAGGGGAGGTCGGCCCTGAAGAAGCGGGGCGATAAGGCCTCCACGGTCCGACCTCCCGGTAATGATGGCCGTCCCACCCGGTGCCAGAGCTCCAAGCCGAGGGACTACCTCAAGCGGTTCAACAACTATGCGCCCCTCTCCCCACCACGGGAGAAGATCCTGATGGAGATTGAGAACGAGGCTTTCTTCCAAAGACCTCGACCGATGAGGGGTCCTCCTGCCTTCAGAAACAAAAAAAATACTGTCGGTTTCACAGGGACCATGGGCACGACACAGAGGAGTGCCTCCAGCTAAAAGATGCCATCGAGGATCTCATCTGGAGGGGGTATCTGAACAAGTACGTCCGACCCCGTCGGGATCGGGCCGGGACTTCAACTGTTAGAGGCCCCCCGGGGGAGGCTGAGCTCCCCAATCAACACCCAACGGATGGAGGCATTGACATGCTGCACCGAAGATCCGACTGGGGGAGAAAAGATGACCAGGACATTGTAAAAAGATCCAGGGGATCCAATGTAATTAGTTTTTCTGATGCGGACCTCTCGGAGCCTCCTCTCCCGGGCGATGACCCTGTGGTTGTGTCGGCTATCATCGCCAATTATGATGTAAAGCGCATCCTTATCGATAATGGGAGTTGCGCGGAGGTTTTACTGTATGATGCTTTCATCCGGATGAACTTGTCCAGGTCTAGACTGCGAGAGTCCGTGGCACCGCTCACTGGCTTCGGAGGAAATTCTGTCGGGGTTGAAGGGGAGATTGCCTTATCCGTGACCCTCGGGACGGAACCTTACCAGCGAACCTACTCCGTCAACTTCGTGGTCGTCCGTACGACCTCAGCATACAACGCAATTTTGGGAGGGCCAGCCCTCAATAAGTTCCGAGTCATTGTATCTACTTACCACCTGCTGGCCAAGTTTCGGACCCGTGACGGAGTTGGGGAGCTGAAGGGAGACCGTAGAGTAGCCCGGCAATGCCTAGCTATTCACGACAAGCAGCTGGACGGGCGCTGATGCGGGACTAATATGCATGCAATTCTTTTGTATATTTTATATGTGGGGTTAGGTGATTAATTCCTAAATTTCAGATCAAAATTAGTTGTAGAGAATTTTGTATGAATTTTTGAAGCCAAGCATGCAGATTAGAACTATAAAAGTACTAAAGAAGGATGGCCGGGGCTGAGAAGCCTCGGTTAGGGCAAGTTCTCCTACAATATAAAGATTGGAGGTAGAGAGGGTGTACCTGACAACGTCTGAAGCACCCGGTGAAGATCGCAGCGAAGGGATCTCTCATTTCTCGACGGATGCGGCCTGGAAAACCGAGCCAAAGACTCGCGGATACCTGACTTTCTGCTCGATGGTCCGATGGAGGCTTGGCTGGAGTCGTTGGATTCGTAGGAACTCGGGGACCTGCAAACGACCTGTCAGGGGTTAGAAAACTCAAAGGAGATCAAGAAAATAAAGGAAAATAGCAAAGGGGAAAGGAATTTTGGAGTTGGTAGCCAAGGCTCTGGAGGATTGGCTGGCAGCAGGATGATGATTGCAGCACCGGGAAGAAGAATTCTCAAACCCTTTTATGCACACAGCAGGGTAATCACTCAAAGCAATAGAAGAACTCAAGGTTTATTTCATATATCAAAATCTATCTTCGTACAAGAGGCTAGGGTCCTTTAAATAGACCCTTAACCTTGGGCTCCAAGTAAGGGCACATTAGTCTTTACAAAAGAATCATTTTCCCTCTCAAACCCTAGCTAGAAAATAAGGAAACATTAGGTAGAAAAATTCCTAAAAACTCTCTTGACTTGGCCAACACTCCAAGGATGCCTAGGGGGCGTGTTGGGCTTCTAAGAGCAGCAAGGGGCCAACCCAAAGGGGCTCAGGCGCATGGGTTTGGGCCTCTGGAAGCTGGGATGGCCTGGTAGCATGGTAGTAGGAATATTCCCTGGTATTTTGCTTCTTAGGGGCTTGGGCATGGTGCCTAGGCTTGATTTCTTTGGGCTAGGATGCAGATGGACCTCTAAAATCATTGATGCCTTGGTCTATGAATATACTTTGGCATCTGGAAGAGAATCTGGGCATCTGGAGGGCATCTGCAAGGAATCAGGGATTTTGATTTTCCTCTTGGGGTCTTCAAATCTTCAAGCTGGGTTGGACTTGGGCTAAACTTTCATGTATTCAATCTAGTTGGACTTGGTCTTTACTTGATGATATGGTCTTGAGTCTTCAGTATGCTTGGACAGGACTCAAAAAATAAAATTAGCTCAACATGAGCTGACTAGCATTGGACTGAACTAGCTCAACATGAGCTGACTAGTACATAACTGAAATAACAACTCAAAAGACTCAAATAACAACTAAAATGGACTCAGATGGGCTAAGCCCTTATTACAGATGGACTCATAAATTATTGATCAATCCATAGAGGGTTGAAAAGCCTCTGTCTTATTCTGGTGCCTCTGGTATCCACACTAATTCTCCCGGAGTGGGAGGAACTCGACCCTATCGAGTGAAGATCAGATTGGCTCACATATCTCTCGAGAAGGTTTGGGTTGAGGAATTGAAAGTCCTCTCAAGAAATCCATGAATCGTCCGACTCTGGCCGACCTTGCCATCGGACCAGGAAGCGTTGATAGTTACAGCCCCGGGTCGTGATGGCTTGATCGTCCAGGATACGCTCGATCCGTTCTCCTCTCTCAGGCCAATTTGTTAGTAGACACTCTGGGTTAGGGTCACTCATAATGAAAAGGAATAGGTCCAAAGGCCTCACTAGGTATTGTTGCCGGTTTCCTATACTCAACCAGGTCTGTAATATTGAAGGTAGAACTAATGCCTAAATCCAAAGGCAAGTCTAACACCTAGGCATTTGATCCAACCTTCTCTATCACTTTAAAAGGTCCGGATCTATGAGTATGAAGCTTCTTTTAGGCCTAAGCCTAACCAAGATAGAATCCACTACATCAAATTCTTTGGTCCATCTTCGGGAATTAGCCAGTTGTTTTAAGATTAGTGCAGGTGGTGAACATGCTAGGCACATGCAGACTCCTAACAAGATGATGCAAAGGACTCAAACTAACACCTAATGGACTCGACTTTGCATTCCTATCGAAGGAAATTTATTAGACTTTTATGGGCCTAAACCTAAGAGATTATAGACTCTCTAGGTTTGACCCTAGTGTGGTGTGCACAAGAGTATTTACAATGGACTCCAAGCAAATGCCAAAGGGTATGCCAGAAGTATAATGGAAACCTAACATGCGTAATGAATGCATGTAGTATGCTAATCTCAACTAAATGCAATCTAATGATCCTAGAAATGGTGGAGATATCTGGAAAGGGCAGAAAATATGAAGTGGGTTCAGAATTAGTTTGGTAGGGTAGAGAAAAAGGTTCCGGGTTAGTTGGATACAGTAGGATAAAAGAAGGCATGTCAGGGACTAATCCTAGACTAATGAGGCTAACCTTACGGGGTTGAGATATATCTATGGGCAAGAAAAGGTCCATGCTATGGAAGGATGGGTCAATAATTTCTGGAAAGAGATCTTCAATAGGAATGGTAGGAAGGGATTCATCCTGAGGGCAATGGGTTAAGTAAGCCAAATCTTGAATAAAGTCTTCTTGTTCATGGAATTTAGGAATAGGCTCTACAATTAGATCCTTTTCTAGTGTTTCCTTAGGTAAAATCCTAGTATCAGAGTTCTCTTCCTCTAATTGTTCTTCCACTATTGCTTTAGGTTGGATGTGGTCAAGGTCAATTAGCTCTGGGTTGGTTTCTACCTAGGTATCTACTGGGTCAGTTAATTCTAGGTCTACTAAAGGTGTCTCCTCTTCTCCTTCATACTCATCCACTAGGCTCGCATCAGCTTCATACACTTCCACGTTAATGTAAGCCTTGTCAATCTCAAGAATGGTTGGAGAAGGTCGGCTAGGAGAAAATTGGCTAGGTCCTGGTTTCTGATTATGGACACTAATCCTAGTAGGTTCAGGTTGCCTAAGGGGTCGTGGCTCACTACTGGGCTCATATTTAAGGGTACTAATCCTATGGGGTTCAAGTTGACTAAAGGAAACCTGACTAGTACTAGATTGATACCTAGGGGTTATGGGCTCCCTAGGCTCATAGGACAAGGGTGCAGATTTATGGGTCACCGGATTATAATATCCGGGATCATAGGATTTGGGTTCAGCTCTATGGGTCTTGGGTCTACTGGACTCATGGGATATGGGTTCGTAGATTCTAGAGTCAAAGGATTTAGAGTCATAAGATCTATAGGTTGTGGGTATACTAGGCTTATAGGGAGAGGATAAATAGGATCTATCTTCCTGGTCTACAAAATCCTGATTGGGTCTTCTAGGACTAACCTTAGGGATTGGGTCATGATGATGGGCTCTCCTAGGTTCAGCCTTAAGGTATGGATCAGGGTTTGGGGTCCTCCTAGGTTCAGTATCATAGTATGGGTCATGACGATGGGCTCTCCTAGGTTCAACCTCTAGGTAGGGATCAAGGTTTGGGGTCCTCCTAGGTTCAGTATCATAGTATGGGTCATGACGATAGGCTCTCCTAGGTTCAACCTCATGGTAGGGATTAGGATTTGGGGTCCTCCTAGGTTCAGTATCATAATATAGGTCAGGATGAGGGGTTCTCCTAGGCTGAGGGGACTCAGGATCAGGCTCAGACTGGGTTCTACGTGTCTCCTCTAGGATTCCTAGTCGGGCATCTATTTGTTCAAGCTTCTGGGTCAATTGGGCATTTGCTTGCTCAAACCTAAGATTGAGGGTTTGGACTAACCTTTCTCCAAGGGCATCAAATTTGGCATCAAAATGGTCCATGGATTCAGCTATTTGTGAAGGAGGTGGGTGATATGAAACCCCTGATCTAGTGCTCATGCAAGAATCGATTAGACCGACTACAGCTAACTAGACCTGGAGTCCAAAACTAAGGGCTCAATCAGGGTGGCAAACTAGCCTATAGTAACCCTGTACTCAGCCAGGTAGGTGTAAGGGGAGTGTTAGGTCCCTGATTGCCAATCCTAGACACCAATCAGAGATTGGCCAGGTAGGCGGACCAGCACACAAGCTCTTCAGGATTGAATCCCTAAACCACAATTCTAGACATTGAACACAAGGCAGACACAGGTTAGCTTGACACAATGATCTGACACTTAGCCCGGACCCGACCAGTTGGTGTCCCGATCCCACTAGGGCAAATTAAGTCTAGTTAATTTTAGGTTAAGGCTTGGGACCGAATGCAAGGGATATGGTTTTGGGCTAAGGAGAGGTGATCAAATCCTCCCACCATTTGATATAGCAAGAGTGCCCTTAAAAGTAAATTATGCAATGATGGCAGGCAGATGAGGATGCAAATTAGGGTTTAGATGTTTTTGGTATTTTTGGAGAATATGTAATTTTTTTTTATTTTGGTATTTTCTTAAATAGAAGAAAACTTGCAAATTATGGCCCAATATGCAAAAAATATACTAAAATTAAAAGATATGCAAAAGATGCTAAACAAAATCATAAAACTTCCAAACTTGTCTTGCTGAAAAAACAGAGCCAAACATTTGCAGGATGTATTTCGGCTTACAGAAAGTTCACAAGCTAAAATAAAATCTGAAAAAATTTTGAAAATTATTATGAATTATGGTGAATCCAGCAAAATAAATTTTAGAATTTTTGGAGTTTTGGTAAGGGAGAAATAATTTAAATAACAGAGCATATACAGACTAAAAAATTGCAGAAAACATGCCCTAATCTAAGCTCTGATACCAAATGATGCGGGACTAATATGCATGCAATTCTTTTTGTATGTTTTATATGTGGGGTTAGGTGATTAATTCTCAAATTTCAGATCAAAATTAGTTGTAGGGATTTTGATATGAAATAAACCTTGAGTTCTTATATTGTTTTGTGTGATTACCCTGCTGTGTGCATAAAGGGGTTTGAGAGTTCTTCTTCCTAGTGTTTGCAACCATCTTCCTGCCGCCAACCATCCTTCTAGCGCCCTCCAAAACTTTCTTTTCTTTGATATTTTTCTTTATTTTCTTGATCTCCTTTGAGTTTTCTAACCCCTAATAGGTCGTTTGCAGGTCCCCGAGTTCCTACGAATCCAACAACTCCAGCCAAGCCTCCATCGGACCACCGAGCAGAAAGCCGGGTATCCGTGAGTCTTTGGCTCGGTTTTCCAGGCCGCATCCATCGAGGAATGAGAGATCCCTTCGCTGCGATCTTCACCGGGCGCTTCAGACGTTGTCAGGTACATCCCCTTTACCTCCAGTCTTTATATTGTAGGAGAACTTGCCCTAACCGAGGCTTCTCAACCCCGGCCATCCTTCTTTAGTACTTTTATAGTTCTAATCTGCATGCTTGGCTTCAAAAATTCATACAAAATTCTTTACAACTAATTTTGATCTGAAATTTGGGAATTAATCACCTAACCCCACATATAAAATATACAAAAAGAATTGCATGCATATTAGTCCCGCATCAGGCGCCCCATGCTCGAGCAGCTTGACCCCAGAGATGAAGCCGACAACCATGGTCAGCCCGTCGAGAAGATCGTATTTGTACCCCTTAAGGAGGATGATCCCACGAGTCCTCCAGATAGGGAGTGCCCTGGACAAGAGTGCAAGGCGGGAGCTGGTCGACTTCTTAAGGAGCAATGCGGACGTCTTCGCCTAGTCAGTGTCCGACATGCCAGGCATCCCGACGGACATCGTCACCCATCATCTTAGGGTAGATCCTACTTATAAGCCCGTCCGGCAAAAGAAGAGGAGCTTCGCTGTCAAAAGATAGAGGGCCATTGAGGAGGAAGTGAAGAAGCTCTTCGATGCTAGCTTCATCAGGGAGTCTCACTATCCAGAGTGGCTGGCCAATGTCGTCATGGTAAAGAAGGCCAATAGGAAGTGGAGGATCTGTGTGGATTACACAGACCTCAATAAGGCGTGCCCCAAAGATAGCTTTCCCTTACCGAAAATTGACCAACTGGTAGATGCAACAGCTGGCCACGAACTCTTGAGCTTCATGGATGCTTTCTCCGGGTATAACCATATCAGGATGCATTCCGAAGATGAGGAGAAGATGGCCTTTGTCACGGACAGGGACCTGTATTGCTATAAGATGATGCCTTTTGGCCTAAAGAATGCAGGCGCCACCTTCCAAAGGCTAATCAATCGAGTCTTTAAAGATCAGCTTGGGAGGAACATGGAGGCGTACGTCGATGATATGATCGTCAAAAGCCTCCATAAGGCCGACCACATCAGGGACCTACAAGAGTCTTTTGATGCGTTGAGGCACCACAGGATGAAGCTGAATCCCGCCAAGTGCATCTTCAAGGTGACCTCCGGGAAGTTTCTCGGCTTCCTAGTTACTCAAAGAGGCATTGAGATCAACCTCGAAAAGATCAAGGCCATCATTGACATGACTCATCCGACCACTAAAAAGCAAGTGCAAGAGCTTATGGGTCGCATCGCCTCTCTCAGCCGCTTCATCTCTCGCTCGACCGAGAGATCCCTCCCGTTCTTCAAGACCTTGCATCGGTCGGACCGCTTCCAATGGACTGATGAATGCCGGTCGGCCTTTGAAGCCTTGAAAGACTACTTGAGGAATCCCCCACTCTTGGCCAAACCAATGGAAGGGGAAGTGCTATATTTGTACTTGTCAGCCTCTAGCGAAGCCGTTAGTGCTGTCCTTGTGTGGGTGGGGGAAGATGGCCAGCAGAAACCCGTCTACTACATCAGCAAGGTCCTCCATGATGCCGAGGTTAGGTATCCTAAGGTGCAAAAGCTAGTTTACTCATTGGTTATAGCGGCAAAGCGCCTCCGGCCCTACTTCCAGGTGCATCCCATCGTCGTGCTGACGGACCAACCCCTCAAGGCGATCCTCCGAAGCCCCGATACCTCCGGACGGCTCGCCAAATGGGCCATCAGGCTGGGCAAGTTTGACATCTCCTTCCAATCACGGTCGTCCTTAAAAGCCTAGGTAATAGTTAATTTCATTACGGAATGCACCTGGGGGGCGGAGCCGACCCCGACAATGGTCAAGACGCCTATAGCTGACCCGGCGGGAGAAGCCGAGCTCGCTTGGACCCTGCACGTAGATGGAGCTTTCAACCTCTCGGGATGTGGTGCAGGCTTAATCCTAGCCGATCCCGATGGGCAATGTTTGAAGTATGCTCTGCATTTCGTGTTCTAGGTGTCAAACAATCAGGCGGAGTATGAAGCTCTACTTACGGGGTTGAAGATAGCAAATGAATTGGGCATTAGTAGGGTCCACGCCTTCTCCGACTCTCAGCTGGTGGTCAATCAGGTGAAGGGAGAGTTTGAAGCAATGGATCCTTCCTTAGTCAAGTACTTGGACATGGTACGGGACCTGGTGTCACGACTTAAATTTTTTGAGATCCTTCATATACCTCAACAACAAAACACCCGGGCGGATGCTTTGTCATGGTTGGCCACTGCCATGGCAGGTACCTCCGACCGGACCTTCATGGAATATCTACAACACCCGAGGATCGTCAGGGAGTCGACGGAGATCCACCAGGTTGAGCAAGAGGCCTCGTGGATGGACCCGATATGTGCATTCCTGGCGCAAGGGGCCCTTCCGGATGACCCGACGGAGGCCAGGTGCATCCGCTCAATGGCAGCTAAATACATCATCCTTGATGGGGCCCTCTACAAGCGTTCATTTTCCCAACCATTGCGAAATGCTTGGGGTCAGTCGATTCGGACTACGTGCTCCAGGAGGTGCACGAGGGCATCTGTGGCGATCATCTTAGAGGAAGGTCCTAGGCCTACAAAATCATTCGCCAGGGGTATTACTAGCCTACAATTCAAAAGGATGCCTTGGACTTTGTACAGAAGTGCGATGCATGCCAGAGGTTCTCCGGCATCCAAAGGAGGCCAGCCAGCCAGCTGACCCCAATTACAGTGCCTTGGCCATTTGTACAATGGGGGATGGATATCCTGGGACCTTTTCCCCCAGCCTCTGGTCAGTGAAAGTTCTTCCTGGTGGCCATTAACTACTTCACTAAGTAGGTGAAGGCAGAGGCATTGGCACAAATAACCGAGGCCAAAGTGGAAAACTTTGTCTGGAACTACATTATCTTCTGGTTTGGGATCCCAAAGAGGGTCATCACCGATAACAGAAGGCAGTTCGATAACTCTCAGTTCCGGGACTTCTGTCAACGATATCACATCGCCCATCGGCTCCCATCGGTTGCTCACCCTCAGTCCAATGGAGAGGCTGAGGTCACCAATAGAACGATCCTGCATGGGTTGAAGACTTAGTTGAATGAAGCCAAAGGGCCCTGGGTAGAGGAGCTTCATTCGGTGCTTTGGGCGTATCGGACGACCGCCCGGTCGGCAACGGGGGAACCCCGTTCAATCTAACCTATGGGAGTGAGGTGGTCATCCCCGTGGAGGTCTCTCTACTATCCTTGTGGATTGACCGATTCACTGAGCCGGCCAACTCAGAGCAACGAAGGGCTGACCTAGATCTGCTGGACGAGACCCGACTCCGGGCGAGTATGAAGATGGCGACCTACCGTCAAATGATGGCTAGATATTACAACTCACGGGTTAAGGCACGCACCTTCCAAGTGGGAGATCTAGACCTGCGGAAGACAGAGGTCTCGAGGCCAACCGAACAGGGGAAGCTTTCCCCCAATTGGGAAGGCCCCTATCGGGTTACTGAAGTAATTCGGGCTGGAACCTACCAGCTCGCATACTTGGACGGGCGGCAAATAGCGTGCCCATGGAATGTGGACAATCTTCGCAAGTATTATCAATAAAGTCTACAAACTTCTTCAACTTCTTTCGGCCCACTCCGAAAGTCCGACCACGGTCGGTAGAGGCTCTAGGGAGCACACTCCGAAAGTTCGACCATGGTCGGCAGAGGCTCTAGGGTAGCCCACTCCGAAAGTCCGACCATGGTCGGCAGAGGCTCTAGGGCAGCCCACTCTGAATGTTCGACCACGGTCGGTAGAGGCTTTAGGGCAGCCCACTCCGAAAGTCCGACCACGGTCGGCAGAGGCTCTAGGGTAGCCCACTCCGAAATTCCGACCACGGTCGCTAAAGGCTCTAGGGCAGCCCACTCCGAAAGTCCGACCATGGTCGGCAGAGACTCTAGGGCAGCCCACTCTGAAAGTCCGACCACGGTCGGTAGAGGCTCTAGGGAAGCCCACTCTGAAAGTTCGATCACGGTCGGCAACCATCCCGGGACAACCCCCGCCGGACCGCAGGAAAGATGGGCCACAGCGAGAGCCACCTCACGGACGGGGGCCCTGACCAAGTGCCCAGGTATCTGGCCCAGTTTATGTTATCATTCTGGACACCCTACTGGCTTCTGGCCCAGGTGGGCCGACCGGGGGTACTTAGAAAAATTTTGAGAAGAAAAATACTTGTTCCGCATTCATCGGCCTCCCCGATGGAGTTAGTAACCTTGCAGTACCATAGAGCCGACCGGGGGTACCTAGAAGAATTTCAGAAAGAAGCAGTGTTTGTTTACGTCCATGCACACATTGAAAGTAAGTGATCAGAAGGTTTTCTTCATTCATTTCAAAATAAAGCATTTACAAAAGGTGGGTTGGACCTTTACAAACCCTCAGGTTCAACCCACGGGAGATGCGTCAGGGGCCACAACCTCGGCCCCATCAGCTATAACTAAAGGAGCAACCAGAACTGTAGTAGCTAGAGGATCCTCCGGAAGGGCCACCACTTCTGCATCGGCTGGCACTGGAGCTTCGACCCTAGCTGCCCCTGCTTCACCTTCCGTTGGGGGCTCCACTTCGGCCCCCTCTCTTTCGGACGGGTCCCGCAGCTCGGCGCCCGACAGGTCCAGTCCCGGGAAGAGTAGACCCACCTTCTTCATGGCATCATCGTAGCCCTCCCTGTTAAAGTTGGTCGCTGACTCCTCCATGTCTTCAGTAAAGCCGCTAGAGGCTTTGTATGCCACCACGGCTTCCCGGACCTGCTTCGCGGCCAGCTCCTTAGACTCCTTGAGTTGGACCTCCAACTGTGCTGCCACCACCTGCTCGGCTTGGGCCCTCTGGTCGGCCTCCGCCGATCGCTTCTCTTCCTCGCACAACCGGCGGGCAAGGGAGTCGGCTTTCGCCTTCCTTTTTTCAACCTGGCCTCACGGTCGGCTAGCCGGCCCTTGGCCTCCTTCAGAGCCGCCTTCGCCGACTCTGTCTCCGCTTGGGCTGCCACCAGGTTCTCCTCGGAAGACTTCAGGGATGCCACTACGGCCTCCTGGGCCACCTCCAGCTCCTGGACCCTCTTCGCGGAGGTCTTGGTGGCATGCACTACATGGTAGATGCCGTCATCCATGAGGGAGATGCCGTGGAGAAGCTGCAAACGTCCGACCAAGTTAGTAAAGAAGAAAAGAAGTAGAGAAACAAGGTGAAGTCCTTACCCTCATGAAGTCCCGGTAAGTCTCCACAGTCATGTCGATCAGGTTTCTCTGGATCGACACCTCCCAGTCAGCATCGATCATTGCACCCCTCAGTAGGCTCCACGCCCTCCTAGGGTGGTCGAGTGCATGCCAGTGTTGGAACCCCTCCTGGCGGATCTCCTCGTTCGATCGCTCAGGTTCGCTACAGGCTGCCTCCTCCACGGCCGGACCCTTGCCCTTATCGGTTGAAGGGGCCACCTCTTCAGCACCGACGGGCATAGGGGTTAGCGCTATGGCTGTGCCGGATGCCCCCGGCTCTCACTGCTCTGGTCGGATGATCGGCCCTCCTGATGGAGCTGACGCTCTCGCCGCCCTTATCGCCATGCACTCGGTGAGGGGGATGATGTCCCCCTCCTAGTCGACCTCCATGACGGGGACGGGTCGCTCCTCCTCCTGCCTCTTCTTCTATTGCTCGTCGGCTGGCGGGGGAACTAATTCTGGGGTAGCCCACTTTCGCACCGTCCGTCAGATGACCTTGGATTTGTCAACATGCTGCATCCTTCCTCCTGTCACCAGACACTCAAAATTAGTAGGAGAGAAAGAGAAAGAGCTAAGGGAATTATAAGAAGGGGAGGGGTCTGCCCTTGCCTAAGAATCCTTGAGAGCTGATCCTCGCTTGATGGAGGGTCCCTTCCCCCAACAGCTCAAATGCCGCCACTGAGCCAGCTATACTAATCACATTGAACGTGCCCAGGTCGGTCGCCGATACCGACATCCCCTCGCGGACTCTCACCAATGGCTCTCTCCATAACGGCTCGAAACCTCAAGGTTCGAGGCTACTGACGAAGAAGAACCTAGCCTTCCACCCATGGACGGCCGATGGGAGGCACTTCAGGATCTTTCGACCCTGGCGAGGGACAAACAGGACCCACTCCCAGCTCTTAAAGTCCCTCTTCAGGTAGAAGAAGTTACCGAAGAGGGACATACTGGGGTCGGACCTGGCCCTATGGCATAGTACTATGAAGCAGCATATCGCCCGAATGCTGTTCGGGGTCAGCTGCGCCGAGGTTACCCTTTAGAAGTTAAAGACCTCTATGAATAGAGGGTGCAGAGGAAACCTGAGGCCGGCCTTAAGGTGGGACTCGTACATTGAGAGGGCCCCTGGACCTAGTGGGTTATTTGTTCTCCCATCTCAGCTTGGAAGTGTGAGGTACAGGGTGGACAGGATGCCGTACACCGCCCTGAGGTTTTCGACCCGCTCCCGGGTCATGGTTGAGGGTATTTCGCTCGGCCCCAGATCCCTAGGCCTATGGGACGAACCCCTACTGCTAGATGCCATTTGAAGCTAGAAGAAGAAAGGAGGATAACTGGGACTAACCTGGGGCTGGACTCCTAGATGCCGAGTTTCGTAGAAGAGGGAAGAAGAAGCCTCTATCTTGCAAGGTGCAGGCGCAGCAGGAAAAGTCCCCTCGCTTCGCCTCCTCCTTTTATAGGCCCCGAGGGAAGAGAGAGAAAGAGGGAGGAGTTATTTCCCACCTCGGGCACATCCCAGCTATCCCGTCAGGAGCCACAACCACCTGTATTGCAGGATTCGAAGCGTCCGAAGCATCCCCTCGTGCGGATGGTGATCCGCGTGTGTGCCGGATCGGTGGTGCGGGACCAACCGAGAGGGCAGCGTCGACCGACTAGATGCTATCGCATGGCGCGATGCACCACTCCACCCCGGATCAATGCAGGATAGCCTGGCTTCATCATGGCGCCTGACTCGCATTAACTGCCTCTCTTGCACCCGAACAAGCGGTTGACAGCTATCCAAGGAGCCGTTCGAGGGGATTCGAAGCAGCCCGATGCCTCGATCCAGAATCTGCCATAGGTGCATGCAATCATGCTCTTGCCCTTCTAAACCATGTGGCCCCTCAAGGCCCAGGAGCAGGGGGGCAACTGTTGCATCCATTCGGCTAGTCCTAGGTCAGACCGGCCCCGGGCATCCGGTCAGCTGGTCCCCATGTAGGGTCCTACTCCCCGGTTCTAGGAGAGGACCCCGTGGCCCCCTTTCCCAAAGAGCTGATCCGGGGGCTTCAAGAGCTGGTGGGCACCTCACCGTCCGTGCGTTGGCCTCTTCGACTGCCATGGTCGGCTTTCGGGAGGCCCTATTGACTGCCATAGTCGGCTTCTGGAGGTCCGGCTGAATGCCATGGTTGGCTTCTAGGAGGCCAGGCCGACCCGCTGCTGAGGGGGTCGCTTAAAGTTTCCAGGAGCCCTTTCTCCCCGACAAGTTCTGACATTCCATTGTAACGGACTCCAGTGCATGGCCACGATTCTTGTTGGCAGGCCACTCTCTGACGCCCCTGCCACGCCGCTAGCCACGACTTCGTCGCCACGCCTATTCTCCTGGGAGCATATTCGGGCTTTCCCAGCCTGTTCCCCAATAGAATTTGGCAGTGCTCCATGCCTATAAAAGGCACCCGGGGACCTTCATAAAAGGGTAACGTTCTTTTTCTCCATTGTGGATTCTCTTCCGGAGTTCTTTCCATTCTATTGCTCCAACCCTCCTCTAACATAAGCATCGGAGTGTCCCCCGCCGGAGCCCCTCCGACGCTCAAGGACTTCTTGCAGGTTGATCAGTCGAGAAGCCCTCCAGCGCATCCACCAAGCCCGGTCCAGGAGAAAGAGCGGCAATAGTTTTGTTTTGTTTTTTTTCTTTTTCACTAGCTGAATGGGCCATTATGGTCCCAAGAAGGGCTAACAGTCCGCAACCAAACCATCAAATATAATATGCACGGATCTATGATAAGTAGGTTTGGATTGGCTATAATGTGTTTGGATTACAAAGGATTCAACCTGAATAATTTTATTTATTAAATGGTTAAAATTTAGCTTTAGATTTTTAATATATTTAATCTATTTAGACTGGTTTATTAATTGGGTTAAGCCAAGTAAACATATTTACAACTTGTTTTTGACTCATTTGCTTGAGCCAAATTAGGTGGACAGGTTATTGTAGACTTGATCCATTTTCTTAAATAGGTTTTACATCTAGATGCTAAGGGCCTTGATGCTCTATCAACAAAGAATAGTCGCAAATAGGGATGCTCAAAAATTGGATAACTAGTCTTTGACTGTTATCACCCCAGCAAACCTTTTTCATGAACCTCATCAAACGACCTTTTTGCAAGACCTTGGCAAGCTGAGATGATTGGTGGACCTCGGCATGGCAAAGTGTGAGGACCGCCCATAATTGGGCCATTATGGGCTGAAGTTGGCAGCCCTTGCTGACTTCATTCAAAACCCAAAAAAAAAAAAAAACGGAGAAGCCAAAATAGGATAGGGGTGTTTGCATTGATCAACCGAGGACTTTGCTAGAGGACTCAGGAGGGAGAGTCATGGAGGGGAGGGGAGGAGTCAACCATGAGTTTGGGATAGGCTAGGACTCCGATCGGACGGTCTTTGCTTCCCAAATGGCAAGAAGAGCTCGTTCAGGAGTTTGCTTTAAAACCCCCCCACCATCGTCATCAAGCTCTTCAAGCTTCCTCCCACATCATCGTTCTTCTCTTCGGTAAGTAGCGGAGAGCCCTTCAATCGTCGATGATTCCTTTTCCCTTGTTAAATTTATTTAGAGGAGGATTTAATCATGTTTTCTCAGTTTGGGTTGTTTGGAACGTGCCTCGCCGGTGGCTACGCCGTCGCCGTCCATCTCTGGTCCGGTGGGCCTCTTCTCGGTGACCGTCCCCATGGTCATCGTCGGCTACCGTGGGGATGGTGGTTCGGTCGAATCAAGGAGCAGTAGAGGAGAGTTCGGGACGAGAAGAAAGCCTCCGTTTCATGGAAAAAAAAATGGAAAGGAAAAATGGAAAAAAAAAGAAAAGAAATATATATATATATGAAGAGAGAAACCTACCTGAGAGTCCATCGTCCAGGAGGTTCCTGGTGGCTGGAGCTACCATCGGTGGCTCACTCGTGAGGTCCCCCACCATCTAGGCGAGGAAAGAGAGAGAGAGGAGAGAGAAAGAGGAGAGAGATAGGAGAGAGAATAGAAAGGGAGGAAAGGTAAATTTCGAACCAGGATTAGAACTGAATTGACGAGAGTGCCCATGATAGTTTAGTTTCCATGTTAGTTTTATTAAATAGGAATTAATTATATATTTAAATTGTTGGTCAGGATCGTCGTTGTCCTTGGAAGATCAGGTCTAGTGTTTGAATTGTGCGTAGTTGGTGGATGCTTTTCGATAAGTTATCTTGACCTCTGATATTATATGCAAAATATGTTATGTATTTATGAAATATTAAATGTGAGTAATATATGTTAATTTGCATTGGATTGCATTGGGTGCATGCATTGTATTGGTGTGGGTGCATTGTGTTGGTGTGGATGCATTGTGCTAGTGTGGGTGCATTGTATCGGTGTGGGTGCGTGGGTGCCTTTTAGTCTGACTTTGATTACACGAGTTAGCATTTAGTCTCCTTGTGGACCTCTAGTGGGATGATCACTGGCACATGACCGTTGAGCGGTATGTGAGTTAGGAGCTAGTTTTCCTTGTAGGCCTAGCCAGCGGGGCAATCGCTAGTACATGCAGAGGATGTATATTTCTCATGTAATTTTAGAGCTAGTTTTCCTTGTGGGCCTCCAATAGGGCGATCACTAGCATATGACCGATTTTGGTATGTGAGACATGATCTAGTCTCTTGTGGGGCGAGCCACGGACCGATCGTGGCCATAGTCAGAGGGACTAGGAGAGTAAAGTAAATGGTTGGCCATCCATAGTCGTGTCGGTGTCGGTTGAGATTAACTATGCATATTTACATCATGTTGCTAGATATATATTATTATATTGATGGACATTTTGTTGTATGATGTGTTTGTGCTTGCTATTTGTTAATGGCATACTTGTATATGTATACTAGAGGTGTTGATAACTTACTGAGCCTGTATAGCTCATCCCCTGTTTTTCTATATTTTTGTTGCAGTTCCGGAAAATCAAGCAGGCGTTGGGACCAGTCAGTGAGGAGTAGGGTTTAGGTGTTGATCTCTAAGTTTATATTAAATTTTAGTTGAATTTTTTGAAAAATTCTTGGAATCAATAAATAATTAATAAAATATGTTCCTTATCACTATTTGGATGTTGAATTCAAGATTAAGCCTGGCATGATCTCTAGGATGATACCTAGTGTTGTGCGGCCAGTCGCATAGCCGATCCAGGTATTGGATCTGGACTTGACAGAGTGGTATCAGAGCAAAGGTTTAAGATCAGATCACCTAGTTAGTGAGAGTGGGGTAGAATTAGGATTTTGATTGATTATTCCAGAGTAATTATTGATACTGAGAATTTATTTAATTTTCTTTGATAGGTGTATGTTATAGATCCAAAGATTCTTGTTAAGTGTAGAAGGCTTGCACAAATAAAATGATTAAATTCTCCTAGCTTAATTTTTGGAAGGATATCATTAAGGCTAGATAATGGATATATGGAGGTATAATTTGAGTTATATTATGGATTTGATTTATTTTGGGAATCTAATTTTGATAAAATTGAAGACTATGATACAGGTGATTAGAAATTAATAAGGTGATTACTAAGTTAGGATATGATTAAGTGATATTAAAATTTAGATTGTGATCACTATAGATTGTGATATTTGAACTTAATGTTATGACCAATTGGAATAGATTCGAAGTTGGATTTCTAATCCCTAGGTACTGTGCATAAGATCTGGAATATGATTTTTGTAGAGATTGATCTTGGATGAGACTGAATAGTTGATACTATTTGATTATGATAAGTATATTATGGATATTGAAGAGCTGGATAAGATATGCCATTATCTCTGATAAATGAATTTGATCGAGTTTCAAAAGTGTTGACTCGGAAGCATAGTGTGTTATGGTATGCTGAATATGTATATTCAGTTATTAATTAAATGATATGGATGAAGATCATGATAGCTTGCAAGTTTTGTTAAATTCTGGATCATAAATTTGGGGACTGTTGCAATATGTTTATGATATAGGAGTTTAATGATTTTAAAAGAGATAATCTTTTGATTATATAATGAAAATGTGTTTAGGATAATGTATATATTTGTAATTTGCTATTGGCAGATTTAATGATATTATGTGGACATGGCATGCATATTTTGCTAGAATCTTTGATGGTTTATGTTAGTAGTCTTGGATTGGATTCCATATTGTTGCTGATCTTATCGCTGTGGCCTGTAGCTTATGATTTGGCGCCGGACCTTGGACTCCTTTACCTCGGGATCTCCAAGTCTTCGGTCCTGCAAAACAAGGTCAGAGACCCGGGCCAGGGGTTCCGATAGGGGCACTCCGACGGTCAAGTTAGTGAACGACAAGATGGAACAGGTCTGCGAAGATGGGTCTCCGATGGATTCTCGTGCTTAGAGGAGGTTTTGATGAAAGAAGTGTGGGAAAGAGAGGGGTTGACGTCCAGCTTCCTATGCTGGACCTGCTAGACGTGCATCTGGGAACTTCCAAGAGCCCCAGAATCATTATCCCTCGGTGTTCTTCCCTCTCCATGGCTTACCTTTTCGTCCGCTTTCCCCGTCCCCTTTATACCACCAGACCGCCTTCATCTTTTGTTTCCTCCCCTGGAGACCCTCGGAGGTCCCCGGCTCCTCTCCCCCCCTCCTTTCCTCTCCTTCGAGTCAGGGAGTTAAGCGGCGAGCTTGCCTCATCCGCCATGCTGTCACGAAAGGGGGAACCTAGTGGGATCTCAAGCCAAGCATGGGAGCCCTCATCTCGGGGCGTTGACTGTGGATTTCCTGGGTTCCAGGCCCCTGACCCCAAGGATTCAATATCTCGATCGCGGGGCCCTCCTTAACTGATGTAAATGATGTTCTGCGCACCATTGCAGGCCATACTGGGTACCCTATACGGAGCGCGCCACACGCCGACTCTAGCAGCAACCTCGTGGCCCGTGCATCTGACCCCCGGAGGCTTTGTAGAATAGGGATGACTTTGGCTGAGGTGGACCCATCAGGGGGTGCCACCTGGTGGAGCAGGAGTGCCTGGCCCGACCTCGGCTAAGGTGGACCCGTCTTAGGGCGCCACCTGGCGAGGGAGCAGAGACTGCCAGCTTCGGTCGAGGTGGATCCCTCCTGGATGGACACCTGGCGAAGTGGAAGAGTGTTGCCCAGGTGGCTTTTCCCAAGAGGGGTGTGAATTGGGAATTACAAAATTTTCGCAAATATGTGCACAAGTAATTCCTTTTAGTGGTTGAGTGCTGTGTTAATCGAAGAATAAGTGCAGAAGCAGAAAAGTAAATCAAACACAACACAAACAAGGCAGGTTTATAGTAGTTCAGAGCAACCTAGCTCCTACGTCCACTATCCAAGTTCACCACTCAGGATTTCCACTATATCCCCCAAACTGGAATACAGTCAGATTGTTTTACAAGCTCACAATCCCAACTTCTACACTTTGGTTTTTGAATCGGGCTCACCAAAGAAACCCAAACTAGGTTTTCACAGGCTCACCTAGAACCTCTACACTTTGGTTTTAAGAAGGCTCACCAAAGAAACCTCTACACTTTGGTTTTTAAGAAGGCTCACCAAAGAAACCTATTTGGTTTTTACAACTGGGCTCACCAATAACCAAAAAATTCTAAGAATAGAATAAAGAAGCAACAAAAATGACAAACTTTATTGTCTGGTGGTTGCCAATACATCTTGAGTGAAGCTCAATTGAATGCTCTTCAATGCACTCAATGGCTTCCTTGCTTTCCTCAACAGGTGCTTCAAGCTTCTGGTAAGAGTTGGTGAAGGCTTGAAGGCTGACTTCAAAGATCAAGTGCTCTCACTTCTTTCTTCAATAAATATTCAATAACTGTTCATTAACTCATTAGTCTCCTCAAGGATGTTCTCATACCTCATTTATAGAGGCTTCAACTACCTTCCCTTGATTTTGAACATTGTAGACCGTTGGGAGGTGACAGGTTACCATTGGAGCATGTTTGGAATTCAAAAACTAAAAATTGAAACTAGCCGTTGGAGGTGACCCCGTCATTCTAGTCAGCTTGGACAATCTTCGAGTCGGCTCGGATCAAGTTCGGGTCGGCTGGGCTGAATGCCAGTCGACTGGGTTCCATAGTTGAGAAAAAGGTTTTCTCTGGACGAGTCGGCTAGGTTGAATTCCAGTCGGCTCGGATCTCAGAGGCTCTCAGAGCATTCTCAACCAAGTTCTGGACGAGTCGGCTAGGCTAAAATGCAGTCGGCTCGGATCCCTGAGAATCTCAGAACGTTCTCAACCATGTTCTGGACAAGTCGGCTGGGCCTTGGTGCCAGTCGGCTGGATCTGCGTGCCAGAGAACTTTCTTATGCCAGTGCCAGAGTCGGCTGGTTCCTCCATCTAGTCGACTCGAAATTTGTTCTTCAGCCAGATTAAATTCAATCTTCCAGAACTTCTTGTGCCAAGCTTTGAAGACTTCTTCAAGGTCTTCTTACAATAAAATCAAGAAAAAATTGAAGCTTGAAACTACTAGAAGTAACCCTTTATCTTGATTTAAGTAGGAGATTTTTGTAGGGTTCTTCTTTACAAGATTCTAAACACTTTACAACTCAATACAAAGCTATAAAGATTGTAGGGTTTGGAAAGTGTGTCAATGTAGTTGTCCTACAAAAACTTGTCAATCATTTGAAGAATTATTAGATAACCAAATGTATGCTCCAATATTTTGTTATCATCAAAATCACCTTAAGGGTCAATAATCTCCCCCTTTTTGATGATGACAAAACACTGGGCATGAAAAGAATATATTCTATTCACAAGTAGATGTATGTCATAGTAAGCATTTACACTTGTTTAACAAATCATAATATCAACTGTATTCTCAAATGTGTATCAATATATGCTATACAATTATACACAGGTCAAATTTATAAACTGTAAGTATTAGAGAATGATTGCTTGTATGTATCAAGCAGTATTAAGTATTGACAGATAGATGTAATGAGTAGAGAGCATCATAGTAATCATTGAATCATGTAGATTAAACATGTATATCTCCCCATTTTTATAAAATTTCTAAACGATATGAAATTTCTCTAAGTTTCTCCCCCTTTAACATTCATTTGAATATTTTAATAGAAAAGTATGCAAAAATATCATTCAAAACTAATTAAGCTCCCCCTGTCTATTGTAGTTCATTGAGTTTCTTCTTTCATGCACTCTATGGTTCTCCCCCTTTTTGTCATCAAATCAAAAGGATTAAATAGTTTAGCTCAAATTTTTAAATAGATCGAGAAAGTTTCAAGATTTGTTTGAGATAATTTCACTTTCTCAAACTTAGAGAGAGAATTCTATTTAAGAAAATAGAGAGTGTAAACAGGTTAACATGAGTGCACACATTACACAGTGGCCAAAAAGATGTTCTTTGCATTTTTATTAAAGGATTCAGTACATCAAACACTTCAAACAATTTTTGAAAAGTATAGAAAATACTAAAGACCATACTAAAGACCTATTCACTTTCAGATTCCTCTTTAGGTACATTGGTAGGTGTACTAGCACCATACCAAGAAGCAGGTCTAGGTGGTCTACTAGAGGATGCATGAGGAGGAGGTGCCCTAGGGTGATGAGAAGTACTATGTGCCCTAGTGGAAATAGGAGGTCGATCATACAAGGGTCTGTTCCTAGCAGTGACCTCCAAAGATCTGACAGTACCACAGATAGACACCATCTCCATCCAGATTGCTCCAAGCTGTTGCTCCATATCCTTGAGGCTTGCTGGCACTTTGTTCACTGCCTCCTTCATGTCAACGATTTCTTTCTGCATTGAAATAAGCTCAGATGCTTGGACATTGGCGAATGCCTCAACTGATCCTTAAAGTCTTCCAAGCTCAGACCTGATGATCCCAATGTGATGCAGAACGGAAGCTCTGATACCAAAAATGATGCAGAACAGAAGCTCTGATACCAAAAATGATGCAGAACAAAGAACAAAGAAGCGTATGTGGAAGTAAATTTAAGATTAATTCTTTTTTTTTTTTTTATTTCAGAAATTGGCTTTGACTCAAAGTAAAGCTAAACTAAGTTGAAGGAAACTAGGTAAGGATTGAAAGCATAATTTAGATGAAACTAAATTATTAGAGTAGTTCAGAAGTAATGGATCACTGGGGGTTGAGAAACTCCTAGACCTAGGGTTTCGCTCTGAACTTTCAACAGAACAGAAATAGAGAGGAGAGATGGTTTACTAACCAGACAGTGATCTTCTCAGGATTTTGGTGGAAGAACTCTCTCGAGCAGATTGTGGGATCCTCGGAGTCAGCTATTTTCGTAATGGATCCTCCAATACTGGTCTTGTGGTTTGGTCGGCTTCTCCTGGACTCAAGATCTGGGAAAGAAGAGGAACAAGTGATGGATTTCAGATACTCAAGAAAAGATTTACCAGGTTGAAGAACTTGAAAGCTGAAGTTGCTGCAATCAGGATTCTCTTGGAGGCCGATCTGACTTCCTCTTAGAACTACTGTAGATCTGAAGTATCTGGACTGGAGCTGGATGCTGGTGGCCGGCCTGGACTTGGAGAGGGTGGCCGTGAGATGTGGAATAGACTAGGGCTTGGTGGAAAGAGAAGGGTGATGGCGGCTAGGGTTTGGGAGTGGAGTGGCTAACCTAGGGTTTGGGTTTTGGAGATCTCACACCTCCTCAAGGTTCCTGGGGAACCCGGATTTACTCCCTCACGGAGCTCAACACCTGGATGCAAGTGCGGAAGAGAGAAAACACAAAGTTTGCTCACAAAAAAATTTGGTTTCATTCATCTGATTTTTTTCAAACTTACATGGGGGTTTAATTTATAGGCCATTACAAGAGAGTAGGGTTTTACATCTTCCCATGTGGGACTAAAGGAGGGGATCTTCAAATTAGGATATCAATCCCTACTCATATGGCCGGCCAATTAATTCCAAAGTTGATTGAAGCTTCAAAAAGGAAAGTGGGTGGCGCCTCCTTGTCTTGACCTCCAAGAAAATATTTTTTTCCTTCTATGCTTGGCCTTATCTGGAAGTGTTTGGGCGCCTCTTAACCTTGCCCTCCAAGAGAAAATTTGTTGCCTTTATATCTGGCTTTAGTTGGAATGATTAGGGCGCCTCCTAACCTTGCTTTTCAAGAGAAATCTCATTCCTTCCATGGCTCAACCCTTTTTGGATACCTCCTTTTCTTTCTCCCCAAGTTATGGCTCCTTCTAACTTTGTTTTGAGTATTTCTGGCAGGTAATGGGCGCCTCCTTGAATTTCTCTCCAAGAGAATTTCTTCCCTTTCATAGTTTGGTTCTTTTGGGAAGTCTTGGGCCGCCCCCTTGATTTGTGGACCCCTAGTAGATTTCTCCTCAATTGGCGCATGAAAGAGGGGAGCTGCTATCTGTGGTGTGGGGACCAAAGCCTGCTGGATGGAGATGTGGCATCCCCTGGACTCAGGCGTATGGCTGGGAGTGTGGCTGGGAGTGTGGCGCCCACTTGCTTGGCCTTGGGAGAAAATGTAACACCCCAGGTTGAAGCCTTAGTCCACTACTGAGTCAACATGACTCAACATAATAAAAATGCAGGTAATACAGACTCAAACTAAAATTGAGTTGATCAAGTCAACCCTTATTACAAGCCAAAAACCCTAATTCTTCGGGCAAGGTTAATTAGAGATCCAGATGGAGCTCTGAAGTCTTCTTCTGAGTCTGGTGCCCGCACCAATTCTCCCAGGGTGGGAGGAACTCGACCCTGTCGAGTATGGATCAAGTTGGCTCTGGTATCTCTCCAAGAGGTTTGGGTCCAATTCTTGTAATTCTTCTCGGGAGATCCAAGAGTCATCAGAGTTTGGCCTTCCTTGCCAGCGGACCAGGTATCTTTGGTATCCTCGATTACGAGTAGAGATAACCTGATCATCCAGTATCTTTTCAATCTGCTCTTTCCTCACAGGCCAGTTTGTTGGTGGACACACAGGGTCAGGTTCACTCTCAAGAGCAGGATTAGGTTCAAAAGCCTCACTGGGAATCACAGCTGGCTCTCTATACTCTACTAGGTCTGTAATGTTGAAAGTGGAGCTAATGCCTAGTTTTGGAGGTAACTCGAGCACATAGGCATTGGATCCTACTCTCTTCACCACTCTAAATGGTCCAGCTCCTCTAGCATGTAACTTTCTAACGGTTCCAGGAGGAAACCGTTCAGGCCTTAACCTAATCATTACATAGTCTCTCTCATTAAAAGTTTTGACTCGCCTTTGAGAATCAACCAACTTATTATAAGTTTCATTACTTAAGTTTATTTTGGCATGAATTTCTTTATGCAAGTCTTTTATATGCTGTGCAAAAACTTCGGCAGACTCGGAGACTCGTGTGTGGACTGGTAAAGGAGCTAGGTCAAGAGGTGTGTGAGGTTTGTAACCATGCACAATTTCAAATGGACTCTTACCTGTAGACCTATTGACCGAGTCATTGTATGCAAATTCAGCCCTAGGTAAATACAAATCCCAATTCCTGGTATTCTCACTCAACCAAAATCTGAGTTAATGTCCTAAACTCGACTGACGATGAATTCCTAAAGAATGGACTTTATTCAAAGGAACCCTAGGTCTAAACCTAACAAACTACGGCTCTCTAGGTTTGACCTTGGGTCGGAGGATGGCATGCAGAGCATGAAAACTTATCATGGGTGCCTAGTAGGTGCCATAAGGTCTTCCAGAAGTAGGTGGCAAACCTAATAGATTCTGACACGTGATTCACTCTAAAGACTTTGACAAAGTATACTTGGATGGTGTAAGAAGCATTGGAAGTCCTAGAGAAAGGGAGGAAATATGAGGTGGAGTCTCGAATTACCTGCTGGCTAAAGGTGGTGACCTGAAGGTTTGAATGGTGATCTATGAATGTCAACTGGTCATCCTTACGAAAGGAAAAGTTTGCTACTCCCAGGAATGGATCAAGAGATAGTTCGGGAAGTAGCCTAGGACATGTGATTGCAACAGTTAAGGTTTGTTCTCTAAGCAAATAATGATCCACTTTCTCAAGAAATGGATTAGTGAATGATTCATGGAAGGGCCTATGGATGATGACCTCAAGACTTGAAATTTGACCTATGGGTGAGGAAAGGTATACTCTATAGAAGGGTAGGTCAGTCATGCGAAGGAAGGGGTCTGGGGTCAAAAGGAGGACTTCTACAGGACTGGGTGAATCAATCCGCTCAAGAAAAGGATGTCCAACTGAGATTACGGGAGAGATCTTAGTGGCTGAGCATGGGACAAGGTCCAATTATAAGAGGCTTGATTCAGTCATCCTAAGGAGAGGATTTACTATAGGGTGGGCAAACTTAAACAGTTCAGTGCAAAGATCTTCAATTGGTACTTGGGGAATGATTGTCATTAGAGGGTACGAACTAATAGCTCGGGCTAACACTATGAGTTCTTCCTGGGGGTATTTGACTAAAGGAACCTGATTTTCACAAATCTCTTGAATTTCTGAACTAGGTCCTACCAGTTGGTTGTTTTCCAAGGTCTCCTCAGGTAAGGAACCAATAGTATCAATGTCACATTCTTCAAGTTCTTCCCCCTCATATTCATCAACTAGACTCAAGCCAGCATCATATACTTCCTCGATGCCATCTTCAATGGGTTTCGGGTCAGTGGTAATCGGGTCAACTGATTCTAGGCTTGTCATACCTAACCGTTCTTCCTCATTGGTAGGCTTGGGTTCTCCCTCATTAATGTCATCCTTAGGATTCTTACCACTTAGCTGTGCACAAGCCAGTCCTATGCATGGGCACTGACTAGATTTATGGCCTCTTTCTCTACAAAACAAACATTCTTGAGATATAGGAACCTGGGTCACACTGGGTTTCAAGCTAGTAAAGACCTTACTTGGGCATGGGTGTGGATCTAAATGGTTTGATCTAGAAGACTGGGGTTGTTGAGTGACTAGTCTAGAATATTGTAAGGACCTCTCATAGACACGATCCACACTATAGATATCATGGTTAGGCTTCCTAAGGTTATGCTCGGGATCATGGTATAAGGTCCTCCTAGGCTCCTGGCATGGGTGAGGTTGGGGCCTATTAAATTTTGGATCAGGGGTCCAATTTTGATGTCTACGTTTCTCAAGTACTTGGACTCGATCCCTAAATTGGGAAAAACCCTCATTCATGTCCTGACTCAATTTGGTCATACTTTCGGTAAGATTTCTAACCATGGCCTCTAAATCTGGTTGGGTTTGACTAGGTTGGTAGGGTACTCCATTCCGGGTAGACATGATGATGCAAGCAAGCACACAGAATGTGACTAGACTAAAGCGACTACTGGCTCACTAGACCTAGAGTCCAAACTAGATCCCCAATCAGAGTGGCAAGCTAGCCTGTAGTAACTCAGGACTCAGCCAGGCAGGTGTAAGGGGAGTGTTAGGTCCCTAAATGCCAATCCTAGACACCAATCAGAGATTGGCCAGGTAGGCGGACCAGCACACAAGCCCTTCGGGACGTAGTCCCTGAACCACCGTTCTAGACACTGAGTACAAAGCACACACAGAGTAACTAGACAAACTGACTCAACACTAGCCTTGACCCGACTTGTTGATGTCCCTAGCCCACTAGGGCAAATTAGGTCTAATTAATTTTAAGATTAAAGGCTTAGGTTCGAATGAGTGGGTGGTAGTTTTGGGCTAAGGAGAGGTTATCAACTACTCCCCTTATCTTAGATGCTCAAATGCCCTTAAGATGAATTAAGAGATGATCACTCAAAAATAATTGAATTGCAGAAATACAAAAATAGAGTTGCAGTAATTTAATCCTCATAAATCTCATAGAAACCAATAAATCACAAGAAAATTATGCAAAATGGTTTCAATTATACTGGTTTCAGAAAAACAAAAATCACCGAATTTGGAGTTAGCTGCAGTGAGAAATAATTCCTGCAACAGGGCAATTATAGGCTGAAAATAGAGTACTTCCCCGTTTACATTTCCTGCTACGAAGTTGTAACCCAACGGATCCCCTACACGCCCTAGGAACACCCCATGGAATGGGAAGAGGAGGTTTGCACCTCGCTTTGTTCCTAGGACCGGACGTCCTGGGGAGTCTACTTCGAGCAGACAAAGTAAAAAGAGAGAGACTCAAACAAGCAATCAAACAGAAACCCTAGACAGGACTCTGATACCAAAAATGATGCAGCACGAAAGCTCTGATACCAAAAATGATGCAGAACGGAAGCTTTGATACCAAAAATGATGCATAACAAAGAACAAAGAAGCGTATGTGGAAGTAAATTTAAGATTAATTTTTTTTTTTTTTTATTTCAGAAATTGGCTTTGACTCAAAGTAAAGCTAAACTAAGTTGAAGGAAACTAGGTAAGGATTGAAAGCATAATTTAGATGAAACTAAATTATCAGAGTAGTTCAGAAGTAACGGATCGCTGGGGGTTGAGAAACTCCCAGACCTAGGGTTTCGCTCTGAACTTTCAACATAACAGAAATAGAGAGGAGAGATGGTTTACTAACCAGACAGTGATCTTCTCAGGATTTTGGTGGAAGAACTCTTTCGAGCAGATTGTGGGATCCTCGGAGTCGGCTATCTTCGCAATGGATCCTCCAATACTGGTCTTGTGGTTTGGTCGGCTTCTCCTGGACTCAAGATCTGGGAAAGAAAAGGAACAAGTGATGGATTTCAGATACTCAAGAAAAGATTTACCAGGTTGAAGAACTTGAAAGCTGAAGTTGCTGAAATCAGGATTCTCCTGGAGGCCGATCTGACTTCCTCTTAGAACTGCTGTAGATCTGAAGTATCTGGACTGGAGCTGGATGCTGGTGGCCGGCCTGGACTTGGAGAGGGTGGCCGTGAGACGTGGAATAGACTAGGGCTTGGTGGAAAGAGAAGGGTGATGGCGGCTAGGGTTTGGGAGTGGAGTGGCTAACCTAGGGTTTGGGTTTTGGAGATCTCACACCTCCTCAAGGTTCCTGGGGAACCCGGATTTACTCCCTCACGGAGCTCAACACCTGGATGCAAGTGCGGAAGAGAGAAAACACAAAGTTTGCTCACAAAAAAATTTGGTTTCATTCATCTGATTTTTTTCAAACTTACATGGGGGTTTAATTTATAGGCCATTACAAGAGAGTAGGGTTTTACATCTTCCCATGTGGGACTAAAGGAGGGGATCTTCAAATTAGGATATCAATCCCTACTCATATGGCCGGCCAATTAATTCCAAAGTTGATTGAAGCTTCAAAAAGGAAAGTGGGTGGCGCCTCCTTGTCTTGACCTCCAAGAAAATATTTTTTCCTTCTATGCTTGGCCTTATCTGGAAGTGTTTGGGCGCCTCTTAACCTTGCCCTCCAAGAGAAAATTTGTTGCCTTTTATATCTGGCTTTAGTTGGAATGATTAGGGCGCCTCCTAACCTTGCTTTTCAAGAGAAATCTCATTCCTTCCATGGCTCAACCCTTTTTGGATACCTCCTTTTCTTTCTCCCCAAGTTATGGCTCCTTCTAACTTTTTTTGAGTATTTCTGGCAGGTAATGGGCGCCTCCTTGAATTTCTCTCCAAGAGAATTTCTTCCCTTTCATAGTTTGGTTCTTTTGGGAAGTCTTGGGCCGCCCCCTTGATTTATGGACCCCTGGTGGATTTCTCCTCAATTGGCGCATGAAAGAGGGGAGCTGCTATCTGTGGTGTGGGGACCAAAGCCTGCTGGATGGAGATGTAGCACCCCCTGGACTCAAGCGTATGGCTGAGAGTGTGGCTGGGAGTGTGGCACCCACTTGCTTGGCCTTGGGAGAAAATGTAACACCCCAGGTTGAAGCCTTAGTCCACTACTGAGTTAACATGACTCAACAAAATAAAAATACAGGTAATACAGACTCAAACTAAAATTGAGTTGATCAAGTCAACCCTTATTACAAGCCAAAAACCCTAATTCTTCGGGCAAGGTTAATCAGAGATCCAGATGGAGCTCTGAAGTCTTCTTCTGAGTCTGGTGCCCGCACCACAATGCCTCTAGTGTAGTCATCAGCCATCTGTCTGGTTTCTGCAATAGTTCATAATGTACATTTAGCTTCATTCAACTCAGTTATGTATTCCTTTAATGTTGCATCCACAAACTTCAATATTGCTTCAGAACTTAAAGAGATACAATTTAGGATTGGTTGAAGTTCTATCTGAGGTGTCGACCTTGAAGCTTCCATAGCTTCAACCTTTCCTTGTAGATTTGAAACATACTCTTCCAGTCTGTCCAATCTGCTATCCACTGACTTTTTCAGATCACTAAATAGAGAAGTAATTGTACTTGTCAGTGCATCAGTCAAGCTTCTCATTTGTTCTTCAATCTGAACTTGAATGTTTGAAGGTTGTGATGCTGCAGGAGGGTAGTCAGGCAGAATAATATCAGCTGTAGGTAAGTCAAACTCGGGTGTAGGCAAATCAAACTCAGCAGCAGGCATGTCAAAAATAGGAGAAGGTAGTCTAGTCTCCTCAACAATAGCAGCAGGCTCACAAATATGAGGCTCAGGTTCAGGTATAGGTGCCGAAGAAGTTCCAGCTGCTTCTACTTCTCTTCTTCTTCTTCCTCTTCACTACTAGAGCTGCCTATAGCCCTGGCATTTGTACCTTTTTTCCTCCATACTCCTTCAACCTGGAAGTACCCCATCCTCTCTAAGGATTTGGAGGTATAGACATCTGTGTGGTGAAGTTCTACTCCATCTTCACCCTCCAAACTTACTCTTTGAGATTTAAACAGTAAGGTAAGCATCATTCCATAGGGTAGACAAGATTTGGCCTTCCTAACTGTCTCCGTCATTTACATAATTATTATGTAGGAAAGATTTACAAGAGTTTTCTCTATAATGTGTTCCATAAGGCATAAATCTTTTTCACTCACCCAGTCAAATCTTCCTATTCTTTGCAAGAATATTCTACAGATAAAATTATATAGCAATCTCATTTCTAAAGATAGGGTATTTGCAAACACTGTTCCAATTCCACCAACATCTTTTTTGTTCAATATTGTTCTTAGAGTCTTTTCTCTATTGTCAATCACTAGAAATTTCACTCCATCTGAAGGTAAGTCTAGTAAACCATGTAGAAATTCCTCATTGACAATAATCCTCTTTCTTTTAATAGTGGACTCAACATGATTAGTTCCCAATCTTAGATTTTCATAAAAACTTCTAATAAGAGTGGGATAAGTCTTTTCATTCAAAGAACAAAATTTTCTCAATCCTTGATCTTCAATTAAATCTCCTATTTTCAACCTAATCCCCTTAATAAACTCAAAGTTAATTCGATGACCGAAAGTTACCGGTTGTGTAGACATCGAGGGGACTTGACTAGGAACTGTTGGAGCATCCCTTGCGACCTCTTCTACAAGTTCCTCATTGTGAACGGTGCTACTTGGCTCTTCTTTATGCCTTTTTGACCTTCTTTCCTTTTCAATAGATGGAGCAGCCCTAATGGAGCGTTTACCCGTTGCACGCTTGGGTGCCATTGCTAGGAAAGATGGAAAATTGAAAGATTAGAGTGCTTGGTAGGGAGATAGAAGTCTTTGGAGTACGATTAGGAGAGGAATGAACCGTTAGGGAAAACAAAATAGAGGTTATACAGCTCAGAGAAGGGTTTATAATCCAATGTAAAACACTTAGGCGTGAAATTCCAGTCGACTCGAATAGCCCTAAAAAGGCTCGAGTCGGCTCGGCCAGAGCTCTCCTAAAACAATCAAAGAATATAGTCGACTCGAAAATGCTTGAGTCGGCTAGGCCAGAACTCACTCAAAACTCTCAGAAAATCTAGTCGACTCGGCTTAAGATCCAGTCGACTCAAACAGAGAAATTAGAGTTTTGGAAATTTGATCATAAATTAGAAAGATTTTGAAGAGAATTTCAAAGGAAATTAAGGCTTTATGATATAGAATAAATTCAGGAGGTTCTCTAGATAATGTTTCCTTAATTTTGAAGGAATTTGGTTAGAGAATTTAGAAGGAATCACAAAGTCCTTATTCACTCTTAATTAGCTCAAATCTATCTTGATTAAGTGGCTTAGTAAATATGTCAGCTAATTGATCTTCAGTAGGAACAAAATCAAGCACTATATTACCATTTGAAACATGATCTCTAATAAAATGATATCTAATTTCAATGTGCTTGGTTCTAGAGTGTTGAATTGGATTCTTTGTCAAATTGATAGCACTTGTGTTATCACATTTAATTGGAATTTTAGATTGTGATACACCAAAGTCTTCTAGTTGTTGTTTAATCCATAACACTTAAGCACAATAACTACCAGCAGCCACATACTCGCCTCAGCTGTGGACCTGGCTACGGAGTTTTGCTTCTTACAGTGCCATGAAATTAAATTCAACCCTAGAAATTGGCATGTACCGCTAGTGATTTTTCTATCTATTTTACAACCAGCATAATCAGCATCAGAGAATCCAATCAAATTTAGGATAGAATGTTTAGAATACTAGATTCCTAAATTACTTGTTCCTTTCAAGTATTTAATTATTCTTTTAACAGCAAGCATATGTGTTTCTTTGGTGATGACTGAAATCTAGCACATACACATACACTATATAATATGTCAGTTCTACTTGCAATCAAATATAATAAGGATCCGATCATACCTCTATATAGCTTTTGGTCAATATTGGATCCATTCTCATCTTTGTCCAATCTGCAAGCTAGGCTCATGGGTGTGCTCATTGATTTGCTGCTCTCCATACCAAACTTTTTGATGATTTCCTTGATGTATTTGGCTTAGTTAATGAAGATGCCTTCCTTTGTTTATTTTACTTGAAGTCCAAAGAAGTAGTTCAGCTCACCCATTAAGCTCATTTCAAATTCTCCCTGCATAACTTAGTAAATTCTTTATATAGAGATTCGTTAGTTGCACCAAAAATGATATCATCAACATATATTTGTACAACTAAGATGTCATTATTCTTCTTTTGATAAATAAGGTTTTGTCTACATTTCCTCTTGAAAATTCATTTTCAATTAAGAAAGTGCTAAGTCTATCATACCAGGCTCTTGGTGCTTGTTTCAAACCATACAATGCTTTGTTTAATTTAAATACGTGGTTTGGAAAAGAGTGATTTTTAAAACCTGGTGGTTGTTCCACAAAAACTTGTTCAAAGATAAAACCATTAAGAAATGCACTTTTTACATCCATTTGAAAAAGTTTGAAATTCATGTAGCAAGCAAATGCAAGTAATAATCTAATAGCTTCTAGTCTTGCTACGGGTGCATAAGTTTTATCAAAATCAATACATTCTTCTTGGTTATATCCCTTAGCCACTAATCTAGCTTTATTTCGTATAATATTTCCTTGCTCATCTAATTTATTCCTATAGACCCATTTGGTTCCTATTATTGGATGGTCAATAGGTCTATCTACAAGTGTCCATACCTTATTCCTTTCAAACTAGTTTAATTCTTCATGCATTGCTATCATCCAGTTTAGGTCAGTCTCAGCTTCTTCTAAGCTATGGGGTTCTATTTGTGACACAAAGGCTAGGTAACATGTGCATCCTTATGTGCAGCCCTAGTCCTAACACCATGAGAAGGATCTCCTATAATTAATTCTTTAGGATGAGATGTAACATACCTCCAATCCCTCGATAGATCAGTGTAATCCTTACTTACCGTTTCTTCTCCATCTTGAGTGTCTTTGTCTTGAATGCTCAAGTCATACATTCCTTTTTGTAATGTACCTACATCATTATCTATGCACTCTTCTTGTCTAGAAGGTGTAGGGTTAGTTTCAATAAATACAACATGAATTGACTCTTCAACAGTAAGAGTCCTTTTATTAAAAACCCGATATGCTTTGCTATGTAATGAATAACCTAGGAAAATTGCATCATCAGCTTTAGAATCAAATTTTCCTAAATTATATTTTTCATTGTTATGCACAAAGCATTTGCATCCAAACACATGAAAATAACTAATATTGGGTTTTCTATCATTCTAAAGCTCATAGGGGATTTTCTTTAAAATAGGATGGATCAAAACGTAGTTAAAAATATAACATGCAGTGTTCACCACTTCTGCCCAAAAGTACTTTGGAAGATTGCCTTCACACAACATTGTACGAGCCATTTCTTCCAATGTCCGATTTTTCCTCTCTATAACACCATTTTGTTGAGGTGTTCTAGGAGCGGAGAAATTGTGATCAATGCCAAATTCAGTACAATAATCTTCAAAAAATTGATTTTCAAATTCGGTTCCATGATCACTTCTAATTGAAATCAAAGATAAGTTCTTTTGATTTGAAACCTTCTTATGGAATTTTCTAAAAACATAAAAAGTTTCATCTTTCAAAGCAATAAACTTAACCCAAGTAAATCTCGAAAAATCATCTACTATCACAAGAGCATATTTCATACCTCCTAGGCTTGTGGTCCTAGTAGGTCCGAAAAGATCCATGTGAAGTAGTTCAAGTGGTCTTATTGTAGAAACTATATTCTTTGATTTAAAACTCCCCCTAGTTTGTTTACCCATTTGGCATGCATCACAAACATGATTTAAATCAACTTTAAACTTAGGCATGACTCTAACAAGATCTTTAGAAATTAATTTGGCAATAGTATACATGCTAGCATGACCTAATCGTCTATGCCATAGTAAACCCGACTCTTTGGTCTTAGCATTCATTGCAATTAGACTAGGGCTACTTGACATGGCAAGATTATTAAGATCTACCACATAGATATTTTCAAGTCTATGTCCAATGATATTGCTAGAATCTAAAGAGTTAGTTACTATACACATAGAAGATTCAAAGACAACCTTGAAGCCTTTATCACACAATTGACTTATACTTAAGAGATTATGCTTTAATTTGTCTACTAGCAAAACATTTTCAATAAAAGTGAAAGGAGTTATTTTAATCTTACCAATACCGATTATTCTCCCTTTGCCATTGTCTCCAAAGGTGACCATTCCTCCTTCTTTCATTTCAAGGGTGATAAATTGGTCCTTGTCACCCGTCATTTGTCTTGAGCAGCCACTGTCTAAGTACCACCTTTTCTTCAATTTTTGGGCTGCAAGACATTCTTGCAAAATAGTCAATGAATTCTTTTAGGTACCAAAGCTACCTTGGGTCCTTGCAGGTTAGCAGAGGTGGTTCCTTTGGGAACCCAAATCTTTCTTACTTTCTTAAGGACATTTCTAGAATTATTACATTCAAAAGCTTTATGTCCTATTCTTTTACAAACATAGTAAACAACTTTAGAATTTTTGATAGAAACAGAATTTGAAGTTCTAAAGGTTGATGCACTTGATACAAATTTTGAATTTTTTGAAGTGTATGCATTTTTGCTCAAATTCTTATGAACATATAATAATGACTTTGAAGTAGAAATAGTTTTCGGTGTAGCTAGAACCTTTTGAGATAAAACATTTTGAATAGGTATTTTGGATTTCACAAAAGTAGTTGCTGAAATTCCATTTATAAAAGAGGTTTTAAAACCAATTCTAGCTTTGTTTCTTGAAATCCGTTGTTCTTTTAAAATTAACTCAAGCTTATTTGAAGATAAAGTGAGTTTTTCAACTAAAGGCTTGAGTTTTGTAACCTTCTTTTTCAATTCATTATTTTTAGCAAGTAAATCACTATTTTTCTTTTCACATAAAAGATTTTCATTTTTCAGCTTTTCAAATTTTTTAGAAAAGTCATGCAGTTCTTTTTGTAATAAAAGATTCTTTTCTGAAATTTCATCTTTTTGTTTGAGTAAAGAATCATTCATATTTTTCAATGATTTTATCTTTACTCCAGCTTTCTTAAATTTAGATAGTAAATCATGAAAAGCATAATTTAATTCATCAAAAGTGAATTCAGTGCAGTTGTTAGGGGATGTTACCTCATCTTCGAGACCCATTAAATATAGATTTGCACTCTTGGTGGTCTCTTCTTCTTCAGATGAAGATGATTCTTCATTGTCGGACCATGTGGCAACCATGACTTTCTTTTTCTTCTTTTGTCTGAAGGATTTCTTTAATAGTGGATCGTCTGGACGTATGTGCCCCGGCTTCTTGCATTCATAGCATGTGGGAACTACTTCTTTATCTTTCTCTCTATCCTTCTCTTTTTCTTTTCCATAATCCTTCTTATAAAATTTCCGGTTGTATCTTCCTTTCTTTCTTCCCATAAATTTTCTGAATCTCCTCACAACCATAGCAATGTCATCGTCTTCTAGGTCGTCATTGGAGGAGGTGCTTTCTTCTTCAGATTCTTTATCAACCTTCTTTGATTCGGAAGCAGCTTTGAAGGCTATTGTCTTCTTTTTCTTTTGTTCATCTTCCGTTCTGTACTGCATTGTCAGCTCGTGGGTGATGAGTGATCCCAGCAGTTCATCTAGTAGAAGTGTGTTGAAATCTTTGGCCTCCTGGATTGCAGTCACTTCGGGATCTCATTTGTCAGGTAAAGAACGAAGTATCTTCTGAACTAGATCTGCATTTGAGTATATCCTGCCAAGACTCTTCAAACCGTTAATAATATCTATAAATCTAGAGAACATGACAAAAGTTGTTTCAGAAGGTTCCATTTTAAATAAATCATAATTATGAACTAAAAGATTTATCTTTGAGGTTTTCACTTGAAAAGTACCCTCATGAGTCACTTTGAGTTTGTCCCAGATTTTCTTTGCTGAAGAGCAAGTGAAAATTCGGTTGAACTCTTTAGCATCCAAAGCACAATATAATAAATTCATTGCTTTGGCATTCAATTCCCCCATCTTCATGTCATGATCATCCCAGTCCTCTTCAGGCTTAGGGATGTCCACGCCATCAACTTTAATTATGGGAATGTGTGGCCCTTTTAAGATGACCTTCCATAATTAAAAATCTATAGCTTGTATGTAAATTTTCATTCGTGCTTTCTAATAGGAATAATTAGTGCATGTGAATAGTGGAGGTATATTTGTTGACTGGCCTTCAGCCAAGGATGTACTCATGGGATGAGCCATCAATCTTTACTCAAGTAATCAGAGACACAGCTCTAATACCAGCTGTTGCCCAGGTGGCTTTTCCCAAGAGGGGGGTGAATTGGGAATTACAAAATTTTTGCAAATATGTGCACAAGTAATTCCTTTTAGTGTTTGAGTGCTGTGTTAATTAGAGAATAAGTGCAGAAGCAGAAAAGTAAAACAAACACAACACAAACAAAGCAGGTTTATAGTGGTTCGGAGCAACCCAGCTCCTACGTCCACTACCCAAGTTCACTACTCGGGATTTTCACTATATCCCCCAAACGGAATACAATCGGATTATTTTACAGGCTCACAATCTCAACCTCTATACTTTGATTTTTGAACCAGGCTCACTAAAGAAACCTAAACTAGGTTTTCACAGGCTCACCTAGAACCTCTACACTTTGGTTTTAAGAAGGCTCACCAAAGAAACCTCTACACTTTGGTTTTTAAGAAGGCTCACCAAAGAAACCTATTTGGTTTTTACAACTAGGCTCACCAATAACCCAAATATTCTAAGAATAGAATAAAGAAGCAATAAAAATGATAAACTCTATTATCTGGTGGTTGCCAATACAGCTCGAGTGAAGCTCAATTGAATGCTCTTCAATGCACTTCAATGGATTCCTTGCTTCCCTCAAAAGGTGCTTCAAGCTTCTAGTAAGAGTTGGTGAAGGCTTGAAGGCTGACTTCAAAGCTTAAGTGCTCTCACTTCTTTCTTCAATAAATATTCAAAAACTGTTCATTAACTCATTAGTCTCCTCAAGGATGTTCTCATACCTCATTTATAGAGAATTCAACTGCCTTTCCTTGATTTTGAATGTTGTAGATCGTTGGGAGGTGACAAGTTACCGTTGGAGCACTTTTGGAATTCAAAAACTAAAAACTGGAACTAGCCATTGGAGGTGACCCCATCATTCCAGTCGGCTCGGACAATCTTCGAGTCGGCTTGGATAAAGTTCAGGTCGGTTGGGCTGAACGCCAGTCGGCTGGGTTCCACAGTTGAGAAAAAGGTTCACCTGGACGAGTCGGCTAGGTTGAATTCCAGTCGGCTCGAATCTCAAAGGCTTTCAGAGCATTCTCCACCAAGTTTTGGATGAGTCGGCTCGGATCCCTGAGAATCTCAGAACATTCCCAACCATGTTCTGGATGATTTGGCTGGGCCTTGGTACCAGTTGACTGGATCTGCGTGTCAAAGAACTTCTTTCTTGTGCCAGTGCCAGAGTCGGCTGGTTCCTCCATCCAGTCGGCTCGAAATTTATTCTTCAGCCAGATCAAATTCAATCTTCCAGAACTTCTTGTGCCAAGCTTTGAAGACTTCTTCAAGGTCTTCTTACGATAAAATCACGAAAAAATTGAAGCTTGAAAACTACTAGAAGTAACCCTTTATCTTGATTTAAGTAGGAGATTTTTGTAGGGTTCTTCTTTACAAGATTCTAAATACTTTACAACTCAACACAAAGCTATAAAGATTGTAGGGTTTAGAAAGTGTGTCAATGTAGTTGTCCTACAAAAACTTGTCAATCATTTGAAGAGTTGTTGGATAACCAAATGTATCTCCAATGTTTTGTTATCATCAAAATCACCTTAGGGGTCAACATAGAGGAAGGCTTGACTTTGACCGAGGTGGACCCATCTTGGGGTGCCACCTAGCGATGGAGCAGGGAATGCCTTGTTGACCCCATAAGTGATTTTGATGATAACCAAACATTGGAGCATGTACATTTATTATTGACAACTCTTCAAGTGTTTGACAAGTTTTTGTAGGATGTATAACATGTTCAAACATCAACTCCTATATTTCTATTTTCTTGCTTGAGTTGTGTTGTAAGTGTTTTTGTAAAGAAGAACCCAATGAAAATGCTAAGAAAAATCAAGTAAAGGGTTACTTCTATAAGTGTGTGTACCTTAGATTTTGCCTTGAGTTGGTTTGTGTGAAATTGTAAAAGAGTTGGTGAGAGTTTTCTTTAAGTTCAAATTATAAAAATCCTGAAGAAGACACTCGAGCTGACCCTAAGACAAGAAGAGCCGACTTTGCTTATTGGCACGCAGCAAGGATTCTGGAACGCAGCAATCCGAGCTGACTCAATGGAAAGCGAGCCGACTTTAATGAATCCGAGTCGACTAGAATTAGTCCGAGCCGACTTCTCTAGAGTCCATTTCCTAAAAGTTTTCTGAGAACAGCCAAGCGAGCTGACCCGACTTAGAAAGAGCCGACTCTACCAGACCTAATTTCAAAAGCCTGAGAAAGCGAGCTGACCCGAATTGCATCGAGCCGACTCTTCCAGAGTAAGGTTTTTCGAACCTAAGAAGAAGAGCCGACCCAAGTTGAAAAGAGCCGACTCCTCGAGTTCAAGAATTTCAAGATTCAAGTTCGAGCCGACCCGAGCTGTAAAGAGCCGACTTGTCCAGAGTGACATTTTGTGCCCTGAGACAAAGAGCCGACTGCATTGAACAAATGGCGACTTGACCTATCGACTCGAAGGATCCGAGCCGACTCCAAGGAATCCGAGCCGACTCGAACGTCACTTCCAGGTATCTAACGACTAGTTCTAGAATTTATTTTTGAATGCCAACAAGTGCTCCAACAGTTACAAATCATTCCCCAATGGTCTACAATGGCTAGAACTACCTTGGGATGATGGAAGACTTTAAATTTGAAGGATTTGAACTACCTTAAAGCAATTAGTTAAGAAGAGAGTTCAAAGAGGAAAAAAAGAGAGCTTCATTGAATATCCAACCAACTACAAGAGATAGAGCACAAGAGCATTCAAGTCTGCATTCAAGTCCTCAACAACTCTGATCTAAAGCTTGAATCAACTCTGGAAGATGCCACTGAAGTCATTAAAGCTTATTCAAGCACATTCAAGTGGACTTCCAACGAGCTGCACTAGCAACTATCCGATAACTTGAGTTTGTCATTTATTATTGCATTTATTTTCAATTCAATCTTTGAATTGTTGGGTTATTGGTGAGCCCGGTTGAAAAACCAAATAGGTTTTTGGTGAGCCTTATCAAAACCAAGGTTTAGGTTCTTTGTGATCCTGTGAAAATCAAGTTTAGGTTTCTTTGGTGATCCTGTTAAAATCAAAGGGTGTTGGATTTTCTTTGGTGATCCCATAAAATCAAAGTGTAGAGGTTTTGGATTGTGATCTTGTAAAACAATCCTACTATATTCGGGTATGAATATAGTGAAAATCTTAAGTGGTATCTTGGGTAGTGGATGTAGGAGCTGGGTTGCTCCGAACCACTATAAATTTAGTATGTTTGTGTTATGCTTTCTCTACTTTGTTTAGCTTCTGCATCCTATAACCTTATCACAGCACCTACCACTTGTAACGGATTTTGAAATAGCACATTACTTGTTTAAATTTTTAAAAGTCCCAATTCACCCCCCTCTTGGATAGCCACCTGGGCAACAATTGGTATCAGAGCAAAGTCTCTGAATACACTAGAGTAAAGATTGATGGCTCATCCCATGAGTACGTCTTTGGCCGAAGGCCAATCAACAAATAGACCTCCACTCTTCACTGGCACAAATTATGCATATTGGAAAGCTAGAATGAAGATTTATATTCAAGCTGTTGATTTTTAGTTATGGAAGGTCATTCTAAAGGGTTCTTGCATTTCCATGGTTAAAATTGATGGAGTGGACATTCCTAAACCTGAAGAGGATTGGGACGAACATGACATGAAGATGGGAGAGTTAAATGCCAAAGCCATGAATCTCTTATATTATGCTTTGGATAGTAATGAGTTTAATCGAATCTCTATTTGCTCCTCAGCAAAAGAAATTTGGGATAAACTCGAAGTGACCCATGAAGGAACTTCTCAAGTGAAATCTTTTAAGATTAATCTTCTTGTACATAGTTACAAATTGTTTAAGATGGAACCAAATGAATCATTATCTACCATGTTTTCACGATTCACTGATATTATTAATGGCCTAAAAAGTCTTGGCAGGGTATATACTAATGCAGATCTAGTGCAAAAAACTCTAAGATCTCTTCCAGATAAGTGGGATCTGAAAGTGACTGCCATCCAGGAAGCAAAAGATTTGAACACCTTATTGCTGGATGAATTGCTAGGATCTCTCATCACACATGAACTGACCATGCTGTACCGAACTGAAGATGATCAAAAGAAAAAGAGATCGATCATCTTTAAACCTGCTATGGATTTCAAAAAGGATGAATAATCGAAAGAAGAAAACTCCTCTACTGAAAGCGACATGGAAGATGAAGACATTGCCATGGTCATAAGAAAATTCAGAAAATTCTTGGGAAGAAGAAAAGGAAGATATTTTAAAAAATTCTACAAGAACAAAGAGTTCAGTAAGGAGAAGGACAAGGAAAAGGAGAAAGAAAGAGAAGTCCCCACATGTTATGAGTGTAAAAAATCATGGCACATCAGACTAGACTATCCTTTATTGAAAAAGGGACTAAGAAAAAGAAAAAGAAAGCAATGGTAGCGACGTGGAGCGACAGCGAAGCATCCTCATCCACTGAAGACGAAGAGGCTCCGAAATATGCAAATCTTTGTTTAATGGGTCTCGAAAATAAGGTATCATCCCCTGAGCTTCAAACTGAGTTTACTTATGATGAACTGAGTTCAGCATTTCATGATTTACTTATCGAATTCAAGAAAGCTGGAATTAAAATCAAGTCCTTGAAAAAACAAAACTTACTTATCGAATTCAAGAAAGCTAGAATTAAAATCAAGTCCTTGAAAAAACAAAATGATGTTTTATTAAAAGATAAGGATGAAATTTTTGAAAAGAATAACATGTTGCAAAGAAAATTGGATAACCTTTCTGAAAGTGCTATAGTCTTGAACGATGAAAAAACTATTTTATATGAGACAAACAATATTTTAGTTGCCGAAAATACCGATTTAAAAAAAGGAGGTTGAAAAGCTTAAGCCTTTACTAGAAAAATTGACCTTGAGTTCAAATAAGCTTGAGCTAATTTTGAAAGAACAAAAAGACTCTAAAAGTAATGTTGGAATTTGACTTAATGCTTTAAGAGCTAAAGGGATTTTAGCAACAAAGTTTGTACCCTCAAAAGCTTCAGTTTCAAAATCTAAACTTGAAAAAGCTTTTTCATCAAAATCAATTACAAATGGCTTGAAATATGTTCCTAAAAATACTATGCAAAAATCTTTCAATTCAAGTATTTCTGTTTCTACATCTACTATAGCTTCAAAGCATGCATCATTCAAAAATGATAAAATTATCTGTTATGCATGTCATAGATTTGGGCATAAATCTTTCCAATGCAATTCTTTGAAAAGTTTCATGAACAATGCATTAAAGTGTAGAACCATTTGGGCTCCAAAAGGAACCAATGTTGCTAACCCGAAAAGATCCAAGTTAGCTAGGGTACCTAAAATCACTCCTTGACTATTTTGCAGGATTGTCTTGCAGCCCAAAAATTAAAGAAAAGATGGTATCTTGACAGCGGTTGTTTAAGGCATATGACGGGTGACAAGGATCAGTTTATCACCCTACAAATGAAAGAAGGATTGGTTACCTTTGGAGAAAATAGCAAAGGGAAAATAATCGGAATCGGTTAGATCAAGTTAACCCCTTGTACTTTTATTGAAGATGTATTGCTAGTAGATAAGTTGAAGCACAATCTATTGAGTATTAGTCAATTATGTGATAAAGGTTTCAAAGTTATCTTTGAATCATCTATGTGTATAATAACTAACTCTTTTGACTCTAGTAACAAATTCATTGGCCATAGACTCGGGAATATCTATGTGGTAGATCTAAATGATTTAGCCATAACAAGTAGTTCCAGCCTAGTAGCCATGAATGCTAAGACCAAGGAGTCATGTCTATTATGGCATAGATGATTAGGTCACGCTAGCATGCATACTATTGCCAAATTAATCTCAAAGAACCTAGTTAGAGGCTTGCCACATTTCAAAGTTGATCTTAACTATGTTTGTGATGCTTGTCAATTAGGCAAACAAACTAGGGGGAGTTTTAAATCGAAAAATGTTATTTCAACAACTAGACCCCTTGAGCTACTTTACATGGACTTATTTGGACCAACTAGGACCACAAGCCTAGGAGGTATGAAATATGGACTTGTGATTGTAGATGACTTTTCTAGGTTCACATGAGTATTATTCATTGCACATAAAGATGAAACTTTTGATGTATTTCAAAAATTTCATAAGAAAGTTTCAAATGAGAAAAATCTTTCTATTGTTTCTATAAGAAGTGATCATGGAATTGAATTTGAAAATCAATTATTTGATGAATATTGTACTGAACATGGCATTGATCATAACTTCTTTGCTCCTAGAATACCACAACAAAATGGTGTTGTAGAGAGGAAAAATAGGATGTCGGAAGAAATGGCTAGCATAATGTCATGTGAAGGTAATCTTCCAAGGTACTTTTGGGTAGAAGCTGTGAACCCTGCCTGTTATATATTAAATCGAGTTTTGATACGACCAATTTCAAAGAAAACCCCCTATGAGCTCTGGAAAGGAAGAAAACCAAATATTAATTATTTTCATGTTTTTGGGTGTAAATTCTTTGTATTAAATAACGGTAAAGATAACCTCGGAAAGTTTGATGCAAAATCTGATGAATCTATATTCCTTGGTTATTCATCACATAGCAAAGCATACAGAGTGTTTAACAAGAGGTCTCTCACTATAGAAGAGTCAATTCAAGTTATTTTTTATGAAGCTAATCCTTCACCATCTCGAAAAGATGAGTGCATAGATAATGATGCAGGTACTCTACAAAAAGAAATAGAAGATTGATGCAGAACAAAGAACAAAGAAGCGTATGCGGAAGTAAATTTAGGATTAATTTTTTTTTTTTTTTTTTTTTTTTTTTTATATTTCAGAAATTGGCTTTGACTCAAAGTAAAGCTAAACTAAGTTGAAGGAAACTATGTAAGGATTGAAAGCACAATTTAGAAAAACTAAATTATCAGAGTAGTTCAGAAGTAACGGATCGCTGGGGGTTGAGAAACTCCCAGACCTAGGGTTTCGCTCTGAACTTTCAACAGGACAGAAATAGAGAGGAGAGATGGTTTACTAACCAGATAGTGATCTTCTCAGAATTTGGGTGGAAGAACTCTCTCGAGCAGATTGTTGGATCCTCGGAGTCGGCTATCTTCGCAATGGATCCTCCAATACTGGTCTTATGGTTTGGTTGGCTTCTCCTGGACTCAAGATCAGGGAAGAAGAAAAAACAAGTGAGGGATTCAGAGACTCAGGGAAGGACTTACCAGTTCGAAGAACTTGAAGGCTGATGTCGCTGAGATCCGGATTCTCTTGAAGGCTGATTCGACTCCCACTGGAAAGAGCTTTGGATCTGAAGTACCTGGACTGTAGCTGGATGCTGGTGGTCGGCCTGGACTTGGAGAGAGAGGCCGTGGGAGGTGGAATATGCTAGGGCTTAGTGGAGAGAGAAGGGTGATGGCGGCTAGGGTTTGGGAGTGGAGTGGCTAACCTAGGGTTTGGGTTTTGGAGATCTCACACCTCCTCAAGGTTCCTGGGGAACCCGGATTTACTCCCTCACAGAGCTCAACACCTGGATGCAAGTGCGGAAGAGAGAAAACACAAAGTTTGCTCATAAAAAAATTTGGTTTCATTCATCTGATTCTTTAAACTTACGAGAGGGGTTTAATTTATAGGGCTTTACAAGGGAGTAGGGTTTTACATCTTCCCATGTGGGACTAAAGGAGGGGATCTACAAATCAGGATAATTCATACACATATGGTCGGCCAAGGTACCAAAAAATTTGATTTGAGTTATAAAAGGCAGGTAGATGGCGCCTCCTTGCTTGGGTCTTCAAGAGAGGATTTCTTTCCTTCCATGGATCAACTCTTTTGGACTCCTCCTTTTCTTCCTCCCTAAGTCAAGGCCCTTCCCATCTTTGTTTTGGATATTTTTGGCAGGTAGTGGGCGCCTCCTTGAAGTTCTCTCTAAGAGAATTTCTTCCCTTTCTTAGTTTGGTTCTTTTGGGAAAGACTTGGGCCGCCCCCTTGATTTGTGGACTCCTGGTGGATTTCTCCTCAACTGGCGCATGAGAGAAGGAAGCTGCTATCTGTGGTGTGGGGACCAAAGGCTGCTAGATGTAGATATGGCGCCCCCTGGACTTAGGCGTATGGCTGGGAGTGTGGCTGGAAGTGTGGCGCCCACTTGCTAGGCCTTGGGAGAAAATGTAACACCCCGGGTTGAAGCCCTAGTCCACTACTGAGTCAACATGACTCAACAAAATAAAATGCAGGTAATGTAGACTCAAGCTAAATTGAGTTGATCTAGTCAACTCTTATTACAAACCAAAAACCCTAATTCTTCGGGCAAGGTTAATCATAGATCCAGATGGAGCTCTGAAGTCTTTTTCTAAGTTTGGTGCCCGCACCAATTCTCCCAGGGTGGGAGGAACTCAACCCTGTCGAGTATGGATCAAGTTGGCTCTGGTATCTCTCCAAGAGGTCTGGGTCCAGCTCTTGTAATTCTTCTCGGGAGATCCAAGAGTCATCAGAATCTGGCCTTCCTAGCCAGCGGACCAGGTATCTTTGGTATCCTCGATTACGAGTAGAGATAACCTGATCATCCAGGATCTTTTCAATCTGCTCTTTCCTCACAGGCCAATTTGTTGGTGGACACACAGGGTCAGGTTCACTCTCAAGAGCAGGATTAGGTTCAAAAGCCTCACTGGGAATCACAGCTGGCTCCCTATACTCTACTAGGTCTGTAATGTTGAAAGTGGAGCTAATGCCTAGTTCTGGTGGTAACTCGAGCACATAGGCATTGGATCCTACTCTCTTTACCACTCTAAATGGTCCAGCTCCCCTAGCATGTAACTTTCTAACGGTTCCAGGTGGAAACCGTTCAGGCCTTAACCTAATCATTATAGTCTCCTTCGTCAAAAGTTTTGACTCGCCTTTGAGAATCAGCCAATTTCTTATAAGTTTCATTACTTAAATTTATTTTGGCTTTAATTTCTTTATGCAAGTCTTTTATATGCTGTGCAAAAACTTCGGCAGACTCGGAGACCCGTGTGTGGACTGGTAAAGGAGCTAGGTCAAGAGGTGTGTGGGGTTTGTAACCATACACAATTTCAAATGGACTCTTACCCGTAGACCTATTGACCGAGTCATTATATGCAAATTCAGCTCTAGGTAAGTACAAATCCCAGTTCCTAATGTTTTCACCAACAAGACACCTTAGCAGATTGCCTAAACTACGGTTCACTACTTCGGTTTGGCCGTCAGTCTGGGGATGATAGGCAGTTGAAAACTTAAGTTTCGTCCCTAACTTATGCCAAAGGGTTTTCCAGAAATAGCTGGTGAACCGAACATCCCTATCTAAAACAATGGTCTTGGGTAGGCCATGGAGTCGAACTATCTCATTAAAGAACAGGATGGCTACCTTAGACGCATCAAATGTTTGGGAACAAGGCAAGAAATGGGCCATCTTGGAAAATCGGTCTACTACAACACAGATAGAGTCATGCCTCCTCTGGGTCTTAGGCAAACCTAACACAAAGTCCATGCTCACATCTTGCCAAGGACGATCTGGGACAGGGAGTGGGGTATAAAGGTCCGGTGTTCTGTTTTGCTGTTTGGCAACAGCGCAGGTCCGACACCTAGCCACAATGTGTGCTACATCTCTTTTTAAGCTAGGCCAGAAAAAATGGTCTTCAATAGCCAGGGTGGTCTTATCTTTTCCGAAATGGCCAGCTAAACCTCCAGCATGAGTTTCCCAAATCAAGAATTCCCTAAGAGAGGTTCTAGGGATGCAAAGCCTATTCTTAAAGAACAGAAAGCCATCTAAAAGGGAATAATCCTTATGTTCACTAGATGGTCCTTGAGTTAGATCCTGGTACACAGTCTTAAAATCCGGACACGACTCATATTCTTCTTTGATTTGCTCAAACCCTATGACTTCAGCCCTAACAGAATTCAACAATAAAGATCGACGACTAAGGGCATCAGCTACCTTATTTTCAGACCCAGCCTTATGCTTCAAAACAAAAGTATAGGACTGGATATACTCTACCCACTTAGCATGCCTAGGGTTAAGCTTCTTTGAGAATTCAAGAATCTAAGAGCCTCATGGTCCGAAAACAGCACAAATTCTTGCGGTAGCAAATAATGTCCCCAGTAACGCAAAGCTTGCAATACCGCATAAAATTCCTTATCATAGGTAGAATACCTAAGCTTAGCATCATTAAGTTTTTCACTAAAGAATGCTACGGGATGGTTCTCTTGGCTTAGGACTCCACCTATACCTACTCCTGAAGCATCACAGGCAACCTCAAATACCTTTGAAAAGTCCGGTAGTCTCAAATGGGTGCCTGGGTCATCCTATCCTTAAGATCTAGGAAGGCTTTATGGGCTGTTTTGGTCCACTGAAATTCTCCCTTCCTAATGCAGTCTGTGATAGGAGCAACTACGGTACTAAACCCCTTGATGAATCGCCTATAGAAGGTAGCCAAGCCATGGAAACTTCTGACTTCATGCACACTGGTCGGCTCTGGCCATTCTACTATGGACCTAATCTTTTCAGGATCGGCAGCCACGCCGTCAGGGGTTACAACAAATCCAAGGAAGATAATCCTACTGGTCATAAATTCACACTTTTTGAGATTACCGTAGAGACTATCATTCCTCAAAACTTGACAGACTTGTCTAAGGTGGCCTAGGTGATCTGCAGGGGTCTTACTATAGATCAGGATGTCATCAAAATAGACCACTACAAACTTCCCTATGAAAGCTCTAAGTACCTGGGTCATAATCCTCATGAAAGTACTAGGGGCATTGGACAACCCAAAGGCATAACAACCCATTCAAAGAGACCATCCTTAGTCTTGAAGGCTGTTTTCCACTCATCCCCTGGTCTAATCCTAACCTGATGATAGTCGCTCTTGAGATCAATTTTAGAAAAAACCATGGCACCGGCCATCATATCAAGCATGTCATCTAGTGTAGGGATGGGAAACCTATACTTGATTATGATTTTATTGATGGCACGACTGTCAACACACATCCTCCACGTGCCATCCTTCTTCGGGGTTAGAAGTGCAGGGACTGCACAAGGGCTAAGGCTCTCTCTAATGAACCCCTTCCTTAACAATTCGCCAACCTGCTTTTGCAGTTCTTTATGCTCAGATGGATTCATCCTATAATGGGGCAAGTTGGGTAAAGTAGCTCCTGGGACTAGATCTATGGAATGCTGAATATCCCTAAGAGGTGGAAGGTGGTCTGGCAAATCCTCGGGAAAAACATCCTCAAATTCTTCTAATAAAGGCTTAACTTCCTGAGGAGGCTCTGAGGGTGTAGGAGTCCTAAGTTCCTTAGCAGTCAACATCCAAATGGGTGAACCACTATGAATTTCTTGTTCTAGATCCTTGGCACTAATTAGGTTCACTCCAGTCTTCATTTCTCTAACCTTACTGGTTCCTTTAGCTACCTTGTCCTTAGGTGGGACTGAATGGATTGTGATTTTCTTCCCATTGAAACTAAAGACACAGGTGTTGGATTTTCCTAAGAGGGTGGCATCATGATCATACAACCAAGGTCTTCCAAGAATTATACTACTCACCCCCATGGGCAAGACATCACACCAAATCTTCTCTTGATAGGATTGCATTTGGATTTGGACCTGACATCTAGACTGGATGGGTATAGAGGTAGAGTCTACCCAAGAAACCTTATAGGGATTGGGGTGGGGAACTGGGGTTAAGCCTAACATTTTGACAGTGCTAGTAGAAATGGCATTCACACAGCTCCCACTATCTATGATGATTTTACATACCTTATCCCCTAGTTTAAGGAAAGTCTGCAGGATGTTAGTCCTACGCCAATCTTCCTGAACTTTAGTCTGGGATAGGATGCATCTTACAACCCCTAATTGGTCAGACTCTGTGGTTTCTTCCTCTCCTTCATACTCATCAACCAAATTCATTCCGGCCTCATAAACTTCTTCTTCAAACTCCTCATTAGGCTCGGAATTCTCGTTCCTCCCTCTTCTATATATAGGGATCTACGAGGGCACTGGCTAGAAACATGACCTACCTTATGACATTTAAAACAAGCTATGGCTGTGCACTGATTGGAGATATGACCGGGCTTCTGGCACTTAAAATAGATGATACTAGGGGTTCTCTGGGTGTCAGGTGCCTTACCTTTGTCCATGGACCTAGGGGTGGGAATCCCTGATTAGGCTTGCTAGGGGTAACCTGGCTAGGTCCATTTCTTGGGATTGGGGCACTAACCCTAGATGGCATGGGTCCTCTCTGAAACTTCTCAGTGTTCAGTGCAATCTGATAGGCTTGGTCTAGGTCAGTAACCTCTCTCAGAAACAACTCTCTCTTAATATCTTTCCTAAGTCCAGCCCTAAACCTAGACAAAGTGACCTCATGGGCTTCACTCACATCACATCTCATCAGGTATTCATCAAAGGTGGTTATGTAGTCTGAAACAGATCGGTTCCCTTGTTTCAAAGTCTGCCATTGGTCTAACAGATTTTGCTGGTATGAAATGGGTAGGTACTTGTCTCTAAGTTTCTCTTTCATACCCTGCCAAGTGGTTATGGACTCTACATTTCGTTCTTCTAGTGGTCAGCTCAATGTTCCCCCAGTATAACCTAGCTTGACGTATCAATTTCATCTTGGCAAACTTGAATTTCCTCTCCTCAGACATGGCATACCACTCAAAGTACTGGTCCATCTCACCCTCCCAATCAGAATACACCTTAGGATTTAAGCTACCATCAAAAGTGGGTGCATCTAACTTGATGTTCCGAATGAACCTATCATCTCTATCCTCAGGTTCTGGGTCAGGCCCTATGATTAGGTTCAGGATCTCGGTATAAAGGTCTTCTAGGCTCTTGGTGTGGTGAGGTTGAGGCACATTAAAATCTGGGTCAGGAGTCCAATTCTGATGTCTAGGTTCCTCTAGCACTTGGACTCGATCCCTAAGCTGGGCAAAATCCTCATGGACTTGTTCTTTAAACTGGGCAACAGTGGTAGTCACATCCTGACTCAGTTTGTTCATACTCTCAGTAAGAGCTCTAACCATGGCCTATAAATCAGGTTGGGTTTGACCAGGTTGGTAGGGCACTCCATTCCGGGTAGACATGATGCAATCAAGCACACAAAATGAGACTCAACTGAATGACTACGGGCTACCTAGACCTAGAGCCCAAACTAGATGCCCAATCAGAGTGGCAAGCTAGCCTGTAGTAACTCAGGACTCAGCCAGGCAGGTGTAAGGGGAGTGTTAGGTCCCTAATTGCCAATCCCAGACACCAATCAGTGATTGGCCAGGTAGGCGGACCAGCACACAAGCCCTTCGGGACGTAGTCCCTGAACACCATTCTATAGACACTGAATACGAAGCACACACAGAGTAACTAGACAAACTGACTCAACACTAGCCTTGACCCGACTTGTTGATGTCCCTAGCCCACTAGGGCAAATTAGGTCTAATCAATTTTTAGATTAAAGGCTTAGGTTCGAATGAGTGGGTGATGGTTTTGGGCTAAGGAGAGGTTATCAACTCCTTCCCTTATCTTAGATGCTCAAATGCCCTTAAGATGAATTAAGAGATGAACACTCAAAAATAATTGAATTGCAGAACACAAAAATAGAGTTGCAGTAATTTAATTCTCAAAAATCTCACGGAAAACAATAAATCATAGGAAAATTATGCAAATTAGTTTCAATTATAATGGTTTCAGAAAAATAAAAATCACCGAATTTGGAGTTATCTGTAGTGAGAAATAATTCTTGCAACAGGGCAATTACGGGCTGAAAATAGAGCACTTCCCCGTTTACAATTCCTGCTACGAAGTTATAACCCAACGATCCCCTACACACCCTAGGAACACCCCGTGGAATGGGAAGAGGAGGTTTGCACCTCGCTTCATTCCTAGGACCGGACGTCCTGGGGAGTCTACTTCGAGCAGACAAGTAAAAAAAGAGAGACTCAAACAAGCAATCAAAATAGAAACCCTAGACAGGGCTCTCATACCAAAAATGATGCAGAACAAAGAACAAATAAGCGTATGTGAAGTAAATTTAGGATTAATTTTTTTTTTTTTTTTTTTTTATATTTCAGAAATTGGCTTTGACTCAAAGTAAAGCTAAACTAAGTTGAAGGAAACTAGGTAAGGATTGAAAGCATAATTTAGAAGAAACTAAATTATCAGAGTAGTTCAGAAGTAACGGATCGCTGGGGTGAGAAACTCCCAGACCTAGGGTTTCACTCTGAACTTTCAACAGGACAGAAATAGAGAGGAGAGATGGTTTACTAACCAGACAGTGATCTTCTCAGAATTTGGGTGGAAGAACTCTCTCGAGCAGATTGTTGGATCCTCGGAGTGGCTATCTTCGCAATGGATCCTCCAATACTGGTCTTATGGTTTGGTCAGCTTCTCCTGGACTCAAGATCAGGAAGAAGAAAAAATAAGTGAGGGATTCAGAGACTCAGGGAAGGACTTACCAGTTCGAAGAACTTGAAGGCTGATGTCGCTGAGATCCGGATTCTCTTGAAGGCTGATTCGACTCCCACTGGAAAGAGCTTTGGATCTGAAGTACCTGGACTGTAGCTGGATGCTGGTGGTCGGCCTGGACTGGAGAGAGAGGCCGTGGGAGGTGGAATATGCTAGGGCTTAGTGGAGAGAGAAGGGTGATGGCGGCTAGGGTTTGGGAGTGGAGTGGCTAACCTAGGATTTGGATTTTGGAGATCTCACACCTCCTCAAGGTTCCTGGGGAACCCGGATTTACTCCCTCACGGACCTCAACACCTGGATGCAAGTGCGGAAGAGAGAAAACACAAAGTTTGCGCACAAAAAATTTGGTTTCATTCATCTGATTTTTAAACTTACAAGAGGGGTTTAATTTATAGGGCTTTACAAGGGAGTAGGGTTTTACATCTTCCCATGTGGGACTAAAGGAGGGGATCTCAAATCAGGATAATTCATACACATATGGTCGGCCAAGGTACCAAAAAATTTGATTGGGTTATAAAAGGCAGGTAGATGGCGCCTCCTTGCTTGGGTCTTCAAGAGAGGATTTCTTTCCTTCCATGGATCAACTCTTTTGGACTCCTCCTTTTCTTCCTCCCTAAGTCAAGGCCCTTCCCATCTTTGTTTTGGATATTTTTGGCAGGTAGTGGGCGCCTCCTTGAAGTTCTCTCCAAGAGAATTTCTTCCCTTTCTTAGTTTGGTTCTTTTGGGAAAGACTTGGGCCGCCCCCTTGATTTGTGGACTCCTGGTGGATTTCTCCTCAACTGGCGCATGAGAGAAGGAAGCTGCTATCTGTGGTGTGGGGACCAAAGGCTGCTGGATGTAGATATGGCGCCCCCTGGACTCAGGCGTATGGCTGGGAGTGTGGCTGGGAGTGTGGCGCCCACTTGCTAGGCCTTGGGAGAAAATGTAACACCCGGGTTGAAGCCCTAGTCCACTACTGCGTCAACATGACTCAACAAAATAAAATGCAGGTAATGTAGACTCAAGCTAAATTGAGTTGATCTAGTCAACTCTTATTAAAACCAAAAACCCTAATTCTTCGGTTAAGGTTAATCAGAGATCCAGATGGAGCTCTGAAGTCTTTTTCTCAGTCTGGTGCCCGCACAAAGATCTAAATATCTAGGACAAACCAACACAAGATAGAAGTGAAATGGTGAGTAAGGATCATACTGATCTACCAAGAGAATGGAGGTATGTAACTTCACATCCTAAAGAATTAATTATTGGTGATCCTTCTCAAGGTATAAGGACTAGGTCATCACATAGGACTGCACATGATTACCTAGCCTTCATATATCTAATTGTACTACAAAGTTTAGAAAAAGTTGAAAATGATCATAACTGGATATTGGCCATGCATGATGAACTAAACCAGATGGGTCAATAGGAACATACAAATGAAAATGTTCGGTAATAATGAATTAAATCCAGAAGAGGATATCGATTTTGATGAAACCTATGCTTTGGTAGCAAGACCTGAGACTATTAGATTACTCCTTGTATTTGCCTACTACATGAACTTTAAACTATTTCAAACAAATCTCAAAAGTTCTTCTAGTCCTGAACAAAGTTTTTGTAAAACAGTCACCAGATTTTGAAAAATCTTGTTGTTCCAAATCATGTGTTTAAATTGAACAAAACTTTACATGGTTTGAAACAAGCATCTAGCACTTGGCATAAGCATGTTACTACTTGAAAATGTTTTGAAAAAATGATCTAATAATTGTACAAATAATTCATTGATGATACTATCTTTGGTACAACTAAATAAAGATTTTGTAAAAGGATTTACTGAGTTAGTACAAGTTTGGGTGAAATCACCACTTCCTTGGCTTACAAGTCAATCAACTGAAGGAAGGTATCTTTATAAGTCATGCCAAGTACATCAAGGAATTCATCAAAAAATTTGGCATGGAAACAAGCAAAGAGGCTAGCACACCAATAAGTTCTATCTGCAAGTCAGACAAAGATAAAAATGGAGCCAACGTTGATCAAACGCTATATAGAGGTATGATCAAATCTTTTTATATTAGACAACAAGGAGGCCTTACATCTTGTACTGTGTATGTGTTTGCACTGAATTTCTCTCAAACTAAACACATCAAAATTTAGGCACCATTCAATAAGAAAACATGTTTTGAACAATGTTATTATTCTTGAAAATATACCTATGGAAAATTTACTTGCTAATATTTGTATAAAACCATTAGATTTAGACAAGTTTGCATTGATTAAATTTTTGAATTAGGATTATATGATCCTATCTAAATGAATTCTCAAAACTTTAAGGATAATGCATCTAGACAACCTTCTAATTCAAATCCTAAACCTCTTAGGGATTTGATTAATACAAAAATATATCTTTGTGCTCCCTCTGCTCGAGCAACTCGAGCAGATGACCTGTTGATCAAGCCGACTCGGATGTCGAGTTGTCTCTTTTAACTCGACCCGTAGGGTTTTGTATGTGACATTTTACTTCCAAACCCTCGTCAGCTCCCTCCTAAGAACTTTCCAAATTTCTTTAAACTTCCCTAAAACTACTTTAAACCCAATTTCCTTGGAATGGTGCCAAAAAGATCAATTCGAAGAAGAAATCTAGCAGAAGTGTTGTTGTAGCTCCACAGGAAAGGAGAAGCAAATTCCGTGAAGATAATGTTTCTCGAAATGAACCATAGTCAGAAGAGGAAGGTAGCCCAGTTTCTCCTAGCCAGCAAAGATCCCTAGGTATGAGACCGATCACCTCTGGCTGATGCATTCTTTTTGAATATCTTAAAGAAATCGATTTTGTGATTGGGGATTTAATTGAGTACCAGGCTGGAGAAATCTATGTTCATTGGATATTAAGACATATCCTAATTTAGTTAGAATGTTCTACGAAATTTGAGGTATGGGGAAAATTCATTAAGTCTACAGTCAAAGGAAAAAGAATAATCATTACTACTGAGATCCTAGGAAGTATCTTGGAGATGCCACTTGAAGGAATCGAGTATCTTGTACTAAAGGATAGATCCACGGCTTTTCAAACTATTTTGGAAAGGACTGAAATTAATGAGATAGGGATTCTTAAAGCAAATATGCTATCAATTGAAATGAGCGTCCTACACAACTTCATTAGTCATATTTTCCTACCCAGAACAGGTCGATTTGACTGGGTGAGTGAAAGGGACTTGTGCTTCATGGAACTCCTAATCATTTGTGAGAAAATTAATTACTAGCAATTATGATTAGCTAGATGAAAGAGGCAGTTAGGAAAGTCAAAGCCTGCCTGCCATATGGAATGGTCCTCACAATCCTTGTTCAAAGAGCCAATGTTGACTTGACAGGAGAAGATAACAGGGTATTACTTCACACTGACGCCTATACAGCGAAGACTTTTTAGAGAATGGGGTACTTACTGACCGATGGTACCTGGAAGAAGAAGTCTGACCCTTCTACAATTGAAGGAACTGAAGAAGTCCAGGAACAGAGAGAAGAAGAGGCTGGTGAAGGTACTACTTCACACATCCTGAGCCCCAGCCATAGCATGACTCTCCAGTTCAGATGGAGTTTGATATTCTTCCCAGATATTTCTGGCTTGCCTGATATACCCTACAGCACACCCACATTTGATCAGGCTGCTGACATTCTGAGTCAAAGTCAAGCTACTACTGCTCCTACTTTGGATACTTCAAGTATACAAGACTTTTGGCACAACAGATGAACAATATGACTGAGTCTATCAAGTCTTCAATGAGTGAAATGTTTGAAGTATTTCAAAGATCTGTTGATAATAAGCTAAACCAGTTTGGAGAACAATTAGACAATTTGAAAGAAAGAATTGATATTCTTGAGAACTCCAAAAATGCATCTGGTATAAGTGAAAGTGATATCCAACCAATACTCCAATTAATAGCATCCAGTTCTGATTCAACCAAAAATTCAGTCACTCAAGTCCTAGAAGCATACAGAATAGAAATGGATAACTTAAGAGTCAGAATGGGATCTCTTGAGGGAGGAAAGAAATGGAAGAGGATTATACCAAGGGCATAGGTATAATCAGAAGTGAATTTGGTAGGCTAAGAGGGTCTGCAGAAGCTTTTGATAATGTCCAGGCTTCAGAAAGAAATGCTTACTCTACAAAAGGAAGTGGCAGAGTAATCAAAGGAATGGAAGACTTGACAGCTTCTAGAAGTGTGAAAAAAGTTGAAGCTGAATTGAAGTCAATGAATAGCTTTCTGTAGAAGATGATGGGCAAAATTGAAGATGTCTAGCTGCTTTCAAAACTCTTCTATATCTGTTCCTAGTCACTCAAGCCATCCAAGACAACCTGCCCCACACATTAGGACACCTAAATCTCATAATATTCCATAATCATTGATCCTATAGCTTCTTTACCTCCTGGAATTCAAATCCCTGACCAAACTTCTTCAAAACCTAGCATAGATGTAGATAGTGACTAAATGTATTACCTTTTTACACTTTGTACTGAACTTTTGGAATAGAATGAAGTATATCTTTTGCTTCACAAACTCTTCTCTATGAATTGAATGTTTGATTGCTCCTACATTGATTAATTTTAATTAGAATTTCAAAATAAATATGAAAAAGTGAAATTATCTCAAACAAATATTAAAGACTTTCTCAATCTATTTTAAAATCTAAGCCTTATTTGAAATCACCTTTTTGATTGATTGACAAAAGGGAGAGAAAGTATTGCAAGAAAAAGATAAAGTATTAATACTTCAAAGCTTTGATACACATGTGCTATATGTTTGCTCTGATACATGAAAAGAACATGTATTGATATTTCAAGCTCTGATGCTTTAAGTTCTCACTGATAATGTTTAAAGCTTTGAATGACAATTTTTTACAAACTCTGATACATAATGACTCTGACACATAATGTCTTACACTTTAACTTTTGTTAGCTCTGTTAATTAAAGCCTGAGAGCTTTGAAATATAAAAATGAATGAAAAGTTTGCCAAAACATTGAGTATTTTATTGAGGGGGAGATTATCTCTTTATGCCCTAATTCTCCTCTCATTGTTTGGCACTAATAGAAGTAAACTTGCTCTACTTGTTCACATACTTTGCAAATGCTATTATACAAGTAATTGTAAAATTTTATACTGATTTCTCATGCCCAATGTTTTGTCATCATCAAAAAGGGGGAGATTGTTGATCCTATAAGTGATTTTGATGATAACCAAACATTGGAGCATGTACATTTATTGCTGACAACTCTTCAAGAATTTGACAAGTTTTTGTAGGATGTATAACATGTTCAAACTTCAACTCCTACATTTCTATTTTCTTGCTTGAGTTGTGTTGTAGGTTTTTGCAAAGAAGAACCCAATGAAAATGCTAAGAAAAATAAAGTAAAAGGGGTACTTCTATAAGTGTGTGTGCCTTAGATTTTGACTTGAGTAGGTTTGTGTGAAATTGTAAAAGATTGATGAGAGTTTTCTTTAAGTTCAAATTATAAAATCCTGAAGAAGACACTCGAGCCGACCCCAAGACAAGAAGAGCCGACTCTACTTATTGGTACGCAGCAAGGATTCTAGAACGCAACAATCTAAGCCGACTCGATGGAAAGCAAGCCGACTCTAATGAATCCAAGTTGACTGGAATCAGTATGAGCCTACTCCTCCAGAGTCCATTTCCTAAAAGTTTTCTGAGAACAGCCAAGCGAGCCGACCTGGCCTAGAAAGAGCCGATTCTGCTAGACCTAATTTCAAAAGCCTGAGAAAGCGAGCCGACCCAATTGCATCGAGCTGACTCTTCCAGAGTAAGGTTTTCCGAACCTGAGAAGAAGAGCCGACCCAAGCTGAAAAGAGGCAACTCCTTGAGTTTAAGAATTTCAAGATTCAAGTTCGAGCCGACCCGAGCTGTAAAGAGCCGACTCGTCCAGAGTGACATTCTGCACCCTGAGACAAAGAGCCGACTGCATTGAACAAATGGCAACTCGACCTATCGACTCGAAGGATCCGAGTCGACTCGAAGGATCCGAGTCGACTCGAAGGATCCGAGTCGACTCGAAGGAATCCAAGCCGACTCGAATGTCACTTCCAGGTATCTAACGGCTAGTTCCAGAATTTATTTTTGAATGCCAAAAAGTGCTCCAACGGTCACAAATCATTCCCCAATGGTCTACAATGGCTAGAACTGCCTTGGGATGATGGAAGACTTTAAATTTGAAGGATTTGAACTACCTTAAAGCAATTAATTAAGAAGAGAGTTCAAAGAGGAAAAAGAGAGAGCTTCATTGAATATCCAACCAACCACAAGAGATAGAGCACAAGTGCATTCAAGTCTGCATTCAAGCCCTGAACAACTCTGATCTAAAACTTGAATCAACTTTGGAAGAAGCACTGAAGTCATTAAAGCTTATTCAAGTGCATTCAAGTGGACTTCCAACAAGCTGCACCGACAGCTATCCGACAACTTGAGTTTGTCATTTATTGTTGCATTTATTTTCAATTCAATCTTTGAATTGTTGGGTTATTGGTGAGCCGGTTGGAAAACCAAATAGATTTTTGGTGAGCCTTATCAAAACCAAGGTTAGGTTCTTGGTGATCCTGTGAAAACCAAGTTTAGGTTTCTTTGGTGAGCCTTAAAACCAAAGGGTGTTGGGTTTTCTTTGGTGATCCCATAAAACCAAAGTGTAGAGGTTTTGGATCGTGATCTTGTAAAACAATCCTACTGTATTCGGGTATGAATATAGTGGAAATCCCAAGTGGTATCTTGGGTAGTGGATGTAGGAGCTGGGTTGCTCCAAACCACTATAAATTTGGTGTGTTTGTGTTGTGCTTTCTCTACTTTGTTTAGCTTCTGCATTTTATAACCTTATCACAGCACCTACCACTTGCAAAGGATTTTGAAATAGTACATTACTTGTTTAAATTTTTAAAAGTCCCAATTCACGCCCCTCTTGGGTAGCCACCTAGGAAACACGCCTGGCTCGACCTCAGCGGAGGTGGACCCATCTTGTGGTGCCACCTGGCGAGGGAGCAGAGGTCGCTAGCTTCGACAAAGGTGGACCTCTCCTGGGCGGACACCAGGCGAAGTGGTAGAGGAAGGCTCGACTTCGGCCGAGATGGACCCTTCTTGGGGTGCCACCTGGCGAAGGAGCAGGAACGCCTGGCTCGACCTCGACGGAGATGGACCCATCTTGGGGAACCACCTGGCTAGGGAGCAGAGGCTGCCAGTGTTGGCCAAGGTGGACCCCTTTGGGTGGAAACCTGGCGAAGTGGCAGAGGAAGGCTTGACTTCGGCGGAGGTGGACCTATCTTGGGGTGCCCCTAGCGAAGGAGCAGGGAACGCCTGGCTCGACCTTGATGGAGGTGGACCCATCTTAGAGCGCCACCTGGCGAGGGAGCAGAGGCTGCCAGCTTCAACCGAGGTGGATCCCTCTTGGGCGGACACCTGGCGAAGTGGCAGAGGAGGGCTCGACTTCGACCGAGGTGGACCATCTTGGGGTGCCACCTGGCGAAGGAGTGGGGATGCCTGGCTCGACCTCGATGGAGGTGGACCATCATGGGACACCACCTGGCGAGGGAGCAGATGCCACCAACTTCGATCGAGGTGGACCCCTCCTGGGTGGACACCTGGTGAAGTGGTGGAGGAAGGCTCGACTTCGGCTGATGCAGAACGAAAGATCTGATACCAAAAATGATGCAGAACGGATATATGAAATGCGGAAGCAAATTAAAATTAATGTATTTATTTATTTTTTTATATATATATATTTTCAGAAGTCAGCTTTGACTCAAAGGAAAGTTAAACTAAATTGAAAGAAAACTATATAATAATTGAAAGCACAATTCAAAGAAACTAGATTATCAGAGTAGTTCAAAAGTAAAGGATCGCTGGGGTTGAGAAACTCCAGACCTAGGGTTTCGCTCTGAACTTTCAACAGGACAGAAATAAAGAGAAGGGAAGGGTTATGTACCAGGCAGTGATCTTCACAGAGTTTGGTGGAAGGACTCTCTCGAGCAAATTATTGGATCTCGGAGTCAAGGTATCTTCGTAATGGATCCTCCGATAATGGTCCTTGGCAAAGTTGGCCTCTTCTTGAATCCTGGATCCTGGAGAGAAGAAGAACAAGGTTAGGAACAAGAGACTCAGGGAAGAGAGTTACCAGAGTAGAAGAAAGGATGGGATCTGAAGGTCTTCAGCTGATCTGGAACTCCTAGGCTACAGATTTGGGACTTCTTCTCCTGGATCTGCTGGATGGACTCTGAAGCAGTGGTAGCTGACTTGAAGATGGCTGGACTGGGGGTCCTGGTGGTCGGCCACCCTTGGAAGAAGAACCTTGGAGATGGTGTAGAGGCTAGGGTTTGGTGGTGGTGGAGTAGAGATGGGTGGACTAAGCTAGGGTTTGGGGGTTGGAGATCTCACACCTCCTCAAGGTTCCTAGGGAACCCGGATTTACTCCCTCACGGAGCTCAACACTCAGAATAAGTGTGGAAGAACAATACTTTGCTCAAAACAAGGGATTTCATTCATAAAATTTCATAAGATAAGTTCAAGTTACAAAAGGGGTCTAATATATAGACCTATAAGAAAAATCAAAAACCATACAAGTTCCCATGTGGGACTAATAGGACTAATCTACACTTTAGGAATCAAATTCTCTTCCCTTGGCCAACCAAGACTCCTTCCATGAGTGAGCGGCCCAAAAACTCCAAGAAAACTTGAAAATCAGCTCCAAATGGCAGGTTATGGGGGTGTCTCCTAGTATCTCTCCATGAATCAAGGATTTTCCCTTCATGGTTTGGTTCTTTTGGACACCTCATAGTCTTGCTCCACAAGTTTAGGCTTCTTCTTTTCATGGCTTTGGCACTTTAGGAAACTTTTGGGTGCCTCCTTGATTTTCTTCCCAAGACATGCTCTCTTCCCTTTTATAACTTGGATTTTTATAGAACATTGTGGGGCACCTCCTTGATCCTCTCTTCAAGAAAAATTGTTGCCATCCTGGCTTGGGTTTATCTGGAAAGAAGTTGGCTCCTCCTTGGATTGAGGTATTTTGATGGATTTCTCCCCAAGTGGTGCAAGAAAAAAGAACCTGCTTACTTGAGGCGTGGGGGACCAAGGTACACTGGATGGAGATGTGGCAGGGAGTGTGGCACCCACTTGTAGCTAGAAAATGTGGTGCCCTATGGCAAAGGGAATGACACCTACCTGGGCCTTGGACTTGGACTGAGTCAACATGACCCAACAAAAATTGAAATGACAAAATTACAGACTCAAATTGAGTTGATCAGGTCAACCCTTATTACAAAACCAGAAAAACCCTAATTCTTCGGGCAAGGTCAATCAGAGATCCAGATGGAGCCCTGAAGTCTTCTTCTGATTCTGGTGCCCGCACCAATTCTCCGGGGTGGGAGGAACTCGACCTTGTCGAGTAAGGCTCAAGTTGGCTCAGGTATCTCTCCAAGAGGTCTGGATCCAAATCTTGTAGTTCTTCTCAAGAGATCCAAGAGTCATCAGAGTCTGGCCTTCCTTGCCAGCAGACCAGGTATCTTTGATATCCTCGATTACGAGTAGAGATAACCTGATCATCCAGGATCTTTTCAATCTGCTCTTTCCTCACAGGCCAGTTTGTTGGTGGACACACAGGATCGGGATCACTCTCAATAACAGGATTAGGTTCAAAAGGCTCACTGGGAATCACAGCTGGCTCCCTGTACTCTACTAGGTCTATAATGTTGAAAGTAGAGCTATTGCCTAGTTCTGGAGGAAACTTGAGCACATAGGCATTGGATCCTACTCTCTTCACTACTCTAAATGGCCCAGCTCTTCTAGCATGTAACTTTCTAACAGTTCCAGGAGAAAACCGCTCAGGCCTTAACCTAATCATTACATAGTCTCTCTAACAAAAGTTTTGACTCGTCTTTGAGAATCAGCCAACTTCTTATAAGTTTCATTACTTAAAGTATTTTGGCATGAATTTCTTTATGCAAGTCCTTTACATGCTATGCAAGTGCATCAAGAGACTTGTGTGTGTGGGCTAATCAGATCAAGTGGTGTGTGAGGCTTGTATCCATGAACAATTTCAAAGGGACTCTAGCCTATAGACCTATTGATCGAAACATGAATTCAATTTCAGCCCTGGACAAAATACAAATCCCAATTCCTGGTGCTCTCAATCAAACCAAAATCTGAGCCAAAGCCTGGTAAAGGGTCAAAAAAAACTAAACTAGACTGACGACGCATTCCTAAAGAATGGACTTTATTCCAAAGGAACCCTAGGTCTAAACCTAACAAACTAAGGCTCTCTAGGTTTGACCTTGGGTCGGAGGAGGGCATGCAGAGCATGAAAACTTATTATGGATGCCTAGTAGGTGCCATAAGGTCTTCTAGAAGTAGGTGGCAAACCTAATAGGTTCTAAGGAGTCTTGCAACCTAGAAATCTCAGTAAAGTGTAATCCCATAGCTCTAGAAACATGAGAAGATTCAGGGAAGGGTAGGAAATAAGAATCAGAGTTTGAAGTGGCTTATAAGAAATAAGAAACATACCTTGGTTATTCATGACGACCTTAAAATGAGGACATTGTTCTATAGGTGCACTCATCCAAACCTCATGATTTGCTCTAGGAGGGTCTACAAGTGCAAGTTCTAGGATAGGCTGGGTACTCCTAGAAGGTGGAAGGTTATCAGGAAGGTCTTTGGAATGTTTATTAGAAAGTCCTCTAAGCTACTGTCTTTTTCTTGTTCTTGGACCTTCTCAATGGGCAATTCTTGTGAACCCCGTCCTTCTTCACACTTCTCTACCAGATTTGACTCAGGGGTGTCTTCTTTGGATTCCTCAATGAGTTCAGGGGTATTCTCACTTAAACTTTCATTGGGTGCAATTTCCTCTTCCTGAACTTCCTCAAAAGGGTCTTCTCTTAGGGTTAGCTCCTGAATTCCTTGAGTGGCAGGGGTCCCCTCAATAACCCATCAGGTAGGAGTTGGTTAATTGAATTATCGGGAGAGATATCCTCAAATTCTTCTTTTCATATTCATCTATCAAACTTATGTCAGGCTCATATATTTCTTCCTAATCTCACTGAAAGGTTCTAATCTATTCTCCTTTGATTCCTCTTTAAGTACGGCTCTGGTCAGGTCAACTAATTTTGGGATTGCCATGCCTAACTCCTTCTCAGTGTTATCCTTCTGGTCAAGAGGTGACACAAGTGGGAATTGACAAACAAAAGTCTGGTTCACTACGGGTGTCGGATCAATCGAAACTTGACTCAAGTTGGTAGAGGTTGGCTTTAAGTCCAAAGTACTTGATTGGTTATATCTTAAAGACCACTCATAGTCTTGGGATTTTGGTAGGCTCGGTCTAACTTATTGGTCTTTTCAAGACTTAGCTTCCTATAAATGTCTGGGTGTAACCCAACCCTAAACCTCGATATGATCTGAGCTTCGGTCTTAATGGTATTGCATTTCATGTCATACCACTGGAAGTCCTCGATATATTTAGACACAGGCCTATTACCTTGTCGCAATTGGTACCATTGGTCTAAAAGTCTTTTCTCATAGGATCTACCTAGGTACTTATCTCTCAACTTACTTCTCATATCTCTCCAAGTATATATTTTCTCTTTTCTTTGATAACACTCACGCTCAATAGCATACCAATGCGACCTAGCATGTTTGGTGAACTTGGTTTTGGCCAACCTAACTTGTCCTAATTCCGATATGTCAGTGCACTCAAAATATCGATCCATTGTTCTTCCCACTTAATATATGTCTCTTGTCTTCCATCAAAAGTGGGTGCATAAGGTTCGGTGTTCCTAACGGGTCCCTTCTCTGAGTCAACCAAGTATGGGTATAGGCTCCTAGGGTTATGCTCGGGATCACGGTATAAGGTCCTCCGAGGCTCCTGGCATGGGTGAGGTTGGGGCCTATTAAATTTGGATCAGGGGTCCAATTTTGATGTCTACGTTTCTCAAGTCCCTGGGCTCGGTCTCTAAACTGGGCAAAACCCTCATTCATATCCTGACTCAATTTGGTCATACTTTTGGTAAGAGTTCTGATCATGGCCTCTAAATCAGGTTGGGTTTGACCAGGTTGGTAGGGTACTCCATTCCGGGTGGACATGATGATGCAAGAAAGCACACCAAATGAGACTCGACTGAAATGACTACGGGCTAACTAGACCTAGAGCCCAAACTAGATGCCCAATCAGAGTGGCAAGCTAGCCTGTAGTAACTCGTGACTCAGCCAGGCAGGTGTAAGGGGAGTGTTAGGTCCCTAAATGCCAATCCTAGACACCAATCAGAGATTGGCCAGGTAGGCGGACCAGCACAAAAGCCCTTCGGGATAGAATCCCTGAACCACCATTCTAGACACTGAGTACAAAGCACACACAGAGTAAATAGACCAACTGACTCAACATTAGCCTAGACCCGACTTGTTGGTGTCCCTAGCCCACTAGGGCAAATTAAGTCTAATAAATTTTAAAATTAGGCTTAGGAACGAATGAATGGGTGGTGGTTTTGGGCTAAGGAGAGGTTATCAACTCCTCCCCTTATCTTAGTTGCTTAATTGCCCTTAAGATGAATTAGGAGATGATCACTCAAAAAAAAATTGAATTGCAGAAACACAGAAATAAATTGCTGTAATTTAACTCTCAGAAATTTCATAGAAACCAATAAATTACAGTAAATTTATGTAAAATAGTTTCAATTATACTGGTTCCAGCAAGATAAAAATCACTCAATTTGGAGTTATCTGAAATGAAAAACAATTTCTAAAACAGGGCAGTTACAGACTGAAAATAGAACGCTTCCCCCGTTTACAATTCCTGCTACGAAGTTGTAACCCAGCGGATCCCCTACACGCCCTAGGATCACCCCATGGAATAGGAAGAGGAGGCTTGCACCTCGCTTCGTTCCTAGGACCGGATGTCCTGGGGAGTCTACTTCGAGCAGACAAAGCAAAAAAGAGAGACACTCAAAATATGCAAGCAAGTCAGAAATCCTAGATAGGGCTCTGATACCAAAAATGATGCAGAACGAAAGATCTGATACCAAAATAATGCAGAACGGATATATGGAATGTGGGAAGAAAATTAAATTAATGTATTTATTATTTTTTTTTATATATATTTCAGAAGTCGGCTTTGACTCAAAGGAAAGTTAAACTAAATTGAAAGAAACTATATAATAATTGAAAGCACAATTCAAAGAAACTAGATTATCAGAGTAGTTCAAAAGTAAAGGATCGCTGGGGGTTGAGAAACTCCCAGACCTAGGGTTTCGCTCTGAACTTTCAACAGGACAGAAATAAAGAGAAGGGAAGGGTTATGTACCAGGCAGTGATCTTCACAGAGTTCGGTGGAAGGACTCTCTCGAGCAAATTATTGGATCCTGGGAGTCAAGGTATCTTCGTAATGGATCCTCCGATAATGGTCCTTTGCAAAGCTGTCCTTCTTAAACCCTGGATCCTGGATAGAAGAAGAACAAGGTTAGGAACAAGAGACTCAGGGAAGAGAGTTACCAGAGTAGAAGAAAGGATGGGATCTGAAGGTCTTCAGCCGATCTGGAACTCCTAGGCTGCGGATTTGGGACTTCTTCTCCTGGATCTGCTGGATGGACTCTGAAGCAGTGGTAGCTGACTTGAAGATGGCAGGACTGGGGGTCCTGTTGGTCAGCCACCCTTTGGAAGAAGAACCTTGGAGATGGTGTAGAGGCTAGGGTTTGGTGGTGGTGGAGTAGAGATGGGTGGACTAAGCTAGGGTTTTGGGGTTGGAGATCTCACACCTCCTCAAGGTTCCTAGGGAACCTGGATTTACTCCCTCACGGAGCTTAACACTCAGAATAAGTGCGGAAGAACAAGACTTTGCTCAAAAACAAGGGATTTCATTCATAAGATTTCATAAGATAAGTTCAAGTTACAAAAGGGGTCTAATATATAGACCTATAAGAAAAATCAAAACCATACAAGTTCCCATGTGGGACTAATAGGACTAATCTACACTTTAGGCATCAAATTCTCTTCCCTTGGCCAACCAAGACTCCTTCCATGAGTGAGCGGCCCAAAAACTTCAAGAAAACTTGAAAATCAGCTCCAAATGGCAGGTTATAGGGGTGTCTCCTAGTATCTCTCCATGAATCAAGGATTTTCCCTTCATGGTTTGGCTCTTTTGGACACCTCCTAGTCTTGCTCCACAAGTTTAGGCTTCTTCTTTTCATGGCTTTGGCACTTTAGGAAACTTTTGGGTGCCTCCTTGATTTTCTTCCAAAGACATGTTCTCTTCCCTTTTATAACTTGGATTTTTATGGAACATTGTGGGGCACCTCCTTGATCCTCTCTTCAAGAAAAATTGTTGCTATCCTAGCTTGGGTTTATCTGGAAAGAAGTTGGCTCCTCCTTGGATTGAGGTATTTTGATGGATTTCTCCCCCAAGTGGTGCAAGAAAAAGAACCTGCTTACTTGAGGCATGGGGACCAAGGTACACTGGATGGAGATGTGGCAGGGAGTGTGGCACCCACTTGTAGCTGGAAAATGTGGTGCCCTATGGCAAAGGAATGACACCTACCTGGGCCTTGGACTTGGACTGAGTCAACATGACCCAACAAAAATTGAAATGACAAAATTACAGACTCAAAATTGAGTTGATCAGGTCAACCTTTATTACAAAACCAGAAAAATCCTAATTCTTCGGGTAAGGTCAATCAGAGATCCAGATGGAGCCCTGAAGTCTTCTTCTGAGTCTGGTGCCCGCACCATCGGTCGAGGTGGACCCATCTTGGGGTGCCACCTGGTGGAGCAGCAGGAGTGCCTGACTTGACCTCAACTGAGGTGGACCCATCTTGGGGCACCACTAGGCGAGGGAGCAGAGGCTGCTAGCTTCGACTGAGGTGGACCCTCCTGGGCTGACACCTTGCGAAGTGGCAGAGGAGGGCTCGACTTTGGCCGAGGTGGACCCATCTTGGGTTCCACCTGGCAGAGGAGAATGAGCGCCTAGCTCAACCTCGACTGAGGAGGACCTATCTTGGGGTGCCACCTAGCGAGGGAGCAGAGGCTGCCAGCTTCGGCCGAGGTGGACCCCTCTTGGGCGGACACCTGGCGAAGTGGCAGAGGAGGGCTCGACTTCGATCGAGATGGACCCATCTTGGGGTGCCACCTGGTGAAGGAGCAGGGAACACCTGGCTTGACCTCGGTGGAGGTGGACCCATCTTGGGGTGCCACCTGGCGAGGGAGCAGAGGCCGCCAGCTTCAATCGAGGTGGACCCCTCCTAGGCGGACACCTCCTAGGCGGACACCTGGCGAAGTGGCAGAAAAGGGCTCGACTTCGGCTAAGGTGGACCCTTCTTGTGGTGCCACCTGGCGAAGGAGCAGGAGCGCCAGGCTCGACCTCGACGGAGGTGGACCCATCCCGGGGTGCCACTTGGTGAGGGAGTAGGGGCGGCCAACTTCGGTCGAGGTGGACCCCTCCTAGGCGGACACTTGGCGAAGTGGTAGAGGAGGGTTCGAATTCAGCGAAGGTGGACCCATCTTGGGGTGCCACCTGGCGAAGGAGCTGGAGCGCCTGGCTCAACCTCGGTTGAGGTGGACCCGTCTTGTGGCACCACCTGGCGAGGGAGCAGAGGCCGCCAGCTTCGACCGAGGTGGACCCCTCCTGGGCGGACACCTGGCGAAGTGGCAGAGGATGGCTCGACTTCGGTCGAGGTGGACCCATCTTGGGGTGCCACCTTGCGAAGGAGCAGGAGCGCCAGGCTTGACCTCGACGGAGTTGGAGCCATCTTGGGGCACCACCTGGTGAGGGAGCAAAGACCACCAGCTTTGGCCGGGATGGACCCCTCCTGGGCAGACACCTGGCGAAGTGGCGAAGGAAGGCTCGACTTTGGCCGAGGTGGACCCATCTTGGGGTGCCACTTGGCAAAGGAGCAGGAGCGCCTCGCCTCGGGGAAAATTTTGAAAGAAAAATCCATGTGGCACCGACGACATCCAGCTAGATCTGACATGCACTCCACGTCAGCGATGTTGCCATATCAGGGTACTATTTTTTTTGATATTTTTTTTTCTAGGGATGGCGAAGGAATAGTGGGGATGTAGGATAGGGATCTGGATCTCATGGACTTTGGAACTCACCCTAATGAAGAGACCTCTCACCTCTAGGGCATTACACCCTCCTCGATACTTGGAGATGCTAGGATGGATCTCAAAGGCCACGAAGGGATAGAGAAGATGGAATGGGAAGGAGATAATTGGACATGACCTCATATCATGTCCTGTGGTTGGGCCTCACACCCTCTCCTTACGGAGTGAAATAAAAAAACCACTCTTTTCTAAAACTCATTTTCATTCCCAAAACTTGACTAAACTTTTTTTTTTTCATACTTTTTTTCTTTTTTTCTCATATTTTCTTTTTTTTCTCTGATTTTCCTTTCTTTCCCCTTTTTGTTTATTTCCTGCATTTATTCCAAAGTCTGCAAAGGATAAACCGGTTATGCTTTAAGAGACGTGCAGAATACTCTGCACTTTAAATCGGCTACGAATGCAGGTTTTGCATTCATGTTCGTGCCAATGCCACTCCCCTATGGACGATGCTGTAGAACAGAGGAGGGACTTCGGAAGGGGGGGTTCACTGGCTACAACACCGGGATGCCGACGGTGACATGGGGGAGAGGGCGGACAGGAGGACGGAAGGAAGGATCACGGCAATGGCGAGGGAAGGAGAGGGTGAGCCGGTGGCAGCAGTGTGGAGTGCTCATCTTTGGGCTTCCATATGTTGAAGATGGGATCGGCACCGTGGATCTGGCGGTAAGGCATCGATCGGAGGAGCTTCAGCCGTAGGGGAAGACGACGGCAAGCATGGGGTGGAGAGGACAACCGTGGTGGCTCTCTGGTTGGGAGGAGCAGCGTTGGTGAAGATCGGGCGGAGGAGGAGATCGCGATCTGGGGAGGAGGAGGAGGATCGACAAAGTGGAGGGAGGCGAAGAAGAAGAAATTGGTTTGAGGTCTATAGTGGAAAGATCCATGGGGGATGGCGACTGAGGTCCAACAAGCAGATCGATCCGGATATGTTCCCCAGAAACCCTAATTCATGGCGGGCGCTGTCTCGGCACTGTTCCTCCTCGTCATCAAGGGCTGGGTCCTCGTGTGGCGGGACTACCGCGGCGACGTCTCCACCCTCCAGGTCGAGCCTTTCTTCACCAAGCTCATCAAGAAAGAGGGGGAAAGGGTGGCGGCGACGGAGGAGGAGGAGGAAAAATGATGGGCGTGAGCATGCTCACGAGTTGGCAGGAGGCATCATCGAAGTCAAGTCGGATTCGAGGCCATAGTCGTCAAGCTTGCACTTGGAGGGGAGGAGGTGGTGGTCAAGGTGCTGGCGAGGGCGGGTGATCACGGCGGCGGAGAGGAATGGCGGGGAGAACGGACATCGTAGGCATGGTGGTGGAGCTTGGATGCGGAGCCCTAGGTTGGCATGGCCGGCTGACGGGGGTGGAGGATGAGACGGATGTTGGGGTGAGGGAGAAGAGAGGGGCAAAGAGGGTCTTGAATCTCATCGGAACACCATCTAGTAGGAGTCCGGAGGAGTTTTTGGAGGAGTCATGCAGGGGAAGGTGGGCGCTGGCACAGAGATGCTCAGCATGGATCGGAAGGAGGGGATGAAGAAATTGCTGGCGATTGGATAAACGATTTTTTTTTTTGTTGAATTCGGGAAGTGAGGGACGGCTTGTAAGTAAAATTTGGAAAGATACTAAAGATACCCTAATTTTTGGACTCTGATACCAAAATTGATTGGGGGACAGTGCGTAGGATCGTTGATGAGCCTAGAAGTCACCTAAATTAGGGTACTTTTTTTTTGGTATTTTTTCTCTAAGGGTGGCGAAGGAATATGATGGGGGACGAATATGCATGCAGTTTTTTTTGTATGTTTTATATGTGGGGGTTTAGTGATTAATTCCTAATTTCAGATTAAAATAATTTTGTAGGAAATTATATGAATTTTAGAAGATCAGCATGCAGTTAGGACCTAGAAAAGTAGAAAGAAGGATCACCGGGGCTGAGAAGCCTCGGTTAGGGCAGTTCTTCCTACATAAAACTACTGGAGGTAGAGGGGGTGTAACCTGACAACGTCTGTGAAGATCGCACAGCAAAGTGATGCAGAACAAATAAAGGGATGCGATGCGGAAGTAAAATTAAGATTAACTAATTTTTTTGTTGTTTTTATAGGTTTGTAGAAGTTGGCTTCAAATCAAAGAAAAGTTAACCTAACATTGAAAGATATACTAATGATAATTGAAAGCACAATTTTAAGGAGAACTAAATTATCAGAGTAGTTTAGAAGCAACGGATCGCTGGGGGTGAGAAACTCCCAGACCTAGGGTTTCACACTCCGAGCTTTCAACAAAACAGAAAATAAGAGAAGGAAGGTTTATATAACCAGACAATGATCTTCACAGATTTTGGTGGAAGAACTCTCCCGAGAGATTGTTGGATCCTCGGAGTTGGATATCTTCATAATGGATCTCCAATACTGGTCCTTTGGCGGGTTGCTTCTCCTGAACTCAAGTCTGGAAGAGAAGAAAACAATTGATGGAATCAGCGAGGCAAGGAAAAGATTTACCAGGTTGATGAACTTGAAGATCGAAATTGCTGAAAACTGGATTCTCCTGGATGCTGATGTGATTTCCTTGGAACTTGCTCTGGATCTGAAGTAGCCGGACTGGATCTGGATGAAGGTGGACGGCCTGGACTTGTAGAGAGAGAGAGGCGCGTGGGAGATTGGATGGATCTAGGTTTGGTGGATGGAAAATAATGAAAGGTGCTAGGGTTTTGGAATTTCAAGTGGCTAACCTAGGATTTTGGATAAAGATGGAGATCTCTCACCTCCTCAAGGCTCCAATGGAACCCGGATACCCCCTCACGGAGCTCAACACTTAGAATAGTGCAGAAGAAGAGAAACCTAGGTTGCTCAAAACAAGAGCAAGAATAGCAAAAATAATTTCTTTCATTGATTTTTTTTAAAGTTACAAAGAGAGGTCTATTATATAGACCTATAAATTTCTCCTAGCTTGGTACAAATTCCCATGTGGGACTAAACTCTTCCAACCCCTAGATTAGGTAGAAAATCCTCTCCCTTGCCGACCAAGAGTCCAAAAAAAATTGGGACGGCCATAAAGGAATTGTTTTGGAACTTTTATGCACCTCCTTTGGAGTTGGATTTGGATTTGGATTCCTCTCTTCTTATGGTATTTCTTCTTTTCTTCCACTCCAAGTTAAGCTCTTTGATTTTGATTTGAACTTCAATTAGGAGAGGGTTGGATGTCCTTCTTTGATTTCTTCTCCAAGAGAAGTTTTCTTCCTTCTTTGCTTAGGTAAATTAGGCAGGTGTGGGCGCCTCCTTTAATTTAGCCTCCAATTTGATTTTTTCTTCTTTGGATGTGGGGACCATGACACTGGGATGCCTCTATGGCGCCTCCTGGACTCTGGGTGTGCTCGAGTGGGGCTGGGCGTGGCTTCGAGTGTGGCCTCCACTGCTTGAACCTTGAGTTGATTGGAAGAGAAATGTGGCAACATTTGGACCAAATTGAAACCACATTGGGACTTGCACCGAGTCAACATGACTCAACAAAATTTAAATGGTGACTCAAGAAATAAATAAATAAATAACTGGTTGACCAGGTCAACCTTTATTACAACCCTAATTTCTCGGACAATGTCAATCAGAGATCCAAATGGAGCTCTGAAGTCTTCTTCTGAGTCTGGTGCCCGCACCAATTCTCCCAGGGTGGGAGGAACTCGACCTGTCGAGTAGGCTCAAGTTGGCTCTGGTATCTCTCCAAGAGGTCTGGGCCAATTCTTGTAATTCTTCTCGGAGATCCAAGAGTCATCAGAATCTGGCCTTCCTTGCCAGCGGACCAGGTACCTTTGGTATCCTCGATTACGAGTAGAGATAACCTGATCATCCAGGATCTTTTCAATCTGCTCTTTCCTCACAGGCCAGTTTGTGGGTGGACACAAGGGTCGGGATCACTCTCAATGATAGGTTAGGCTCAAAAGGCTCACTAGGAATCACAGCTGGCTCCCTGTACTCTACTAAGTCTGTAATGTTGAAAGTAGAGCTAATGCCTAGTTCTGGAGCAACTCGAGCACATAGGCATTGGATCCTACTCTCTTTACCACTCTAAATGGTCCAGCTCCCCTAGCATGTAATTTCTAACGGTTCCAGGAGGAAACCGTTCAGGCCTTAACCTAATCATCACATAGTCTCCCTCAACAAAAGATTTGACTCGCCTTTGAGTATCAGCCAACTTCTTATAAGTTTCATTACTTAAATTATTTTGGCATGAATTTCTTTATGCAAGTCTTTTATATGCTGTGCAAAATTCTCAGCAGATTCGGAGACTCCTGGACGAGTGTGGACAGGTAAAGGGACTAGGTCAAGAGGTGTGGAGTTTGTACCCATGTACAATTTCAAATGGACTCTTACCCTAGACCTATTGACCGAGTCGTTGTACGCAAATTCTGCCCTTGGTAGGTATAAATCCCAATTTCTGGTATTTTCACCAACAAGACATCTCAGCAGATTTCCTAGGCTACGGTTCACTACTTCAGTTTGGCCATCAGTTTGGGGATGATAGGCAGTTGAAAACTTAAGTTTTGTCCCTAACTTATGCCAAAGGGTCTTCCAAAGTAACTGGTGAACCGGACATCCCTATCTGAAACGATTGTCTTAGGTAGGCCAGGAGTCTAACTATCTCATTGAAGAAAAGTGTGGCTACCTTAGACGCATCAAAAGTTTGGGAACAAGGCAAGAAGTGGCCATTTTAGAGATCGGTCGTCGACTACGACACAGATAGAATCATGTCTCCTCTGGGTCTTAGGTAAACCTAACACAAAATCCATACTCACATCTTGCCAAGGACGATCTGGGACAGGGAGTGGGGTATAAAGGCCAGTGTTTTGTTTTCGCTGTTTGGCACAGCGCAGGTTCGACATCTAGCTACAATATTAGCTACATCCCTTTTTAAGCTAGGCCAGAAAAAAGTGGTCTTCAATAGCTAGAATGGTCTTGTCTTTTCAAAATGGCCAGCTAAACCTCCAGCATGGATTTCCCAAATCAAAAATTCCCTAAGAGAAGTTCTAGGATGCAAAGCCTATTTTGAAGAACAAAAAACCATCTACAAGGGTATAATCCTGGTGATTACTAGATGGTCTTGAACTAGATCCTGATACACAGTTGTGAAATCCGGACAAGACTCATATTCCCTTTGATTTGCTCAAACCCTATGACCTCAGTTCTAACAGAAGTTAATACAGAGATCGGCGACTAGGGCATCAGCTACCTTATTCTCAACTCCAGCCTTATGTTTCAGGACAAAGTATAGGACTGGATATATTCTACCCACTTAGCATGCCTAGGGTTAAGCTCTTTTGGAGTTCAGAAATCTAAGAGCCTCATGGTCCGAAAATAGTACAAATTCCTACGGTAGCAAAATAATGTCTCCAGTAACGCAAAGCTTGCACCACCGCATAAAATTCCTTATCATAGGTAGAATACCTAAGCTTAGCATCATTAAGTTTTTCACTAAAGAATGCTATGGGATGATTCTCTTGGCTTAGGACTCCACCTATTCCTACACCTGAAGCATCACAGGCAACCTCAAATACTTTAGAAAAATCGGGTAATCTCAGAATGGGTGCCTGGGTCATTTTATCCTTAAGATCTAGGAAGGCTTATGGGCTGACTTAGTCCAATGAAATTCTCCTTCCTAATACAATCAGTGATTGGAGCAGCTAAAGTACTAAACCCCTTGATGAATCGCCTATAGAAGGTAGCCAAGCCATGGAAACTTCTAACTTCATGCACATTGGTTGGCTCTGGCCGTCTACTATGGACTTAATCTTCTCAGGATCGGCCGCCACGCCGTCAGGGGTTACTACAAACCAAGAAAAAGAAAGAACTCTACTAGTCATGAATTCACACTTCTTAGATTACCGTAGAGTCTCTCATTCCTCAAAACTTGGCAGACTGCTCTAAGGTGGTCTAGGTGATCTGTTGGGGTCTTACTATAGATCAGGATGTCATCAAAATAGACCACCACAAATTTCCTATGAAAGCTCTAAGTACCTGGGTCATAATTCTCATGAAAGTACTAGGGGCATTGGACAACCCAAAAGGCATAACACCCATTCATAAAGACCATCCTTAGTTTTGAAAGCAGTTTTCCATTCATCCCCGGGTCTAATCCTAACCTGATGGTAGCCGCTTTTGAGATCAATCTTAGAAAAAACCATTGCACCAGCCATCATATCAAGCATGTCATCTAGTCTAGGGATGGGAAACCTATATTTGATTGTAATTTTATTGATGGCACGACTGTCAACACACATCCTCCACATGCCATCTTTCTTTGGGGTCAGTAAGGGGACTGCACAAGGCTAAGACTTTCTTAATAAAAACCCCTTCCTCAATAATTCTCCAACTGCTTTTGCAGTTCTTCATGCTCAGATGGTTCATCTTGTAATGGGGCAAGTTGGGCAAAGTCGCTCCTGGGATTAGATCTATGGCATGCTGGATATCCCTAAGAGGTGGAAGGTGGTCTGGCAAATCCTCGGGAAAGACATCCTCAAATTCTTTTAACACAGGTTTAACTTCTTGAGGAGGCTCTGAGGGTTCCGAAGTTCTAAGTTCCTTAGCAGTCAACATCCAGATGGGTGAACCACTATGAATTTCTTGTTCTAGATCCTTAGCACTGATTAGGTTCACTCCAGTTTTCATCTCCTTAACCTTACCGGCTCCTTTAGTTACCTTGTCCTTAGGGGGAACGGAATGGATCGTAATCTTTTCCCATTGAAACTAAAGACACAGGTATTGGATTTTCCTAAGAGGGTGGCATCATGATCATACAACCAAGGTCTTCCGAGAATTATACTGCTCACCCCCATGGGTAAAACATCGCACCAAATCTTTTCGTGATAAGATTGCATTTGGATTGGACTTGACATCTAGATTGGAGGGTATGGAGGTATAATCTACCCAAGAAACCTTATAGGGGTTGGGATGGGGAACTGGGATTAAGCCTAACATCTTGACAGTGCTAGTAGAGATGGCATTTACACAGCTCCCACTATCTATGATGATCTTACATACCTTATCCCCTAATTTAAGAAAAGTTTGTAGGATGTTAGTCCTACGCCAATCCTCTTGAACTAGATTCTGGGATAGGATGCATCTTACAACTCCTAATTGGTCAGATTCATTGGGTTCCTCCTCTCCTCATACTCCTCAACCAAATTCATTCCGGCCTCATAAACTTCTTCTTCAAATCCTCACTGGGCTCGGAATTATCATTCTCTCCCTCTTCTATGTAAAGGGATCTCCGTGGGCACTGGCTAGCAACATGACCTACCTTATGACACTTGAAACAGCTATGGCAGTACACTGACTGGAATGTGACCTGGTTCTGACACTTAAAACAGGTGATATTTGAACTAGGGGTTCTCTGGGGTCAGGAGCCTTACCTTTGTCCATGGGCCTAGGGGTAGAAGTACCCTGAAAAGGTTTACTAGGGATAACTTGGCTAGGTCCATTCCTTGGGATTGGGGACACTAACCCTAGAAGGTATAGGTCCTCTCTGAAATTTTTCAGTGTTCAGTGCAATCTGGTAGGCTTGGTCTAGATCAGTAACCTCTCTCAGAAATAATTCTCTCTTGATATCTTCCCTCAGTCCAGCCCTAAATCTAGACAAAGTGACTTCGTGGGCTTCACTCACATCACATCTCATTAGGTATTCATCAAAAGTAGTTATGAAGTCTGAGACAGATCGGTTTCCTTGTTTCAGGTTTTGCCATTGGTCTAACAGGTTTTGCTGGTATGAAATGGGTAGGTATTTATCTCTCAATTTTTCTTTCATACCCTGCCAAGTGGTTATGGGCTCAACATTCCGTCTCCTAGTGGTTAGCTCAATGTTCCCCCAGTATAACCTAGCTTGACGCACTAATTTCATCTTGGCAAATGTATTTCCTCTCCTCAGACATAGCATACCACTCAAAGTATTGATCCATCTCACCTCCCAATCAGAATACACCTTAGGGTTCAGACTACCATCAAAAGTGGGTGCATCTAATTTGATGTTCCTGATGAACCTATCATCTCTATCTTCAGGCTCTGGGTCAGGCCTCCTATGATTAGGTTCGGGATCTCTATATAAAGGCCTTCTAGGCTCTTGATGTGGGTGAGGTTGAGGCACATTAAAATCGGGGTCAGGAGTCCAATTCCGATGTCTAGGTTCTTCAAGTACTTGGACTCGGTCCCTAAGTTGGGTAAGATCCTCATGAATTTGTGCGCTAAACTGGGCCACAGTGTTTGTCATATCCTGATTCATTTTAGCCATACTTTCAGTAAGAGTTCTGATCATGGCCTCTAAATCAGGTTGGTTTGACCAGGTTATATGGCACTCCGTTTCTGGTAGACATGATGATTCAAGCAAGCACACAAAATGAGACTAGACTAAATCGACTACTGGATCACTAGACCTAGAGTCCAAACTAGATGCCCAATCAGAGTGGCAAGCTAGCCTGTAGTAACTCAGGACTCAGCCAGGCAGGTGTAAGGGGAGTGTTAGGTCCCTGATCGCCAATCCTAGACACCAATCAGTGATTGGCCAGGTAGGCGGACCAGCACACAAGCCCTTCGGGACGTAGTCCCTGAACTACCGTTCTAGACACTGAGTGCTAAGCACACACAGAATAACTCAGCAAACTGACTCAACACTAGCCTAGACCCGACCAATTGGTGTCCCTAGCCCACTAGGGCAAATTAGGTCTAACTGATTTTAAATTAGGTCTAGGTTCGAATGATTGGATGGTGGTTTTGGGCTAAGGAGAGGTAATCAACTCCCCTTATCTTAGATGCTCAATTGCCCTTAAGTAAATTATGAGATGATCACTCCAAAAAGAATTGAATTGCAGAACACAAAAAAAACGAGTTGCTATTTTAATTCTCAGAGTTTTTACCGAACCAATAAATTGCAGAAAAATTATGGAAAATAGGTTCAATTATACTGGTTTCAACGAAGCAAAAATCATGCAATTCGGAGTTTATGCAGGGAGAAATAATTCAGTTAACAGGGCAATTACGGGCTGCAACTAGATTGTCTTCCCCGTTTATAATCCCTGCTACGAAGTTATAACCCAATGGATCCCCTACACGCCCTAGGAACACCCCATGGAATGGGAGGAGGAGGCTTGCGCCTCGCTTAGTTCCTAGGACCGGACGTCCTGGGGAGTCTACTTCGAGCAGACAAATAAAAAGAGAACAATCAAAACAAGCAAGCAAGCAAATCAGAAACCCTAGACTGGGCTCTGATACCAAAAATGATGCAGAACAAATAAAGGGATGCGATGTGGAAGTAAATTAAGATTAACTAATTTTTTTGTTGTTTTTATAGGTTTGTAGAAGTTGGCTTCAAATCAAAGAAAAGTTAACCTAACATTGAAAGATACTAATATGATAATTGAAAGCACAATTTTAAGGAAACTAAATTATCAGAGTAGTTTAGAAGCAACGGATCGCGGGGTTGAGAAACTCCCGACAGGGTTTCACTCCAAGCTTTCAACAAAACAGAAATAAAGAGAAGGGAAGGTTTATCTAACCAGACAATGATCTTCACAGATTTTGGTGGAAGAACTCTCCGAGCAGATTGTTGGATCCTCGGAGTTGGATATCTTCGTAATGGATCCTCCAATACTGGTCCTTTGGCGGGTTGGCTTCTCCTGAACTCAAGATCTGGAAGAGAAGAAAAACAATTGATGGAATCAGAGAGTCAAGGAAAAGATTTACCAGGTTGATGAACTTGAAGATCGAAATTGCTGAAAACTGGATTCTCCTGGATGCTGATGTGATTTTCCTTGGAACTTGCTCTGGATCTGAAGTAGCCGGACTGGATCTGGATGAAGGTGGACGGCCTGGACTTGTAGAGAGAGAGAGGCCGTGGGAGATGGATGGATCTAGGGTTTGGTGGATGGAAAATAATGAAAGGTGGCTAGGGTTTTGGAATTTCAAGTGGCTAACCTAGGATTTTGGATAAAGATGGAGATCTCTCACCTCCTCAAGGCTCCAATGGAACCCGGATTACCCCTCACGGAGCTCAACACTTAGAATAGTGCGGAAGAAGAGAAACCTAGGTTGCTCAACACAAGAGAATAGCAAAAATAATTTTTCTTCATTGATTTTTTAAAGTTAATACAAGAGAGGTCTATTATATAGACCTAAAATTTTCTCCTAGCTTGTACAAATTCCCATGTGGGACTAAACTCTTCCAACCCTAGATTAGGTAGAAAATCCTCTCCCTTGGCCGACCAAGAGTCCAAAAAAATGGGACGGCCATAAAGGAATGTTTGGAACTTTTATGGCACCTCCTTTGGAGTTGGATTTGGATTTGGAGTCCTCTTCTTCTTATGGTATTTCTTCTTTTCTTCCACTCCAAGTTAAGCTCTTTGATTTTGATTTGAACTTCAATTAGGAGTAGGTTGGATGTCCTTCTTTGATTTCTTCTCCAGAGAAGTTTTCTTCCTTCTTTGCTTAGGTAAATTAGGCAGGTGTGGGCGCTCCTTTAATTTAGCCTCCAATTTGATTTTTTCTTCTTTGGATGTGGGGACCATGACACTGGGATGCCTCTATGGCGCTCCTGGACTCTGGCGGTGCTCGGAGTGTGGCTGGCGTGTGGCTTGGAGTGTGGCCTCCACTTGCTTGAACCTTGAGTTGATTGGAAGAGAAATGTGGCACCATTTTGGACCAAATTGAAACCACATTGGACTTGCACCGAGTCAACATGACTCAACAAAATTTAAATGGTGTGACTCAAGAAATAAATAAATAAAAAAAACGGTTGACCAGGTCAACCTTTATTACAAACCCTAATTTCTCGGGCAATGTCAATCAGAGATCCAAATGGAGCTCTGAAGTCTTCTTCTGAGTCTGGTGCCCGCACCAAAAGGGTCTCTCATTCCTCGACGGATGTGGCTGGAAACCGAGCCAAAGACCGCGGATACCCGGCTTTCTGCTCGGTGATCTGATTGAGGCTTGGCTGGAGTCGTTGGATTCGTAGGAACTCGGGGACCTGTAAACGACCTGTCAGGGGTTAGAGAACTCACAAGGAACAAGAAAACAAAGAAAAAATAGCAAGGAAGGCTTTTTTGGATGTGGGCATCCAGGATCTGAGATGTTTGTTGGCAGCAAGAAGATGATGCAGCACTGGGAAGAAAAACTCTCACAAACCCCTTTATGCACATAGCAGGGTATCACACAACTCAATAGAAGAACTAGGTTTTCATTCATCAAAAATTCTCCCTTCATACAAGAGGCTAGGGTCCCTTAAATAGACCCTTAACCTTGGGCTCAAGTAAGGGCACATTAGTCTTTACATGAGAATCCTTTTCCCTCTCAAACCCTAGCTAGAAAATAAGGAAACATTAGGTAGAAAAGATCCCTAAAATTTTCTTGACTTGGCCAACACTCCAAGGACACCTAGGGGGGCGTGTTGGGCTTCTAAGGGCAGCAAGGGGCCGGCCCAAAGGGGCCCGGGTGCATGGGTTTGGGCCTCTGGAAGCTGGGGTGGCCTGGTAGCAGGTAGCAGGAATATTCCCTGGTATCTTGCTTCTTAGGGGCTTGGGCTTGGCGCCTGGGTTTGATTTCTTTGGGCTAGGATGCAGATGGACCTCTAAAATCTTGGATGCCTTGGTCTATAATATATTTTGGCATCTGGAAGGAAATCTGGGCATCTGGAGGGCATCTGCAAGGAATCAGGGTTTCTGATTTCCTCCTGGGGTCTTCAAATCTTCAAGCTGGGTTGGACTTGGGCTAAACTTCTATGTCTTCAATCTGGTTGGACTTGGTCTTTACTTGTATGATGTGGTCTTGAGTCTTTAGTATGCTTGGATAGGACTCAAAAAAAATAAAATTAGCTAAACATGAGCTGACCAGCATTGGACTGAACTAGCTCAACATGAGCTGACTAGTACAGAACTGAAATAACAACTCAAAAAACTTAAATAACAACTAAAATGGACTCAAATGAGCTAAGCCTTATTACAGATGGACTCATAAATTATTGATCAATTTACAGAGGGTTGAAAAGCCTCTGTCTTATTCTGGTGCCTCAGGTGTCCCCACCAATTCTCCCGGGTTGGAGGAACTCGACCCTGTCGAGTGAAGGTCAGACTGGCTCACATATCTCTCGAGAAGGTCTGGGTTAAGGCGTTGCAAGTCCTCTCGAGAAATCCATGAATCGCCCGACTCTGGTCGGCCTTGCCATCGGACCAGGAAGCGTTGATAGTCATGGCCCTGGGTCATGATGGCTTGATCGTCCAGGATACGCTCGATCCGTTCTCCTCTCTCAGGCCAAATTGTTTGTGGACACTCTAGGTTAGGGTCACTCACAATGAAAAGGAATAGGTCCAAAGGTCTCACTAGGTATCGCTGCTAGTTCCCTATACTCAACCAGGTCTGTAATATTGAAGGTAGAACTAATGCCCAAATCCGAAGGCAATTCTAACACCTGGCACTTGATCCAACATTATCTATCACTTTAAAAGGTCCGGCTCTGCGAGCATGAAGCTTCTTTTAGGCCTAAGCCTAACCAAGATAGAATCCACTACATCAAATTCTTTGATCCATCTTCGGGAATTAGCCAGTTTGTTTAACATTAGTGCAGGTGGTGAACATGCTAGGCACATGCAGACTCCTAACAAGATGATGATGCAAAGGACTCAAACTAACACCTAACAGACTCGACTATGCATTCCTATCGAAGGAAATTTTATTGAACTCTTTGGATCTAAACCTAATAGATTATAGGTTCTCTAGGTTTGATCCTAGCTTGACATGCACATGAAAATTTATAGTGAACTCCTAGCAAATTCCAAAGAGTGTGCCAGAAGTAAGATGCAAACCTAACATGCATGATGATGAATGCATGCAGTATGCTAATCTCAGCTAAATGCAATCTAATGATCCTAGAAATGCTGGAGGTGTTAGGAAAGGGCAGAAAATAGGAAGTGGGTTCAGAAGTAGTTTGGTAGGGTAGGGAAAAGGTTCAAGGTTAGTTGGATAAAGTTTGATAAAAGAAGGCATGTCAGGGACTAATCCTAGACTAATGAGACTAACCCTACGAGGTTGCGGTATATCTATGGGGTTTGCATAATGGAAGGATGGGTTACTAATCTCAGGGAAGAGGTCCTTAATGGGAACTATAGGAGGAGGCTCATCTGAAGGTACTGATTCAAAGAGATCAAGTCCTTAATAAATTCTTCTGGTTCTTGTATTTTAGGACTAGACTCTATAATTTGGCTCTCCTCTATGGTTTCATCAGGTAAGGCTCTAGTAGCAGTATCTAGGTTCTCTTCCTCTATTTGTTCTTCCACTATAGCTTTAGATTGGATGTGGTTAAGGTCAACTACCTCTAGGTTGGCTTCTACCTGGGTATCTATTGGGTCAGCTATTCTAGGTCATCTAAAGGTGTCTCCCTTCTCCTTCATACTCATCCACTAGGCTCGCATCAGCTTCATACACTTCTGCGTTAATGTAAGCCTTGTCAAACTCAGGAATGGTTAGAGAAGGTCGGCTAGGGAAAAATTGGCTAGGTCCTAGTTTCTGATTATGGACACTAATCCTAGTAGGTTCAAGTTGCCTAAGGGATAGTGGCTCACTACTGGGCTCATATTTAGGGGTGCTAATCCTATGGGGTTCAAGTTGACTAAGGAAAACCTGACTAGTACTAGATTGATACTTAGGGGTTATGGGTTCTCTGGGCTCATAGGACAAGGATGCAGATCTATGGGTCATGGGATTATAGGATCTGGGGTCATAGGATTTTGGGTTAGCTCTATGGTCAGGTTCTAAGGATGGATCATGGTATGGGTTCCTCCTAAGGTTGGGCTCCCTATATGGGTCAGTATATTGGTTCTCCTAGGGTTGAACTCCCTATATGGGTCAGAATATTGGGTTCTCCTAGGGTTGGGCTCTCTATGGGTCAGAGTATTGGGTTCTCCTAGGATTGGACTCCTATATGGGTCAGAGTATTGGGTTCTCCTAGGATGGACTCCCTATATGGGTCAGAGTATTGGGTTTTCCTGGGTTCAGTATCATAATAAGGGGTTCTTCTAGGTTCAGTATTATAGTATGGGTCAGGCTGAGGGGCTCTCCTAGGTTCAATCTTGGTATGGATCAGGGTTTAGGATCCTCCTAGGTTGAGGATTGTAGTACGGGTCAGGATAAGGGGCTCTCCTAGGTTCGACCTCATGGTATAGATAGGATTTGGGGTCCTCCTAGGTTGAGGGGACTCGAGATCTGGCTCAGACTGTGACCCATGGGTTCTTTGTATGGTCCTTACACGGCCTTCTAACTGGTCAAACCTATGGCAAGATGGTCAATTCTATGTTGTTTGGGTACCAGACTGAGTTAACTGGGTAGTCAACTGGGTAGTTATCTAGGTAGCCATCTGGGCCATTTGATTAGCTAGGGCTTTTATTTGGGTTGTAATTTTCCATGGGTTCAGACATGTATGAAGGAGGTGGGTGATATGAAACTCCTGATCTAGTGCTCATGCAAGACTCGATCAGACCGACTATAGCTGACTAGACCTAGAGTCCAAACTAGATGCTCAATCAGGGTGGCAAAACTAGCCTATAGTAACCCTGTATCAGCCAGGCAGGTGTAAGGGGAGTGTTAGGTCCCTGATTGCCAATCCTAGACACCAATCAGAGAATGGCCAGGTAGGCGGACCAGCACACAAGCCCTTCTGGATTGAATCCCTAAACCACTATTCTAGACACTGAGCACAAAGCCACACGGGTTAGCTTGACATAATGATCTGACACATAGTCCGGACCCGACCAGTTGGTGTCCCTAGCCCACTAGGGCAAATTAAGTCTAGTTAATTTTAGGTTAAGGCTTGGGACTGAATGCAAGGAGTGTGGTTTTGGGCTAAGGAGAGGTGATCAAATCCTCCCCCCATCTGATATAGAAAGAGTGCCCTTAAAAGTAAATTATGCAATGATGGCAGGCAGATGAGGATGCAAATTAGGGTTTAAATGATTTTGGTATTTTTTAGAGAATATGTATTTTTTTTTTGGTATTTTCTTTAATATAAGAAAACTTGCAAATTATGGCCTATATGCAGGAAATATACTAAAATTAAAAGATATGCGAAAAATGCTAAATAAAACCTAAAACTTCCAAACTTGTCTTGCTGAAAAAAAATAGAGCCAAAAATTCACAGGCTGTATTTTGGCTTGAAAAAAATCACAAGCCATAATAAAATCCTAAAAAATTATGAAAATTACTTTGAATTATCATGAATATAGAAAAATAAATTTTAAGATTTTTGAAATTTTTAACAGGGAGAAATAATTTAAAAAACAGAGCATATATGGACTAAAAAATTGCAGAAAACAAGTCCTAATCTAAGCTCTGATACCAAATGAGGGGGACTAATATGCATGCAATTAGCTCTGATACCAAATGATGGGGGACTAATATGCATGCAAATTTTTTTGTATGTTTATATGTGGGGTTTAGTGATTAATTCCCGAATTTCAGATTAAATAAGTTGTAGGAAATTTTATATGAATCTTAGAAGATCAGCATGCAGATTAGGACCTAGAAAAGTAGAAAAGAAGGATCGCCGGGGCTGAGAAGCCTCGGTTAGGGCAAGTTCTCCTACAATAAACTACTGGAGGTAGAGGGGGTGTACCTGACAATGTCTGTGAAGATCGCAGCAAAAGGGTCTCTCGTTCCTCGATGGATGCGGCCTGGAAAACCGAGCCAAAGACCCGCGTATACCCGGCTTTCTGCTCGGTGATCCGATGAGGCTTGGCTGGAGTCGTTGGATTCGTAGGAACTCGGGACCTGTAAACGACCTGTCAGGGGTTAGAGAACTCACAAAGGAAAGAGAAAACAAAGAAAAAAAAGCAAGGGAAGGCTTTTTTGGAGTGGGCGTCCAGGGATCTGAGATGTTTGTTGGCAGCAAGAAGATGATTGCAGCACTGGGAAGAAAAACTCTCACAAACCCTTTATGCACACAGCAGGGTATCACACAACTCAATAGAAGAACTCAAGGTTTTCATTCATCAAAAATTCTCCCTTCATACAAGAGGCTAGGGTCCCTTAAATAGACCCTTAACCTTGGGCTCCAAGTAAGGGCACATTAGTCTTTACATGAGAATCATTTTCCCTCTCAAACCTAGCTAGAAAATAAAGGAAACATTAGGTAGAAAAAATCCCTAAAATTTCTCTGACTTGGCCAACACTCCAAGGACCTAGGGGGGCGTGTTGGGCTTCTAAGAGCAGCAAGGGGCCGGCCAAAGGGGCCCGGGTGCATGGATTTGGGCCTCTGGAAGCTGGGGTGGCCTGGTAGCAGGTAGCAGGAATATCCCTGGTATCTTGCTTTTAGGGGCTTGGGCTTGGCGCCTGGGCTTGATTTTATTGGGCTAGGATGCAGATGGACCTCTAAAATCTTGGATGCTTGGTCTATAAATATATTTGGCATCTGGAAGGAAATCTGGGCATCTGGAGGGCATCTGCAAGGAATCAGGGTTTCTGATTTTCCTCCTGGGGTCTTCAAATCTTCAAGCTGGGTTGGACTTGGGCTAAACTTCTATGTCTTCAATCTGGTTGGACTTGGTCTTTACTTGTGTGATGTGGTCTTGAGTCTTCAGTATGCTTGGATAGGACTCAAAAAAAATAAAATTAGCTAAACATGAGCTGACCAGCATTGGGCCTGAACTAGCTCAACATGAGCTGACTAGTACAGAACTGAAATAACAACTCAAAAAACTCAAATAATAACTAAAATGGACTCAAATGAGCTAAGCCCTTATTACAGATGGACTCATAAATTATTGATCAATTTACAGAGGGTTGAAAAGCCTCTGTCTTATTCTGGTGCCTCAGGTATCCCCACCAGAATAGTGGGGATGGATGATAGGGATCTAAATCTCATGGACTTTGGGACTCACCCTAACGAAGAGACCTCTCACCTCTAAGGCATTACACCCTCCTGATACTTGGAGGCACTAGGGTGAATCTCAAAGGCCACGAGGGGATAGAGAAGATGGAATGGGAAGGGGGATAACAGGGCATGACCTCACATCATGTCCTGAGGTTGGGCCTCACACCCTCTCCTCACGGAGTGTAATAAAAAAAACACTCTTTTTAAAACTCATTTTCATTCTCAAAACTTGGCTAAACTCTCTTTCTTTACAAAGGACTGAGGGTGGTATTTATAGACCTGTCCAACCCTCATTTGAATTTGAATACAGGATAAAACGAGAGATGAATCAAATTCAAAAAACAAGAGGATAAGATAAGCCTATCATATCTCAATCCTAACTAACCAAATCCTAATTCAAATTTCAAATAAAAGATAATCCTAAATAATAATCTTCAAATTTAAATTTATTTGCTACTTTGAAATCCGTGCTTCTTCTTGGGATTCGTGCGGGTCGATGTCCCCAAGTCGTTGTTTGGGGCATAGGGAGTTAATGCTGAGATGACATGGAAAGGAGAAAATTGATGGGGCACGGGATAGGGATAGGATCGTCGGCGAGCTAAGAAGTCGCCGAAGATTGGGTATCCTATTTTTTTTTCTATTTTCTGATTTCTTTATGGTGGTGACGAAGGAAAAAAATAGGGATGGAGGATAACGAGGATGGACTACCCACGAACCCTGAAACCCACTCTCACAGAGAGACTTCACACCTCTAGGGCATTATACCTACCACCCACCTCATACATGCAGTCTAGGGTATCTCACCTACCACCCATCTCACTACACGCGGAGCCCAGGGTATTTCACCATGCCACCCAGGTCACTCCTGGAGCCATGAGGGGGATTTCAAAGAATGTGGAGGAAAACGAAGATGGGGGGATAACTAGGGCATCACGCCCCTACGATGTCCCGAAGGACAAAGACAACATCAACACCCGCAGGTGAAGACATAATGGGCCATAGCCCTGAACAACAACAGCCAAACCAACTGACAAACCAAATCCCAAAAAATTCAATTTCTTCTCTCTCTTTACAATACGAATGAGGGGTTATTTATAAGCTCCATAACCTCATTTGAATTTGAATACAGGATAGGGATAACTCAAATTTAAATACAAGATAGGATAAGATAAGCCTATCCATATCTCAATCATAACCAACAAAATCCTAATTTAAATTTCAAATAAAAGATAGGATAAGATAAGCCTATCCATATCAATCATAACCAACAAAATCCTAATTTAAATTTCAAATAAAAGATAGGATAAGATAAGCCTATCCATATCTCAATCATAACCAACAAAATCCTAATTTAAATTTCAAATAAAAGATAAATCCTAAATTTATTTTTCAAATTTATTTGCTGCTCCAAAATTTGTGCTGCACAAACATCGACGTCGGACCATTCTCCCCCAAGCCGTCCTCAACCCCAGCTCCCAGAAGCTGCTGCGTGAAAGACTCTGGTCCGCCGACCTCACCGGAGAGATCACCTCCGAGCCCACCGGCGGTCGTCTCTTCTCTCCGTCAATGACATCTCCCCTGCATACAGCCGGAGACCCCTAACACCTGATCATCGTCGCCCTCAAGCTTCAGATCGAATGCTCACCGGATCGCCTCAGTGCTCTCCGTTGGCTAGCCGCGTTCCTCCGCCATGGCCGCCCCCATCATCACAACCGCGCTTAGCATCGGAGTCCTTTTTGATTGGTTTCAGTTCCATCAACCTCGCTCAGCCTGATTCGACGGAGTCGAGTTCACCCCACCGTAGGGTGAATGATGGGGACATCTCAAGCACGGATCTTGGAGCAAGCATAATTCTTGGAGTGGCACAAATCTTGAAGCATTTTTGGAATAAATTATTTAGGATTATCTTGTTTAAAATTTGAATTAGGATTTGGTGGTTAGGATTGATATAGATAGGCTTATCTTATCCTATCTTATATTTTAATTTGATTCGTTCTTATCTTTTTACTTGTATTCAAATTCAAATGAGGGTTGGAAAATCTATAAATACCACCCTCAGCCTTTTGTAATAGGAGGATGGATGAATAAAATTTCTATTGTTCTGTGAAGGATCTGTGTGATCCTAGGGTAGCTGTATGATCCTTCTCCATCTTCCCAGGATTTCTGTGTGATCCCTGATTTGGGCATCTGTGTGAGCCCAGGGCATCTATGTGAGCCCCTTGCTATGTGCTTGTTCTTCTAGGGCATCTGTTGTGAGCCCTTTGCTATGTGCTTGTTCTTCTGGGGAATCTATGTGAACCCCAGTATTTTTTTTCTAACCCTGACCCTATCTTCTCCCTTCTTTGCAAATCCTAATCTCTGGTGACTTTATGCTTACAGCGATCCAGTCCAATCTCTGTCCCACATCAAATGGTATCAGAGCTAAAGGATTAGGATTTTTTATTTCATCACCGGCCACTGTTCTCTTTCTTCCCTGTTTCAAATCTCGTCCACGGATCCTTCCCCAACATCGACGTCGGACCACCCTCCCCCCAGCCGGTCACCACCACCATTCCTCCCTTCCAGCCCTCAACCCTGTTTTCTGCTTCGTCTATGCCAAGCTCTCCAAGAAATGCCTGCAGCCCATTTTCAAAGCACAGATTTCAAAGCACACCGATCTCAAAGCTGCACCATTTCAAAGCAAAGTTGATTAAAAAAAAAAAAAATCATGGTTATGTCAAGCTAAAAGTGTGGAGTTCTCGGTGCTGAAGTCAAGCTGAAGCTGGAGCCTGACCCAAACTCGACAGAGTCGAGTTTTTCCCCCCGTAGGAGAATGATGGGGACATCTCAAGCACGGATCTTGGAGCAAGCATAATCTTGGAGTGCACAGATCTTGAAGCATTTTTTGGAATAAATTTATTTAGGATTATCTTTGTTTAAATTTGAATTAGGATTTGGTTGGTTAGGATTGATATATGGATAGGCTTATCTTATCATATCTTATATTTGAATTTGATTCGTTCTTATCTTTTTATCTTGTATTCAAATTCAAATGAGGGTTGGAAAATCTATAAATACACCTCAGCCTTTGTAATGCGAAGGATGGATGAATAAAATTTTTTTGTTCTGTGTGAAGGATCAGTGTGATCTAGGGTATCTGTATGATCCCTTCTCCATCTTCCCAGGGTTTCTATGTGATCCCTGATTTGGGCATCTGTGTGAGCCCAGGGCATCTATGTGAGCCCCTTGTATGTGCTTCTTCTTCTAGGGCATTGTGTGAGCCCAGGGCATCTATGTGAGCCCCTTTGCTATGTGCTTGTTCTCTTGGGGAATCTATGTGAACCCCAGTATTTTTCCTAACCTGCACCTTTCTTCTCCTTCTTTGCAATCCTAATCTCTGGTGACTTCATGCTCGCCAGCGATCCAGTCACAATCCCTGTCCCGCATCAAAAATCCTGCATATAATTGCCAATGATCGCTGCGGCCATGTCCATCGTGCCCGAGGCCCGGTGGGAGGCCTCCACGTCCGCGTGTCTGACGAGCCACTAATACGCCATTCTAACCCGAGGCAGTTTTCATCGGACCGAAGCATCGATGTCGGGTGTGTCTTCACGTGGCGGTCATCTGATGGCCCGGTTTCAAAAAGAGGCGTGCGGTCGCTTTGATTGAGTGTTGAAAAGGAGAGGGACTTTCCGGGAAAACAAGGTCTCTTGGCTTTCTCACACATCGCCGACAGTTGCAGCGATCTTTCTTCATCTCCAGGGGTTGCCACTCCTCCGGTTCAAAACATCCTGGTGAGTGCTTGCGACACTTTTCTTTCTTCTTCTTCCTTCCGATTCCGTGTCACCCCGAACCAATCTCCTTCTCGTTTCTTCCTTCCTGATGGCCGTCGCCGTCACGTTTTTCCAATCCGGATAAGGCTGGTCCTTCCCGGACAGAGGACTCCATCGCCTTCCTCCTCAGAGGGGGAAGAGATCCCCATCAAGGTCCTGAGGCAACTACAGCCAGGGACTGTGACCATAGGCATCCCTAGGGATCCTAGGTCTCCCCTATGTGTATGCACGTCCATCTCTGCCCTTCCTCCTCCGGCGACAGAGGTCTCCTCTTCTGGTCCCTCTGGTTATGTTTTGACGATGACTGGAGATGATCTCTTGTGGATCCGGGACACATATGGGGTCCCGGATTCAATCAGCTTTCGCTCCTAGATCCTAGGGTCGAGTAACCTCGAGCGGCTTAGGGAGGGTTGCTTTCTACGAGGACTTCCTTTCAGGGGTCTTTGTTTTCCCCTTCACCCCTTTTTTCTCTCCTTTCTCAGTCACTTCCAACTGGTCCCAACCCAGTTGGCTGCCAATGCCATCCGAGTTATCTTTGCCTTCATTGTCTTCTATCACTTTCACAGGTTTGTTGTCCACTTGTCATTGTTCAGGGGCCTCTTCACCTGAAGCGCTACTCTACGATGATGGTTGCTGGTTCTTTCTCTCTGGCCTAGGTGCCTTAGGTTCGACCTCACCACATCGATCAAGGGTGGAAGAACTGCTTCTTCTTTGCCTTGGTCCAGGATGTCGACTGGGCCTGGAGTGAGCCAAATCGGTCCACGAACCGGAACTCCCAGGTCGAGCCGGCAGACCAAGAGGTCTATACACAGATGCTGGGTGATGTGGTCCTTGCTCTTGATGTCCAGCTCTTGAAGCAGAATTTGTTCAAGGTAGGAATCAGTCCGATCCGGGCATTGGGTGAGACCCCGGGTTTTCTTCTTTCACCTTTACTTTCTGCTGCTTTCTTCTTGAACTGGCCTGACCATTTTCTTTCTCCATGGATGAAGTTCTCCATTGAGAGCTTGATGGAGGGTGTCCAGAAGAGGGGCATCGCTGAAGGGGCCCAGGAGGCTCCACCAAAGAAGGCCCGCACCGAGGCGAGCTAGGCATCCAGGCCAACCCTAGCTCCTACTGGCCCCGTAGCCACGGGCCCTGCCCCCAGACCACCCCAGTCTCGCGCACCCAATGCACCCGTCGTCGAGCTCGACAAGCTGAGAGTGAGGGGAGGCCGGAACCTCTCCGGACGGTGCCTGCTGCGGCTACCACGCTGGTCATCCCCGCGGTGGCCACCAGGGTGGTGGCGGCCTCACTGACGGCCGCACCGCCCAGCGAAGGTGCAGCTGCACAGCCTGTTGCCGATGCTCACCCTCCATCTTCGGGACTCAACGATAGCTCCTCCATTATACGTGATCAAGGGCTCGCATAGAGGATGATGGAGTTCGCTTGTATGCCCCGGGACCACCACCTGAGGGGCAGCCGGGACTATGCTGACGTGCTGCTTGGAATCCTCCCCCTGCACTTCATGGTAAACTCTGAACTCTTTCCTTTTAATATCCCAGTTGGGTCCCTCTAACATCCCATTCTCTTTCTGACTCAGATTGGGACTGACGTGCTGCTGCTGAGGAACTTCCTCTCTAGCTCGACGAAGAAGGATGCCGAAAAGGAGAGGAGGCTCGACAAGCTCATGGTCGACATGAAGGACCTTATAAAGAAAGGTCATGAGCTATGGGGGAACAACTAGGCCCTCCGGGAGGACCTGGGTCACACCGAGAGGTGCGTGAAGGAGCTCGAGACCTCTCTATCTGAGGAGACGATCTTGAGCCAACGCCGTGCCGAGGACGACGCGGTGGAGGTATCACGCCTTAGGGCCCAGTCCTGATCACTAGAGCATCGGGTCGATGAGGTCCTGAAGCAGCTAAGCATGGCCAAGGAGAAGAACTCCTACATCAATGGGCTACTGGAGGCATCTCGGAAGGAGGCGCAAGAGGCCGTGCCAAAATTTCGAGCATCTAAGGAGTTCAAGGGTAGTTGCACGAGGTGACAGTCGACTCCTTCCTGAAGGGCTTCTAGATGTGCCGAGAAAAGGTAGGCTCCTTCTTCCCCGAGCTCGATCTCAGTGGGGTCATCCTGGGCGGCCGGAGGGAGGAGCCTGACGAGGGAGCTCCAGCTACAGAGGGTGCCGATACGGCCACCCCCACGCGGCCTTCCGACGACACCGCCGACGGCGAAGGTGCCCCCCATTCGAAGGAGGACACGACTGCAGCGAAGTAGCCTTAGGACTTCTTTTTCATTTTGTTTGATGTATAGGTTTCTTTTTCTATTTCTTTGGGTCTCCCGTCTATCGGGGCCTTCTTTTTGTAAGAAACCCTTTAACATAAATGAAGATCTTTTTAATCATTCTGCTTTGTCTCCCACTTTTTCCTTTCTCTTTTTCTTTTTGTGTTTGCAATCTGAATTGCCGATTCGAGACCATGCCCCGGAAAACTCCTGGTTTCTGGTAGGGGCCCCCTGAGTCTTGCAGTTTACACACCAAATGAGTAGGAGACTTAGGTTTTCTTCTCTTTTCTTTTCTTTTTTTTTTTGAGCATCCTTCGGACTGAACCCCGGGGCCAACCACTGGAACTGAGTCCCGTGGGGCATTCTGGACTGAACTCTAGGATCGTGTGGGGGAACTGGATTTCGCTCCACCTTCCAGACCAAGGTTTGAGACTTCGCTTTGGAATTAGGTTCCGTGTAAACTTCCTGACTGAACCCCAGGGCCGCAGGCGGGAGTTGAGCTTTGTGTGACCTTTCGAGCTGGACTCTGGGATTAGTCGGACCGGGACTTAAGCCTCCGAAACTTATTCTAGACTGAACTCTGGGGTCGCATGCTGGAGTTTAATTCCATGCGACACTCCGGACTGAACTTCAGGATTTTTGTGGAAGGGGACTTTGCACCTTCGAAGATCTTTCGGGTCAGGGACTTTGTGCCTTCGAGGGCTCTCTAGTATGCCCCCACTCGTCGAACTTAGAACTGGGTGGCGATTGTCCTACGGGACGAGAACAGTCATTTTATATAAAAGATTTCATTGTTAAAGTTTAAGAGGTCTTACACTATTGGAAATACATCTTCAAGTTTGAGGCATTCCAAGTCCATGGGAACCGGGATCCACCAAGCTCCTCCAGGTAATATGCTCCATGGGGGAGTGCCTCAGCCACCCTATAAGGGCCTTCCTAATTTGGGGAGAGCTTGCCGCACTCCCGTGGCTAGGAATCCTCAGCACGGTGCAGCACTAAATCTCCCTGGTGGAAGGACTTCGGTCGCACCCTGGAGTTGTAATATCTGGCCACTCATTGCCGGTAGGCCACCATCCGAACCCGGGCCCTGTCCCTTGTTTCTTCAAGGAGATCCAGGTTCATTAGCAGCCGCGTCGGGTTCTCAGCCTCGTTGTACTGCTCTATACGCAAGGTCGGTAGGCTGAGCTCTACTGGAATAACTGCTTTCACATCAAAGATGAGGTTGAAGGGGGTCTCATCAGTGGCCATCCTTGGGGTGGTATGGTACGCCCATAGGATGCTTGGAAGCTCCTCCATCCACCTTCCCTTGGCCTGGTCCAGTCTTGTTTGAAGACCTTGCAGGATAGTCCTGTTCATCACCTTGGCTTCTCCATTGGTCTGAGAATGCACCACCGAGGTGAAACGATGATGAATCCCGAGGTCGTTGCAAAACTCCTTGAACTCCTGACAGTCGAATTGGCATCCGTTGTCAGTGATGATGGTGTGGGGCAAGTCGAAGTGGCAGATGATCGACTTCTAAAGGAACTTAGCAACATTTTCCTCTGTGATCCGAGCTAACGGCTCAGCCTCGATCCACTTCATGAAGTAGTCGATAGCCACAATCAAGAACCTTCGCTGCCCGAATGCAGGGGGAAAGGTTCGAGGAGATCCATGCCCCACTAAGTGAACGGCCACGGGATGAAGAGCTGAGAGAGTGGAGTGGCAAGCTGGCGCTGTACAACAGCATGCCACTCGCATCAATCTCACCTTTTCACAAAGTTAGCCATGTCTTCTCTCATTATCTCCTAGAAGTAACCTTGGCGGAGGGCCTTATACGCCAGTGTCCTGCCCCCTACGTGGTTCCCACAGATGCCCTCATGGATCTCCTGGAGCACGAGTGCGGCTTCGGTGGGTCTCAGACACTTGAGGAGCGGGTAGGAGTAGGACCTCCGGTATAGTAGCCCATCCATTAACATGAACCATGCGGCCTTCCTCTTGATGAGAGTAGCCGCCGCTCGATCGTCCAGCAAGGTGCTGTTGGTGATGTACTCGATGTACTTGTCCATCTAGCTAGGCTCCGGGTTAACCTGCTGGACCTCCATGGGTATCTCATAGCTCGGGGCTTTAAGATGCTTGATGTAGGCATGGCCCAGTGATGAGTCCAGCAGGGTTGCCAAATGGGAGAGGGCGTTTGTACGAGCATTTTCCCCGCATGGGATGTGGGAGACGCTGAAGCGTATGAAACCCGCCGTGCTCGCTCGCACGAGCTCCAGGTACTTCACCATTTGGGGGTCCCGTGCCTCGTACTCTCCCGATACCTGCTCGGCCACCAACTGCGAGTCGGTGAAGACCTTGAGGCAGGTCACACCCAGCTCGCGGGAGACTCTCAGCCCCACGAGGAGTGCTTCATACTCCGCCTGGTCATTGGTGGCGATAAACTGGAAACGGAGTGCATATTCAGTGACAACTCCTTCGTTGTTGGCGAGGATGAGTCCGGCTCCACTCTCGCCAGAGTTCGAGGCTACGTCCACATGAAGGACCCAGATGTCCTCCTTCAGTCCAGGCTTTGGCTGTCGGTCCTGGGGTCTCTCTTCCGGCCCCTCGCCCAGGCCTGCACACTCAACCAAAAAATCAGTGAGTACCTGTGCCTTCATGGCTGACCTCGGTCGGTAGGTGATGTCGAACTTGCTGAGCTTGAGTGCCCACTTCTCCAGGCATCCAGACATGTCAGGTCGGCTGAGCACCGCTTTCAGTGGTTGATCCATCAGGACCGCGATGGGGTGTGCTTGGAAGTAAGGCTTGCGGCACTTGGTGGATACGATTAGTGTAAAAATCAGTTTCTAGGACCGAGAATACCTAAGCTCTGCATCATGGAGGAGTTTGCTCATGTAATACACCGGCCTCTGGATTCCTTTGTCATCTATCCAGACCAGGACCGAGCTGACGACCTTCGAAGTGATCGCTAGGTACAGAAGAAGCTCCTCTCCTTCCTCCGGCTAGGAGAGCAATGACAGCGATGCCAACATCTTCTTCAGTTCTTCAAATGCCTCCTGGCACTCCTTCATCCAAGCGAAGTCATGCATCTTCCTTAATGCCTTGAAGAAGGGTTGGCAGTGGTCAGCGAACCTTGAGATAAACCGGCTCAGGGCAGCTATCCGGTCGGTGAATCACTGCACTTACTTCTTAGAGGTGGGCTGCTCCATATTTAGGATTGCCTGAACCTTCTTCGAGTTGGCTTCTATCCCCCTTTATGTCACATGAAGCTGAGGAACTTCCCCACCGACATGCCGAAAGCATACTTTGCCGGGTTCAGCTTCATTTGGTGAAGGCGGAGGTTATTGAAGGTTTTTGCCAGGTCTTTGACGTGGTTCGAGGTCGGCTTGCTCATCACCAGCATGTCGTCCATGTACACCTGCATGTTGCGGCCAATTTGGTCCTTGAAGACCTTGTTGACGCCACGTTGGTACGTGGCACCTGCATTCTTGAGGCCGAATGGCATCATCTTGTAGTAGTAGGTCCCACAATCCGTGACGAAGGCAGTGTGCTCCTCGTCCTCCGGGTGCATTCAGATCTGGTTGTACCCGGAGAAGGCGTCCATGAAAGAGAGGAGGCAATGTCCCGAGGTAGTGTCCACGAACTGGTCGATCTTAGGAAGTGGGAAACTGTCCTTCGGGCAAGCTCGGTTAAGGTCGGTGTAGTCCACACAGATCCTCCACTTGCCATTATTCTTCTTCACCATTACTACGTTCGCTAGCCAATTGGGGTACTGTACTTCTAGTACAAAGCCGGTGGTGAGAAGCTTTTCCACATCATTGATTGCCTTCCGTCTCTTTGCGGTAAAACTTCTCTTCTTTTGGTGGACCGGGCGACACCTCGGATCAATCTTCAGTTGGTGGGTGATAACTTCCAAAGGAATACCTGGCATATCCGCAGCAGACCAAGCGAACACATTCAAGTTTGCCCGGAGGAAGTCCAGCAGGTGAGCTCATTCGTCCTCCGGGAGCTGGGCTCCCACCTGCACTATCTTCTGAGGGTCCGGGTCGAGGAGGTATATCAATAAGTTATCTACAGGGCCTCCCCTGGGGTCTTGTGCCCTCTGGTCAAGGTCATCAACGTCAGAGCTGAGCTCGGCACTCCGGGCCCCAGGACAGCTTGTAAGCAATGCGGGACAGGCTGGGCCGTCCCCCTCATCACTCCCATCCCAAAGGCGATAGGGAATTGCACCAGCAACCTTTTGGTGGAGATGACCGTGTCTAGTTAGTTGAGACCTGGATGACCCAAGATAGAATTGTAAGATGATGGGAGTCTAACGATGGTGAAGGTCATCATGATCGTGCTCTGTCGGGATGGGGATCCGGCGGTAACGGAGAGAGTAATCTCCCCTTCGACCCCTATGGAATCTTTGGTGAAGCCCACGAGAGGGGTGTGTACTGGCTTTAGCTGATCATGAGGCAAATTCATCCGGGAGAAAGCATCATAAAAAAGTATGTCAGTAGAGCTCCCACTATCCACAATAATGCGATGTACAGGATGCTTAGTGATGGTCATCTCGACCACCATTGCATCATTGTTTACATTTTCATTTTCATTCCCCTTTTCAAAGGAGAGTACATTCTCCAGGTCTCCCACCTCCCGGGCTCTCTTCGACGTGCGCCCTCTCTCCCAAGAGATCATGCCCACAGGTTTCTCCGTAGGGCGGTTGTCAACTGCAGGGATGGGGGAAAGGGCCACGAGTGGTGGTCCTCCGCCGGAGCCTTCCTCCTCACGAACTTCCTGAGGTAGCCCCTTTTGATTAGCTCCTCGATCTCCCGCTTCAGATTACGACACTCCTCCGTGTCGTGGCCATGGTCGCGATGAAACTGGCAGTACTTAGTCTTATCATGACTATTTCTTGGGTTCTAAGGAGGAGGTCGGTGGAGGTAACGTTTGCCCTCAATCTCCATGAGGATCTTCATTCTTGGAGCAAGGAGAGGGGTGAAGGTTTGCTCCAGAGCAGAACCGTTCTTCGACTTCGGACATGGACAGAAGTCTGTAGGTGGTCCAGGCCTCCAGGTCCCAAGGACATCCTTCGGGGCAGGCTTCTTCGAAGGCTTCCCATCTAGCTCTCGCCTGGTATGGTCGGCCTCCTCAGTGCGGATGTACTTATGGACATGGAGGAGGAGCTCAGAATATATCTTGGGGGGCTTCTTGTCCAGGGAATATGTCAGGCGGGAGGTCTTGAGCCCTCACTTCAACGCCAGCATGCCGACGAACTCGTCCAGGCTATAAATCTTCAGGGCTATAGTCTTGAAGCAGGTGACATAGTCCTGCAGTGGCTCCTGGTCCTGCTGGCGGATAGAGAAGAGGCTATCCACCTCCCTTGGCACCTTGCGGCAAGCATCGAAGTGTGCCATAATCTTTCCTTCCAGCTGATGGAAGGAGCTGATAGACTGGCTCGAGGCAGGTGAACCAGACTCGACAGCCTTCCAGAGGGTGGCCGGGAAGGCAACGTATAGGAGAGCGTCTGTCGCCCCCTGGACTCTCATGAAAGCCTTTTAGCTCTCTAGGTGGTCCAAGGGGTCGGTGGTCCCATCGTAGTGATCCACCTGAGGTATGCAGAATCGATTCAGAATCGGTTCCTCTTGGATTTCCTGGGAGAAGGCTGGTTGGGTGTTGTAGCCCATTGGCTCGCTTGGGGAGCCCTGCATGTTGGCGAAGTGACAGGAGCACTCTGCCAATTTGCACTCATGCTCTTCCAACACCTCTCGACCAGGCGCCTGATGGCCTCTTCAGTGGAACCTTCCACCGAGGCCACTAGAGAAGGAGGTGCCGATCGATCGTGGCGAGGGGCCTTGCCCCGGTGGTGCCTGCTGCACCGGACAGCTTCAGGATCGTCGGTCGAGGATTGACTCTCGTGATCCGCCGAACCGATGTGGTTTCTTTTCGCGGGAGTCTGATGTCTCCCACGGGGTTGGTTACTACCCGCGGAATGGGATGGCCAACCTTGAATGGAGCGTAGGCTTCCGCAGGGGCCGCGGCTCGGGCCGTGGGGGTCTGGCTGGGGCTGAGTGGCCAGGGAGCACTGCTGATGCTGCAGCTACCACACAGCTATAGTCAGCATTTGAAGTTGCTGGACAATGGCTGCAAAAGGACCATCCATCAAGGACAGTTGAGGAGGAGGAGGAGCGGGAGGTTCCCTCTCCGGGCTGTACGAGCTTGGAGGAGAGGGGACCTCTCCCGCTCGGCTGGTGGAGGCTTCACGTCCATGTGTCACCACCATGGTTGAGCTATTCTCTTGCTTACGAAGAGCTTGCTTGCACAGGGGTTACTGTTCTGCCCCCCTACCTGGCGCGCCAATCTGTTGCCGATCTTACCACTGTGGCCTGTAGCTTATGAGCTGGCGCTGGACCTTGGACTCCTTCACCTCGGGATCTCCAAGTCTCCAGTCTTGCAAAACAAGGTCAAAGACCCGGGTCGGGGGTTCCGGCGGGGGCACTCCGACAGTCAAGTTAGTAAACGGCAAGATGGAACAGGTCCGCTAAGACGGGTCTCTGATGGATTCCCGTGCTTAGAGGATGTTTTGATGAAAGAAGTGTGGGAAAGAGAGGGGTTGACGCCCAGCTTCCTGTGCTGGACCTGTCGAACTTGCATCTGGGAACTTCCAAGAGCCCCAGAATCATTATCCCTCGGTGTTTTTCCCTCTCAATGGCTTACCTTTCCGTCCGCTTTCCCCATCCCCTTTATACCACCGGACCGCCTTCAGCTTTTGTTTCCTCCCCCGGAGACCCTCGCAGGTCCCCGGCTCCTCTCCCGCCCTCCTCCCCTCTCCTTCGAGTCGGGGAGTTAAGCTGCGAGCTCACCTCGTCCGTCATGCTGTCACGAAAGGGGAAACCTGGTGGAATCTCGAGCCAAGCATGGGAGCCCTCATCTCGAGGCGTTGACTGTGGATTTCATGGGTTCTAGGCCCCTAACCACAAGGATTCAATACCTCGATCGCAGGGCCCTCTTTAACTAATGTAAACGAGTTTTCGTGCACCATTATGGGCCATACTGGGTACCCTATACGAGGCGCGCCACACGCCGACTCTAGCAGTGACCTCGTGGCCCATGCCTCTCACACCTGAAGGCTTTGCAGAGTAGGGCTGACTTCAGTCGAGGTGGACCCATCAGGGGGTGCCACCTGGTGGAGCAGGAGAGACTGGCCCAACCTCGGCTGAGGTGGACCCGTCTTGGGGTGCCACCTAGCGAGAGAGCATAGGCTGCCAGCTTCGACCGAGATGGAACCCTCCTAGGTGGACACCTGGCGAAGTGGCAGAGGAGGGCTCGACTTCGATCGAGTGTACTCATCTTGGGGTGCCACCTGGTGAAGGAGCAAGGAACGTCTAGCTCGATCTTTGCAGAGGTGGACCCATCTTGGGGTGCCACCTAGCAAGGGAGCAGAGGTTGCCAGCTTCGGTCGAGGTGGACCCCTCCTGGGCGGACACCTGGCGAAGTGGTAGAGGAAGGCTTGACTTCAGTCAAGGTAGACCCTTCTTGGGGTGTTACCTGGCGAAGGAGCAGGAATGCCTGGCTCGACCTTGATGAAGGAGGACCCATCTTGGGGCCCACCTGGCGATGGAGCAGAGGTCGCCAGCTTCGACCCAGGTGGACCCCTCCTATGCGGATACCTGTCAAAATGGCAGAGGAGGGCTCGACTTCGGCTGAGATGGACCCATCTTGGGGTGCCACCTGGCGAAGGAGTAGGGAAAACCTGCTTGACCTTAGCGGAGATGGAGCCATCTTGGGGTGCCACGTGGCGAGGGAGCAATGGCTACCAGCTTCGGTCGAGATGGACCCATCTTGGGGTGCCCCCTGGTGAAGGAGCAGGGATGCCTGGCTCGACCTCGACGGAGGTGGACCCATCATGGGGCGCCACCTAGCGAGGGAGCAGAGGCCGCCAACTTTGGCCGAGGTGGACCCCTCCTGGGCGGACACCTGGCGAAGTGGCAGAGGAAGGCTCGACTTCGACCGAGGTGGACCCATCTTGGGGTGCCACCTGGCGGAGGAGCAGGAGCGCCTGGGTCGACTTCGGCTGAGGTGGACCTGTCTTGGGCTGCCCATAGCGAGGGAGCAGAGGCTGCCAACTTCGACCGAGGTGGACCCCTCTTGGGCGGACACCTGGTGAAATAGCAAAGGAGGGCTCGACTTCGGCCAAGGTGGACCCATCTTGGGGTGCCACTTGGCGGAGGAGCAGGAGCGCTTGGCTCGACCTCGCTGAGATGGACCCGTCTTGGGGCGCCATCTGGTGGTGCGGGCACCAGACTCAGAAGAAGACTTCAGGGCTCCATTTGGATCTCTGATTGACCTTGCCCGGAGAATTAGGGTTTTCTGGTTTTGTAATAAGGGTTGACTTGGTCAACTCAATTTTAGTCTTGAGTCTGTATTTCCCTGCAATTTAAATTTTGTTGAGTCATGTTGACTCAGTACAAGTCCTAGTAGTGGCCTAGGTCTTCTCTAGGTTGGTGTCACCTTTTTCAAGTCAAGGTCCAGGGTGCCACATTTTCTCCCAGGCTCAAGTAAGTGGGCGCCACACTCCCAGCCACACGCCAGAGTCCAAGGGGTGCCACATCTCCATCCAGTGTACTTTGGTCCCCACACCACAAGAAAGCAGGTCCCTCTTTCATGCGCCACTTAAGGAGAAATCAATTTAGGATCCTCAATCCAAGGAGGTGCCCAAAATATTTCCATAAGAGCCAAGCTATGAAAAGAAAGGAGCAAAGCTTGGGGAGCAAGACTAGGAGGCGCCCAAATATTTCCAAATAAAACCAGGCATGGAAGGAAAAAAAAGTTTTTCTTGAAGAGCAAGGCTAGGAGGTGCCACCTACTTACCATTTGGAGCCACCAATCAACACTTATGGAAGCTCTTGGCCGGCCATATGAGAAGGATTTGATTCTACAAGCCTAATTTGAGGGTCCATCCTATTAGTCCCACATGGGAAGATGTAAAACCCTGACCTCTTGTAAAGACCTATAAAATAAACCCCTCTTGTAAGTTTTAAAGGACACTGATGAATGAATTCAAATTTTGTGTGAGCAACTTGTGTTTCTCTCTTCCGCACTTGTATTCAGGTGTTGAGCTCTGTGAGGGAGTAAATCCGGGTTCCCTAGGAACCTTGAGGAGGTGTGAGATCTCCAACCCCAAAACCCTAGGTTTGCCACTTCAACTCCAAACCCTAGCCGCCCATCTTCTTCTACATTCCACCAAACCCTAACCTACCTCATCTTCTCACGGCCCCTCTCCAAGTAGAGGACCACCAGCATCCATGTCCAGTTTGGCTACTTTAAATACAGAGCAAATCCCAGAGGAAGTTTGATGCGGCAAGCATATGATTAATATTTTGAATATGGTTTGTAGAGCAATGAAACCTAATTACACTAGCATTGTACTCATCATAATAAGACTTAAGGATTATAAGAAATGGGATTTTTACTTGATTAGACACAATCCTAAACTAAGAAGGAAGAAGATCTAGACAATAGGGGCTAATGTTTGTGGACTTACCTTGATGAGCTTTCCAACCTTCTTTTGATTCATACCTTGAAACTACCAATGCTCAAAACTGAAGAACCTAGATAACAGAGATCAGAACCCTGGACTTGGGGCTTCAGCTTGTTGGTTCTTTGTCAAGGTGAACCCGTTCACAACTCAAAGACTTCGAAGGACCCTGCAATAAAGATCAAAGTTAAGGAAGAAGGATAAGAACATATAGAAGGAATGGGAGAACTTATGAACAAAGAAAAGATAGTTGAGAAGATCTGGCCGACTCCAATGCCTTTGCCTTGAGCTTGGATGATGAATTGCTAGGGAAGAGAGTGGCTTTGGGCGTGGAAGAAGAAGATAGGAAAAATTTCACACATAAAACTCAAGACAACTTCACTTCAAACTTCATTCATTTCCAAAATCAATCTCTTTTACAATGGGCGTCCAAGGCTTTTAATAGCCTCACAAAGCTAGCTTTTGAAATTTAAAAACTCCCCAAATCGAGGAGGATTACAAGGGGGTTGGAGGATTTGGTGGAGAGTTTGGAGGGATGTGGGGGGGTTGGAGGATTTGGTGGAGGACTTGGAGGGATGTGGCCAACCTCCTTGAATTTGAATCTCCCTTGTTGGTGCCCAAAGGGTGATGAGATGGCTGGTGAAGTGGCACCTGATGACGTGGCATGGTGAGGTGGCCTTCTACTTGGATAAGAATGACATGTGGCGCCCAGTGGTCCTAGTTGATGGTCCTTTTCTCTTGCTTGGTTGATGTGTCTTCTCTTCTTCATGTGGTCAAATTCTGGGGTCCAGAATTTGAATCTTGTTGCTGGCTTTCATGGCTTTAAGACTTGATTAGACTTAACTCAACTGAATTAGACTTAACTCAACTGAACTGACTTGACTGACCTATACTTTAAAACTTGAAATGGACTTACAGGAAATGAAATTTTAAAAGTAATTACAAGACTCAATAAACACTCTTGATTTGAAACTAAAAATTAATTACAGGACTCTTGAAAAGGAAATGACTCTTGAAAATAAAATATTTTTGAACTAAAGAATACAAGGTAACCTAATTATCTTTGATCCAAATTGGGATAAGGCTAACCTTGTTGGAGTGAAGTTTCTTTCGGCTTCTGGTGTCCACACTAATTCTCCTGGGGTGGGCAGAACTCGACCTAGTCGAGTATGGTTCAGTTTTGCCCTGGTAATGCTCGAACAAGTCTGGATTAAGTCTTTGCAGGTCCTCTCGAGTAATCCAAGAGTTGTCAGACTCAGGTCGACCCTGCCATTGAACCAGGTATCACTGATACTCCTTATTCCTGGTAGTAATGGTCTTGTCATCCAGGATTCTCTCAATCCTCTCTCTCCGCTCAGGTAGGGTTGGTGGTGGACACTTGGAAATATGTTCACTCTCAATAAAAGTTTCTGGCCCAAAAGGCTCACTAGGTATTAGTACTGGTTCTTTGTATTCTACTAGGTCTGAAACATTAAAGGTTGTACTGATACCCATATCAGGTGGAAGTTCCAAAACATATGCATTAGGCCCTATTTTCTTTAAGATATTGAAAGGTCCCGCTCCGCGGGCATGCAACTTCTTTATGGTTCCAGAGGAGAACTGTTCAGGTTTGAGCCTAATCATCGCATAATCCCCTTCACAGAATTCTTTAGCCATCTTATGTGAGTCAGCTAAGTGTTTGTAAGTTTCATTGCTCAGTTTAATCTTATTACTGATTTCTTTATGTAGATTTGTGACATGCTGTGCAAAAGACTCAGCTGACTCAGAGACTCGTGTGTGAATAGGTAGTGGGATTAGATCTAAAGGCTTCCTAGGCTTGCAACCATGGACTATCTCAAAGGGACTTTTGCCCGTAGATCGATTGACCGAACTGTTGTAAGCGAACTCAGCACGTGGCAATAACAAATCCCAGTTCCCTAGACTTTCTCCCACTAGGCATCTCAGCAAGTTTCCTAGACTTCTATTTACAACCTCGGTTTGTCCATCAGTCTGGGGATGGTAGGCAGTGGAGAATTTCAGTCTGGTTCCTAATAGGTGCCAAAGGGTTTTCTAGAAGTAACTTGTGAAGCGGACATCCCTATCAGAAACAATGGTTTTTGGTAACCCGTGGAGTCTGACTACTTGATCAAGAAAGAGTTTGGCTATCCTAAGGCATCGAAAGTTTGGGAGCAAGGTATGAAATGGACCATTTTTGAAAATTGGTTGACCACCACAAAGATTGAATCATGTTTTCGAATGGTCTTGGGTAATCCTAGAACAAAGTCCATGCTTAGATCCTACCATGGACACTCAGGTACAGGTAATGGAGTGTATAGCCCGGTATTCTTCTTTTGTTGCTTTGCAATAGCACATGTCCTACATCGGGCTACAAGGTTTGCTACTTGCTTCTTAAGACCTGGCCAGTAAAATTGTTCCTCAACAGCCAAGATAGTCTTGTTTCGTCCGAAGTGGCCAGCCAAACCTCCCGCATGTATCTCCCAAACTAAAAAATCTCTTAAGGAGGTTCTTGGGATGCAAAGCCTATTCTCTCTAAAAAGATAACCATCTAGAAGGGTATAGTCACTATGATCACTAGATGGTCCTTGACGCAAAACCTGATAAATTTCACCAAAATCTGGACAGGTTTCGTACTTCTCCTTAAGTCTTTCAAAACCTATGACTTCAGTACTGACTGAAGTTAAAAGTAACGTTCTACGACTTAGGGCATCAACTACCTTATTATCGGTTCCTGATTGATGCTTTAGGACAAACGTATAGGATTGGATGTACTCTACCCATTTGGCATGCCTAGGATTTAGTTTCTTTTGAGAACTCAAAAACCTAAGGGCTTCATGGTCTGAAAATAAAATAAATTCTTGCGGTAGGAGATAATGCCTCCAATACCTTAATGCTTGCACTACCGCATAAAGCTCTCGATCATATGTGGAGTATTTCTTCCTGGCTTCATTCAATTTCTCACTAAATAATGCTATGGGATGGTTCTCTTGACTCAGAACTCCACCAATACCTACTCCCGAAGCATCGCATGCTACTTCAAAGACCTTAGAAAAATCGGGTAGTCTTAAGACTGGTGCTTGGGTCATCTTATCTTTGATGTGAAGGAAGGCCTTATCAGCTGACTTCGTCCATTCAAAGTGGCCCTTCCTAATACAATCCATGATAGGAGCAACTATGGTGCTAAACCCTCTAATAAATCTTCGATAAAACGTAGCGAGGCCATGAAAACTTCTTACTTCGTGAATATTATTGGGTGTTGGCCACTCTACAATTGCCTTAACCTTCTCAGGGTCAGCGGATACTCCTTCAGGGGTCACAACAAATCCTAGGAAGATAACTCTAGTAGTCATGAAAGCATATTTCTTTAGATTGGCATAGATGTTATCTTTCCTAAGTGCTAAACATACCTGCCTCAGATGTTATTGATGATCTTCTCTAGTCCTACTATAGATAAGTATGTCGTCAAAGTAAACGACAACAAATTTTCCAATAAAGGCTCGTAGGACTTGGTTCATGATTCGCATAAAAGTGCTAGGGGCGTTTGATAACCCAAAAGGCATGACTACCCATTCAAATAACCCGTCCTTAGTTTTAAAGGCAGTCTTCCATTCATCCCCTGGTCTGATCCTCACTTGGTGATAGCCGCTCTTCAGGTCAATCTTAGAAAATATAGTTGCACCGGCCATCATATCTAACATATCATCCAAGCGGGGGATGGGAAACCTATACTTCACCGTGATTTTATTTATGGCACGACTATCAACACACATTCTCCAAGTGCCATCTTTCTTAGGGGTAAGTAAGGTTGGGACTGCGCATGGACTCAAACTCTCCCTAATGAATCCTTTCTTTAGGAGTTCTCCTACTTGACATTGTAATTCTTGGTGCTCGGTAGGGTTCATTCTATAATGGGAAGGTTCAGTAGGGTTGCTCCGGGGACTAAGTCTATCGCATGTTGTATATCCCTAAGAGGTGGGAGTTGGTCGGGCAAGTCATCGGGGAACACGTCTTTGAACTCCTCTAGCACTTCACTGACTTCTTGAGGTTGTTCTTTTGAAAGAGGTTCTTGATGATCCTTAATGGTCAAAATCCAAACAGGTGACCCATTGCTAATTTCTTTCTCCATTTCTTAGCAGTGATCATGTTTTTCCCCTTTTTCTTATCACTCAATTGGCTTGATCCTCTCTTAATGGGGTTCTTAGGTGGAGAAGAATGGATTACAATCTTCTTTCCATTATGAGTAAACGAGCATGAATTAGAACGACCATAGAGTGTTACGTCAAGATCGTACAACCATGGTCGGCCTAAAATTATGCTACTTACTCCCATTGGAAGTACATCACACCATACTTTCTCCAGGTAAGATTGGAACTGAATGGTTACTAGGCACCTAGACCTAATGGAAATCATGGTCGAGTCTATCCAGGATACCTTATAGGGATTAGGATGGGGTACGGTGGGCAATCCTAGGTTTTTAACTATGTTGGTGGATATGGCATTGACACAGCTACCGCTATCTAAAATGACTTTGCATACTTTCTCACCTATCTTAATGAATGTCTGTAGGATGCTAGTCCTACACAATCTTCTTGGGTTTTAGCTTGGGTGAGAATACACCTAACCACTCCTAACAGATCTTGATCTACCAGGACTTCCTCATCCTCATACTCTTCAGCCAAGTTCTCATCTGCCTAGTATAGTTCCTCCTCAAATTCACCTTGGGATTCTACAGCTTCCTCTTCTACTTCCCCTATGTGTAGGGCTCTATTAGGACAGTTGCTAGAATAGTGACCCACTTTGTTACACTTGAAACATGCGTTTGGAGTTCTTTGGGTCTCAGGTGTTTTCCAGTTGTCATCTCTTCGGGTCACAGGCACATTAGGATTGGGTCGGTTGAATCTAGGCTGATTGGATCCTGACTGCTGATAAGGTGCACTAGTCCTAGGGGCTTCGGGCCTACGATAGACTGACCTCTATGGAATCTCTCAGCATCCCTAGCTATCTGATAGGCCAATTCTAGGTCATGTACCTCTCTCATGAACAATTCTCTTTGAATTTCTTCCCTCAGTCCGGCTCTAAATCTAGACAAGGTCACCGACTCAGATTCATCAACATTGCACCTCATAACGAATTCGTCAAACTTCGTTATGTACTCTGTGACACTCCTATTTCCTTGAGTAAGTCTTTGCCATTGATCTAGGAGTCTTTGGTGGTAGGACATAGGAAGGTATTTCTCCCTAAGCCTAAGTTTCATAGCTCGCCAGGTCACTATGGGCACATCACCTCTCTGTCTAGTGAGTCTCTCAACGTTTCCCCAATATAACTTAGCTTGGCGCACAAGTTTAAGCTTTGCAAACTTACACTTGCGCTCTTCACTCATCTCAAACCAGTCAAAATACTGGTCCATCTCACCTTCCCAATCAATGTAGATCTTGGATCTAAAATTCCATCAAAGGTGGGAGCTTCCAGCCTAATGTTCTTCATGGTTCAGTCATCTTGATCAAAGTGAATTGGGGTGGGTCTCCTGACATTGGGTTCATAGTTAGGCTCATGATGGAATCTCCTTGGGTTGGGCTCGATGGTTTGATCAGGGTGGGGTCCTCTAGGAATTGGATCATAAAACTGATCTTGGGGAGCTCTCCTAGGGTTTGTTTCATAGAGAGGGTTTTGATATGGAATCCTTCTAGGTTCAATGGGGCCTCGAGTTCAGGTGCAAGACTAGGCTCAGGCTCAGTCTGGGCTTCATGATTGCTTTCAGGGGTTCTAGCCTCTAACTGATCCAACCTAGTAGTGATGTGGGCTAACTGCTCATTCATGTCTTGGTTGGTTTGTGCCACATTCTGATTTGTTTTGGTGCGGGCACCAGACTCAGAAGAAGACTTCAGAGCTCCATCTGGATCTCTGATTAACCTTGCCCGAAGAATTAGGGTTTTTGGTTTGTAATAAGAGTTGACTAGATCAACTCAATTTTAGCTTGAGTCTATATTACCTGCATTTTATTTTGTTGAGTCATGTTGACTCAGTAGTGGACTAGGGCTTCAACCTGGGGTGTTACATTTTCTCCCAAGGCCAAGCAAGTGGGCGCCACACTCCCAGCCACACTCCCAGTCATACGCCTGAGTCCAGGGGGTGCCATATCTACATCCAGCAGCCTTTGGTCCCCACACCATAGATAGCAGCTTCCTTCTCTCATGCGCCAGTTGATGAGAAATCCACCAGGAGTCCACAAATCAAGGGGGCGACCCAAGACTTTTCCAAAAGAACCAAACTATGAAAGGGAAGAAATTCTCTTGGAGAGAACTTCAAGGAGGCGCCCACTACCTGCCAAAAATATCCAAAACAAAGATGGGAAGGACCTTGACTTAGGGAGGAAGAAAAGGAGGAGTCCAAAAGAGTTGAGCCATGGAAGGAAAGAAATCCTCTCTTGAAGACCCAAGCATGGAGGCGCCATCTACCTTCCTTTTATAACCCAAATCAAATTTTTTTGGTACCTTGGCCGACCATATGTGTATGATTATCCTGATTTGTAGATCCCCTCCTTTAGTCCCACATGGGAAGATGTAAAACCCTACCCTCTTGTAAAGTCCTATAAATTAAACCCCTCTTGTAAGTTTAAATGAATCAGATGAATGAAACCAAATTTTTTTGTGAGCAAACTTTGTGTTTTCTCTCTTCCGCACTTGCATCCAGGTGTTGAGCTCTGTGAGGGAGCAAATCCGGGTTCCCCAGGAACCTTGAGGAGGTGTGAGATCTCTAAAACCCAAACCCTAGGTTAGCCACTCCACTCCCAAACCCTAGCCGCCCATCACCCTTCTCTTTCCACCAAGCCCTAGCATATTCCACCTCCCACGGCCTCTCTCTCCAAGTCCAGGCCGACCACCAGCATCCAGCTACAGTCCAGGTACATCAGATCCAAAGCTCTTTCCAGTGGGAGTCGAATCAGCCTTCAAGAGAATCCGGATCTCAGCGACATCAGCATTCAAGTTCTTCGAACAGGTAAATCCTTCCCTGAGTCTCTGAATCCCTCATTTGTTTTTCTTCTTCCCAGATCTTGAGTCCAGGAGAAGCCGACCAAACCACAAGACCAGTATTGGAGGATCCATTGCGAAGATAGCCGAATCCGAGGATCCAACAATCTGCTCGGGAGAGTTCTTCCACCCAAATTCTGAGAAGATCACTGTCTGGTTGGTAAACCATCTCTCCTCTCTATTTCTGTCCTGTTGAAAGTTCAGAGCGAAACCCTAGGTCTGGGAGTTTCTCAACCCCCAGCGATCCGTTACTTCTGAACTACTCTGGTAATTTAGTTTCTTCTAAATTGTGCTTTCAATCCTTACCTAGTTTCCTTCAACTTAGTTTAGCTTTACTTTGAGTCAAAGCCAATTTCTGAAATATATAAAAAAAAAAAAGAAATTAATCCTAAATTTACTTCCGCATACGCTTCTTTGTTCTTTGTTCTGCATCATTTTGGTATCAGAGCCCTGTCTAGGGTTTCTGTTTTGATTGCTTGTTTGAGTCTCTCTCTTTTTACTTTGTCTGCTCGAAGTAGACTCCCCAGGACGTCTGGTCCTAGGAATGAAGCGAGGTGCAAACCTCCTCTTCGCATTCCACGGGGTGTTCCTAGGGCGTGTAGGGGATCCGTTGGGTTATAACTTCGTAGCAGGAATTGTAAACGAGGAAGTGCTCTGTTTTCAGCCTGTAATTACCCTGTTTTAGGAATTGTTTCTCACTACAAGTAACTCCAAATTTGGTAATTTTGTTTTTCTGAAACCAATATAATTTAAAATAATTTTCATAATTTTTTTATGATTTATTATTTCCGTGCAATTTCTGAGAATTAAATTACTGCAACTCTATTTTTGTGTTCTGCAATCCAATTATTTTTGAGTGTTCATCTCTTAATTCATCTTAAGGGCATTTGAGCATTAAGATAAGGGGAGGAGTTGATAACCTCTCCTTAGCCCAAAACCACCACCCACTCATTCGAACCTAAGCCTTTAATCTAAAAATTGATTAGACCTAATTTGCCCTAGTGGGCTAGGGACATCAACAAGTCGGGTCAAGGCTAGTTTGAGTCAGTTTGTCTAGTTACTCTGTGTGTGCTTTGTATTCAGTGTCTAGAATGGTGGTTCAGGGACTACGTCCCGAAGGGCTTGTGTGCTGGTCTGCCTACCTGGCCAATCACTGATTGGTGTCTAGGATTGGCAATTAGGGACCTAACACTCCCCTTACACCTGCCTGGCTGAGTCCTGAGATACTACAGGCTAGCTTGCCACTCTGATTGGGCATCTAGTTTGGGTTCTAGGTCTAGGTAGCCCGTAGTGTTCAGTTGAGTCTCATTTTGTGTGCTTGATTGCATCATGTCCACCCGGAATGGAGTGCCCTACCAACCTGGTCAAACCCAACCTGATTTAGAGGCCATGGTTAGAGCTCTTACTGAGAGTATGAACAAACTGAGTCAGGATGTGACTATCACTGTTGCCTAGTTTAAAGAACAAGTCCATGAGGATTTTGCCCAGCTTAGGGATCGAGTCCAAGTGCTAGAGGAACCTAGAAATCGGAATTGGACTCCTGACCCAGATTTTAATGTGCCTCAACCTCACCCACACCAAGAGCCTAGAAGACCTTTATACGAGATCCTGAACCTAATCATAGGAGGCCTGACCCAGAACCCGAGGATAGAGATGACAGGTTCATTCGGAACATCAAGTTAGATGCACCCACTTTTGATGGTAGCTTAAATCCTAAGGTGTATTCTAATTGGGAGGGTGAGATGGACCAGTACTTTGAGTGGTATGCCATGTCTGAGGAGAGGAAATTCAAGTTTGCCAAGATGAAATTGATACGTCAAGCTAGGTTATACTAGGGGAACATTGAGTTGACCACTAGAAGACGAAATGTAGAGCCCATAACCACTTGGCAGGGTATGAAAGAGAAACTTAGAGACAAGTACCTACCCATTTCATACCAGCAAAATCTGTTAGACCAATGGCAGACTTTGAAACAAGGGAACCGATCTGTTTCAGACTACATAACCACCTTTGATGAATACCTGATGAGATGCGATGTGAGTGAAGCCCATGAGGTCACTTTGTCTAGATTTAGGGCTGGACTTAGGGAAGATATTAAGAGAGAGTTGTTTCTGAGAGAGGTTACTGACCTAGACCAAGCCTATCAGATTGCACTGAACATTGAGAAGTTTCAGAGAGGACCCATGCCATCTAGGGTTAGTGCCCCAATCCCAAGAAATGGACCTAGCCAGGTTACCCCTAGCAAGCCTAATCAGGGTATTCCCACCCCTAGGTCCATGGACAAAGGTAAGGCACCTGACACCCAGAGAACCCCTAGTATCGTCTGTTTTAAGTGCCAGAAGCCCGGTCATATCTCCAATCAGTGCACAGCCATAGCTTGTTTAAGTGTCATAAGGTAGGTCATGTTTCTAGCCAGTGCCCTCGTAGATCCCTTTATATAGAAGAGGGAGGAGAAGAGAATTCGAGCCTAATGAGGAGTTTGAAGAAGAAGTTTATGAGGCCGGAATGAATTTGGTCGATGAGTATGAGGGAGAGGAAGAACCCACAGAGTCTGACCAATTAGGGGTTGTGAGATGCATCCTGTCCCAGACTAAAGTTCAGGAAGATTGGCGTAGGACTAACATCCTATAGACTTTCCTTAAACTAGGGGATAAGGTTTGTAAAATCATCATAGACAGTGGAAGCTGTGTGAATGCCATTTCTACTAGCACTGTCAAAATGTTAGGCTTAACCCCAGTCCCCCACCCCAACCCCTATAAGGTTTCTTGGGTAGACTCTACCTCTATACCCTCCAGTCTAGATGTCAGGTCCAAATCCAAATGCAATCCTATCAAGAGAAGATTTGGTGTGATGTCTTGCCCATGGGGGTGAGCAGTATAATTCTTGGAAGACCTTGGTTGTATGATCATGATGCCACCCTCTTAGGAAAATCCAACACCTGTGTCTTTAGTTTCAATGGAAGAAAATCACAATCCATTCAGTCCCTCCTAAGGACAAGGTAGCTAAAGGAACCAGTAAGGTCAGAGAAATGAAGACTGGAGTGAACCTAATTAGTGCCAAGGATCTAGAACAAGAAATTCATAGTGGTTCACCCATTTGGATGTTGACTGCTAAGGAACTTAGGACTCCTACACCCTCAGAGCCTCCTCAGGAAGTTAAGCCTTTATTAGAAGAATTTGAGGATGTTTTTCCCGAGGATCTGCCAGACCACCTTCCACCTCTTAGGGATATTCAGCATTCCATAGATTTAGTCCCAGGAGCTACTTTACCCAACTTGCCCCATTATAGGATGAATCCATCTGAGCATAAAGAACTGCAAAAGCAGGTTGGCGAATTGTTGAGGAAGGGGTTCATTAGAGAGAGTCTTAGCCCTTGTGCAGTCCCTGCACTTCTAACCCCGAAGAAGGATGGCACGTGGAGGATGTGTGTTGACAGTCGTGCCATCAATAAAATCACAATCAAGTATAGGTTCCCCATCCCTAGACTAGATGACATGCTTGGATATGATGGCCGGTGCCATGGTTTTTTCTAAAATTGATCTCAAGAGCGGCTATCATCAGGTTAGGATTAGACCAGGGGATGAGTGAAAACAGCCTTCAAAATAAGGATGGTCTCTTTGAATGGGTTGTTATGCCTTTTGGGTTGTCCAATGCCCCTAGTACTTTCATGAGGATTATGATCCAGGTACTTAGAGCTTTCATAGGGAAGTTTGTAGTGGTCTATTTTGATGACATCCTAATCTATAGTAAGACCCCTGCAGATCACCTAGGCCACCTTAGACAAGTTGTCAAGTTTTGAGGAATGATAGTCTCTACGGTAATCTCAAAAAGTGTGAATTTATGACCAGTAGAATTATCTTCCTTGGATTTGTTGTAACCCCTGACGGCGTGGCTGCCGATCCTGAAAAGATTAGATCCATAGTAGAATGGCCAGAGCCGACCAGTGTGCATGAAGTCAGAAGTTTCCATGGCTTGGCTACCTTCTATAGGCGATTCATCAAGGGGTTTAGTACCGTAGTTGCTCCTATCACAGACTGCATTAGGAAGGGAGAATTTCAGTAGACCAAAGCAGCCCATAAAGCCTTCCTAGATCTTAAGGATAGGATGACCCAGGCACCCATTTTGAGACTACCAGACTTTTCAAAGGTATTTGAGGTTGCCTGTGATGCTTCAGGAGTAGGTATAGGTGGAGTCCTAAGCCAAGAGAACCATCCCGTAGCATTCTTTAGTGAAAAACTTAATGATGCTAAGCTTAGGTATTCTACCTATGATAAGGAATTTTATGCGGTAGTACAAGCTTTGCGTTACTGGAGACATTATTTGCTACCGCAAGAATTTGTGCTGTTTTCGGACCATGAGGCTCTTAGATTCTTGAATTCTCAGAAGAAGCTTAACCCTAGGCATGCTAAGTGGGTAGAGTATATCCAGTCCTATACTTTTGTTTTGAAGCATAAGGCTGGGTCTGAAAATAAGGTAGCTGATGCCCTTAGTCGTCGATCTTTATTGTTGAATTCTGTTAGGGCTGAAGTCATAGGGTTTGAGCAAATCAAAGAAGAATATGAGTCGTGTCCGGATTTTAAGACTGTGTACCAGGATCTAACTCAAGGACCATCTAGTGAACATAAGGATTATTCCCTTTTAGATGGCTTTCTGTTCTTTAAGAATAGACTTTGCATCCCTAGAACCTCTCTTAGGGAATTCTTGATTTGGGAAACTCATGCTGGAGGTTTAGCTGGCCATTTCGAAAAGATAAGACCACCTGGCTATTGAAGACCATTTTTTCTGGCCTAGCTTAAAAAGGGATGTAGCACACATTGTGGCTAGGTGTCGGACCTGCGCTATTGCCAAACAGCGAAAACAGAACACCGCCTTTATACCCCACTCCCTGTCCCAGATCGTCCTTGGCAAGATGTGAGCATGGACTTTGTGTTAGGTTTGCCTAAGACCCAGAGGAGGCATGACTCTATCTGTGTTGTAGTAGACCGATTTTCCAAGATGGCCCATTTCTTGCCTTGTTCCCAAACTTTTGATGTGTCTAAGGTAGCCACCCTGTTCTTTAATGAGATAGTGCGACTCCATGGCCTACCCAAGACCATTGTTTCAGATAGGGATGTTCGGTTCACCAGCTATTTCTAGAAAACCCTTTGGCATAAGTTAGGGACGAAACTTAAGTTTTCAACTGCCTATCATCCCCAGACTGACGGCCAAACCGAAGTAGTGAACCGTAGTTTAGGCAATCTGTTAAGGTGTCTTGTTGGTGAAAACATTAGGAACTGGGATTTGTACTTACCTAGAGCTGAATTTGCATATAATGACTCGGTCAATAGGTCTACGGGTAAGAGTCCATTTGAAATTGTGCATGGTTACAAACCCCACACACCTCTTGACCTAGTTCCTTTACCAGTCCACACACGGGTCTCCGAGTCTGCCGAAGTTTTTGCACAGCATATAAAAGACTTGCATAAAGAAATTCAAGCCAAAATAAATTTAAGTAATGAAACTTATAAGAAATTGGCTGATTCTCAAAGGCGAGTCAAAACTTTTGACGAAGGAGACTATGTAATGATTAGGTTAAGGCCTGAACGGTTTCCTCCTGGAATCGTTAGAAAGTTACATGCTAGGGGAGCTGGACCATTTAGAGTGGTAAAGAGAGTAGGATCCAATGCCTATGTGCTCGAGTTACCTCCAGAACTAGGCATTAGCTCCACTTTCAACATTACAGACCTAGTAGAGTATAGGGAGCCAGCTGTGATTCCCAGTGAGGCTTTTGAACCTAATCCTGCTCTTGAGAGTGAACCTGACCCTGTGTGTCCACCAACAAACTGGCCTGTGAGGAAAGAGCAGATTGAAAAGATCCTGGATGATCAGGTTATCTCTACTCGTAATCGAGGATACCAAAGATACCTGGTCCGCTAGCTAGGAAGGCCAAATTCTGATGACTCTTGGATCTCCCGAGAAGAATTACAAGAGCTGGACCCAGACCTCTTGGAGAGATACCAGAGCCAACTTGATCCATACTCGACAGGGTCGAGTTCCTCCCACCCTGGGAGAATTGGTGCGGGCACCAGACTCAGAAGAAGACTTCAGAGCTCCATCTGGATCTCTGATTAACCTTGCCCGAAGAATTAGGGTTTTTATTTGTAATAAGAGTTGACTTGATCAACTCAATTTTAGCTTGAGTCTATATTACCTGCATTTTATTTTGTTGAGTCATGTTGACTCAGTAGTGGACTAGGGCTTCAACCTGGGGTGTTACATTTTCTCCCAAGGCCAAGCAAGTGGGCGCCACACTCCCAGCCACACTCCCAGTCATACGCCTGAGTCCAGGGGGTGCCATATCTACATCCAGCAGCCTTTGGTCCCCACACCACAGATAGCAGCTTCCTTCTCTCATGCACCAGTTGAGGAGAAATCCACCAGGAGTCCACAAATCAAGGGGGCAGCCCAAGACTTTCCCAAAAGAACCAAACTATGAAAGGGAAAAATTCTCTTGGAGAGAACTTCAAGGAGGCGCCCACTACCTGCCAAAAATATCCAAAACAAAGATGGGAAGGACCTTGACTTAGGGAGGAAGAAAAGGAGGAGTCCAAAAGAGTTGAGCCATGGAAGGAAAGAAATCCTCTCTTGAAGACCCAAGCATGGAGGCGCCATCTACCTTCCTTTTATAACCCAAATCAAATTTTTTTGGTACCTTGGCCGACCATATGTGTATGGATTATCCTGATTTGTAGATCCCCTCCTTTAGTACCACATGGGAAGATGTAAAACCCTACCCTTTTGTAAAGTCCTATAAATTAAACCCCTCTTGTAAGTTTAAATGAATCAGATGAATGAAACCAAATTTTTTTGTGAGCAAACTTTGTGTTTTCTCTCTTCCGCACTTGCATCCAGGTGTTGAGCTCCGTGAGGGAGTAAATTCGGGTTCCCCAGGAACCTTGAGGAGGTGTGAGATCTCCAAAACCAAACCCTAGGTTAGCCACTCCACTCCCAAACCCTAGCCGCCCATCACCCTTCTCTTTACACCAAGCCCTAGCATATTCCACCTCCCACGGCCTCTCTCTCCAAGTCCAGGCCGACCACCAGCATCCAGCTACAGTCCGGGTACTTCAGATCCAAAGCTCTTTCCAGTGGGAGTCGAATCAGCCTTCAAGAGAATCCGGATCTCAGTGACATCAGCCTTCAAGTTCTTCGAACTGGTAAATCCTTCCCTGAGTCTCTGAATCCCTCACTTGTTTTTCTTCTTCCCAGATCTTGAGTCTAGGAGAAGCCAACCAAACCACAAGACCAATATTGGAGGATCCATTACGAAGATAGCCGAATCCGAGGATCCAACAATCTACTCGGGAGAGTTCTTCCACCCAAATTCTGAGAAGATCACTGTCTGGTTGGTAAACCATCTCTCCTCTCTATTTCTGTCCTATTGAAAGTTCAGAGCGAAACCCTAGGTCTGGGAGTTTCTCAACCCCCAGCGATCCGTTACTTCTGAACTACTTGGTAATTTAGTTTCTTCTAAATTGTGCTTTCAATCTTACCTAGTTTCCTTCAACTTAGTTTAGCTTTACTTTGAGTCAAAGCCAATTTCTGAAATATAAAAAAAAAAAAAAAAGAAATTAATCCTAAGTTTACTTCCGCATACGCTTCTTTGTTCTTTGTTCTGCATCATGTTTGGGCCAATTGCTCAGTTAAACTCTTAGTCAGTTGGGCCACTTGATCATTTAGGCCTTTGATCAAATTTTTAAGTTTTGGTCCATGGCTACACTTGACTGGGCTTGGATTGGTGAATACGGTGTCCCTGCTCTAGTTGTCATGCAGGAAAATGGACTCAAGTTCGAGCTAAGGTTTCCTAGACCTAAAGCACAAATTAGAAGTCTAATTAAGTGAACCAACTAGATAGTAGTACTTATGGGACTTAGCCAGGTAGGTGGATGGGAGTGAAGGTCCCTGATTGCCAACCTTAGACACCAATATGAGATTGGCAGGTAGGCGGACCAAATCACAAGCCCTGATGCACCAATCCTAGACACCAAGCCAGTAAGCACACACCAATTAGCTGACACAGTTAACTTGACCCTAACGTGAACCCAAACTTGTTGGTGTCCCTAACCCACTAGGGCAATTAACGTTCTACTCAATTTTAATTAACAGGCTGGGATCGATATGCTGGTTGGTGATTTTTTGGGCTAGGGACAGGTGATGAAACCCTGACCCTATGTCAAATTGATGCCCTTACTTTGATTTCTCATGAGATGAATGAAATGCAAAGGTGCTGCAGAAGTGTGTTGCAGTTTAAAAGTGGTGTAGAAAACGTGATAAAAAAAATATCCAAAAATTTAAAAAAATCATAGAGGATTCCTAACTTATATGTTTCAATGTAGATGAAAGGAATTTTAAAACTAAAATCTGTACTACTCTAAGCAGATCCTATAAAAGAAGATAAATAAAAAGGACAGAACAGAACCCTAATGACAGTGTCGAACGACAAAATTTTTATTTTTTTTATAATTTTTTTCTGATGATGAAATTTAATATGATGATAACTGACTAAAAAAGGAACAAAAAAAATATTTCAACAAAAAATAGCGACTTGCCTTTGGAGCTGTAGACGGATTACAGTAAACAGATGCAAGTTTTCAGAAAATAGAACCTAATCAAACAAGTGCAATGGCTTACCCAATCTTCAATCTAAAAAATTCACGTCCGGCCAAGGGCTCATTATTCCATGGATCGTGACAGTGTACTGGAGTACACCCGCTCAGGAGGCGTGAATTTTAGATCTTGCTTGGATTTAAAAAAAACTATTCTACCCTAATGCAACCATGCTCTGATACCAAGATGATGTGCGAGCATATGAATAATGTTTTGAGTATGGTTTGTAGAGCAATGAAACCTAATTACACTAGCATTGTACTCATCATAATAAGACTTAAGGATTATAAGAAATAGAACTTTTACTTGATTAGACACAATCCTAAATTAAGAAGGAAGAAGATCTAGATAATAGGGGCTAATGATTGTGGACTTACCGTGATGAGCTTTCCAACCTTCTTTTGATTCATACCTTGAAACTACCAACGCTCAGAACTGAAGAACCTTGGATAACAGAGATCAGAACCCTGGACTTGGGCTTCAGCTTGTTGGTTCCTTGTCAAGGAAGACCCTGCTTGCAACTCGAAAACCTCGAAGGACCCTGCACATAAAGAATAAGAGTTAAGGAAGAAGAAAGGCATGCATATGGAAGGGATGGAAAATTTGTGAGCAAAGAAAGAGATTTGAGATGGCTTGGCCGACTCCAAGGCCTTCTTCTTGACTTGGGCGTTGGATGCTTGGAAGAGAGAATAGTTTGGTGTGGAAGAGGGGCTTAGAGACAATCACTCAAAACATAAAACTTCAATTCAACTTCAACTTTCATTAATCTCCAAAAATCAAATCCCTTTTACAATGGGGTGTCCAAGGCTTTTTAATAGCCTTACAAAACTTTTGAAATTTGAAAACTCCCCAAATTATGGAGGATTACAAGGGAGGTTGGAGGATATGGGGCCTTGTTACATGGGATAAGGAGAAATTCATGGAGATTCTCCTCAAATTGTGGAGGATTACAAGGGAGGTTGGAGGATATGGGGCCTTGTTACATGGGATAAGGAGAAATTCATGGAGATTGGTCGGTTTCTTTGAATTTAAAATGCTTGGTCGATCTCCCCTTTAGGCGCCCATTTGAAGGTGACGTGCTGATGATGTGGCATCCCTGGTGGCTGCTTTGTTGGCATGGTGATGTGGAATTCCAGCTTGGTGGACCAAGGTCTTGATTTGGAAGCTCCAAGGGTTTGGTGAACCTCAACTTGAAGTAGCTTGGACTTGATTTAAATAAACCTAATGGAACTCTAATTGAGTTCTTATTTGAACCCAGATTGAGACAGGACATAATTACAGGACTCGATTGGACATAATTACAGGATTCATGAAATTGAAACTAAGTAATTACAGGACTCTTGAAAGTAAATTTCCCTTTACAAGAAAAATTTAACCTAGTGATCTTCGATCCAAAGTGGAATCAGGTTAACCTTATTTGAGCAGGGTTTTATTCTGCTTCTGGTGTCCACACCAAGAACCTAACTTAGTTTTACCAGGATCACCAAGAACCTAACCTGGTTTTACCAGGATCACCAAGAACCCAATACTTGGTTTTTATCAAAGGCTCACCAAGAACCTATTTGGTTTTTCAAACGGGCTCACCAATAACCCAAACAATTAGAAATGAATTGAAATAAATGTAACAATAAATGACAAACTCAATTTGTCGGATAGTTACTAGTGTAGCTTGATAGAAGTCCACTTGGATGCACTTGAATAAGCTTTAATTGCTTCAGTGGCTTCTTTCCAAATTGCTTCAAGCTTCAGATCAGAGTTGGTGAAGACTTAAAGACTGACTTGAATGCTCTTGTGCTCTCTTGCTTGTTGGTAGGTATGATATTCAATGAAGCTTCAAAACTTTGAGGAACTCTCTAATTATTGCTTCAAGGAAGTTCAAATTTTTTAAATATAAGGTTTTCCATCACTCCAAGGTAATTTGAGACGTTGTAGACCGTTGGGATGTGACATATGACTGTTGGAGCACTTTTTAGCATTCAAAAAAATTCTGGAACTAGCCATTATGTACCTGAAAGTGATATTCGAGTCAGCTTGGATTCCTTCGAGTCAGCTCGGATCCTTTGAGTCGATAGGTTGAGTCACCAATTCTTCAGTGCAGTCGGCTCGGTGTCTCTAGGTGCAAAACTTCACTCTGGATGAGTCAGCTCTTATTAGCTCAGGTCGGCTCGAACTTCTGTCACTGAAAATCTTGAACTCAAGGAGTCGGCTCTCTTGAACTTGGGTCGGCTCTTCTTCTCAAGTTCTAAAATCTTTACTCTGGAAGAGTCGGCTCGTTGCCATTTGGGTCAGCTCACTTTCTCAGGTCTTCAAAATTAGGTCTGGTAGAGTCGGCTTTTTTTGGTTCGGGTCATCTGCCTAGCTTGTTCTCAGAATACTTCATAAGCCCTGATGCACCAATCCTAGACACCAAGCCAGTAAGCACACACCAATTAGCTGACACAGTTAACTTGACCCTAACCTGAACCCAATTTGTTGGTGTCCCTAACCCACTAGGGAAATTAATGTTCTACTCAATTTTAATTAATGGGCTGGGATCGATATGCTGGTTGGTGATTTTTGGGCTAGGGATAGGTGATGAAACCCTGACCCTATGTCAAATTGATGCCCTTAATTTGATTTCTCATGAGATGAATGAAATGCAAAGGTGTTGCAGAAGTGTATTGCAGTTTGAAAGTGGTGTGGAAAACATGATGAAAAAATGTCCAAAATTTATGAAAAATTCACAGAGGATTCCTAACTTATATGTTTCAATGCAGATGAAAGAAATTTTAAAACTAAATCTGTACTACTTTAAGAAGATCCTACAAATGAAGATAAATAAAAAGGACAGAACAAACCCTAATGACAGTGTCAAACTGCAAAATTTTCATTTTTTTTATAATTTTTTTCTGATGATGAAATTTAATATGGCGATAACTGACTTAAAAAGGAACAAGAAAAAAAATATTTCAACAAAAAATTAGCGACTTGCCTTCGGAGCTGCAGACGGATTACAGTAAACAGATGCAAATTTTCAGAAAACAGAACCTAATCAAACAAGTGCAATGGCTTACCCAAACTTCAATCTAAAAAAAAATTCACGTCTGGCCAGGGGCTCATTATTCTAATGGGTCGTGACAGTGTACTGGAGTACACCGCTCAGGAGGCATGAATTTTAGATCTTGCTTGGATTTATAGAAAACTATTCTACCCTAATGCAACCATGCTCTGATACGAAGATGATGCGGCAAGCATATGATTAATGTTTTGAATATGGTTTGTAGAGCAATGAAACCTAATTACACTAGCATTGTACTCATCATAATAAGACTTAAGGATTGTAAGAAATGGGATTTTTACTTGATTAGACACAATCCTAAACTAAGAAGGAAGAAGATCTAGACAATAGGGGCTAATGATTGTGGACTTACCTTGATGAGCTTTCCAACCTTCTTTTGATTCATACCTTGAAACTACCAACGCTCAGAACTGAAGAACCTAGATAACAGAGATCAGAACTCTGGACTTGGGGCTTCAACTTGTTGGTTCTTTGTCAAGGTGAACCCGATTCACAACTCAAAGACTTCGAAGGACCCTGCAATGAAGATCAAAGTTAAGGAAGAAGGATAAGAACATATAGAAGGGATGGGAGAACTTGTGAACAAAGAAAAGATAGTTGAGAAGATCTGGCCGACTCCAATGCCTTTGCCTTGAGCTTGGATGATGAATTGCTAGGGAAGAGAGTGGCTTTGGGCGTGGAAGAAGAAGATAGGAAAAATCTCACACATAAAACTCAAGACAACTTCACTTCAAACTTCATTCATTTCCAAAATCAATCTCTTTTACAATGGACGTCCAAGGCTTTTAATAGCCTCACAAAGCTAGCTTTTGAAATTTAAAAACTCCCCAAATCGAGGAGGTATACAAGGGGGGTTGGAGGATTTGGTGGAGAGTTTGGAGGGATGTGGGGGGGGTTGGAGGATTTGGTGGAGGACTTGGAGGGATGTGGCCAACCTCCTTGAATTTGAATCTCCCTTGTTGGCGCCCAAAGGGTGATGAGATGGCTGGTGAAGTGGCACCTGATGACGTGGCATGGTGAGGTGGCCTTCTACTTGGATAAGAATGACATGTGGTGCCCAGTGGTCCTAGTTGATGGTCCTTTTCTTTGCTTGGTTGATGTGTCTTCTCTTCTTCATGTGGTCAAATTCTGGGGTTCAGAATTTGAGTCTTGTTGCTGGCTTTCATGGCTTTAAGACTTGATTAGACTTAACTCAACTGAATTAGACTTAACTCAACTGAACTGACTTGACTGACCTAGACTTTAAAACTTGAAATGGACTTACAGGAAATGAAATTTTAAAAGTAATTACAGGACTCAATAAACACTCTTGATTTGAAACTCAAAATTAATTACAGGACTCTTGAAAAGGAAATGACTCTTGAAAATAAAATATTTTTGAACTAAAGGATATAAGGTAACCTAATTATCTTCGATCCAAATTAGGATAAGGCTAACCTTGTTGGAGTGAAGTTTCTTTTGGCTTCTGGTGTCCACACCAAAGTCAGATCAGCATCCAGGAGAATCAGAACCTCAGCAACATCAACTTTCAAGTTCTTCTATTTGGTAAATCCTTCCTTGAGTATCTGGTTCCATAACTTGTTCTTCTTCTTTCCAGATCTTGAGTTCAGTAGAAGCCAACTCTGCCAAAGGACCAGTATTGGAGGATCCATTACGAAGATATCCGAATCCGGGGATCCAACAATCTGCTCAAGAGAGTCCTTCACTAAACTCTGTGAAGATCACTGTCTGGTCTATAACCCTTCTCTTCTCTTTACTTCTGTCCTGTTGAAAGTTCAGAGCGAAACCCTAGGTCTGGGAGTTTCTCAACCCCCAGCGATCCGTTACTTCTGAACTACTCTGATAATCTAGTTTCTTTGAATTGTGCTTTCAATTGTTATATAGTTTCTTTCAACTTAGTTTAACTTTCCTTTGAGTCAAAGCCGACTTCTGAAAATATATATATATAAAAAAAAAATTAGTCTTAATTTACTTCCGCATCGCATCATCTTTTTCGTTCTGCATCACCTGGCGAGGGAGCATAGGCTGCCAACTTCGGTCAAGGTGGACCCCTCCTGGGCAGACACCTGGCAAAGTGGCAAAGGAGGGCTCGACTTCGGCCAAGGTGAACCCATCTTGGGGTGCCACCTGGCGAAGGAGCAGGGAACGCCTGGCTCGACCTCAGTGGAGTTGGACCCATCTTGGGGCGCCACCTAACGAGGGAGTAGAGGCCGCCAGCTTCGGCCAAGGTGGACCCCTCCTGGGCGGACACCTGATGAAGTGGCAGAAAAGGGCTCCACTTTGGTCGAGGTGGACCCTTCTTGGGGTGCCACCTGGCGAAGGAGCAAGAGCACCAGGCTCGACCTCAGCAAAGGTGGACCCATCCCGGGTGCCACATGGCAAGGGAGTAGGGGCTGCTAACTTCGACCAAGGTGGATCCCTCCTGGGCGGACACTTGGCGAAGTGGCAGAGAAGGGCTCGACTTCGACCGAGGTGGACCCATCTTGGGGTGCCACCTGGAAAAGGAGCTGGAGCGCCTGGCTCGACCTCGATTGAGGTGGACCCGTCTTGGGGCACCACCTGGCGAGGGAGAAGAGGCCGCCAACTTCGACCGAGGTGGACCCCTCCTGGGAGGACACCTGGCGAAGTGGCAGAGGATGGCTCGACTTCGACCGAGGTGGACCCATCTTGGGGTGACACCTGGCGAAGGAGCAGGAGCGCCAGGCTCGACCTCGACGGAGGTGGACCCATCTTGGGGCGCCACCTAGCTAGGGAGAAGAGGCCACCAGCTTTGACCGGGTGGACCCCTCTTGGGCGGACACCTGGTGAAGTGGCGGAGGAAAGCTCGACTTCAGCATAGGTGGACCCATCTTAGGGTGCCACCTGGTGAAGGAGCAGGAGCGCCTCACCCCGGGAAAATTTTGAAAGAAAAATCCATGTGGCACTGACAACATCCAGCTGGATCTGACACGCACTCCACGTCAACGATGTTTCCATATCACATATATATATATGTTGGAGATTATTGGATATGTTAAACTCCAAGTCAAGTTTAAGATTTATGAGAAAATTTAGATTATTTTGCTATTGATGTTTCATTTAGCAAAGAAATGGGTATTGAAAGACTTATATGGTTTTAGTCTATGAGGAGTATCCTTGTTAGAAATTTATCTAATAAAATTAGAGGAATTGAAAATTTATATCAAAGTCCATAGCGAAAGTGTGGTGGACTAAATATATTAAGATTAAAGTGTACTATGACGTGTGAATAGGAGCTCTTATTGGGATTATTGAATTTTGGGCCAATGGTATATATGAGTTTTGGTTCATGTATATTTGAGTTTCAGAAGACCTAAATTTGTTTTTAAATTTCGAGGACAAAATTTTTGTTAGGAGGGGAGAATGTGAGGACCGCCCATAACTGGCCTGTTGTGGGCTGAAGTCAGCAGCCCTTGCCGACTTCATCCGGAACCTAGAAAAAAAATAAATGGAGAAGCCGAAACAGGGGAGGGGTGTTCGCGTTGATCGACCGAGGACTTCGCCGGAGGACTTGGGAGGGAGAGTCGTGGAGGGGAGGGGAGGAGTCAACGATGAGTTTGGGATAGGCTAGGACTCCGATCGGGTGGTCTTTGCTTCCCAAACGGCAAGAAGAGCTCACTCGGGAGTTTGCTTTAAACCCCCCCACCGGCGTCATTAAGCCCTTCAAGCTTCTCCCACGTCGTCGTTCTTCTCTTCGGTAAGTAGCGAAGAGCCCTTCAATCACCGATGAGTCCTTTTCCCTTGTTTAAATTTATTTATAGGAGGATTTAATCATATTTTCTTGGTTTGGGTTGTTTGGACCGTACCTCGCCAGTGGCCGCACCATCACTGTCCGCCTCTGGTCCGATGGGCCTCTTCCCGGTGACCGTCCTTATGGCCGCCGCCGGCTACCGTGGGGAGGGTGGTTCGGTCGAATCAAGGAGCAGGGGAGGATAGTTCGGGAGAAGAAGAAAGCCTCCATTCCATGGAAAAAAAAGGAAAGGAAAAATGGAAAAAAAAAGAAAAGAAAAATATATATATATGAAGAGAGAGAAAGAGAGAGAGAAACCTACCTGAGAGTTCGTCACCCGAGTGGTTCCCGATGGCTGGAGCTATTGTTGGTGGCTCACTTGCGAGGTCCCCCACCATCGTGGAGAGGAAAGAGAGAGAGGAGAGAGAAAGAGGAGAAAGATAGGAGAGAGAATATAAAGGAAGGAAAGGTAAATTTGGGATCAGGATTAGAACTGGATTGATGAGAGTGCCATGATAATTTAGTTTCCATGTTAGTTTTATTAAATAGGAATTAATTATATGTTTAAATTGTTGGTCAGGATCGTCATTATCCTTGGAAGATCAGGTCTAGTATTTGAATTGTGCGTAGTTGGTGGATGCTTTTCGGTAAGTTATCTTGACCTCTGATATTATATGCCAAATATGTTATGTATTTATAAAATATTAAATATGTGTAATATATTTTAATTTGCATTCGGTGTATGCATTATATTGGTGTGGGTGCATTGTGTTGGTGTGGATGCATTATGCTGGTGTGGGTGTATTTTGTCGGTATGGTGCTCTTTAGTCCGACTATGATTACACGAGTTAGGATCTAGTCTCCTTGTGGGCCTCCAGTAGGGCAATCACTGGCACATGACCGTTGAATGGTATGTGAGTCAAGAGCTAGTTTTCTTGTGGGCCTAGCCAGCAGGGCAATCGCTAGTACATGCAGAGGATGCATGTTTCTTGTGTAATTTCAGAGTTAGTTTTTCTTGTGGGCCTCAGTGAGGTGATCACTGGCACATGACCGGTTTCGGTATGTGAGATAGGATCTAGTCTCTTATGGGCGAGCCATGGGCCGATCGTAGCCATAGTCAGAGGGACTAGGAGAGTAAAGTAAATGGTTGGCCATCCATAGTTGTGTCGGTGTCGGTTGAGATTAAGTATGCATATTTGCATCATGTTGCTGGATATATATTATTATATTAATAGACATCTTGTTGTATGATGTGTTTATGCTTGCTATTTGTTAATGGCATACTTGTGTATATATACTGGAGGTGTTGATAACTTACTGAGCCTGTATAGCTCATCCCTGTTTTCCTATATTTTTGTTGTAGATTTGGAAAATCAAGCGGGCATTGGGACCAGTCAGTGAGGAGTAGGGTTTAGGTGTTGATCTCTTAGTTTATTTTAAATTTTAGTTGAATTTTATGAAAAATTCTTGAAATCAATAAATAATTAATGAAATTTATTCCTTACCACTATTTGGATGTTGAATTCAAGGTTAGGCCTAGCATGATCTCTAGGATGATACCTAGGGTTGTGTGGCCAATCACGTAGCCGATCCAGGTATTAGATCGGGACATGACACAAAGTGATCAATGAACTTAATTTCTTCTTTCATTACTTGAACTTGGGTTAGCATCGATAGTAAAAATGGTAGGAATGCTAGCCCAGCCTAACCAATCCTAAAAATAGAAGTTGCTAGCACCCTACGCATATTGTACTTATAGTGTGATCTCCGTAGCACGATCCTCGTATACTTTTCGAAACTAATAGATCACCATACCATGCCTAGCTAGAGATCTCTGCTATAAATATCGGGGGCAAGGAGCCCCTCCAGGTAAGCCATTCTTTCTATCAAAATACTCTTTATTACTCTTGGCTCTTTTCTTTATTCTTAGAGCCAAGTTAACTTGAGCGTCGGAGGATTCTTATTAGGAAATCAATCCAGGACATTTTTGTAGAGTTTTTCACTACAGAGAACTCAACTAGGTACTTCCTCGGACTAGAGGCCATTCCATCACCTCGGATCTAACCTCTTGCATTCAACTCGAAATCTGCAGCAACAAATTAGAACTAAAGAAAGGATCCCATCTAGGTCCCATTTTTCGTAGAAAGAGAGCTATTTGCAATGAAGCTACAAAAGGGAGTCACCAATGGCCTACCCCATGGTGATACCTAGGAAGAAGAAGAGGTCTAGGTGTCCAAACTAATTCAGACTCCACCTCCACCTCCACCTAAGTTAGAGCTCATAGTTACTTGCAGCAATTTGACAACGTGGTCTAACAAGTGCAAGCCTTGGTCACCGCGATGCAAGATAAGCAACACTCCTTGGTGGCCCGACCTATGCCTGACCCACCATTGTTGGAAATTAAATGGGATTTCATGCATATATTTTAATTTTCTTAATTACCAACAGAAGCATATCTTATTAAAACTACTTTAATAAAAAAAACATACATAAGAATAATTCCAAAAATCCTTACCAAGGATCTAGAATATGATATGCAATTAATAAGTGCTGAAATTTAAAATCAGTATGCATCGATCTAGTCGATATACGCTGTAGATTTAATCTACACTATCTATGAGATCGGATCTTATACCTGAGCATGGGTCACTAATCTCCATTGCTGATGAACATGATAAAAGATTCTTTCCATTGCCTCACAGTTATACAAGATGTTCGGTCTCTACAGATTATCCACATGAATTTTGAAGCGATAAGCCTTCCTAGAGTACTAGCTCTATGCGAAGGCCAAAGAATGGTTGATATAAATCCTTCTTTAGAACTCATTGGATCCTCTAAGAAGACAAGGAAGAGGTGATCTAGGAGGATCAAGTGGTGGAAGAAAAATAAAAATATAGAAACTCTTCTCATTTTTTCTTTTTCTCTCAAAAATCCTAGCACCTAAAACCCTCCATTCCCTCTCATGTTTTTCACACACAATCTCCCCTTCTCTAATTTTTTCTCGCTGAATTACTCTCTCAAAACTCACAAAAATCCCTCTAATAATTAGTGCACATCCCAAGAAATTTTAGATAAAATTGGCATGGTGAAGAGATGAGGATAAGATGGGATATTATGATAAGACTCAAGAGTTTAATCCTATTAAAACTTTATCAAATATAATTCAAACCTATTGGCCCTAGGATTGATTTTGATGAATAACAAAATATTTGAGTATATAATGTCACTAATGAACTACATAAGTTAATGTTTCATGCAAAAAGAGGGGTAATATCAATAAATCCAAAATATAAGTTTTTAAAGATAAGATGCTTGAGAAAAATAAATGGATTTTATAAAAAAATAGGGTTGTTGATGTTTGAAGTCTCAAAAGTTATATAAAATCAAGTTTTAGCCCCGTATCGGAAGGTTTCAGCTTGGTACTGTAGAGTTTCAGCCGACATGCTGTCGAGACGACTCAAGTCTGAGTCGACATTAGTTCAAAAAGTGTCTTCTGAAGCTTTTTAAAAATCTCAGATGAGTCGATACTTTTTCTAGTGAGTAGACACTTGAGTCGACACTTGGCTTCCATGAGTCGACACTTGAGAAAAATCCTAAAATTCAGTATGTTATGTATAATTTTTGTCTTAAGCCTAGAGTCAACACTTAAGCTCCATGAGTCGACACTTGAAGCATTCCATCTGAAACTTCTTCTGCATATCAACTCAAGCTTCTGCGAGTCGCCACTATGAGTCGACACTTGAATTTCATGAGTCGACACTTGACTGAAACTTTCTGAAACTCAACTAAAACTCTACTGAATCTTCTTGAAACTTCAAACTTGAATTCTTCCAAGTCATTATTATGTACTTAAGTCCATTTATCTTGAAATTTTATTCATGAAATAGACTTCTTCAATTATTAGATAAGCAGACAAACTTTTAACATAAAAGAGCTTTGGTGAGTACCCTATCTTTATGAAACACACTTTCAACATACGGTTAGTACTCAAATATACTTAAGTATTTTGTTATTCATCAAAATCAATACAGGAGTCAACAATCTCCCCATTTTTGATGATGACAAAACTTTTAAGTATATACATATGATGAGCTCAAAAGATTTACAATAAGTATCAGAGCAATAGTATAGATTTTCAATATAGAGATTTTGGCTTCAAGTATCAGAGCTAATGATGAAGAGTATCAGAGTCTAAGTTTATAAAGATTATCAAGAGCAAGACTCATTTACATTGTATAAGATCTATAGATATATGCATGTAGAAAAAATTAAATCTATATAGATTCATTGTCAGAACAGTAGTTGTAATGTATCAGAGCTAGAGATTATGAAGTGTTAGAGCTATGATTAAAAAGAATCAGAGCTGAGATGCATGTATATATATATAATGATGATGCTCAATAGGAGTACCAAAACTAGAACATATTTGAAAGACATACATTTCAACATGAAGAGGATCAGAACAAAATCAACAAAGAAAAGCTTTAAGAGTATCAATACTTGAAATATGCACTAAAAGAATAGATAGTATCAGAGCAAAAATTAATAGATCATAAAAAGTATCAATATATGAAATCAAAGAGTATCGGAGCATATAGAAAGTGATAAGTATTAGAGCATAGGAGGTAAGAGTGAAAAAGTATTGAATTGAAGGGTATAAATCAATGATAAAAGAACAAAAACTCCCCCTCAAAATATGATCCGAAAAAGATTTGAGAAAAATTTACTACTTTAGGACTTTTATTTTTCTTACTTTCCCCTTACTCATTATTTTTCTTTCTTACTCTCCCCCTTACTCATTGCTCACTTCTTTTCTTTATTAATTGATCCCAATACTATTCCCATGAATATACAATTCTAATTATTATTTCTCTCTTTCTCTCCCCCTTTTTGTCATCATTAAAAAGATAAAAAAGAAAATGAAGCAGATGTGAAATATTTCATTCTAGTAAAAATGCACACATGAAATTTGAAAAAGTTCATATATATATAAACTTCAAAGATTTGATACATTAGATTCAAAAAATGATACATATAACCAGAATTTGATACCATACATGTAATAGAGTTTGATACACAAACACAGATACATAAAAAATACTAAAATATAGATAGACTGTCAGATAGACCAATCCTAAGGGGTACTTTCCTCACAGAGAAAGACCCAATCTCAAGAATAATCGACCCGGTAACCCTAGAAGGTTTGGATCATGGCCACATCGATCGAAGATCAAAAAGTCTAGTGCGGATAGGTCTGGATGCATTGCCATGGCCTTGTCTTCTGCATATGGTATATGCTCATCCTTTAGCTGGTGCTGAAGAGGATGAAGCAACATCAAGTGCAGGAGCATCAACTGTGATGGAAACAATAGCTATGACAGTGATCGGGGGTGTGTCATCAAAAATGCGACCCAAACCAAGAGCATGGAAACCAGGTACATAAAAACCTAGTTCCCAGATCAAGGTAGATGTGGAAGGAACAGGTGAAGTCCTATTGGGAAAACTAAGAAAAGGTGTGGGTAAATCTGTGTCAAGTGGGTCTGAGTGAAGTGTAGGTATGATAGCAAGAGTGACAAGTGGGTCAGGAGTGGTGGATGAGCTGGATAGGATTGGGGTCTGGACAGATGACCTAGAAAGATCTAGAACAGGAGTCCTTGAAACATCCTCAGCAACATCCAACTCTAGCTTTGCCATAAAATTTACAACATCAAACTCTATAGAAGAGGCACCCTGGCCATCTCCTGTATCTGGTCCTGGGGCTAGAGGTGCTGGAGGAAAATCTGATGATGAAGGAGGTGAGGGTGCTCTAGCAGCAGACAACCTCTCAAGTGCAGCCAGGATAGCAGTAATACCATCTCTGAATCCCTGGTGATTTTCCTCATCTCCAAATGAATCTGGTCGACCCACTGTCTGATAATCATAGTGTCTGTCTCCAGTCGGGTGATCCTATCCTTAATGGAATCTCCAGGAGGTGGCACCTCAATCTATACCAGAATGGATGGCTCGGGCTGAGTATTAGGTTTCTCTCTGTGTGGCTCAGATGGCCCGACCTCATTAGTGTAGATCCGCTCTTCCTCAGCGACATCCTCATCTACCTTAGTAGCCTATCTGGAGATCCTCCATCTCCAATGTCCTCCATATAGATGAAATCCCATCCCGTGTAAAGAATGCTCATCGTAAATGTCTGTATGTAGTAGATGCCGTTACGGCTCTCCATCCACGATGATGCCATATGCTCAAAATAGGATAGTCAAGCCCATACCATAGGACAAATAAAGTCTCCAACTTGGAGTAGCCTCGGTCATCTGATGCACCATCAAAATCGGGAGGCATATTGGAGTGCGCTGAATCAATAAAATCATAACCAATAGCTCTCACTCCATGATGAAGTCAAAATGTTTGATCATCGATAGAAGAATCCAGGTGATGATATGATGCAATAGCCTCATCTCTGGTGAGAGTTTGGATGCAACTAATGTATTTCCCTCTCTCAACTCATTAGTCTTAAAGATACACCTTAGTTCACTGAATCTACCCATTAAGGAGTCTGCCACTGACCCTCTTATGAAGATCTCCCAAGCTCTGCTCAACACCTTAGCTCAGTGGAATCTCAATACCTCGAACCTCAGTGATCCAACCATTTGCTCTTTGGCTAGAGTACTGTAGAACTCTCTAATCAAGCTAGGATAAAATCTCTCAATCAAAGAGCATAAATGTGTCAACCTAGCAACCCTCAGCTAGTCCCCAATATGGAAATGCTGTTGATCCAAGAAGTAGAAATCAACCCGTCATCCTCCCAACTATGGTCTTAGAGGCCATCATATCAGCTCCTGAGATGGGTGGTCTAACTAGGGTGCTCTACTATGCTTGGGGCTCCATCGCCGCTGGATCCTCATGTCATGCCTTTGTGTGTCACTCAATCTCTTGAACTGATGGATGAGGTCTCGTCACAACTTTCTTTCGGGGACCCATTTTCAAAAAGGAAGAATAGAAATGATCTAGGGTAAAAAGAAATGGGATTTCATGGTGAAACCATGAGGAAATGGTGGAGGAATAGTGAAAATCAGGAAGAAATTGCTTCAAACAGGAAATCAAGAGGGAGGAATAGTGATTGGAGTCGAATGGAGTTCAAGATATGGTTTATGGATGAGTCGGCTCAGGGTTTTTGGAAGAAATTTGGGAAGAAAATGCTTGGATTTTCCTATTTGTTCTCGTGTTTCGCTGTTCAAGTGTCGACTCATGACACTAGGTCAAGTGTCGACACTTCAAAGTGTCGACGCTTCAAAGTGTCGACACTTCGACAAAAATCCAAAAAAAAATGAGGGAAAAACTCAAAAAATTATGGAATTTCATTTTAAAAGATATTGAATGATTAAACAAGGTTTTCATGGATATTTGATCAATAAAAAAATTATGATGAAGTTTGAAACATCATAAAGAGATCAAAATTTAATCAAAAGGATTAATGATCCCTAATTCTCTTCTAATCATACAGAATCAATCTTCTTGAAGAGGTTTGGTTAGAATGTCAGCCAATTGCATTTCAGTACACACAAATTCAAGCATAATATCATTGTTTTCAATATGATCTCTAATAAAATGGTGTCTAATTTTAATGTGCTTACTCCTAATTTCAATGTGCTTACTTCTGGAGTGCTCAAAAGGATTTTTAGTCAAATTTATAGCACTTGTGTTATCACATGTTATTGATGCCTTAGTTAATTTGATTCTAAAATCTTCAAGTTGCTACTTATCGACAAGATTTGAGCACAATAACTTCTAGCTGCAATATATTCAATCTCGGCTGTAGATAGTGCAACCGAACTTTGTTTCTTGCTAAATCATGAGATTAAGTTAACTCCAAGAAATTGGCAAGTTCCATTAGTACTTTTTCTATCTAATTTATATCTAGCAAACTCAGCATTAGAATAGCCAATTAATTTAATTGAAGACTCTCTAGAATACCACAGACCAATATCAATAATATCAGATAAATATCTAAGAATATGCTTAACAGCCAATAAATGATATTCTTTAGGAGCAGACTGATATCTAGCATACATGCAAATACTAAACATAATATTTGGTCTACTAGTAGTCAAGTACAGTAATGAACCAATGATATCCCTATATAATTTTTGATCAACATTTTTACCAAATTCATCTTTATCAAGTTTACAAGAAGGGCTCATAGGTGTACCTATTGGCTTGGTTGTCTCCATCCCAAACTTTTTTAAGATTTCTCTTGTATACTTAGCTTGGTTGATGAAAATCTCTTCTCTAGTTTGCTTGATTTGAAGTCCGAGGAAGAAGTTTAGTTTACCCATCATACTTATCTCGAACTCTTCCTGCATAAACTTGGCAAACTCTTGACAAAGTGTTTCATTAGTAGCACTGAAAATGATATCATCAACATAAATTTGTACTACTAAGAGATCATCTTTCTTCTTTTTAAAAAATAAGGTAGTATTAACATGGTATCTAGAGAAATCATTTTCAATCAAAAATTTGCTAAGTCTTTCATACCATGCATAGGATGCTTGTTTTAAACCATAAAGTGCTTTGTGCAGTTTAAAAACATGATCAGGATGTGCATGATTTTCAAATTCAGATGGTTGTTCGATAAAAACTTCTTCAACTATATAACCATTTAAAATATACTTTTGACATCCATTTAAAATAATTTGTAATTCATAAAACATGCAAATGATAAAAGTAATTTAATGGCTTCAAGTCTAGCTACTAGAGCAAAGGTTTCATCAAATCAATTTCTTTTTCTTGATTATAACCCTTAGCTACCAGTCTAGCCTTATTTCTAGTAACTATTCCATTTTCATCTAGTTTATTCCTATACACCCATTTAGTGCCAATTATTGAAATATTAGATGATCTTTCTATTAGTATCCAAACTTTATTTCTTTCAAATTAATTTAATTCTTCTTGCATTGTCATTATCTAATTAGGGTCTTTTTTAGCTTCTTCAATATATTTAGGTTTAATTTGAGAAACAAAAGCAATGTAATCACATTCATTTCTAATGGATGATCTACATGCACTGGAGTCCTCACTATCACTCCAAGTTGCCATCATTGCCTTCTTTCTAAATCTTCTCTTGGACTTCTTTAGGAGAGGGCAATCAAACTTATAATGTTCGGGCTTCTTGCATTCGAAGTGTTGCCTAGGTGGCTTCCCAAGAGGGAGGTGAATTGGGATTAAAAAAAATTTCACGATAATGTGCACTTTCTAATTCTTTTGGTGTTGTGGTGCAATATGCAATGCAGAAGTAATTAAGTAAAAGTAATAAAGCAATAAGAACATAATCATAAACACAAAGAAATTTAGAGTAGTTCGGAGCAACCGGCTCCTACGTCCACTACCCAAGCACCACTTGGGATTTCCACTATATCCCCTAACTGGAATACAATTGGATTATTTTACCAGGCTCACAATCCAAACCTATACACTTTGGTTTTACTGGGATCATCAAAGAAACCCTAACTCCTTTGGTTTTAAACGGGATCACCAAAGAAAAACCTAAACACTTGGTTTTACACCGGGATCACCAAGAACCCAACTTAGGTTTTATAAGGTTCACCTAAGAAACCTTCAACCCTCTCTTAAAATATAGTCCCTTGCTGTTCTTAGAGAGAAAACTAAGATAAAGAAATGATAAATAAGCAACTACTACAAACCGAGTTTGTTTAAGTGTTGCTAGATCAAGATGAAGTCAAGCCTTGAATGCTCTTTTGTGCTCTCCAAGCTACTTCTTCCCTTCTTTAATGAGTGGATCAATGATGGAGTAGAGTTGGTGAAGCTTTGAATCCAACTTGAAAGCTCTTTGAGGTAGGTAGGTGAATGACTTGAAAGCTCTTCAATGTCTCAAGATAATTCCATAATAAAGCTCTAAAAATTGTTTAATCCTTCAAAAACAATCCCTTTTATAGTTTTCCAAGAGATATGGCCGTTATAGGGCCTAGGGATTCATGAAATAGCTGTTGGAGACGAGTTGGAGTTCAAATTTCAACTTCAGCAACTAGCCGTTAAAGTGCAGAAAATGGCTCTACGAGTCAGCTCGAAGTCTTAGACAGCCCAAAATGAAATTCTGTAAGAATCGGCTTTTTTGGTTGGAGTCAGCTCTTGCCTTCAGTCAAGTCAAAACCATGAATACCTAGAGTCAGCTCTTAAGGTAGAGTCGGCTCGAGTTCTCAGACCTTCAAAATACATAACTCTGGACAAATCGGCTCTTGGGGCAGGAGTCGGCTCTTGATGCTGAAACACTGAAACTTCCTCCATGCCGTGCCACCATGAGTCAGCTTTTGATCCAAGAGTCAGCTCTTGCAAATCTTCAAAAATTGCTTCAAGCTTCTCCAAAAGTCTCCAACATTGAATCAAATAGAAGCTAATCTACATACTCTTTAAATTTTTACAATTTTCAGTCCATTTTACAAGATTACAAGATTAATAAAACTAGGGCTTTTACAAGTTCAAGTTCATAAAACTTTATACACAATTGAATTACCTTCCAATCAGTTTGAAAACTATTTTAAACTAAAGGTAACCAATTTCCTGCAAAACTTCTTAAACAATTTAAAGGAGTTAGTATCAAATACCTGCTCCAATATTTTGTGATCATCAAAATCATTCCAGGGATCAACAATCTCTCCCTTTTTGATGATGACAAAACACTGGGCATGATTAAGAATTAAAACACTTTACAATTGCAGTATATTCAAATTTGTGTGTTATCAACATAGTGTGCCACAATGTATCATATGTATCAAATGTATAAAATTGAACACTATTAACATAAAGTATCAAATGTATCGATACACTGTATTTTCCATATCATATGAACAATATGTATCGAAAGATGATGTATCAACATAGAATGTATCAAGAGTATCATCTAACAATGTGTATCGAAACTTATAAAATTACCAAACATTTGAAGTGAATTTCATGATAATATTTGAAGTAAAGCTCCCCTTTATTATTTGTAATAGCATTCCTTCTAAATTACATCAAATTTTCATGAATCATTCAAATTTTTATTTCAATATTCATATTTTCATATTTTCATAACAATTAACATCATCCATGTAGCTTTTTCATGCACACAATCTCCAAAATAACATAGCCTTTTCAAATTTTCATATAAATTTGTGAATTAAACAATCATATTATAGCTTTTTCATGCACAATCTCCGTTCTCCCTCTTTTTGTCATCAACAAAAGGCATACAAGAGAACATTAATTCACAATAATTAAAGATATGTAGCATAAAAAGTAATATCTATATATGAAAAGTCAGTACAAATGTGATACGTTACATATGTTCCTCGGCACAACAAAATTGTATCACAACAACCAAAATATAATAACATAGAGTCCCAAAAACATCAAGATAAAAGCCTGAATATCAAAAAGATGGGCTAGGATCATCACTATCTGGTTCTTCTTCATCAGAAGATGAACCGACTTCTAAGATTCCTGGACTAGGTTTAAATTTAGGAAATCTAGGTCGAAGATCCCTAATCCTAGTCCTGGTAGGAGTGGTAGTCCTAGACACTTTGGTTTTTACTTTGGCTTTGGACTTTGAAGATATAACAATGGGTGTGGGTCTGGCAGTCGATGGATCAGAGGATAATGCCAAGGTGCTGGTGGTCGAAAGTATCTAGGTAGCTGGAGTCTGTCCAACCTCAGATCCTGTAATGTCCATACTAGCCTCGAGCTCAACATCAGTAGGTGTGGCATGAGAAGGTACGTCACTGGAATGTGCTGCCGGTCCCTGCTCTGGATCAATGCCAGTGCCAGTGCTAGGTGCTGTGGAAGTCGATGGTACATGCTGGCTAGCTATAGAAAGCTATCTCAAAATGGTCATAACATCATGAAATCCCTGTTGCATCTCAGACTGGAGTAAAGTGATCCTGCTATCAGTGTCTGATCTGAGACACGATATCTCCTCCAAGACTCTCTGAAGTCTATCATCTGCATCAGGTCTAATAGTTGTGGAAATCTTGACTGGTGAATGAGGTGTGGTAGGAGCTAGCTTTGACGGTCCAGCCTCATCAGCTTGTGCATCAGTCTCCTCACCAAGTCCCTGAGTCGCCTGAGTGTCATCCTCTAAATCATCTGAATATGCTATAGGAACGCCTAAGGTCTTCCTGACCCAATTGCCATCAACTTTAATGAATCCCATTCTGGTAAGGGATTTCACAGTATACCTGTCAGTGTGCAGCAGTGGTCGGCTATCCTCTCCTGTCAGATCTACCAGGGCATCCTGAAATAATAATGTAAAAACCATCCCGTATGGTAGACAAGCCCGTGCCCTACGGGCTGCCTCCCTCATCTACGAGAGCATGATAAATGGCAAGTTAAGGGCCTCCCCCTCAATCAGTCGCCTCATAAACATAAGGTCACGCTCGCTAACTCAATCAAATCTCCCCGTCCGGGGCAAGAAAATCCTACTGATAATATTATGCAACAGCCTCATCTCCAACGATAGCTGATTTGCACTCACATGCACAATGCCTTTCACATTCGATCTCTCCAATATGAGTCTGAGGGTATTTTGTTTCTCATTTAAAACTAAATAACACTCCCCTTCTTTTGGTATGTTCCGTATATTTGAAAGCTTCTGTTCACTTATCTCTATATGCTTTCCTTTAACTGTTCCTTCTAAATGAAATGCTCCCAATGACATATTTTCAAAAAATTGACGGACTAGATTAGGATATGTCGAAACATTCAATAGGCAAAAATCTTTCCACCCCTATTTTTCAAGCCAATCCCTGATATGCAACTGTTCTTGCTCCAGAAAATTAAAATCAATGCACCTACCCAGAATAACCTGACTATTTCCCATAGGAATCACTTGTCGGGTTGCTTGAGGTTCTTCTTCCTACTCAATCGGCTGTTCCTCTTTCGGATTGGATGTGTCCAACCGCCTCTTGGTTCTCCTTTCTTCCACGACTGTCCCAACCACCCGCAAGGGTTTCTTGGCTACGGCTTTGCGGGGTGCCATCTAGCTAAGATTAAAGGATTGGAGGGGTTTGAGAGAGTTTTTGGAAGGTTTCCTAGAGTGGAATGTGGAGTCGACTAAGTGGAAACGGCCAAAACCTAAAAACATAAGGAATAGAAAACATGGAAGCCCTATTTAAAAATGTTCGGCCCAACCTTCGAGTTGGCTCGCCGAGCATCCTAATAACTCGAGTCAGCTCGAGCAAAAAATCAGTCTAAAGGTCAAAAATGGTTAAACTCAGTTTCTATAGGTTTCTTGACCCTAAACTAGGTTATCCTATGCTCTAAAGAAAAATCTAAAACACCTAGATAATTTTTCCTTAATTTCTATAGGTTTATTGACCCTAAACTAGGTTATCCTATGCTCTAAAAAAAAAATTGAAATACCTAGATAATTTTTCCTTAATTTTCAAAAATTAGGTCAAAAAAGGTTTAGAATGGGTTACATAGCCCTAATTCACCTTTAATTTTTTCAAATCTATCTAGACTAAGTGGTTTAGTAAAAATGTCAGCTAGTTGGTCTTCAGTAGGTACAAATTCTTTTTCAACAACATTATTTAAAACATGATCATGAATAAAATAATGTTGAATTTCAATGTGCTTAGTTCGTGAGTGCTGAATTGGATTTTTGGATAAATTAATAGCACTAGTATTGTCACATTTAATAGGAATTTTAGATCGGACAACACCATAATATTCTAGTTGTTGCTTGATCCATAACACTTGAGCACAATAGCTTCCAGTAGCCACATATTCTGCCTCAGCAGTATTTAGTGCTACAGAGTTCTATTTACGATAGTGCCAAGAAATCAAGTTAACACCTAGAAATTGACAGGTGCCACTTGTGCTCTTTCTATCAATTTTACACCCTCCATAATCAGTATCAGAATAACTAATTAACTTCAATGATGTGTGCTTAGAATATCATAAACCTACATTACATGTACCTTTCAGATATTTAATGATTCTTTTAACAGCCATGATGTGTGACTCTTTTGGATTAGATTGAAATCATGCACATATACAAACACTAAATAAAATATCAGGTCTACAAGCTATCAAATAAAGTAATGAACCGATCATACCTCGGTACAGCTTTTGATCAATATTTGTGCCATTCTCATCTTTATCTAGTCTACATGCAGGACTCATGGGTGTTCCATTTTCTTTGCTTGATTTCATGCCAAATTTTTTGATAATCTCTTTGATGTACTTGGCTTGGTTAATCAAGACACCTTCTTTGGTTTGTTTGATTTGAAGTCCAAGAAAGTAACTCAGCTCACCCATCAAGCTCGTTTCGAATTCTTCCTGCATTAGCTTAGCAAAATCTTGACACAAAGATTCATCAGTACATCCAAAAATAATATCATCAACATAGATTTGAACAATTAAAATATCATCATTTTTTTTTGAATAAATAGTGTAGTATCAACACTACCTCTTACAAAATCATTTGCAATTAAAAACTTGCTTAATCTGTCATACCAGGCTCTAGGTGCCTGTTTCAGACCATACAAAGCTTTATTTAATTTAAAAACATGATTTGGAAAACTGTGATCAATAAAACCCGGTGGTTGCTCAACAAAAACTTCTTCAGATAAAAAACCATTTAAAAATACACTCTTTATGTCCATTTGAAATAAAAAAAGTTTATAAAGCATGCATAAGCTAATAGTAATCTAATGGCTTCTAATCTAGCTATCGGTGCATAAGTCTCATCAAAATCTATTCCTCTTCTTGATTATATTCTTGGGCTACCAGTCTAGCCTTATTTCTAATTACATTTCCATCTTCATCTAATTTATTTCTATAAACCCACCTAGTACCTATAACAGGATAGTCATTAGGTCTTTCTACTATGGTCCAAACATTATTTCTCCTAAATTGGTTTAATTCATCATGCATTGCTAACATCCAATTAGGATCACTTTCAACTTCTTTTATAGCGTATGGTTCTACATGAGAAACAAAAGCAATTAAATCGTGCATATCTCTATGTACAGATCTAGTTTTAATACCTTGAGATGGGTCTCCTATAATTAATTATTTAGGGTGTGATTGTACATACCTCCATTCCTTGGGTATATCATCATGATTTTTGCTTACCTCTTCTTCATGTGGTTTACTTGATTGTTTGTCTTTGAGTGTCAAATCTTGTAGTCCATGTTCTAGTATACCTGCATCATCATCAGCAAAATCTTTCTTTCTCGAAGATGTAATATCAGATTCATTGAAAACAACATATACAGATTCTTCAACAGTTAACGTTCTTTTATTGAAAATACAATAGGGTTTACTATTTAAAGAATATCTAAGAAAAATAGCCTCATCGAATTTTATATTGAATTTACCAAGATTGTCTTTTCCATTATTAAGAATAAAACATTTGCATTCGAAAACATGAAAATACTTTATATTAGGTTTTCTATTGTTCCAAAGCTCATAGGGGGTTTTTCTGATAATAGGTCTAATTAAAACTCTATTCAAAATATAGCATGCGGTATTCACAGCTTCTGCCCAAAAGTATTTTGGAAGATTTCCTTCACAAAGCATTGTTCTGGACATCTCTTCCAAAGTACGATTCTTTCTTTCTACAACACCATTTTGCTATGGTATTCTAGGTGCAGAAAAGTTATGATCAATACCGTGCTTTGTGCAAAAGTGATCAAAGTATTGATTTTCAAATTCGGTGCTATGATCACTACGAATTGAAATAACAGATAAATTTTTCAAATTTGTATCTCTTTTGTAAAACTTTTTGAATACATTAAAAGTTTCATCTTTATGTGCGATAAACAAAATCCATGTGTATCTTGAAAAGTCATCTACAATCACAAGACCATATTTCATACAACCTAGGCTTGTAGTCCTAGTAGGTCCAAATAAGTCCATGTGAAGTAGCTCTAAGGGTCTAGTAGTAGAAACAATGTTTTTAGATTTAAAACTCCCACTCACTTGTTTTCCTAACTGACAAGCATCACAAACATAATCAAAATTAACTTTAAACATGACAAACCTTTGACTAAATCCTTTGAAATAAGTTTAGCTATTGTGTCCATACTAGCATGACCAAGTCACCTATGCTATAGTAAACTTGATTCCTTGCTCTTGTCATTCATTGCTACAAGACTTGTGTTGCTTGACATAGCTAGATCATTAAGATCTACTACGTAAATGTTACCAAGTCTGTGTCTAATAAATTTAGTACTAGAGTCAAGTGGATCAACTACTATACACATTGATGACTTGAAAAAAATATTAAAACCAATGTCACATATCTGACTAATACTCAAAAGATTATGCTTTAACTTTTCTACAAGTAACACATTTTCAATGAATGTAGGAGTAATTTTGATTTTATCAATACCGATTATCCTTCCTTTTCAATTGTCACCAAATGTTACCATTTGTTGACTCTGGTCTTGATTTTGATGATTGACAAAATGTTTAAGTATATATGAGTACTAATTATATTTTAAGTGTATTTCTCAGATCTTAGTACTCATCCATGTTGAATGAAGAAATACTTGTATTTCAATTGAAAAAGTCCTTAAATTAATAGAAAATCAAGTATATGGACTTTGGAATTAATATGGAAGGACTTGAAGAGGTTAAAGTTTCAATTTGAAGATGTTTCAGCAATGGCACAGGCAAGTGTCGACACTTGGAAATGAAGTGTCGACAACTGAGGATCATGTGTCGACACTTGAAGAGTGAAGTGTCGACTCAAGGCCTGAGACAAACAAAAACTTCAGCAAGCACGTTCAGTCAAGTGTCGACACTTGGAGAATGAAGTGTCGACACTTGAAACTGAAGTGTCGACACTTGAAACTGAAGTGTCGACACCTGAAGGTGAAGTGTCGACACTTGAACAGTAACGGCTAGTTTTCTGGGCTGCAGAACTTCTCCAACTTGCTTCCAAACGGTCATATTTTCCTCCCTAACGGCTATAAACGGTTATTTAAGTGTTGGAAGGCTATATAAACATCAAAAATCAATTGGGGAAGTAATCCTTTGGTGAGATTTTTGAATATTCTTCAAGGATTCAAGAGTTGAGTGGTTCAAGACTTCAAGCTTCCAAGTTTCGAAAAGAGCATCAAAGTTCACATCCTCAAGCATCAATCAAAGGCTTCATCAACTTGAAGACAAGATCTTCATCAACTCTCAACGGCCTTCAAAGAGATATTTGCTTTATTTTAGAAATCTTTTTATTGTACGCTTTTATACTTGCTCTTACATTGTTTTACTTAAGATTTTTGGTGAGCCTTGGAAAACCAAAGAGGTTTTTGGTAAGCCTTTGAAAACCAAAGTGGTTGTTGGTGAGCCTTGAAACCAACTAGGATTTTACTTGTGAGCCCGAAGCCAGAACAAGTTGTTTAGGTTCTTGGTTATCCCGTAAAACCAAGGGTGGTTGTTGGTGAGCCTTGAAACCAACTAGGGTTTGACTTGTGAGCCCGAAGACAAAACAAGTTGTAAAGGTTGTTGGTGAGCCTAAGTTATAAAACCAAACTTAGTGGAATTCCCAAGGAATTCTTGGAAAGTGGATGTAGGTGCTTGGTTGACACCGAACCACTATAAATCTTTGTGTTTGTGTGATTGTTCTCCTTGTGTTTTTATTTATTTATTTCCGCTGTATTTATTTGAAATACACAAGCACCTGAATTGCATTAGCACATACTTACTTTAGTTCATCTTTTAAATAGTACAAAAGTATTATAAAACCCAATTCACCCCCCTCTTGGGTTGCCTACCTGAGCCTACAATTGGTATCAGAGCGGGTGCTCTGTTTGAAAATCTAACGATTTTGAGCTAAAGCTCATGGCAACCCTTGTAGGTATTAATGTTAGACCACCATTTTTCAATGGCATAAATTACACATTTTGGAAAACTCGCATGCGCATCCATATTCAATCTATTAGTTATCATCTTTGGAAAATTATTGTTAGTGGTCCTCATATTCCTTCCATGTTGGTTAATGGCATTTCCATTCCAAAGCTCGAAGAGGATTGGAATGAATATGACATTAAACAAACTGAAATCAATGCTAAAGCAATGAACTTGCTTTATCGTGCATTGGACTTGAATGAATTTAATAGAATCTCTATATGCACATCGGCGAAGGAAATATCGGACACACTTGAAGTTACTCATGAGGGTACTCTTCAAGTAAAGAACACTAAAATTAATTTGCTTGTACATTCTTTTGAAATTTCTGAAATGATGCATTATGAATCTATATCTGATATGTTTTCAAGATTTATGACTATTATTAATGAATTAAAAAGTCTTGGCAAAATCTATACTAATGCTGATTTGGTGAATAAAATTCTTAGATCCTTACCAAAATCATGGGATCCAAAGATGACGGCGATCCAAGAAGATAAAGATGTAGAAACCTTACCTTTGGAGGAGCTTATCGGTTCACTCATGACCTATGAGTTGAACTTATGGCAAAGGATTGTGGAAGCTGATACAGAAAAAAAAAATAATAGCTCTCAAGGCCAAAAAGAAATTCAAGGCAATGATGGCAACTTGGAGCGATAGCGAAGATTCAAGTACAGATGATGAAGTTGCCCATCTTTGTTTCATGACAAATCAGAAAAAGGTATGTGCTGAAAATGATTATAATTTTATCTTTGATAAATTACATGATGCATCTAATGATCTTTTGCATGAATATAAATTGCTAAAAATTGAGCACAAGAAATTAAATACGCATGTAGATTCATTTTCTCTTGACAACACCAATATTGCAAATAAAAATGATGATTTAAATGCCAAGATTGATATTTTGAAAAATGAAAAGAATAATTTTTTCTAAAGAAAAAGAATTTTTAGTAAAAGAAAATATTATTTTGAAATATTTATGTGATAAAGTTTTTAATGAGAAAAATATTTTGATTGAGAGAAAGAAGCAAAAACTTTTGAAGAATTTCTATATTCCTGCTTCTTTCAATTTTTCTTATAAAAGTGGTTTCAATGCTTATTCTTCTAGATTAAGAAAAGTTTGGGTTCCAAAAGGAACCATAATTACTAATCATAAAGGACCCAAGAAAATTTGGGTACCAAAAATGTCCACTTAATTTGTTTTGCAGGAATGTCTTGCAACCTAACATGAAGAAAGGAAGTTCTTGAAAAGAGGTTGTACAAGACAATTTAAAGAAGTGGACAAGCTACATTTTGGACTAAATGGTAAAAGGAAGGATTATGTATATTGGTAAATTCTAAACATCTCCTTCCAAGATTGAAAATGTAGTTAAATTTTTTGTTATAATTATTGCATCAATTACTTTAAAAAATTATTTTAAATGATTAATTAGAATCATGTTTAGACTTATAATCATTGGTTATGATCATGGACTTCTTGATGTTGATGAATTTCATGCTATCATGATTAAACATGTGATTGTGAGACCTTCACTTGATTTTGATTAATGTATTTCATGAAAAATACTTTTAGAGATGCATATTGCTTTGAAAAATATTTTAAGTGATTGATTAGAATCAAGCTTAGACTAATAATCATTTGTTGTGATCATGACCATTTTGATGTTGATGGATTTCAAGCTCTCATGGTCAAACTTGAGATTATTAGATCTTCACTTGATTTTGATTAATATAGTTTCTAAATTATTTCAAGTGAAATGCTATGATTTATATGTTTTCATTGTTGGCATCTATGCTTAAGTTAAAACTGATTTGAATCAAGTATAGAACTGGTAGTTAAGGGATACATTTAAGAAGAATGTATGCATATTGACAAACCCTTGCTCTAGTAGCTAGACTTGATATCATATTACTTCTAGCATTTGTATGGATATCAAATCATCTTAAAATGAATTTGAAATCATGCTAAAAGTTTTTAAGTGATATAAATGCTTTGTATTTTGAAAATCATGAATATCTTGAATAATTTCAAATCTTGATGCATAAGCTTTCATGTTTTATTCCTGAAATAAATGCATATTTTTAAAGGAGGAATAACATTCAGGGAGAGCATCCAAAGATTTGTTATCATATTTGATGCTTTGAATATCTTGTTGATATCATGCTTTGCTTATATTGGTCTCATACTCCTTGTATTCAAATCTAATTCTTTAAGGGGAGTTACATTCAAATGGTATCATATTCTATTGGTATCAAAATTATTTTAAAAGAATTCCTAGTAACCGCTTTGGATTGGGTTAGTCACCATGGCCGTCCAGTCATAGGAGATAAGTAGGGCTTAAAGACCCTCTCTTCCCATTCAATGGGCTCTCTTATGATATGTAGGGGTGCCGCTGTGACCTTATCCCATGAACAAGTAAGATGAATGGATAATTTACATCAAATCATTTCTTTCATGTGCTTACATTCTGTGGTATCATGTTCAATCTGTATCATATTAAATTGATATCATAATTATTTGATTTCATGCATTGATTTAGATGACCTACTTGCTATTCTTTCCGGCTTCATTCCCACTTTGTATTGCCTTTCATCCTTTTTCATGATGTCAAAAAGGGAGAGAAAATTGTTAAGTATGAAAAAGGGAAGATTGGATAAATATAAAAAATCATTTGAGAAATGAAAGAAAGTGCAAAAGGAAAAAGGAATGCAAAATATTTTTATCTAAAGGGAAGAATTAGTAAGAAGAAATACTGAAAATTTGAAAAGGGGAAGATTGGATAAACATGAAAAATCATTTGAGAAATGAAAGAAAGTGCAAAAGGAAAGAAGAATGCAAAATGTTTTTATCTAAAGGGAAGAATTAGTAAGAAGAAATACTGAAAATTTGAAAATTTTGCATATTTTGAAAAATATTTTTTGAAGATTTTTAGATCATATTTTGAGGGGGAGCTTGGTGCTTATTGTTTTAAGCTTACATGTTTATCTTATTGTTAATCTTTTTAAGCTTACCCTATTCATATACTCAAAGGTTTTGTCATCATCAAAAAGGGAGAGATTGTTGACTCTGGTCTTGATTTTGATGATTGATAAAATGTTTAAATATATATGAGTACTAATTATGTTTTAAGTGTATTTCTCAGATCTTAGTACTCATCCATGTTGAATGAAGAAATGCTTGTATTTCAATTGAAAAAGTTCTTAAATTAATGGAAAATCAAGTATATGGACTTTGGAATTAATATGGAAGGACTTGAAGAGGTTAAAGTTTCAATTTGAAGATGTTTCAGCAATGGCACAGGCAAGTGTCGACACTTGGAAATGAAGTGTCGACAACTGAGGATCAAGTGTCGACACTTGAAGAGTGAAGTGTCGACTCAAGGCCTGAGATAAATAGAAAACTTCAAAAAGCACGTTCAGTCAAGTGTCGACACTTGGAGCTGAAGTGTCGACACATGGAAGTGAAGTGTCGACACTTGGAGAATGAAGTGTCGACACTTGAAACTGAAGTGTCGACACCTGAAGGTGAAGTGTCGACACTTGAACAGTAACGGCTAGTTTTCTGGGCTCCAGAACTTCTCCAACTTGCTTCCAAACGGTCATATTTTCCTCCCTAACGGCTATAAACGGTCATTTAAGTGTTAGGAGGCTATATAAATATCAAAAATCAATTGGGAAAGTAATCCTTTGGTGAGATTTTTGAATATTCTTCAAGGATTCAAGAGTTGAGTGGTTCAAGACTTCAAGCTTCCAAGTTTCGAAAAGAGCATCAAAAGTTCACATCCTCAAGCATCAATCAAAGGCTTCATCAACTTGAAGACAAGATCTTCATCAACTCTCAACGGCCTTCAAAGAGATATTTGCTTTATTTTAGAAATCTTTTTATTGTACGCTTTTATACTTGCTCTTACATTGATTTACTTAAGATTTTTGGTGAGCCTTGGAAAACCAAAGAGGTTTTTGGTAAGCCTTGGAAAACCAAAGTGGTTGTTGGTGAGCCTTGAAACCAACTAGGATTTTACTTGTGAGCCCGAAGCCAGAACAAGTTGTTTAGGTTCTTGGTTATCCCGTAAAACCAAGGGTGGTTGTTGGTGAGCCTTGAAACCAACTAGGGTTTGACTTGTGAGCCCGAAGACAAAATAAGTTGTAAAGGTTGTTGGTGAGTCTAAGTTATAAAACCAAACTTAGTGGAATTCCCAAGGGATTCTTAGGGAGTGGATGTAGGTGCTTGGTTGGCACCGAACCACTATAAATCTTTATGTTTGTGTGATTGTTCTCCTTATAATTTTATTTATTTATTTCCGCTGCATTTATTTGAAATACACAAGCACTTGAATTACATTAGCACATACTTGCTTTAGTTCATCTTTTAAATAGTACAAAAGTTTTATAAAACCCAATTCACCCCCCCTCTTGGGTTGCCTACCTGATCCTACAATTGGTATCACAGCGGGTGCTCTGTTTGAAAATCTAACGATTTTGAGCTAAAGTTCTTGGCAACCCTTGTAGGTATTAATGTTAGACCACCATTTTTCAATGGCATAAATTATACATTTTGGAAAACTCGCATGCGCATCCATATTCAATCTATTAGTTATCATCTTTGGAAAATTATTGTTAGTGGTCCTCATATTCCTTCCATGTTGGTTAATGGCATTTCCATTCCAAAGCTCGAAGAGGATTAGAATGAATATGACATTAAACAAACTGAAATCAATGCTAAAGCAATGAACTTGCTTTATTGTGCATTGGACTTGAATGAATTTAATAGAATCTCTACATGCACATCGACGAAGGAAATATCGGACACACTTGAAGTTACTCATGAGGGTACTCTTCAAGTAAAGAACACTAAAATTAATTTGCTTGTACATTCTTTTGAAATTTTTGAAATGATGCATTATGAATCTATATCTGATATGTTTTCAAGATTTATTTATATTATTAATGAATTAAAAAGTCTTGGCAAAATCTATACTAATGCTGATTTGGTGAACAAAATTCTTAGATCCTTACGAAAATCATGGGATCCAAAGATGACGGTGATCCAAGAAGCTAAAGATGTAGAAACCTTAACTTTGGAGGAGCTTATCGGTTCACTCATGACCTATGAGTTGAACTTATGGCAAAGGATAGTGGAAGTTGATACAGAAAAGAAAATAATAGCTCTCAAGGCCAAAAAGAAACTCAAGGCAATGATGGCTACTTGGAGCGATAGCGAAGATTCAAGTACGGATGATGAAGTTGCCCATCTTTGTTTGATGGCAAATCAGAAAAAGGTATGTGCTGAAAATGATTATAATTTTATCTTTGATAAATTACATGATGCATCTAATGATCTTGTGCATGAATATAAATTGCTAAAAATTGAGCACAAGAAATTAAATAGGCATGTAGATTCATTTTCTCTTGACAACACCAATCTTGTAAATAAAAATGGTGATTTAAATGCCAAGATTGATATTTTAAAAAATGAAAAGAATAATTTTTCTAAAGAAAAAGAATTTTTAGTAAAAGAAAATGTTATTTTGAAAGATTTATGTGATAAAGCTTTTAATGAGAAAAATATTTTGATTATGGAAAAGAAGCAAAAACTTTTGAAGAATTTCTATATTCCTGCTTCTTTCAATTTTTCTTATAAATGTGGTTTCAATGCTTATTCTTCTAGATTAAGAAAAGTTTGGGTTCCAAAAGGAACCATAATTACTAATCATAAAGGACCCAAGAAAATTTGGGTACCAAAAATGTCCACTTAATTTGTTTTGCAGGAATGTCTTGCAACCTAACATGAAGAAAGGAAGTTCTTGAAAAGAGGTTGTACAAGACAATTTAAAGAAGTGGACAAGCTACATTTTGGACTAAATGGTAAAAGGAAGGATTATGTATATTGGTAAATTCTAAACATCTCCTTCCATGATTGAAAATGTAGTTAAATTTTTTGTTATAATTATTGCATCAATTACTTTAAAAAATTATTTTAAATGATTAATTAGAATCAAGTTTAGACTTATAATTATTGGTTATGATCATGGACTTCTTGATGTTGATGAATTTCATGCTATCATGATTAAACTTGTGATTGTGAGACCTTCACTTGATTTTGATTAATGTATTTCATGAAAAATACTTTTAAAGATGCATATTGCTTTGAAAAATATTTTAAGTGATTGATTAGAATCAAGCTTAGACTAATAATCATTTGTTGTGATCATGACCATTTTGATGTTGATGGATTTCAAGCTCTCATGGTCAAACTTGTGATTATTAGATCTTCACTTGATTTTGATTAATATAGTTTCTAAATTATTTCAAGTGAAATGCTATGATTTATATGTTTTCATTGTTGGCATCTATGCATAAGTTAGAACTGATTTGAATCAAATATAGAACTGGTAGTTAAGGGATACATTTAAGAAAAATGTATGCATATTGACAAATCCTTGCTCTAGTAGCTAGACTTGATATCATATTACTTCTAGCATTTGTATGGATATCAAATCATCTTAAAATGAATTTGAAATCATGCTAAAAGTTTTTAAGTGATATAAATGCTTTGTATTTTGAAAATCATGAATATCTTGAAAAATTTCAAATCTTGATGCATAAGCTTTCATGTTTTATTCCTGAAATAAATGTATATTTTTAAAGGAGGAATAACATTCAGGGGAAGTATCCAAAGATTTGTTATCATATTTGATGCTTTGAATATCTTGTTGATATCATGCTTTGCTTATATTGCTCTGATACTCCTTCTTGTCTTCAAATCTAATTCTTTGAGGGGAGTTACATTCAAATGGTATCATATTCTATTGGTATCAAAATTATTTTAAAATAATTCCTAGTAACCGCTTTGGATTGGGTTAGTCACCATGGCCGTCCGGTCATAGGAGATAAGTAGGGCTTAAAGACCCTCTCTTCCCATTCAATGGACTCTCTTATGACATGTAGGGGTGCCGCTGTGACCTTATCCCATGAACAAGTAAGGCGAATGGATAATTTACATCAAATCATTTCTTTCATGTGCTTACATTCTGTGGTATCATGTTCAATTTGTATCATATTAAATTGATATCATAATTATTTGATTTCATGCATTGATTTAGATGACCTACTTGCTATTCTTTCCGGCTTCATTCCCACTTTGTATTGCCTTTCACCCTTTTTCATGATGTCAAAAAGGGGGAGAAAATTGTTAAGTATGAAAAAGGGAAGATTGGATAAACATAAAAAATTATTTGAGAAATGAAAGAAAGTGCAAAAGGAAAAAAGAATGCAAAATATTTTTATCTAAAGGGAAGAATTAGTAAGAAGAAATACTGAAAATTTGAAAAGGGGAAGATTGGATAAACATGAAAAATCATTTGAGAAATGAAAGAAAGTGCAAAAGGGAAGAAGAATGCAAAATGTTTTTATCTAAAGGGAAGAATTAGTAAGAAGAAATACTGAAAATTTGAAAATTTTGCATATTTTGAAAAATATTTTTTGATGATTTTTTAGATCATATTTTGAGGGGGAGCTTGGTGCTTATTGTTTTAAGCTTACATGTTTATCTTATTGTTAATCTTTTTAAGCTTTCCCTATTCATATACTCAAAGGTTTTGTCATCATCAAAAATGGAGAGATTGTTGACTCTGGTCTTGATTTTGATGATTGACAAAATGTTTAAGTATATATGAGTACTAAATGTGTTTTAAGTGTATTTCTCAGATCTTAGTACTCATCCATGTTGAATGAAGAAATGCTTGTATTTCAATTGAAAAAGTCCTTAAATTAATTGAAAATCAAGTATATGGACTTTGGAATTAATATGGAAGGACTTGAAGAGGTTAAAGTTTCAATTTGAAGATGTTTCAGCAATGGCACAGGTAAGTGTCGACACTTGGAAATAAAGTGTCGACACCTAAGGATCAAGTGTCGACACTTGAAGAGTGAAGTGTCGACTCAAGGCCTGAGACAAACAGAAAACTTCAAAAAGCACGTTCAGTCAAGTGTCGACACCTGGAGCTGAAGTGTCGACACCTGGAGCTGAAGTGTCGATACTTGGAAGTGAAGTGTCGACACTTGGAGAATGAAGTGTCGACACTTGAAACTAAAGTGTCGACACCTGAAGGTAAAGTGTCGACACTTGAACAGTAACGGCTAGTTTTCTAGGCTACAGAAATTCTCCAACTTGCTTCCAAACGGTCATATTTTTCTCCCTAATAGCTATAAACGGTCATTTAAGTGTTGGGAGGCTATATAAACATCAAAAATCAATTGGGAAAGTAATCCTTTAGTGAGATTTTTGAATATTCTTCACGGATTCAAGAGTTGAGTGGTTCAAGCTTTCAAGCTTCCAAGTTTCAAAGAGAGCATCCAAAGTTCACATCCTCAAGCATCAATCAAAGGCTTCATCAACTTGAAGACAAGATCTTCATCAACTCTCAACGGGCTTCAAAGAGATATTTACTTTATTTTAGAAAGCTTTTTATTGTATTCTTTTATACTTGCTCTTACATTGTTTTACTTAAGGTTTTTGGTGAGCCTTGGAAAACCAAAGAGGTTTTTGGTAAGCCTTTGAAAACCAAAGTGGTTGTTGGTGAGCCTTGAAACCAACTTGGGTTTAACTTGTGAGCCCGAAGCCAAAACAAGTTGTTTTGGTTCTTGGTTATCTCGTAAAACCAAGGGTGGTTGTTGGTGAGCCTTGAAACCAACTAGGGTTTGACTTGTGAGCCCAAAGACAAAATAAGTTGTAAAGGTTGTTGGTGAGCCTAAGTTATAAAACCAAACTTAGTGAAATTCCCAAGGGATTCTTGGGGAGTAGATGTAGGTGCTTGGTTGGCACCGAACCACTATAAATCTTTGTGTTTGTGCGATTGTTCTCCTTGTGCTTTTATTTTTTTATTTCCATTGCATTTATTTGAAATACACAAGCACTTGAATTGCATTAGCACATACTTGCTTTAGTTCAGCTTTTAAATAGTATAAAAGTTTTATAAAACCCAATTCAGCCCCCCTCTTGGGTTGTCTACCTGAGCCTACACCATTCCACCATCCTTTTGTTCTAGGGTGAAGAATTGATCAATGTCACCCATCATGTATCTTGAACAGTCGCTATCCAGATACCATCTTTTCTTTATACTTGTGGCTGCAAGACATCCCTGCAAAACAATTATTTAACAAATTTAGGTACCCATGCTTTCTTGGGTCCTTGCAATTTAGTGGAAATGGTTCCCTTGGGAACCCAAATTTTCTTAATTTTCTTTTTGTGATTATATTTCAAATGACATTCAAATGCCTTATGACCAAGGTTATTACATGCATAACATACAATTTTTGATTTTGAATAATTACCATGTGATGATACAAATTTAGGTCTAACCTGTTTTGAACTAATCAACTTAGGAGCATATGAAGTAGAAGCTGAAAACTTGTTTGAAATAGAACCTTTATAACCAATTCCAAATTTATTATTTGTTTCTTTTTGATCTTTTAAAATTAATTAAAGTTTGTTAGAACTTAGGGTTAGTTTTTCAACCAAGGGTTTTAGTTTTTGAACTTCCTTCTTTAAATCATCATTTTCATTTTTCAAACCTTTGTTGTTCTCGAGAATCTCTTCTTTTTCAACTTGAACAATCTTAAGTCTTTCAAAAACCAAATTTAACTCTCTTTGCAAGATTTTGTTTCTTTCACAAAATTCATTTTTGTCTTTTTCAAATACATCACATTGATTTTTCAAATCTTTCATTTTTAAATTGGCCTTTTTGTATTCTATCAATAATTCACAAAAAGCATTATGCAATTCATCATAAGTGAATTCTAAATTAGGTTCAAAAGTATTTACCTCGTCCTCCAAACCCATAAGACAAACTTGTGCAGTTTTTATTTTCTCTTCATCCTCTTCAGTGGATGTGGTTTTATCACAATCTCTCCAAGCAGCAAGCATTGCCTTCTTCTTCTTTTTGGTGAATATCTTTTTCTTTCCTTCAGAACAATCAGGACGGATGTGTCCTGGCATTTTGCATCCATAGTAGATAGGTACTTGATCTTTATCTTTATCCTTCTCTTTTTCTTTATCTCTTTCTTTGTCTTTTCCAAAATCATCTTTTTTATATTGCTTTCTCCATCTGTTTGATTTTCTTCTACCTATAAACCTCTTGAATTTCCTCATGACAAGGGCAATTTCATCATTTCCAAGATCATCATCATCTGATGAGTCTGATTCCTCATTCTTTTCTTCTTCAGTAGCTTTAAATGCAATGGCTTTCTTTCTTTTTGTATCTTCCTCAGTCATTTGTTGCATAGCCAATTCATGCATGATCAGTGATCCAAGTAGTTCATCCAGTGGCAGAGTATTTAGGTTCTTCTCCTCTTGAATTGTAGTTACTTTGGCTTCCCACTATCTGGTAAGGATCTTAAAACTTTTTGAACAAGATCAGCATTAGAGTAAGTTCTACCAAGACTTTTGAGACCATTTATAATATCAGTAAAGCGAGTATACATTTTAGATATAGTCTCATTGGGATCCATCTTAAATAGCTTATAAATATGTACAAGAAGATTGATTTTTGATGTTTTAACTTGAGATGTGCCTTCGTGTGTGATTTCTAGCTTGTCCCAAATTTCTTTAGGAGAATTGCAAGTTGAAATTCTGTTAAACTCATTTGGATCCAAAGTAAAATACAATAAGTTCATTGCTTTGGCATTCATTCAGCTAATTTCATATCATTCTCATCCCAACCCTCTTCTGGTTTGGGAATCTCTACATCATTAACTTTAATTGTGGGTGTGTGAGGTCCTTTCAGAATAATCTTCCATAAATGAAAATCTACATCTTGAATGTATATTTTCATTCTTGCCTTTTAATATGTATAATTGGTTCCAGTGAAAAGTGGAGGTCTATTTGTGGATTGACCTTCGGCCAATGAAGTGCTTATGGGATGTGCCATATATCTTTACTCTAAATAACTTTCAGAGACTCTGCTCTGATATCACTTATTGCCTAAGTGGCTTCCTGGTGCGGGCACCAGACTCAGAAGAAGACTTCAGAGCTCCATCTGGATCTCTGATTAACCGTGCCCGAAGAATTAGAGTTTTTGGCTTGTAATAAGGGTTGACTTGATCAACTCAATTTTAGCTTGAGTCTGTATTACCTGCATTTTTATTTGGTTGAGTCATGTTGACTCAGTAGTGGACTAGGGCTTCAACCTGGGGTGTTACATTTTCTCCCAAGGCCAAGCAAGTGGGCGCCACACTCCCAGCCACACTCCCAGCCATACGCCTGAGTCCAGGGGGCGCCACATCTCCAACCCCAAAACCCTAGCTTAGTCCATCCATCTCTACTCCACCACCACCAAACCCTAATTTTCCATCTTCATCCCACGGTCCCTCTCTTCCACATTGAAGCCGGTCACCAGCATCCAGGTTCAGATCAACTGTTTCAACTACAGAGCCAGTTCAAAGGAGAGTCAGATCAGTATCAAGATCTCCGAAACTTCTACATCCAACAATCTTCATTAAGTCCTCAAGTCAGTGTCTTTCTTTGAGTTTCTGGTTCTTCTTTTGTTCTTCTTCTTCCAGATCCTGAGTTTGAGAAGGAGGCCAACCTTGCCATAGGACTACAATCCGAGGATCCATTGCGAAGATACCCCATCTCCAAGGATCCTACAATCTGCTCGAGAGTGTCCTCCAATTGAAGCAACGAGAGATATCACTGCTAGGTAACAAGAACCTTCCCTTCTCACTTTGTCTGTTTCGTTGAAACTCAGAGCAAACCCTAGATCTGGGGGTTTCTCAATCCCCAGCGATCCTACTTCTGAGTTACTCTGATAATCCACTCCTTTTAATTGTGCTCTCTGTCATTTCTTAGTTTCTTTCAACATTAGTTTATCTTTCCTTTGAGTCAAAGCTGACTTCTGAAAATATATTAAAAAAAAAATACATTAATTTTAATTTGCTTCCGCATTCCACATATCCGTTCTGCATCATTTTTGGTATCAGATCTTTCGTTCTGCATCATTTTGGTATCAGAGCCCTGTCTAGGGTTCTTGCTTGTTTGATTTTTTTTTTTTTCGTTCCTTTTTACTTTTGCTGCCTAGAGTAGACTCCCCTGGCCGTCCGGTCCTAGGAACAAACGAGATGCAAGCCTCCTCCTCCCATTCCACGGGGGTTCCTAGGGCATGTAGGGGTGCCGCTGGGTTATAACTTCTAAGCAGGGATTGTAAACGGGACACATGTTCTATTTTTTGCCAGTAACTACCCTATTATCCGAATTGTTTCTCCCTACAGAAAAATTTGAATTAAGTAATTCTTGTTTTTCTAGAACTAGTATAATTGAAAGTAATTTACATAAAGTTTTCATGATTTATTAATTTATGTAGATTTTCTGAGATCAATTTTATTGCTGTTTTGTTTTTTTTATTTTCTGCAAGCTATTTTTATTTGAGTGTGCATAAATTGAATCTATCTTAAGGGCACCGAAGTTGCAACATAAGGGGAGGATTGAGACCCTCTCCTTAGACCAAAACCACCTCCCGTGCATTCGAACCTAAGCCTTAATCTTAAAATTAATTAGACCTAATTTGCCCTAGTGTGCTAGGGACACCAACAAGTCGGGTCTAGGCTAGTGTTGAGTCAGTTTGTCTAGTTACTCTGTGTGTGCTTTGTACTCAGTGTCTAGAATGGTGGTTCAGGGATTCTATCCCGAAGGGCTTGTGTGCTGGTCCGCCTACCTGGCCAATCACTGATTGGTGTCTAGGATTGGCATTTAGGGACCTAACACTCCCCTTACACCTGCCTGGCTGAGTCCCGAGTTACTACAGGCTAGCTTGCTACTCTGATTGGGCATCTAGTTTGGGCTCTAGGTCTAGTTAGCCCGTAGTCATTTCAGTCGAGTCTCATTTGGTGTGCTTGCTTGCATCATAATGTCCACCCGGAATGGAGTACCCTACCAACCTGGTCAAACCCAACCTAATTTAGAGGCCATGATTAGAACTCTTACCGAAAGTATGACCAAATTGAGTAAGGATATGACTGATACTGTTGCCCAGTTTAGAGACCGAGCCCAGGTACTTGAGGAGCCTAGGCACCGAAATTATACCCCTGACTCAGAATTTGGTAGACCCCAACCTCACCCACACCCAGAGCCTAGGAGACCTTTATACAGGGATCCTGAACCTAATCATTGGAGGTTTGATCTAAGAGCCTATGACCATGATCTTGCCCCTAAGTCTAGCCCTAGGAGCCTATACCCATACTTGGTTGACTCAGAGAAGGGACCCGTTAGGAACACCGAACCTTATGCACCCACTTTTGATGGAAGACAAGAGACATATATTAAGTGGGAAGAACAAATGGATCGGTATTTTGAGTGCACTAACATATCAGAATTAGGAAAAGTTAGGTTGGCCAAAACCAAGTTCACCAAACATGCTAGGTCGCATTGGTATGCTATTGAGCGTGAGTGTTATCAAAGAAAAGAGGAAATATATACTTGGAGAGATATGAGAAGTAAGTTGAGAGATAGGTACCTAGGTAGATCCTATGACAAAAGACTTTTAGACCAATGGTACCAATTGCGACAAGGTAATAGGCCTGTGTCTAAATATATTGAGGACTTCCAGTGGTATGACGTGAAATGCAATACCATGGAGACCGAAACTCAGATCACATCGAGGTTTAGGGTTGGGTTACACCCAGACATTTATAGGAAGCTATGCCTTGAAAAGACCAATAAGTTAGACCGAGCCTACCAAGAAGCCTAAGACTATGAGTGGTCTTTAAGATATAACCAATCAAATACTTTGGACTTAAAGCCAACCTCTACCAACTTGAGTGAAGTTCCGATTGATCCGACACCCGTAGTGAACCAGACTCTTGTTTGTCAATTCCCACTCGTGTCACCTCTTGACCAGAAGGATAACACTGAGAAGGAGTTAGGCATGGTCATCCCAAAATTAGTTGACCCGACCAGAGCCGTACTTAAAGAGGAATCAAAGGAGAATAGATTAGAACCTTTCAGTGAGATTGAGGAAGAAATATATGAGCCTGACATAAGTTTGATAGATGAATGAAACCAACTTTTTTTGTGAGAAAACTCTGTGTTTTCTCTCTTCCGCACTTGCATCCAGGTGTTGAGCTCTGTGAGGGAGTAAATCCGGGTTCCCCAGGAACCTTGAGGAGGTGTGAGATCTCCAAAACCCAAACCCTAGGTTAGCCACTTCTGCTCCAAAACCCTAGCCGCCCACCATCCACTTCAATCCACCAAACCCTAGCATATTCCACCTCCCACGGCCTCTCTCTCCAAGTCCAGGCCGACCACCAGCATCCAGCTACAGTCCGGGTACTTCAGATCCAAAGCGCTTTCCAGAGGGAGTCGAATCAGCCTTCAAGAGAATCCGGATCTCAGCGACATCAGCCTTCAAGTTCTTCGAACTGGTAAATCCTTCCCTGAGTCTCTGAATCCATCACTTGTTTTTCTTCTTCCTAGATCTTGAGTCCAGGAGAAGCCGACCAAACCACTAGACCAGTATTGGAGGATCCATTACGAAGATAGCCGAATCCGAGGATCCAACAATCTGCTCGAGAGAGTTCTTCCACCCAAATTCTGTGAGATCACTGTCTGGTTGGTAAACCATCTCTTCTCTTTTTTTCTGTCCTGTTGAAAGTTCAGAGCGAAACCCTAGGTCTGGGAGTTTCTTAACCCCCAGCGATCCGTTACTTTTGAACTACACTGATAACTTAGCTTCTTCTAAATTGTGCTTTCAATCCTTACCTAGTTTCCATCAACTTAGTTTAACTTTACTTTGAGTCGAAGCCGATTTCTGAAATAAAAAAAAAAAAATTAATCTTAATTTTACTTCCGCATACGCTTCTTTGTTCTTTGTTCTGCATCACTTCCCAAGAGGGGGGTGAATTGGGATTAAAAAAACTTTTCATGATAATGTGCACTTTCAAATTCTTTTGGTGTTGTGGTGCAATATGCAATGTGGAAGTAATTAAGTAAAAGAAATAAAGCAATAAGAACACAATCATAAATACAAAGAGATTAGAGTGGTTCAGAGCAACCGACTCCTACATCCACTACCTAAGCACCACTTGGGATTTTCACTATATCCCCCAACCGGAATATAGTCGGATTGTTTTACCAGGCTCACAATCCAAACCTATACACTTTGGTTTTATCGGGATTACAAAAGAAACCCTAACTCTCTTTGGTTTTAAACGGGATCACCAAAGAAAAACCTAAACACTTGGTTTTACACCGGGATCACCAAGAACCCAACTTAGGTTTTATAAGGTTTACCTAAAAAATATTTAACCCTCTCTTAAGATACAGCCCCTTACTGTTCTTAAAGAGAAAACTAAGAAAAGAAATGATAAACAAGCAACCACAACAAACTGAGTTTGTTTAAGTGTTGCCGATGTAGATCAAGATGAAGTCAAGCCTTGAATGCTCTTTTGTGCTCTTCAAGCTGCTTCTTCCCTTCTTTAATGAGTGGATTCAATGATGGAGTGGAGTTGGTAAAGCTTTGAATCCAACTTGAAAGCTCTTTGAGGTAGGTAGGTGAATGACTTGAAAGCTCTTCAATATCTCAAGATAATTCCATAATAAAGCTCTAAAAATTGTTTAATCCTTCAAAAACAATCTCTTTTATAGTTTTCCAAGAGATATGGCCATTGTAGGGCCTAGGAACTCATGAAATAGCTATTAGAGAATTAGAGTTCAAATTTCAACTTCAGCAACTAGTTGTTGGAGTGCAGAAAATGGCTCCACGAGTTGGCTCGAGATCCATGAGTTGGCTCGAGATCCATGAGTTGGCTCGAAGTCTCAGATAGCCCAAAATGAAATTCTGTAAGAGTCAGCTCTTCTGATTGGAGTCGGCTCTTGCCTTCAGTCAAGTCAAAACCATGAATACCTAGAGTCGGCTCTTCAGGGCAAAGTCGGCTCGAGTTCTCAAACCTTCAAAATACATAACTCTGGACGAGTCGGCTCTTGGGGCAGGAGTCAGCTCTTGATGCTGAAACACTGAAACTTCCTCCATGCCATGCCATCACGAGTTAGCTCTTGATCCAAGAGTCAGCTCTTGCAAATCTTCAAAAATTGCTTCAAGCTTTCCAAAAGTCTTCAACATTGAATCAAATAGAAGCTAATCTACATACTCTTTAATTTTTACAATTTTCAGCCCATTTTACAAGATTACAAGATTAATAACTAGGGCTTTTATAAGTTCAAGTTCATAAAACTTTATACACAATTAAATTACCTTCCAATCAGTTTGAAAACTATTTTAAACTAAAGGTAACCAATTTCCTGCAAAACTTCTTAAACAATTTAAAGGAGTTAGTATCAAATACATGCTCCAATATTTTGTGATCATCAAAATCATTCCAGGGGTCAACACAAAGCAAATTGGTTGTTCCTTCTCCTTTTCCTTTTCTTTTTCTTTTCCCTTTTCTTTGGTAGGCTGAGGCTTTTTCTTGTAAGGGAATTTCTTTTTCTCATAAACCTTTTGAATTTTCTTGCAATGAGAGCCTCTTCATCCTTATTTTCTTCTTCTTCAGATTCTTCACTTGAAGACTCTTGTGTGATAGATTTGAATGCTATGGTCTTCTTCTTTTTGTCAACATCCATTGCCTTTTACTTTAAGTTTAACTCATAAGTCATGAGTGAACCTACAAGTTGTTCCAAGGGAAGTGCTCAACATCTTCGGCTTCTTGAATTGCTATTACTTTTGGATCCCAAGATGTCGGCAATGACCTGAGAATTTTATTCACAAGATCAGCATTAAACATAATTTTACCAAGACTTCTCATGCTATTAACAATAATTGTAAATCTAGTTACATTTCGGTGATAGACTCATTGGGCTCCATTATAAACATTTCATATATATGTACAAGCATATTAACTTTAGTATTTTTTACTTAATTGGTACCCTCATGAGTAACCTCAAGTGTATCCCATATTTTCTTCGCAGAGGTGCATGTAGAGATCCTATTAAATTCATTGGGATCCAATGCATGATAGAGTAGATTCATAGCTTTAGCATTTATCTCGGATTATTTAATATCATTTTCATCCCAATCCTCTTCAAGTTTTGGAATGGAAATGCTATTAACAATAATTAAAAAAATATGAGGACCTTTACCTATAACTTTTCATAAATTGTAATCAATAGAATGCATATAACTTCTCATACGTGTTTTCTAATACGTGTAATTTATACCATTAAAGTAAGGAGGTCTATTTGAGGCTTGTCCCTCAACAATACTAGAACCAAGTGGGGCTGCCACAGATCTTTAATCAAGGTGGTTAGACCTATAAACTAAGAACGTGGCTCTGATATCACTTGTTGCCCTGCAAGTAACCCAAGTGGGGAGGTAAATTGGGTTTTTAAAAAAAAAAAATTAAAAACTTTTGTAAGTATGTGCCAATTCAAAAACAATTTAGGTGCTAGTGATTTGCAAGTTCTTGTGTGCTATTCAAGAGTATGCAGCAGGAATAAATAAGTAAATGCAAGGTAAACAAGTGCAAATAATGAAAAAGGCAACCAACATAAACATAGAATATATAGTGGTTTGGTACACACCAAAGCACCTACATCCACTCCCCAAGATCCACTTGGGTATTCTACTATAATCACAGTCGATTTGTTTTCCAGGCTCATTAATCAAAATCCAACTTATTTTCACCGGGAACACAAGTCAAAACTCCTTTAGTTTTATGGGCTAACCAAAAACCTAGTTGGTTTTGTGACTTAGGCTCACCAACAACCTTCTTGGTTTTCACAAGGCAACCAAAAACCTTCGTTGATTTTTACATAAAGGCTCACCAACAAACCTCAACTCTAGTTTCAATTTCCTTGAAACTAGAAAACAAGAACAAGATTCAAGTGTAATGTATGAAATATAAAAAGCTTTCAACTAAAAATAAATATCTCTTCGAAGCTCTTTGATTGCTATTGAAGATACTTATCCTCAAGTTGTTGAAGCCTTAAATGATGCTTGAGATGTTGGACTTGAATACTCTTAAATGCTTTAAATGCTTGAAGGCTCAACTTCTCTCAAAAGTAATGAACTCTTAAAAGATAATCAATGAAATATCATTAGTTACTTCCCTCTTGAGTTTGGTCCACTTTAAATACCTTTCCACATTTTAAATGGCTATTTTTGACTGTTGGAGAAGAGAAAATATCCATTAGAGGTGAAAAGGACCATTTATGTACTTCAAAAAACTAGCCATTATTGTTCATCAAAACTTTAAGTGTCAACACTTCAGGTCAAAAATATTCTTTTGAAGCTTTCTAAAAATCTCAGGTGAGTCGATACATTTTCTAGTGAGTCAACACTTGAGTCGACACTTGAGAGAAATCCTGAAATTCAGCATGTTCTATATAATTTTTGTCTCAGGCCTTGAGTCGACCCTTGAGTCGGCACTTGAGTTGTTACTTGAACTCCATGAGTTGACACTTGAAGCGTGCCATCTAAAACTTCTTCTATATATTAGATCAAGCTTCTGTGAGTTGATACTGTGAGTCAATACTTGAATTCTATGAGTCGACACTTGGTTGAAACTTTCTGAAACTCAACTGAAACTCTATTGAATCTTCTCTAAACTTTAAACTTGAGTTCTTCTAAGTTATTCTTATATACTTAAGTCCATTTATCTTGAAATTTATTTCATGAAATAGAATTCTTCAACTATTAAACAAGCTGACAAACTTTTAACATAAAAGAGCTTTGGTGAGTACCCTGTCTTTATGAAACATACTTTCAACACACAGTTAGTACTCAAATATACTTAAGTATTTTGTTATTCATTAAAATCAATGCAGGAGTCAACACTATATATCTCCAAGGTTCTTTTCATGTTCTGGGCCTAAAACATATCATTCTAGTGAAGGAATTATGGTATCAAGCATGCAGAAAATAAGGTTTCTAAAACCCTAGTGGACGTAACTTTTGAAACTTTTTCAAAAATACATGCAAAATTATTTAAAAATAATTTCTAAAGATTTATCTAACATGTTGATTAACATTTAATTTCATGAAATCAAATCTAAAAATAAAATAAAATCAGGAAGGTTTAATTAACTTACCTTATTTTTATCCTCCTTCAACCTCAATCAGATTAGTGGATCATCAAGATTGCTATTAGAGCCACACAAGTACCCGATCTCTGCTGGTATCTACATGAGAATGATGCTGATGGACTTTTCAAGGTCCCCAGAGTGCTAGCTCTATGCAGGCCTCTTCTCTGACTTGAATCTAGAATCCTTTTAAGATAATCTTGCAGGAACAAGGCTACAGTCCTTGCAGCCTTTGCATGAACTCTTTGCACAATCAGTGGGATGACTTCCTGGACACCAGGGGAGGAGAAGATCCTTTGTTCACCCCTTCTCCTCTCTCTTAACTCTCTTCTCTAAGAAGTTTAGTCATGGATTAATCAGAAAAGGGTGGAAGGGTAGCAGGAAGATGATGTGCAACAAGGAAGTAAAACAATCACATTCAAGGACTGCTCAGCCTCCTTTTTTCTTCATAAATATCTAACATGCACAAAACCACATGAGATTCATGCCATATTTAGACAAGGACCAGCCTAATCCAGATAGAGACTAATCAAATTTGAATCACATTCAAATGTCATAATGGCACGAAGAAACAATTGGCATAAGGAAAAACACCGAAAAAATAGCACACATCCTTTTTATTTAAATTCCTCTTTTGTTGAACAAATAAAACTCCTATCTCATGCCAACTCCAGATAATGTTTCTCCCTAATCAAATAAGAGTCCACCTTAAATTAAATTTCATTTAAATTTGAAGTGGGTGACAAGGAGTCTTTTGCATTGAGAAGAAAATTTTTGGTGAGAAACATATGCACCGGACTTTCATCATATGATTTTTTTTATAGCGCAAATAAGAACCTCCATGTCCCATATTCAGATAAATCCCATTCTATCATGTTTCAATTTAAATAGAAATCTTAGATAATGCTAAGATTTATCAAGAACAAGATATAGAGACCTAGAGAGAAAGGACACCACCATTAGCACCTTCTCTTATAAAATTGTGCATGCCTCAAAATTTTTAGTGCATAAACCACAATTTCTACTTGATTTAGATAGTAATTTAGCCAAATCCTATTAGGCTAGGGTGTCATTTTTCAATTGGAATCAATTTTATTCAAATCGAATTAAATTCGAGTCCAATTCAAATCGAATTAAATTCGTGTCCAATTCAAATCGAATTTGAAAAGGTTATCAATTCTAGTCCAACAAGGATTCTAAAATCCTAGTCCAACTAGGATTCTTAAATTCAATTAGATCAAATATAATTAAATTAAATAAAATTATAATATTTGTAATTAAGTTTCTAGTATCCAAATTAGTAGGTAATAAAATTGGTAAGTACTAAAATTAGTAGTACTAAAAATAGTAGGTACCAAAAATAGTAACTATTAAACTTGTAACTTTTACAAAATTAGTAGTTACTAAATTTGATCCAAGCCTTGATCAAGTCAAATCCCTATTATATATAACCCCTCAGATTCTATTCTATTTGGTAGTAAGATATACTATGATCTCTGTTGACCCATGGAATGATTTTGATGATAACAAAATATTGGAGCATATATTTGACACTGACCCTTTTTAAAAGTTTAAAAAGTTTTTTGTAGGATATTTCAAATGGACAATCATTCATCCTACATGATGTGGTGGGATCGCTGATGTGTCACCCATGTCAGACCCAGCCAAATGCCACATCAGAGGAAGCTTCCATGCTAGATCTTTTCTTCGGACTCCTTCGCCAAGCGGCTCCCTTCGAGTCGAGATGCCACGGCTGAAGTCAAGCTCTGCCTCTCTGGACTCCTTCACTGGGTAGCTCCTTTCGGATAGAGATGTCGCGGCCAAAGTTGAGCTCCGCCTCTCCGGACTCCTTCCTCGGGCGGCTCCCTTTGGGTCCAGATGTCGTGGTCGAAGTCAAGCTCCACCTCTCCGAACTCATTCGCTAGGAGGCTCCCTTCGGGTTGAGACGCCATGCTCGAAGTCGAGCTCCGCCTCTCTGGACTCCTTCGCCAGGCGGCTCCCTTCATATCGAGACGCCATGGTCAAAGTCGAGCTCTGCCTCTCCAGACTCCTTTGCTGGGCGGCTCCCTTCGGGTCGAGACATCGTGGCCGAAGTTAAGCTCCGCCTCTCTGTGGTGCGGGCACCAGACTCAGAAGAAGACTTCAGAGCTCCATCTGGATCTCTGATTAACCTTGCCTGAAGAATTAGGGTTTTTGGTTTGTAATAAGAGTTGACTAGATCAACTCAATTTTATCTTGATTCTATATTACCTGCATTTTTGTTGAGTCATGTTGACTCAGTAGTGGACTAGGGCTTCAACCTGGGGTGTTACATTTTCTCCCAAGGCCAAGCAAGTGGGTGCCACACTCCCAGCCACACTCCCAGCCATACGCCTGAGTCCAGGGGGCGCCATATCTACATCCAGCAGCCTTTGGTCCCCACACCACAGATAGCAGCTTCCTTCTCTCATGCGCCAGTTGAGGAGAAATCCACCAGGAGTCCACAAATCAAGGGGGCGGCCCAAGACTTTCCCAAAAGAACCAAACTATGAAAGGGAAGAAATTCTCTTGGAGAGAACTTCAAGGAGGCGCCCACTACCTGCCAAAAATATCCAAAACAAAGATGGGAAGGGCCTTGACTTAGGGAGGAAGAAAAGGAGGAGTCCAAAAGAGTTGAGCCATGGAAGGAAAGAAATCCTCTCTTGAAGACCCAAGCAAGGAGGCGCCATCTACCTGCCTTTTATAACCCAAATCAATTTTTTTTGGTACCTTGGCTGACCATATGTGTATGGATTATCCTGATTTGTAGATCCCCTCCTTTAGTCCCACATGGGAAGATGTAAAACCCTACTCCCTTGTAATGCCCTATAAATTAAACCCCTCTTGTAAGTTTAAAAAATCAGATGAATGAAACCAAATTTTTTTTGTGAGCAAACTTTGTGTTTTCTCTCTTCTGTACTTGCATCCAGGTGTTGAGCTCCGTGAGGGAGTAAATCCGGGTTCCCCAGGAACCTTGAGGAGGTGTGAGATCTCCAAAATCCAAACCCTAGGTTAGCCACTCCACTCCCAAACCCTAGCCGCCCATCACCCTTCTCTTTCCACCAAGCCCTAGCATATTCCACCTCCCACGGCCTCTCTCTCCAAGTCCAGGCCGACCACCAGTATCCAGCTACAGTCCAGGTACTTCAGATCCAAAGCTCTTTCCAGTGGGAGTCGAATCAGCCTTCAAGAGAATCCGGATCTCAGCAACATCAGCCTTCAAGTTCTTCGAACTGGTAAATCCTTCCCTGAGCCTCTGAATCCCTCACTTGTTTTTCTTCTTCCCAGATCTTGAGTCTAGGAGAAGCCGACCAAACCACAAGACTAGTATTGGAGGATCCATTGCGAAGATAGCCGAATCCGAGGATCCAACAATCTGCTCGAGAGAGTTCTTCCACCCAAATTCTGAGAAGATCACTGTCTGGTTAGTAAACCATCTCTCCTCTCTATTTCTGTCCTGTTGAAAGTTCAGAGCGAAACCCTAGGTCTGGGAGTTTCTCAACCCCCAGCGATCCGTTACTTCTGAACTACTATGATAATTTAGTTTCTTCTAAACTGTGCTTTCAATCCTTACCTAGTTTCCTTCAACTTAGTTTAGCTTTACTTTGAGTCAAAGCCAATTTCTGAAATATAAAAATAATAAAAAAAATAAAAAAAAGATTAATCTTAATTTTACTTCCGCATACGCTTCTTTGTTCCTTGTTCTGCATAACTCTGGACTCCTTCACCAGGAAGCTCCCTTAGGGTCGAGACGTTGTGGCTGAAGTCGAGCTCCGCTCCTCTGGACTCCTTCGCTAGGTGGCTCCTTTCGGGCCGAGACAATATGGCCAAAGTCGAGCTCTGCCTCTTTGGACTCCTTCACCAGGCAGCTCCCTTCAAGTTAAGACTCCATGACCGAAGTCGAGCTTTTCCTCTCCAGACATCTTCTCTAGGTGGCTCCCTTCGGGTCGAGACACCATGGCCGAAGTTGAGCTCCGCCTCTCTAGACTCCTTCGCTAGGCGGCTCCCCCAAGGTTGAGACACCGTGGCTGAAGTAAACCTCTACCTCTCCAGACTCCTTCGCTAGGCGGCTCCCCTAGGGTCAAGACGCCATGGCCGAAATCGAGCTCCACCCCTTCGGACTCCTTCACTAGGTGGCTCCCTTTAGGTCGAGACACCATGACCGAAGTCGAGCTCCGCCTCTCCAAACCAGCTCCACCTTGGACAAAAGGACCAGCAACCAAAGGACGTCGCCGCTCTTCTTAGGTGGCGGTCCGCCACCCAAGGACCATGAAAAGGTTCTTGCCAAGCTGCAATAATGGTTTCAGCTACCACTTACAACAAAAAGGAAAGGGTCCCTCGATCGAGGTGCTGCATTCCCTACCAACCATCTATACCACCCGAAAGAAAAAGTCAGCCCAAAAGATTTAAAAATAGGGGTTGGCTGCCCCCCGATCGAGGCTTTGCTAGGCTATCCGAAATGGAGCAACTAGAAAGAATGTCAGAGCACACGATAGGTTTCATATCACAATGAGGAAAGGCATCCCGTCCATGGCATGGAACACTGTTGACCCCATAAGTGATTTTGATGATAACCAAACATTGGAGCATGTACATTTATTTCTAACAACTCTTCAAGTGTGTTACAAGTTTTTGTAGGATGAGTTAATTGTTCAAACTTCAACTCCTATACCTTTGTTTCTTGTTTGAGTTGTGTTGTAATGTGTTTCTGTAAAGAAGAACCCAATGAAAAAGCTAAGAAAAAATTATGTAAAAAGGGTTAATTCTGTGTATGTGTGCCTTAGAATTATTTTGAGTTGGTTTGCATGAAAAATGTAAGAGAGTTGGTGAGAGTTTTTTCTTTGAGTCCAATTGTAAAAATCCTGAAGAAAAATACTCGAGCCGACCCAGCATGTTGAAGAGCTGACTCCTCCTAGTGGCACGCAGCAAGGATTCTGGTACGCAGCAATCCGAGCCGACTCGAAGGTTACCGAGCCGACTCCAATGAATCCGAGTCAACTGGAATATGTCCGAGCTAACTCCTCCAGAGTCTAGTTTTTGAAGATTTTTGAGAATAGCCAGGCTAGTTCCCCCTGCAAGAAAACCAATAGAGGCAGGTGATGACCCATGCGAGGGAGGTCTCCACCAGTCATGCGGGAGATCCCCCTTCCCGCGAGGACCTATATAGTCCAGAGAGGGAGCTGGTGTGGGCACCAGGATCTGACAGAGGCTCCTCAACCCTCTGTGGATCTCAGATTAGGGTTCCACTTCTTTGAATCTTGTAATAAGGCTATGAGCCACAGCAATTTCATAATTTCTAGTCATGTAACTAGTCTAAGTTTGTTTAGTCTTGTACCTTGACCAATTTGGGTCAAGTTAGGTCATGAGTCCTGTATTTGTTTTGAGTCTGGGTTTGGACTGGGTCTAAGCCCAATTGAAGTCAACCTGGCTTTCAAGACCAAGTCAAGTCCTTGTGGGCCATCCCACCTCTTTCACTTGGAAAGATGCCAACTCAGGTGCCACCTCAGCCACCTACGTGGCACCACATAAATTGCCACTTGGGCATCCAAGGAGGGAAACAAGGTGGCACCCTCATGCTTTCCACACGCCCTCCCCTTGCCTTTTTCTCTTGGACGACATTGGAAGGAGGAGACACCATCCCCCTCTTCCCTCCCCCACATCACGCCATGATCCATCAAATGTGGGGCGTTGAAGATCCTTGAAGAGACCAAGCCACAAAGCAAGCCCTCTTCCAAGCCTTCTTCCCAAAGTGTTCATGCAAGGATGGAAGGTCAAAGGACACACTCCCCTCTCCAAGCCCTCAACCATGCAATGCCCAAAGCTCGCTCCACTTGGTCGGCCTTGAATCACTCCAAAGAGGGGCGTTGAAGAATCCAAGGGAACACATCCCTTCAAGCAAGCCATGTTCCACGTTTTCTTTCCAAATTGAGCATGCTAATGAAGGAAGTCAAGAGGCCAATCCCCCTCTCCAAGCCCTCCCACATGCCATGCCCAATCCAAGTCCCTTTGGTCGCCCAAAGAGAGGAGAAGGTCAAAGGGTTTTGGCGCCCCAAGAAAGCTTATAATTTGGTTTCATTTAAAATTCAAATGGGCCTTGGGTGCCTATTTAAAGGACCCAATCCCTCCCTTGTAAAACTATTGAATGGTTAATGAAAAAAAAAGAGTTTGAGTCTTCTATCTTCCAACCCTTGTCTCTTAGACTAGGTTGAGTGAAGTTGCCTTCGTCCCCAGGGACGTCGAGTGGTGTGTGGCCACCTGTTCGTCGCCCCAGGGCGTCGCGAATCCTTCGTCCTCCTGGACGTCGCGTGGTGTGAGGCCACAATCCTTCATCCTCCGAGATGTTGCGGGGTGCGAGGCCCCATGTTATCTCCATCTTCGACTTCGGAATCCAGCCGGACACCGGGTTCGAAGCCCCTTCTCAACCCCATCTCAGTTCCTTTCTGTGCATCTCCCCATCTCGCTGATCCTTATTTTGTTTGCCTACAGGTCCTCCCTGGCATCTCGGGCATCGGAGACAGTCATCTTTGCCATCGCGACCTTCCGATCGAAAGCCAGTGCTTCCACGGTTCGACTGCTCGGGCATCCAGGCCGCATCCACCGAGTTGAGGATCTCTGCACCGGGCGCTTCAGAAATGTGAGGTTTGCTCTCTCTATCTCCTAAGTAGGTATTGTATTTCGAGCTAGTCCTACCGAGGTTTCTTAATCCCGGGGTCCTGTTCTCGTTCTCACTTTTTAGGGCTTTGAACTGCTAGTGTAAGCTTTCGTTACTCATCTTTCTTATTTCTTGCCTTTGCTTGTGATCGGGAATCGAAACCCTAAGAAAAACAACTAAAAAAACTCATCAACCCTAAAAAAAGAGTTCCTTTGCATCGTGAACATACATCTCTAGCATCCCTAGTCCAAGTCCCCCCTTCTCCGCATCATTCCTAGTATCAGAGCAAGGCTAGGACTAGTGCATTTTGTTTTCTTCATTTTCTGCATTCTGGTCAGCCTGTATATGGTCTGATCCTTGGATTGTTTCTCTCTGTAGAGATATCCACATTTCATGATTTCTATTCTGTTAGATTGCATTGAATTCAAGGTATTTTTTATATTTTCTTAGATTTTATTTCAATTTATAGAATTTTTACAAGCCAAAATACTACCTAAGAAAATCTCAAGTCTGAAATTTCAGCAAGCATCTCATCTTTTGATTCATTCATCCATCTAGCTTGTTTCTTGCATATTTTAATTCCAGCATTTTGGTTAGCATTCTCACATCTAAAAGACATAAAAAAAAAAAACAAGAAAATCTTAAGTCATTTTATTAGTCATTTTGTGCATCTTTCTCCATAACTTATCTTAAAGGCGTCAAATTAACATAGGGTCAGGATTTCATTACCTGTCCCTAGCCCAAAAACCACCACCCGACATATCGAACCCTAGCCATTAACTAAAATTTATTAGACATTTAATCTGCTCTAGTGAGCTAGGGACATCCACGAGTCGGGTCGACCCAAGTGCCGAGCTAAGCTAGATTGCTTGTTGGTGTGTGCTTGAGTAGCTGGTGTCTAGGCAAGTGGTTCAGGGACTAGAGCCCGAAGGGAAGTGGGTTGGTTCGCTTACCTGGCCAATTTCTAATTGGTGTCTAGGCAAGCAAAGAAAAACCTCCACTAACCTTACACTTACCTGGCCAGGTGCCAAGTTACTACTTCCAGGTTCATCTACTTGACTTTACATTTGGAGAGATCTCCTAGGTCTAGCAAACCGTAGCATCGTTTTGTTACATGTGCACTAGATCAGGAACCTCTTTTCACCCACCTTTTCCACCCCCTACCGAAGCCATGGACCAACTTTGAGCTGACATTAGAGCCCTAACTCAATCCATGACCCAGTTAGGCAACCAGTTGAACAATAGACTGGATCAAATTGAGGCCAGACTGAGATCCCTAGAGGAAGCTGCTAGGCCCTGACCTGAACCCAGTCCTGAGTTCCCTCATCCTAGGAGAAACTTGCCACGAGACCCTTATTTTGAGGATGACTTTGAGAGAGACCCTGACCCCTTTGTTAATACCCGTCCTAGGAGACCCAATCTAGAGGACCGTGAAGAAAGGGCCCTTAGGAGCTTCAAGCTTGAGGCACCAACTTTTGATAGTTGCTTAGATCCCAGGGTGTATGAAGATTGGGAGTCTGCTATGGAGCAGTATTTTTACTGGTACTCTATGTCTGAAAGAACTAAGTTTAAGTTTGCCGAGCTTAGGTTGGTTCACCAAGCTAGGTTGTTCTGGAACAGTGTTGAAAATTACATAGAGCTGAAAGGTCAATTACCCATAACCGCCTGGGGGGAGATGAGAGATAAGCTTAGAAGGAAATACTTACCTGCATCCTACACCCAGAAACTGTTGGACCAATGGCAAACCTTAAGTCAAGGGAGTAAGAGTGTGGCCGATTACGTCACCAAGTTTGATGAATATGTTATGTGATGTAAGGTTGTTGAATCACCTGAGGTAACCCTGTCTAGGTTTAGGGCTGGCCTACACCCAGACATTCAGAGAGAGCTATATTTTAGAGCAACCAGAACCTTGGAAGAAGCGTACCAAGTTGCTAGGCTTTGTGAGCATTTCCAGAGAGCTCCCCCCTACAGAAAACCTGAGCCCTTTGGAAACCAGAACCGCATCCCTGGGTCCACCCAAAGTTACAGCCAGGCTTACCCGAGTCGACCAAGCCCAAACCGAACTGACCCAAGTCGACCAAATGTAGCCCGACCTAGTCCTAGTCATCCCAGCCTGAACCGACCACAATACAGTAGAGAGGAAAAGGGTAAGGCTGTTGAAGTCCAAAGGAGACCCGATCCCCAAGGTAAATGCTTTAGGTGTCATAAACCTGGATATTTTACTAGTCAGTGCACCGCCCCTGCCCTACTCATAGAAGAACCAACAGAGACTGAACCCGAACCAATCGTAGAACCTGAGGAGGATGTCTATGATCCCAAAAATCAGTTATTGGAAGGGTACGAGGGAGAGGAAGAAGTGTATGAATCTGAAGACCTTGTAGGGATAGTCCGATGCATCCTAGCCCAAAACATAGTACAGGAAGACTGGCGTAGGACCAACATACTACAGACCCTGATCAAGCTAGGAGATAAGGTTTGTAAGGTAATCATTGATAGTGGAAGCTGTGTTAATGCCCTTTCCTTGAGTATAGTCAAATCTTTAGGACTAGCCACAGTTCCCCACCCCAACCCTTACAAAGTCTCCTGGATAGATTCAACTTCAATCCCCGTAAAATCTAGGTGCCAAATCAAGATAAAAATGAGTTCCTATGAAGAATCGATTTGGTGTGACGTCTTACCCATGGGTGTGGGTAGTATCATTCTAGGACGACCCTGGCTTTTCGACCATGATGCCACCCTTTATGGTTGATCCAATACCTGTGTCTTTTTCCACCAAGGGAAAAAGATCACAATCAACCCAATCCAACCTAAGGACCCCGTCAAGAAAGGATCTAGTAGCCTTAAGGAGAAGAAAGCAGAAGTCAACCTGATCACACCTAAGGAGCTAGAGAAAGAGATTTTAGAGGGAGCCCCTGTTTGGATTCTATCCACCAAGGAGAGTCACGAGCCAACCAATATAGAACACCCCCAAGAGGTAGTAAAGACTCTAAAAGAATTTGAGGATGTTTTCCCGGAAGAATTACTTGATCAACTGCCACCCCTTAGGGACATCCAGCATGCTATAGATTTGGTCCCTGGATCCACTTTGCCCAACCTACCCCACTATAGGATGAACCCCACTGAACATCAGGAACTTCAGAAACAAGTGGGAGAGCTGCTTAGGAAGGGTTTTCTTAGGGAGAGTTTAAGTCCCTGTGCCATCCCTGCCCTACTTACCCCTAAGAAAGAAGGACCTGGAGAATGTGTGTTGATAGCAGAGCTATCAACAAAATTACAATCAAATATAGGTTTCCTATTCCCTGCCTAGATGATATGCTCGATATGATGGCCGGTGCCACTATCTTTTCCAAGATAGACCTCAAGAGTGGTTACCACCAGATTAGAATTCGACCGGGGGATGAATGGAAGACGACATTTAAGACTAAGGATGGTCTGTTCGAGTGGGTAGTGATGACGTTGGGGTTGTCTAATGCACCCAGTACCTTTATAAGAGTCATGACCCAAGTCTTGCGCGAGTTCACTGGAAAATTCATAGTAGTATATTTTGATGACATCTTGATCTATGGCAAGACCAAAGAGGACTATCTTCACCACTTAAGGTTAGTCTGCCAAACCCTTAGGGAGAATAGCCTTTACGCCAATCCTAAGAAGTGTGAATTTATGACAACTAGGGTTATCTTCTTAGGCTTTGTAGTTACCCTTAAAGGAGTTTCAGTCGACCCTGAAAAGTTCGAGCTATAGTTGAGTGGCCTGTCCCTGCTAGCATCCACGACGTACGTAATTTTTATGGCCTAGCCACATTTTATAGACGATTCATTCGGGGATTCAATTCAATTGTAGCACCTATAGCTGACTGCATCAGGAAGGGAGGTTTTCAATGGACTAAAGCTGCAGACAAAGCCTTCCTTGAAATTAAGGATAGAATGGTACAAGCACCTGTCCTGAGATTGCCGGATTTTTCTAAGGTTTTCGAGGTTGCTTGTGATGCTTCGGGAGTTGGGATTGGTGGAGTACTTAGTCAGGAAAATCACCCCGTGGCCTTCTTTAGCGAAAAACTTAATGAGGCCAAAATTAAGTACTCGACTAATGATAAGGAGTTTTATGCAGTCGTCCAAGCCCTTAGGTACTAGAGGCACTACCTGTTACCCCATGAGTTTGTCCTGTTTTCAGACCATGAAGCCCTTCGATACCTGAACTCCCAGAAGAGATTGAACCCTAGGCACGCTAAGTGGGTCGAGTATATCCAAGCCTATATCTTTGTGCTTAAACATCATGCTCGTACTGAAAATAAGGTAGCTGATGCCCTTAGCCATCGTGCCCTTTTGTTAAACACAGTTAGGACTGAGGTTGTAGGATTTGACCGACTTAAGGAGCAATATGAATCTTGTCCTGACTTCAGTGAGATCTTCCAGTGTAAGCTTCAAGAACCATTTAGTGCCCATAGTGACTATACCTTACAGGACGATTATCTTTTCAAGGGTAATAAGTTGTGCATTCCCAAGACTTCACTCCGAGATTTTTTAGTGTGGGAAACCCATGCGGGAGGCCTAGCTGGTCACTTTGGTAGGGAGAAGTGGTGCGGGCACCAGACTCAGAAGAAGACTTCAGAGCTCCATCTGGATCTCTGATTGACCTTGCCCGAAAAATTAGGATTTTCTGGTTTGTAATAAGGGTTGACTTGATCAACCCATTTTAGCTTGAGTCTGTATTCCCTGCAATTTATTTTTGTTGAGTCATGTTGACTCAGTAGTGGTCTAGGACTTCAACCTGGGGTGTCATATTTTCTCCCAAGGCCAAGCAAGTGGGCGCCACACTCCCAGCCACACGCTTGAGTCCAGGGGGTGCCACATCTCCATCCAGTAGGCTTTGGTCCCCACACCACAGGATAGCAGGTCCCTTCTCTCATGCGCCATTTGAGGAGAGAGCAATCAGGGATCCATAATTCAAGGGGGCGGCCCACAATATTCCATAAGAGCCAAGCTATGAAAAGAAAGAAACTCTTCTTGGAGAGTACTTCAAGGGGGCACCCATTCCATGCCAAAAATATCCAAAGCAAAGATGGGAAGAACCATGACTTAGGGAGAAAGAAAAGGAGGAGTCCAAAAGAGTTGGGCCATGAAAGGAATGAAATTCTCTCTTGAAGAACAAGGCTAGGAGGCGCCACTTACCTTCCTTTTAAGCCTCCAATCAATTTTTTTTTGGAACCTTTGGCCGGCCATATGTGTAGGGATTGATCCTACAATCCTAATTTGAAGATCCCCTCCTTTAGTCCCACATGGGAAGATGTAAAACCCTACTCTCTTGTAAAGTCCTATAAATTAAACCCTTCTTGTAAACTTTAAAGTAATCTGATGAATGAATTGAAATTTTGTGTGAGCAAACTCTGTGTTTTCTCTCTTCCGCACTTGCATCCAGGTGTTGAGCTCCATGAGGGAGTAAATCCGGGTTCCCCAGGAGCCTTGAGGAGGTGTGAGATCTTCAAACCCCAAACCCTAGGTTAGCCACTTCACTCCCAAACCCTAGCCGCCCATCATCATTTTCTTTCCACCAAGCCTTAGCCTATCCCACCTCTCACGGCCACTCTCTTCAAGTCCAGGCCGACCGCCAGCATCTGGGTCCAGTCTGGATACTTCAGATCTAGAGAAATTCCCAGTGGAAGTCAGATCAGCCTCCAGGAGAATCCGGATTTCAGCAAATCAGCTTTCAAGTTCTTCAATCTGGTAAATCCTTCCTTGAGTATCTGATTCCATCACTTGTTCTTCTTCTTTCCCAGATCTTGAGTCCAGGAGAAGTCGACTCAGCCACAGGACCAGTATTGGAGGATCCATTGCGAAGGTATCCGAATCCGAGGATCCAACAATCTACTCGAGAGAGTTCTTCCACCAAACTTTGTGAAGATCACTGTCTGGTTGGTAACCCATCTCTTCTCTTTATTTCTGTCCTGTTGAAAGTTCAGAGCGAAGCCCTAGGTCTGGGAGTTTCTCAACCCCCAGCGATCCGTTACTTCTGAACTACTCTGATAATCCAGTTTTATTTAAATTGTGCTTTCAATTATTACCTAGTTTCTTTCAATTTAGTTTAACTTTCCTTTGAGTCAAAGCCGACTTCTGAAAATATTAAAAAAACAACAAAAAAAAAAGAATTAGTCTTAATTTACTTCCGCATCGCATCATCTCTTCTTTCGTTCTGCATCATTTTTGGTATCAGAGCCCAGTCTAGGGTTTCTGTTTTGCTTGCTTGTTTTAAGTCTCTCTCCTTTTACTTTGTCTGCTCGAAGTAGACTCCCCAGGACGTCCGGTCCTAGGAACGAAGCGAGGTGCAAACCTCCTCTTCCCATTCCACGGGGTGTTCCTAGGGCGTGTAGGGGATCCGTTGGGTTACAACTTCGTAGCAGGAATTGTAAACGGGGGAAGCACCCTGTTTTTAGTCTGTAACTATCCTGTTGCAAGAATTGTTTCTCATTGCAAGTAAGTCTAAACTGCATGATTTTTGTTTTGCTAGAACCAGTATAATTGAAGATATTTTATATAATTTTCTTGTGATTTATTGGTTTTCACGAAATTTCTGAGAGTTAAATTACTGTAACTCTATTTCTGTGTTTTTGCAATTCAATTTTTTTGAGTGATCATCTCCTAATTCATCTAAGGGCATTTGAGCATCTAAGATAAGGGAAGGAGTTGATAACCTCTCCTTAGCCCAAAACCACCACCCACTCATTGATCCTAAGCCTAATTTTAAAATTTATTAGACTTAATTTGCCCTAGTGGGCTAGAGACATCAACAAGTCGGGTCAAGGCTAGTGTTGAGTCAGTTTGTCTAGTTACTCTGTGTGTACTTTGTACTCAGTGTCTAGAACGGTGGTTCAGGGACTACATCCCGAAGGGCTTGTGTGCTGTTCCGCCTACCTGGCCAATCACTGATTGGTGTCTAGGATTGGTAATTAGGGACCTAACACTCCCCTTACACCTTCCTGGCTGAGCCCGAGTTACTACATGCTAGCTTGCCAGTCTGATTGGGCATCTAGTTTGGGCTCTAGGTCTAGTTAGCCCGTAGTCGTTCAGTTGAGTCTCATTTTGTGTGTTTGCTTGCATCATCATGTCTACCCGGAATGGAGTACCCTACCAACCTGGTCAAACCCAACCTGATTTAGAGGCCATGGTTAGAGCTCTTACTGAGAGTATGAACAAATTGAGTCAGGATGTGACTGCCACTGTTGCCCAGTTTAAAGAACAAGTCCATGAGAATTTTGCCCAGCTTAGGGATCGAGTCCAAGTACTTGAGGAACCTAGGCATCAGAATTGGACTCCTGACCCAGATTTTAATGTGCCTCAACCTCACCCACACCAAGAGCCTAGAAGACCTTTATATAGAGATCCTGAACCTAATCATAGAAGGCCTGACCTAGAACCTGAAGATAGAGATGATAGGTTCATTCGGAACATCAAATTAGATGCACCCACTTTTAATGGTAGCTAAAACCCTAAGGTGTATTCTGATTGGGAGGGTGAGATGGACCAGTACTTTGAGTGGTATGCCATGTCTGAAGAAAGAAAGTTCAAGTTTGCCAAGATGAAGTTAGTACGTCAAGCTAGGTTATACTGGGGGAATATTGAGCTGACCACTATAAGATGAAATGTAGAGCCCATAACCACTTGGCAGGGTATGAAAGAGAAACTTAGAGATAAGTACCTACCCATTTCATACCAGCAGAATCTGTTAGACCAATGGCAGACTTTGAAACAAGGGAACCGATCTGTATCAGACTACATAACCACCTTTGATGAATACCTGATGAGATGTGATGTGAGTGAAGCCCATGAGGTCACTTGTCTAGGTTTAGGGCTGGACTTAGGGAAGATATAAAGAGGGAGCTATTTCTGAGAGAGGTTACTGACCTAGACCAAGCCTATCAGATTGCACTGAACACTGAGAAGTTTCAAAGAGGACCCATGCCTCCTAGGGTTAGTGCCCCAATCCCAAGAAATGGACCTAGCCAAGTTACCCCTAGCAAACCTAATCAGGGTATTCCCACCCCTAGGCCCATGGACAAAGGTAAGGCACCTGACACCCAGAGAACCCCTAGTATCATCTGTTTTAAGTGCCAGAAGCCCGGTCATATCTCCAACCAGTGCACAGCCATAGCTTGTTTCAAGTGCCACAAGGTAGGTCATGTTTCTAGCCAGTGCCCTCGTAGATCCCTTTACATAGAAGAAGCAGAAGAAGAGAGTTCCGGACCCAATGAAGAGTTTGAAGAAGAAGTTTATGAGGTCGAATGAATTTGGTCAATGAGTATGAAGGAGAGGAGAAATCCACAGAGTCTGACCAATTAGGGGTTGTGAGATGCATCCTATCCCAGAATAGAGTTCAGGAAGATTGGCGTAGGACTAACATCCTACAGACGTTCCTTAAACTAGGGGATAAGGTATGTAAAATAATCATAGATAGTGGGAGCTGTGTGAATGCCATTTCTGCTAGCACTGTCAAAATGTTAGGCTTAATCCCAGTCCCCCACCCCAACCCCTATAAGGTTTCTTGGGTAGACTCTACCTCTATTCCCATCCAGTCTAGATGTCAGGTCCAAATCCAAATGCAATCCTATCAAGAGAAGATTTGGTGTGACGTCTTGCCCATGGGGGTGAGCAGTATAATTCTTGGAAGACCTTGGTTATATGATCATAATGCCACCCTCTTAGGAAAATCCAACACCTGTGTCTTTAGTTTTAATGGGAAGAAAATCACAATCCATTTAGTCCCTCCTAAGGACAAGGTAGCTAAAGGAACCAATAAGGTCAGAGAAATGAAGACTGGAGTGAACCTAATTAGTGCTAAGGATCTAGAACAAGAAATTCATAGTGGTTCACCTATTTGGATGTTGACTGCTAAGAACTTAGGACTCCTACACCCTCTGAGCCTCCTCAGGAATTAAGCCTTTGTTAGAAGAATTTGAGGATGTTTTTCCCGAGGATCTGCCAGACCACCTCCTACCTCTTAGGGATATCCAGCATTCCATAGATTTAGTCCCAGGAGCCACTTTACCCAACTTGCCCCATTATAGGATGAATCCATCTGAGCATCAAGAACTGCAAAAACAGGTTGGAGAATTGTTAAGGAAGGGGTTCATTAGAGAGAGTCTTAGCCATTGTGCAGTCCCTGCACTTCTAACCCCGAAGAAGGATGGCACGTGGAGGATGTGTGTTGATAGTCGTGCCATCAACAAAATCACAATCAAGTATAGGTTTCCCATCCCTAGACTAGATGACATGCTAGATATGATGGCCGGTGCAACGGTTTTTTCTAAAATTGATCTCAAGAGCGGCTATCATCAGGTTAGGATTAGACCAGGGGATGAGTGGAAAATCGCTTTCAAAACTAAGGATGGTCTCTATGAATGGGTTGTTATGCCTTTTGGGATGTCCAATGCCCCTAGTACTTTCATGAGGATTATGACCCAGGTACTTAGAGCTTTCATAGGGAAGTTTGTAGTGGTCTATTTTGATGACATCCTGATCTATAGTAAGACCCCTGCAGATCACCTAGGTCACCTTAGACAAGTCTGCCAAGTTTTGAGGAATGATAGTCTCTACGGTAATCTCAAAAAGTGTGAATTCTTGACCAATAGAGTTATCTTCCTTGGTTTTGTAGTAACCCCTGACAGCGTGGCTGCCGATCCAGAAAAGATTAGGTCCATAGAAGAATGGCCAGAGCTAACCATTGTGCATGAAGTCAGAAGTTTCCACGGCTTGCCTACCTTCTATAGGCGATTCATCAAGGGGTTTAGTATTGTAGTTGCTCCTATCACAGACTGTATTAGGAAGGGAGAATTCCAGTGGACTAAAGCAGCCCATAAAGCCTTCCTAGATCTTAAGGATAGGATGACCCAGGCACCCATTTTGAGGTTACCCGACTTTTCAAAGGTATTTGAGGTTGCCTGTGATGGTTCAGGAGTAGGTATAGGTGGAGTCCTAAGCCAAGAGAACCATCCCGTAGCATTCTTTAGTGAAAAACTTAATGATGCTAAGCTTAGGTATTCTACCTATGATAAGAAATTTTATGCGGTAGTGCAAACTTTGCGTTACTGGAGACATTATTTGCTACCGCAAGAATTTATGCTGTTTTCGGACCATGAGGCTCTTAGATTCTTGAATTCCCAGAAGAAGCTTAACCCTAGGCATGCTAAGTGGGTAGAGTATATCCAGTCCTATACTTTTATTTTGAAGCATAAGGCTGGGTCTGAAAATAAGGTAGCTGATGGCCTTAGTCGTCGATCTTTGTTGTTGAATTCTTTTAGGGCTGAAGTCATAGGGTTTGAGCAAATCAAAGAGGAGTATGAGTCGTGTCCAGATTTTAAGACTGTGTACCAAGATCTAACTCAAGGACCATCTAGTGACCATAAGGATTATATCCTTTTAGATGGCTTTCTGTTCTTTAAGAATAGGCTTTGCATCCCTAGAACTTCTCTTAGGGAATTTGTTGGCTTTGGCTCCTTAATTTTGATGATTAACAAAAGGTTGAGTATATGTTTGGACTAATGTTTCATCTCAAGATAAAGTTTCAGGACTTAGGTTATTCAAAAAGAGTATCAAGAGTACAATGATGAAACCAAGCTTGCCTGATTTGGGAAAGAGCTCTTCTACCTTGAACAAGATCAAATTTCTCATATTGGACCTTCTTGTTAAGAAGTAATTGACAAAAGAAACAAAGGCTTAGAGAAACTCAAGCATGGCACGCACCTCTCTAGAGTTTCAGAAAAATTCAAACCAGAGGTCGACCACCAGAGGTCGACACCTTGCCAAAGGTCAACCACCAGAGGTCGACTCATGAAGAAAAGAAAAGTTCAGCAAGGCCGGCACGGCAAAATTTAGTGGCACGCTCTAGAGGTCGACCACCAGAGGTCAACACCTGTCCAGAGGTCGACACCAGAGGTCGACTCATTGCCTGAGATTTCAAACTGGGCAGAACTATGGTTTTCTGGATTTTTGCCTAAGATAAACTGGAGGTCGACTCATGAGGTCGACACTTGATCCAGAGGTCGACTCATGAGGTCGACTCATGGCATAACGGCTAGTTTTTCTGAACTTTTGATTTGATTTCTAACGGCCATAAACGGCATATTTTTGATTCTAACGGTCTTGTGGAGTTGTTTCAGCTTGAATGAGGTATTTAACCTCCACCTAACTTCAAAAAAGACAAGGAGACAAAGTGAAAAAGAATAGAGTGAAAGTACAAAGCCTTCAATCAATTCCAAGCCAAAAAGAGTGAGAAAACCAAGAGATTCCTTAGCCAAAAGCTTACCATCTTTGAGGAATCCAACTTTCAAGTGTTTGGCATTTAGTGAGGTCCAAGATTCCAAGAGAAAGGCTTGAAGAGTCTCCATCAAGAGCTACATCGAATTTCTTTTTCTCAAAAGGAGTTTGTTTTGATTTATTCATTGTATTCATATTCTTTTTGTCTTAGGCTAGTTTCAAGGGAATTTGAAACTAGTGTGAGGTTTGTTGGTGAGCCAATTGACAAAACCAACTAGGGTTGCTTGTAAGCCCGAAGCCAAAACAAGTGAGTGAGGTTTGTTGGTGAGCCAATTGATAAAACCAACTAGGGTTGCTTGTAAGCCCGAAGCCAAAACAAGTGTGTAAGGTTTTGACTTGTGAGCCTGGTAAAACAAGTCGGCTGTAATCTAGAAAAGATTATAGTGGAAATTCCCAAGTGGAGCTTGGGGAGTGGATGTAGGTGCTAGGTGCACCGAACCACTATACTTCTTGTGTGTTTGCATTGCTTTACTCTCTATCTTCTTTTGCTCTTTAATTGTTGTTTTATTTCATTGCTTCCGTTGCACAATTACTTGAGCACTATCACTCTCACCTTTGAACTTGATAGCACATATATTGCTTTATTTTTTTAAAAATACCCAATTCACCCCCCCTCTTGGGCACCATATCTGGGCAACAAGTGGTATCAGAGCACCGGTACTCTCTTGTAGGTCAACGATCTTGAGTGAAAGATCATGGCCGCCCCAATTGGAATGGGTGTAGTTGAAGGACAAGCATCAAATCGCCCTCCTTTCTTTAATGGCACAAACTACACATACTGGAAAACTCGTATGCGCATTTATTTACAAGCTGTAGATTATCATATATGGAGAGTAATTACTAAAGGGCCTCATCAGCCCACTCACTTGGTTAATGGCATTATCACCCCAAAATCTGAAGAAGAATGGGATGACAATGACATCAAACAAGCTGAGTTAAATGCTAAGGCGATGAATTTGCTATTTGTGCACTTGACCCTAGTGAATTTAACAGAATATCAAATTGTATTTCCGCCAAAGAAATTTGGGATACACTTGAGGTTACCCATGAGGGTACACACCAAGTGAAGACCATAAAGGTGAACATGCTCATTCATACGTATGAGATGTTCAGGATGGAACCAACTGAAAGTATAAGTGAAATGTATACTAGATTTACCAATATAGTAAATGGTATGAGGAGTTTGGGAAAAATTATATCTAATGGTGAACTGGTTAACAAACTTCTCAGGTCTCTTCCGGCTTCATGGGATGCGAAAGTAACAGCCATAGAAGAAGCCAAGGATGTCAATACTCTACCTCTTGAGCAGCTTCTTGGATCACTGATGACTTACGAGCTTTCACTAAAGCAGAAGACAGTGGACAATGACAAGAAAAAGAAAGCCATAGCCTTCAAGTCCACTACAAAGGAAGAGTCAAGTGATGAATCAGAAGAAGAAGCTGATGATGATGAGACAGCCCTCATTACAAGAAAATTCAAAAGATTCATGAGAAAGAAGAAGGGCTTCTACAAGAAAAAGCCACAAAAAGGTGATCACAATAAAGATAAAGAGAAAGAAAAAGAAAGGGATCCACCCATCTGCTTCGAGTGCAAGAAGCCTGGACATTATAAAACGGATTGCCCTTTGCTTAAAAAGAGTCGAAGGATGTTGAGAAAGAAAGCCATGATAGCTACCTGGAGTGAGAGTGAGGACTCCAGCAGTGATGAAGAGCAGTAGGTAGTCGCCAACCTGTGTTTCATGGCCAATGAAGATAATGAGGTAAATTATGAACCTGAAATTGAATTTACTTTCAATGAATTGCATGATGCTTTTGATGATTTAATTATGGAATATGAAAAATTAAAACTGAAAAATAAGAAATTAAGAAAGCTAAATCTTGAGCTTACCAAAAATTCAGAAAAGTTTTCAACTGAAATTGAAGATTTAATTCAAGAAAACAAGAAATTAACTGAACATGTAAAGACCTTGAAAAATGATAAGGATAATCTTTTAAAGAAAATGATTCTTTGAAAAATAATAGAAGTCTTAAAACTAATGAGAAAATTGAAAAACAAAACAAAGAACTATTGCTTCAAAACAAGAATTACAAAGAAGAGTTAGAAAAAGTAAAACCTTTTGTAGAAAAGTTTACTTTTAGTTCAGAAAAATTAAGTATGCTTTTAAATAGTCAACATGCAGTGTTTAACAAAGCTGGACTTGGATTTAAGCCACACAATCAGCAAAAACTTTACAAAAACTTTTTCATACCTGCATCTTCTAATATTACCTGCTATGCATGTGGTAAGTTAGGACATAAATCATATATTTGTAATAGAAGAAAATTAAATACCTTTGGAAAGATTTGGGTTCCAAAAGGAACCAATTTGACTAACCCTAAAGGACCCAAGATGACTTGGGTACCTAAAGTTTCAACTTGATTAATTTTTGCAGGTGTGCCTTGCAACCAAAAATAAAAGAAGAATGTGGTATCTGGATAGTGGTTGCTCAAGGCACATGACTGGGGATGTGAAGCAATTCTCATCACTAGCAGCTATTGATGGTGGAAACATTACTTTTGGTGATAATGGAAAAGGCAAAATCGTCGGAATTGGTAAAATCCATATCACCCCTAATGCTTATGTAGATAATGTATTATTTGTTGATGGCTTGAAGCATAATCTTTTTAGCATTAGTCAGTTTTGTGATAAGGGTTTTAAAGTAATTTTTGAATCATCTTTGTGCATGGTATCTAGTCTAGATGTCGATGGCATCAAGTTCACTAGTCATAGGCATGGAAACATTTACGTGGTTGATCTTGATGATCTAGCCATGGAAAGTGGTCAATGCCTAGTGGCTAGGGAAGCCAAGGCAAGTGAAACTAGTTGGCTTTGGCATCGTAGGCTAGGGCATGCTAGTATGCAGTTGATTTCAAAATTAAGCAAAAAGAATCTTGTAAAAGAATTACCAAAACTCACATTTGAAAAAGATAAGATTTGTGCTGCATGTCAATTTGGAAAACAAACTAAATCTTCTTTCAAACCTAAAGGAGTAGTATCTACTACTAGACCCTTGAATTATTGCATATGGACCTCTTTGGACCAACCAGAACAACTAGTTTGGGAGGAAAAAAATATGGGCTAGTAATTGTAGATGATTACTCACGATTTACTTGGGTAATGTTTTTAGCTCATAAAGATGAAACGTTTTCAGCTTTTGTTAAATTTCATAAAGGGTTTCAAATGAAAAAGATCTCACTATTGTTTCTTTGCGTAGTGATCATGGAACTGAATTTGACAATCATGATTTTGAAGCTTTTTGTAATGAAAATGGCATTAGTCATAATTTTTCTGCACCTAGGACACCTCAACAAAATGGGGTGGTAGAAAGAAAGAACAGGACACTTGAAGAAATGGCACGCACAATGCTTTGCGAAAATGATTTACCTAGATATTTTTGGGCAGAAGCCATTAATACTTTATGTTACATTTTAAATCGTGTTTTAATTCGACCTATTTTGAAGAAAACACCATATGAGCTTTGGAAAAATCGAAAACCTAATCTCAAGTATTTTCGTGTATTTGGTTGCCGCTGTTTCATATTAAACAATGGCAAAGACAATATCAGTAAATTTGATGCCAAGTCAGATGAGGGTATCTTCTTAGGATACTCTACTTCTAGCAAGGCATACAGGGTCTTCAACAGAAGAACTCTTCTGGTTGAAGAATCAATTCATGTAGTGTTTGATGAATCTAACGAAAAATCTTCTAGAAAAGAAGATTCTATTGATGATGAAACAGGTACAAAGAAGCTTGAACAATTGACAATCAATGAAGATGAGCCCAAAGGAGATGATGATCAAGAAAATCAAGATCAAACTCAAGAGATCAATGCAACTTCACCAAAACCTTTACTTAAAGAATGGAGGTATGCACACGGACACCCCAAAGAGCTATTATTGGTGATCCGTCAAAGGGAGTAAGTACACGCTCTTCTATTAGAAATGTTTGTGATTATTTAGCTTTTGTATCTCAGATAGAGCCTAAGTCAATTGAAGAAGCTGAAAAAGATTGTAACTGGATTAATGCTATGCAAGATGAACTAAATCAATTTAAAAGAAATAACGTTTGGACTTTAACTGAAAGACCCCTTAATATTTCTGTAATTGGCACAAAATGGATTTTTAGAAATAAACTTGATGAACATGGTATCGTAACTAGAAACAAAGCTAGACTTGTTGCTAAAGGCTACAACCAGGAAGAAGGGATCGACTTTGATGAAACCTTTGCTCCTGTTGCTAGACTAGAAGCAATTAGACTTTTACTTGCTTTTGCTTGTTTTATGGATTTCAAGTTATTTCAAATGGATGTTAAGAGTGCTTTTTTAAATGGATTTATTGAAGAGGAAGTTTATGTTGAACAACCTCCTGGTTTTGAAAATCATGAACTTCCTAACCATGTTTTTAAATTGCATAAAGCATTGTATGGTTTAAAGCAAGCTCCTAGAGCTTGGTATGATAGATTAAGTTCATTTTTGATGAAGAATGATTTTTCTAGAGGTAATGTAGATAATACATTATTTTTGAAAAAGAAAAATGATGATCTCTTAGTAGTACAAATCTATGTAGATGATATTATTTTTGGTGCTTCTAACGAATGTCTTTGTCAAGAATTTGCAAAGTTAATGCAGAGTGAGTTCGAGATGAGCATGATGGGAGAACTCAACTTCTTCCTCGGACTCCAAATTAAGCAAACCAAAGAGGGGATCTCCATTAACCAAGCCAAGTACACAAGGAAAATATTGAAAAAGTTTGGGATGGAGACTACCAAACCAATAGGTTCCCCTATGAGCTCTTCATGTAAATTAGACAAAGATGAATGTGGTAAATCAGTAGACCAAAAATTATATAGAGGCATGATTGGTTCACTGCTATATCTAACTGCCAGTAGACCAGATATAATGTTTAGTGTTTGTATGTGTGCACGTTTCAGTCTGCTCCTAAAGAATCACATCTCTTAGCTGTAAAAGTATATTTAGATACTTATCTAGGTCAATTGAAATTGGTCTTTGGTACTCTAGAGAGTCATCATATGAATTAATTGCATATTCTGATGCTGATTTTGCTGGGTGTAAACTTGATCGTAAAAGTACTAGAGAAAATTGTCAATTCCTAGGAGTTAATTTGATTTCATGGAGCAGCAAGAAACAGAATTCGGTTGCTCTATCTACGGCGGAAGCCGAATATATAGCAGCTGGAAGCTGTTGTGCTCAGATTCTATGGATCAAACAACAACTCGAGGACTTTGGCATCAAACTAACTAAGACACCCATAAGATGTGATAATACTAGTACAATCAATTTAACGAAAATCCTGTACAACATTCAAGAAGCAAACATATTGAAATAAGACATCACTTCATAAGAGATCACGTTCAAAACTCTAATGTATTGTTAGAATTTATTTGTACTGATTATCAATTGGCTGATATATTCACAAAACCATTGAATGAAGATAGATTTTGTATGATCAGAAGAGAACTGGGAGTCATTGATCCTTTTGCTTAAAACTCTTCAATTCTTATCAAAATTCCTCAAAAATGATTTATAAATTCTCAAATATGTTTAAAGCTTATTTTTCTAAATTTTATCAATTTTTTTTATTTACCGAATTTTATTTTGGCTAATTTATTTTTGGAGGTCGACACTTAAGTTTTCGAAGGTCGACACTTGAGGTCGACCCCTGAGATTTTTAGAGGTCGACACTTAAGGTCGACCCCTGAGAATTTTTATAGGTCGACACTTGAACGAAAATCATCCTTTTTTAAAACCCGTCCGCAAGCCTCTTTTTCTCCATTCTTTCCATTTCTCCTTCGTGTGGTCCCCCTCCAACTTCCCTAAACCTCTAAACAGTGGATTTCCAACCCTCTCCTTCATCTTTTTGGGTAATCCTCTCCTCTCCTCTTGTTTTCTTTAGAACCAAACTGTTTTTTGACCGTGTTCTTGGTTTTGGACAACCGAAAGCTTTTGCCTCTATCTACCGTCAAATATCGGTTGTTTTTCAATTGAAATCACTTATTTCCCTCCTCCGTTTCTTGCATTTCATCCATTTACTCTCGATTTTCTCCATTTTCACAAACCCTATCTTACCATTTCACCACCCGTGAACCTCTCTTCTCCTCTCTTTTCTTGGTTCCTTCCCTCTTAGCATTGCATTATCCCACTTCTCCCTAATTTACCCCTCTTCCATCCATATGATGTCCAAGAAAGTACTTGGCAGTGAGAAAAAGGAGAATGGAACAAGGCCAAAGTAGCATTGAGCGACGAAGAAAGGTCAGACATGAGCGTGAGCCGACCCCAGAGCCACCTGCACCAGTGCCAGCCAGCTTAGTATGAAGAGCATTGCGAGTGGGAGGCGTGTGGACATACCTTTCTGGGATCAGCATCACTTTTTTATAGGAGATGTGCTGAGAGATGCAGGTCTGGTTCACTTCTGCACGACGATGACTGAGAGATTCTACCCAGACCTCATCAGGGAGTTCTATGCATCCATGGCCACTGATGGCATTGGATGGTCAGCTACTGTACGTGGGATCGAGATTCCAGTGACACCGGAGGTCATCAGTCGCGTTTGGAGGATTCCACTTCATGGCACAGCTGCCACTTCTGATCGATCAACGAGAGCATGCCTTCAGATGTATTCTAGAGCGTGAGGATGTTAGCGGCATTTCCACAGTAGCCGCTAACCAGCTTTACTGGAGATGAGAGTGCTGCATCATATCATCGCTCGTATCTTGATTCGAAGAGCGGGAGATTCAACTTTATCACTGAGCGTGAGCTGGTGTTGATGGTGTCCCTGAGACAGCGGACTCCCATCAACTTCCCAGGATCATGCTTCAGCAGATGGGTGAGGCAGCATCTCACAGGAGACTAGTTCAGCCATATGGTATGGGGCTGACACAGCTATTCAGGGAGCATGGAGTTTCATTTGATGGTATACCTTTCAGTCAGCGGCAGCATACTGATACATATGGAGAGAAATCACTGCATAGGATGGGATTTCGACTGATTGGTGATCGTTGGGTGCGACGAGAGTCTAGCCAGGAGCCAGATGAGGAGGATGAGATCTGAGCTGCTGAGGCAGGGCCTTCAAGCCTACTGATCATGGTACACCTCCTCGCCCAGCACCAGAGTCAGAGACTGCGGAGCCTGAGCCATTCACGCCACCACCCTCATCAGCTCCAACACCTACTGCTACTGCTACACCACGGAGGACTACAGCGAGGATATCGGACTTTGAGCAGAGAGTGACTGATCACATTTCAGAGGTTCGGACAGAGATTGCTGGTGTACGACAGGAGCTACATGGTCTGCGGATCCACACAGATATGCGTATTGGAGCTCTCTCAGCTAGTGTAGATGCAGGATTTCAACAGATCCTCAGCCTACTGAGATTAGCATTGCCACCAGGAACTGTAGATCCGACAGTATCTCCTCCACATTCTGATGATGATGATGATGATGGCTCCAGTGGATACAGTGACAATGATGGAGATCAGCCTGGAGCAGGTAGCTCTGATGTTCCACCTGCAGATCTGATTCCAGAGATTCCCCCTTCTACTGATCCTCCTTCTACTGATCTTCCCAGTACAGATCCTCCAGCTACAGATGTGCCAGTAGATATTGAGTTTATTGAGTCACTTTTTGAGACTATTACAGGGATTCTGGATGATAGAGATGATCATACAGAGATAGATATTGATGATCCCACTGCTTATGAGCTAGTCAGCAGGCACACTCCAGCTCAGTCTACTCAGCATACTGATCCATCTACTCCTTCTGCTACTGCTTCTGTTAGGACACCTGTGGAGCCTTTTCCTCGGACCTATAGATCTCGTAGGACTACCCCTAGGTCTGGTCCCTCTCTGAGGACTCGGAGTCTCACTCATAGGACTCCAAAATCCTCATCTAGGATCTCGGCTCCTATCTATTTTGATATACCTTCTGATGAGGAGTAGCCTCATAGATTTACTTGATGTATGTTGTACTTAGTTTGCTTTGTATGATCTGATGTATCAGTGTTTTGTGCTTACTATGTAAGCAATTTTGTAACTGAATACATTTATATACTTATCTACATTGTGATATTTTACTGTCTGATACTAGCTCTTAGCATTTATCTTTTTAAACCCTCAAGTTAGAATGTTTTTATATTGAATGCACAAATTGAGGGGGAGCATGTATTTTATGCAACTAAGTACTTCATTGTAATGGAACATAAGTTTCCTTAATATATCTTTCACTAAGAAAAATGGACTTTTTGATTCTTGACAAAAAGGGGGAGTAGAGTATAAGTAAAGTATATATGAGATTCTCATGACTCTTTCTTATGAGTAGAATATGTATATATAGTATGTAATATGGTTCTTATGATTCTTATGACTCTTTCATGGAGTAGAGTATAGTAATGTTTGTAAAGTATATATGGTAAAGTATGACTCTTTCATAGAATAGAGTAAAGCAATTATGATTCTTATCTTGTTGACTCATGAGAATGTTTTCACAAAAAGAAAGAAGTAAATGACTCATGAGAATGTTTTCACAAAAAAGGTAGATGAAAAGTAAAATTTTTATGGTATACTCATGCATGCAAGGATTCTTTGAAAATTTTAATTATTGCTATATTTTGCTTTTGGACTTAATTGCATATATACTCAAGGTTTTGTCATCATCAAAAGGGGGAGATTGTTGGCTTTGGCTCCTTAATTTTGATGATTAACAAAAGGTTGAGTATATGTTTGGACTAATGTTTCATCTCAAGATAAAGTTTCAGGACTTAGGTTATTCAAAAAGAGTATCAAGAGTACAATGATGAAACCAAGCTTGCCTGATTTGGGAAAGAGTCTCTTCTACCTTGAACAAGATCAAATTTCTCATATTGGACCTTCTTGTTAAGAAGTAATTGACAAAAGAAACAAAGGCTTAGAGAAACTCAAGCATGGCACGCACCTCTCTAGAGTTTCAAAAAAATTCAGACCAGAGGTCGACCACCAGAGGTCGACACCTTGCCAAAGGTCGACCACCAGAGGTCGACTCATGAAGAAAAGAAAAGTTCAACAAGGCCGGCACGGAAAATTTCAGTGGCATGCTCCAGAGGTCGACCACCAGCGGTCAACACCTGTCCAGAGGTCGACACCAGAGGTCGACTCATTGCCTGAGATTTCAAACTAGACAGAACTATGGTTTTCTGGATTTTTGCCTAAGATAAACTGGAGGTCGACTAATGAGGTCGACACTTGATCCAGAGGTCGACTCATGAGGTCGACTCATGGCATAACGACTAGTTTTTTTGAACTTTTGATTTGATTTCTAACGGCCATAAACGGCCATATTTTTGATTCTAACGGTCTTGTGGAGTTGTTTCAGCTTGAATGAGGTATTTAACTTCCACCTAACTTCAAAAAAGACAAGGAGACAAAGTGAAAAAATTAGAGTGAAAGTACAAAGCCTTCAATCAATTCCAAGCCAAAAAGAGTGAGAAAACCAGAGATTCCTTAGCCAAAAGCTTACCATCTTTGAGGAATCCAACTTTCAAGTGTTTGGCATTTAGTGAGGTCTAAGATTCCAAGAGAAAGGCTTGAAGAGTCTCCATCAAGAGCTACATCAAATTTTTTTTTGCTCAAAAGGAGTTTGTTTTGATTTATTCATTGTATTCACATTCTTTTTGTCTTAGGCTAGTTTCAAGGGAATTTGAAACTAGTGTGAGGTTTGTTGGTGAGCCAATTGACAAACCAACTAGGGTTGCTTGTAAGCCCGAAGCCAAAACAAGTGAGTGAGGTTTGTTGGTGAGCCAATTGATAAACCAACTAGGGTTGCTTGTAAGCCCGAAGCCAAAACAAGTGTGTAAGGTTTTGACTTGTGAGCCTGGTAAAACAAGTCGGCTGTAATCTAGAAAAGATTATAGTGGAAATTCCCAAGTGGAGCTTGGGGAGTGGATGTAGGTGCTAGGTGCACCGAACCACTATACTTCTTGTATGTTTGCATTGCTTTACTCTCTATCTTCTTTTGCTCTTAATTGTTATTTATTTCATTGCTTCCGTTGCACAATTACTTGAGCACTATCACTCTTCACCTTTGAACTTGATAGCACATATATTGCTTTATTTTTTTTAAAAATACCCAATTCACCCCCCCTCTTGGGCACCATATCTAGGCAACAAGTGGTATCAGAGCACCGGTACTCCTTGTAGGTCCAACGATCTTGAGTGAAAGATCATGGCCGCCCCAATTGGAATGGGTGTAGTTGAAGGACAAGCATCAAATCGCCCTCCTTTCTTTAATGGCACAAACTACATATATTGGAAAACTCGTATGCGCATTTATTTACAAACTGTAGATTATCATATATGGAGAGTAATTACTAAGGGCCTCATCAACCCACTCACTTGGTTAATGGCATTATCACCCCAAAATCTGAAGAAGAATGGGATGACAATGACATCAAACAAGCTGAGTTAAATGCTAAGGCGAAGAATTTGCTATTTTGTGCACTTGACCCTAGTGAATTTAACAGAATATCAAATTGTATTTCCGTCAAAGAAATTTGGGATACACTTGAGGTTACCCATGGGCCCAAGCCCAATTGAAGTCACCTGGCTTTCAGACCAAGTCAAGTCCTTGTGGGCCATCCCACCACTCTTTCACTTGGAAAGATGCCAACTCAGGTGCCACCTCAGCCACCTACGTGGCGCCACTCAGTTGCCACTTTGGCATCCAAGGAGGGAAACAAGGTGGCACCCTCATGCTTTCCAGATGCCTCCCCCTTGCTTTTTTTCTCTTGGGAGATATGGAAGGAGGAGACACCATCCCCTCTCTTCCCTCCCCCACATCATGCCATGATCCATAAAATGTGGGGCGTTGAAGATCCTTGAAGAGACCAGCCACAAAGCAAGCCCTCTTCCAAGCCTTCTTCCCAAAGTGTTCATGCAAGGATGGAAGGTCAAAGGACACACTCCCCCCTCTCCAAGCCCTCACCATGCAACACCCAAAGCTCCCTCCACTTGGTCGACCTTGAATCACTCCAAAGAGGGGCGTTGAAGAATCCAAGGGAACACATCCCTTCAAGCAAGCCATGTTCCATGTTTTCTTCCCAAATTGAGCATGCTAATGAAGGAAGTCAAAAGCCAATTCCCCACTTCAAGCCCTCCCACATGCCACGCCCAATCTAAGTCCCTTTGGTCGGCCCAAGAGAGGAGAAGGTCAAAGGGTTTTGGCACCCCAAGAAAGCTTGTAATTTGGTTTCATTTGAAATTCAAATGGGTCTTGGGCCTATTTAAAAGACCCAATCCCTCCCTTGTAAAACTATTGAATGGTTAATGAAAAAAAAGAGTTTGAGTCTTCTATCTTCCAACTCTTGTCTCTTAGACTAGGTTGAGTGAAGTTGCCTTCGTCCCCAGGGACGTCGAGTGGTGTGAGGCCACCTGTCCGTCGCCCTAGGGCATCGCGAATCCTTTGTCCTCCTGACGTTGCGTGGTGGCGAGGCCACAATCTTCGTCCTCTAAGACGTCACGGGGTGCGAGCCCCAAGTTATCTCTATCTTCAACTTCGAAATCCAGCCAGACACCGGGCTCGAAGCCCCTTCTCAACCCCATCTCAGTTCCTTTCCGTGCATCTCCCCTATCTCGCTGATCCTTATTTTGTTTGCCTATAGGTCCTCCTTGGCATATCGGGCATCGGAGACAGTCGGCTTTGTTATCGTGACCTTCCGACCGAAAGCCAGTGCTTCCACGGGTTCGACTGCTCGGGCATCCAGGCAGCATCCGCCGAGTTGAGTAATCTTTACACTGGGCACTCTAGAAGTGTGAGGTTTGCTCTCTCTATCTCCTAAGAAGGTATTGTATTTCGAGCTAGTCCTACCAGGGTTTCTTAATCCCGGGGTCCTGTTCTCATTCTCACTTTTTAGGGCTTTGAACTACTAGTGTAAGCTTCCGTTAGTCATCTTTCTTATTTCTTGCCGTTGCTTGTGATCGGGAATCGAAACCCTAAGAAAAACAACTAAAAAAAAAACTCATCAACCCTAAAAAAGAGTTCCTTTGCATCGTAAACATACATCTCTAGCATCCCTAGTCCAAGTCCCCCCTTCTCCAATCAGGAGCTCCCCACTCCACCATCACAACCACCTCTGCAGACGCTTAGTTTGCTGTGCTTGCCTAGCAGATACAGCTCTTGACTGTTACAGTGCACTAGTGGTAGCACCAACACCGGTCCCTGGCCACCCACCAGCAGCTAGGGACCCCCGTGACCCAAACCGCCACTCCCCTCGACAGCCTGCGATCCTTCCAAGGTAGGCCTTCATAGCTGCGGGCCACAATAGACCACCGGGGAAGCTGTAGGACCTCGATGAAGAGACATTGGACCGGGTCCACTGACTGAGAGAGCCGATCCCCGACCCTCGAGCAGGTTGCCGCTAGGCACCATCGAGGTTGTAGAGGCAAGGCCCCCATCGCAACTCGCAACTCCACTCAAACACTATCTTTTCCTCCTCCTTCGACCTCGATGGAATGCTCAACCAACGAGGCCATCAGGTAAATAGCAGAAATGTGCCTTGAAGAATAGGAATGCAAGCTGGCGGAGTTATCCCACTAGTTTGCAAATATGCAAGGCTCCCCTAGAGAGCCTGTGGACTATGACGCCCATCCCCCTTTCTCCTAAGAGATCAAAGAGGAACCGATCCCCAACCGGTTCCGCATACCGCAGGTGGATCCCTACGACGGGACCACCGACCCCCTGGACCACCTGGAGAGCTACAAGGCCCTCATGAGACTCCAAGGAGCAACTGATGCTCTCCTTTGCATCGTATTCTCGGCCACCCTTCGGAAGGTGGCTCGAGTCTGGTTTACCCGTCTCGAGCCCGAAAGCATCAGCTCTTTTGCTTGGCTGGAGCAGAAGTTCGTGGCCCACTTCGATGCTTGTTGCAAGGTGCCATGCGAGATAGACAGCTTCTTCTTCATCAGGCAACAGGACCACGAGCTCCTATGGGACTACATGGCCTGCTTCAAGGTCACCATGATAGAGATCTACAACCTGGATGAGCCAGTAGCTATGCTGGCACTGAAGAGAGGGCTCAGGACCTCTCGCCTGACTTACTCCCTGGACAAGAAACCCTCCAAGACATACTCTAAAATCCTCCTCTGTGTTTAAAAGTACATCCACACCGAGGAGGTGGATCGTACGAGGACGGAGCTGGATAGGAGGCCTTTGAGGAAGCTAGCTCCTGGGGAGACGTCCGGGGCATTGAAGCCTAGACTGGCCACATCAAGTTTCTACCAAAAGTTGAAGCTGAAGAGTGACCCCATCCCAGAAGAAAGATACACACCTCTCCTTGCCCCAAGGATGAATATCCTTATGGGGATTGAGGGTGAGCGCTACCTGCATCGCCCACCCCCTCTAAGGCCATCTAATGGTCATGATAAGATGAAGTACTGCCAGTTCCACGACACCAAGGAATGTCGCCAACTCAAAAGAGAGATTGAAGACCTCATCAGAAGGGGCTACCTCGGAAGGTTCGTCGGGGGCAAGACCCTAGCTGAACCTCAGGCGCTCGCTGCTCTCCCTCCGATCCCTGAAGTCAACAACCAGCCCATCGAGAAGCTTTCGGGAAAGATCTGTTGAGGAATTGAGCACGCCCACAAGAGGGCCCAGGGAGGAGAGGGTCCTGAGAATGTACTCTGTACTTTTTTATGAGGGAAGGGGAATCTGGGGTTAAAAATGTAAATAATGATGCCATGGTCATCGAGATGATATTGCAAAGTATCCTGTAAAATGAATTCTGGTCGATAGTAGAAGTTCGACTGATATTCTTTTTTACGATGCTTCCTTCAGAATGAATCTATCCTCTACTCACACTAAGCCCGTGCACACACTCCTTGGTCAGTTTCACAGGGGACTCTTTGGGAGTTGAAGAAGAAATCACTCTCCCTGTTACTGCTGGGGTGCCACCACGGCAGGGCACCGTCATGATGACCTTCACTATTGTAAGGCTTCCTTCAGCAACACAACATGATCCTTGGCTACCCCGGGCTCAATCTGCTCGATGTGGTCATCTCCACCAAAAGGCTACTAGTGCAGTTTCCAACTCCATACGGTGTTGGAGAGATGAGGGGGGCACCTTAACTGATCCAACACTGCCTCCAAGCCATCCCCGGGGCTAGCAGCTCCGAGGAAGATCCCAATGCCGACGACCTCGACCAAAGGGTGGAAGACCCCAGGGGTGGCCCGATCGAGTGCCTGCTGTCATAACCAACATGGAGGAGCCGACCCGGTAAAAATGGTGCAAATTGGGGCCCAGCTGCAAGAGGAGGAGCAGCCCACCTGTTGGAGTTCCTTCGAGCGAATGCAGACATGTTCGCTTGGATGGCAGTGGATATACTGGAGATTCCCCCTGACGTCATCACCCATAAGTTGAGAATTGATCCAAAGTGTCGCCCGGTCCAGTAGAAGAAGAGAAGCTTTGCCCTTGAGAGGCAACGAGCGATCAACGAGGAGGTGGACAAGCTCCTCGCAGCCTGCTTCATCCATGAAGTGATTTCTTGAATCACCATTTAAATTTTGTTGAGTCATGTTGACTCGGTGCAAGTCCCAATGTGGTTTCAATTTGGTCCAAAATGGTGCCACATTTCTCTTCCAATCAACTCAAGGTTCAAACAAGTGGAGGCCACACTCCAAGCCACACGCCCAGCCACACTCCGAGCACACGCCAGAGTCCAGGAGGCGCCATAGAGGCATCCCAGTGTCATGGTCCCCACATCCAAAGAAGAAAAAAATCAAATTGGAGGCTAAATTAAAGGAGGCGCCCACACCTGCCTAATTTACCTAAGCAAAGAAGGAAGAAAACTTCTCTTGGAGAAGAAATCAAAGAAGGACATCCAACCTACTCCTAATTGAAGTTCAAATCAAAATCAAAGAGCTTAACTTGGAGTGGAAGAAAAGAAGAAATACCTTAAGAAGAAGAGGACTCCAAATCCAAATCCAACTCCAAAGGAGGTGCCATAAAAGTTCCAAAACAATTCCTTTATGGCCGTCCCAATTTTTTTGGACTCTTGGTCGGCCAAGGGAGAGGATTTTCTACCTAATCTAGGGGTTGGAAGAGTTTAGTCCCACATGGGAATTTGTACAAGCTAGGAGAAAATTTTAGGTCTATATAATAGACCTCTCTTTGTAACTTTGAAAATCAATGAAGAAAAATTATTTTTGCTATTCTCTTGTGTTGAGTGACCTAGGTTTCTCTTCTTCCGCACTATTCTAAGTGTTGAGCTCCGTGAGGGGGTAATCCGGGTTCCATTGGAGCCTTGAGGAGGTGAGAGATCTCCATCTTTATCCAAAACCCTAGGTTAGCCACTTGAAATTCCAAAACCCTAGCCACCTTTCATTATTTTCCATCCACCAAACCCTAGATCCATCCATCTCCCACGGCCTCTCTCTCTCTACAAGTCCAGGCCGTCCACCTTCATCCAGATCCAGTCCGGCTACTTCAGATCCAGAGCAAGTTCCAAGGAAAATCACATCAGCCTCCAGGAGAATCCAGTTTTCAGCAATTTCGATCTTCAAGTTCATCAACCTGGTAAATCTTTTCCTTGACTCTCTGATTCCATCAATTGTCTTTCTTCTCTTCCAGATCTTGAGTTCAGGAGAAGCCAACCCGCCAAAGGCCCAGTATTGGAGGATCCATTACGAAGATATCCGACTCCGAGGATCCAACAATCTGCTCGGGAGAGTTCTTCCACCAAAATCTGTGAAGATCATTGTCTGGTTAGATAACCCTTCCCTTCTCTTTATTTCTGTTCTGTTGAAAGCTCGGAGTGAAACCCTAGGTCTGGGAGTTTCTCAACCCCAGCGATCCGTTGCTTCTGAATTACTCTGATAATTTAGTTTCCTTAAAGTTGTGCTTTCAATTATCATATTAGTATCTTTCAATGTTAGGTTAACTTTTCTTTGATTTGAAGCCAACTTCTACAAACCTATAAAAATCACAAAAAAATTAGTTAATCTTAATTTACTTCCGCATCGCATCCCTTTATTTGTTCTGCATCATTTTTGGTATCAGAGCCCAGTCTAGGGTTTCTGATTTGCTTGCTTGCTTTGATTGTTCTCTTTTTATTTTGTCTGCTCGAAGTAGACTCCCCAGGACGTCCGGTCCTAGGAACTAAGTGAGGCGCAAGCCTCCTCCTCCCATTCCACGGGGTGTTCCTAGGGCGTGTAGGGGATCCATTGGGTTATAACTTCGTAGCAGGGATTATAAACGGGGAAGACAATCTAGTTGTAGCCCGTAATTGCCCTGTTGTCTGAATTATTTCTCCCTGCATAAAACTCTGAATTGCATGATTTTTGCTTCGTTGAAACCAGTATAATTGAACCTATTTTCCATAATTTTTCTGCGATTTATTGGTTTCGGTAAAAATTCTGAGAATTAAAATACAGCAACTCTGTTTTTTTTGTGTTCTGCAATTCAATTCTTTTTTTTTTTGGAGTGATCATCTCATAATTTACTTAAGGGCAATTGAGCATCTAAGATAAGGGGAGGAGTTGATTACCTCTCCTTAGCCCAAAACCACCATCCAATCATTCGAACCTAGACCTAATTTAAAATCAGTTAGACCTAATTTGCCCTAGTGGGCTAGGGACACCAATTGGTCGGGTCTAGGCTAGTGTTGAGTCAGTTTGCTGAGTTATTCTGTGTGTGCTTAGCACTCAGTGTCTAGAACGGTGGTTCAGGGACTACGTCCCGAAGGGCTTGTGTGCTGGTCCGCCTACCTGGCCAATCACTGATTGGTGTCTAGGATTGGCAATCAGGGACCTAACACTCCCCTTACACCTGCCTGGCTGAGTCCTGAGTTACTACAGGCTAGCTTGCCACTCTGATTGGGCATCTAGTTTGGACTCTAGGTCTAGTGATCCAGTAGTCGATTTAGTCTAGTCTCATTTTGTGTGCTTGCTTGAATCATCATGTCTACCAGAAACGGAGTGCCATATCAACCTGGTCAAACCCAACCCGATTTAGAGGCCATGATCAGAACTCTTACTGAAAGTATGGCTAAAATGAATCAGGATATGACAAACACTGTGGCCCAGTTTAGCGCACAAATTCATGAGGATCTTACCCAACTTAGGGACCGAGTCCAAGTACTTGAAGAACCTAGACATCGGAATTGGACTCCTGACCCCGATTTTAATGTGCCTCAGCCTCACCCACATCTGGAGCCTAGAAGGCCTTTATATAGAGATCCTGAACCTAATCATAGGAGGCCTGACCCAGAGCCTGAAGATAGAGATGATAGGTTCATCAGGAACATCAAATTAGATGCACCCACTTTTGATGGTAGTCTGAACCCTAAGGTGTATTCTGATTGGGAGGGTGAGATGGATCAATACTTTGAGTGGTATGCTATGTCTGAGGAGAGAAAATACAAGTTTGCCAAGATGAAATTAGTGCGTCAAGCTAGGTTATACTGGGGGAACATTGAGCTAACCACTAGGAGACGGAATGTTGAGCCCATAACCACTTGGCAGGGTATGAAAGAAAAACTGAGAGATAAATACCTACCCATTTCATACCAGCAAAACCTGTTAGACCAATGGCAAAACCTGAAACAAGGAAACCGATCTGTCTCAGACTACATAACTACTTTTGATGAATACCTAATGAGATGTGATGTGAGTGAAGCCCACGAAGTCACTTTGTCTAGATTTAGGGCTGGACTGAGGGAAGATATCAAGAGAGAACTATTTCTGAGAGAGGTTACTGATCTAGACCAAGCCTACCAGATTGCACTGAACACTGAGAAATTTCAGAGAGGACCTATACCTTCTAGGGTTAGTGCCCCAATCCCAAGGAATGGACCTAGCCAAGTTATCCCTAGTAAACCTTTTCAGGGTACTTCTACCCCTAGGCCCATGGACAAAGGTAAGGCACCTGACACCCAGAGAACCCCTAGTTCAAATATCACCTGTTTTAAGTGTCAGAAACCAGGTCACATTTCTAGTCAGTGTACTGCCATAGCCTGTTTCAAGTGTCATAAGGTAGGTCATGTTGCTAGCCAGTGCCCACGAAGATCCCTTTACATAGAAGAGGGAGAGAATGATAATTCCGAGCCCAGTAAGGAATTTGAAGAAGAAATTTATGAGGCCGGAATGAATTTGGTTGAGGAGTATGAAGGAGAGGAGGAACCCAATGAATCTGACCAATTAGGAGTTGTAAGATGCATCCTATCCCAGAATCTAGTTCAAGAGGATTGGCGTAGGACTAACATCCTACAGACTTTTCTTAAATTAGGGGATAAGGTATGTAAGATCATCATAGATAGTGGGAGCTGTGTAAATGCCATCTCTACTAACACTGTCAAGATGTTAGGCTTAATCCCAGTTCCCCATCCCAACCCCTATAAGGTTTCTTGGGTAGATTCTACCTCCATACCCATCCAGTCTAGATGTCAAGTCCAAATCCAAATGCAATCTTATCACGATAAGATTTGGTGCGATGTCTTACCCATGGGGGTGAGCAGTATAATTCTTGGAAGACCTTGGTTGTATGATCATGATGCCACCCTCTTAGGAAAATCCAATACCTGTGTCTTTAGTTTCAATGGGAAGAAGATTACGATCCATTCCGTTCCCCCTAAGGACAAGGTAACTAAAGGAGCTGGTAAGGTTAAGGAGATGAAAACTGGAGTGAACCTAATCAGTGCTAAGGATCTAGAACAAGAAATTCATAGTGGTTCACCCATCTGGATGTTGACTGCTAAGGAGCTTAGAACTTCGGAACCCTCAGAGCCTCCTCAAGAAGTTAAACCTGTGTTAAAAGAATTTGAGGATGTCTTTCCCGAGGATTTGCCAGACCACCTTCCACCTCTTAGGGATATCCAGCATGCCATAGATCTAATCCCAGGAGCAACTTTGCCCAACTTGCCCCATTACAGGATGAATCCATCTGAGCATGAAGAACTGCAAAAGCAGGTTGGAGAATTATTGAGGAAGGGGTTTATTAGAGAAAGTCTTAGCCCTTGTGCAGTCCCAGCCTTATTGACCCCAAAGAAAGATGGCACGTGGAGGATGTGTGTTGACAGTCGTGCCATCAATAAAATTACAATCAAGTATAGGTTTCCCATCCCTAGACTAGATGACATGCTTGATATGATGGCTGGTGCAATGGTTTTTTCTAAGATTGATCTCAAAAGCGGCTATCATCAGGTTAGGATTAGACCCGGGGATGAATGGAAAACTGCTTTCAAAACTAAGGATGGTCTTTATGAATGGGTTGTTATGCCTTTTGGGTTGTCCAATGCCCCTAGTACCTTCATGAGAATTATGACCCAGGTACTTAGAGCTTTCATAGGAAAATTTGTGGTGGTCTATTTTGATGACATCCTGGTCTATAGTAAGACCCCAGCAGATCACCTAGGCCACCTTAGAGCAGTCTGCCAAGTTTTGAGGAATGAGAGACTCTACGGCAATCTTAAGAAGTGTGAATTCATGACTAGTAGAGTTATCTTTCTTGGTTTTGTAGTAACCCCTGATGGCGTGGCGGCCGATCCTGAGAAGATTAAGTCCATAGTAGACTGGCCAGAGCCAACCAATGTGCATGAAGTTAGAAGTTTCCATGGCTTGGCTACCTTCTATAGGCGATTCATCAAGGGGTTTAGTACTTTAGCTGCTCCTATCACTGATTGTATTAGGAAGGGAGAATTTCATTGGACTAAGTCAGCCCATAAAGCCTTCCTAGATCTTAAGGAGAAAATGACCCAGGCACCCATTCTGAGATTACCCGATTTTTCTAAAGTATTTGAGGTTGCCTGTGATGCTTCAGGTGTAGGAATAGGTGGAGTCCTAAGCCAAGAGAATCATCCCATAGCATTCTTCAGTGAAAAACTTAATGATGCTAAGCTTAGCTATTCTACCTATGATAAGGAATTTTATGCGGTGGTGCAAGCTTTGCGTTACTGGAGACATTATTTGCTACCGCAGGAATTTGTACTATTCTCGGACCATGAGGCTCTTAGATTTCTGAACTCCCAAAAGAAGCTTAACCCTAGGCATGCTAAGTGGGTAGAATATATCCAGTCCTATACTTTTGTCCTGAAACATAAGGCTGGAGTTGAGAATAAGGTAGCTGATGCCCTTAGTCGCCGATCTCTGTTATTAACTTCTGTTAGAACTGAGGTCATAGGGTTTGAGCAAATCAAAGAGGAATATGAGTCTTGTCCGGATTTCACAACTGTGTATCAGGATCTAGTTCAAGGACCGTCTAGTAATCACCAGGATTATCCCTTGTAGATGGTTTTTTGTTCTTCAAAAATAGGCTTTGCATCCCTAGAACTTCTCTTAGAGAATTTTTGATTTGGGAAATCCATGCTGGAGGTTTAGCTGGCCATTTTGGAAAAGACAAGACCATTCTAGCTATTGAAGACCACTTTTTCTGGCCTAGCTTAAAAAGGGATGTAGCTAATATTGTAGCTAGATGTCGAACCTGCGCTGTTGCCAAACAGCGAAAACAAAACACTGGCCTTTATACCCCACTCCCTGTCCCAGATCGTCCTTGGCAAGATGTGAGTATGGATTTTGTGTTAGGTTTACCTAAGACCCAGAGAAGGCATGATTCTATCTGTGTCGTAGTCGACCGATTCTCTAAAATGGCCCACTTCTTGCCTTGTTCCCAAACTTTTGATGCGTCTAAGGTAGCCACACTTTTCTTCAATGAGATAGTTAGACTCCATGGCCTACCTAAGACAATCGTTTCAGATAGGGATGTCCGGTTCACCAGTTACTTTTGGAAGACCCTTTGGCATAAGTTAGGGACAAAACTTAAGTTTTCAACTGCCTATCATCCCCAAACTGATGGCCAAACTGAAGTAGTGAACCGTAGCCTAGGAAATCTGCTGAGATGTCTTGTTGGTGAAAACACCAGAAATTGGGATTTATACCTACCAAGGGCAGAATTTGCGTACAATGACTCGGTCAATAGGTCTACGGGTAAAAGTCCATTTGAAATTGTACATGGGTACAAACCTCACACACCTCTTGACCTAGTCCCTTTACCTGTCCACACTCGAGTCTCCGAATCTGCTGAGAATTTTGCACAGCATATAAAAGACTTGCATAAAGAAATTCATGCCAAAATAAATTTAAGTAATGAAACTTATAAGAAGTTGGCTGATACTCAAAGACGAGTCAAATCTTTTGTTGAGGGAGACTATGTGATGATTAGGTTAAGGCCTGAACGGTTTCCTCCTGGAACCGTTAGAAAGTTACATGCTAGGGGAGCTGGACCATTTAGAGTGGTAAAGAGAGTAGGATCCAATGCCTATGTGCTCGAGTTGCCTCCAGAACTAGGCATTAGCTCTACTTTCAACATTACAGACTTAGTAGAGTACAGGGAGCCAGCTGTGATTCCTAGTGAGCCTTTTGAGCCTAACCCTATCATTGAGAGTGATCCCGACCCTGTGTGTCCACCAACAAACTGGCCTGTGAGGAAAGAGCAGATTGAAAAGATCCTGGATGATCAGGTTATCTCTACTCGTAATCGAGGATACCAAAGGTACCTGGTCCGCTGGCAAGGAAGGCCAGATTCTGATGACTCTTGGATCTCCCGAGAAGAATTACAAGAATTGGACCCAGACCTCTTGGAGAGATACCAGAGCCAACTTGAGCCTTACTCGACAGGGTCGAGTTCCTCCCACCCTGGGAGAATTGGTGCGGGCACCAGACTCAGAAGAAGACTTCAGAGCTCCATTTGGATCTCTGATTGACATTGCCCGAGAAATTAGGGTTTGTAATAAAGGTTGACCTGGTCAACCAGTTTATTTATTTTATTTATTTCTTGAATCACCATTTAAATTTTGTTGAGTCATGTTGACTCGGTGCAAGTCCCAATGTGGTTTCAATTTGGTCCAAAATGGTGCCACATTTCTCTTCCAATCAACTCAAGGTTCAAACAAGTGGAGGCCACACTCCAAGCCACACGCCCAGCCACACTCCGAGCACACGCCAGAGTCCAGGAGGCGCCATAGAGGCATCCCAGTGTCATGGTCCCCACATCCAAAGAAGAAAAAAATCAAATTGGAGGCTAAATTAAAGGAGGCGCCCACACCTGCCTAATTTACCTAAGCAAAGAAGGAAGAAAACTTCTCTTGGAGAAGAAATCAAAGAAGGACATCCAACCTACTCCTAATTGAAGTTCAAATCAAAATCAAAGAGCTTAACTTGGAGTGGAAGAAAAGAAGAAATACCTTAAGAAGAAGAGGACTCCAAATCCAAATCCAACTCCAAAGGAGGTGCCATAAAAGTTCCAAAACAATTCCTTTATGGCCGTCCCAATTTTTTTTGGACTCTTGGTCGGCCAAGGGAGAGGATTTTCTACCTAATCTAGGGGTTGGAAGAGTTTAGTCCCACATGGGAATTTGTACAAGCTAGGAGAAAATTTTAGGTCTATATAATAGACCTCTCTTTGTAACTTTGAAAATCAATGAAGAAAAAATTATTTTTGCTATTCTCTTGTGTTGAGTGACCTAGGTTTCTCTTCTTCCGCACTATTCTAAGTGTTGAGCTCCGTGAGGGGGTAATCCGGGTTCCATTGGAGCCTTGAGGAGGTGAGAGATCTCCATCTTTATCCAAAACCCTAGGTTAGCCACTTGAAATTCCAAAACCCTAGCCACCTTTCATTATTTTCCATCCACCAAACCCTAGATCCATCCATCTCCCACGGCCTCTCTCTCTCTACAAGTCCAGGCCGTCCACCTTCATCCAGATCCAGTCCGGCTACTTCAGATCCAGAGCAAGTTCCAAGGAAAATCACATCAGCCTCCAGGAGAATCCAGTTTTCAGCAATTTCGATCTTCAAGTTCATCAACCTGGTAAATCTTTTCCTTGACTCTCTGATTCCATCAATTGTCTTTCTTCTCTTCCAGATCTTGAGTTCAGGAGAAGCCAACCCGCCAAAGGCCCAGTATTGGAGGATCCATTACGAAGATATCCGACTCCGAGGATCCAACAATCTGCTCGGGAGAGTTCTTCCACCAAAATCTGTGAAGATCATTGTCTGGTTAGATAACCCTTCCCTTCTCTTTATTTCTGTTCTGTTGAAAGCTCGGAGTGAAACCCTAGGTCTGGGAGTTTCTCAACCCCCAGCGATCCGTTGCTTCTGAATTACTCTGATAATTTAGTTTCCTTAAAGTTGTGCTTTCAATTATCATATTAGTATCTTTCAATGTTAGGTTAACTTTTCTTTGATTTGAAGCCAACTTCTACAAACCTATAAAAATCACAAAAAAATTAGTTAATCTTAATTTACTTCCGCATCGCATCCCTTTATTTGTTCTGCATCACCCGGTCCAGTAGAAGAAGAGAAGCTTTGCCCTTGAGAGGCAACGAGCGATCAACGAGGAGGTGGACAAGCTCCTCGTAGCCTACTTCATCCATGAAGTGCAGTATCCTAGTTGGCTGGCGAATGTAGTCATGGTATAGAAGAGCAATGGGAAGTGGAAGATCTGCGTGGACTACACCGACCTTAATCGGGCCTGTCTGAAGGATAGCTTCCCTTTGCCAAAGATTGACCAACTAGTAGACGCCACCTCAGGGAACCACTTGCTCTCCTTCATGGATGCATTCTCTGGATATAATCAGATCTAGATGCATTCGGAGGACGAGGAGCACACTGCCTTCATCATTGACTGAGGGACACGTACTGCTACCAGATGATGTCTTTTGGCTTGAAGAATGCTGGTGCCATATACCAGTAGCTAGTCGACTAGGTCTTCTAGGACCAAATTGGAAGAAACATGCAAGTGTACGTGGACGACATGCTCGTCATGAGTAAGCCGAAGTCGGATCATGTCGCAGACCTAGCAGAGGCTTTCCACAACCTCTGGACATACAAGATGAAGCTGAACCTGACAAATTGCACCTTCGGTAAAGTAGCAGGAAAGTTTCTTGGGTTCATGGTTACCCAAAGGGGCATTGAGGCAAATCTGGAGAAGGTCCAAGCAATCGTCGACATGGAGCATCCCACTTTGAAGAAGCAGGTTCAGTGCCTGACTGGCTGGGTTGCAGCCCTGAGCAGGTTCATCTCGAGGTCGGATGATCGCTGCTTACCCTTCTTCAAGGTGCTGTGCAAAGTGCATGACTTCACCTGGACCGAGGAATGCAAAGTAGCCTTCGAGGAGTTGAAGAAGTTCCTAGCATCCTCGCCACTACTCTCCAAGCCAGAGGAAAGAGAAGAGCTCCTGCTATATTTGAAGGTCACCCCGGGGGCTGTTAGCTCGATCTTTGTTCGCACAGATGAGAATGGATCCCATAAGCCAGTGTACTATGCCAGCAAAATCATCCGGGATACGGAGATCAGCTACACCCACTTAGAAAAGTTATTTTTTGCTCTAATAATGTCTGCCAAGCACCTCAGGCCATACTTTTAAGCGCATCCTATTGCAGTCATGATGGACCAGCCGTTAAGGGCCATATTCAGCCACCCCGAAACATCCAGGTGTTTGGCTAAATGGTCTCTGATGCTGAGCGAGTTTGACATCTCAGACCAGCCGAGGCCGTCTCAGAAAGCCCAAGTGTTGGCCAACTTCCTGGTCGAGTGCGCTGGCATGAGTGAGGAGCCCGAGGAGACCATTTTGACCTCGGCACCCTGGTTGGAGCCCGTTACCGAGGAGGATACATGGGTCCTTCATGTGGACGGCGTGTCCAACTCAGGAGGGAGTAGAGCAAGACTCATCCTCACCAACAGGGATGGGGTCGTGGCTGAATGTGTGCTTCACTTTAGGTTCGCAGCAACCAACAATCAGGCGGAATATGAAGCACTCCTCGCGGGACTCAGAGTCTCCCATGAGCTGGGTGTACCAAACTTGAAAGTCTTCACCGACTCCCAGCTGGTGGCGGGGTAGGTCTCGAGAGAGTATGAGGCCTGGGATCGCCAGATGATGAAGTACCTCGAGCGGGTCCATTCAAGCACGATGGGTTTTCGGTGCTTCAGCATCTCCCACATCTCTCGTGGAGAGAATGCTCACACCGACACTCTGTCAAGGCTCGCAACCCTGCCGGACTCGTCATTGGGATGCCCCAATATAGAGTACTTGGAAAGCCCAAGCTATGAAGCCTCTATGAAGCCTCCGGAGAAGTCTAGCAGGTCACCCTGGACCCAGCTAGATGGACCGGTATATCAGATACATCATCAATGGCACCCTACCAAAAGACCAGATCGAGGCCGACCTCATCAAGAAGAAGGCCGTGCAATTTTTCCTGATGGATGGATAGCTCTACCGCAGGTCCTACTCTCATCCACTCTTGAAGTGCTTGAGACCCATAGAAGCAGCCTTCGTACTCCAAGAAATACACGAGGGCCTCTACAGGATCATGTCGGAGGGAGGACACTAGCATTCAAAGCCCTCCTTTAGGGATACTACTGGGAGATGATGAGGGAGGACGCCGCTGACTTCATGAGAAAGTGCGACCGCTACCAGCACCATGCTCACATACAACGTCAACCCGCGACACCACTCTCCCAACTCTTCGCTCCTTAGCCATTTGCCCAGTGGGGGATGTACATCCTCGGTTTGTTCCCTCCTGCTCCTGGGCAGCATAAGTTCCTGATAGTGGCTATTGACTACTTCACCAAATGGGTAGAGATGGAGCCACTAGCACAGATCACCGAAGCCAAGGTCTGCCAGTTCTTCTGGAAGTCGATCATCTGCCATTTTGGACTTCCCCACAGTATCATAACCGACAACGGATGGTAATTCGACAACCAGGAGTTTGAGGACTTCTGTATCAACCTCGGCATCTGCCATCACTTCACCTCGGTGGCTCACCCTCAGATCAACGGGGAAGCTGAGGTGACCAACCGGACAATCCTCCAGGGACTTCAGACTAAGTTGGACCAGGACAAGGGAATGTGGGCTGAAGAACTCCCTAGCATTCTTTGGGCCTACCATACCACTCATAGGATGGCCACGAATAAGACACCTTTCAGCCTCATCTTCGATGCTGAAGCCATTTTTCTCGTTGAGCTCGGTGTGCCCACGCTACAGGTGGAGCAGTATAACAAAGCAAAAAATCCAGCTCGCCTCCTTCTGAACTTGGACCTCCTCGAGGAAACCAGAGACAAGGCTTAACTTTGGATGGCGGCCTACCGCCAACACGTGGCTCGGTACTACAATGCATGGGTGAGGTCAAAGATCTTCCATCCAAGTGATTTAGTACTGCACTGAGCTGAAGCATCGCAACCTCGAGAGTACAGCAAGCTCTCCCTGAACTGGGAGGGCCCGTACAAGGTGGTGGAAGCTCTCCCTAGAGGAGCCTACTACCTAGAAGAGCTGGACGGTGCCAGATTCCCGTGCACTTAGAATGCCAACAGTCTGAGAATGTATTATTAATGATGTAAGGCCTTCCTTTATTAAAGATAAAGATCCTTTTTGTGCAAATCACCTTTGCCTTGTAGGGATCTCGTTGTCCGACCCCAGGTCTGGCAGACTCAAGCCTGAAAACTCCTGAAGCCTGGCATTCAAGCCCAGAAACTTTTGAAGCTGGCACTAAAGCCTGAAAACTCCTAAAGCTTGGCATTCAAGCCCGGAAACTCTTGAAGCCCAACTCTCAAGCCCGAAAACTCCTAAAGCCCGGCACTCAAGCCTGAAAACTATCGAAGCCCATCACTCAAGCCTGGAAACTCCTGAAGCCCAGCATTTAAGCTCGGAAACTCCTGAAGCCCGACACTCAAGCCTGAAACTCCTGAAGCCCAGTACTCAAGCCCAAAAACTCCCGAAGCTTGGCATTCAAGCCCGGAAACACCCGAAGCCCAGCACTCAAGCTTGGATACTTCTGAAGCTTGGCACCTCATAATCACTCAGTAGTCCATCCAACCATAGCATCCAGGCCCCTTCGCACCATGCTCGTTTGGAGGTGATCTTATTCGAAGTTGAATACACCTCTTCCGAAGCAGTATACCACTTCGCTCGCAAGATGGGAATGACTCAGCAGGTCAAAAGACTTCCCTTCCAACTGCCTCACATACTCGAAGCTTGGCAGGAAAGAGGTCAGGAATTTCGAGCCTAAAGATGAGATGCCTCGATAGAAGGCATGTGCACGGGCAAGCGAAGGAAAGAAGATTGCTAAAGAATTAGTGATGCAAAAGCAAATAAAAAAGTCAATGGAAGTAGACAAATTTTATTAATGGAAAGTAAAGTCTTTACATTTTCTCTGGGCCCCAACAGGCCAGGTAGCCCGAACAGAAATGAAAAATAAAGAAAGAAAGTATAAAAGATCCCTAAGCTACTCGACCGGCTCTTTCCCGGGCCGGCACACAGGCAGGGCATCTTCCTTAGGGACCTCCTCCGACGGAGCTTCATCAGTAGCGGTTGCTGGCTCCTCCACCTCAGCCAAGCTCGATGCCGGTCCCTCAGTGAAGCAATTGGAAGCCTGAGCCTGTCTAGATTCTTATCCGGAACAAGCCTTGCCACTTTCGACCGGTAGTACATGAAACCCTTGAGAAAGGAGTCCGCGGCGAGTTCGTGGAACTCGGCATCGAACTCCTTTGAGGCCTTGTACTTGGAGACCACCTCGGTGACCTCCTTCTTCACAGACTCCGTCTATTCCATGACTGCCGCAATCTCCTTCTCGATGATGGCGGTTCTCTCCTCAGCTGCCGCAGTCCTCTTCTTGGTGGCTTTGGCCCGTTCCTTCGCTGCCTCCAACTGGCCTCGAAGTGACCGGGCTTGCTCTGTCTCCCAGGCCACCTCGACCCTAAGCTCTTTCGCCCTGGCCTCCTTTGCCCGGAGCTCCTCAACCCTGCTCTTAGACTGACTCCTCTCTCGATCCAAGGACTCCTCCAGCTCTTTAGTGTGGTTTTTGGCACTTATGATTTCACCCCTCAGCTCTTTATTTCTTCTTTCAGACTCCCAAGCGATGTTCGTTTGCAGCTTGACCTCGATCGAGAGGGACTCAAGCTGGGCAGTCTGCTGTTGGTCTCTCTTCACCCAGTGCTTGTAGTAGTCTTGGATCAGCAAGAGGTTGGCACCGAGCATTTCCAAAGAAGATGTCAGCCAAAAAAAAAAGAAAGAAAAGAAAGGGAGAAGAATGCTTACCGAAAATAGCTAGGGGAATGTGCAACGGATGATATCACCTAGAAGCTTCCCTTCCTTCTCCTGCCAGTCGCGTGACTGGATCGCAAAGTCCATCATGCGCTCGGCGAGCTCTGGGTCTCAGACCAACGAAGAATTCGATGCCACTTTGAACAGTAGCCTACGGGGATCCTTCCCCTTCCTTATTACCGTAGACGCGGCATCACCCTTAACTTCAATTAAGGAGGCATCGGAGGCATGGTGGGGACTCGACGCCACCTCGGATGGCCCCGATGATGGCTGCTCCACCCTATCATGCACATCTTCGGGCTCCACTTCAATGACCTCAGGTGGCGGAGGCTCCATGGTGGCAGCAACAGCAGCGGCCCTGGCTCAAACCATGACTTTTGGCTCTCGGACTGGAGGAGGGGCTTGTTGCCTCAATGGCTTGGAGATGGGCTCAACCCCTCCCCTTCTCAGCTCTTTCGCCGGCACGGCTGATGCAGCCCTTGTGTCCTCCTCCTCTCATGTCCTCTTTAGCGAGGACTCTCTGATCTCTGTCGGTGGACCCCTCTTCCTGGAGAAGGCGAGAAGATCTTCCATATAGTACTTCATACCTGTACACGGAAAAGACATGTTTAGCTTCGAAGCCAAGAAGATAGAGGAAACAGAAACAAGTGAAGGCCGTGCCGAACTCACCCGTGGGGCCGACTCCGGCATCGTGGAGGTTTTGCTCTGTCAGTAGAACCTCGAGAGAAGGAATCTAGTTGGGGTGGATCTGGTCATACAACTCCCTATCAGCCACCTCAACAGTGGCATTTCGGTTCGAGTCTGATCCAGGTCGCTCCAAACCCAGTCAACCCCTTCAACCAAAGCAAAAAAGTATTTACTCTTCCATCCCTTGATGGAAGAGCTCAAATTTTATGCCCTTAGCACGGGGAGAGATGAACCACTACTCATCCTCAGACGGGTAGCACTTCAGGGTGAAGAAGATCCTAAAGAGGAAGAAATAGGCAACGATTCCGTGGAAGTGACACAAGATGATGAAATAGAAGATGGTCCAGACTGTGTTTGGAACTAGCTGTGCCAAAACCAAATGATATTGGCTGAGGACAGAAAGAAAGAAAAGATGAAAACAAAATCGGAGGACCCCACAAGGGTCTCCTCATACAGAGCTATCCGGCCCAGGCCACTGGCGATGACCTGTTCCCCCGGTCTTGGAATCGAGAGCTGGATAGAGTTTGAAATACCGTAGGTATCCCGGATGGTTGCAAGATCCTCGCTAGTTATCACCGAGGTGATACCACCAGGACCTGTCAACCGTGAAGGTTTTGGAGAAGGTTTAAGAGGAGGAGGCAGGGGACGAACCCTGGGCGATCCAATAACTATCCTTGTGGGGCGAGGCCTCCTCGAAAGCTTGAAGCGCACTTCTTCATCATCGTTAGAAGAAGAAGAAGGCATCCTCGGTCGAGAAGGCCTAGCCTCGTTGGGGTTAGTCGTGAAAGGAATATGCCCTACAAACCAATCTATGTTGTATCTCCCAAACCATTATAATTGACAATATTCTAATAAAGGCATTATTTTTCATCATACGCTGTGTTTATTATTATATAATGAACCCCATAGATTAGGGCTATGATTTTAGGGTTATGATGAGATCATACCAGTGAGACCTAAAGTCTTAAAACCTTAATCTAAAATATTCCTAGTCAAAGGAACCCTGAGTAGGGGATCAAGGTTTTTCCGGTAAGACTAGCACATCCCATGTATACTGGAGAGGGTAACTGCTCTCATAGTCACTTGTGTATGACACTAATACTAGGATGTGGGTGCTCATTAGAGAATGAGTTCACTGATATAATCCAACTTGAGAACATCTAATGGAGTCTTAGCTACATGTCAATAGAAGGTTCTCATAGTGGGAGTGGTACAAGTAATCCTTTGACCTGAGACTGCCATAAGTACCTTATGTACATGAACCCATGCTTTGGTTCAATCCTAATCATGACACTGAGTCATACACAGGATTGATACTGGGAATGGTGAATTGGATATGAAGGTAATGAGTAGGTCAACAAGGAATCGATCACTCTTAGTAAGAGGAGATTGCATCTAGCTAGTTATCAATCGGATGATGATTCAGGGAATCTTTGATCAAAGTAAAGATATTAGAGATGGTTTCTAACATCAAGATAATTGAATCATCAATATAAGATTGAGCTAGAAACAGATATAATATTGGATTTGACATATATCCATATCCATAATTATATTTTGGGTGTAGGCTGATCGAAGGATTTAATTATATGGTAACTTTCTACTGAAGGGTAGTTTTGGTATTTCACCAGAATTTCCATATCTTCCGGGTATACATGACACATTGCTAGATGTCAATCTTGTCTTGTGGGTTAATTAAATTGAATGATCACTTATTAGGAAGAGTCCTAATTGATCATAATCGGGTAAGCCCTATTTGACCTAAATCGATTAGAAAGAGTTCTAATCAAATTAGGTCAATTTGTATTCGAACCCACTGCTGGCTAGATGTGGAACCCAATGGGTCACACACTTAAGAGAATTGATCAAGGGTTTAATTTTATAATTAAATCATCTTTGCATGATGACACTCTAGCAGGTGTTGCAAATCCTAGCTTCTATTCGAATTAGATTTGAATTAGGGTTCCGGATTGGTTCAATTTGGGTTCTATTTGGATCTAATTAGACCCTAATTGAGGTTATAGGGATTATGGCTAACCCTATTGGCTAACCGATTATCTAGGCTAGCCCCCCACCGGCTCTTTAGCCCTTGCATGCCAAAATGCCAAGAGTCCATGCGCTAATGGACTCTTGGCGCGCCAAATGGAGGAGTCCATGGGCGCATGGACTCTTGGCGCGCCCACTTAATTCTCCGATGAATTAAGATGGGGTAGCATTCCTTCTCTCTTTTAGCGCCTCAGATGTCCCCCCTTGGATTGGAATCCAAGGGTTGATGTTTTTTGAGAAAGGCAGAAAGCATTCGTTGCTTCCCGGTTGCGCGAAATAATATCTCTTCGGAGATTAAAAGTCGCGACTCCTTTCTTTTAAAAACATCATGATTTTTCATTTAAGAAAAGCCGTGGGATTTATCCGGAGGGCCGTGAGAAGGAAGGATGGGGCGTGAGAAAATGAGAAAGGGCGTGAGAAGTTTTTCACGGAGAGTTGTGTGGGCGCCTCTCTGAAATCTATTTAAGGGGTCAGGAAAATCAGAACTAAAAAATTGTAATATTTCTTCTTCCTCTCCTAAAGACTCTTTCTCTCTTTCTTGCACTATTTCCTTTACAGAGTACATCTCTGTCGAAACTCTGCTACTGAACAAGAACAAGAGCGAAAGTCTCCGACGGTAAAGGAAAGAAGGAGTTCTGATTTTATTCCTTCTTTCTTACATTAAGACATTCTTGTCTTAGTTTCTCCTCCAATATAAGACAAGCCTAAATCCCCTTAGGACAAAGTCTTATCTTCAAGACAAGAGTGTTTTAGAGGGTCAAGGTCTTAGTGGAAGGAGGAGAAGAGAAAAAAGAAAGGAAAGCAACCTCTTGTGTGGAAGAATTCCAGCCATAATTCGAAGAATTGAGTTCTAGGAAGAAGAACTCAATAGGAGGAACCATTGGACAAGAAGATAGTGTTCTTGATCATTGCTCTGTGTGGATCACCATCGGAGGGTGGACACTTGGACGCCTGGTGAATTCAAATAGCCCGTCGATCTTCAAGTTTTAAGTCTTCATAAATTGGAATTAGCGATTACAGGTTGGTATTCTAATTCAATTTGCATAGAAATGTTTGTCTTCATACATTCTAGTCTTATTAAGGAGTTCATGTTTTAGGGTTTTTGTGCATATTAATTTCAATTTTTGAAATTACCCTTCCGCTGCGTTGCACCGGAACCCTACAAGTCGAAGGATGGAAGTTCTGACCTCAGCGAGACATTTTGAAAGAAAGATGAAGGAGAGGAAGACAAAGAAGAAGGGAAACTGAAGATCTTAGCAGAGGCTCTACCCAACCCGCAGAGAAAGAAAGGTAGAGAGTGGACGAACCTAGTTGCCTTTGAAGGAAACGGACGACTGGTGGGGAGAAGGGGACTCTCCGGTTCGCTGGTGGGCATAAAAATTTTTTGAAAGAGAAACTATCTTTCCTTTCAAAGTGACTAGACCGTAACCATCTCATCACCGCCGTTGGATCCGCTCCACATGTCGGCAATCGGCAGAGGTGATGCTCTGTTCTCCCCGCTACTGCTTTGAATTCTGCATCAGCAATAATGCCTCCTCGGACAGCTCCACGTGTCACCACTTCGTTAGCTCGGAGGTTCGCTCCACGAGGCATCACGATCCTGGCAATTATGGTGCAGGATTTCGATCTTTCCATGTCAGCGCTACATTTACTCTCTTCGCCCAGAGCACCGTGCGCCAACGGGACTTGGGAGTGGGGGCCAAATGATGTGGCGAGATCCCTGACATGCCACCCATGTCAGACCCAGTCAGACGCCACATTGGAGGAATCTTTCATGCCAGATATTTTCTTTAGAATCCATCACTAGGCGACTCCCTTCGGGTCGAGACGTCGTAGTCGAAGTCAAGCTCTGCCTCTCTAGACTCCTTCGTCGGGTAGCTCTCTTTGGGTTAAGACGCTATAGCCGAAGTCGAGCTCTGCCTCTCTGGACTCTTTCATCAAGAGGCTCCCTTCGGGTTGAGATGCCGCAGTCAAAGTCAAACTCCACCTCTCTAGACTCCTTTGCCAGGTGGCTCCCTTTGTGCCGAGACACTACGGTCGAAGTCGAGCTCTGGCTCTTTAGACTCCTTCGCTAGGCTGCTCCCCCAAGGTCAAGACATGGTGGCCAAAGTTAAGCTCCGCCCCTCTGGACTCCTTCATCAAGCGGCTCCCTTCGGATCGAGATGCCGCTGTCGAAGTCCAGCTCTACCTCTCCGGACACTTTCGCCAGGTGGCTCCCTTCGGGTCGAGATACCATGACCGAAGTCGAGCCCCGCCTCTCTAGACTGCTTTGCTAAGTAGCTCTCTTCGGGTTGAGATGACATGACCGAAGTCGAGCTTCACCTCTCCTGACTCCTTCACCAGGCGGCTCCCCCAAGGTCGAGACACCGTGGCCGAAGTCGAGCTCCGCCTCTCCAGACTCCTTCGCCAGGCGGCTCCCCCAGGGTCGAGACACCATGGCCGAAGTTGAGCTTCACCCCTCCAAACTCCTTCGCCAGGTGGCTCCCTTTGGGTCGAGATGCCACGGTTGAAGTCAAGCTCCACCTCTCTAGACCAGCTCCACCTCGGACAAAAGGACCAGCAATCGAAGGATATTGTTGCTCTTCTTGGGTGGCGGTCCATCACCCAAGGACCATGAAAAGGCACCTGCCAGGCTGAAATAATGGTCCCAGCTATCACTTACATCGAAAAGGAAAGGGTCCCCTATTCGAGGTGCTGCATATCCTACCAACCATCTATACCACCCGTAAGAGGAAGTCAGCCCAGAAGATTCAAATCTAGGGGGTGGCTACCCCCCAATCGAGGTTCTACCAGGCTACCCGAAATGGAGTGATCGGAAAGAATGTCAGAGTGCATGGTAGGTTCCATATCACAAATGAAGAAAGGCATCCCATCCATGGCACGGAACACTGCCGCACACACCTGTGAGCAAGGAGAGGATCCTAAGGTAGGCCCTTGGAAACCATCCTAGCTTAAAAGGAGTTCTCCAAGGTTCCAGAAGGTAAGCAAGCAAAACATGAGGCAAGCTAACGGGCAAGAAGTGTGGCACACAGGAGAAAAAATGGAGAAACTGATGCTATCGGAGATCCACCCTATGGGCCTCAACGAACATAGCCCTTCCGCCAAACTTCTCCTCCGTCACCATTTCTCCCACTCTGCTCATGGCTCATTTACATTTTTTTAGCATATTTCCTTCTCCTCCTAACATGGAGTCCATCTATAGGGCTCTAGCAGGAGGATCTGTTCCCCTGGATTGTCACTGACTTGAGCGTCGGAGTGCCCCCACCAGGACAACCTGTCGAGGTCTCCTCTGTTTTGCAGGTCGACTGTGCAGGCAGGTCTATAGTGACAAGGGCATGATCCGAGGTCCTCTTCAGCTATAGGCCATTGCGATTTAGGCGGCAACACTACAATTTTGAGATCATTGTAGTGTATCAATATACTCATAGAAAAAGTTTCATGTATTGAAGAGTCTAAGAAAAAAATATTTGTATATTCATGTAAAAGAGCCAAATAAATCTAATTTTAAAGTTTAAATTTCATAGATTAGGCTTAGAAGTTGTTTGGAAGATGTTGGAAGAAGTTTGAAGTTGTTTGGAAGCATTTGGAGAAGTTTTATTCAAGCCGACTCAATAATTAGAGCTGATACATTTTCTTTGCATGGCACAGAAATTTCATGATACAGTCATCCGAGCCGACTCAAGGAAGAATAAAGCTGACTCCTCTAGAGTGACAAAAAAGTAGTTCTGAGAATCCAGTCATCCGAGCTGACTCTAACTGAAATGAGCCGACTCTCACAGAACTACAAAATTTCCTCTCTAAGCATCCGAGCTGACTCAACCATCCAAGCTGACTCCAATCCTAGTTTTTGAATGGTAATGACTAGTTCCAGAAATCAAATCTTTTGAAGAAAATGCCTCTCCAACAGCTAATTTTTAATTTTCAAAAGATTCTAACAGCCATATTTACTTGGAAACACTTCTAGGAGCTATAAATGAAGGATTTATGTGAAGAAAAAGAAGATTTTTTCAAGCTTTGAATATTCTTAGTGCTTTCAAGAGAAAAGACTCAAGTTATTCAACTACTTCCCACCAACTTCTTGAGTTATTCTTTGAGGAATTAAGTGAGACTTGAAGAGCATTGAAGAAGCAACCAAGAAGGCTTCATTAAGAGCTTCAACTGCAACCATCTGACACTTTTGGTTTGTCTTTGTGTTGCTTCCTTTTGATACTCTATTTTTAGTTATTTCAAGTACAGCAGGTGGCTGTAACTTGTAAATTTTTTTTAGATTATTGGTGAGCCTTGAACCAAGTTGGGTTGTTAGTGAACACAAAAAAACTAACATTATATTGGGTTTTGTATTATGAGCCCATAGGAAAACAATCCGGTTGTATTCGAGAAGAATATAGTGGAAATCCTAAGTGTACACCTTGGATAGTAGACGTAGGAGCTGGGTTGCTTTGAACCATTCTAAATTTATGGTGTTTGTGATTGTTCTTATCTTTGCATACTCATTTGCTTCCGTACATAATACTTTATACACTTCACTCACCTCACAAAGTTTTCAAAAGGCACATACTTATGAAAATTATTTTCAAACCCAATTCACCCCCCTCTTGGGTTGGCCAACTGGGCAACAAGTGGTATTAGAGCCATGTCTCAGTGCCATTAATCTATGATTAAGAGAAAAGGTCAATGGAAACCCAAATGAGCACATCTTTGGTCGAAGGTCAATCAAGCAATAAACCCCCAATTTGCACTAGCACCAATTATATTTATTGGAAAGCAAGAATACAAATTTATATTCAAGCTATTGATTATCAACTATGAAAGATAATTTTGAAAGGACCTCACATACCCATGAAGAAAGTTGATGGCATAGACATCCCAAAATCAGAAGAGGAATGGGATGAATATGACATGGAAATGGATGAACTAAATGCCAAAGCCATGACCTTCTCTATTATGCCTTGGATGCTAATGAGTTTAATCATATATTCACTTGCACTTTGGTAAAGGAAATTTGGGATAAACTACAAGTTACCCATGAAGGGACAATACAAGTGAAGACCTCCAAAATTAATATTCTTGTGCACAATTATGAGCTTTTCAAAATGAAACCTAATGAAACAATATCTAAAATGTTTGTTAAATTTATAGATATTATTAATGGCTTGAAAAGTCTTGGCAGGGTATACTCTAATGCTGATCTTGTCTAAAGTACTAGATAAATGGGATCCTAAGTTCACTACAATTCAAGGGGCCAAGGACTTAAATACACTCTTACTTGATGAACTTTTTGGATCTTTAATTACATATAAGCTGATAATGCAGTGCCGCAGCGAAGATGACAATAAGAAAAAAGTCTATAGCATTCAAGGCTGTAGCTAAAATCAAGAAACAAGAAGAAGAAAAAGAAGAAGAAAGCCCATCCTCTGATGCAGAACTAGGAGATGATGACATGCCTTAGTCATGAGGAGATTCAGGAGATTTATGGATAGAAAAAAGTCAAGATACTGGAGGAAGCACCTCAGCAAAGATGAGCAAAGTAAAGAAAAGGAGAAAGATAAAGATAAAGAAAAGAAGCAACAACTCATATGTTATAAATGCAAAAAGCCGGGGCACTACCATTCAGAGTATCCTACATTGAAGAAGGGATACAAGAAGAAGAAGAAGAAAGCCATGATGGCTACATGTAGCGATAGTGATGAATCTAATATAAATGAAGAGGAAGAGATATCAAAAACTTTCAACATATATTTGATGGGTCTGGAAGATGAGGTAACATCTATTGAACCCACTAATGAATTTACTTATGATGAATTACATACTATTTTTTATAAACTTCTGACTGAATGCAAGAAAGCTGGTTTGAAAATCAAAATCATGAAAAGTAATTATGAAACATTATTGAAAGAAAAAAATGAAATTTCAGAAAAGAATAATCTTTTGCAAAAAGAATTAAGTAGTGCTTCTAAAAAATACAAAGTATTGCAAACTGAAAAAGATGAGTGTTTTGAGAAGAATAAGAGTTTGCAAAATAAAATGAATAGACTCAAACCTCTTGTTGACAAATTAATTTTAAGTTCTAACAAAGTTGAGTTAATTTTGAGAAACCAAAGGATATCTAATAATAAAGCTAGAATTGGGTATAATTCATTGCATACAAATAAGTTTTCAGTTCCATAACATTATGCATCAAAGTTTTCAATATCCATTTCTTTTCAAAAGCCAAAAGTAATATGTTTTTATTGTAATGGGGTTGGACATAAAGCTTGTGAATGCAATCAGATAAAGAAAAACAAAAATAAAGTGAAAAAGATTTGGATTCCTAAAGGAATCATAGCTACTAACCTTCAAGGATCCAAGAAAGCTTGGGTATCTAAGAATTCAACTTGATTATTTTGCAGGAGTGTCTTATAGTTCAAAACTCAAAGAAGAGATGGTATCTAGATAGTGGCTATTCAAGGCATATGATGGGTGACAAAGATCAATTTATCACCCTTGAAATGAGAGATGGTGGAATGGTAACATTTGGTGATAATGGCAAGGAAACAATCATTGAAATTGGTAAGATCAAAATAATCCCTTCTAATTATATTGTGTTGGCTTTGGCCCTTGATTTTGATGACTAACAAAATATTGAGTATGTATTCTATACTAATGATTCAATTGTAGTTGTGAGTTTCAGGATACAAGCATATCAAATTTTCCATACAAAAGTATCAAACTCACTAAATTTTAAGCTAAGTGAATTTCAGTATTTTAGAAGTCATCTCACTTTGGAAAACCTTAAAATAGGTCAATCTAAGCTTTTCAAAGAAGAAGTTGAAGTTTTATTGAAGAACACTTTGAGTTTTGGAGCTTGGCATAGAGTTTTTTTATTGGCACAACCAAGTGTCGACTCATAGAACACAAAGTATCGACACTTCAAAAGAATTGGCATGTAGAAATCTATTTGGCATACCTTGAGTCGACTCATAGAAGTCAAGTGTCAACTCATAAAGAAGTCAAGTGTCGACTCATGGCTTGAGATAAAAGAAGATATAGAACTATATCATTTTTGAGGATTTTGTCAAGTGCTGCACCAAGTGTCGACTTAGAGGTTGACTCATAGCCCGAGAACAGAATTTCAACAGAACTCAGTTTTTTCAAAGATTATACCTTGAGTCGACTCATGAAGATTCAAGTATTGACTCATGTTGATCTAAGTGTCGACTCATGAGCAACTCAAGTGTCCACTCATGAGTTTTGACAACAGTAATGGATATATTTTTTGAAACACAGTTTTGACTCCAAAAGTTTTCTAATAGCTAGTTTTGCTCCACCAATAGTCATAAACCATTTTTTGGAAGTTTTTGAAGTATTTAACTCTCACCAAACTCATTCATGAAGAACTAACTCACAAGAGACAAATCCTACCTTTGAGAATATCACTTCAAAAGTCAAAAAGAGAGCTTGAAAGAATATTCCATCTGAAAAGTTTCTAATCTAGCTGTCGAGCCTTCAAATCAATATTCCAAAAGTGGTCTTTCAAAGAATCCAAGGAGAAGATAACTTAAGCAAATCAACAAGAGCCTTATAGCCTCTACTTTCAAATCTACAAAGAGTTTTTCTTGTGCTTCACTCTTGTACTTCTGAATTTATTTGTTATGACTAGTTTCAAGGGTGTTTGAAACTATATGATAGGCCCTTCCAAGTCGTGAATTAAAATCTAAGCCTATGTTGGCTTAAGGAAAGGTTGTTGGTGAGTATAAGTGAAAAAACCAACTTTGGATTTGACTTGTGAGCCCTTGAAAACAAGTTGGCTGTAATCTAGGTTGATTATAGTGAAATTTTCAAGGGATTGCTTAGGGAGTGGATGTAGGTGCTTGGTGTGCACCGAACCACTATAAATTCTTTTTGTTTGTGTGTATGATTCTTCTTCTCTTGCACTTATTGCTTACTTTACATAGCATTGCATCTTATTCATATTGTACTCGTTTGCATTGCTTCACAAATACTTTAAGTTCTGCACATACTTGCTTTAAATTTTTAAAAAAACCCAATTCACCCCCTCTCTTGGGTTGCTATGCTAGGCAACAAGTGATATCAGAGCTTGGTACTCAGTGCATAGGTCTAATGATCTTGACTCAAAGATCTAATAGCAGCCCAAATTGGTGTTGGAATTGTTGAGGGTCAAGCCTCAAACTATCCCCCACTGTTCGATGGCACAAATTATACATATTGGAAGACACGCATGCACATTTACATTCAAGCCATTGATTATAATATTTGGAGGACCATTGTTAAAAGTCCTCATTAACCTACCATCTTGATTAATGGCATTCCCACTCCCAAATTGGAAGATGATTGGGATGAGAATGACATTAAGCAAGTTGAGCTTAATGCTAAGGCTATAATTTACTGTTTTGTGCATTAGACCTAAGTGAATTCAATAGAATTTCAAATTATCTCTCTGCCAAGGAAATATGGGACACACTTGAAGTTACCCATGAGGGTACACATTAAGTGAAAACTACGAAAGTCAACATGCTCATTCATATCTATGAAATGTTTAAAATGGAACCATTTGAATCTATTAGTAAAATGTATACTAGATTTATTAACATTATGAATGGCATGAGAAGCTTAGATAAATTTATTTCTAATATTGAATTAGTGAATAAAATTCTCAGGTCACTTCCTTCATCATGGGATCCAAAGGTGACAGCCATTGAAGAAGATAAGTATGTCAACACTTTACCTCTTGAGTAGCTTCTGGGATCTCTCATGACATATGAGCTGCCACTAAAATAAAAAGTTATGGACAATGACAAAAAAAAGAAAACCATAGCATTTAAGTCCATAACCAAGGATGATTCAAGTGATAATTCTGATAAAGAAGATGATAAAGATAAAACGGCTCTCGTCTCAAGGAAGTTCAAGAGCTTCATGAGAAAGAAAAAGTATAATTTCAAAAAGAAGCCTCAAAAAGGAGAGCTTAGTAAAGAAAAAGAGAAAGAGAAGGAAAGGGAACAACCCATTTGTTTTGAGTGCAAGAAACCCAGCCACTTCAAGATGGACTTCCCTTGTTGAAGAAAAGCAGAAAGAAATTAAGAAAGAAAGTCATGATGGCAACCTAGAGCGAGAGTGAGGACTCGAGTTTAGATGAAGAGTAGCAAGAAGTCGCTAATTTCTGCTTGATGGCTAACGATGATAAGGTAAAATCTAAACTTGAAAATGAATTTACTTTTGAAGAATTGCATGATATTGTTGATGAATTAGTAGTTGAATATCAAAAGCTTAAAATGAAAAACAAAGAACTAAGAAAACAAAATTTGAAGTTGATTAAAACAAATGATAAGTCTTTGATTGAAAATTATGGTTTGCATCAAGAAAACAAGAAGTTAACTGACAAAATCACCTCTTTGGAAAATGAAAAGGAAGATTTGAAAAAGGATAAGTCTTTTGCAATAATTGAGAAATTTGCTAAATAAAACAAAGAGATTTTGCAAGAAAACAAGAAGTATAAAGATGAACTTGAAAAAGTAAAACCTTTTGTTAAAAAATTTACTTATAGTTTCGAAAAAATAAACATGCTTTTAAATAATCAAAGAGCTATTTTTAACAAAGCTTAATTAGGTTTTAAACCACAAAAATAATAAGAATATTTCAAAATTTTCTTTGTGTTTGCTTCCTCTACTATTACTTGTTATTCTTGTGGCAAAGTAGGACATAAATCATATATGTATGACAAAAGAAAATTGAATCAGATTAGAAAAGTTTACGTTCCAAAAGGAACCATATCTACTAACCTTAAAGGATCCAAAATGACTTGGGTACCTAAAGTCTCTACCTAATTTATTCTTGTAGATGTGTCTTACAACCAACAAAAGAAGATTGTGGTACCTCAATAGCGGTTGCTCAAGGCACATGACTGGAGATGTGGAACAATTCTCATCTCTTGAATATCAAAATGGTGGAAATGTAACCTTCGGTGATAATGAAAAGGGCAAAATCGTCGGTATCGGTAGTCCATATCACCCCCTCAACTTATATAGATAATATTTTTCTTGTTGATAGTTTAAAGCATAACTTACTTAGATTAGCCAATTATGACAAAGATTTTAAAGTTGTTTTTGAATCTTCCATGTGCATTGTATCTAGTCTTGATGACAATGGCATCAAGTTTATTGATCATAGGCATGGCAACATTTACATGGTTGATCTTGATGATCTACTAGTGCAAAATGGTCAATGACTAGTGGCAATGGAAGCCAAGATCAATAAAACTAGTTGGCTTTGGCATCGAAGACTAGGACATGCAAGTATGCATTTGCTTTCAAAACTTAACAAAAAGAATCTCATAAAAGATCTGCTAAAACTTAGTTTTGAAAAGGATAAGATTTGCAGTGCTTGCCAACTTGGAACATAAACTAAATCTTCTATTGCCCAGGTAGCTACCCAAGAAGGGGGTGAATTGGGTATTTAAAAATTTAAAGCAGATAATGTATAATTAAAAAATCCCTTATAAGTGGTAGATGTTTGATGGGGGACCCGAAACCCATATGGATTTTCTTTTAACTTTTTCTAGTTTTTCTTATTTTTCTTATCCTTGCTATTCCAACTATCCCTTTTATTCCCGTTTTAGTCCAGGTTTATCCCTGTTTTATTCCTAGCTTATTCCATCATCAACCTCCTCCCACCCGTTCGTATTCTTTTCTAAAACCTAGCCGCCACCCCCTTTCCCCCCCCAATCTGGGCAGTCCGACCCCAGCCGGCCCCGCCTGTCCGCCGCCGACACCCGCCGGCCCCCGCCCTCACCGAAGAAACTGCCGTCGCCACCCACGCCCGTGGGAAGGCGAACGGACGCGGGTGGTGTCCGTCCGTCTCGTGCGCCTGCGTGACGCCACCGCCGTGCCACCCTGCGCCACCACCGGCCTACTGCCCGCCACCATCCCCGTCGCCTGCCGGCACCCGCCCGGCCGCCGGCCCGGTCTGTCGCCGCCCACGCACGTGGGAAGACGAACGGACGCGGGAGGCGTCCGTCCATCCCGTGCGCCCGCGTGACGCCATCGCCGTGCCGCCCTGCACCGCCACCGGCCTGCTGCCCGCCACCGTCCACACCGCCCGCCGGCCCCCGCCCGGCCGCCGGCCCGGTCCATCGCCGCCCACGCCGATGGGAAGATGAAAGGACACAGGAGGTGTCCGTCCGTACCGTGTGCCAGCGTGATGCCACTGCCGTGCCGCCCTGCATCGCCACCGGCCTGCTGCCCCGCCGGCCTGTCCCCGTCCCCGCCGCCCGCCAGCCCCCGCCCGGCCGCCGGTGGGGTCCGTCGCCGCCCATGCCCGTGGGAAGACGAACGGACGCTCGTGCGTGCCGTGCGGCCGTCCCACTCCTGCATCGCCGTCCGCACCTGGCCGCTGCCCCGCCCACCGCCCGCCGGCCGTGCTGCCGCCAGCCGGTGCCCCCCCCGGCCGACCGGAGTTCAGTTTTTTTCCTCCTTGTTGCTCGGTCGAGAAGAAGGACCTGCACGCCTCTCAAAGCATCCCAAGAAGCCTCTGCACGCTTCTCAAAGTAGTTGGAAGGAGGCTGTACGATTTTTTGAGCGGCACGACTTTTAGAGCGGGGAGGGATTTCAAATTTTGAATAAACGGGATATATTTGGTAATTTTTTTAATGAATGTAATTTGGGAAATTTGGGATTTTTGATTTTGAATTTGAATTCAAACTCAAGGGAGATTTCAGGGGATTTTATTTTTAAATTTCAAAAGGGATTTGGGCATCTATAAATACCCATACTCCTCTTGTAATAAAGCAGTTGATGAAAATGAATTTTTAGAGTGTTTTTTTTCATTTGTGTGTGGTTTTGGGCTGAGGCCCGTTTGCCTTCGTCCTTCGGGACGTCGAGGGGTGTGAGGCCCCAACTTGCCTTCATCCTTCGGGACGTCGAGGGGTGTGAGGCCCCAGGTATCCCATTCTTTTCTCCCATCTTCATGTCTCTTCCTGTTCCCCTCGTGACTTTGAGATTCATCCTAGCGCCTCCAAGTATCGAGGAGGGTGTAATGCCTTAGAGGTGAGAAGTCTCTTCATTAGGATGAGCCCCAAGGTCCATGAGTTCCAGTCCCCTGTCTCCCATCCCCATCCTTCCTTCGCCACCTCCGCCAAGAAAACTGAAAATCAAAAGAGTCTGGCTGTTTTAGGATTTTCGGGGTCGTCCTATCCTAGTCCCGGGAGGCTTCTTAGCCCTCCCACGATCCTTGGTATGCTTTAGGTTTTCCCATTTCCAAATAACCCCAGGTTTCTTCGTGTCCGCCATTGCCATATCAGTGTTGTGATAGAGTGTTAAATTACAGAAGCTAAATAGAGTCAAGTAAGCACAACACAAACACACAAAATTTATAGTGGTTCGGAGCAACCTAGCTCCTACGTCTACTACCAAAGATACCACTTGGGATTTTCACTATATTCATACACGAATACAGTTGGATTGTTTTGCAGGATCACAATCCAAAACCTTTACACTTTGGTTTTAACAGGATCACCAAAGAAAACCCAACACCCTTTGGTTTTGAATAGGCTCACCAAAGAAACCTAACTTGGTTTTACCAGAATCACCAAGAACTCAACACTTGGTTTTTATCAAGGTTCACCAAGAACCTATTTGGTTTTTCAACTAGGCTCATCAATAACCCAACAATAATTCAAAAAAAGAATTGAAGTAAATGCAACAATAAATGACAAACTCAATTTATCAGATAGTTGCCGGTGCAGCTTGATAGAAGTCCACTTGAATGAGCTTGAACAAGCTTTAATTGCTTCAGTGGCTTATTCTAAAGTTGCTTCAAGCTTTAGATCAGAGTTGGTGAAGACTTGAAGGCTTGCTTGAATGCTCTTGTGCTCTCTTTCTTTTTGGTAGGTAGGATATTCAATGTAGCTCCCAAAACTTTGAAGAACCTTTTTAGTTATTCCCTTACTTCTTCTTACTTTAAGGAAGTTCAAATCCTTCAAATATAAGGTCTTCCATCACTTCAAGATAGTTCTAGCCATTGTAGACCATTGGGAAGTGGTTTGTGACCATTGGAGCACTTTTTGGCATTCAAAAATAAATTATGGAACTAGTCATTGGATACCTGAAAGCGATGTTCGAGTTGGCTCGGATTCCTTCAAGTTGGGTTGGATCCTTTGAGTTGATAGGTCGAGTCGCCAAATCTTCAGTGCAGTCAGCTCTTTGTCTTAGGGTGCAAAACTTCACTCTGGACAAGTTGGCTTCTAATAGCTCGGGTTGGCTCGAACTTATATCTTTGAAAAACTTGAACTCGAGGAGTCGGCTCTTTTCAGCTTGGGTCGGCTCTTCTTCTCAGATTTTGAAATCATCACTCTGGAAGAGTCGGCTCGATGCAGTTCGGGTCGGCTCGCTTTCTCAAGTCTTCAAAATTAGGTATGGTAGAGTCGGCTCTTTTTGGTTTGGGTTGGCTTGTCTGGCTGTTCTCAGAAATCTTCAAAAATTAGACCTGGAGGAGTCGGCTCGGACAAATTCTAGTCAACTCAGATTCACTGGAGTCGGCTTGGTTACCTTCGAGTCGGCTCGGATTGCTGCGTACCAAAATCCTTGCTGCGTGCCATGAAGTAGAGTCGGCTCTTCAACATGCTGGGTTGGCTCGAGTATCTTCTTCAGGATTTTTACAATTGAACTCAAAGAAAAACTCTTACCAACACTCTTATAGATTTTGAAACATACCAACTCAAATTAATTCTAAGGCGCACACACAGAAGTAACCCTTTTTACATGATTTTTTCTTAGCTTTTTCATTGGGTTCTTCTTTACAAAAACAAATTAAAACACAACTCAAACAAGAAACAAAGGTATAGGAGTTGAACTTTGAACAATTAACTCATCCTACAAAAACTTGTAAAACACTTGAAGAGTTGTTAGAAATAAATGTATATGCTCCAATGTTTGGTTATCATCAAAATCACTCACGAGGTCAACAATCTTCCCCTTTTTGATGATGACAGGCACTAGGCATGAAAAAGCAAGATAAAACTTTACAATTACTTGTATAACTGTATTTGCAAGAGTATATGAACAAGTAAAAAAAATTACTTCAATTAGTGCCAAACTATGGAAAGAGAATTAGGGCAATGAGAGGTAGTCTCCCCCTCAATAAGATACTCCATGTTTTGACACACTTTCTATGCAATTTCATACTTCAAAGCTCAAAAGTTTCTAATAGAACTTTAAATATTCATAGCTTATTAAGTATCAAAGTTTAAAGCATTTAAAACATAATCAAAGATTTCATATACATTATGTACTAGAGCTTTCAATCTTTATGATTAAAAGCAAATATATTCAATTCAATCTTTATGTATCAGAGCAAATATATAACCATGAACACATTTTATCCTTTTCATGCAATAATTTAACAACTTTCTCCCCCTTTTTGCCAATCAATCAAAAAGGTAGAGTTTGAGTTAAGCTCAGATTTTAAAATAGAATGAGAAAGTATTTAAAATTTGTTTGAGATAATTTCACTTTCTCATATTCAACTTGAAATTCTAATTAAAAAATCAGTCATTGGATCAGTCATTGTATGAACCATTGAACATAAACATTCATAAAGAAATAGAACAATTTAAGAGACAAAAAGTGTATTTTCATTTCATTTGAGAGGTGTTCAATACAAAGTACAAAATGAAAAGCAATACATTTAGTCACTATCTATATCTACTTTAGGATGTGAAGGTTGACCAGGAATTTGAATGCCAAGTGGCAGAGAAGCAATTGGGTCAACAAATTGTGGGATATTGTGGGATCCTTGTGGCCTAAAGTGTGGAGCAGGTTGTCTTGGATGAACAGATTGACCAGGAAAAGGTTTAGAAGATGGAGGAGCACATTGAGCAGCATGGATATCTTCAATTATAGTCATCATTTTCCATAAGAAGTTAGTGATAGATTTCAATTCAGCTTCTATTTTCTTTGTGCTTTTGAAAGTAGCCAAATCTTCTATTGATTCTTTTATTTGTGCAACTTCTTTTTGCAATGTAAAGATTTCCATGGCTTATACATTTGCAAACGCTTCTGCCAAGCCTCTCAATCTTCCAAACTCACTTTTAAGTATTCCAATACCTCTAGTGTAGTCTTCTTCCATTCTTTTTCCTGCTTCTACTGATCCCATTCTTATTCTTAAATTATCCATCTCAACTTTATAAGCTTCAAGTACTTAAGTAATAGATTTCTCAATTTTTTCAGAATTTGAAGTGATCAAATGAATAATAGGTTGCAAATCTGTATCAATTGCATGTGCTGTAGTCTTGGAGGTTTCAATGTTGTCAATTCTGCTTTTCAGATTATCTATTTTTCCCTCAGACTAATTGAGTCTCTCATCAACAGATTTGTGAAGTTCTCCAAACATAGTAGACATTGAGGAATTAAAGGTTTCAGTCAAGTTGCCTAACTGCTATGCAATGAAATTTTATAACATTGTGGTATCCACAACAGGAGTAGTGGTAGCATGATTGTGAACCGGAGTATCAGTGGTGGCCTGAGTGTAGATAGGTGTGCTAGGTGGCATATCAAGCACTGGGATCTAGAAATGAAGCATCAAAGTCTATCTGGACTAGAGACCCTAGCTATGGCTGTGACTCTGGAATATGCATTGAAGTTCCTTCACCAGTCTCCATTTCAGCTTGCTCTTGCATTTCCTCTGTTTCTTCAATTATTGGAGCATCAAACTTCTTTCTCCAAGTTCCTTCAAATAATAAATAACCCATCCTTTGAATAGTTTTGGCTGTATAAGTATTGGTATGAAGGAGGGTTTTGCTATCCTCTCCTATCAAATCTATATTTGCACTTTGAAAGAAAAGTGAAAGGACCATTCCATAAGGCAGACATGCCTTAACTTTTCTCACTACCTCTTTCATTTGACAAATCATGATAGCTGGCAGGTTAATTTTGTCACCATTAATTAGAAGCTCCATAAAGCAAAGATCCCGCTCACATACCCAATCAAAGCGGCCAGTTCTAGGTAAAAATATCCTACTGATAAAACTGTGAAGAATTCTCATTTCAATTGACAATGCGCTGGCCTTGAGAATTCCAATTTCATCTACTTCAGTCCTTTCAAGTACTATCTATAAAGCTTTGGTTCTATCTTTTAGGACAAAGTACTCAGTGCCCTCAAATAGCATTTCCAAAACATTTCCAAGAATTTTAGTAGAAATAATAATTCTTTTTCCCTTAACAAATGATTCAATAAAGTTCTCTCCAAACCTCAAATTTTCATAGAAAGTTCTGACTAGGTTTAGATAAATTTTAACATCCAAGGAACACATGTTTCTCCACCCTTGATTCTCAATGAAATCTCCAATAATAAAACCTATTTCCTTTAAGAATTCGAACAAAATCCTTCTTCCAGTGGTAACAGGTCTCATACCTAAGGAAATCTGATGGCTAGGAGAAACTGGGCTTGGTTCTTCCTCAGACTGAAGTGGAATTCGGGAAGCACTGTCTTCTTGAAACTTTGTTCTCCTTTCTTGTGGAGCAGCCTCTGTATCCAGTCTCGATTTCTTTTCAATTGCCCTCTTTGGTGCCATTGCAAAAGTACACTTGAATTCCGAAGTGATTTTTGGAAGTAGGAAGTATTTGGAAAGTTTCTTGGAGGGAAGTAGAGTAGGGTTTAAGAACAGAAATGGGAAAGAAAAATCCTACAGCTCAAACTAAAAAGAGACAACTCGACATCTGAGCAGGCTCGACCAATAGGTCATCTGCTCGAGTCGGCTCGAGCAGAGGGAGCACACAAGTGAGTTTTGGATTTCAATCAAAGCTCATGTAACATAAAGTTTGGGATTAGGAGATCACCTAGATAACTTGTCCTTAAAATTATGGGAGTGATTCTAGAGTGGGTCACACAATCCTAATTCACTTTTAATCATTGCAAATCTATAAAAATTCAAAGGTTTAGTAAAAATATCAGCAAGTTGGTTTTCAGTTGGGATGAATTCAAGTACAATATCATTATTCAATACATGATCTCTTATAAAATGGTGCCTAATTTCAATGTACTTAGTTTGTGAATGCTGAACAGGATTTTTTGTCAATTTAATAGCACTTGTGTTATCACATTTGATTGGAATTTTAAATTATGTAACAACAAAGTCTTCTAGTTGTTGTTTAATCTATAACACTTGAGCATAACAACTACCAACAGCAAAGTACTCTACCTCAGCAGTGGATAATGCTATGAAGTTTTGCTTCTTACAGTGCCATGAAATTAAATTCAATCCTAGAAATTGGCATGTACCACTAATGCTCTTTTTATCGATTTTGCAACCAGCATAGTCAGCATCAGAAAAACTAATTAAATTCAAAGATGATTCTTTAGAATACCAAAGACCTAAATTACTTGTACCTTTCAAATATTTGAAAATTCTTTTAACAACAAGCATATGTGTTTCTTTAGGATTACATTGAAATCTAGTACATACACATACACTGTACAAGATATCAGGTCTACTGGTTATAAGATACAGCAGGGATCCGATCATACCTCTATATAGCTTTTGATCAACATTGGAGCTACTTTCATCTTTGTCTAGCCTGCAGGTAGGGCTCATGGGTGTGCTAGCCTCTTTGGTTGTTTCCATGCCAAATCTCTTGATTATCTCTTTGATGTACTTGGCTTGGCTTATAAAAGATTCATTCCTTCATTTATTTGACTTGTAATCCAAGGAAGTAGTTAAGTTCACCCATAAGGCTCATTTCAAACTCACCCTGCATCAACTCAGCAAATCTCCATAAAGATTTTCATTAGTTGCACCAAATATAATGTCATCAACGTAGATTTGTACAACTAGCATATCACTCTTTGTTTTTAATAAAAAGAGTTTTGTCAACATTTCCTCTTTTGAAATCATTTTTAAGTAAAAATTTGCTTAGTCTAACATACCAGGCCCTAGGTGCTTATTTCAAACCATACAAAGCTTTGTTTAATTTAAACACATGATTTGGAAAAGCATGATTTTCAAAACCTGGTGGCTGTTCTACAAAAACTTGTTCATGATTTGGTAAAACATGATTTTCAAAACCTGGTGGCTATTCTACAAAAACTTGTTCAGAAATAAATCCATTTAGAAAAGCACTTTTGACATCCATTTGAAAGACTTTAAAGTTCATGTAGCAAGCAAATGCAAGAAGTAGTCTAATGGCTCTAGTCTTGCTACAGTAGCATATGTTTCATCAAAATCAGTGCCCTCCTCTTGATTGTACCTTTTTGCTACCAACCTTGCCTTATTTCTTATAATCTTTTCATTCTTATCTAGTTTGTTCTTATAGACCAATTTGGTTCCTGATTGGGTGGTCTGTTAGTCTACTAACTAGTGTCCAAACATTATTCCTTTCAAAGTAGTTTAATTCATCATGCATGGCCATCATCCAGTTATGATCAGTTTCAGCTTCTTCTAGACTATGTGGTTCAATTTATGAGACAAAGGCTAGGTAGTCATGTGCATCTCTATGTGCTGACCTAGTCCTAACACCATGGAAGGATCACCAAAAATTAAATCTTTAAGATGTGAAGTTACATACCTCCATTCTTTTGGTAAATCAGTATGATCCTTGCTTACCACTTCATTTCCATCTTGTGTTAGCTTGCCTTGAATGCTTAGAACTTCTATTTCCTTTTATAGTGTACCTGCATCATTATCTATGCACTCATCTTTTCTAGATGGTGAGGGGTTAGCTTCATAAAAAGTAACATGAATTGACTTATCTACAGTAAGAGTCCTCTTATTAAACACTCTATATGCTTTGCTAATAACCAAGGAATATAGATTCATCGAGTTTTGCATCAAACTTTCCTAGGTTGTCCTCACCATTGTTCAACACAAAGCATTTACATCCAAAAACATGAAAATAGTTAATATTCAGTTTTCTTCCATTCTAAAGCTCATAGGGGGTTTTCTTTGAGATTGGTCTTATTAAAACTTGGTTTAATATGTATCAGGCAGTGTTCACCATTTCTGCCCAAAAGTACCTTGGAAGATTACCTTCACACAACATGGTTCAGGCCATTTCTTCCAAAGTCCTATTCTTTCTCTCTACAACATCATTTTGTTATGGTGTTCTAGGAGCGGAGAAGTTGTGATCAATGCTGTGCTCATGCAATATTCATCAAAAAATTGATTTTGAAATTCAGTTCCATGATTACTTCTTATAGAAATAACAGAAAGATTTTTCTCATTTGAAACTTTCTTATGAAATTTTTGAAATACATCAAAAGTTTCATCCTTATATACAATAAATAATATCCATGTGAATCTAGAAAAGTCATCTACAATCACAAGGCCATATTTCATACCTCCTAGGCTTGTGGTCCTAGTTGGTTCAAATAAGTCAATGTGAAGTAGCTCAAGGGGTCTAGTTGTTGAAATAACATTTTTTAATTTAAAACACTTCCTAGTTTGTTTGCCTAATTGACAAGCATCACATACATAATCAAGATCAATTTTAAAATGTGGCAAACCTCTAATTAGATTCTTTGAGATTAATTTGGTAATTGTATACATGCTAGCATGACCTAATCGTCTATGTCATAATAAACATGACTCCTTGATCTTAGCATTCATTGCGACTAGATTGGAACTACTAGTCATGGCTAGATCATTTAAATCTACCACATAGATGTTTCCAAGTCTATGACCAATGAATTTGTTGCTAGAATCAAGAGAGTTAGTTACTATACACATAGATGATTCAAAGATAACCTTGAAGCCTTTATCACATAATTGACTAATACTCAATAAATTATGCTTCAATTTATCTACTAACAGTACATCTTCAATAAAAGTACTGAGGGTTATTTTAATCTTATCGATTCTGATTATTCTCCCCTTGCCATTATCTCTGAAAGTAACTAATCATCCTTCTTTCATTTGTAGGGTGATGAACTGATCTTTGTCACCCATCATATACCTTGAATAGCTGCTATCAAGATACCATCTTTTCTTTAATTTGTGGGCTGCAAGACAGTCCTCATTTTCAAGACCCATCAGATATAAATTTACAGATTTCGTGGTCTCTTCTTCTTCAGTGGATGAGGACACTTCGCTGTCGCTCCACATCGCTACCATAGCTTTCTTTTTTTTCCTTAAAACCCTTCTTCAATAATGGACAATCTAGTCAAATGTGCCCTGGCTTTTTGCATTCATAGCAGGTGGGCACTTCTTTATCTTTTTCTTTTTCCTTGTCCTTCTTCTTTCTGAATTCTTTGTTCTTATGGAATTTTCTAAAGTGTCTTCCTTTTCTTCTTCCCAAGAACCTTCTGAATTTCCTAACGACCGTGGCAACATCTTCGTCTTCCATGTCGCTTTTAGTAGAGGAGCATTCTTCTTTTGATTCTTCATCCTTTCTAGAATCCATAGCAACTTTGAAGGCAATAGATTTTTTTTTTTTTTATCATGTTCAGTTCGGTGCTGCATGGTCAGTTCATGTGTGATGAGAGATTCTAGTAGTTCATCCAGCAGTAAGGTGTTCAAATCTTTTGCTTCCTGGATGGCTGTCACTTTCGGATCCCACTTCTCCGGAAGAGATCTTAAAATCTTCTATACTAGATCTGCATTAGAATATATCCTGCCAAGACTCTTTAAGCCATTAATAATATCAGTGAAACGTGAAAACATGGCAGAGATAGTTTCATCATGTTTTATTTTGAATAATTCGTAACTATGCACAAGAAGATTAATTTTAGAAGACTTCACTTGAGAAGTTCCTTCATGGGTCACTTTGAGTTTCTCCCAAATTTCTTTTGCAGAGGAGCAAATAGAAATTCGATTAAACTCATTACTATCCAAAGCATAGTATAAGAGATTCATTGCTTTGGCATTTAACTCACCCATCTTCAGGTTATGTTCGTCCCAATCCTCTTTAGGTTTTGGAACATCTACTCCAATTTTAATCATGGGGATATAAGGACCCTTTAGAATGACCTTCCATAACTGAAAATTATTTGCTTGAACATAAATTTTCATTCTTGCTTTCCAGTATGCATAATTTGTGCTAGTGAAGAGTGGAGGTCTATTGGTTGATTGGCCTTCTACCAAGGATATACTCATTGGATGAGCCATCGATCTTTACTCTAAAGTAATCAGAGACATTGCTTTGATACCAGTTGTTGCCCAGGTGGCTACCCATGAGGGGGGTGAATTGGGTATTTAAAAATTTAAAGCAGATAATGTGCAATTGAGAAATCCCTTATAAGTGGTAGGTGCTATGACAGAGTATTAAATTGTAGAAGCTAAATAGAGTCAAGTAAGCACAACACAAACACACAAAATTTATAGTGGTTCGGAGCAACCCAGCTCCTACATCCATTATCCAAGATACCACTTAGGATTTCCATTATATTCACACCCAAATACAGTCGAATTGTTTTGCAGGATCACAATCCAAAATCTCTACACTTTGGTTTTAACGGGATCATCAAAGAAACCTAACTTGGTTTTACCAGGATCACTAAGAACCCAACATTTAGTTTTTATCAAGGCTCACCAAGAACCTATTTGGTTTCTCAATCGGGTTCACCAATAACCCAACAACAATTCAAAAAAAGAATTGAAGTAAATGCAACAATAAATGACAAACTCAATTTATCGGATAGTTGCCAGTACAGCTTGATAGAAGTCCACTTGAATGAGCTTGAACAAGCTTTAATTACTTCAGTGGCTTTTTCTAAAGTTGCTTCAAGCTTTAGATCAGAGTTGGTGAAGACTTGAAGGCTTGCTTGAATGCTCTTGTGCTCTCTTTCTTTTTGGTAGGTAGGATATTCAATGTAGCTCCCAAAACTTTGAAAAACTTTTTTAGTTATTCCCTTACTTCTTCTTACTTCAAGGAAGTTCAAATCCTTCAAATAAAAGGTCTTCCATCACTTCAAGATAGTTCTAGCCATTGTAGACCATTAGGAAGTGGTTTGTGACCGTTGGAGCACTTTTTGGCATTCAAAAATAAATTCTGGAACTACCCGTTGGATACCTGAAAGCGATGTTCGAGTCAGCTTGAATTCCTTCGAGTCAACTTAGATCCTTCGAGTGATAGGTAAAGTCACCAAATATTCAATGCAGTCGACTCTTTATCTCAGGGTGCAAAACTTCACTCTGTACGAGTCAGCTCTTGATAGCTCGGTCGGCTCGAACTTATATCTTTGAAAAACTTGAACTCGAGGAGTCAGCCCTTTTCAGCTTGGGTCGGCTCTTCTTCTCAAGTTCTGAAATCATCACTCTGGAAGAGTCGGCTCGATGCAGTTTGGGTCGGCTCACTTTCTCAGGTCTTCAAAATTAGGTCTTGCAGAGTTGACTCTTTCTAGTTCGGGTCGGCTCGCGTGGCTGTTCTCATAAATTTTCAAGAATTGGACTCTAGAGGAGTCAGCTCGGACAAATTTTAGTCAACTCGGATTCACTGGAGTCGACTTGGTTACCTTTGAGTTGGCTTTGATTGCTGTGTGCCATGAAGCAGAGCCATCTCTTCAACATGCTGGGTCAGCTCGAGTATCTTCTTCAGGATTTTTACAATTGAACTCAAAGAAAAACTCTTACCAACACTCTTATAGCTTTTCAAACATACCAACTCAAATTAATTCTAAGGCACACACACACAGAAGTAACCCTTTTTACATGATTTTTTTTTAGCTTTTTCATTGGGTTCTTGTTTACAAAAATAAATTACAACACAACTCAAACAAGAAATAAAGGTGTAGGAGTTGAAGTTTGAACAATTAACTCATCCTACAAAAACTTGTAAAACACTTGAAGAGTTGTTAGAAATAAATGTACATGCTCCAATATTTGGTTATCATCAAAATCACTTATGGGGTCAACATCTTCTTTCAAACCTAAGGGAGTTGTCTCTATATTTAGACCCCTAGAATTACTTTATATGACCTCTTTGGACCTACTAGATAACTAGTTTGGGAGGTAAGAAGTATGGTCTAATTATTATGGATGACTTCTCACGTTTTACATGGGTCATGTTTTTAGCTCATAAAGATGAAACATTTTTTGCATTCATTAAATTTTACAAGAGAGTTTTAAATGAAAAAGGTATTTCAATTATTTCTTTATGAAGTGATCATGGTACGGAATTTAAAAATCATGATTTTGAAAAGATTTGTAGTGAAAGTGGTATTCATCATAACTTTTATGTACCTAGGACACCTCAACAAAATGAAGTGGTAGAAAGAAAAAATAGAACTCTTGAAGAAATGGCATGCACTATGCTTTTCAAAAATAATTTGCCTAGATATTTTTGGACGAAAGCCATAAATACTGCTTGCAATGTTTTAAATCATATTTTAATCTGACCTATTTTAAAGAAAATACCTTATGAGCTTTGGAAAGATAAGAAACCGACCATTAAATATTTTCATATTTTTGGATGCCACTATTCATTTTAAACAATGGCAAAGATAATTTAAGTAAATTTGATGCCAAGTTAGATGAGGGTATCTTTTTAGGTTACTCTATATCTAGCAAGGTATACAGGTCTTTAATAGAATGATACTTTTTGTTAAATAATCCGTCCATGTTGCTTTTGATGAGACTGATCAAAAATCTTCTAGAAAAGAAGATGTTGTTGATGATGAAATAGGTGTTCAAAGGATTGAAAAGCTGAGCATCAATGAAGAGCCACCTAAAGAGCAAAATGAAGAATGAGTACAAGGAGTTGGAGCCTCATCCACACCCAAGCCATTACCTAAAGAATAGAGGTATGTTCATGGTCACTCCAAAGAACTTATAATTGGTGATCCATTGAAAGGGGTAAGTACTTGTTCATCCTTAAGAAATATATGTGATTACTTAGCTTTTGTTTCTCAAATTGAAACAAAATCAATTGAAGAAGCTAAAAATGATTGTAATTGGATAAATGCTATGCAAGATGAACTAAACCAATTCAAAAGAATAATGTTTGGACTTTAGTTGAAAGATCTACTAATATTTCTATAATTGGAACCAAATAGATTTTCAGAAACAAACTTGATAAAAATGGAATAGTTACTAGAAATAAAGCTAGGCTAGTTGCCAAAGACTATAATTAAGAGGAAGGGATTAATTTTGATGAAATCTTTGCTCCTGTTGCTAGACTTGAGGCAATTAGACTATTATTAGCATTTGCATGTTTCATGAATTTCAAACTATTTTAAATGGATGTCAAAAGTACTTTTCTAAATAGATTTATTGAAAAAGAAGTATATGTAAATCAGTCCCCTGGTTTTGAAAGTCATGAATTCTCCAATCATATTTTTAAACTTTATAAAGCTTTGAATGTTTTGAAACAAGCTCCAAGAGCTTGGTATGATAGATTAAGTAGATTTCTACTTGAAAATAGTTTTTCTAAAGGAAATGTAGACACCATATTATTTTTAAAAAAGAAAAATGATGACTTATTAGTAGTACAAGTATATGTTGATGATATCATTTTTGGTGCTACTAATGAGGTTCTTTGCCAAGAGTTTACCAAGCTTAGGCAGGGAGAGTTCGAGATGAGCATGATGGGAGAGCTTAATTCTTCCTCGGACTCCAAATTAAGCAAACTAAAGAAGGAATCTTCATCAACCAAGCTAAGTATACAAGAAAAATCTTAAAGAAGTTTGTAATGGAGACTACTAGATCAATAGGTACACCTATGAGCCCTTCTTGTAAATTAGATAAAGATGAATCAGGTAAAAGTATAGATCAAAAATTATATAAAGGTATCATTAGTTCATTGCTTTATTTAGCTACAAGTAGGCCGATATAATGTTCAGTATATGTATGTGTACTAGATATCAATTTGCTTCTAAAGAATCTCATTTAATGGCAATTAAATGCATACTTAGATATTTGTCTAGCATTATTGATATTGGACTATGGTACTCTAGAGATTCATCTATTAAATTGATTGTATATTCTGATGCTGATTTTGCTGGGTGTAAACTTGATAGAAAAAGTACTAATGGAACTTGTCAATTTCTTGGAGTTAATTTGATTTTATAGTTTAGCAAGAAATAAAATTTAGTTGCTCTATCTACGATAGAAGCTGAATATATAGTAGCTGGGAGCTGTTGTACTCAAATCTTATGGATCAAATAACAACTCGAAGATTTTGGCATCAAATTAATTCGACACCATAAGATGTGATAATACTAGTGTAATTAATTTGAACAAAAATCCTGTTCAACAATTAAGAAGCAAACATATTGAAATAAGACATCACTTCATAAGAGATCATGTGCAAAATTATATTATGATACTTGAATTTGTATGTATTGATAATCAATTAGCTGATATTTTCACTAAACCTCTGAGCAAAGATAGATTTTGCATGATTAGAAGAGAGTTAGGTATCATTGATCTCTTTGATTAGAACTCCTTCAAACCTGTTGTTACTTGATTTCTTAAGCTTTAAACCCTCTCATTTATGTCTAAAACCCTTCATTAGAACCCCCTTGATTTTTGGAAATTTATTAATTTTTTTGATTTATTTTTGGATTTTCTGTCGAAGTGTCGATGTTGGGAATTGTGTCCCAAAGCCAATTGTCTAGGCTGTAAGCGGTTGATCAGAGTATTGTACTCTTTGTATGAATTAATAAATTATATTTTGGCAGCTCATCATATTCTTACTTTTTCCTGTAATGAACTCTTTTCATATGATGAAGTCCTTAGGACTACATTGACTTCGATATAGAGAGGATATATCGAGTGGTCCTTAAACCAGGTTCATGATCAAAGGATACATTATACTGGATGGCAATGTATCAAGTGTAGGTTGTTGTGGTTCACATCGTTTGGTTGTCCTCTTGACCAAAGGAGTGTAGTGACACTGATATGATCTGTAAGTGGGATATATGATATCTCATTGAACATGACTCCGTGTAGCCCTTTTCTGCAAAAGGGATACTCACGATTGGATATGGGTATATGTGTCCCTCCGACCTGAGATCATCATGGTAGCTTGCAAGCAACTCCCTGTGCTTTGGTGCTGGACTACCCGGATTTTTAATCCGGTGATGGAAGGTTTCTGGGTACAGACAAGTACTTGTGAAGCAGTGGTGGACCAAGATGGAATTGACCTGTCCAAATAGTTGGCTTTGACCCTTGATTTTGATGATAACAAAACATTGAGTATGTGTTTTATACTAATGATTCAATTATAGTTGTGAGTTTCAGGATATAGGTATATCAAATTTTTTATACAAAAGTATCAAACTCATTAAATTTCAAGCTAAGTGAATTTTAGTATTTTAGAAGTCTTCTCACTTTGGAAAACCTTAAAATGGATCAATCTAGGCTTTTTAAAGAAGAAGTTAAAGTTTTATTAAAGAATACTTTGAGTTTTGGGCCTTGGCATAGAGTTTTTTCGATTGGCACAACCAAGTGCGACTCATGGAACACAAAGTATAGACACTTCAGAAGAACTGGCATGCAGAAATCTATTTGGCACACCTTGAGTCGACTCACAGAAGTCAAGTGTCGACTCATGACGAAGGCAAGTGTCGACTCACAAAAATCAAGTATCGACTCATGGCCTGAGACAAAAGAAGATATAAAACTATCATTTTTGAGGATTTTGTCAAGTGCTGCACCAAGTGTCTACTCAGAAGAATCAAGTGTCGACTCATAAGCTCAAGTGTCGATTCAGAGATCGACTGATAGCCTGAGAATAGAATTGCAACAGAACTCAATTTTTCCAAATATATACCTTGAGTCAACTCATGAAGATTCAAGTGTCGACTCTTGGAGATCCAAGTGTCGACTCATGAATAACTCAAGTATCGAATCATGAGTTCTGACAAAAATAACAGCTATATTTTCTGAAGCACAATTTTGACTCCAAAATGTTCCCAATGGCTAGTTTTGCTCCACCAATGGTCATAAACTATTTTTTGAAAGTTTTTGAAGTATTTAACTCTCACCAAACTCATTCATGAAGAACTAACTCACAAGAGAGATCTACCTTTAAGAATATCACTTCAAAAGTCAAAAAGAGAGCTTGAAAGAACATTCCATCTGAAAAGCTTCCAATCTAGCTATTGAGCCTTCAAATCAACATTCCAAAAGTGGTCTTTCAAAGAATCCAAGAAGAAGACAACTCAAGCAAATCAATAAGAGCCTCATAGCCTCTACTTTCTACTCTATAAAGAGTTTTTCTTGTGCTTTACTTTTGTACTTTTGAATTTATTTGTTGTGAGTAGTTTCAAGGGTGTTTGAAACTTGTAATAGGCCCTTCCAAGCCATGAATTGGAATCTAATCCTAGGATGGCTTGAGAAAAGGTTGTTGGTGAGCCTAAGTAAAAAAATCAACTTTGGGTTTGACTTGTGAGCCCTTGAAAACAAGTTGGTTGTAATCTAGATTGATTATAGTGAAATTTCTAAGGAGTTGCTTGGAGAGTGGATATAGGTGCTTGGTGTGTATTGAACCACTATAAATCCTTTGTGTTTGTATGTGTAATCTTTTTCTCTTGAACTTACTGCTTACTTTACATAGCATTGCATCTTATTCATATTGTGCTCATTTGCATTGTTTCACAAACACTTTAAATTCTGCATATACTTGCTTTAAATTTTTAAATAAACCTAATTCACCCCCCTCTTGGGTTGCTATGTTGGACAACATATTAAAAATGTATTTCTAGTAGACAAATTAAAGCATAATTTATTGAGTATTAGTCAATTATATGATAAAGACTTCAAGGTTGTATTTAAATCTTCAATGTGTATAGTAACTAGCTCTCTTGATTCTAGCATTAAATTTGTTGGTCATAGACTTGGAATTATCTATATTATAGATTTGAATGATCTAGCAATATCAAGTGGTACAAGTCTAATGGCTTTGAATGCTAAAACCAAGGAATCTGTTTACTTTGGCATAGAAGATTGGACCATGCTAGCATGCATACATTAGCCAAATTAATTTTCAAAGACTTAGTTAGAGGTTTACCTAAATTTAAAGTTGATTTTGATCATGTTTGTGATTCATGTCAATATGATAAACAAACTAGGCAGAGTTTTAAATCTAAAAACATTGTTTCAACATTAAGACCTTTAGAGCTGCTACACATGAATTTATTTGGACCAACTAGGACCACAAGCTAGGAGGTATGAAATATGGACTTGTGATAGTAGATGATTTCTCACGATTCACATGGATTTTGTTTCTTTCATATAAAGATGAAGCTTTTAAAGTTTTTCAAAAATTTCACAAAAAGGTTTCAAGTCAAAAAAATCTTTCAATTGTTTCAATTAGAAGTGATCATGGTACTGAATTGGAAAACCAATATTTTGAAGAATTTTGCATAGAACATGTCATTGATCATAACTTTTCAGCCCCTAGAACACCGCAACAAAATGGTGTTGTGAAAAAAAAAATAGAATATTGGAAGAGATGGTCTGAACCATGTTGTGCGAAGGCAATCTTCCATGATACTTTTGGGAAAAAGCTATGAACATTGCTTGTTACATACTAAACCATATTTTAATTAGACCAATTTTGAAGAAAACCCCCTATGAGCTTTGGAATAATAAAAAACCAAATATTCATTACTTTTATATTTTTGCATGTAAATGCTATATTTGAACAATGGAAAAGATAATTTAAGTAAATTTGATGCAAAATCTGATCAAGACATATTTCTTGGATATTCAACTACTAGTAAAGCATATAGAGTTTTCAACAAAAGAACTTTAACTATTGGAGAATTTATTCATATTATTTTTGATGAGTTTAACCTCACACCTTCAAGAAAAGAAGAGTGTATTGATAATGATGCAGGTTCATTGAATGTTGGAGTGAAGGACTTGAGCTTGAAAGAAAAGCAAGTTGATCAAGAAAAGGAAAATGTAAGTACAGAACTTGATGAGCTACCAAAGGATTGGAGGTACGCATATTCTCATCCTAAAGAGTTAATTATTGGTGATCCCTCACAAGGAGTAAGAACCAGGTCATCCTTTAGAGACACATTTGATTACTTAGCATTTGTTTCTCAAGTTGAACCTAACTGCATAGAGAAAGTTGAAAGTGATCCATATTGGATGATGGCTATGCAGGAGGAACTTAATCAATTTGAAAGAAATAATGTATAGACCCTAGTAGCTAGACCTAAGGAACATCCTATTATAGGTTCAAAATGGGTCATTAGAAATAAATTAGATGATAAAGGTAATGTAGTTAGAAACAAAGCTAGATTAGTCACTAAAGAATATAACCAAGAGGAAGGAATAGATTTTGATGAAACTTATACCCATAGCAAAACTAGAAACCATAAAACTCTTATTTGCATTTGCATGTCACATGGAATTTAAATTTTTTCAAATGGATGTAAAAAGTATTTTCTTGAATGGCTATATTGAAGAAGAAGTCTTTGCAGAACAACTTCCAAGATTTGAAAGTCACTATTTTCCAAACCATGTTTTCAAACTAAACAAAGCTTTATATAGTTTGAAACAAGCACTTAGAGCATGGTATGAGAGGTTGAGCAAATTTCTTTTAAAAAATAATTTCAAAAAAAATAAAGTAGATACAACTTTGTTTATCAAAAGAAAAGATAATGAATGGTTAGTTATACAGATATATGTTGATGATATAATCTTCGGTGCAACTAATGAAACTTTATGTCAAGAATTTACCAAGCTAATGCAGGGATAATTTGAAATGAGCATGATGGGTGAACTCACTTTCTTCCTTGGACTAAAAATCAAGCAAATAAATGAAGGGATATTCATCAACCAAACAAAGTACATCAAAGAACTATTGAAGAAGTTTGGGATGGAATCTGTAAAAGAAATTGGCACACACATGAGCCTAACCTGCAAACTTGACAAAGATGACAAAGGTAATAAAGTAGATCAAAAATTATATCGAGGTATGATCGGATCTCTACTTTATTTAACTGCAAGTAGACCTGATATATTGTTTAGTATTTGTATATGTGCAAAATTTCAATCTAATCCTAAAGAATCACAAATACTTACTGTCGCCGCCCAGATCGTCGTGGCCCGTAGCTGCTGGTGGTGTCGGGAGTCGCGCGCCCGCCTGCTGGGGATGCCTTCGACCACCTTAGGACCTGCAAGGAACAGCGTCAGTGACCCTGGCCAGGGATTCCGATGGGGACGCTCCGACGGTCAAGTCAGTGATGATCCAGGGGAACAGATCTTCCTGGTCGAGCCCCTCTGGACGTGCTCCATGCTAGGAGGAGTGAGTGTAGAGTGTATGGAAAATAAGAGTATAAGTGAGCTGGGAGAGGTGATGGCCGAGGTGGTCTTGCCCTCCTGTCTGGCCTCTCTCCCTTTTTCTGTGCTTGCTCTTGTTGTTGTTGGTTGTGTTTTTTTTGTTGTTACCCCCTTTTTGCTTATCCTGGCTGGGTCTTTTATTTTGGCTTGCCTTGGGATCTCCCCATGCTGTCAGGCATGTGCATCGAGGTATCGTGCCATAGACGGGATGCCCTTTCTATCAGATAGTTGGGGAAGATTCTGCTTCTGACATTCCTTCTGCTAGAAGCCTGGCAAGGCCTCGATTGGCGAGCTGCTGTTCTCAGGATCTGTGCCCTCCGGTTGGGTCTTTTCCCTGAACGTACGGCAGGTCGGTGGAGGGCATGCCACCTTAATGTGAGCTTCCTCTCTTTCCGGTGTGAGTGGCAGCCGTGGGCATTAATGGCGGCATGGCTGGTGCAACTGTACGGCCCTTGGGAGGACCGCCATTGTCCTCGGAGGTGAGGCGCTGCTCTCTTGGCAGCTGGTGTCTCTGTCTGAATTGGGGACCGAGCTGGAAAGATGGGGCCCGCCTTCGGTGGGCTCGCTTCAAGGTGGCTCGGCTGGGTGGTGGAGGGCCGAGCTCAACTCCGGACCAGCGAAGCTCGGCTTCGGACGAGCTCGACCAGACTGAGATGGACGGGGTCCGACCAGCCCGGGGGATCTGACCTCGAAGGGGCCCCCCATGGTGGAAGAGAGTTGAGCTTGATTCTGGACCACGGGGACCGACCTCGAGGGGTCCACCTCGAATGGTGGCTTGTGCTCGGCTCCGGCCTAGGCATCCCGACTTGGCGAAGGATGGAGCTCGGCTTCGGCGGGTGGCTCCGTTGCTCTAGGGTAGCTCAGCCCGGTGAAGGGGCTCATGGTGGGAATCCATTATGGCACCCAGTGTGGGCTCCACGTCAGTCCATCCATGCCACGTCAGCGATCTAGCCACATCATTTGCCCCCCACTCCCGAGGTCTGTTGGCGCGTGGCGCTCGGGATGAAGGGAGTAATTGCGGTGTTGACGTGAAAAGGTGGAGAAATCCGGTGCAATAATGACCGGAATCGATGGTGCCTCGCTCGGCGGTCCTTCGGGCCTGTGCGAGGGCACCACACGGCCATGTTTAGGGAGTAGTTATGGCAGGCACGGAAGCCAGAGCAGTCACGGTCGGATTAGGGGTGCTGGCCCCGTTGATCAGCGACACGTGAAAAGTCTCTTAGGGAAGCCGTAACTATACGGTCGGGCATAGGCTACCTCGAAGAGAGGGGTAAGTCATTTCAAAAATTACCTCCTTCGAATCCTTTCACACTCGGCATCGTACAGAAGCCTTCTTCTTCTCCTCCGGCCGTCAACATCCTCCTAGAACTTTAGCAGGTTAGCTCTTTCTTCCTCTCTCTTCTCGTCAACTAGGAGCTGTCGTAGGTCATCCCCTATCCTTCCCTTCTTCTTCGATGGATCGTTTTGGTCCAAACTTCCGCCCTTCCTGCCAAGCCGAGGCCAGACCTTCCCAGCCGAGGACTCCTTCTTCCTCCGATGAGGAGATGGAAGCGGCAAGGTATGAGTTCAGTAGGAGACCTTTCCATGGCCTGGTAGCCATTAGGGAACCCGGGTCTTCTCCTCCACCTCGGTTGGCTCTTCTCCCCGCTCCTCCTCCTGCTCCCACCTCCGAACCTGAACCTTCTCGATCGACAGGTCTTGGTGGGATTGCTTCGGTGATCACCGTCGAGGATCTTGTGGCCATTCGGGATGGTTAAAGCATTCCTGAGTCCATTCATCTCTCCGTTCCTCGTCCGGGGGAGCGGGTTACCTCTAGCGGTCCTAGGCAGATTGCTTTCTATGAGGAGGCCTTCTTCGGGGGTCTCCGATTTCCTATCCACCCTTTCTTCCTTTCCTTCTTGACCAACTTCTGGCTTGTTTCTGCCCAGTTGGTACCCAATGCTATCAGGACGATTTTCTGCTTCATCGTCCTGTGTCACTTCCACGGGATTGTTGCCCGTTTCTTCTTGTACAGGGCCTTTTTCACCTTGAAACGCCATACCACCGAGGAGGGGTGGTGGTCCTTTTCCTCTCGTCCTCAAGGTATTAGGTTCGAGCTCCCCTCTTCCATCAAGGGATGGAAGAGTAGGTACTTCTTTGCTTCGCTCAAGGGGATCGACTGGGTTTGGAGCAACCCAGATCAGTCCCCAAACAGGAACTCCTCCATTGAAGCAGCCGACCTCGACCTGTACGAGCTGCTCAAATCGGTTGAGATCCCTTCACTTGAGGTCTTGCTGCCGGAGCAGAATCTTTGTGAGGCCGGGGTCGGCTCGGCGCTGGAGTCGGGTGAGTTCGACTTGGCAACACTCTTCTTTTCCCTTATCTTTCTTTCTTCTTTTTCTTTTTCTCTTTTTTTTTTTTTTGCTTGAGATTGACCATCTTTTCTCCTGTGCAGAGATGAAGTTCTCTATGGATGACCTGCTCTCATTTTTTGAGGAGCGAGAGCAGGCAGCCGAGATCGGCGAGCCTGCTCCGAAGAGGGCTCAGGCCGATGAAGGTGCAAGGCCGGTGCAAGTTGGGTTGGACGCACCGGTTCCAGAATGAAGGTGGAAGAGGGCGGTTGAGTCCATCCACGAGCCTTCAGGGCAGCACGGTCCAGCCCCGGCGCCCGAGCCCGAGGTGGTCGTCCGTGCCAGGTCGGCCGCCGCTGCCGCCAGGGTAGAAGCCCCTCCTTCGAAGGTCATCGACATCGAGGAGGATGAGGGGTCGAAAGAAGCAGGGCCAGTGCTCCAAGTGCAGTCCGAGGTGGTGCCAAGCTTGTAGCTTGCACTGAAGGCACCTCCTGCCGTCGAGGGACCTGAGCCGGCCAGAAAGCAGGATAGGGACTACCACCGAGTCCCCTTCCGACTAGGGCCCAACGTCTCATTGATGAAGGACCCAAGTCTCGCTGAGCAAATGATGGACTTCTCGGTCCTGTCCTGAGACAGGTGAGAAGGGAGCGGGTGACTCCTAGGCAACGTGATCAGCTCGTCCTTCACCAACTTATAAGCCGTAAGTCCTTCTACCTTTGTCTTCATGTCTTCCAACCTTCCTTAGTACTGTATCCAACATGCTTCTCCTTTGTTGCAGCAAGGCAGAGAGCTAATCCTCATTAGGGATTACTGCTGCAATTGGGCGAAGAGGGACAAGGAGCGACAGGCGAAGAGGGATAAGGAGCGACAGGTGAAGCTTGCATCCCTGAAGGCTGACATGGGTCGGAAGGACGAGGAGACCTGGGAGGCTAACCTAAGGGTCAAGAGCCTCCAAACCGAGGTCGCCGACGCCAACCGGGCCAAGAAGGAGCTTGAGGGAGAGCTCGAGTCAAAGAGAACCTGGCTAAAAGAGCTCCGGGCTGAGACGGAGGTGTCGAGGGAGCTGGCAACCTCTGCCGAGAAGAAGGTGGCAGCTATGGAGAAGAGGGCCATGGAGGCGAAAGAGAGGGCCATTGCTGCCGATCGCTCTGCTAAGACCGCTGAGAAGGGGATGGCGGTGGCGGTCCATCAGATGGAACACTCCAGAAAGTAGCTGGAGGAAGCGGAGCACCGGGCGGAGCTCGCAAGGGAGAGGGCTGCCGATGCAGATTCGGATCGACAAAGTTTTTAAAGCATCTGATTTGCTGAAAGAGGAGAGGGCTGCAAGGATCTAGTAGTTCAGTGCTCTCTACGACTCAGTTACGCGAGTTCTATATGGATACCAGCAGAGGCTGGGTGATAGTGCGGCTCCGGTAGAATCCCAGTTATAAAAATAGATCGTCATAATTTTCAGAGCAAGCCAGGATAGCGATCCAGGTAAGTTATTTATATTTAAAATAATTTTATTTTTAGATCTGAAATTTTTCTCATCTATTAAAACATGTTTAAGAATTCATTATGAATAAATCAAATTTATTTATAAATTGGATGTTCAGATATAAAATAGTTTTTATATCTACTTCTATTGTGTCAGTTTTTAATTCCTAATTTTATGCAATGTTCTGTTCCTAGGAGAATTCCAACAGTTGACCCCTGGAATGATTTTGATGATAACAAAACATTGGATCATGTATTTGATATTACTTTTTTCAAATGTTTAAGAAGTTTTTGTAGGATGTTTCAAATGGACAATCATTCACCCTATAATTCTAAGATCATTGGAGTGTATTAATATACTCATAGAAAAAGTTTCATGTATTAAAGAGCCCAAGAAAAAATTGTTTGTATATTCTTGTAAAAGGACCAAATAAATGTAATTTTAAAGTTTAAATTTCTTAGATTAGGCTTAGAAGTTGTTTGGAAGATGTTGGAAGAAGTTTGAAGTTGTTTAGAAGCATTTGGAGAAGATTCACTCGAGCCGACTCAATAATTAGAGCTAATACATTTCCTTGGCACAGCACAAAAATTTCATGATACAGTCATCCGAGCTGACTCAAGGAAGAATAGAGTTGACTCCTCCAGAGTGACAGAAAAGTAGTTCTAAGAACCCAGTCATCTGAGCCAACTCTAACTGAAATGAGCCAACTCTCATAGAACTACAGAATTTCCTCTCTGAGCATCCGAGCCGACTCTAATCCCAGTTTCTGAACAGTAATGGCTAGTTCCAAAATTCAAATTTCTTAAAGAAAATGCCTCTTCGATGGCTAATTTTTGATTTTCAAGGGATTCTAATGGCCATATTCACCTGGGAACACTTCTAGGAGCTATAAATGAAGGATTTAAGTGAAGAAAAAGAAGGTTTTTTCAAGCTTTGAATATTCTAAGTGGTTTTAAGAGAAAAGACTCAAGTTCTTCAACTACTTCTGATGCGGAAAAAGGGGGTTAGGGCTAGGGATGCTGGGATGGATGCTTATGATGCAAGGATTTTTTTTTTTTTATGTTTGATGAGTTTTAGATATTTTTTTAGGGTTTCGATTCCGATCACAAGCAAAGGCAAGAAATACAAAAGAAGAGTAATGTAAGCTTACGCTAGCAGTTCAAAGCCCTAAAAGTGAAAACGAGAACAGGACCTCGGGATTAAGAAACCCCGGTAGGACTAGCTCAACATACAATACCTACTTAGGGTAGAGAGAAAGCAAACCTCACACTTCTGAAGCGCCCAGTGCAGAGATCTCTTAACTCGATGGATGCAGCCTGGATGCCCGAGCAGTCGAACCCGTGGAAGCACTGGCTTTGGGTCGGGAGGTCGCGATGGCAAAGCTGACTGTCTCCGATGCCCGAGATGCTAGGGAGGACCTGTAGGCAAACAAAAGAAGGATCAACGAGATGTGGAGGTGCACGGAAAGGAACTGAGATGGAGTTGAGAAGGGGCTTCGAGCCCGGTGTCCGGCTGGATTCCGAAGTCAAAGTTGGAGATAACTTGGGGCCTCGCACCCCGCAATGTCACGGAGGACGAAGGAATGTGGCCTCACACCACTCGACGTCCAGGAGGATGAAGGACTCGCGATGCCCTGGGATGACGGACAGGTGGCCTCACACCACTCGACGTCCCTGGGGACGAAGGCAACTTCACTCAAACCTAGTCTAGGAGACAATGGTTGGAGGATAGAAAACTCAATCTCTTTTTCATTAATCATTCAATCATTCAATAGTTCTACAAGGGAGGGATTGGGTCCTTTAAATAGGCACCCAAGGCCCATTTGAAATTCAAATGAAATCAAATTACAAGCTTTCATGGGTGGCACCCAAAATTTGCATCTTCTCCTCTCTTTGGCCGACCAAAAGACTTGGATTGGGCGTGGCATGTGGGAATGCTTGGAGAGGGGGATTGGTCTCTTGACTTCCTTCATTAGCATGCACATTTTGGGAAGAAAGAGTGGGGCATGGCTTGCTTGAAGGAATGTGTTCCCTTGGACTCTTCAACGCCATCTCTTGGATTGATTCAAGGCCGACCAAGTGGAGAGCTCCTTGGGCGTTGCATGGTTGAGGGCTTGGAGAGGGGAGTGTGTCCTTTGACCTTCCATCCTTGCATGAACACTTTGGGAAGAAAGCTTGGAAGGGGGCTTGCTTTGTGGCTTGGTTTCTTCAAGGATCTTCAACGCCCCTCTTTTGATGGAACAAGGCGTGATGTGGGGGAGGGAAGAGGGGGATGGTGTTTCTTCCTTCCAATGTCGTCCAAGAGAAAAAGGCAAGGGGATGGCATGTGGAAAGAATGAGGGTGCCACCTTGTTTCCCTCCTTGGATGCCCAAGTGGCAACTGATGTGGCACCACGTAGGTAGCTAAGGTGGCACCTGAGTTGGCATTATTCCAAGTGGAAGGGGGTGGGTTGGCCCACCAGAACTTGACTTGGTTAAGAAAGCCAGGGTGACTTCAATTGGGCTTGGGCCCAGTCCAAACTCATACTCGAACAAATACAGGACTCATGACCTAACTTGACCCAAATTGGTCAAGGTACAGGACTAAACAAACTTTGACAAGAAATTATGAAATTGCTTTGGCTCAAGGCCTTATTACGGGACTCATAGAAGGGGAACCCTAATCTGAGATCCACAGAGGGTTGAGGAGCCTCTGTCGGATCCTGGTGCCCACACCAACTTCCCACCAACTTCTTGAGTTATTCTTTGAGAAATTAAGTGAGCCTTGAAGAGCATTGAAGAAGCAATCAAAAAGGTTTCATTAAGAGCTTCAACTGCAACCATCCGATACTTTTGGTTTGTCATTGTGTTGCTTCCTTTTGATACTCTATTTTGAGTTGTTTCAAGTACAGTAGGTGGCTGTAACTTGTGAATTATTTTTAGATTATTGGTGAGCCTTAAAAACCAAGTTGGGTTGTTAGTGAGTCCGAAAAAACTAACATTGTATTGGGTTTTGGATTGTGAGCCCGTAGAAAACTAATCTGGCTATATTCGGGAAGAATATAGTGGAAATCCCAAGTGTGCACCTTGGATAGTAGACATAGGAGCTGGGTTGCTCCGAACCACTCTAAATTTGTGGTATTTGTGATTGTTCTTATCTTTAAATATTCATTTGCTTCTGCACATAATACTTTATACACTTCACTCACCTCGCAAATTTTTCAAAAGGCACATGCTTGTGGAAATTGTTTTCAAACCTTATTCACCCCTCTTGGGTTGGCCAATTGTGCAATAATCTCTATCATAGTATCATGAAAATCCTTTTTGATGGACCAAAACTTTTCTAGCTCAATCCTAATATGGATTGTTGATCCAAAAATGATCCAAGTGAGTTTTCATAATCTACCAGTAACATCCAGCAATATGCAGTGGAAACCAGTCGAATAAAAGGATAAATTTCTAGGTGTAGTTCCTGTGTGATCAAGTTCCTCTATTAAAAATTTTGATAGGATGCAGGTTATAGATCCTCATCAAATCCTAGGCATTCATCATATGCATAACTTAATTAGCTCGAGCCTAATAATAACTCCTATTAAAACTCCTTTCTATTATCATGATGTAGTAGCCACAGATTCATGGACTCAACCTCTTAGATTGTATAGGACTATTCCTCTTCTATCGAGGTTGATAGATCCCCTATAGGTACACTCGCAACTCCTACAATGAACCTACTATAGCCAACATATACTACAAGGCTCTATATAGCTAGGGACCATGTTTATGTACTTGTGAAATTATAGTAACCCCACTGTAAGTAACTGAGATACTATAGATTAAGAAACTATTCACACAACTACAGCTCAAAAAGTTATTGATAGTGAGTAGATATTTATGTGACTTCTCATTGTTTGGTCATGCTCAGTACCATTATTCTCTAACAACCACTTGCACTCTCACTCTAGTATCTCCACACTATAGACTTGAGACTCGTCTATCTAAAATAGAAGTGGTCCATGCACCAGTCTTGATGGATCGATCACTATGCTCATGATGATCCAATAACTAGAGTATTTAAGAGTTAACCTATAACGATACATGTCTCAAATTCTCAACTTTTGAGAATATATGTTATTATCCATTAACTCCTTGGATAATGCATGGACACAACATGTATGGTTAAAATTAGCCTAATTATTTTATTAAATATAAAATTATATCCTAAATTAAAAATTTATGTTAGCTAGATTGGTTTCTAGGATATACATCTAATACCTAGGACCTCTTGTTCTCTTCTTCAACCCCAGGTGTCAGTCTTATTTCGTTCTTCATAATTTTGCTTAAAGGATCGCTATGTTTGATCTCCTACTTAATCTAAATTTCATGTCAGCTTTCTCTCTCTTATAGCAATTTCTTTCTCTTTTTTAGGACCCAAGATAGATGACGAGCCCTAAGGACCCTAGGAAGGGGAAATGGCCTAGGAAGGAGGGGTCAAAGGATCTCGATGCCTCGTGGAAAAGGCATGCTATGCTAGCCATCACTAGTCCAAAGGTGTATTCATTTTCGATGGATGGGGAGGACCTATCCCTCATCTATCTAGCATACTGCATATCGGATGACTTTGGACTAAAGTTAGCAGGTCGAGTGCTCAAGCCAATGACCCGCCTTTTGGTTGTCTAAGAGTATACGAGGAGGCTCTTGAGGATGGGCCCCAATTTCATCTTTTCCCTTCCATCTTTGACCTCAATTTTTACAAGATTTCTTTGTGTCCCGACCCCAAACTTTGTCTGTCACATCATAGGGTTCTGGTTCTTTACTTTTTAACTACGATTCAGCCTACCCTTTCTTTATTCTATGCATTCTTTACCACCTAGATTCATTCATATGCCAAATTGTGGTGGTATATCATTCCCCAAAGAAGGGTAGAACTACTAATCGAGGGTGCTCCCACCATCATTAAAGGATGGAAGGAGCGCTTCTTGTTCGTTTCTTTCTATTCTTTAAGTGATTAGGGTCTACCGAGCTGGGGTCAATTAGATTGTCTATCTTCGGTCCTCCTAAGATGAGTGATGAGGAGGAGAGTCTCTTCATGATCCTCGAGACCTTTAAAGCCCCTCGATTGAAGCTTCCCTTATCGAAGGAGTCTCTTTGTATGGCAGGGCTTAGTCGACTCCCTGAAGGTGAGTTTCGGGCTTTAGCCCTTTTCCTTTAGGTGCTACCTGTGTCTTTGACTAGACTTATTATTATGTAGGATGATGCTCGATCAATTGGAAGTGCTAAGGGAGGATCTGGCTTAGTAGAGAAAAAGAAAAGGGAAGGCCCCTCATCCTCTTTGAAAAGGGTCAAAATTTTTGAACCCAAGCCAGTTGAGGTTGTTTCATCTAAGCCTACTCCTGCGATGGTTAAGACCACTCCTGAGGCTATCATTGTTCCACCTCGGTTGACCCTGCATCCAACCATCCCAATTCCCTAACTGTTTCCTTCAAGTGCCCCTACTCAGGGCACCAGAGATGCCGCTCACAGTTCTGGGCCCTTAATCGATAGTCTGGGAAATGTATTTTCCCAAGATTAGAAGGAAATCTGGGAGGCCTTCGAGAGCTCCTTGACCTAGAGTGTGGCCTAGTTAGACAACCTAAGAGGAGGGGTGAATTAGATTTTTCAAAAATTTAAACCTTAAATATTTACTATAGTGTGAATTGTATGTAAGAAAAATGCAAGTATAGAAAATATAAGTTTTGAAAGTAAAGAGGATAGGCAAGCGATCATAATAAAAAAGAAATTTATAGTGGTTTGGTACTCCCAGCACCTACATCTACTTCTCAAGTCTTCCCTTGAAAGTTTTTCACTACAATCTTCTTCAAGATTATGGCCAGTTCATTTTTATGGGCTTACAAACCAAACCAAAAATTGATTATTTTCTCAGGCTCATAATCGAAACCCAACACTGATTATTTTCTTAAGCTCACAATCAAAACCCAACAAGCCAATCCTTGGCTCAAGAAACACTTAACTTCAGTCCAAACTGAAGTAGGAAACAAAAGAATGAGTTGTTTAAGTATAATAAAAAAAACCTTAAAAAAGAGAAAAAAAAAACTTATGTATTGTAGAAGAAGACACAAGGAATCTTTAGAAGCTTCAATGCTTGTCTTTTTGCTGAGAAGTCAATGATTGATGAATTTACTTTAGATGGTTGGAAGAATAAGCTCTCAAATCAAGACTTTTTAACTTTTCTCTATTTTCTTGATAATACTTGGAATGTTCTATTGATTTGATAGTTCTTGTTAGTCTTTAATGAGTTTGGTAGCCTTTAAGAAGCCTTCCAAGGTCAAATTAGCTATTTCTAGTCATTGAAGAAGGGAAAATAGCCATTAGGAATAAGATAGGGCCATTTTATCCTTTTTAAAAACTAGCCATTATGCATGTCAGCAGCCTTCAAGTCAACGAAAATTTATATCGAGTCGATTCGGATCACTTTTGAGTTAGTTCAATTTTCTATTAAGTTGGCTCAGCTTTTTTTTCAAAACATAGCTTTTTATTATCCACTATTGAGTCGACTCAGTTCTGTTGAGTTAGCTCAAAGTCTATTCAAGTCAACTCAAAGTTCATTTGAGTCAATTCAAAAGATAACCATAAAAAATAACTTTCTATTATTTTACACACACATGTCAGATCGACTCAAATTTGTTCAAGTTGGCTTGGATATGTGTCAGCTAGAACTTTGTAGTATCAAGTTGAAACCTTTTGATACAGGGTTGAAACTTGATTTTATATAACTTTTGAGACTTTAAACTTTAGTACTCCTATTTCTTATTGAAATCTATTAATTTTTCTCAAATATTTGATCTCCAAAAATTTATGTTTTGGATTTCTTAGTATTATCCTTATATTTTCCTAAAATATTAACTTGTGTAGTACATTAATAGCATTATATATTTAAATATTTTGTTATTCATCAAAATCAATCCTTGGTGATGCAGAACAAAGAACAAAGAAGCGTATGCGGAAGTAAAATTAAGATTAATTCTGTTTTTTTTTTATATATTTTAGAAATTGGTTTCGACTCAAAGTAAAGCTAAACTACGTTGAAGGAAACTAGGTAAGGATTGAAAGCACAGTTTAGAAGAAACTAAATTATCAGAGTAGTTCAGAAGTAACGGATCGCTGGGGGTTGAGAAACTCCCATACCTAGGGTTTCGCTCTGAACTTTCAACAGAACAGAAATAGAGAGGAGAGATGGTTTACTAACCAGACAGTGATCTTCTCAGGATTTTGGTGGAAGAACTCTCTCGAGCAGATTGTGGGATCCTCGGAGTCGGCTATCTTCGTAATGGATCCTCTAATACTGGTCTCGTGGTTTGGTCGGCTTCTTCTGGACTCAAGATCTGGGAAAGAAGAGGAACAAATGATGGAATTCAGAAACTCAAGAAAAGATTTTACCAGGTTGAAGAACTTGAAAGCCGAAGTTGCTGAAATCAGGATTCTCCTGGAGGCCGATCTGACTTCCTCTTAGAATTGCTGTAGATCTGAAGTATCTGGACTGGAGCTGGATGCTGGTGGCCGGCCTGGACTTGGAGAGGGTGGCCGTGAGAAGTGGAATAGATTAGGGCTTGGTGGAAAGAGAAGGGTGATGGCGGCTAGGGTTTGGGAGTGGAGTGGCTAACCTAGGGTTTGGGGTTTTGGAGATCTCTCACCTCCTCAAGCTTCCAGGGGAACCCGGATTTACTCCCTCACGGAGCTCAACACCTGGAAGCAAGTGCGGAAAAGAGAAAACACAAGTTTGCTCATAAAAAAAATTTCTTTCATTCATCTCATCTTTTCAAGAGTTACATAGAGTTGAATATATAGACATAACAAAGAAATAAAATTTCATACACTTCCCATGTGGGACTAATAGGACTAACCCACACTTTAGGCATCAAATTCTCTTCCCAAGACTCCTTCCATGAGTGGGCAGCCCAAAAACTCCAAGAAAACTTGAAAATCAGCTCCAAATGGCAGGTTATGGGGGTGTCTCCTAGTATCTCTCCATGAATCAAGGATTTTTCCTTCATGGTTTGGCTCTTTTGGACACCTCCTAGTCTTGCTCCACAAGTTTAGGCTTCTTCCTTTCATGGCTTTGGCACTTTAGGAAACTTTTGGGTGCCTCCTTGATTTTCTCCCCAAGACATGCTCTCTTCCCTTTTATAACTTAGGTTTTTATGGAACATTGTGGGGCACCTCCTTGATCCTCTCTTCAAGAAAAATTCTTGCCATCCTGGCTTGGGTTTATCTGGAAAGAAGTTGGCTCCTCCTTGGATTGAGGTATCTTGATGGATTCTCCCCCAAGTGGCGCATGAAAGAAGGGACCTGCTTTCTTATGGTGTGGAGACCAAGGCACACTGGATGGAGATGTGGCGCCTCCTGGACTCTGGCGAGTGGCTGGGAGTGTGGCGCCCACTTGCTTGGTCTTGGGAGAAAATGTGGCACCTTGGAGAAGACCTAGACCACTACTAGGACTTGTATTGAGTCAACATGACTCAACAAAATTTAAATTGCAGGGAAATACAGACTCAAACTAAAATTGAGTTGACCAAGTCAACCCTTATTACAAAACCAGAAAATCCTAATTCTTCAGGCAATGTCAATCAGAGATCCAGATGGAGCCCTGAAGTCTTCTTCTGAGTCTGGTGCCCGCACCACTTGGGACCAACAATCTCTTTGTTTTTGATAATGATGACAAAACTTTGAGTATATAAGAGAATTAAACATAATATGTCTTAAAGAAATAGAAAAGTATACTCAAGCATGAAAAGTAAATTAACAAGTAGAAAAAGCATCAGAATATATTTTTATAAAATATTAAAATATAGGCCAAAGCATATAAATCAATTATTAAAGAACACATTTGTATATTATTATTCATTCTGAGCACATTTATATAATGTTATTCATTTTTTTTTGATTTATTTACTATTATTCTCCCTTATTGTTTTATGCAATATTACTCCCTTTGCATTATTAATATTACTCCCTTGTCAATATTATTCCCTTTTCTTTATATTACTAAATATCATTTAATTCTACTCTCCCTTTTTGTCAACATCATTTAAAAAATAGGAGAAAAGAATTACTCCCCTTATAAAAAAATAATCAATGCAATTAAATCTGAAGGGATGTCATCGATATATGTGAAGCATAAAAGATAAAACACCATCAAATATATAAGGTATAAAGGATATATTTATAGATCATCATCAATTTATCAATGCATGAGATAAAAGGGTATATCTTGATATAAGCAACAAAATACATATATCATCAAAGCATAAGACCTTCATCAATTTGTCGATACATGAGACAAAAAGGTATGTCTTGATATAAGCAACAAAATACAAGTACCATCAAAGCATAAGACCTAGTAAAATATTTGATATATATAACTTCAAAGCATAAGACCTAGTAAAATGATTGATACATATAACTTCCAAGCATAAGACTTAATATATATAGGTCTATATCTAAATGACTCTTAAGCTATAGAGTTAGCTATCTAACTTTAGGTCTTCCTAGATGGTCAAGTAGGTGCTATAAGAGGTCTCCTATAAAATCGATAGGACAACTGCTATCTCCTATAAGTCCTGGTAATGATTCTAGCAGACAGTTTAGGATGTGTAGGGTCGGCTGGGTGGTCCTAAGAGATGAAGCTTGAAAAGGGTGACTCATCATCTGAATCGTCGAAGATGAAATAGGAGAAGAAGGTGGTGTTGTTGTCGCTACTTGATCAGATACAACATTAAAAATCCATGTGGTCATATTATGTACTAAGCCAACATTCACTATCATCAACATCCTAGGTCTATCAATATAGTCCAAATATCGGCAAACTTGTTGTTGTTGCCCGGATCGTCGTGGCCCGTAGCTGCTGGTGGTGTAGGGTGTCCCGCGTCTACCTGCCGAGGATGCCTCCAATGCCTTCGGGACCTGCAAGGAACAGCATCAGTGACCTGGGCTAGGGATTCCGGTGGGGGAACTTTGACGGTCAAGTCAGTGACGATCCAGGGGAACAGATCCTCCTGGTCAAGCCCCTCTAGATGAGCTCCATGCTAGGAGGAGTGAGTGTAGAGTGTATGAAAAATGAGAGTATATGTGAGCTGGGAGAGGTGATGGCCGAGGTGGCCTCGCCCTCCTATCTGGTCTCTCTCCCCCTTTTCCTGTGCTTGCTCTTATTGTTTTTTTTTGGTTCGTTGTTTGTTTTTTTTTGTGTGTTACCTTCTTTTGGCTTACCCTGGCTGGGTCTTTTACTTTGGCTTGCCTTGGGATCTCCCCATGCTATCAAATGTGTGCATCGAGGTATCGTGCCGTAGACGGGATGCCCATTCTATCAGATGGTCAGGGAAGCTTGGCTTCTAACATTCCTTCTACTAGGAGCCTGGCAGTGCCTTGGTTAGCGGACAGCCATTCTCGGGGCCCGCGCCCTTCGATTGGGTCTTTTCCCTGGTTGTACGGCAGGTCGGTGGAGGGCATGGCACCTTGATGTGAGCTTTCTTTCTTTTCGGTGTGAGTGACGGTCGTGGGCATTAATGGTGCATGGCCGGTGCTGCTGTACGACCCTTAGGGAGGCCGCCATTATCCTCGGAGGAGAGGCGCTGCTCCCTTGGCAGCTGGTGTCTCTGTCTGGATCGGGGACCGAGCTGGAAAGATAAGGCTCGCCTTCGGTGGGCCCGCTTCAAGGTGGCCTGGCTGGGCGGTGGAGGGCCGAGCTCAACTTCGGACCAATGGGGCTCGACTTTGGATGAGCTCAACTTGACTGAGATGGACGGGGGCCGATCAACCCGGGGGTTCTGACCTCGGAGGGGCTTCTTGTGGTGGAAGAGGCTTGAGCTTGATTCCTGACCACGGGGCCTGACCTCGAGGGGTCCACCTCGAATGGTGGCTTGTGCTGGGCTCTGGCCTAGGCATCTCAACTTGGCGAGGACCGACATGGTGGAGGACGGAGCTCGGCTTCGGCGAGCGGCCTCGTTGCTTTAGGGGTGCTCAGCCCGGCGAAGGGGCTCATTATGGGAATCCACCATGGGGCCTGGAGAGGGCTCCATGTCAGTCTTTTCCGCACCACATCAGTGATCTAGCCACATCATTTTCCCCCACTCCCGAGGTCCGTTAGCACGTGGTGCTCGGGATGAAGGGAGTAATTGCGGTGCTGACATGGAAAGGTAGAGAAATCTGGTGCAATAATGACCGAAATCGGTGGTGCTTCGCTCGACGGTCCTTCGAGCCCGTGTGGGGGTGCCACGTGGCCACGTCTGAGGAGCAGTTATGGCAGGCATGGAAGTTAGAGTGACCGCGGTTGGATTGGGGCCGCTGGCCCCGTTGATCAGCGACACGTGGTAGGTCTCTTGGGGAAGCCGTAACGGTATAGTTGGGCATAGGCTGCCTCGAAGAGAGGGGTAAGTCATTTCAAAACTTACCTCCTTCGAATCTTTTCATGCCCGACATGGTACAGGAGCCTCCTTCTTCCCCTCCGGCCATCAACATCCTCCTAGAACTTTAGCAGGTTAGCTCTTCCTTCCCCTCTCTTCTAGTCGATTAGGAGCCGTCGTAGGTCTTCCCATCCTTCTTTCCTTCTTCTGTGGATCATTTTGGTCCAAATTTCCATCCTTCCTGCCAAGCCGAGGCCGGACCCTCCGGTCGAGGACTCCTTCTTCCTCCGATGAGAAGATGGAGGTGGCAAGGTATGAGTTCAGTAGGAGACCCTTCCATGGCCTGGTAGCCATTAGGAAACCTGGGTCTTCTCCTCCACCTTGCTTGGCTCTTCTCCCCGCTCCCCCTCCTGCTCCCATTCCAGAACCTGAACCTTCTCGGTCGACAGTTCCTGGTGGGATTGCTTCGGTGATCACCATCGAGGATCTTGTGGCCATCTAGGATGCTTACAGTATTCCCGAGTCCATTCACCTCTCTGTTCCTCACCCGAGGGAGCGGGTTACATCCAGTGGTCCTCGATGGATCACATTCTACGAGGAGACCTTCACCGGGGGCCTTCGCTTTTTTGTACACCCCTTCTTTCTTTCTTTTTTGGCCAACTATCAACTTGTCCCAGCCCAGTTGGTCCCCAATGCTATTAGGACGATCTTCTGCTTCATCATCATGTGTCACTTCCACGGGATTGTTGCCCGTTTCTCCTTGTTCAGGGCCTTTTTCACTGTGAAATGCAATCCCACCAAGGATGGGTGGTGGTTCTTTCTTCTCATCCTCGGGGTATCAGGTTTGAGCTCCCCTCTTCCATCAAGGGATGGAAGAGTAGGTACTTCTTTGCCTCGGTCGAGGGGATCGACTGGGTTTGGAGCGACCTAGATCGGTCTCCGAATAGGAACTCCTCCATCGAAGCGGCCGACCTCGACTTGTACGAGCTGCTCAGATCAGCTGAGATCCCTTCACTTGAGGTCTTGTTTTCGAAGCAGAATCTTCGCGAGGCCAGGGCCGGTTCGACGCAGGAGTCGGGTGAGTTCGACTTGGCTACCTTCTTCTTTTTTTCCTTTTTTTTTTTTGACTGACCATGTCCTTTCTCCTGTGCAAAGATGAAGTTCTCCATGGATGAGCTGCTCTCATTTTCTGAGGAATGAGAGCAGGCAGCCGAGACTGGCGGACCCACTCCAAAGAGGGCTCGGGTTAAAGACGGTGCAAGGCCGGTGCAGGCCGGGGTGTACGCACCGATCACAAAGCGGAGGCGGAAGAGGGCGGCCGAGCTCATCCACGAGCCTTCTGGGCAGCACGACCCCATCCCGGCATGCGAGCCCGAGGTGGTCGTCCGTGCCAGGTCGGCCGCTACAGCCGCCAAGGTAGAAGCCCCCACTCCGGAAGTTGTCGATGTCGAGGAGGATGGGGGGCCAAAAAAAGCAAGGCCGACACCCCAGGCACGGCCCGAAGTAGCGCTGAGCTCGCAACTGGTGTCGAGAACGCCTTTCGCCATCGAGGGATCCGAGCCGGCAGAGAAGCAGGACAGGGACTACCGCCGAGTCCCTTTCCGGTTGGGGCCCAACATCTCCCTGGTGAAGGACCCGAAACTTGCCGAGCGGATGATGGACTTCTCGGTCCAGTCCTGTGATTGGTGGGAAGGGAGCGGGAGGCTCCTGAGCAACGTCGTCAGCTCGTCGTTTGCAAACCTGTACGCCGTAAGTTCTCTTCAACCTTCCTTGATTTCTTCTAAGCCTCTCTAGCACCGTGGCTAACATATCTTTTTCGATGGAGCAAGACAGAGAACTGATTCTCATCTTAGACTATTGCCGCAATTGGGCAAAAAGGGACAAGGAAAGACATGCGGAGCTCGAGTCCCTGAAGGCCGAGGTGGGTCAGAAGGACACCGAGGTCCGGGAGGCCAACCTGAAGGCTAAGGGCCTCCAGGCCGAGATCGCCAATGCCACTCAGGCCAAGAAGAAGCTCGAGGAAGAGCTCGAGTCGAAGAGGACCTGGCTAAAAGAGCTCCGGGCTGAGATGGAGGCGGCGAAGGATAGGGTTATCTCGGTCGAAAAGAAGGCAACGACCATGGAAAAGACGGCCATGGAGGTGGAAGAGAAGGCGATGGCGGTGGCGGTCCGTCAGATGGAACACTCCAGTAAGCAGCTGGAGGAAGCGAAGCACGGGCGGAGCTCGCAAGGAAGGAGGTTGCCGACGTGGTGGCTGCTTTCAAGACCTCCTCAAGTACATCAAGGATTTCAAGGAGGCGGCCACGGACTCCTTTGCCAAGGGGTTCACCTACTATCGCCAGTAGTTGCGGGGGATCCTCTCCGAGGAGCGACTGGCTGCGCTCCAGGCCCCCGGCAAGAAGGCTTCGACCCCGGCTACGGCTGCAGCGTGGCAGGAATCTGCTACAGCCGAGGCCCACCCTAAGGTGACCCTGAGGATAGCTGAGTCGGTGCCGGTGGTGGCGGCAGCTGATCTAGCACCGCAAGCGAAAGCAGCTAAGCTGGTCCTTCTGGCAGCAGTAGCTGAGCCGGCCCCGCCAACGGACTTTGTTAAGGAACGCGTCCCTGTGCCAGAGGTGGAAGAAGGAGAAGTCCCGGCCATGCACCTCCTAGGGAAGGAGCCGGCCCGATAGCATAGGACTTCCCTTGTAATTTCTCATTTTCCCTTTGTCATTTTTATTTGTTTTTTATGCCGGGTTGCCTGGCCTGTCAGGGCCTGGATGATGATGTAGTGCAACTTTTTTCAATCAATGGAAAATCTCAATTTACTGTAGATGTCTTCTCTTTCCTCCCCTCTCCTCCTCTCTTTTCCTTACTTCTTTTTCAATAAAGGGGATTGGGGGGGGAACCTCCATCTCATATGGGCCTGAGCTTCACCATCTCGGCACCCGGCTCGAGACTCCGGTGCCAGAGAATGTTGGCCTCGGACTTAAGTGTCTGAAGGTCTTTCAGATCTTGAATGCCTTGAATGCCTTGGAGCTAGGCTCGAGGTTTGATCATCGGAGGTCGGGCTCAGGAAATGTCGTCTCGAAGCTGGGCTCGGAGATGTGCTGGCCGGAGAGCTGCATGGCTCGAAGGTCTTTTGGCCGGAGATCTGAGCTCCGGTCTTGGGCTGGCACCATGGGGCTAGGCTCGGAGACGTGTCGGCCGGAGAGCTAGTCTCTGGGACTTGATTGGCATGAGGTCGTGCCTCAGAGTTGTCATCTTGGAGCTGGGCTCGGAGACGTGCCGGCTGGAGAGCTTGTCTCTGGGACTTGATTGGCCTGAGGTCGTGCCTCAGGAGTTGTCATCTTGGAGCTGGGCTCGGAGACGTGCTGGCCTGAGGACATGGCTCAGGAGGTTGAATGCCTTGGAGCTGGGCTCGGAGATGCACTGGCCGGAGAGCTGGTCTCCGGGACTTGATGGCTTGAGGTCGTGCCTCAAGAGTTGTCATCTTGGAGCTGGGCTCGGAGACGTGCCGGTTGGAGAGCTAGTCTCCGGGACTTGATTGGCCTGAGGTCGTGCCTCAGGAGTAGTCATCTTGGAGTTGGGCTCCGAGAAGTGTCGATCGAAGAGCTGGTCTCCGGGACTTGATGGCCTGAGGTTGTGCTTCAGGAGTTGTTGTCTTGAAGCTGGGCTCGTAGATGTACCGGCCGGAGAGCTGGTCTCTGGGACTTGATTGGCTTGAGGTCGTGCCTTAGGGGTTGTCATCTTGGAGCTAGGCTCGGAGATGTGCCAGTTGGAGAGCTGGTCTTCGGGACATGATTGGCCTGAGGTCGTGCCTCAGGAGTTGTCATCTTGGAGTTGGGCTCGGAGATGAGCTGGCCTGAGGACATGGCTCAGGAGGTTGAACGCCTTGGAGCTGGGCTCGGAGATGCGCTGGCCGGAGAGCTGGTCTCCGGAACTTGATGGCCTGAGGTCGTGCCTCAGGAGTTGTCATCTTGGAGCTAGGCTCGGAGATGTGCCGGCCGGAGAGCTGGTCTCTGGAACTTGGTTGGCCTGAGGTCGTGCCTCAGGAGTTGTCATCTTGGAGCTGGGCTCGGAGATGTGCTGGCCTGAGGACATGGCTCAGGAGGTTGAATGCCTTGGAACTGGGCTCGGAGACGTGCTGGCCGGAGAGCTGGTCTCCGGGACTTGATGGCCTGAGGTCGTGCCTCAGGAGTTGTCATCTTGGAGCTAAGCTCGGAGACACGCTGGCCGAAGAGCTGTCCTCCGGGACTTGATTGGCCTGAGGTCGTGCCTCCGGAGTTGTCATCTTGGAGCTGGGCTCGAAGACGTGCTGGCTGGAGGGCTAGTCTCTGGGACTTGATTGGCCTGAGGTCGTGCCACAGGAGTTGTCGTCTTGGAGCTGGGCTCGGAGACGTGGTGGCCTGAGGACATGGCTCAGGAGATTGAATGCCTTGGAGCTGGGCTCGGAGACACACTAGCCGGAGAGCTGGTCTCCAAGACTTGATGGCCTGAGGTCGTGCCTCAGGAGTTGTCATCTTGGAGCTGGGCTTAGAGATGCACTGGTCGGAGAGCTGGTCTCCGGGACTTGATTTGCCTAAGGTCGTTCCTCAGGAGTTGTCATCTTGGAGCTGGGCTCGGATATGTGCCGTCCTGAGGACATGGCTTAGGAGATTGAACGCCTTGGATCTGGGCTCGGAGATGCGCTGGCCAGAGAGCTGGTCTTTGGGACTTGGTGCCGGGGAGCTAGGCTCAAGGCTTGAGTTCCTGGGGGTTTCCCAGGTCTTTGTGCCAGAGCACTCTTCTCCGGGCTTGGATGCCGAGGAGCTAGGCTCGAGGCTTGAGTGCTTGGGGCCTTCCCAGGTCTTTGTGCCGGAGGACTCTTCTTCGGGCTTGGATGTCGAGGAGCTAGGCTCGAGGCTTGAGTGCATGGGGGCTTCCCAGGTCTTTGTGCTGGAGGACTCTTCTCCGGGCTTAGATGCCGAGGAGCTAGGCTCGAGGCTTGAGTGCCTGGGGGCTTCCCAGGTCTTTGTGTCGTATGACTCTTCTCTGGGTGATGCGGAACAGAGCAGCGGGGAGGATCACTGGCGAGCGTAGAAGTCACCAGGGGATTAGGACTTCACTCAAGAACAGGAAACCAGGGTGACACACCCACTCCAATCCAGAGAAAACTCAAGACTCAGATCAAATATTGTTTGTATTCATAAGAAAAAAAGATGTTTAATACAAGAGGGGAGGGGTGGTATTTATAGATTCACCCCAGGGTACATTACTTGAGGGCTAAAAAACTCTAACTTGTGGGCCAAGAAACCCTGGTGGACCAATCAACAGTGGGCCTATCTTTGGCTAGAGCTCTCTCTTGCGAGCTTGGCAGCATGAAAGGGTCCAGGTGCACGAAGGCCGGCTCTAGTTGGAGGGGTTCGGTGAATCTCCTGGCTGCTGATGACTCTCCTCTTGACTTGAAAAACTTAACTGGTCTCTTGACTGAACTAAAATGACTGGACCTGACTAAGTAGACTCAACTGACTCAGTTGTCCTACTTTATTATAGGACTCAAGTGGCTCACTTTGACTCAAGTGACACAGGACTAATGGACTCAAATAAAATAAAATAAAATAGGTTTTTGGGTCCCCACACCAGGCTTGGATGTCGAGGAGCTAGGCTCGAGGCTTCAGTGCCTGGGGGCTTCCCAGGTCTTTGTGCTGGAGGACTCTTCTCCAGGCTTGAGTGCTGAGGAGCTAGGCTCGATGTTTGAGTGCTTGGGGGCTTCCCATGTCTTTGTGCTGGAGGACTCTTCTCCGGGCTTGGGTGCCGAGGAGCTAGGCTCGAGTGCCTGGGGACTTCCCAGGTCTTTGTGCCGGAGGACTCTTCTTTGGGCTTGGGTGCTGAGGAGCTAGGCTCGAGGATTGAGTGCCTGGGGGCTTCCCAGGTCTTTGTGCCGAAGGACTGTTCTCTGGGCTTGGGTGCCGAGGAGCTAAGCTCGAGGCTTAAGTTTCCTGCAAGGCAAACAAACCGTTGTGCGGGAAGGAGTCTTAATTTCTAGTGGAGGGAAGACTTACATCACTGATGGTATCTCCTCAAATTACAAGCATTCCATGTCCGGGAAAATCTGGCGCCATCTAGGTCCTCGAGATAGTAGGCCCCCTGTGAGAGGAAATCGGCTACTTTATAAGGAACTTCCCAGTTTGGAGAGAGCTTGCCGCACTCTCGGGGTTGGGACACCTCTACTCGGTGCAGCACCAGGTTGCCAGGTCGGAGGATCTTTGGTTTCACCCTCGCATTGTAATACCGGGTGACCCATTGCTGGTATGCCACCATCCGAAGCTGGGCTTTGTCCCTCCTCTCTTCAAGGAGGTCAAGGTTGAGCAGGAGGTGTGCCGAGTTCTGTGCCTCGTCATACTGCTGCACCTGGAGTGTGGGCATGCCAAGCTCGATTAGGATCACTGCCTCAGATCCGAAGACGAGGTTGAAGGGGGTTTCGCTTGTTGCCGTTTTGGGCATTGTGTAGTAGGACCACAGGACACTTGGAAGTTCTTTTGCCCATATGCCCTTCACCAGGTCTAGCCTGGTGCAAAGTCTTTGAAGGATAGTTCGGTTAGTTACCTCAGCTTCCCCATTTGTCTAGGGATGAGCGACCGATGTGAACTAGTGTTGAATGCCGTGCTTGGCACAGAATCCCTCGAACTCCTAGTTGTCGAACTGTCATCCATTATCGATGTTGACGCAATTAGGGAGTCTGAAGCAGCAGATGACAGACTTCCAAAAGAATTGTCGGACATTGGCCTCTGTAATCTGAGCTAGCAGCTCTACTTCGACCCACTTGGTGAAGTAGTCGATCGCCACTAGCAGGAAATTCCGCTGTCCTGGCGCGGTGGGGAATGGTCCCAGAATGTCCATCCCCCATTATGCAAAGGGCCAAGGGGATGACAACTGCAAGATCGGTGCAGCCGGTAGACGTTGTATGTGGGAATGGCGTTGACATTTATCACACTTCTTGATGAAGTCGGCGGTGTCCTCCCTCATTGTCTCCCAGAAGTACCCCTGGCGAAGGGCCTTGTATGCCAGAGTCCTCCCTCCCACATGATTCCCACAGAGGCCCTCGTGTATCTCTTGGAGCACGAAGGCTACTTCCGTGGGCCTGAGGCACTTCAGGAGTGGGTAGGAATAAGATCAGCGGTAGAGATGACCGTCCATTAACACAAAACGGGTGGCCTTCATTCTGATGAGGCCGGCTTCTTTGCGGTCTTCTGGTAGAAGGCCGTCCTGGATGTACCTGACATACTTGTCCATCCAGCTCAGTTCATGGGATACTTTTTGCATCTCCTCTAGGCTCTCATAGCTTGGACTCTCGAGATACTCGATGTAAGCATGCCCCAGGGATGACTCCGGTAGGGTTGCGAGCCTCGACAATGCATCCGCCCAAGCATTTTCTCCACGAGGGATGTGGAAAATGTGGAAGTAACGGAAGCCTGCCATGCTCGAACGGACCTTCTCCAAGTACTTCACCATCTGGGGATCTCGGGCTTCATAATCCCCGGAGACTTGTCCGGCAATCAGTTGGGTGTCAGTGAAAACCTTTAGGCTTTGTACTCCTAGCTCATGGGACACTTTTAGGCTGGCGAGGAGCGCTTCGTACTCCACCTGGTTGTTTTTAGCTACGAACATGAAGCGAAGGGCGCACTCCATTACCACTCCATCGGCATTGGTAAGGATGAGGCCCGCTCCGCTTCCACAGGAATTGGAGGCACCATCCACGTGGAGGATCCAAGGGTCCTCCCGCGGTATGGACTCAGCTTGGCTCTACGAGACCGTCCGCTCTGGTTCCTCGAGAAGGCCTGTACATTCGACCACAAAGTCGGCTAGGACCTGGGCCTTCACGATGACCTCGGCCGATAAGCGATGTTGAACTCACTCAGCATCAGGGACCATTTAGCCAGTCTCTCGGAAGTCTCGGGGTGGTTTAGTATGGTCCTCAGCGGCTGGTCGGTCACCACCGTAATGGGATGTGCTTGAAAATAGGGCCTGAGGTGCTTAGCAGACATGATTAGTGCAAAAATGAGTTTTTTGGAGTGAGTATACCTGACCTCCGTGTCACGGAGGATCTTGCTGGTATAGTACACTAGCTTCTGAGACCCATCCTGATCTATACAGACGAGGACCGAGCTGACGGCCCCGGGTGTAATAGCTAAGTAGAGTAGGAGCTCTTCCCCCTCTTCTGGTCTGGGTAGCAGAGGCAGAGAGGCTAGAAACTCCTTTAGCTCCTCAAACACTATCTTGCACTCCTCGGTCCAGGTAAAGACATGCATCTTGCGTAACGCCTTGAAGAAGGGCGAGCAGTGGTCAGTCGACTTCGAGATGAAATGGCTTAAGACCGCAACCCTCCCTGTCAGACGTTGGACTTGCTTCTTGGAGGTTGGGTGCTCCATGTCAAGGATCGCTTGGACCTTCTCCGGGTTTGCTTCGATGCCTCTCTGGGTGACCATGAAGCCGAGGAACTTCCCTCCCACCACCCCGAGGGTGCACTTCGCTAGGTTGAGCTTCATTTGGTGCTTCTGGAGACTGTGAAAGGCTTCGACGAGGTCGATGATGTGGTCCGAGCTCGGCTTGCTCATAATGAGCATGTCATCCACGTACACTTGCATGTTTGGCCAATCTGGTCCTTAAAGACCTTGTTGACCAAATATTGGTACGTGGCTCCAGCATTCTTCAGGCCAAAGGGCATCATCCTGTAGCAGTATGTTCCTCGGTCAGTAATAAAGACAGTGTGCTTCTCATCCCCTAGGTATATCCGGATTTGATTGTACCTGGAGAATGCATCAATGAAGGACAGCAACCTGTGGCCTGAGGTGGCATCCACCAATTGATCTATCCTCGGCAAAGGGAAGCTGTTCTTTGGACACATCTTTTTGAGGTCGGTGTAATCCATACAAATCCTCCACTTGCCGTTGTTCTTCTTCACCATCACCACATTCGCCAGCCAGCTTGGGTACTGCACTTCTCAGATGAAGTCAGTGGCTAAAAAGTTTCTCAACTTCTTCGTTGATGGCTGCCTGCCTTTCTGGGGCGAAGCTTCTCTTCTTCTGTCGAACCGGTCTATGCTTCAGATCGATGTTGAGCTTGTGGGTGATGACTTCAGGTGAAAATACCTGGCAAGTCTACTGCCGTCCAGGCGAACATGTCTGCATTCGCCCGTAAGAATTCCAACAGCAAAGCCTTCTCCTCCTCGGGCAGCTAGGCTTCGATCTGCACGGTCTTCGTCTGGTCGGTCCCGAGCTGGTAAGGAAGCAGACGCTCGGTTGGGCCTCCCCTGGGGTCCTGACCCTCTGGTCGAGCTCGTCCGGCTTGAAGCCCTCCTCGGGCACCCAGGCCCCGGGGAGGGTTTGAAAGTAATGCTGCACCGGCTGGGGCGTACCCCTCATCTCCCCCACACCACAGGGGGTTGGGAACTGCACAAGCAATCTCTTGATATAGACGACAGCATCAAGGATGTTGAGCCCAGGTCGGCCCAAAATCACATTGTATGGCAAGGGAAGCCTTACAACCGTGAACGTCATCCTGACGGTATTCTACCGAGGTGGGGTCCCGGCAGTAACTGGGAGAGTGATTTCTCCCTCCACCCTTACAAAATCTCCTATGAAACCAACAAGGGGGTATGCACAGGTTTGAGTTGAGCAAGGGGGAGATTCATCCTGGAGAATGCATCGTAGAAAAGCATATCTGTGGAGCTTCCACTATCTACCATGATGCATTTTACAGGATGCTTTGCGATCGTCATCTCGACGACCATGGCATCATTATTTACATTTCTCTCTCCATTTCCCCCTTCTCTCATAAAGGGGAGTACAACCTCAGGATGCCCTACCCCCTGGGCCCTCTTGGAGGCACGCTTGGCTCCCCAGCATATCATTCCCACTGGCTTCTCGGTAGGGTGATTGTCGACCGTCGGGATTGGTGGGAGGGCGACGAGCACCTGGGATTCTGGTTGAGATCTGCCCCCCACATATCTTTCGAGGTAGCCCCTCTTGATGAGCTCTTCTATCTCCCACTTGAGGTTGCGGCATTCCTCGGTGTCGTGGCCGTGGTCATGGTGGAAATGATAGTACTTCATCTTGTCATGGCTGGAGGATGACTTCAGCGATGGCAGGCACCTCAAATAGGTCTCGCCCTCGATCTCCATGAGGATCTTCATCCTCAGGGCGAGGAGGGGGATGAAATTTCCCTAAGGGATGGGAGCGCTCCTATGCCTTGGTCCAGGTCAGGAGCTCTGAGCTAGCAGTCCCGGCCTCCGCGCTCCAGGCACCTCGGCAGGTGCAGGTCTTTTCAATGACTACCCATCAAGCTCCCGTCTTGTATGATCCGCCTCCTCAGTGTGAATGTACTTTTGAGCTCAGAAGAGAAGCTCAGCATAAGTCTTCGAAGGCTTCTTGTCAAGCGAGTAAGTCAGGCGAGAAGTCTTGAGCCCTCTATTCAGGGCCAGCATGGCGACTGGCTCTTCCAAGCTGTAGATCTCCAGTGCTGTAGCCTTGAAGCAGGCCACGTAGTCTCATAGTAGCTCGTGGTCTTGCTGCCTGATGAAGAAGAGACTGTCTACCTCACGTGGCATCTTCCGACATGCGTCAAAATGAGCCACGAACTTCTGCCCCAGCTGGGCAAAGGAGTTGATGCTTTCAGGCTCGAGGTGGGTAAACCACACCCGAGCCGCCTTCCGGAGAGTAGCAAGAAAGGTGATTCATAGAAGGGTGTCAGTAGCCCCCTGGACCCTCATGAGGGCCCGGTAACTTTCCAGGTGGTCCAGGGGGTTGATGGTTCCGTCATAAGGATCCACCTGCGGCATGCGGAACCGACGGAGAATCGCTCTACTTAGATCTCCTGGAAGAACGTAGGGCGGACGTCATAGCCCGCTGGCTCGCTAGCGGTGCCAGGAAAGTTGGCAAACTGGTGGGAAAGCTCTGCCAGTTCGCAATCATGCTCCTCCAGGCGCTTTTCTGCCATGCGCCTGATGGCTTCATCCGTCGACCCCTCTGCTGAGGGAGGCAGGGAAGGCAACGTGGGTGCTTGGTGACCGCGACGAGGGGCTTTTCCCTTCCTACCTTGGCGGGGTTTAGATGCCCCCCGATCAAGGTGTGGTGAGCAGCTCTCTTCATCGGTGGACCCCACTCGTCGTCACTTCATCAGGGCTTGGCGACTATCCCGAGGGTCTGTAATGGCCCGTAGCTACGAAGGCCTCTAGTGGAAGGAATGTAGGTTATCGCGGGGAGCTGTGGCATGGGCCACGGGGGTCTCCGGCTGCTAGTGAGTGGCCAGGGACCGATGCTGGTGCTAGAGCTGGCGCACTGCTGCAGTAAGAGTGTGCATCTGCTAAGCCAGTGTGGTCAGCTAGATCTCTAGTAGAGGCGGTTGAACAATGACAGGTGGCTCCGTCTCTCGACCGTGCGGGTTCCTGTGGGAAGGGGACACTTTCGCACGGCTGGGAGAGGCTCCCCTCGCCCGAGTGGTCACCATCATCAATTCAAACTATCTGAACAGGGCTTAAACTGGATCATAAGTCATTCAGTGCGGCCCCTACCTGGCGCGCCAATCTATTTCCGCCCGGATCATCATGGCCCGTAGCTGCTAGTGGCATCAGGTGTCCCGTGTCCGCCTGCCGGGGATGCCTCTGGTGCTTTCGGGACCTACAAGGAACAGCGTCAGTGACCCGGGCTGGGGATTCCGGCAGGGGCACTCCGACGGTCAAGTCAGTGATGATCCAGGGGAACATATCCTCCTGGTCGAGCCCCTCTGGATGAGCTCCATGATGGGAGGAGTGAGTGTAGAGTGTATGGAAAATGAGAGTATATGTGAGCTGGGAGAGGTGATGGCCGAGGTGGTCTCTCTCTCTCTTGTCTGGCCTCTCTCCCCCTTTTCCCGTGCTTGCTCTTGTTTTTTTTGGTTCGTTGTTTGTTTCTTTTTGTGTGTTACCTTCTTTTGGCTTACCCTGGCTGGGTCTTTTACTTTGGCATGCCTTGGGATCTCCCCATGCTGTCAGACATGTACGTCGAGGTATCGTGCCATAGGCGGGATGCCCATTCTGTCAGATGGTCAAGGAAGCTTCGACTTCTGACATTCCTTCTGTTGGGAGCCTGGCAGGGCCTTGGTTGGCGAATCAACATTCTTGGGGCCCACACCCTTTGGTTGGATCTTTTTCTTAGTCGTACGGCAGGTCGGTAGAGGGCATGGCGCCTTGATGTGAGCTTTCTTTCTTTCCGGTGTGAGTGACGGCCGTGGGCATTAATGGCGGCATGGCCGGTGCTGCTGTACGGCCATTGGGAAGACTGCCATTATCCTCGAAGGAGAGGCACTGCTCCCTTGGTGGCTGGTGTCTCTGTCTGGGTCGGGGATCGAGCTGGAAAGATGGGGCCCGCCTTCGGTGGGCCCGCTTCAAGGTGGCCCGGCTGGGTGGTGGAGGGCCGAGCTCAACTCCAGACCAGCGGGGCTCGGCTTCGGACGAGCTCAACTTGACTGAGATGGACGGGGGCCGATCAGCTCAGGGGATCTTACCTCGGAGGGGCTCCTCATGGCGGAAGAGGCTTGAGCTCGATTCCTGACCACGGGGCCCGACCTCGAGGGGTCTGCCTCGAACGGCGGCTTGTGCTGGGCTCCGGCCTAGGCATCCTGACTTGGCTAGGACCGACCTGGCGGAGGACGGAGCTTGGCTTCGGCGGGCGACCCCGTTGCTTCAGGGGTGTTCAACCTGGCGAAGAAAATCATTGTGGGAATCCACCATGGGGCCCGACGAGGGCTCCACGTTAGTCTTGTCCGTGCCACGTCAGCGATCTAGCCACATCACCTGTCATCCAATCTCCTCAACAATCTATCGATAATACATGATATAGAGGAGTTTGTGGGAAGCTACTCATTGAGTCGATATATATTAGTAATCTAAAGTTAAAGTCCGTCGACTCTTCTAGTAAGCATTTGTATCTTAGCTCTTATAGACTAGAGCTCTCCTTTGATAGCCTGTTTGAAAATCTGAGCTACCTCTGTACCATAATTTCATCCACTATAGTCTATGTACAAGAGGTATCCGGTATCCTCAAAGATGGAATAGGAATTTTAGAAGGCATTGCTACTCCCTCATATAGCCTGGGTGGTGAAGATGGACCAGCTCTATGGATTGGAGATTCTGGGCCCTCCTGTGCCTCTAGACCAAAAACTTGCCTCACCCAGTGATCACCCACTCTCCAGTATCTCATCCGATGAAGGGTCTGGTCATAGTACTCATCATGACTCTGAAGCTTCTTTGAGGACTGCTCCTCAAAGGATACTCCAAAGCTCTCAAAAATATGAGTCAGTAACATTCATATGGTAGGCAAGCTTTCACTCTCTTTGCTGCCTCTTTTATCTGAATCAATATAATCCTTGGAAGATTGATTGGTATAGACTATATAAGGTGATACATCATTACTAGCTCTCTCTTAGATACAAAATCAAATCTACCAATCTTGAAAATGAAGATCCTCCCAATAACAAGCCTCAGATCAGTGGACAAGGTATTGGACTTGAACTCACCAATACCCTTAACATCCATTCTATCTAGTAAGCATCTCAATCCAACTCTCCTATTAGCTAATCTGTTTACTACCATACCCTTAGTAGGAATACCAAATAGCTATCCTAGAGAAACATCAGTTTAAGTAATCTTTATTTCTTTTACCATAGAAGAAATACCGCCAAAAACTCTACTCAGATGCTCATAAAATTCTCTAGCAAGTCTGGGATAGGTCAATATATTAATCTTAAAAGTCCTCCCATGTTTTCTGATCCATTTATAAAATATAAAGCCATTCTCTTTAAAGAAGGGAAAATTGATCCATTTACTAGTTGTAACGACCCTACCTACCATCCTTTCGGCCATTGGATGTAGAAAAGGCGGCATTTAAGTAGTGGACAACATGTGAGGCTCAATGGTAGATGGAAGAGCATCCTTCCTTATTTCTTCAACTCTCCTTTATTTTTCTAAGCTTTGAGTTGCATGAACTCGCTCCGTTTCGATTTATGGGTGCTTCATATGATGAACCAATATCTTTCTAGGGTACATGATTGCTCAGAAATGAGTTGGAATCTAGGAGAAATGAAAAAAGAATGATGAATTTGGAAGTTTCTTAGATAGGTGGAGAGTTTGGATGAGGATTTCTACTCTTCCTAAGGTGTAAGATGACCTAATGACTAAAAATAGGACGTGTAGGTTCTTATGTTAAAAAGGATGGACCTAACCTTGAGTTGACTCAAATTTCTATCGAGTTGACTCAAATTTAATTCAAGCCAGCTTGGATCTAGGTCAAAAGAAAATTCAGAAGTTTTGATTCAAGTCAAATTTAGAAGAATTTCAAAGCTAATTTTGAGGATTCTTAGATTGCCAAAATTAAGAGAATATCTTTTGATAAAGATTTTCTTAAAAAGAGAAAAAGAAGTTTAATCAAAGGGATCACATTACCTAGTTCTCTTATAATCAAGCAAATTTATCTTGACTTAAGTGTTTTATAAAAATATCAGCTAATTGCCTATCAGTGCTAACAAAATCAAGTACAACATCATCATTTTGTACATGGTCTCTTATGAAATGATATCCTATTTGAATGGTTTAGTTCTTGAGTGTTGAATTAGATTTTTAGTAAGGTTTATAGCATTAGTATTATCATATCTTATTGGTATAATATCAAGTTTTATTTCAAAATCTCTAGTTATTGCTTAATTCACAAGATTTGAGTACAACAACTTTTGGTTGCAATGTATTTGGCTTTGACCGTAGATAGTGCCATCAAATTTTATTTCTTGCTAAACTAGGAGATCAAGTTTACTCCTAGAAATTGACAAGCTTTACTAGTACTTTTCCTATCCAATTTGCATCTAGCAAAATCAAAATCTGAATTTCCAATTAATTTAATTAAGGATTGCTTAGAGTACTATATCCAATATTAGTAATACCATATAAATATCTAAAATTTCTTTTAACAGCTAGAAAGTATGACTCTTTAGGATTAGACTGGTATCTAGTATACATGTATACATTGAACATTATATCAGGTCTACTAGTAGTAAGATAGAGCAAAGATCCAATCATACCTTTATAAAATTTTTGATATATGTTCTTACCTTTCTAATCTTTATCAAGTTTACATGTTGAGCTCATTGGTATACTAATTTTTTTAAAACTTTCCATCCTAAACTTCTTGAATATCTTCCTTGTATATTTTATTTGGTTGATGAAGATTCCTTCACTTGTTTATTTTATCTAGAGTTCGAGAAAGAAGTTGGTTCTCCCATCATGCTCATCTCAAACTCTCCTTGTATTAGATTGGCAAAATCTTGACAAAGAGTTTCATTAGTAGTACCGAATATAATATCATCTATATATATTTGAACTATTAATAGGTCATCATTCCTCCTTTTCAAAAATAATATAGTATCTACATTTTCTCTTATAAAATCATTTTGAAGTAAAAATTTGTTTAAATATTTATAATATACACGAGGGGCTTGTTTTAAACTATAAAGAACTTTATGCAATATATAAACATGATTTGAAAACTCATGACTTTCAAAACTGGATAGTTATTCTATATAAACCTTTTCAAAAATGAAACCATTCAAAATATACTTTTAAAATTTATTTAATAAAGTTTAGAATCAATTTAGCATTCAAAAGCTAGTAGTAGTCTAATTGCTTATAATCTAACTATAGGTACAAAAGTCTCATAAAAATCATTTTCTTTTACTTGGCTATAATCTTTTGTAACTAATCTAGTTTTGTTTCTTATAACTTTGCCATTTTCATATAGTTTATTTCTGAAAACCTATTTTATTCCAATTATAGGATGATCTAAAGGTTTTTTTACATGTGTCCAAATCTTATTCGTTTCAAATTGGTTAAGCTCCTATTGCATATCCTTGATCCATTCACTATTTTTTTAGCTTTTTCAATAGTCTTTGGTTCTATTTGTGAAACAAAGGCTAAATAATTACAAAAATCTCTAAAAGATGAACGAGTTTTTATCTCTTGAAATGGTTCATTAATAATTAAATCCTTTAGGTGTCCATGAGCATACCTCTATTCCTTGGATAGATCACTTTTCCTTAAGTCAACTCACTTTTCTTTCGAGTTGGCTCAACTTCATCATCCTCTTCCTTTAGTTCTTCATCTTTGTCTTCGGAGTTGAATTCTTTAATGTGAGATTCTCTATCCTTTTGTTAATTATGTCTACATTATCATCTAAAAAATTTTCCTTTCTCAAAGGATTTATATTAGTTTCATAAAAAACAATATGCATCGACTCTTTAACAATAAGTGTTTTTTTGTTGAAAACTCTATACACCTTACTAGATAAAGAATAACCTAGAAAGATTCCTTTATCCGACTTGGCATTAATTTTTTAAAATTTTCTTTTTCATTATTTAATATAAACTATTTGCATCTAAATATATAAAAATAACTAATATTTAGTTTCTTATTTTTCTAAAGCTCATATAGAGTTTTCTTTAAAATCGGTCAGATTAAACACTATTTAAAAAATACATACTATATTTATGGCTTCTATCCAAAAATATCTAGGAAGATCACTTTCAGACAACATAGTGTGTGCCATTTCTTGTAAAGTTTTATTTTTCTTTCTATTATCCCATTTTGTTGAGATGTCCTAGGTGCTGAAAAGTTATGCTCAATACCTTTTTCATTACAAAAGTTTTCAAAATATTGATTCTCAAATTCAATTCCATGATCACTTCGTATTGCAATGATTGAAAGGTCATTTTTATTTAAAACTTTTTTTATAAAACTTTATAAATGTAGAAAAATCTCCATCTTTCTATGCAAGAAAGAAATCCAAGTGAACTTTGAAGAGTCATGTATGATGACAAATCCATAACACTTGCCATCTAGACTAGTAGTTCTAGTTGGTCCAAATAAATCCATCTGAATGAATTCTAAAGGCCTATTAGTTAAAACAATGTCTTTTGGTTTAAAAGAACTACTAGGTTATTTTCAAAATTGGTATGCATCACAAATTCGATTCTTTTTAAACTTAAGTTTTAGTAAACCTTTTATATGATATTTTCTAACAAGTTTCAAGATTAAATCAATGCTTGCATGATCTAATTTTTTATGCCATAATGAACCGGTTTCATCTTCTATAGCATTTATTGCAACTAAGCATTGGCTACCTTTTAGAGAAAGATCATCCAAGTCTACTATATAGATATTGCCAAGCATATTTCCAATGAATATAATGCTGTCTTCTATAGGATTATATACAATACATTTAAATGACTCAAAAACTGCTCTAGTTCCTCTATCACATAGTTAACTTATACTAATCAAGTTATCTTTAAGCCATCTACATATAAGACATTTTCAATAAATGTAGTGGGGCCAATACAGATTTTACAAATTCCTCGAATGTGTCCTTTTTCATATTTCAAAAGTTACCATTCCTTCCTCTTTAACATCTAAAGTGACAAATTAAGTCTTGTCTTCAGCCATGTATCTTAAGCACCCACTATCAAATATTATCTTCTTTTTCTTTGGACTACAAAACATACCTATAAAGAAAATTAAGTTTTCATTTTAGGTATCCAAGTCATATTGGGTCCTTTGGGATTAGTATTATTGGTTCCTTTTGGAGCCCACACCTTTTCAATCATTCTTCCATTAACTTTTCTAAAATTATATGCATAAGCTTTGTGTCCTAATTTTAATAGCAAAAACAAGTTATGCCCAATGTAGAACTAAGAGGTAGTTTTTCAAAGAATTTTTTTAGATATTTTTATTTGATTTGAGTGTTATAACCCAAACTTGCCTTATTGTAAACTACTCTTTGATCATTCAAAATTATTTATAATTTTCCAGAACTTAAGGTAAATTTATCTACAAATGTTTCTATTTTATTTACCTTATTTTTTAGATTTTGGTTTTCTATAAAAATCATATTTTTTTCATTCAAGATGCTCTTTTTTTCTATTAAAGCTTTTTGTAACTTAGTTTTCTTTTCTTTAAAAATCTTTTTCTTTTTATTTGAAACTTTTTATAAGGAATTTTTTTTTCCTTAATTAATTCAACATTTTATTTCTTTAATTCTTTATTGATCTTTTTAACTTCTCAATATCAGGAAGTGGATCCCTAAATACATTTTGCAATTCATCATATTTTAAAGAATGTTTAAAACTTATCTCACTTTCTTATACTATCAAGCAATGATTTGCAATTTTTTTAGTTACTTCTTCTTCGGAGCTTGAACCTTCACTATCACTCCAAGTAGCCATTAAAGCCTTCATGTAATTCTCAGACCTTTCGAGGAGGGGACAATCCATTTTGAAATGATTGGGCTTCTTATATTCAAAATATATGGGTTTCCCCCTTTCTTTCTCCTTTCCTTTATTTTTACTAGCTTCATCCTTGTAATTCTTCTTTGTGAAGCTAGGTTTCTTCTTTTTCATGAGTCATCTATTTCTTCTTGCTACCATGGCTGACTCATCATCATCATCTTCTTCCTTTGACTCATCACTCTCTTTTCATTTATCTTTATTATTTTAGACTTCAAAGCGATGATCTTCTTTCTCTCGGACCCTTCTTCTTACTTTTGTCGCATAGTCAGCTTATAGATTATGAGAGATCTGATAAGTTGCTTGAGTGGCAGCTTGTCAAAGTCCTTGGCCTTTTGAATAGCAGCTATTATTAAGTCCCATGATGATAGAAGAAACCTTAAAATCTTTTGCACAAGGTCACTAGTAGAGTAAGTCCTGCCCAAGCCCTTAAACTATTAGTAATATCGAAAAAATGAGTAAACATGCATGTAATGGTTTCATTTGGTTCCATTTTAAATATTTCACACTTGTGCACTAGCATATTAACTTTAGTTCATTTTACTTGATTGGTACCCTCATGGATAATCTCAAGCCTATCCCAAGTCTCCTTGGTGGAGTTATAAGTAAAAACTATATCAAATTTAGCAGCATCTACACTACAATAAAAAATATTAATGGCCTTAGCGTTAAGTTGGCCATCTTTATATCATTTTCATCTCAATCATCTTTAGGTTTGGAGACTTCAACTCCATCTACAATAGTGGTGGGTGCATGTGATCCTTTAGTCATTACTTTTCAAGTTGATAGTCTATAGCTTGTACATATATATACTCATTCATATTTTCTAATAGGAATAGTGTGTGCCAGTGAATAGTGGAGGTCTGTTTGAAGATTGCCTTTCAATAAAAGACATGGCTGGGTGCGTTGCCATTTGATCTTACTCTTGATCATTTGATCAAATGTAGTTAAGAACCAATGCTCTGATACCACTTATGGCCTAGCTAGATAACCCAAGAAAGGGGTGAATTGGATTTTCAAAAATTTTAAAACCTTACTTATGTACAGCAGTATAAAGTGTGTATGAGCAATGATTAAGTTGGGGGGTGTGATAAGACTACTAAATATCTCAATTCAAGTATTAAAATAATAATTAATTAACCTATATTTCTTAGAAATTGATACTTTTATTAGGGTTTTGCAAAAAAGAGTCCATGGATGGAAAGAGCTCAATTTTTGAAATCTAATGGTAAAAACAATACTCAAATCGAAGTTCAAACAGATCCAAAATTATGGAAAAAACTAATATAATTAAGTTGTTGCATGGATATTAAAGCAAGCAGTCCACCATGGATCGAATGATTGGTTCATAAAATTTGAAGAGGTCCATATTTGCCATTGTTGATGGTCCACGATCCTTGTTCATGGACCATCCTCTTGCTTATCACTTTCGATGCCTCTCTCTCACTTTCAATGCTTCCTCCACATTGCTGAGAGTTTGTCGTCGGTTGGAGAGGCTTTCAAGAACCCATCCATGGACAGAGAAAGTAGCGAAGAACCATCCTCGACCTTTGCATCCATCGTTCAATCATCCTCGACACTGTCAACCACCCGAGCTCACTATTGTCCGCCAGTCACCAGCCATCCACCATCTAAGAGATGCCTGTTGCCATGAGGCCATCAATGGCTAGAAAAGTCACAAAAAAATGTCATGGCCCAACCATATTCTTCCTATTTTTGCCTAACACCATCACTGGTTAGCGCCTTTCCCGAGCCATTACCGCCCATCACATTTTTTTTTTCTCCACCATGAGATATTCTCCCTGAGCATTCGAGCACTGCCATTGCCTGACATCGCTGCCTCCCTGTTAATCAATGCTCTACCCACCATCTTCCTCTCAATCTGGCCTGAGACATTGCTTGCCATTATCACTGCCACATCTCCTACCTACCATGGTCACCACTTGCAGAAGCCACCACCATCCTAATATCACTTTTGCCTCCCTATTTTGAGTCTCCACCTTCATCCTCCTAGCCCAACATTGCCACCCATCGAGCTGTAGCTGCCTTCTTCTTTGCCCATCATCACTGTCATCCCTTCCACTACTCCTTTTGTCTACTCTCTACCCAATAGAGCCACCACTTCTCCTCTCAAATCCCTATGCCAAGCTAAAAGAAAAGTGCCCTAAAAGCCAATCTTTATAAGGGTATTTTTGTAATCTCCAAATTTTTGTATGACATTAATGTATTAATAAAGGTATTTGTTTCATCATACTACTGTGTCTTATTTAAAGATTATGATGAACCCCGTAGGTTAGGGCAAAGAAATTAGGGTTATGATGGAGATCAAAACGGTGAGACCTAAGTTCTTTTAAACCCTAATCTAAAATGTTCCTAGTCGTTGGATCATCGATTCGGGGATCGATGCTTCCGGAAAGACTAGCTTATCCTATGTATGCTCAATGGAGAGGGTTGTTGGTCTCACAACCACTTGTATAGAGACATTAATACAAGGATAAGGGTGCTCATTAGGGTATGAGTTCACCGAACTGATCTGCACTTAGAATATCTTATGGAAGTCTTGCTACTTGTTAAGAGATAGTTCTCATAGTGGGAGTTGTGCAAATGATCTTTAGACCTGAGATCACCATGGTTCTTTATGCACACTAAGCCATGTTTTGGTTCATACTCATTCATGGAATTGAGTCATGTATGGGATGTTCTCGGATATGGTGGAAGGTGTATGAACGATGTGAGTGGATTAACAAGGAATTGATCATTTCTCGTAAGAGAAAATGTTATCCCAAGTAATCCCTTCGATTGATGACTCAGGGAGTCTTTGATCAAAGCAGGATGAGATCAGAAGTGATTTCTAATCAGTCATCAGCAGAGTCTTCATTATCGAATTGAGATACGAAATGACTATGTACTAGGGTTTGACAATTGTCCATATCCATCACTTATTCGAGAAAAAGGGAGATTGAAAGATTGAATTGCATGGTAACTTTCTACTGAAGGATATTTCAGTAATTCCTACTAAGTTCCTCATCTTCCAAGTAGGCATGACATGTTTCTAGATGTCAATCATGTCTTGTAGGTTTTCATGAATCAATTCGATTGAATTCATGAGTCAATTCGAAAGCTGATTCGAATTGGCAACTTAGGTCAGCTCAATTTGACCTAATTAGGTCAATCGGGTTTGATTGAATCAAATTGGCTTGAACCTAGATGTACAGCTAGCTAGATGTAGAACTCAAAGGATCACACACATTCGGATATTGACCTAGAAAGTTAATTGACATTTTATTAGGGTCATGGGATCCTAATTGATTAGCTAGATTACACACTAGCATGTGTAGGCTGACCTAACTCCTAAGCTAATTGAATTAGGTCTATAAGGTTGCTTAATAGGCTAACCAATTTGAGGAAAACCAAGATTGGGTTAAGTCCTAAGTGGGGTGATTTTATCAAAATTTATCTGATAATTATCAAGCCTTTTATGCACCAAATACCAAGAGTCCCAAGGGCATGGGACTCTTGGCGCCAAAAGAAGTGTTTGGAAATCAAAGGGGTGCAAAAGGACCAAGAGGCCTTCTGGTTGTTAATCACTTATGAGGTGATAAACTACATTTTATCCTCTTTCATATGACACCCATATTGCATAGTCTTTGATTGGTCAAAGATGGAAAATGGCGTGGAGAAAGGTGGCGCATAAGTGAAGAGTCGCAACTTTTCACTATTGGCATGCAAAAAGGACATGAAATCCTACTGCTTTTGAAAATGCTTTTCAAACTAAAACATGGTGTCCCTTGACCTTATCCCATGTCAGATAAGATGGGTGAATTCCGGTTGAGAAGTGGGAGTTGGTAGTGAGAAAGTTGGCGCGCATGAGTGAAGGGTTGCGTCCCTTCATGATTGCTGCAAGTTATCACACCTGGGAGTCGTTCTATATGAAGGAACTTGTCACTTGGATAAGTCCCTTGGTTTCCATGCCAATTAAGAGGCATATCAGCCAGTTACATGCCACATGGCATGAGGATAAAACCCAAAAATAATCAAAGGATTTGAACAAAGGCAATTGGTGCATGAAGGGATCTGACTTTTCAAGATAAGACTCCTTCTTAATGAAGGGTCTTATATGATCTGTTGATTGACAGATCAAAGGTTGATGAAGAGCCATATTTGGCACCCCCCCATCTCCTATAAAAGCCCATCGATGTTTATGCCAAGTGAAATATGAATATCCTTTCTTTCTTATATTCATACACTCTACCAAACTTATCAACCTTGTCTCTTCCTTCTCTTGTTAGGACATAGGTCTTTCTTTTAAGACAAGTCTGCCATCTTAAGACAAGAGCTTAGGAAGAGAATTAGGAAGTTATAAGAGGAAGTAAGAGTAGTTTTGAAAAGGGCTCAAAGTGCTCTACTAAAGGGCAAAGGTCTGAGCAAAAAAGGAAAGGTTGTTGAAGGTTGAAAGGCTATCAGAAGAGTCTCAGTGGATTGAGCAACCTACAAAGGAGTGGTTCCTAGGTTTGATTCTTATGTAGATCACCTCTAGAGGGCATGCATTTGTATGCCTAGTAAAAAGAAGAAGAAATTAGCATTCCAGGTGTTGGAAATTGTGTGTCCCAAAGCCAATCATCTAGGTTGTAGACGGTTGTGCGACTCATGTATGTATATATGAATTAATGAATTGAATAAAAAGTTTATTCTAGTTGTTCATCACATGACATCTTCCTGATTGAACTCTTATGTGATGATGTCCTTTGAGCTGCTTTGTATGTGATGTAGAGAGGATGCGTGTATAGCTCATAAACTGGTTGCAACCAAAGGATACACTATTTTAGGATGATGGTGTATCAAGAGTAGGTCATTGATGTCATGTCTGTTGGTTATCCTCTTAACCAAGTAGCATGGAGATGCTGGCATGACATCAGGTGTTGTGTTTGACACTTCACTGAGCGTAACTCCCATGCAAGATTCTCTTTCTACCAAAAAGAAGTTTTGCATTTGAATGTGGACATGAATTATTTCTCTGACTTGAGATCACTATGGTAGCTTGCAAGCAACTCACTATGCTTAGGTGCCAGACTACCTGGATTTCTATGTAGCGGTAGTAGAATCAAGATAGGATTGACCTCTCCAAATGGTTTGGATTGAATGCTTAATATGCCTCAATTAAGAAAGACCTTGGCCAGGGCATTCCTTGTAAGGAGTTAAAAGGATTCTTTGTTTGAGGCATATTGAGATGGACTGATTAGGATTGGGTAGTTTAACCCTATACCATTCGGAGCATTAGGAGATCAAAGAAATAAGTTCAGTGATATTCAATATTCGACAGGTTCTTGTTGCTCTGCAACCTTCGAGCTATCTAGATGCCGGGTATCATTGCTAGATGGTGACTTTGGCTGGTACTGAAAATGTTCCTGTGCTACCAAATTAGTGTTTAAACCTACGGGGTCACACACCATGGGGTTTCTTCTTGATTTGGTGGCTAGGGAACTATTAGGAACCATTCTGGACTTATTTGATAAGAAGTTGTCAAAACTGCCAAATGAGTTAAACCGAGGTGAGTCGACTCGAGGTGAGTCGACCGAGGTGAGTCGACTCGAGGTGAGTCAACCCAAGGTGAGTCAACTCAACTGACAGATTTCTTGAAAAATTCAAGAATGCTTCATTGATGGCTGTAAGCATTATTGCAATCAATAACTAGTATTTTTTGATTTTAATCAGCTACTATTGCTGAACTCCAAAGGTCTTGTAACCTACATGAATCCCAAGAGACTCTAAACTTCCCATTAATCTCTCATTCTCTCCCCTTTATGGTTTTACTTGAAGGGACTATTTTGGGGCTGAGAATGAGATAGTTCATTCTTGATCAAGCCGAAGACTCTGCCATTCTCTGGTCAGAAGTAATGCTTGATCTTTGAGAGATTGGGTAGTGAGATGATTGGGGTTTTGGGATTCTTGTGTGCATACCTTTTATTGAAGGTTTGGGGCAGAGTGTTCTAGGAAAGGTTCGTGGGTACTTTGTCCGATCTATTCAGCAACAGATTCTTCAAGGAGTTGAAGGAGTCCGCCATTGCCACCTTGTTTCCGGAGAGGCTAGCACCTTGAAGGAAGGAGGAGAGTCCCTTTATCCCAGTGTGAACTACCTATAGAGGTAGGATGCTTGTGCTGCTTACAGGGCTATTGCTCATCCTTGAAGTACCTCCCCTCATGGTGATCGTCACCTTAGATAAATAGTTTGTACTTCTATCTTATAGGTCTGAAGAAATGATCTTCAACACCCTTGTGTGTGTTTCAAAGAATGGTTCAATGAATTACATGCTTTGCTTGCTTGACTTCATACATGTATTACTGTATATGCATAAAGATCTATGTAGGGCCCGTGTTAATTAGATTAACATGTAGGATAAAATTGTTTTATCTCCTTCCGCTGCATTATGTAGTATAGAAAAGTCTTAAATTGCATGTATCGGTCTTACCTGGGTTCGCACAATAGTGGTATTAAAGACAGGTTGGATGCATGTTTAGTTTAATACATTTATATGAAATCTGTTTGATATCCTTCACATAGTACTTGAATTAAGGTGGATTCACCATGGCCGTCCGGTCATAGGAGAGAAGCATGATTTTAAGACCATCTCTTTCCATTCCAAGGGATTCTCTTATGGCGTGTAGGGGTGCCACTGCGTCATGACCTTATGAAGAAGAAAGTGATGGATTTGATAGGTTAAAATAGTTTTAATCTATGTTTTAGATCATAACTATGGTTAGATAAGATCAAAAAGATGTATGATCTAAGATTCTGAAAAGTTCAAATGAAAAAGCATGAATTTTAAAGTTATTGTTTTTAGCCTAGGCAAACGAGCCGACTCATCCCTGCTTGAGTCAGCATGTTACTGTGGACACAATTCCAAATTTTTCTCAGATCTATCTCTATAGATCTTGAGTTAGCAAGTTACTGTTGGGAATTGTGTCCCAAAGCAAATCATCGAGACTGAAGATGGTTGTGCTATTTTATAACTGTATATGAATTTTTTAATGAATAAAAGTTATTCTTTGGCTGTTCATCATATGTGCATTTTCCTGAAAAAAACTCTGTATGATGGAGTCCTTAGAACTATATTATATTTGATATAGAGAGAATATATTGAGTAGTTCTTAAATGGTTCACAGCCAAAGAATACATTATTATAGGATGATGATGTACAAGTATAAGTTTTTGTATGTCACATTTTTTGGTTGTCCTCTTAACCAAGGAGTATAAAGACATTGATGTGATATACAGGTGAAATATATGAATCTCACTGATTGTGACAACAACGGTGATGGGGACATCGCCAGCATGGATCCCGAAGCAAGCACGAATCCTGGAGCTGCACGAATCTTGGAGGATATCCAGAATAAATTTGCTTGGGATTTATCTTTATCTTTTGTTTGAATTTTGAATTAGGATTTGGATGGTTAGGATTGAGATATGGATAAGCTTATCTTGTCCTATCTTGTATTTGAATTTGAGTCATCCCTATCTTTTTATCCTGTATTCAAATTCAAATGAAGGTTGGACAGGTCTATAAATACCACCCTCTGTCCTTTGTAAAAAAATAGTTCAGTCAATAAAGATGAATTTTTAGGAAAAGAGAGATTCTTTTCTTCCAATCCATGAGGAAAGGGTGTGAGACCCAACCCTAGGACATGATGTAAGGTCATGTTTAGTTATCCCCCTTCCCATTCCATTTACTTTATCCCCTCATGACCTTTGAGATTCACCTTAACGCCTCCAAGTATCGAGGGTGGAATGCCCTTGAGGTGAGAGGTCTCTTCGTTAGTGTGAGTCCCAAAGTCCATGAGATCCATATCCCTGTCTTCCATCCCCATTATTTCCTTCACCACCCCAAACAAAGAAAACCCAAAAAAATATGATATCCTAATTTTGGTAACTTCTAGGCTCGCCAATGATCCTACCATTTGTCCCCCATCAATTTTGGTATCAGAGCATAGGTCAGGTTAGGGTATGTTTCTTTCTCGATCTCAGATTCTCCCCATCGATTCCACCATCTCATCTCTGATCCATCACGGGCCTCTGCCCAGATGCTTTCAGACTCCTGCCACACCTCCCGCACAGCAGACATCCATCCTAGAAGCCGATCCTCTGTTCATCTCCACGCGATGCCTCTAACCGGGACTCCTCTCTTCAGCCAATCTCACCAGAGACATCTTTGTCCCAGAGAAGAACCTCCACCTACAACCGGGAATGCCTGATCGCCTCCGCTGGACCAACCACCTCTGCCCCAACTCAAGAAGGGCGCCTTCACCCTCGAGGAGGAGCTCCTCATCCTATGACTCCATGCTATCTACCATCAGAAATTAGCTCTTTCTTTGGCTCTGTTTCCTTTGCTGCTACTGTTCTTCTCCAAGAGCAACCATCGACACTTGCCCCAGTGCTCCCACTTACAGCATTTACAAAGTGTGATAGGGTTTCTGTCGTTCAACCACTCTTTCAAAGCTTGTTCTGGCATTCCGCTCCTTTTCGAGTATGAGGTTTGGCATTTCGCTGGACTTTTTCTTGCTTTCCTAGAGTGGATGGGGAGGAAATGACCTTCGTCTGCTACTCCTCATCGCCACTCAACCTCACCCAATCCAACGTCTCGCTACTCATCGCCCAAAATTTCTCCGGCATCATCCGGATCGCATTCCTCCTGGACCCCGGCTATGAATCGGTTCTCCACCTGCTACTCGGTATCCGACAATGCCTCCTTTTCTCGACTCCCTCCGCCCAAATCCCACCTCATCTTCCGTCCGTTGCCGCCCGTGAAGTATGCTCAGCCACCGGCCTCCATCCCCAATCCCAGTCATCGATCAAGGAAGAAGAAGCTCCCACGTCCTCCTGTCCGGATCTCCTCCGGATCCGCTCGTTTCCTCCGGCATGTCTGACATCTCATCCCTCAATCCTCTGCTTGCACCATAGAACCACCATTCCACCCACCCACCGAAGCCATTCGTTGCAAATCGATGCCCCGACACCACCGGAGCCCCCTGTGCAGCAGATCATCCATCCACCTCCGATCATCGATCGAGGCCCCGTCGACCGTTTCTCCAACCAAGCCGGGCCTCCCTCCCTCTAGCCGGTCACCTACCAACCGGGCTCCCCTTCTATCATTGCTATTCACTAGAGCCGAGCCAAGTGTCGTCATCTCCTTCTCGTTCGGAGATGTCAATGGCTACACCGACATCCACCGCCCCCCTTGGCGGACTCCGGCCATCGATCTCATCCAGGCTAGTTCGATCCCTCAACTCCCCACCGGATGTTTTCCATCCTGTCCGTGCCCCCCCAGCCTTCCAACGATGAACAAAAGCCCTCGACGATGGATCCACCATTGGCCACGCGCTCAAGTCCATCGTCCACGGCATCCTCCTCACCTTCGACGATCGATCGCACATCGCCCACGGCCAAAACCTTCCCACTTCACTCCCCTCGATCGAAATCTCCTTTGCTTGATCTTCATCGATGTCTCCATCGTCTGCAACCAAACTGAGTCGTTGCCGACCAGCCCCTCTCCAAATCCAGTATCACCTCTTTCGGGTCTGGCAGTCCTCTCCACCCCCGTGTCATCACTGGCGAAGCTCACCGAACTTCCCTCCTCCGAAGACGTCCTCTGTTCCACCATTCATCGACACATGTGGAAGAAAGGAAGCGCACGAACATGAACACAAACCCAACGTCCGGAGCTGACTTCTCCTCTACATGCTTCTCAAAGCAAGCCGGTTCACTTTGCCAACTTCAAGTTCTGATTTCTTCCTCTACACGGATTTCAAAGTGCATAGTTCTCAAAGCCACACCACTCGCAAAGCTACACCATTTTAGAGTGGCCCTCTTTTGATTGGATGCGGTTCACTAGAGTCCCTGCTGATCCACACTCGATGGAGTCAAGTTTTCCCCACCTCAAGGGAATGATGGGGACATTGGCCTGCACAAATCCAAGAGCAACACGGATTCCAGAGTAGCAATAAATTTAAATTTGAAGATTATTTATTTAGGATTTATCTTAGCATTGGTTGGTTATGATTGAGATATGGATAGGCTTATCTTATCCTATCTTGTATTTGAATTTGAATCATCTATATCTTTTTATCTTGTATTCAAATTCAAATGAGGGTGGACAGGTCTATAAATATCACCCTTAGTCCTTTGTAAAAAAGAAGTTTAGTCTATTAAAGATGAGTTTTTTAGGGAAAGAGAGATTCTTTTCTTTCACTCGTGAGGGAGGGTGTGAGGCCCAATCCCAGGACATGATGTGAGGTCTGTCTAGTTATCCCCCTTCCCATTCCATTTTGTTTATCCCCTTATGACCTTTGAAATTCACCCTAATGCCTCCAAGTAACGAAGAGGGTGGAATGCCCTAGAGGTGAGAGGTCTCTTCGTTAGTGTGAGTCCCAATGTCCATGAGATTCAAATCCCTATCTTCCATCCCCACTATTTCTTCTCCACCCCTAAACAAAAATCCAAAAAAAATATGATACCCTAATTTTGGTGACTTCTAGGCTCACCAATGATCCTACCCCCTGTCCCCCATCATACAGAGCTCCTTCTGCTAAAGAGTTGCTCTCTAAGGGATATGGGTATATGTGTCCCTCAAATCTGAGGTCACCATAATAGCTTGCAAGCAACTCACTATACTTTGATACCGGACTACCTGGATTCTAATCTAGTGATGAAAGGCTTTTAGGTATAGTCAAGTACTTATGGAGCGATGGTGGATCAAGATGGGATTGACCCCTCCAAATGGTTTGGAGTGAATGACTCGTTAAGTCTCAATTTAGCAAAACCTTGGCCACGATAGTTCTTGTAAGGAGTCACAGAACTTGTAAGGTTGAGATACGATTTGGATGTACTAGGTTGGGGTTGGCAGACAAACCCTAAGACATCCTGAGCATTATGAGATCAAAGGGATGAATTATGTGGTAACCATATGCTAAGGTTCTAGAATGTTGCTCTGCAATCTTCGACCTATCCGAACATCGGGTATCATTGCTAGATGATGACTTTGACTGGTACTAGAAGTGTTCTAGTGCTACTAGCTTTATGTTCAAACCTATGGGGTCATACACTATAGGGGTTTCTGTCTGATCTAAAGGCTAATCCATGATTGAGGATCATTTGCCGTCACTGAGGGTCAATATGATTGACCATGTTTTAAGTGTCGACACTTGAAAGTGTTAACACTTGCAAGTGTCAACACTTGGAAAGTTGACACTAGGAAGTGTCGACACTTGGCTGTGACGAGCAAAAATTCTAGGAAGAAATTTTGGAAAGTTTTGACCTCAATTCGAATTTCAAATTCTAGTTGATTTTGGCTCCAAACCTTCATGGAATAATGGTCATTTTTTGAAAGATTTTGACCTCAATTTGAATTTTGAATTTTGGCTGGTTTTGGCTCCAAGCTTTCATGGAATGATGGTCATTCTTGCCTTATGAGCTTAGAGCTAGTTTAGTATGGCCCTTGACCTTCTCCCCCAATCACTCATCCTTCCTCTTTCTCCCTCTCATGGTTTCCTCTATAAATAAGGGTTATTTTAGGGGCTATTGGTTGGTGGAAAAAAAAAAAGAGTTTTCTTGTTGAATGAGATTGCTGAAATTCTAAGAGGGAAAAGAAAAAAGGCTTGGGAGGACTAGGGTTTTGGGTGTGTGACTACCTAGCACTCAAGCTAGGTCTTGGGAAAAGAGCTAGTTAGGAAGGGTTCCACCTCTCCTCCTTGTCTTCCAAGAAAAAGTAGATCGGCCTCAAGGATCCCAATGAGCTAGCACTCTGAGGGAGTTGATCCGAATCGAGCCCTGGTGTGAACTATCCATAGAGGCCAGACACGTGTGTGGCTCGAGGGCTTTTCACAACCTCCTCTTAAAGGTTTAACAGTAAGGTATCCTTATGCATTTTGGTTCTTTTCTAGCTTATGATGTCTTTTGTATGCTACATTATCATACTTGTTCCTGTTAATAGCAGATTGGTAGATCGTTTTGATCGATCTACCAAGCCTTCTGCTGTGCTTATTTTAAATTTGTTTAAAATATACTTTTCTTTGCCATGCATGCTCATTTTGCTTTCCCTTCAATGGTATTAGAGCCAAGTTCTTCATAGTATAATAATACTAGCATGCTTTAACATCATAGTTTTCTTTTAAAGTACTTGGATTGAGTGCTTCACCATGGCCATCCGGTCATAGGAGAGAAGTAGGGCTACAAGACCCTCTTCCCATATAATGGATCTCCTGTGGCATGTAAGGGTGCCACTTGTAATTGACTCATGAAGAAGAAAAATAAAAAAATGTAGATTAAAATGTTTTAATCAAATATTATGATCATAAAATAAATTTAGATGAGATCTAAGAGTTTGTTTTGATCGATTTTGACTAAAAGTTTGAAAATAAAAAAAAACTTTGGATTTGAAATCACTGTTTTTTCCATGTGATAGGCCTTGAGTCAACCCAAGTGTCGACACTTGAGTCGATCATGCGTGCATACAGAAAATATGACTTTCTGTTAACACTCTGTCTCAAGCCTTGAGTCGATATTGAGTCGACTCATGAGTGTGAAGTGTCGACACTTGAGTCGACTCATCAGTGCAAGTGTCGACACTTGACCTGAGAATGCAAAAAAATAGTGAATTCAAATTCCAATTCGTTATAAAATTATTTTACATTATAAATTAAAATTGTTTTGATTTATAAAGGCTATGAACTTAATTGAGAATTAAGTTACCTTGAATGACAAAGAACTCTAAGAATATGATTCAAAGATTTTAAGTTATTTTAATAAGCCTTAAGAGTCATGGGTAGCTTCTATTAGGTCCTTGATTAGGTTAGACCTATGTTTAGATGCATTGGACTATGTAGAGAACTAATCTAATCAAATGTTAAGTTAGGATTTATTTCTATAGATCTCTCTAATAGTTAAATTGATTAGTCCATAAATCTAAATGGACCTAATTAGTGGCTCAGTGGATAGCCCGAGTCTTTAGGCTAGTCTAATCGAGTCTGATGAAGTAATTGGTGTCCAAGATAAGTTTGGCTGTTTGATCTTGGTTCTTTAGGGCTACCTCTTACTTGGCCAACTCGATTAGTGTCTAAGGCAAGATGGTTAATGGCGAAACCCAATCCATGATCTCACTTACCTGGCCAATATGGTCGATCATAATTGATTGGATAGCTTACTGACTCATATTAACCCATGTCACCCAAGGTTAATCAGTCTTGACTGATTTTAGGTACCCATGGATCATTAGTTATGTGTAACCCTCCTTAATAACTGATATGATCAGTGAAAGATTGATCCATGTCTTCTCATCTCTTCTTCTGTCACATTAAAATTAAACCTTTTAAATTATTAGGTCCATAAAAAGATGAAGTTATGGGGATAACCAAGTCTTAGCCTCCATTAAGTGGGATGGTAAGGATCCAATAGTTGGGTATTCGTCGATAGATCCAAAGATCGGGTATTCATCAGGTTATTGGAATTACTGTTCTTAATATAATGGCTCAGTGCGACTCTCTTAATGGTAGTCAGGTGAGCCGGCAAAAGTCAGGCTTGACTATTCGTTAGTTAGAAGCATTGAATTTTGTCATGTTAATGGTTGAACCTAATCAAGACCTTCAATAGGAGGCCCAAAGGTCGATTGAAGTGCACCTTGGGGCAAAACCTAAATACTAGAAGTTACTTGGAGAAGTAATCGGTTGAAGAACCTACCTTTAGATGTGCATGGGTGAGCTGGCCAAAATCGGGCTCATGTGTTGTCTATTGGGTTCTAGTACCCACTAAGAAATTAAAGTGATTCCTCGAATTAGAGGTAAAGGCTGCCAGTTTAAAAAGATAGAGGGAGGGCCTTTAGACTAAAGTCCATGTCTTTAGGTCAATAATTCATATACACTAATGTATGACATCTCACTGAATATGACCAATTACGGAGCTCCCTTCTACCAAAGGATTGTTCGCGAAGGGATATGGGTATTTGTGTCCCTCAAACTTGAGATCACCATGGTAGCTTGCAAGCAACTCACTATACTTTGGTGCTGGACTACCTGGATTTCTAATTCAGTAATGAAAGTCTTTTGGGTACAGTTAAGTACTTATGGAGCGGTGGTGGATCAAGATGGGATTAACCCCTCCAAATGGTTTGGAGTGAATGACTCGCTATATCTCAATTTAGCAAAACCTTGGCCAGGGTAGTTCTTGTGAGGAGTCACAAAATTGTAAGGTTGAGACACGATATCAGGTTGGGGTTGGCAGACAAACACTAGGACATCTTAAGCATTATGAGGTTAAAGGAATGAATTATGCGGTAACCATATGCCAGAGGTTCTAGAAAGTTGCTCTGTAATCTTCGACCTATCCGGACATCGGGTATCATTACTAGATGATGACTTTGACTGGTACTGAAAGTGTTCTAGTACTATGGGCTTAGTGTTCGAACCTATGGGGTCACACACCATGAGATTTCTATCTGATCTAAAGGCTGATCAATGATTGAGGATTGTTTGTCGTCACTGGGGTCAATATGATTGACTATGTTCCAAGTGTCGACACTTGAAAGTGTCAAACTTGCAAGTGTCGACACTTGAAAGTCTCAACACTTGCAAGGTCGACACTTAGAAAGTTGATGTTAGGAAGTGTCGACACTTGGCTGTGACAAGCAGAAATTCTAAAAAGAATTTTTGGAAAGTTTTGACCTCAATTCAAATTTTGAATTCTGGTTGGTTTTGGCTCCAAGCCTTCATGGAATGATGGTCATTCTTTGAAAGGTTTTTGACCTCAATTCAAATTTTAGATTTTGGCTAGTTTTGGCTCCAAGCTTTCATGGAATGATGGTCATTCTTGCCTAATAAGCTTAGAGCCAATTTAGTATGGCCCTTGACCTTCTCTTCCAATCACTCCTTCCTCTTTCTCCCTCTCATGGCTGCCTTTGTAAGTAAGGGTTGTTTTAGGGGCTGGTTGGTGAAAAAAGAAAGAGTTTTCTTGTTGAATGAGATTGCTGAAATTTTGAGTGGGAAAAGAAAAGGGGCTTGGGAGGACTAGGGTTTTGGGTGTATGACTACCTAGCACTCAAGCTAGGTCTTGGGAAGGGAGCTAGTTAGGAAGGGATCCACCTCTCCTCCTTGTCTTCCAAGAAGAAGTAGACCAGCCTCAAGGATCCTAAGGAGCTAGCACTCTGAGGGAGTAGCACTCCTAAGGATCCTAAGGGTTCAACTAGACCTAATTTGCCCTAGTGGGCTAGGAGACATCAACAGGTTGGGTCCGAGCTGTATGGGCCAACTAATGCATTTAACATTTTAGCTATTACTGAAAGCTGGTGTCTAAGGCCCGGGTCCAAAGTCAAACGACCTAAATGGTGCTGTGGTTTTTTATTAGGTCCCTGCGAAATCAGGGAGGGCCTCCCACACTCCCACCCCTACCTGGCCAGTTGAAGGATTAGCTATTGGGTTAGGTGTAAGTTGAGCTGACCCACCCAGTTTCTGGCTCTAGGTCTAGGAAACCCTAGATTATACCAACCTTTTCTTTCTCTTTTGCATGCTTGGTTGCATCATTTCATTTTGATTAATTGATTTGTTGCATGACCACTAGATTAGGAATCCAATATCAAAAGACCAAACCTCAGCCCAGCCCAACCATGAACCCCACTTTGGAGGCCATCCTAGCTCAACTTTCCCAAATGAATACCCAAACCCAAGCTCAGCTTACCCAAATAACCAGTCCAACTCCCAAACCCAAATTAGTTAGCCCAAATGAATGCCCAATGGCTACCCTAATAAACCGCTTGACCAATGAACCAAAGACTGAACCAATTAGGAACCCTAGGCAAGACCATAGAGTTGAACTCTTGCCCTATAGATCCCAGGAACCCATAGTCCCTAGATATGAACCCAGTAGTAACCCACAATCCCTCAATCAACCTGAACCCTATAGGATTGATACCCGTAGATTTGAGCCCATAACTTTGAACCCATAAACCTTAGTTGCCCACCCCGTTACCCCAGACTTTAGTCAATTTTCCATTAGCCAAACCCCTCTTACCACCCATGGTTCACCAAGATGACTTAGAAGAAGAAATATATGAGGTTGACCCAAGTCTGGTAGAGGAGTATGAAGATAATGAGTCTATTGAAGATCTAGAAGACTATACCCTATAGAAGATCCAATGTTAGTTGATCTAGTAGAAACCAAGGTAGAAACCAATCAAGGTTAGTTAATCCAGTAGAAACCCAGGTAAAAACCAATCCAGAGCTACTTGAATCATAGATACCCAGGTAGAAGACCACCCAATAGTAGTTGACCATACCCAAGTAGTAGCCATCTAGATTAAGCTAACCTTGACCATAATCAGTTAGTGGCCGACCCCAGAGTTAGAACCCAGATCACACCCAAGCTACAATGGAAGCGCAATTAGAGGAGACTTAGAAGTGGATCCAATTGTAGTGCCTAGTCCTGAATTCTTGAGCCAAAAGAGTTTATTGAGGACTGGCTTATCTCACCCAGTATCCTCAAGATGAAGTCACTTCCTCGATCCAATCAAAGATCTTTTCCATAAAATTAGTGATTCATTCTTCCATAAGGCAAGACCTAGTAGATAGACACCAACCCTTTAGGTCAACCTTATTAGTTAGGATTAATCCCTGACACCCCTTCTTATATCCTAATCAATCAATTAACCCCGAACCCTTTCTTACTTTCCACCATTAAGACTATCCCTGAATCCACTTCTTATTTTTCACTTTTTTTGAAACTTTTCTTGATTTTTTAACCTTAGATTGCATTTCGTAAAGGTTGCATGCTGCATTCTTCATCGAGTCAGTAATGTTTGCTTTCTACTTCTGGAAGACCCTCTGGCATTACTAAGAGTTCATATCACATTTTCATGTACACGTCATGATAGGATCATGATGCGGACTAATATGCATGCAATTCTTCTTGTATGTTTTATATGTGAGGTTAGGTGATTAATTCCCAAATTTAGATCAAAATAGTTGTAGGGAACTTGTATGAATTTTTGAAGCCAAGCATGCATATTAGAACCTAGAAAAGTACTAAAGAAGGATCGTCGGGGCTGAGAAGCCTCGTTAAGGCAATTCTCCTGCAATATAAAGACTGGAGGTAGAGGGGGGGTACTGACAATGTCTGAAGCACCCGATGAAGATCGCAGCGAAGGAATCTCTCGTTCCTCGATGGATGCAGCTTGGAAGCCGAGCCAAAGACCCGCGGATACCCGGCTTTCTGCTCGGGGTCCGATGAGGCGTGGTGGAGTCGTGGATTCGTAGGAACTCGGGGACCTGCAAACGACCTATCAGGGGTGTAGAAAACTTAGAGAAAATCAAGAAAACAAGAAAAACAGCAAAGGGAAGAAAGTTGTGTGGTGCGGGCACCAGACTCAGAAGAAGACTTCAGGGCTCCATCGGGATCTCTGATTGACCTTGCCCGAAGAATTAGGGTTTTCTGGTTTGTATAAGGGTTGACTTAATCAACTCAATTTTAGCTTGAGTCTGTATTTCCTGTAATTTAATTTTGTTGAGTCATGTTGACTCAGTAGTGGTCTAGGACTTCTCCAAGGTATCACATTTTCTCCCAAGGCCAAGCAAGTGGGCGCCACACTCCCAGCCACACTCCCAGCCACACGCCTGAGTCCGGGGGTGCCACATCTCCTCCAGTATGCTCTGGTCCCCACACCACAAGATAGCAGGTCCCTTCTCTCATGCACCACTTGAGGAGAAAACAATCTGGGATCCACAATTCAGGGGGCGGCCAAAGTGTTTCCATAATAGCCAAGCTATGAAAAGAAAGGAGCAAAGCTTGGGGAGCAAGACTAGAGGCGCCCCAAATAATCCAAATAAAACCAGGTATGGAAGGAAGGAAATTTCTCTTGAAGAGCAAGGTTAGGAGGAGCCCAAAATAATTCCAAATAAAAAGGTATGGAGGAAAAATATTTTTTCTTGAAGAGCAAGGCTAGGAGGCACCACCTACTTACCTTTTGAAGCCACCAATCAGCATTTTTGGAAACTCTTGGCCGGCCATATGTGTGGGAATTGATCCTACAAACCTAATTTGAAGATCCACCCTATTAGTCCATATGGGAAGATGTAAAAACCCTGCTCTCTTGTAAAGTCCTCAAATTAAACCCCTCTTGTAATTTTAAGACATCTGATGAATGAATCCAATTTATGTGTGAGCAAACTCTGTGTTTCACCTCTTTCGCACTTGCATCCAGGTGTTGAGCTCCATGAGGGAGTAAATCCGGGTTCCCCAGGAACCTTGAGGAGGTGTGAGATCTCCAACCCCAAATCCTAGTTAGCCACTTCACTTCCAAACCTTAGCCGCCCGTCATCCTCTTCTTTCCACAAACCCTAGCCTACCCACCTCTCATGGCCACTCTCTCCAGAGAAAGGCCGACCACCAGCATCCAGGTCCAGTACGGATACTTCAGATCCAGAGCAATTCCAGAGGAAGTCAGATCAGCCTTCAGGAGAATCCGGATTTCAGCAACATCAGTTCAAGTTCTTCTAACTGGTAAATCCTTCCTTGAGTATCTGATTCCATAAATTGTTCTTCTTCTTTCCCAGATCTTGAGCTCAGGAGAAGCCAACTCTGCCAAGGATCAGTATTGGAGGATCCATTGCGAAGATATCTGAATCCAGGGATCCAAAAATTCTCTCAAGAGAGTCCTTCCACCAACTCGTGAAGATCACTATCTGGTCTATAACCTTTCTCTTCTCTTTACTTCTGTCCTGTTGAAAGTTCAGAGTGAAACCCTAGGTCTGGGAGTTTCTCAACCCCCAGCGATCCGTAACTTCTGAACTACTCTGATAACCCAGTTTCTTTTAAATTGTGCTTTCAATTATTACCTAGTTTCTTTTAATTTAGTTTAACTTTCCTTTGAGTCAAAGCCGACTTCTGAAAATATTAAAAAAAAAAAATAACAACAAAAAAAAAGAATTAGTCTTAATTTACTTCCGCATCGCATCAACTCTTCTTCGTTCTGCATCATTTTTGGTATCAGAGCCCTATTTAGGGTTCTGTTTTGCTTGCTTGTTTTGAGTCTCTCTCTTTTACTTTGTCTGCTCGAAGTAGACTCCCAGGACGTCCGGTCCTAGGAATGAAGCAAGGTGCAAACTCCTCTTCCATCCCGGGGTGTTCCTAGGGCATGTAGGGGATCCGTTGGGTTACAACTTCGTAGCAGGATTATAAACGGGGAAGCCACTCTATTTTTTAGTCTATAACTATCTATTGCAGGAATTGTTTCTCATTGCAAGTACTCCAAATTATGTAATTTTTATTTTTTGGAACAGTATAATTGAAGCCATTTTACATAATTTTCTGTGATTTATGGGTTTCATAAAATTTTTGAGAGTTAATTACTGCAACTCTATTTTGTATTTCTGCAATCAATTATTTTGAGTGATCATCTCCTAATTCATTTAAGGGCATTTGAGCATCTAAGATAAGGGGAGGAGTTGATAACCTCTCCTTAGCCCAAAACCACCACCCACTCATTCGATCCTAAGCCTAATTTTAAAATTTATTAGACTTAATTTGCCCTAGTGGGCTAGGGACATCACAAGTCGGGTCAAGGCTAGTGTTGAGTCAGTTTGTCTAGTTACTCTGTGTGTGCTGTGTACTCAGTATCTAGAACGGTGGTTCAGGGATTCTATCTCGAAGGGCTTGTGTCCTGGTCCGCCTACCTGGCCAATCACTGATGGTGTCTGGATTGGCATCTAGGGACCTCACACTTCCCTTACACCTACATGGCTGAGTCTCGAGTTACTACAGGCTAGTTTACCACTCTGATTGGGCATCTAGTTTAGGCTCTAGGTCTAGTTAGCCCGTAGTCATTTCAGTTGAGTCTCATTTTGTGTGTTTGCTTGCATCATCATGTCTACCCGAAATGGAGTACCCTACCAACCTGGTCAAACCCAACCTGATTAGAGGCCATGGTTAGAGCTCTTACTGAGAGTATGAACAAATTGAGTCAGGATGTGACTACTACTGTTGCCCAGTTTAAAGAAAAGGTCCATGAGAATTTTGTTCAGCTTAGGGATCGAGTCCAAGTACTTGAGGAACCTAGGCATCAGAAATTGGACTCCTGAACCAGATTTTAATGTGCCTCAACCTCACCCACACAACGAAGAGCCTAGAAGACCTTTATACAGAGATCCTGAACCTAATCATAGGAGGCCTGACCCAGAACCTGAAGATAGAGATGATAGGTTCATTCGGAACTTCAAATTAGATGCACCAACTTTTGATGGTAGCTAAACCCTAAGGTGATTCTGATTGGGAGGGTGAGATGGACCAGTACTTTAAGTGGTATGCCATGTCTGAGGAAAGGAAGTTCAAGTTTGCCAAGATGAAGTTAGTACATCAAGCTAGTTTTACTGGGGGGGAACATTGAGCTAACCACTAGAAGACGAAATGTAGAGCCCATAACCACTTGGTAGGGTATGAAAGAGAAGCTTAGAGATAAGTATCTATCCATTCATACCAGCAGAAATCTGTTAGACCAGTGACAGACTTTGAAACAAGGGAACGATCTGTATCAGACTACATAACCACCTTTGATGAATACCTGATGAGATGTGATGTGAGTGAAGCCCATGAGGTCACTTTGTCTAGGTTTAGGGCTGGACTTAGGGAAGACATTAAGAGGGAGTTATTTCTGAGAGAGGTTACTGACCTAGACCAGCCTATCAGATTGCACTGAACACTGAGAAGTTTCAAAGAGGACCCATGCCTCTAGGGTTAGTGCCCCAATCCCAAGAAATGGACCTAGCCAAGTTCCCCTAGCAAGCCTAATCAGGGTTATTCCTACCCCTAGGCCCATGGATAAGGGTAAGGCACCTGACACCCAGAGAACCCCTAGTATCATCTGTTTTAAGTGCCAGAAGCCCGGTCATATCTCCAACAGTGCACAGCCATAGCTTGTTTTAAGTGCCATAAGGTAGGTCATGTTTCTAGCCGTGCCCTAGTAGTCCCTTTACATAGAAGAAGGAGAAGAAGAGAATTCCAGGCCCAATGAAGAGTTTGAAGAAGAAGTTTATGAGGCCAGAATGAATTTGGTCGATGAGTATGAAGGAGAGGAGAATCACAGAGTCTGACCAATTAGGGGTTGTGAGATGCATCCTGTCCCAGAATAGAGTTCAGGAAGATTGGCGTAGGACTAACATCCTACAGACTTTCCTTAAACTAGGGGATAAGGTATGTAAAATCATCATAGATAGTGGGAGCTGTGGAATGCCATTTATGCTAGCACTGTCAAAATGTTAGGCTTAACCCCAGTCCCCACCCCACCCCTATAAGGTTTCTGGGTAGACTTACCTCTATACCCATCCAGGTCTAGATGTCAGGTCCAAATCCAAATGCAATCCTATCAAGAGAAGATTTGGTGTGATGTCTTGCCCATGGGGGTGACCAGTAAAATTCTTGGAAGACCTTGGTTAATGATCATGATGCCACCCTCTTAGGAAATCCAACACCTGTATCTTTAGTTTTAATGGGAAGAAAATCACAATCCATTCAGTCCCTCCTAAGGACAAGTAGCTAGCTAAAGGACCCAATAAGGTCAGAGAGATGAAGTCTGGGGTGAAACCTAATTAGTGCTAAGGATCTAGAACAAGAAATTCATAGGGCTTCACCTATTTGGATGTTGACTGCTAAGGAACTTAGGACTCCTACACCCTCAGAGCCTCCTCAGGAAGTTAAACCTTTGTTAGAAGAATTTGAGGATGTTTTTCCCGAGGATCTGCCATACCACCTTCCACCTATTAGGGATATCCAGCATTCCATAGATTTAGTCCAGGAGCTACTTTACCTAACTTGCCCCATATAGGATGAATCCATCTGAGCATAAGGAACTGCAAAGCAGGTTGGAGAATTGTTGAGGAAGGGGTTCATTAGAGAGAGTCTTAGCCCTTGTGCAGTCCCTGCACTTCTGACCCCAAAGAAGGATGGCACGTGGAGGATGTGTGTTGATAGTCATGCCATCAACAAAATCACAATCAAGTATAGGTTCCCCATCCCTAGACTAGAGGACATGCTAGATATGATGGCCGGTGCAATGGTTTTTTCTAAAAATGATCTCAAGAACGGCTATCATCAGGTTAGGATTAGACCAGGGGATGAGTGGAAAACATTTCAAAACTAGGATGGTCTCTATGAATGGGTTGTTATGCCTTTTGGGTTGGTCCAATGCCCCTAGTACTTTCATGAGGTTATGACCCAGGTGCTTAGAGCTTTCATAGGGAAGTTTGTAATGGTCTATTTTGATGACATCCTGATCTATAGTAAGACCCCTGCAGATCACCTCGGCCACCTTAGACAAGTCTGCAAAGTTTTGAGGAATGATAGTCTCTACGGTAATCTCAAAAGTGTGAATTCTTGACCAATAGAGTTATCTTCTTGGTTTTGTAGTAACCCCTGACGGCGTGGCTGCGATCCAGAAAAGATTAGGTCCATAGTAGAATGGCCAGAGCCAACCAATGCATGAAGTCAGAAGTTTTCCACGGCTTGGCTACTTCTATAGGCGATTCATCAAGGGGTTTAGTACTGTAGTTGCTATTATCACAGACTGTATTAGGAAGGGAGAATTCCAGTGGACTAAAGCAGCCTATAAAGCCTTCCTAGATCTTAAGGATAGGATGACCCAGGCACCCATTTTGAGGTTACCCAACTTTTCAAATATGAGGTGCCTGTGATGCTTCGGAGTAGTATAGGTGGAGTCCTAAGCCACGAGAGAAACTATCACGTAGCATTTAGTGAAAAACTTAATGATGCTAAGCTTGGTATTCTACCTATGATAAGGATTTTATGCGGTAGTGCAAGCTTTGCATTACTAGAGACATTATTTGCTACCGCAGAATTTGTGCTGTTTTCGGACCATGAGGCTCTTAGATTCTTGAATTCCTAGAAGAAGCTTAACCCTAGCATGCTAAGTGGGTAGAGTATATCCAGTCCTATACTTTTGTTTTGAAACATAAGGCGGGTCTGAAAAATAAGGTAGTTGATGCCCTAGTCGTCGATCTTTGCTATTGATTCTGTTAGGGCTGAAGTCATAGGGTTTGAGTAGATCAAAGAGGAATATGAGTCATGTCTGGATTTTAAGACTGTGTACCAGGATCTAACTCAAGGACCATCTAGTGATCATAAGGATTATACCCTTTTAGATGGCTTTCTGTTCTTTAGAATAGGCTTTGCATCCCTAGAACTTCTCTTAGAGAATTTTTGATTGGGAAATTCATGCTGGAGGTTTAGCTGGCCATTTCAGAAAAGACAGACCACCCTGGCTATTGAAGACCCCTTTTTCTGGCCTAGCTTAAAAAGAGATGTAGAACACATTGTGGCTAGGTGTCAGACCTGCGCTGTTGCCAAACAGCGAAAACAGAACACTGGCCTTATACCCCACTCCCTGTCCCAGATCGTCCTTGGCAGATGTGAGCATGGACTGTGTGTAGGATTGCCTAAGACTAGGGAGGCATGACTCTATCTGTGTCGTAGTCGACCGATTTTCAAGATGGCCCATTTCTTGCCTTGTTCCCAAACTTTTGATGCGTCTAAGGTAGCACCTGTTCTTAATGAGATAGTTTGACTCCATGGCCTACCTAAGACCATTGTTTCAGATAGGGATGTCCGGTTCACCAGCTATTTTTGGAAAACCCTTGGCATAAGTTAGGACAAAACTTAAGTTTTCGACTGCCTATCATCCCCAAACTGATGGCCAAACCGAGTAGTGGAACCGTAGTTTAGGCAATCTGTTAAGGTGTCTTGTTGGTGAAAACATTAGGAACTGGGATTTGTACTTATCTAGAGTGAATTGCATACAATGACTCGAGAATAGGTCTACAGGCAAGAGTCCATTTGAAATTGTGCATGGTTACAAACCTCACACACCTATTAACCTAGCTCCTTTACCAGTCCACACACGAGTCTCTGAGTCTGCCGAAGTTTTGCACAGCATATAAAAGACTTGCATAAAAAAATTCATGCCAAAAGAAATTTAAGTAATGAAACTTATAAGAAGTTGGCTGATTCTCAAAGGCGAGTCAAAAACTTTTGATGAGGGAGACTATGTAATGATTAGGTTAAGGCCCTGAACGATTTCCTCCTGGAACCGTTAGAAGTTACATGCTAGAGGAGCTGGACCATTTAGAGTGGTGAAGAGAGTAGGATCCAATGCCTATGTGCTCGAGTTGCCTCCAAAACTAGGCATTAGCTCCACTTTCAACATTACAGACCTAGTAGAGTATAGAGAGCTAGCTGTTGATTCCTAGTGAGCCTTTTGAACCTAATCCTACTCTTGAGAGTGAACCTAACACTGTGTGTCCTCCAACAACTGGCCTGTGAGGAAAGAGAGATTGAAAGATCCTGGATGATCAGGTTATCTCTACTCGTAATCGAGGATACCAAAGATACCTGGTGCTGGCAAGGAAAGGCCAGATTCTGATGACTCTTGGATCTCCCGAGAAGGAATTACAAGAATGGACCCAGACCTCTTGGAGAGATACCAGAGCAAAATTGATCCATACTCGACAGGGTCAGATTCGTGTTCTCCTATACCGGGAGAATTGGTGTGGGCACCAGACTCAGAAGAAGACTTCAGGGCTCCATCTAGATCTCTGATTGACCTTGCCCGAAGAATTAGGATTTTCTGGTTTGTAATAAGGGTGACTTGATCAACTCAATTTTAGCTTGAGTCTGTATTCCCTGTAATTTAATTTTGTTGAGTCATGTTGACTCAATAGTGGTCTAGGACTTCTTCAGGGTGTCACATTTTCTCCCAAGGCCAAGCAAGTGGGCGCCACACTCCCAGCCACACTCCCAGCCACACGCCTGAGTCCAGGGGGCGCCACATCTCCATCCAGTATGCTCTGGTCCCCACACCAAAGATAGATAGGTCCCTTCTCTCATGCGCCACTTGAGGAGGAGAAAACAATCTGGGATCCACAATTCAAGGGGGCGGCCAAAGTGTTTCCATAAAAGCCAAGCTATGAAAAGAAAGGAGCAAAGCTTGGGGAGCAAGACTAGGAGGGCCCAATAATTCCAAATAAACCAGGTAGGGAAGGAAGGAAATTTCTCTTGAAGAGCAAGGTTAGGAGGTGCCCAAATAATTCCAAATAAACCAGGTATGGAAGGAAAAATATTTTTTTCTTGAAGAGCAAGGCTAGGAGGCGCCACCTACTTACCTTTTGAAGCCACCAATCAGCATTTTTGGAAACTCTTGGCTGGCCATATGTGTGGGAATTGATCCTACAAACCTAATTGAAGATCCCCCCTATTAGTCCCACATGGGAAGATGTAAAACCCTGCTCTCTTGTAAAGTCCTATAAATTAAACCCCTCTTGTAATTTTTAAAGAATCTAATGAATGAATCCAATTTATGTGGTGAGCAACTCTGTGTTTCACTCTTCCGCACTTGCATCCAGGTGTTGAGCTCCGTGAGGGAGTAAATCCGGGTTCCCAAGGAACCTGAGGAGGTGTGAGATCTCAACCCCAAAACCCTAGGTTAGCCACTTCACTTCCAAACCTTAGCCGCCCTTCATCCCTTCTTCCACCAAACCCTAGCCTACCCCCACCTCTAACGGCCACTCTCTCCATGTCAAGGCCAACCACCAGCATCCAGGTCCCAGTCCGGATACTTCAGATCCAGAGCAATCCCAGAGGAAGTCAGATCAGCCTTCAGGAGAATCCGGATTAAACAACATCAGCTTTCAAGTTCTCTAACTGGTAATCCTTCTTGAGTATCTGATTCCATAAATTGTTATTCTTCTTTCCCAGATCTTGAGTTCTGGAGAAGCCAACTCTGCCAAAAGATCAGTATGGAGGATCCATTGCGAAGATATCTGAATCTGGGCATCCAACAATCTGCTCAAGAGAGTCCTTCCACCAAACTCCGTGAAGATCACTGTCTGGTATATAACCCTTCTCTTCTCTTTAATTCTGTCTTGTTGAAAGTTCAGAGTGAAACCTAGTCTGGGAGTTTCTCAACCCACAGCGATCCGTAACTTCTGAACTACTCTGATAACTAGTTTCTTTTAAATGTGCTTTCAATTATTACTAGTTTCTTTAATTAGTTTAACTTTCCTTTGAGTCAAAGCCGACTTCTGAAAATATTAAAAAAAAATAACAAAAAAAAAAGAATAGTCTTAATTTACTTCCGCATTGCATCATCTCTTCTTTCGTGCTCATCAGTTTGGAGGGGGTTGGGAGGATGGTTGGCGGCAGGAAGATGGTGCAAATACCGGGAAGATGAACTCTCAAACCCTTATGCACACAGCAGGGTAATCACACAAAGCAATTGAAGAACTCAAGGGTTATTTCATATATAAAAATCTCTATTCATACAAGAGGCTAGGGTCCCTTAAATAGAACCTTAACCTTGGGCTCCAATAAGGGCACATTAGTCTTTACATAAGAATCCTTTTCCCTCTCAAACCCTAACTAGAAAATAAGGAAACATTAGGTAGAAAAGTCCCTAAAAATTCTCTTGACTTGGCCAACACTCCAAGGATGCCTAGGGGGGCGTGTTGGGCTTCTAGGAGCAGCAAGAGGCCAGCCCAAAGGGGCTCGGGCGCATGGGTTTGGGCCTTTGGAAGCTGGGGTGGCCTGGTAGCCAGGTAGCAAGAATATTCTCTGGTATCTTGCTTCTTAGGGGCTTGGGCTTGGCGCCTGGGCTTGATTTCTTTGGGCTAGGATGCAGATGGACCTCTAAAATCATGGATTCCTTGGTATATGAATATATTTTGGCATCTTGAAGGGAATCTGGGCATCTGGAGGGCATCTGCAAGGAATCAGGGTTTTCTGAATTTTCCTACTGGGGTCTTCAAATCTTCAAGCTGGGTTGGACTTGGGCTATACTTCCATGTCTTCAATCTGGTTGGACTTGGTCTTCACTTGTATTATGTGGTCTTGAGTCTTCAATATGGTTGAATGTGATTCAAAAAATAAAATTAGCTCGACATGAGCTGACTAACACTGGACTGAACTAGCTCAACATGAGCTGACTAGTACAGAACTGAAACTCAAAATACTCAAATAACAACTAAAATGGACTCAGATAGGCTAATCCCTTATTACAGATGGACTCATAAATTATTGATCAATTCATAGAGGGTTGAAAAGCCTCTATCTTATTCTGATGCCTTTGGTGTCCCCACCAGATCAAACCTAAAGAGTCTATAAGCTGTTAGGTTTTGTCCCTTGAGTCCAATAAAATGTCCTTTGATAGGGATGTCTAGTCGAGTCTATTAGGTATTAGTTGAGTCCAATATATGCACAACCTAAGTTACATATCTGCACCTGTACTACCCTCTGCACAGCATAAGCATATGGAAATTAGTCAAAAGCTGAACATAATTAATGAACTAACTAACAACTTGGCTAATTCCAAAAAGAGAGATAAAGAATTTTGCACGGGATTTTGTAATTGTAAAGAATTTTCTGCTCGCGAAGCTGGCCCATCCAAGATAATGAATATCTGTGGACCTGATGCCTATGTGCATGAGATACTACCTGATTTAGGTATTAGCTCCACCTTCATCATCTCAGATCTTATAGAGTCTAGGGAGCCAGCAGCGATACCTAGCGAGCACCTTGAGCCTATCCCTCCCTTTGAGAGAGAACCCATCCCAGAGTGACCACATACAATGGGCCAAATAGTGAGGAAAAGATTGAGAGAATCCTGGATGATCAAGCTATATGAACCCGGAATCATGGCTATCAAAGATATTTGGTCCGGTGGCAAGGTCGGTCAGAATTTGAGGACTCGTGGATTACTCGTGAGGACTGCAATGCCTCAACCCAGACCTACTCGAGCACCATGAGAGCCAAGTTATCCCACACTTGACAGGGTCGAGTTCCTCCCACCCTGAAAGAATTTATGGGGGCACCAGGATCAGACACAGATTACTGGGCCCTATTTGGTTTACCTAGCCATGTGTCAAATTTTGTAATCAACTAGAATTGTGTCCTGTAATAAGTTGAGGTTAGTTGATTTGTCTCAACCCTCAACCTAGTTAGTATTTTGAGTCATGTACATCAATTATGAGTCCAGTATGAGCCTGATTTTATACAAGAGAGGAGGTCACCCTATTTTGGAGTTCTACCAGGCCACATCCAAGAGTCAGAGGCTGCTACATTGGCCCATTGGATTTTGGATGACAACCTAGGATCCAGATGCTTCCAGAAACCCTGATTCTTTCCAGATGTCCAGATTCCTCCCTATATGCCATAGCTTATTCCTAAACTAGGGCATCCATGACCCCAGAGATCCACCTGCATCCCAGTCCAAAGAAATCAAGCCCAGGTGCCAAGCCCAAGCCCTTAAGAAGCAAGATTCCAGGGAATATTCCTGCTACCAGGCTACCAGGCCACCCAAAATTCCAGAGGCCCAAACCCATGCACCCAAGCCCCTTTGGGCCGGCCCCTTGCTGCTCCTAGAGGCCCAACATGCCCCCCTAGGCATCCTTGAAGTGTTGACCACGTCCAAAGAGGTTTGACCAAGTCCAAGTTGAAGAGAAGAAGGAGAAGACCAAGTTTATTCCTAACCTAGTTAGAATTTCTAATCCTTTTAAACTTTGTAATTCTAACCTAGCTAGGAAAGGACTTTTATTCCAATTAGGAAGAGGACTTGTAATCCAAGTGTAACCATGGTTAGTGAGGGCATGGAAACTCTATAAATACCCCAAACCTCTCCCTCTTGTAAGCATCTCTTTCTTATGAATACAACTTGCTGAAATTTTGAGTTATTACCTTGTGTTGGTGTTTTGTTTTGGTTCTTTGGTTTGTGTTTTTGTGTTTGGGTGGATTCCTTGCTGCCATATCTTCCTTCCACACCCTAAATCACTGCCATCCAAGCCTTCACACTTCCAAGAAAGAGTGCCCTAGGCTGCCAAGCAAGGAGATCTTCAACAAGCTTCAAACAGCCATCTTCTAACCCTAATCCTGATTCCGTTCAACCCATAGTTCATTTTCATTTTTTAATTGCTGTTTTGATTAACCCTGATGCTTGTAGGATCCCCGAGGTGTTTCCCCTCTCATGAGAAGGCCTTCTTTGTTGGCTGGACTACCCAGATCAGCCATCAGATTCGAGGGAAACAAGGCTTCTCCTTCCAGGCTCCGATCAGAGTGCGTGTGAACACTGCCGCTTTTGAATTTCAATCTCTGACTGGTAAGAAGCCTTTCCTTCTCTTATTATCTTATTTTGATGAAGATAAACTATCCTAAACCAGGAGTTTCTCAACTCTCGGGTCTTGGATATTTCATTGGTTTGCATGTGTATGCCTGCGACCCGATGATTCTTTGCACTGCTAGTCTTTCAGTTAGTTTTTACTTTATTTTGGAAATCTAGCCTGCAAATAAAATTATAAAAATCATAAAAAAATTATTCTACTATTTTCCATACATGTTTAGCAGTCTTAGAGTCATCCCGCATCAGCAGATAGCAGTCTGACCCAAGTGAAGCTCATTGAAAAGTTGTTAAGAATATCCTTAAGTATTTGAGAAATACTAAGGACCAATGGCTCATTTATGAAGATTCTTACTTAAAACTTGTGGGGCATGCTGATTCTAATTTTCAATTAGATAGTGATGACAGCAAGAGTGTATCTAATTTTATATTTACCCTCAATGGTGGAGCAGTATGCTAGAAAAGTTCCAAGCAACATATAGTGGCTGATTCTGTTTGCGAGACAAAGTATATTGCAGCGTCGGATGCAGAAAAGGAGGCTGTGTGGTTACGGAAGTTTCTAGGTGAGCTGGGAGTGGCACCTTCCCTCGATGGTCCTATTCTAGTGTATTATGACAGTATTGGAGCCATAGCTCAAGCCAAAGAGCCGAAGTCACATTAGCGCACCAAGCATATTATGCATCGCTATTACCATGTCCAGGAGATTATTGAACGAGGTGATATCAAACTTTTGAAGATCGATGGTAAGGAGAACTTGGCCAGCCCCTTCACTAAAGCCGTTGGAATGCAAGAGTTTGATAATTGCAAATGAAAGATAGGAATCAGATTCTATTTCGATTGGCTTTAGTCCAGGTGGGAGTTGTTGGGAATTGTGTATCCCAAAGCCAATCATCTAGGCTGTAGACAGTTTTGCGACTCATGTATGTGTATATGAATTATTGAATTGAATAAAAAGTTTATTCCGATTGTTAATCACATGATATCCGAAGGATGATGTCCCGCCAGAGCACAGTCACAGGAAGGGGCTACCTGAGTAGTTCTCGTTTATGTTTTTCTTTCCTCTATTTTTGGCCTGGGCTGCCTAACATGTCAGAGGCCTAGAGACACTTGTAATGAACAGTTGATTTTTAATGAAGTATACATTTCTAGTCACCTCGGCTTGAAACTTCTTTTCATTTCTCTCTTCTTTTTTCTTCTTTTTTTTTGAACATGTGATGAAGTTAGAGAAAGGTCCTTCAGTTTGCTGAGTTGCTTCCACTTTGTTCCTGGAGGTCCTGGAAGTGGATGAGTGTTTTTGAGTGCTGGAGGGCTAGGCTCCAGGTTCTATTGCTTAAGAACTGGGCTCAAAGCTTCAATGCTGGAGAGTTGGGCTCCGGGCTTTGCTGAATGAGAGCTGGGCTTCCAGGCTTGAGTGCCGGAGAGCGTGGGATCTGGGCTTGAGTGCTGGAGAGTTGGGCTTCCAGACTTGAGTGCCAAAGAGAGTGGGATCCGGGCTTGAGTGCCAGAGAGCGTGGGATCCAGGCTTGAGTGCTAGAGAGCATGGGATTCGGGCTTGAGTGCCGGAGAGCATGGGATCTGAGCTTGAGTGCTGGAGAGCTGGGCTTCCAAATTTGAGTGCCGGAGAGCATGGGATCTGGGCTTGAGTGCCGGAGAGCGTAGGATCTGGGCTTCTAGACTTGAGTGCTAGAGAGCGTGGGATCCGAGCTTGAGTGTCGGATAGAGTGGGATCTAGGCTTGAGTGCTGGAGAGCTGGGCTCCGGGCTCTGGTGCCGAAGGACTGGACTCCAGGCTTCAATGCCAGAGAGTTGGACTCTGGGCTTGAGTGCCGGAGAGCTAGGCTCTGGGCTCTGGTGCCGAAGGACTGGACTTCGGGCTTCAGTGTTGGAGAGTTGGGGCTCCGGGCTTCAGTGCCGGAGAGCTGGTGCTCTGGGTTTCAGTGCTAGAGAGCTGGACTCTAGGCTTGAGTGCCAGGGAGCTGGACTCTAGGCTTGAGTTCCAAGGAGCTAGACTCTAGGCTCTGGTGCCGAAGGATTGGACTCCGAGTTCAGTGCCAAAGAGCTGGGACTCCGGTCTTCAATGCTTGAGAGCTAGACTCCAGGCTTGAGTGCCAGGGAGCTGGGCTACGGGCTTTGGTGCCGAAGGACTGGACTCTGGGCTTTAGTGCTGGAGAGCTAGGCTCCGAGCTTCAGTGCTAGAGAGTTGGGCTCCGGGCTTCAATGCCGGAGAGCTGTGCTCCAGGCTTCGGTGCCGGAGAACTGGACTCCGGGCTTCGACATGCCGGACCTTGGGCCGGGTAGCGAGATTCCTGCAAGGTAAGAATGGTTTGCATAAAAAGGGATCTTTATTATTATCAGGAAAGGGGCCTTACATTACTGATAGTATATTCTCAAGTTGTAGACATTCCATGTCCATGGGAATCTGGCACCGTCCAGACTCGCAAGATAATAAGCTCCATGTGGGAGAGCTTCGACCACCTTGTAGGGGCCTTCTTAGTTAGGCGATAGCTTACCGCACTCCTGGGATTGAGACGCTTTAGCTTGATGCAGTACCAGGTCGCCCGGGTAGAAGACCTTCGGCTTCACTCGCACGTTGTAGTACCAGGCTACACACTGTCGGAAAGCTACCATCCAGAGTCGGGCCTTGTCTCTGGTTTCCTCAAGGAGGTCCAGGTTGAGGAGAAGGCACTCTGAGTTCTATGCTTCGTTGTACTGATGCATCCACGGTGTGGGCACGCCAAGTTCAACTGGGACAACGGCTTCTGCACCGAAAGAGAGGTTGAAGGGCATTTCATCAGTTGCCATCCTAGGCATTGTGTGGTAGGCCCAGAGAATGCTGGGAAGTTCTTTTGCCCACCTGCCTTTGGCTTGGTCTAGCCTGGTCCTGAGTCCCTAGAGAATAGTCCGGTTGGTCACCTCGGCTTCCCCGTTGGTCTGGGGGTGAGCCACCGAGGTGAAGCGATGCTGGATACCGAGTTCGGCACAAAATTCTTCAAACTCCTGGTTGTCGAACTACTGCCTGTTATCAGTGATGATGCTGTGGGGAAGTCCAAAGTGATAGATGACCGACTTCCAGAAGAACTGACAGACCTTAGCTTCCATGATCCGTGCTAGTGGCTCTACTTCAATCCACTTGGTGAAGTAGTTGATGGCCACTATCAAAAACTTCCGTTGCCCTAGTGTAGGGGGAAATGGACCCAAGATGTCCATCCCCCACTGGGCGAAAGGCCATGGGGCGGAGAGCTAGGAGAGTGGCACCACTGGTTGGCGCTGTATGTGGGCATGGTGCTGGCACCAGTCATACCTTTTCACGAAGTCAGCGGCATCCTTCCTCATAGTCTCCCAATAGTAACCTTGACGGAGGGCCTTGTACGCCAGCATCCTCCCCCCGATGTGGTTTCCACAAAGGCCTTCGTGGATCTCTCGGAGCATAAAGATTGCCTCTACGGGTCTCAAGCACTTCAAGAGTGGATAAGAATAGGATCGACGATAGAGCTGTTCTTCCATGAGGATGAACCACGAGGCCTTTTTGACGAGGACGACCTCTGCTCGATCTTCCGACAGGGTGCCATCGATAACGTACCTGATGTACCTATCCATCCAGCTCAGCTCTGGGGTGACCTGTTGCACCTCTACGGGAGCTTCGTTGCTTGGATTTTCGAGGGACTCGATATGAGCGCGCCCCAGTGACGAGTCTGGCAAGGTCGCAAGTCTGGACAGTGTATTGGTGTGAGCATTCTCACCTTGGGGGATATGAGAGATGCTAAAGTGCCAAAAACTTATCGTGCTTGAGCGGACCTGCTCCAAGTACTTCACCATTCAGGGGTCTCTGGCTTCGTATTCTCAGGAGACCTATCTAGCCACCAGTTAGGATTCGGTGAAGACCTTTAGGCTTCATACACTCAACTCGCAGGAGACCCTGAGGCCCGCGAGGAGTGCCTCATATTCTGCCTGGTTATTTATCACGGCAAACTTGAAGCGGAGTGTGCATTCAGCCACAGCTCCATCACTGTTGGCGAGGATTAGGCTTGCATCGCTTCCGCCCGCATTGGACGTGCCATCAACATGGAGGATCCAGGGCTCCTCCTCAACACTGGGCTCCTCTTGATGCTCCGGGATCATCTGCTCTGGCTCTTCGGCTAGTCCGGTGCACTCGACCAGGAAGTCGGCCAGCACATGCGCCTTCTGGGATGACCTTGGTTGGTACGTGATGTCAAACTCGCTGAGCTTTAGTTCCCACTTGGCCAAGCATCCAGATGTGTCAGGATGGCTAAGCATAGCCCTCAAGGGCTGGTCCATCAAGACCATGATTGGATATGCTTGGAAGTATGGCATTAGACGTTAAGCAGACATGATAAGTGCAAAAATGAGTTTTTTGGATCGAGTGTACCTAATCTCAGCATCTTAGAGGAGCTTGCTGGCATAGTACACCAACTTTTGATCCCCGTCCTGATACGTGCAGACGAGGATCGAACTGACAGCTCCAGGGATAATCATCAGGTATAGCAGGAGTTCCTCTCCCATCTCTGACCTAGAGAGCAATGGTGGTGATGCCAGAAAGTCTTTAAGCTCCTCAAAGGCCATCTTGCACTCCTCCGTCCAGGTGAAGTCGCTCATCTTGCATAGCACCTTGAAGAAGGGAAGGCAACAGTCCGCTGATCTCGAGATGAATCAGCTCAGTGCAGCTATCTGGCCCGTCAAGCGCTGAACTTGCTTCTTCGAGGTCGGGTGCTCCATGTCGATGATGGCCTAGACCTTCTCTGTGTTCGCCTCGATACCTCTTTGGATCACCATGAAGCCAAGGAACTTCCCTGCCACCAAGTCGAAGGCACACTTCACCAGGTTCAGCTTCATCTTGTGCTCTCAAAGGTTATGGAAGGCTTCCTTGAGGTCGACTACATGGTCCAAACTCGGCTTGCTCATGACGAGCATGTCATCCACATAGACTTGCATATTCCTGTCGATCTGGTCTTTGAAGACCTGGTTGACCTGGCGCTGGTATGTGGCACCAGGATTTTTCAAGCCAAACATCATCATCCGATAGCAGTACATCCCCTAGTTAGTGGTGAAGGCAGTATGCTCCTCATCCTCCGGGTGCATCCAGATATGGTTATATCTGGAGAATGCATCCATAAAGGAGAGCAAGCGGTGCCTCGAGGTGGAGTCCACTAGTTGGTCGATTTTCGATAGAGAAAAGCTATCCTTAGGGTAGGCTCGGTTGAGGTCGGTGTAGTCTACACAGATCCTCCACTTTCCATTATTCTTCTTTACCATAACCACATTTTCCAGCTAGCTTGGATATTGCACATCTTAGACAAAACTGGCTGAGAGGAGTTTGTCCACCTCCTCGTTGATCGCCCTTTGCATCTTCGATGCAAAACTTCTCTTCTTCTGCCGGACAGGGCGGTACTTCAGGTTGATGCTTAGTTTATGAGTTATGATCTCTAGTGGGATGCCGAGCATGTTGGCTGCCATCCAAGTGAACACATCAGCGTTCTCCCGGAGAAACTCTAGAAGGTGGGCCCGTTCATCATCTTGTAGCTGAACCCCAATCTGCACTGTCTTCACCGGGTCGGTTCTAAGGGGATATGACAGCAGGCTCTCGACCGGGCCACCTCTAGGGTCCTGTGCCCTTTGGTCAAGGTCGTCTGCACTAGGGTCATCCTCGATAGCCTTGGTCTTGGGGACGGTTTGGAGGCAATGTTGAATAGGCTAAGGTGCCCCCCTCATCTCCTTGACACCGTAGGGGGTTGGGAACTGCACCAATAGCCGCTTCATGGAAATGACCGCATCAAGCAGGTTGAGCCCGGGTCGGCCAAGGATCATGTTGTAGGCTGAGGGGAGCCTAACAACCGTGAAGGTCATCATGATAGTACTTTGTCGAGGTGGTATCCCGGTAGTAACGGGGAGGGTAATCTCCCCCTCGACTCCTACGGAGTCACCCATGAAGCCAACAAGGGATGTGTGCACGGGTCTGAGCTGAGTAGAGGAAAGATTCATCCTGGAGAAAGCATCATAAAAAAGCAAATCCGTGGAGCTTCCACTATCAACCATGATGCATTTTACAGGATGTTTTGCGATCGTCATCTCGACGACCATAGCATCGTTGTTGACATTCTTATTGTCATCCCCCCTTCCCTCGCAAAGGGAAGTACATTCTCAAAATTTCCCCCACCTTGGGCCTTCTTGGAAACATGCTCGGCTCCCATCATATCATCCCCATCGGCTTTTTGGTAGGGCGGTTGTCGACGGCAGGGACCGGAGGGAGTGCGACGACTGCCTGGAGTTCCGTTGGGGGTCTGCCCCCCATGAATCTTCCTAGGTAGCCCCTCTTTATGAGTTCTTCAATTTTTCTCTTGAGGTTGCGGCACTCCTCGGTGTCGTGGCCGTAGTCATGCTGGAAGTTGCAGTACTTCATCTTGTCGCGGGCACTGGATGGCTTCATCAGAGGTGGATGCCTCAGGTAGCGCTCACCCTTGATCTCCATGAGGATCTTCACCCTCGGGATGAGAAAAGGAGTGAAACTCCCTTCCGGGATGGGGTCTCTTTTTGGCTTTGGCCTCCGACGGGAGTTTGGGGTGGCCGGTCCGGGCTTCCACATCCCAAAGGTCTCCCCGGGAGATGGATTCTTCAGAGGCCTTTCATCCAGCTCCGTCCTCGTTCGATCCACCTCCTCGATGCGGATGTACTTCTGGACTCGGAGGAGGAGCTCAGAGTAAGTCTTGGGAGGCTTTTTGTCAAGAGAGTAGGTCAAGCAGGAAGTCCTGAGCCCTATCTTCAATGCCAGCATGGTGACTGGCTCATCAAGGTTGTAGATCTCTAGTGCAGCAACCTTGAAGTGGGTCACGTAGTCCCGTAGGAGCTCGCGGTCTTGTTACCTGATAGATAAGAGGTTTGTTGCCCAAGTGGCTACCCAAGAGGGGGTGAACTGGGAATTTAAAAACATAAAGCAAGTAATGTGCAATTAAAAATTCCTTAGAAGGTGTTAGGTGCTGTGACAGAGTTATAAATTACAGAAGCTAAAAAGGAGTAAAGGAGCACAACACAAACACACCAAATTTATAGTGGTTCGGAGCAACCCAGCTCCTATGTCCACTACCCAAGATACCACCTGGGATTTTCACTATATTCACACCCGAATATAATATGATTGTTTTACAGGATCACAATCTTAACCTCTACACTTTGATTTTACGGGATCGCTAAAGAAAACCCAACACCCTTTGGTTTTAACAGGCTCACCAAAGAAACCTAACTTGGTTTTACCAGGATCACCAAGAACCCAACACTTGGTTTTTATCAAGGCTCACCAAGAACCTATTTAGTTTTTCAACCGGGCTCACCAATAACCCAACAATTCAAAAAATGAATTGAAAGAAATGCAACAAAAATGACAAACTCAATTTGTCGGATAGTTGCCAGTGTAGCTTGATGAAAGTCCACTTGAATGCACTTGAATAAGCTTTAATTGCTTTAGTTGGTGAAGTCTTGAAGACTAGCTTGAATGCACTTGTGCTCTTTTGCTGTTGGTTGGTAGGATATTCACTGAAGCTCTCTTAATTTTGAAGAACTCTCTAATTCATTGCTTCAAGGAAGTTCAAATCTTTCAAATATAGTCTTCCATCACTCCAAGGCAGTTAGAAACATTTTTGACCGTTGGGATGTGACTTGTGACCATTGGAGCACCTTTTGGCATTCAAAAATAAATTCTAGAACGAGCCATTAGATACCTGGAAATGACATTCGAGTCGGCTTAGATTCCTTCGAGTCAGCTCGGATCCTTCGAGTCGATAGGTCGAGTCACCAAATATTCAGTACAGTCTGCTCTTTGTCTCAGGGTGCAAAACATCACTTTGGACGAGTCGGCTCTTGATAGCTCGGGTCGGCTCGAACTTCTTTCTTCGAAAAACTTGAAATCGAGGAGTCAGCTCTTTTCAGCTTGGGTCGACTCTTCTTCTCAGGTTCGGAAAACCTCACTCTAAAAGAGTTAGCTCGATGCAGTTCAGGTCGGCTCGCTTTCTCAGGCTTTCAAAATTACATCTGGCAGAGTTGGCTCTTTCTGGTTCGGGTCAACTCGCTTGGCTATTTTCATATATCTTCAGAAATGGGACTCTAGAAGAGTCAGCTCGGACTAATTCCAATCGACTAGGATTAATTAGAGTCGGCTCAGTGACCTTCAAGTTAGCTCAAATTGCTACGTTCTAGAATCCTTGCTGCGTGCTAGTAAGTGGAGTCGGCTCTTCAACAAGTTGGGTCGGCTCGAGTATCTTCTTCAGGATTTTTACACTTGAACTTAAAGAAAGACTCTTACCAACTCTTTACATTTTCAAGCATACTAACTCAAGACTAATTTCAAGGCACACATACACACATAAGTAACCCTTTTCACATGATTTTTTCTTAGCTTTTTCATTGGGTTTATCTTTACAAAAACACATTACAACACAACTCAAACAAGAAAATAGAGGTGTAGGAGTTGAAGTTTGAACATTTAATCCATCCTACAAAAACTTTTAAAACACTTGAAGAGTTGTCAGAAATAAATATACATGCTCCAATGTTTGGTTATCATCAAAATCACTTATGGGGTCAACAAAGTTGTCTACCTCTCGTGGCACCTTCCGGCAAGCATCGAAGTGAGCCACGAACTTTCACTCCAACTAAGCGAAATAGCCGAAGCTCTCCAGCTCTAGGCGGGTGAACCACACCCAAGCTACTTTCTGGAGAGTAGTAGGAAAGGTGATGCAGAAGAGAGCATCGTTCACCCCCTGGACTCTCATGAGGGCTTTATAGCTCTCAAGATGATCCAGGGGGTCGGTGGTCCCATCGTAGGGATCCACTTGGGACAAACAAAACTGGGTCAGAACCAACTCCTCTTGGACTTCTCAGAAGAAAGGGGGATGAGCATCGTAGCCCGCCGGCTCGCTAGCGGAGCCTTGCATATTCATAAACTGGCAGGTAAGCTCCGCTAGCTCACGCTCCTATTCCTCCAGGCGCTTCTTTGCCATGCACCTGATGGCCTTGTTGGTGGAACCCTTCATGGAAGCCGAAGGAGATGGAGAAGGTGACGTGGGATGGTGTCCATGATGGGGGCTCTTGCCCTTTCGACCTCAATGGGCTCTAGTCGTTACCCACTCGAGGGTTGGGGACCGGCTCTCCCGTTCGACAGATCCGGCCCATTATCTCTTCGCCGGAGTTCGGTGACTACCCCGATGGTCGGTGATGGCCCGCAGTTGCAAAGGCCTTCCTTGGAAAGAGTGTAGGCTATCACGGGGTGCTGCGGCATGGGCCACGGGGGTCCTTGGCTACTGGTAGGTAGCCAAGGATCGGTGCTGGTTCTGGTGCTGGAGCTGGCGCACTGCCGCAGTGAGGATCTGCATCTGCGAGTGCGGCTAGCTGGGCGTCTGTCGGAGGTGGTTGAGCTAGAGTGGGGAGCTCCCCTTCTGGACTGTGCTGGTCCCCACGGGAAGGGGGATCTCCCGCACAGCTGGTGGAGACTTCTGTCGCTCGCATCATCACCATCCTCCCGGTGAGCTATTTGCAAGGGGTTCAGGTTAGATCAAAGATCATTCTGCCCGCCCCCCTTCCTGACGCACCAATCTGTCACCGCCGAGATCATCGTGGCCCGTAGCTGAGGTCAATGTTAGAACTCATCGCCATCTTACGGGATCCTGCTCGATCTCCCGAACCTGCAAAATAGAGTCAGTGACCCGGGCCAGAGATTCCGGTGGGGGCACTCCGACGCTCAAGTCAGTGATGATCCAGGGAAACAGATCCTCCTGGTCAAGCCCCGAATATAGACTCCATGCTAGGAGGAGAAGTTGTGAAATGAAAGAATGCGAGCAGGCCGAGCATAGATTGTGGGAGTGACAGCAGAGGAAAGCTCGAACTAGGTGGCTGTGTCCGCCTAGACCTCTCCTGCGGGTTTCGTGGTAGCCTCGAGCATTATCTTCCTGTGCGCTGCCTCCTTCTTGCTTGTGGGACCTCGCTCATCTGAAACTTTGGTTGAATGTGGATGTGCATCTTACCTCGTTTGAACCTGGGAGCTCTTTTTGTTGGGGCATTTCCCATCGCTTACCTCGGGATCTTTCCCATGCTTATGGACGCGTGCGGTGATTTTTCATACCGTGGACGGGTTTTCTTTCCATTCTGGTGACATGGAAGCTAACATTCATGCTGACATTCCTTCTAGTCACTCCCTTTTGGGCAACTTTGCAGTATCTCGATTGGCGGGCCACCACCTCCTGGATTCGGATCTACTGGTTGACTTCCAATTTCGGAGGGTGCAAATGGTTGGTGGAGAATACAGAGCCTCGATTAAAGGATTCCTTCTATTCTGATAAAAGTGGCTGCTTGGGTCACCATCATGGCCCGGCAGGCATCTTTTCATGGTCTTCGGGCATCGGGCCGTCATCCAGGAAGAGCGGCGACCTCCTTCAGCAGCATATCTTTTTGTCCGAGATGGAGCCGATTTGAAGAGGCGGAGCTCGACTTCAGCCTTGACATCTCGACCCGAATGGAGCACGACCGGGCGAAGGAGGGCAGAGCTCAACTTCGGCCTCAGTGTCTCAACCCGAAGGGAGTGTGGCCAAGTGAAGGAGGGTGGAGCTCGACTTTGGCCTTAGCATCTCGACCCGAAGGGAGTGCGGCCGAGCGAAGGAGGGCGGAGCTCGACTTTGGCCTCGGCATCTTGACTCGAAGGGAGTGCAGCCGGGCGAAGGAGAGCAGAGCTCGACTTGGCCTCGACATCTCGACCCGAAGGGAGCACGACCGGCGAAGGAGAGCAGAGCTCGGCTTCGACCTCGGCGTCTCGACCTGAAGGGAGCATGGTCGAGCGAAGGAGGGTGGAGCTCGACTTGGCCTTGACGTCTCGACCCGAAGGGAGCATGGCCAAGTGAAGGAGAGTGGAGCTCGGCTTCGACCTCGGCATCTCGACCTGAAGGGAGCGCAGCTAGGTGAAGGATAGGCGGAGCTCGACTTCGGCCTTGGCATCTCGACCCGAAGGGAGCGCGACCAGGAGAAGGAGTTCAGGCTGAGACGTTCCACGTGGAAGCTTTATCCAACTTGGCGTCTGACTGGGGGCACACATCAGCAATCCTGCCACATCAGGTTGTATCATGATATGTCTTCTCATCCAAAAGACTCCTACTTGAAGGGTCTTATCAAGGGGCTGAGAAAGAGACATATCAGGTGCCTCATCCTTCTCTATATAAAGGGATGCTATGTGGATCACCTTTGGAGGGCATACACTTGTGTGCCTCATAAAAATAAAAGATTATAGTACTCCAGGTATTCTTCTATAACCCTAAAGTTTAGATTTATTAGTTGTCATGAGTAAGTGGTCCTAGGGTTTAGGATTTCAGCCGGTTAGGGTTTCGAAAATAAAAAATTTTGAAATCTAATCTTTCACTATGTCCGGCCCAAGGAACCTAACTTATATGGCTATAGGTTGATGGGGACATCAGATCAAACATAGACTTCAAGCTTCATTTTGTTCTCTAAGTCATGTGTTGGTCAATTTTGAGTCCTATAATAGAATTTAATTTTAGTCCTGTAATAAAGTTAGTCCAATAATTGAGTCCTGTAATAAGTTAAGACGAGAAGTCCAGTCAAGTTTTGTACAAGAGGAGGATAACCAGACCAGAACATTTACCAGGCCACTCCACCAGAACTGAGTTCAAGTACGTGGACCTTTGCCAGGCCCCTCCTAACTATGCCGCCTATGATGTGGGCCTTCATGCTGCCAAGCCCACCTTCCAGATTGGCGCCTTACCCAGTATCAGCACCCAGGCCTTGGTGCCTTGCACTGGCCCATTAAAGCTGCGCCCCCTCCTAAGCCCCTTCATGAGTGGCGCCCCATCTAGCCCAAGTCCAAGCCCAATAGGGAGTGGAAAAGTCAAAGCTACCCAAGAGGATTTCATCCCAGTCCAAGCCCATGAAGAAAAGTCAAAGCTTCCAAGTTCTACAAGGAGTCCAACGACCAAGTCCTACTATAATTTAGGCCTCCTAATTTCAATCAAACTTTGTACTCCTTATTCTTGTTAAACCTTGTACTCCTTGTTCCATACAAACTTGAAATCCAATTTTGATAGGGAAAGGGCCCTGGGTGAATCTATAAATACCCCACCCCTCCTCCTCTTGTAAAATAATCTCTTTTCATGAATTAAAACTCTGGTGAATTTTTCTTGTGATAATTTGTGTTCTTTGGAAGTGTGTGTGAGACTTGTTTCTTTTTCTTCTTACTAAACCCTAGCCATTATCCATCCAAGCAAGAGCCTTAAGATGCCCACCATCAGCCCTCTCCAAGATCCGGCCCGAAGCTTCCTCCAAGGCCGCCAACCCTTGCAACTCCATCTTCCAATCATCCTTCAACCCGATCTCCAGTTTCTTATTTTTTCCTTCTTGCTTGCCTCTAACCTTTGACATTTGCAGGATCCCTCCATTGCTGTGTTCCTTAGATGAATTCTTCTTTGCCTTCGAACAAAGCTAATAAAAAGCTGGTGGATCTGTGGGAATGTGACCGAATCATCCAGACGCAGATCTAAGCAAAGCGATCTCTTCTACAGCAACTAAAAATCATTGCCTGGTATGTTAAACCTAATTCTCATCTCTTTTTGTCTGATTTCTTGAAGGTGAACATGCTCTTAATAGGCCTTCTTAGACCTAGGATCCTGATTTTCTTTTCTTTTGATTGATCTAGCATGTGGGTAGGATATTAATTGATATAGGATAACCCTAACCTAATTTAGGCTAGTTTCGAGAATTAAACAGTAAACCAATCTAAAAATATTTGCTTGCTTTAATCTGATTTTCTTCATGTTCATCCCTTGCATATCATCCTGCATCATATTAGAATCCCGTCCCTCATCATGGGTCCCATGTGCTTGGTCCGACTGTATTTTCCACCAACAATGTCAATAAACTGTTTAAAGCTCTTTATAGTTTGAAATAAATACCTCATGCATAGTATGAATGTTTAAGCAAGTTTTTACTCCAAAATAACTTCAAAAAAGGGAATGTAGACACTACATTATTTTAAAAAAAGAAGATGATTTATTAGTATTCCAAATATATGTAGTTGATATTATATTCAGTGCTACTAATAAAACTCTTTGTCAAGATTTACTAAGTTAATACAAAGGCCATCGAGATGAGCATAATGGGAGAACTCAACTTCTTTCTCAAACTCCAAATAAAGTAGAAAGTAAAGGAATCTTCATTAACCAAATAAAATGTATAAGGAAAATACTCAAGAAGTTTGGAATGGAGAGTTCTAAAGAAATTGGCATGCCAATGAGGTCAACATGTAAACTTGACAAGGATGAGAAAGGTAAAAGAGTAGATCAAAAATTTTATAAAGGTATGATTGGATCTCTTCTCTATCTACTACTAGCAGACTTGATATAATGTTCAATATATGCCTATATGCTAGATACCAATCTAATCCTTAAGAGTCACACTTGCTAGCTGTTAAAAGAGTTTTTAGATACTTGTTTGGTACTGCTAAAGCTAGATTATGGTACTCTAATAATCCTCAATTGAATTAATTGGATATTTAGATTCTAACTTTGCTAGATGTAAATTAGATAGAAAAAGTACAAGTGCAACTTACTAATTTTTAGGAATAAACTTAATCTCCTATTTAGCAAGAAATAAAGTTTGGTGGCACTGTCTACAGCTAAGGTCGAATACATTACAACCAAAAATTATTGTGTTCAAATCTTGTAGATTAAGTAATAACTAGAAGATTTTGGCATAAAACTTAATAATATTTTCCTAAGATATGATAATACTTGTATCATAAATCTTACTTAAAATCCAATTCAATACTTAAGAACTAAACATATCAAAATAAGACATTATTTTATAAGAGACCATGTACAAAATAATGATGTTGTGCTTGATTTAGTTAGCATTGATAAGTAATTGGCTAATATTTTCATAAAACCCTTAAATGGGGATAGATTTAGCATGATTAAAAGAAAATAGATATTTATGATCCCTTTGATTGAAAACCTTCCTCTCTTCTTAGAAAAATCTTTATCTAAAGCTATTCTCATAATTTTGGCACTCTTAGAATTTTCAAAATTAGTTTTGAAATCTTTTAAGAATTGTTTTGAATCAAAAGTTTTGAGTTTTTCTTTGACCTAGATCCAAGCCAAGTTGAACTAAATTTGAGTCAACTCAAGTTCAGGTCGACTTGATAGGAAATTTGAGTCAACTCAAGCATGGGACTGACCTTTTTAAAATATGGATTTGCAAGCCCCATTTTTAGATATTAGGTCATCCCCCACCTTAAAAACCATATGATTCTCCATCCAAACCCTCTACCTATCCAAGAAACCTCCAAATCCACCATTTTTTTTCTATTTTTCCTTGATTCCAACCTATTTTCTAGTAATCAAGTACCCTAGGAAGATGTTGGCTCATCATATGAAGCATCCACGAACTAAAATAGAGCAAGTTCATGCAACACAAAGCTTAGAAAGACAGGGGAGAGCTCAAGCTACCAGAAAGGATCCTCCACCACCTCCTACTGAGACAGGGGAGAGCTCAAGCTACCAGAAAGGATCCTCCACCACCTCCTACTGAGCCACACGTGCCATCCACAACTTAGGTTCCACCTTCCCCACCTCTATTAGCTCAGAGGATGGTGGGTAGGGTCATTACGACTGGTAGGTGGATCAACTTCCACTTTTTTTATGAGAATTGCTTTACATTTTGTGAGTAGATTGGAAGACAGGGGTGGGAGGACTTTTGTAAGATAAATATCTTGACCTACCCCAGGATTGTTAGAGAATTTTATGAATATCTAAGTAGAGTTTCTTGTAGTGTTTCATCTATGGTGAAAGGAACAAAGATTACTCTAATTGATTCTTCTTTAGGATAGATACTTGGCATTCTTACTGAGGGCATGGTAGTAGATAGATTAGCTAATAGGAGAGTTGGACTGAGATGCACAATAGATAGGATAGATGTTGAGGGTATCGGTAACTTCAAGGCCAATACCTTGTCTACTAATTTGAGGCTTTTGCATCATATTATTAGGAGGATCTTCATACCCCAGACCGACAGGTTTGATTTTATATCTGAGAGGGAGCTGGCAATGATGTATCATCTTATGCAGTCCATGCCAATTAATCTTCTAGGTATTATGTTGATTTAGATGAGGGAGGCGGCATAGAGAGTAAAGGCCAGCCTACCCTATGGCATGCTACTAACTCACATTTTTGAGAGCTTTGGAGTATCTCTTGAGAGAGAGTCCTCAAAGAAGCTTACCTTGACATATCAAATATGACCTAAAATGTTCACATCCATAGATAAATCAAAGGTAACGCTTCAGAGATCCATTTATGGATTGAAGCAGGCATCTTGAAGTTGGAACATGAATTTTGGTAAGTCGATTAGAACTTATGGCTTCATTAAGAATTGAGAAGAACCTTGCATCTATAAGTGGGATAATAGTTCTGTAATTGTATTCCTTGTATTGTTTGTGAATGGCATTCTCTTGATCAAAAATGACATCCCTGCATTATAAGAAATAAAGGTTTGGTTGTCATCTCAGTTCTCCATGAAGAATTTGGAAGAAGTATCATATATGCTTGGGATGAAGATCTATAAATATAGATCTAAGAGATTTCTTGGATTGTTCCAATCCACATACATTGATACTGTGCTAAAAAGATTTAGCATAGAAAATTCTAAGAAAGGCTATCTTCTGATAGGCCATAGAATTTCTCTCTAAGATCATGTGACAACTCCTAAAGAGAAAGCATACGAGTAGAATTCCATATACCTTGAAGTGGGTTCTATTATGTATGCTATGACATGTACAAGACCAGATATAGCCTATCATTAGGGATAGTGAGTAGATACCAATTTGATCCAGATGAGAACCATTGGAAGGTTGTAAAGATAATCCTTGGCTTATTTATAGAGAAACTGACTTAAAACTTGTGGGATATACTAATTCTAATTTTTAGTTAAATTGAGATGATAGCAAGAGCATGTCAAAATTTGTTTTTATCCTGAATGGTAGTGTGATATGCTAGAAATTTTAAGTAGCACACTATGGTCGATTCAGTTTGCTAGGAAAAGTATATTATGACATCTGATATTGCAAAAAAAATTGTGGTTATGAAAATTTATCAATGAGCTAAGAGTGGCATGAAAGAATTATGACCTAAAAGCCAATCTTTGTACAAGAATTTCTATAATATTCCAACTCATGTATGATATTATTTATTAATAAAAAGTATTTGATTCATCATACTGCTGCATCTTATTAAGATTATGATGAACCTCATAAGTTAGAAAAATGAAATTAGGGTTATGATGAAGATCATAATGGTGAGACCTAAGTTCCTATAAACCCTAATCTAAAATGTTCTTGGTCATTGGATCATCGATTCGGAGATCGATGTTTTCAGAAAGAGTAGCACATCCTATGTATGCTCGATGGAGAGGGTGGTTGGTCTCACAGCCATTTATGTAGGAACACTAATACAAGGATGTAGGTGCTCATTAGGGTATGAGTTCACTGAACTGATTCACCTTGAGAATATCTTATAGAGGTCTTACTACTTGTCAAAAGATGGTTCTCATAGTAGGAGTTGTGCAAGTAATCCTTAGACCTGGGATCACCATGATTTCTTATGCACATAAAGCCATGTTTTAGTTTATACTCACTCATGACAAACAGTCATGTACAAGGTGTTCTCGGATAAGATGGATTGTGTATGAAGGATGTGAGTGGATCAACAAGAAATCGATCACTCTTAGTAAGAGAAGGACTTATCCCATGTAATCTCTTTGATTGTTGACTTAGGAAGTCTTTGATCAAAGCAGGATGACATTAAATAAAGTTTCTAGTCTTTTATCAATCAAGTCATCATTATCGAATTGAGATTCAAAAGGAATAAGTGTTAGGGTTTGACAATTCTTCATACCTATCACTTATTCAGGATAAAGGGAGATCGAAGGATTGAATTGTATGGTAACTTTTTATCGAAGGATATTTTGATAATTTCTATCAAATTTCTCATCTTCCGGGTAGGCATGACATGTTGCTAGATGTCAATCATATCATGTAGATTTTTATGAATCAAATTGATCAGATTCATGAGTCAATTCGGAAGCTGGTTTGAATTGGCAACTTAGGTCAGCTCAATTTGACCTAATTAGGTCAATCAATTTTTGATTGGATCGAAATAGCTTGAACGTAGACCTACTGCTAGTTAGATATAGAATCTAAAGGGTCACACACATGAGGAAATTGACCAAGGAAGTCAATTATATTTTTATTAGGGTCATAGGATCCTAATTGGCTAGCTAATTAACATACTAGCATATGTTGGCTAGCCCAACTCCTAACCCAATTAGATTAGGTCAGTTAGCTTACTATTTGAGCTAACAAATTTAAGTATAACTTAGATTGGGTTGATTCCTAAGTGGGGCATCCTTAATCAGTATTTATCTAAATTTTATTGGGCTTTATCCTTGATTTATGGTAGAGTCCAAGTTAGAAGGGACACTTGGCGCCATATTGGCGTGTGCCAAGAATAAGAGGCACAAAAGGACCAAGAGTCCTTCTACCTCTAAATCACCTTTTCTAAATAATCTCTAAGTCCCTCTTTCTTATCTCCACATCCTTTTGGATGGGGCTTGACCAGTCAAATAATGGGAAAACAACATAAAAAGAGAAGTGCGCACATTGAAGGTTCGCAACTCTTCACCATTTATCACTGATTTTAAAATCCAGAGTCCTTCTATTTGAAGGCATCTGGTTTGTCTGATATGCCTCTTGGGATCCCACATCCCTTGGCTATTATTTGACCAAAAATATGCCACATGGTAGATGGAGAAATTGGTGAAAAATAAAGAGACATTTATATGTCTCTTGGCATATGAAAGGATATTTCATGATAAGTCCTCTCACCCAAAAGACTCCTACTTAAAGGGTCTTATCAAAGGGCTGAGGAAAGGACTTATTAGGTGCCTCATCCCTCATTATAAATAGGCATCAATAATCTGATGCCAGGCATTCCATTCTGATCCAAAAGAAGTCCCTTTCTATTTTCTCTTTCTTGTCCTTTTAAGACAAGGCTTATCCCTTTAAGACAAGGCTTGTCCTTTTAAGAAAAAACTTGTCATTTTAAGATAAGAGCCTAGGAAGAGATATAGAAGGGATATTCAAATTCTGAGAGAGGATTCAGAGAGGTCTCTAAGTGCCCTACAGGAGGGTTAGGGTTCCAGAAAAGGAAGAAAGTCTAAAAGGCTGCCGAAAGAGTCCAAGTTAAATAAGCAAGCTTGGTAGGAGTGTTTTCTTGGTTCGGTTCCTATGTGGATCATCTCTAGAGGGCATACACTTGTGTACCTTATGGAAATTAAGGAGTATAGTGCTCCAAGTATTCTTCTATAATCCTAAAGTTCTGATTTAAGTTGTCATGGTCAAGTGGTCCTAGGGTTTAGGGTTCTAGCTGATCAGGATTTCAATAATGAAAATTTTGAAACCCAGTCTTCTATTATGCCCTTCTTGGAACCCAACATGGCACCCTCCCTTAACGGTCCAGTTTTCTTGATAGCATTGGAGCCGTAGCTCAAGCAAAAGAATTAAAGTCCTGTCAATGAACCAAGCATATTCTGCATTACTATCATCTTGTACCAGAAATCGTGGAATGAGTTGATGTCAAGCTTCAGAAGATCGATGGTAAAGAGAACTTGCCCAACCCATTTACTAAAGGCCTCAGAGTCAAAGAGTTTGATGATCATAAATGGCAGATGAGTATTAGATACTATTCTAATTGGCTTTAGTCCAAGTGGGAGTTGTTGAAAATTGTATCCAAATGCCAATTGTTTAACCTGTAGACGGTTGTAGTTTTTATAAAAATATATGAATTATTATTAATACAAGTTATTTGGTAGTTCATCATATTCAATCTATATATAATGTACTATTTTGTGATAGAGTCCATAAGGCTACATTTAATATGATAAAAAGGATTTATCGTGTAGTTCTTAAAATTATTCATAATCAAATGATACGTTGTTATAGGACAATGATGTTTATCAAATATAGGTTATTGTATGCTATATGGATTGGCTGTCCTCTTAATCAAGGAGTGTAGATGATGGGGGACTAATATGCATGCAATTCTTTTTGTATGTTTTACATGTTGAGTTAGGTGATTAATTCCTGAATTTCAGATCAAAATTATTTGTAGGGAATTTTGTATAAATTTTTGAAATCAACATGCAGATTAGGACCTAGAAAAGTAGCAAAGAAGGACCGCCGGGGCTGAGAAGCCTCGGTTAGGGCAAGTTCTCCTACAATAAAACTACTGGAGGTAGAGGGGTGTACCTGACAACGTCTGTGAAGATCGCAGCGAAGGGGTGATGCGGAACTAATATGCATGCAATTTTTTTTATATGTTTTATATGTGGGGTTGGGTGATTAATTCCCGAATTTCAGATTAAAATAAGTTATAGGGAATTTTATATGAATTTTAGAAGATCAGCATGCAGATTAGGACCTAGAAAAGTAGAAAAGAAGGATCGCCGGGGCTGAGAAGCCTCGGTTAGGGCAAGTTCTCCTACAATAAAACTACTGGAGGTAGAGGGGTGTACCTGACAATGTCTGTGAAGATCGCAGCAAAAGGGTCTCTCGTTCCTCGACGGATGCGGCCTGGAAAATCGAGCCAAAGACCCGCGGATACCCGGCTTTCTGCTCGGTGATCCGATTGAGGCTTGGCTGGAGTCGTTGGATTCGTAGGAACTCGGGGACCTGCAAACGACCTGTCAGGGGTTAGAAAACTCACAAAGGAACAAGAAATCAAAGGAAAAACAGCAAGGGAAGGCTTCTTTTGGAGTGGGCGTCCAGGGATCTGAGATGCTTGTTGGTAGCAGGAAGATGATTGCAGCACTGGGAAGAAGAACTCTCGCAAACCCCTTTATGCACACAGCAGGGTATCACACAACTCAATAGAAGAACTCAAGGTTTTCATTCATCAAAAATTCCCTCATACAAGAGGCTAGGGTCCCTTAAATAGACCCTTAACCTTGGGCTCCAAGTAAGGGTACATAAGTCTTTACATAAGAATCCTTTTCCTTCTCAAACCCTAGCTAGAAAATAAGGAAATATTAGGTAGAAAAATCCCTAAAAATTTTCTTGACTTGGTCAAGACTCCAAGGACGCCTAGGGGGGCGTGTTGGGCTTCTAGGAGCAGCAAAAGGCCGGCCCAAAGGGGCTTGGGTGCATGGGTTTGGGCCTCTGGAAGCTGGGGTGGCCTGGTAGCCAGGTAGCAGGAATATTCCCTGGTATCTTGCTTCTTAGGGGCTTGGGCTTGGCACCTGGGCTTGATTTCTTTGGGCTAGGATGCAGATGGACCTCTGGAATCATGGATGACCTTATCTATAAATATACTTTGGCATCTGGAAGGGAATCTGGGCATCTGGAGGGCATCTGCAAGAAATCAGGGTTTTCTGAATTTTCCTCCTGGGGTCTTCAAATCTTCAAGCTGGGTTGGACTTGTGCTATACTTCCATGTCTTCAATCTGATTGGACTTGGTCTTTACTTGTATGATGTGGTCTTGAGTCTTCAATATGGTTGAATAGGACTCAAAAAAAAATAAAATTAGCTCGACATGAGCTGACTAACACTGGACTGAACTAGCTCAACATGAGCTAAATAATTACAAGACTTAAATGAAACAACTCAGCTGGACTAAGCTTTATTACAGTGGACTCGAATGTTATTTAAGTGATCCACAGAGGGTTGAGAAGCCTCTGCCTTATTCTAGTGCCTTTGGTGTCCGCACCAATTCTCCCGGGATGGGAGGAACTCGACCCTGTCGAGTGAAGATCAGATTGGCTCACATATCTCTCAAGAAGGTCTGGGTTGAGGCGTTGCAAGTCCTCTCGAGAAATCCACGAATCGTCCGACTCTGGCCGGCCTTGCCATCGGACTAGGAAGCGTTGATAACCGCGGCCCCGGGTCGTAATGGCTTGATCATCCAGGATACGCTCGATCCGTTCTCCTCTCTCAGGCCAATTAATTGGTGGACACTCTGGGTAAGGATCACTCTCAATAGAAGGGATAGGCCCAAAAGCCTCACTGGGTATCATTGCCGGTTCCTTGTACTCAACCAGGTCTGTAATATTGAAGGTAGAACTGATGCCCATATCCGAAGGCAAGTCTAGCACATAGGCATTTGATCCAACCTTCTTTAATACTTTAAAAGGTCCGGCTCCCCGAGCATGAAGCTTCTTAACAGTCCCAGGTGGGAACCGTTCAGGCCTAAGCCTAATCATGACAGAATCCCCTACATCAAATTCTTTGATCCTTCTTCGGGAATTAACCAAATTTTTATAAGTTTCATTGCTTAAGTTTATCTTTTGGTTAATGTCTTTATGCAAGTCTCTAATATGCTGTGCAAATGACTCTGCAGACTCTGAGACTCGTGCATGAATAGGTAAAGGAATCAAATCAATGGGGCGATTAGGCTTGTACCCATGGACTATCTCAAAAGGGCTCTTACCCGTTGTCCTATTTACTGAACTGTTGTAGGCAAACTCTGCTCTAGGTAATAACAAATCCCATGTTCCAACATGTTCACCTACCAGGCATCTAAGGAGGTTTCCTAAACTTCGGTTCACTACTTCAGTTTGGCCATCTGTTTGAGGGTGGTAGGCTGTAGAAAACTTAAGCTTGGTCCCTAATAGGTGCCATAAGGTCTTCCAGAAATAACTAGTGAACCTAACATCCCTATCAGATATAATGGTCTTGGGTAGGCCATGGAGTTTGACCACATGATCTAAGAAGAGTTTGGCTATCCTAGACGCGTCAAAGGTTTGGGAACAGGGAATAAAGTGAGCCATCTTAGAGAACCTATCGACCACTACAAAGATTGAGTCATGTTTCTTTTGGGTCTTAGGTAATCCTAGCACGAAATCCATACTTAGGTCCTGCCAAGGGCGATCAGGCACTGGTAAAGGTGTGTAAAGACCAGTGTTTTGCTTTTGCTGTTTGGCAACAGCACAAGTTCGACATCTGGCTACAATCCGTGCAACGTGCCTTTTCAATCCTGGCCAAAAGAACTGGTCCTCTATTGCTAAGATCGTCTTATTTCTACCGAAATGACCAGCTAAACCTCCAGCATGTATTTCCCAGATTAGGAATTCTCTAAGGGAAGTTTTGGGTATACAGAGTCGATTATTCTGGAAAAGGTAACCATCCTGAAGGGTATAATCACTATGGGTATTGGATGGTCCTAGCCTGAGGGTCTGGTAAATGCCTCCAAAGTCTGGGCAGGTTTCATATTCATCCTTTAACCTATCAAACCCTATGACTTGGGTGCTAACTGATCCCAATAGTAAAGACCTACGGCTCAGGGCATCTGCTACCTTATTTTCAGTACCGGCACGGTGCTTCAGGACGAAAGTGTAGGCCTGAATGTACTCAATCCATTTACCATGCCGTGGGTTCAGTTTCTTTTGGGAGTTCAGGAATCGGAGTGCCTCATGGTCAGAAAATAAAACAAACTCCTGCGGGAGTAAATAATGTCTCCAATATCTAAGGGCCTGGACTACCGCATAAAATTCCTTGTCATAGGTAGAGTACTTAAGTTTAGCCTCATTCAGCTTTTCACTGAAGAAGGCTACAGGGTGGTTCTCTTGACTTAGTACCCCACCTATTCCTACTCCCGAGGCATCACAAGCGACCTCAAACATCTTAGTAAAGTCAGGTAATCTAAGGATGGGTGCATGGGTCATCTTATCCTTCAGCTCTAGGAAGGCCTTATCAGCTGCTTTGGTCCACTCAAATGTACCCTTCCTAATGCAATCGGTGATAGGTGCGACGATTGTGCTAAAACCCCTAATAAATCTCCTGTAAAAGGTTGCTAGGCCATGGAAACTACGTACATCATGGACATTAGAGGGTGTAGGCCATTCAACAATCGCCCTAACCTTTTCAGGATCTGCAGAAACTCCCTCAGGGGTGACAACAAAACCTAGGAAGATGACCCTATGTGTCATGAAATCACACTTCTTAAAGTTGGCATAGAGGTTATTCTCCCTAAGGGTTTGGCATACCAGTCTTAGATGACTAAGGTGGTCCTTCTTGGTTCTGCTATAAATCAGAATATCGTCAAAGTAGACCACAACAAATTTTTTGGTAAACTCTCTCAGGACCTGGGTCATAATCCTCATAAAGGTACTTGGTGCATTGGAAAGTCCAAAGGGCATTACAACCCACTCAAACAGGCCATCCTTAGTTTTGAAAGCAGTTTTCCACTCATCCCCAGGTCTAATTCTCACCTGATGATAGCCGCTCTTAAGGTCTATCTTGGAGAAAATTCTGGCTCCGGCCATCATGTCTAACATATCATCCAACCGGGGGATGGGAAACCTATATTTCACAGTTATTTTGTTGATAGCTCTACTATCTATACACATCCTCCAGGTACCATCCTTCTTAGGGGTCAGTAGAGCAGGGACTGCACATGGACTCAGGCTCTCCCTAATGAAACCCTTCCTAAGTAATTCTCCCACTTGTCTCTGTAATTCTTGATGCTCACTGGGATTCAGTCTATAGTGAGGAAGGTTTGGTAAAGTGGCTCCTGGAACTAAGTCTATTGCATGCTGGATGTTCCTAAGGGGTGGCAATTGATCAGGTAAATCCTCAGGGAAGACATCCTCGAATTCTTTCAGAGTTTCAACAATTTCTTTAGGGTGTTCCTTTTGGGTTGGCTCTAATATTTCTTTGGAGGTCAAGATCCAAACAGGGTTACCATCAACAATCTCCTGTTCTAACTCCCTAGCCTTAATCAGGTTAACTCCAGGTTTCTTGTCCTTAAGGCTACTAGAACTCCTCTTAACTGGGTCCCTAGGGGGAGCTGGATTGATAACAAACTTATTCCCATGGTAGTTGAAGGTACAAACATTGGTTCGACCATACAAGGTTGCATCATGATCAAATAGCCAAGGTCGACCTAAAATCATACTACTTACTTCCATGGGGATAACATCACACCAAATCTTTTCCTCATAGGTCTGCAATCTAAGTAAGATTTGGCACCTAACTTGAATTTGGATGGAGGTGGAATCTACCCAAGAAACTTTGTACGGGCTAGGATGAGGAACTGTGGTCAATCCTAAAGATTTAACTGTCTTGGCAGAGATGGCATTGACACAACTCCCACTATCTATGATGATCTTAAGAACCTTATCCCCTATCTTAACAAAAGTCTGTAGGATGCTAGTCCTACGCCAATCTTCCTTAACTGGGGTTTGGGCTAGGATGCACCTAACCACTCCTAATTGGTTCTCAAACTCAGGTTCTTCCTCCTCACCTTCGTACTCCTCTATTAATTGATTATCAGCCTCATAAACTTCTCCCTCAGGTTCGACTACAGACTCAGGCTCTTCTTCCTGTAATTCACCTAGATGTAAAGCACTAACTGGACATTGATTCATAAAGTGGCCTGGCTTATGACATCTAAAACAGGTCTTCTGGGGAGTGTAACCCTTATTAGCTTCTAGAGATTTTCCTCGATCATCCTTGCGGGCCAAAGAATTACTAGGCTGGGGTCGACTCGGACCTGGCTGACTAGGACTGGGTCGGTTTGGGCCTGGTAGACTAGGACTGGGTCGACTGGGTATGGGTCGACTCTGAAGGGGCTGGCTAGCTCCCGGATACTGACTAGGGTATCTAGTGGGCTCAGGTCGACGGTAAACGGGCCCTCTATGGAAACGTTCATGATCCCTAGCAATCTGGTAAGCATGGTCCAGGTCTCTAACCTCTCTCATGTAGAGCTCTTTCTTAATGTCATCTCTTAATCCAGCCCTAAACCTAGATAAGACAACATCCTCAGACTCTCTCAAATCACATCGCATGGAATACTCATCAAATTTTGCAATGTACTCATCTATGCTCTTGTTACCCTGATTAAATCGTTGCCATTGATCTAGTAACCCACTACGATATGAAGCTGGAACGTATCTTGTCCTAAGCTTACCCTTCATGGCCCACCAGGTGGTTATAGGATCATGCCCTCCTAGATTAAGGGTTCTCTCAACACTAGCCCAATGTAACCTGGCTTCCCGAATCAACTTAAGCTTAGCAAACCTAAATTTACGCTCCTCTGTCATATCATACCATTCAAAATATTGATCCATCTCTCCCTCCCAATCTATATAGACCTTAGGATCTAGACAACCATCAAAAGTTGGAGCATCAAGCTTGACATGTCTATAGGATCGGTCCTCCTGGTCTACAAAATCCTGATTAGGCCTTCTATGACGAACTTCAGGGATTGGGTCAGGACGATAGCCTCTTCTAGTTTCAACCTCAAGATATGGATCAGGGTTCGGGGTCCTCCTGGGCTCAGGATTGTAGTATGGGTCAGGTTGAGGGGCTCTCCTAGGTTCGACCTCTTGGTATGGGTCAGGGTCTGGGGTCCTCCTAGGCTGAGGGTTATAGTATGGGTCAGGATGAGGGGCTCTCCTAGGTTCGACCTCAGGGTATGGATTAGGGTTTGGGGTTCTCCTAGGTTGAGGGGAATTAGGATCTGGCTCAGACTGTGAACCCTGGGTTTTTCCTGGGGTCCCTACCCGGACTTCTAACTGATCAAACCTGCTGGCAAGATGGTCAATTCTATCATTGGTTTGAATACCAGACTGAGTTAACTGGGTAGCCATCTGGGCCATTTGATCAACTAGGGCTTTTATTTGGGCTTGTAAATTTTCCATGGGTTCAGACATTTGTGAAGGAGGTGGGTGATATGAAACTCCTGATCTAGTGCTCATGCAAGACTCGATCAGACCGACTATAGCTGACTAGACCTAGAGTCCAAACTAGATGCTCAATCAAGGTGGCAAACTAGCCTATAGTAACCATGTACTCAGCCAGGCAGGTGTAAGGGGAGTGTTAGGTCCCTGATTGCCAATCCTAGACACCAATCAGAGATTAGCCAGGTAGGCAGACCAGCACACGAGCCCTTCGGGATTGAATCCCTAAACCACCGTTCTAGACACTAAGCACAAGGCACACACAGGTTAACTTAACACAGTGATCTAACACTAGTCCGGACCCGACCAGTTGGTGTCCCTAGCCCACTAGGGCAAATTAAGTCTAATTAATTTTAGGTTAAGGCTTGGGACCGAATGCAAGGGATGTGGTTTTGGGCTAAGGAGAGGTTATCAACTCCTCCCCTTATCTGATATAGCAAGAATGCCCTTAAAAGTAAATTATGCAATGATGGCAGGCAGATGAGGATGCAAATTAGGGTTTAGATGTTTTTGGTATTTTTGGAGAATATGTAATTTTTTTTTTTTTTGGTATTTTATTAAATAGAAGAAAACTTGAAAATTATGGCATAATATGCATGAAATATACTAAAATTAAAAGATATGAAAAAATTGCTAAACAAAAACCTAAAACTTCCTAACTTGTCTTGCTGAAAAAAAAACAGAGTCAAAAATTTGCAGGATGTATTTCGGCTTGAAGAAAATTCAAAGTCCGAAAAAAATCTGTAAAAATTCTGAAAATTACTTTGAATTATGATAAATCCATAAAAAAAAATTTTAAAATTTTTGGAGTTTTTAATAGGGAGAAATAATTAAAATAACAGAGTATATACGAACTGAAAAATTGCAGAAAACAAGCCCTAATCTAAGCTCTGATACCAAATGATGCGGAACTAATATGCATGCAATTTTTTTTATATGTTTTATATGTGGGGTTGGGTGATTAATTCCCGAATTTCAGATTAAAATAAGTTATAGGGAATTTTATATGAATTTTAGAAGATCAGCATGCAGATTAGGACCTAGAAAAGTAGAAAAGAAGGATCGCCGGGGCTGAGAAGCCTCGGTTAGGGCAAGTTCTCCTACAATAAAACTACTGGAGGTAGAGGGGTGTACCTGACAATGTCTGTGAAGATCACAGCAAAAGGGTCTCTCGTTCCTCGATGGATGCGGCCTGGAAAATCGAGCCAAAGACCCGCGGATACCCGGCTTTCTGCTCGGTGATCCGATTGAGGCTTGGCTGGAGTCGTTGGATTCGTAGGAACTCGGGGACCTGCAAACGACCTGTCAGGGTTAGAAAACTCACAAAGGAACAAGAAATCAAAGGAAAAACAGCAAGGGAAGGCTTCTTTTGGAGTGGGCGTCCAGGGATCTGAGATGCTTGTTGGTAGCAGGAAGATGATTGCAGCACTGGGAAGAAGAACTCTCGCAAACCCCTTTATGCACACAGCAGGGTATCACACAACTCAATAGAAGAACTCAAGGTTTTCATTCATCAAAAATTCCCTCATACAAGAGGCTAGGGTCCCTTAAATAGACCCTTAACCTTGGGCTCCAAGTAAGGGTACATAAGTCTTTACATAAGAATCCTTTTCCTTCTCAAACCCTAGCTAGAAAATAAGGAAATATTAGGTAGAAAAATCCCTAAAAATTTTCTTGACTTGGTCAAGACTCCAAGGACGCCTAGGGGGGCGTGTTGGGCTTCTAGGAGCAGCAAAAGGCCGGCCCAAAGGGGCTTGGGTGCATGGGTTTGGGCCTCTGGAAGCTGGGGTGGCCTGGTAGCCAGGTAGCAGGAATATTCCCTGGTATCTTGCTTCTTAGGGGCTTGGGCTTGGCACCTGGGCTTGATTTCTTTGGGCTAGGATGCAGATGGACCTCTGGAATCATGGATGACCTTATCTATAAATATACTTTGGCATCTGGAAGGGAATCTGGGCATCTGGAGGGCATCTGCAAGAAATCAGGGTTTTCTGAATTTTCCTCCTGGGGTCTTCAAATCTTCAAGCTGGGTTGGACTTGTGCTATACTTCCATGTCTTCAATCTGATTGGACTTGGTCTTTACTTGTATGATGTGGTCTTGAGTCTTCAATATGGTTGAATAGGACTCAAAAAAAAATAAAATTAGCTCGACATGAGCTGACTAACACTGGACTGAACTAGCTCAACATGAGCTAAATAATTACAAGACTTAAATGAAACAACTCAGCTGGACTAAGCTTTATTACAGTGGACTCGAATGTTATTTAAGTGATCCACAGAGGGTTGAGAAGCCTCTGCCTTATTCTAGTGCCTTTGGTGTCCGCACCAAGGGGTCTCTCGTTCCTCGATGGATGCGGCCTGGAAAATCGAGCCAATGACCCGCGGATACCCGGCTTTCTGCTCGGTGGTCCGATTGAGGCTTAGCTAGAGTCGTTGGATTCGTAGGAACTCAGGGACCTGCAAACAACCTGTCAGGGGTTAGAAAATTCACAAAGGAACAAGAAACAAAGGAAAAACAGCAAGGGAAGGCTTCTTTTGGAGTGGGCATCCAGGGATTTGGAGGGTTTGTTGGCAGTAGGAAGATGATTGCAAACACCGGGAAGAACTCTCACAAACCCCTTTATGCACACAGCAGGGTATCACACAACTCAATATAAGAACTCAAGGTTTTAATTCATATTAAAAGTCCCTTCATACAAGAGGCTAGGGTCCTTTAAATAGACCCTTAACCTTGGGCTCCAAGTAAGGGCACATTAGTCTTTACATGAGAATCCTTTTCCCTCTCAAACCCTAGCTAGAAAATAAGGAAACATTAGGTAGAAAAAATCCCTAAAATTTTCTTGACTTGGCCAACACTCCAAGGATGCCTAGGGAGGCGTGTTGGGCTTCTAGGAGCAGCAAGAGGCCAGCCCAAAGGGGCTCGGGTGCATGGGTTTGGGCCTCTGGAAGCTGGGGTGGCCTGGTAGCCATGTAGCAGGAATATTCCCTGGTATCTTGCTTCTTTAGGGCTTGGGCTTGGCACCTGGGCTTGATTTCTTTGGGCTAGGATGCAGATGGACCTCTAGAATCATGGATGCCCTGGTCTATGAATATACTTTGGCATCTAGAAGGGAATCTGGGCATCAGGAGGGCATCTGTAAGAAATCAGAATTTTCTGAATTTTCCTCCTGGGGTCTTCAAATCTTCAAGCTGGGTTGGACTTGGGCTAAACTTCCATGTCTTCAATCTAGTTGGACTTGGTCTTCACTTGTATGATGTGGTTTTGAGTCTTCAGTATGCTTGGACAGGACTCAAAAAAATAAAATTAGCTTAACATGAGCTGACTAGCATTGGACTGAACTAGCTCAACATGAGCTGACTAGTACAGAACTGAAATAACAACTCAAAAGACTCAAATAACAACTAAAATAGACTCAGATGGGATAAGCCCTTATTACAGATGGACTCATAAATTATTGATCAATTCACAGAGGGTTGAAAAGCCTCTGTCTTATTCTGGTGCCTCCGGTGTCCCCACTAGTAGAGATACTGGTATGGCATGCAAGTGAAGTGTAGGACATTTTATTTACGTGACCCACCTATAGAGCACTCTTCTATCAAGTATTACATGCAAAAGATATGGATATAACTATCTCTCAGATCTGAGATCACCATGATGACTTGCAAGCAACCCACTATACTTTTATGCTAGATTATTTGGATTTCTAATCTAGTGATGGAAGGGTTATGAGTATTATCAAGTACTTATGAAGTCATTGTGTGAGTCAAGATGGAATTAACCGCTCCAAAGGGTTTAGAGAAAATGTCTCATTGTGTTTTAATTAAGCAAAACCTTGATAGTGTAATCCTTATGAGGATTCACAAGATTTGAAAGGTTGAGACACTATGTGTATGTACTTCTAGGGCACACATCTTACAATCTTCCAGTTGCACTAAAGCAATTAGCCATACACTTCAATCCCATGATATATACTTTAGTTTAGTTGGCCAAAGCTTACAAGCTAGTGGATCTATCACATCTCATATGAAGATTATTTTCTGTACCTTAACAAGGTAGTCACAAATTAAATCATCATTTTATATATTTGAACTTCTAATGAGACCTTGGTTCCTTAGCAAGAGCTATAGGACTATTATTACTATGATAGAGTGTTATGTCATCTTATAACATCTCACTTATTTCTATAATAATCTGTAAACCATAATACATCCTTGCACTTTTAGAGATGATAATTTAGTTAGTCTTCCTAGTCAAACCTATAATGATCGAATTCAAACTATTATTATACAAGAACACATCATATGTATCCTTATTCCCTTAATTCTCCCATTTTAAAGATCTAAAATTTATCTTTAATACTTCTTAAATCTTAAAGAGTTATTTCATAGTTATCTAGTACTCAGCCTAGATTTTATTGATATTCACTCATGACATTCACAACAAAATTTAGGTCATGTACATGACATGATTCATATGAGGCTCCGTATGGCCAAAGTCAAAAGAGATCTAACTCATATCAAAATCTCTTCAAATATGTTGAGCCACATTTAGAGAACAATTCCATACTTAAGGAGTCAAATCCCTTATTGAATTTTTTAAGCTGAACACCTTCAGCACTTCCTTAATGTTCAATTTTTGTGATACGTGTAGCATCCTCTTTGGTCTATTTCACAGACCTACATTCCAAATATAGGATGCCATCCAATAGTCTTCATTGGAGAATTACTTAGGCACTCATAATCTAACCTAAGTCAGCATAGAAATCATATTCCTAATCAGAGACTATTATCCTTGTATAATGCGAGGAATCATATACTCCCACTGATCAAAATAAACATGTGGTTCCTTTTCTCATTCTTAATAAAATCAAACAATTTTAAGATGTCATTGAAATGAGCATTCCAATTTAACACTATTTGCTTTAGTCTATTTACATAAACCTTTTGCAACTTAGACCTTATAATCTGATCACTATCTATTTACTTGATCTTATCATGGTTAACACAATAGCAATTAATATGAATTTTAAGCATGATTACAAGTAAAAAGTTTTCATAGTCAATGCCGACTACAACCATTCACCTAAGTCTTGCCTCATAGATCACCATCCATTATGTACTATACCTTTTGGTGGATCCATTAAAGTCTATACTACATTGAAGCAAATTGAGTCTAACTTCATGGGATTCAACCATTTCTCAAAATTGATGTCTGACATTATCTCATTGTTGGTTTCTAGGATCATCTCTATATTCTCTATCTCCCTCAAGGAACACTTCTTCTACATCCTCTATAAATATATCTACATAACTTTTTAGAGGATGGGAGATCCTACAATACTTATAAGATTGAGAAGGAATAACTTTACTGGCTCTACTCGAATAGGTTTTATAAGTTCTATGGCCCATTACTCTTTTGAGATAATCTCTTCGAGCTTAATTATCCTTCCACTACTATATTTTGGTTAAACTATTAACCATAAATAAGGACATTGGATCACAACAACTTGTGATCTACTAGAAAGAAGTATCGTAACAGCTATTTAGGATAGGCCATCAATAACTTAATCTCTAACTCATCCACCTATATCTTATATAAGTGTGAAAAAATAATTAAAGTGAACCCAATTAAACAGGATAGCTGAGATATGTAATCAAATTCTTTAAAAATAAATTAATGATTTCCATAATGGATTAAACTATATCTAATAGGGTTCAATTTCTCTACTCAAATAATTTATTGAACTTGAGATATAAGAAGAGTCCATTGTGAGATTATGCCGAGTAACTTGAGATGATTCTGAAAATCTCCTTTAAGGCATTTATTTCCTAGATCTAATCAAAGAACCTTAGAAGCTTTCCCTGGTCAGTACATCAAATGTGCTACATATATTAATGTGTACCCAGGCTAACATATTATCTCACAAGATCTCTTAGATCCCATAGCACTCACTTAATAGCTCAGCAAATGCATCATATGCATGTAGAGACTGATATTAAAAATCATCTAAATCCAATTCATTTCTAAAATAAATGAATCAATAATTTCATGCTAAATAGAAATCAAATTTCTACTCAAGATAAAAGTCTCTTTGAATAACTGACATACCTTCCAAAGGTATGTCATATTTATTTTTCAAGGATTAGATACATGGGATAATACCTATGGTCATTGACCTTTGAAGTGAAAATAACTTTCTATTATCAATAGCCATCTACATGGAAGAACTGATCTCTTGCTTCTTCACAAGCCTTTTCTTCTAATTAGACTATCTTTTGAAAGAGAAGGTTTGCTCTGTATTGAGAAGCATGTCTATTGAACCTTTCAATATCCCTTTATTAGTCACCAATTTGTTAGCCTAATTGTCTTAATCTTATTCTAATGGTAGTTTACAATAAACTCTCATTATGAGTTAGACAAGATGATTGAATCAAATCTTTTTTGCTATCCTTATACATCAACATGCCCAAGCTTTTCAAGCTCCTAATCCTTAATCATTGTCCAACAATGATTATGGATCGAATGCAATTGGGTTAGCTAGAACGGCTTGGCAACATAGGGTAACCATGGTCTTTTACTATACTTAACTTGTCTAATTAAATTTTAATTTGAGTCGGTCTTTATAATAGATTATGACTAGTCAATTGATCTAAGAATTAAGAGGGTTGGAAGCTGACTTTAATCCACGGAGATTAAAGATTCAAGTTAGATCATTGTATTTAGAAACTATAGGCAATAAATTAGTCTCCTATTATTTTTAAAAATCTCTCACACTCCTTAGTGAAGATGTGAAAATCCCTACACGACTAGGATCCCTAGTGGGTATTGCGGTCTCACTAATATGCAGTACCTCATCATGCCTAGCTATAGTAACATACTATACTAATGAGTGGATAACTTTTGTCCAATGCTTCTTAAGCATATTGTAGTGACTTGTTCTCTAAGTCATATAGACTTACCTGATAGTTATTGCTCATACTTCCTAGTTAAATCAGTCCTATCATTCAATGCAAAATGAAGCTATCATTGGGTCCCTTACCTAATAGTTATTGGGCCCAACCCCATATTCACCCTGCAACATCTCATATTAATAGTAGTTGCACCCCTCTGATGCAACTGTATCATTGTATCTTGCCAAGAATAATCAATACTCGAGAAATACCTATAACTCTATAATGGTAGAAGACCTATAACTTAATATATATGAGAAAGTTTGGATTTAGATCTTAGTTAATTAGTCAGTACAATCTCATGTCTAACTAACCTACTTACTAAACTAATTTAGGTCAGCTCAATTTAAAATTATTTCATAGTTATTTTTTATGAGTTGAAGCACAGCAGCACCCTTACACATCATAAGAAAATCCCATCGAATGGGAAGAGAGAACCTTTAAACCCTACTTGCTCTTATGACCAGATAGCCATGGTGATGCACTCAATCCAAATACTAGGCCAAAAGGTCATATCATATATGAAATAAAGTTTAAGTCAACACATCTCCTATTCGATTAGTCTTGTTTGGGTTAGCATATCTAATGTCTAATTAACCTAATTTGGATTAGCACATCTAATATCTGACATATCTAGATTAGGTCAGCACATCTCATGTCTAACTAGTTTAGGTCTACATATTTCAAGTCTAAGTAATCTAGTTTAGGTCATAGCTTAATTAGTCAGCCCATCTCATATCTAACTAATTAAGATGGCATGGGTAAACTCAAATCAATAAGCAACCTTATTCAAATATAATCAACCAAATGGTCCAAGTAAGTAAGATCAACAGGAGGGTTCTACTATTTAATCTCTTTTCTGGATACCAACTGAGTTGGCTAGGTAAGAGTTAATCCCAATTGAAAATCATGATTAAAACAAGTCTTAGACACCAATTAGTTTATCAGTTTTGAATTCGTCAGCTTAAATGATTTAGGCTCAACACTGAGCCAAATTAGATCTTTAGCTCAATCAATTGATGTCAATCATATCAACTTGCTCAGACCATTGACATGGTCCTAAGCACTCTTGACCTAATCCTAATCAACTCTTAATTTGGTTTGACCAAGGTTTAATCGATTGTGGTTTGACTTAATTGAAAACTAGATACAATCTAATTACATGACCTAATCGATTGACCCATGCCCCATCTATCATGTGTTATGCTTTGGGTTAAGATCTTAAATTCTTAATTTCAAATCTATAACCTTAATTTCAAATCTCAAATAATTGATTTAATTCTAAAAAACTATTTTCAAAATAGGTCAATCTTATACTAGGACAACATTACACTATAAGGGGTTAACATTATAGTAGGACAACCTTATGTTAGCACAAGATTGAACCTAACCAATTTTAATTTGAGACCTTTAATTAGATACATTATAAATATGAAGATTTAGTCTAGATGTTGAAACTAATTTTAGATCTAAACTATTAGGTTTAATCATCTCATGAAAAGTCCGAAGACATGAAAATTTCAAACCTAGAAAATTTTAGCACACATGTAATCAAAAATTTATAACATAAAATTTAAAAATAATTTTTAAGATCTACAAAATTAATATAAATCATGATTTCCTGATCTAAGTTTTAGATCCAAAAATTATTTTTTTCTGACCTGATTTTTAGATCAAATCAATTGAAATTTTAGATCTAGTGCAGTTTTAGACCACAAAAATTTCAGATATGAATTTTGGTTCTCAACCAAAACATTGGATCTAAATTTTTAGATCTAAAATTCTTAATTTTTAGATCTGATTTGAAATCTAAAATTGCTTTTAAGATCTAAATTTTTATATTAAAAATTAGAATTTTTAGATCTGATTTCAATTATAAATATATTTATAAAACTAGTGGCTCTGATACCACTATTAGGAATCATCATACAATCCTGAGTTACATCCATAGGTTTTAAAAAATTTTAATCAATCAAAATAAATAGCAGCAAAATTAAAAACCTAATTTAAGTATGCATAAAGGACTATATCATGAACATGTAATATAAATCTATAAAGAAAATCAAAACTATTAAGTAGATTAAATCCACTTACCTATTAAGCTACTCCATCTTCATCAGATCAAATCTAGGGAAAGCCCCGAGTATCACTAGAGTTATTGGATTGAATCTAGGAAAGATCCCTAGGTTCTGTTGGAGCCATGACATACCTATCCTCTACTGGTATCTATATGGAGATGACTTGATCAATGCCTGAGGCTATTGGAGTGCTAGCACCTTAGAAGCCTCACTTTGATAATTGGATAAAATCACCTTTAATCTTCTTAATTTTTTTCTCTACACTAAAGATCTTGAAATCAAGAATAGATCTCTTCTTAAGATATCAAGGAGAAAATCTATTTCTTTCTTTTTGCATGAACCCTTCATACAAGATCAAGAATAGGAGGATGTAGGAGGGTGATGTAAATCTCTCTTATTATTTTATGATTGATGGAATATAGGAAGAAAGATAGGGTGGCAATAGATGAGATACTATCTCACATTAAACCAACTCCATGCACACACCATATGTTCATCACCCCTTCTTTTTGCACCCCTTTTAATCCTTTTTTTCTTGACATCGCACATAATTCTTTCTTTCCCTAGAATCTCTTCTCATCAAGGATTAGGGATAAGGTTTGACATCAATTCAAACAACTAGATAGATTAGGACAAGAGGGAGAGAGAGAAACCCAGGAGTGCCAAACCTTTTTATGCACCCACTTAATTCCATGCCAATCTTGGGATTTTATGTAAAGAATATGCATGGCCCCTTTCTTTGTTACATGCCCAAAAGGAGTTAAAAATGGGGAGGAGAGAGAATAATTAGTTAGTTAGTTAGGAATTAGTTTAACTAACTAACACCTTGTCCTAACCCTTTTAGGATTCTAACTAACCTAACTAATCCTATTAGGTTTAGGTTTAAATCCATAACTAAATAGGAATTAGTTACACCAACTAACTAATTTTAACTAACTAGAAAACTAACCAATTCCTAACTAATTTAGGTTTAGGTTTAAATCAATAACTAATTAGGAATTAGATCATAATCTAATTAGGAGCACTAAACCCAAATAGAATAGTTTAAACCAAACTGAATTAAATCATATTTAATTCACTTAGGATTAGGCAATCAATTAGGTCAAACCAAATTAGCTTGCAACAGTTGTAATTAAGTTAGTCCAAAACCTAATTGGACTATTTCATCACCCAAACTCAACCAAACTGAATCCAATTCAATTTGTATCAAGCCTAATAATAATTAAATGATAAAATCATCTAATTAAATTATAACTTTTGTAATAAATTCCTCCTTGCTAAAATTAGCATATTTCAAATATGTAATCCTTATAAATTTAGAGTTTTTAAATATATAACTCTTATATATTTTGATCCAACTATATGATCTGGTTAAACTCCTATTATGTGTGACCTCTTAGATTCCATTCTATCTGGTTGTGAGATATACCATGATCTCTATTATAGTATCATCAAACTCTTTTAATGGACCAAAATAATTTTAACTCAACCCATCAAGGATCGTTGATTCAAAATGATTCTAGTTGGTTCTCATAATTCACCAGTAATACCTAGCAACATTAGTGACAACCTAGTAGAATAGAAAAATGAATCCTTAGGTTTAGTTACCATGTGATAGAGTTTTTCTATCGAGAATTTTGACAAGATGCAGGTCATGAAAACTTGCTAAACCCTAAGCATCTATTATATGCCAAATTTAATTAATTTAAATCCAATGTGAAACTTATGAAAAAAAATTTCCATCTTTCACCTACCATGGCTATGAAATTATTTGGACTTAGCTTCTTAAATTGCATAGGATTGTACCTTAACTACTAAGGTCGACAGATCTCTTATAAGTGTACTTCCACTTCTACGATGAATCTACTACAGCCAATGAATACTGTAAGGGCCAAATGGCTAGGGTTAATATTTTGTATTATTAAACATAGCAATCCACTATGAGTAGCTAAGGCACTGTAGGTCAAAGAACCAATCACATAACTATAACATTGAGAAAGTCACTAATGAGTGAGTAGACATCCATATGACTTCTCATGATGGTCATGCTCAGTATCATCATTTTCTAACAGCTACTTGCACTCTCGATCCAATGTCCCCATATTGTAGATTTAAAACTCATCTACCTTAAAAGAGAAGCGATCCATGCATTGATCAAACTGGATCAATCAGCATCCCCATGATATCCTATGATTGAAAGCATTTAGGAATTAATCTATGATGATCATATTTCAAATTTTCAACTCTTGAGAATGTGTCATTGTCCATTAATTTCTTGGATGATATATGGATACATATACTCCATGTATGGATAAAATTACCTAAATTAGAATATTAGGTATAATTTAATATCTTAAAATTAAATATGTGTCAACTAGATTGGCTTTTAGGGCACATATCTAACAGTGCTAACTTGGGCTCGACTTGGATAGGATTAGAGTAGGAGTGGCTGCTGACATGGAGTTGGGCCTCACAGGGTCCTATCGCTAGGAGTTGGTCTTGCAAGATAGAGAAGATTAGAATGTCCGATACACTAGGGGTAGGTTCCCGATGGTGAACCCTCTAATGCCTAAGCTAGTCTCCTGGAGAGGCAAATAGAGGAAGCTAGGAGTCCCCTCTAGGTTTAGAGTAAGAGTGGAAGAGGAGCTAGAGAAAAATTATAGGATGGAGATAGAATGAGATCTATGGAAGAATGGGATCTAAGTGCACATAGTCTCGCTTCCCCAGAGATGGCTCATAAACGAGTAGAATCACGAAGGCTGGGAAGCTTGGGAAATGCATGGATGGCCTGCAAGGATCTCACTCAGGTGGTGAGCTATGGAAGACTCAATCCAGGGAACTCAAAGTGCGTGAGCAAGAAGAGGGTTCCTTTATAATAGAAGGAAAGGGCTCTTGAAAAGAGTGGGCTCTCGATTCCATCTCCATTGCTTCCCCTTGTTCTTCTCCTTGTGTCCTTGCCATGGCCTTTTTTCTTTGTGTTGGAAAATGGTTGCACAGCGGAAGTTTGAATTTCAGTTTTTCATGTAATCAATATTTGAATATAATTAAACCAAATCCTAAAGCTAATAGGATCACCTTGATAATTACAATTAAACATAAGAAGCAATACCTATGCATAGGTAGAAATTCACTACTATTGATATACGTAGAAATCTTCTTGGTTCATCTGAAGCTACAATAACTACAAATTAATCCTTGACCTTCTAATGCCTTTTTGAATTCCACAAGATGTCCAAGCAGATGTCCTCCAATGCTAGTCCACATGGGAATGACCAAAGACATCTTTTTTAAACCCTAAATAATGCAAAAATCATCAATAATCCTTCTTTGGTATGAATGCATAGCTAGGAACTAGGACTTTATCTCTTCATACACAAAATCCTAATAGCCAGGAATTTCATTAAGTATGAGAATAATTTCTTAATTCATAAAATTTCTTAGGACATGATGTCCTAAAATGTCCCAACATTTGATGCGGACCCAAGAGCCCAGCCACCTCAGCAGCCAAGTGGAGTCCCAGTCACATCCGGGATTGCACCACCTAGGATTACATGGAGGATCACATGAAGATGGCCCGTGCATGACCACATGCTCGCACACCCCTTCCACCCTCCAGGCACATCAACTCCACACGCCATCAAAGAGAAAGGAAGGTCAAGTGGATAAACATGAATCCCTTGATTCATGCCAAACAACTAAGGAAAGATGTGGTCCCCCCCAAGCCCAAAAGAGCAGGTGTTTGGCACCCCACATGGTCCCCCTCTTCTTTCCTTATTTTTCTTGAGTTTTTTTAGAAATTGTATAAAACCTTCCATGTTGTCACTCAGCAAATCAGGAAGGATTGTGGTGCATCATATTTTCTTTACTTGCATCCTAAGTAATTAGTCCTTATATAAGGACCCCTCTCGTGTATTGAAAAATAATGAAGATGAATTTTTGAAGAAAAAAAGTGTTCTTGGTTCTACCTCCATTAGGAGTGGGCAAGAGGCCCTAGTTATCCCCCTTCCCATTCCATTTTCTTTATCCCCTCATGACCTTTGAGATTCATCCTAACACCTCCAAGTATCGAGGTAGGCGAAATGCCCTAGAGGTGAGAGGCCTCTTCGTTAGGGTGAGTCCCAAAGTCCATGAGATCTAGATCCCTGTCTTTCATCCCATTATTTCCTTCACCACTCCCTTACAAAAATAATCCAAAAAAAAGATACCCTAATCTAGGTGACTTCTAGGCTCACCAACAATCCTACCTCCACCTGTCCCACATCAACTTGGTATCAGAGCCTAGAGGTCTAGGGTATCTGTTATTTCCTTTTTGTCCCATTTTTTCTTTGTTATTCTTGCTATCCTCTACTTATCCCCAACTTATCCTTGACTTATTCCCATTATCTTCTTCCTTGATCCATCCTCCACCCATCGTCTGCCTCCCCTGTTCCATCTCCTCCCTACTCCCCGTCGGCCGCCCGTCCCACTGACCTGCTGCCACGACCGACGTTGTCACTCCGCTCCCTCCATCAGGCCAAAATTTATACTCGGTCTCCCCCTCGCCCGCTGGCTCCTCAGAAGCCCTACACAGTCAACCGATATCCCTCGCCATCTTCTCCCCCCCCATCCCCCACTGAAGGACTCCTCCGGTCACCCATCCTCTCCGGATCCGCCCGATGCCTCACCTCCGTCCACCACCGCCCGTGACTTCCCCTCCTCACTGCCTCCCATGACTCCTCACACCCGAGAAGGTTCATCAATGTCGCCTCCCATCGGACCTCCCTAAGGAGTCTCCATGGCCGAAGCTCCCCTGTTCTTGCTCCATAGCCATTCGAACCAGTGGACTCATCCGATCACCCATCCTCTCCAGATCCGCCCGAAGTCATCTCCAGCCACCACTTCTCTTAGGCCGATCCCCCCCTCCTCTCTGCTTTCGTGAAGCCCCCTATCTCCACACCGTGAAGTCTCCACAGCCACCAGCCTCCATCCCCAATCAGCCCTGCTACCGTGACACCCATAGTCTGCCCGGTCGTCTTCACCGTCTGAAAGGGATATGCCCTACAAGCCAATCTATGTTGTATCTCCCAAACCATTATAATTGACAATATTCTAAATAAAGGCATTATTTTTCATCATACGCTGTGTTTTATATTATATGATGAACCCCATAGATTAGGGCTATGATTTTAGGGTTATGATGAGATCATACCAGTGAGACCTAAAATCTTAAAACCTTAATCTAAGTAATCCTAGTCAAAGGAACCCTGAGTAGGGGATCACAGTTTTCCGGTAAGACTAGCACATCCCATGTATACTGGAAAGGGTGACTGCTCTCACAGTCACCCGTGTATGACACTAATACTGGGATGTGGGTGCTCATTGAAGAATGAGTTCACTGATTTGATCCAACTTGAGAACATCTAATGAAGTCTTAGCTACATGTCAATAGAAGGTTCTCATAGTGGGAGTGGTACAAGTAATCCTTTGACCTGAGACTGCCATAAGTACCTTATGTACATGAACCCATGCTTTGGTTCAATCCTAATCATGACAATGAGTCATGCACAGGATTGATACTGGGAATGGTGAATTGGATATGAAGGTAATGAGTAGGTCAATAAGGAATCAATCACTCTTAGTAAGAGGAGATTGCATCCAGCTAGTTAACAATCGGATGATGATTCAGGGAATCTTTGATCAAAGTAAAGATATTAGAGATGGTTTCTAATATCAAGATAATTGAATCATCAATATAAGATTGAGCTAGAAATAAATATAATATTGGATTTGACATATATCCATATCCATAGTTATATTTTGGGTGCAGGCTGATCGAAAGATTTAATTGTACGGTAACTCTCTACTGAAGGATAATTTTGGTATTTCACCAGAATTTCCATATCTTTTGGGTAGACATGACACGTTGCTAGACGTCAATCTTGTCTTGTGGGTTGATCAAATTCAAAGATCACTTATTAGGAAGAGTCCTAATTGATTAAATCGGGTAAGCCCGTTTGACCTAAATCGATTAGAAAGAGTTCTAACCAAATTAGGTCAACTTGTATTCGAACCCACTACTGGCTAGATGTGGAACCCAATGGGTCACACACTTAAGAGGATTGATCAAGAGTTTAATTTTGTGATTAAATCATCTTTGCAGGATAACACTCTAGCAGGTGTTGCAAACCCTAGCTTTTATTCGAATCGGATTCGAATTAGGGTTCCGAATTAGTTCAAATTGGGTTCTAATTGGATCTAATTAGATCCTAATTATGAAAATAGGATTATGGCTAACCCTATTGGCTAGCCATGTGACTAGGCTAGCCTCCCCACCCACCCCCCTTGCATTTTCACGCCAAATGCCAAGAGTCCATGCGCTTATGGACTCTTGGCGCGCCATTTGGAAGAGTCCATGGCGCATGGACTCTTGGCGCACCCCGCTTAATTCTCCGATGAATTAAGATGGGGCGGCCTCCTTTCTTAAGAAATAGCGCACCACTTGTCCACCCTTGGATGGGAATCCAACGGCTGGAAGTTTTTTAAGAAAGACAGAAGTCGCTGTTTCCTCCCGGGCGCGCGAAATAACATCTCTTCGGAGATGAAAAGTCGTGACTCCATTCCTATTAAAACACCGCATTTTTTTCTTTAAGAAAAGCCATGGGATTTAATCTGGAAGCCGTGAGATGGGAGGATGGGTGTGAGAAATTGAGAAGGGCGTGAGAAGGAGTTCACGGAGAGATGTGTGGGCGCCTATCTGAGATCTATATAAAATGTGTCGGGAAAATCAGAACAGGGTAATGTTTTTTTTTCTTCCTCTCCTAAAGACTCTTTTATTCTTTTCTTGCTCTTGCACTGTTTCCTTTACAGAGTACACCTCTGTCGAAACTCTGCTACTGAACAAGAATAAGAGTAAAAGTCTTCGACGATAAAGGAAAGAAAGAAGTTCTGATTTATTCCTTCTTTCTACATTAAGACATCATTGTCTTAATTTCTCCTCCAACTTAAGACAAGTCTATGTCCTCTTAGGACAAGGTCTTTTCTTCAAGACAAGGGTGTCTAAAGTGCCAAGGTCTTAGTGGAAGGAGGAGAAGAGATCAAGGAAAGGGAGGCAACGCTTGTGTGGAAGAATTTCAGCCATAGTCCAAGCAATTGAGTTCCAGAAGAAGAAGAACTCAATAGAAGGAATCATTGAAAAGAAGATAGGTTTACTTGATCATTGCTTGTGTGGATCACCATGGAGGGCGGACACTTGGACGCCTGGTGAATTCAATCAGCCCCTTCAACATCAAATTTTGTTGGAATTAGCGATTACAGGTTGGTACCCTAATCCTAATTTACATAGATATGCTTATCATATGATCTAGTCTTATTTAAGGAGTTCCTGTTTTAGGGTTTTTGGTGTGAATTTAGTTTCATTTTGAAATTACACTTCCGCTGCGTTGCACCGGAACCCAACAGTGGTATCAGAGCCACCTTAATTAGGATAATCTATGATATTTTTGTGTTACATATTAGGTTTTTTAAGTCCTAATATGCTATAACACTTAACATATTTTTTTGGTTGCATATATGTTTTGGTGTATGCCACTAGTTAGGATTTTTCACTCAAACCCTAATTATTATAGAGATATGATTAGTTTTGAAGTCATCATACTGAAATAAGGTTGCCCTGGCATAATGGTGGATCCATTATGTGGTAAATGGTTATCCTAGTATGATGATACACTTAGCACATATTTGTTTATCAGAATGATATGATTGTGATATGTTCTATAAGAATGTGCTGGCAATTTTTTATAAAGCCCTCTCTTAAAATTATATTAAGTCATAGTATATTTAACTAATAAGCATCACTAGTCATGATAACAATTGATCATTCGGTGTCTAGAAAGGTGGTTCTGGGAAGGTAAAGAGAATTGTGGTTTTTAATTGGTTCCGTTGACTGACCTGGCCAATTCTTATTGGTGTCTAGGAAAGCAACGGGGGGACTCCCACATCTCTTCCACTTGCCTGGCCGATTTGATTATATTTAAATCTTGACTAAAATGCTTAGTGTTAAAAATACTATATATTGGCCTTCCTTCATGCTGGATCATTATTGTGTTATGAACCACATTAGGTTTGTTGTGTTATCTGCAAGACCTAATATGGTGATTGACATAATACTAGTCTAGTGCATAGATATGCTTACAGTATATTCAGTATAATGCTTTGTTGTGTTATCTGCAAGGGCATTATATTTGAGTACTGACTGTATTGAAATGAAAGGGTCTTGACTTAACTAGAACATTATGGTTTGTTGTGTTTTTGCAAGACTAATAATGTTCTAGAGGCCAAGTTATTTTTGAGAATTATATGAGATATAATTGGAAGAGTTTCCTACCTTTGAGCTTATAAAAGATTTGTTGTTTTCTGCAAGATCTTTTATAAGTTATTAGGATCTCAATCTCACTAAGAAAAACTGATCAGGATTCTTCTCGATTATCATAGTGAGGGCTATGATTTTTGATAAATAGTGGGAGACATAATTAAATTGAAGACCTAATTTAATTATGTAAGTCATTTCATGGTTGTTTGCTTATGTATTGTTCTTTATTAAATGTAGATAAATGGCATCTTCATTATCACTGCGAAGTATCTTAGATACCAACAAACTGACTGGTCCAAACTTGTGGACTGGTTAAGAAATTTAAATTGTACTGAGTTCAGAAAAACTTTCTTATATTCTTGATACCCCTAGTCTTAATCCACTAGGGGATGATGCCACACAGGAAGATATGGCCACATACAAAATGTGGCAAAATGACTCCCTCACTATCAAGTGTATCATACTGGCCTCTATGACCAATGAGTTACAGAGGCAGCATGAAAGCATGGATACTCAATCCATAATGCTCAATTTAAAAGAGCTTTATGGAGAACAAAGCAGAACTGCTAGATATGAAATATCTAAGCAGTTATTCCGTGCTAGGATGACAGAGGGAACATCCATCAGGATCATGTTCTGAAGGTAATTGACTTAATCACCAGATTGGGTCAATTAGGTTTTATTATGGATGGGGAGTTGAATCAGGATTTAATCTTGCAATCACTCCCGGAGTCATTTTCTAGTTTGTCTTGAATTATCACATGAACAAACTGAATACTCCTTTCTGAGCTGTTAAACTATGTTAAAAACAGCAGAGAGCCACGTTAAGAAAGAAAAGGCTCCACTTCTTCTTGTTGATAAGACCAATAAGAAGAAATCAGGCAAAAAGGGTTTTAATAGGAGACTAAACCCTAAGGGTGGCATCAATAAGAATAAGAAAGGAAAGAAGGCCTCAAAACAGTCAACCTGTTTCTTTTGCGGCAAAGCGGGACATTGGAAAAGGAATTGCAAGGCTTACCTTGCAACTGTGAAGCCTGGTGCAGCAGATGCACCAAAGGTATGTATGAGATACATACTATATTGACATTAAATTCGTCTATATCAAATACTTGGGTATTGGATACCGCTTGTGGTTACCATATATGCAAATCTTTGCAGGACCTCCACAAGCTTAAAGTATTGAAGGAAGGTGACTTCAATCTTTACGGTGCTGGTGGTGATATCATCCAAGCAGAAGCTATAGAGACCTATATTCTGAAGTTGCCTTCAGGGAAGATCTTGGAGTTAGAAAATTGTTACTATATGCCAAAGATTATTAGGAACATTATATCTATTCCTTTGTTATTAAAACAAGGATATGTAATGGATGTAACGAGCACTGGTTGCTCGATAATGTTATCTAATAAAATTATTTGTTCTGGCATATTTAGCAATGGGCTCTTAACTCTTTCTTCAATGATAGTATTTTCATGTCAATAATAAAAGAAAAAGAAAAGACTTTAATGATACTTTACTTTGGCATCATCGACTTGGTCATGTTAATGAGTCTAGGATAAGCAAGTTATACAAGAAAAAATTCCTTGATCCTTATGAGTATGAATCATTAGGAACTTGCGAATCATGTCTCATGGGTAAGATGACCAAGACTCCATTTACTGGACATGGAGAAAGGTCAACTGAGTTATTAGGACTTATACATACTGATGTATGTGGTCCAATGACAACTCAGGCTAGAGGTGGATACTCATATTTTATCACTTTTACAGATGATTTATCTAGGTTCGGATGTGTGTATCTTATGAAACATAAATCTGAAGCCTTTGATAAATTTAAGGAGTATCAAAGTATGGTCAAAAAACAAACCGGGAAAAGTATTAAAGTTCTTCATTCTGATCGAGGAGGAGAATACTTATCCACGGAGTTTTTAGACTATCTTAAAGTTAATGGAATTCTTTCTGAATGGACCCCTCCTTATACACCACAGCTAAATGGTATAGCTGAAAGGAGGAATCGTACCTTATTAGATATGGTACGATCCATGATGTGCTTCACAAATTTACCCATTTCCTTCTGGGGTCATGCCCTAGAAACTGCTGTTTACATTCTGAACAAGGTACCTTCTAAATCCGTTGTTAGTACTCCATATAAAATTGGAGTGGAAAGAAACTGTATCTTAAATATTTTAAGGTATGGGGATGTCCAGCTTATGTTAAAAGAAATTTTGGACATAAGTTGGAACCTAGAGCGGATAAATGTCTATTTGTAGGATATCCTAGAGAGGGTAGAGGATATCTGTTCTACCATCCTACTGAACAAAAGATTTTTGTCAGCAGGCATGCCACTTTTCTAGAAAAGGAGTTCATTTTAGAAAAGGGCAATGGTAGACTGTTGAACTTGGAGAAGTACAAGAAACACAGATAGACAATTCTCAACCATTAGAACATATAGTTAGGACAGAACCAGAACACAAAACTCCTCCCATAGGTTTGATAGAGTGCCACGGGCACCTGAGAGGTATGGGTTTATTATTGAAAATAATGAAGCCCAAGTCATTCAAAATGATGAACCTCTGACCTATATGGAAGCTATCTTGAGTACTGATTCAGATAGATGGCAAGAAGCCATGGAATCCGAGATAGACTCTATGTATGTAAACCAAGTATGGTCGGTTGAAGCACCAGAGGGTGTTAATCCTATTGGGTGCAAATGGGTCTATAAGAAAAAGATTGGGGCTGATGGCCAAGTTGAAACTATAAAGCCAGATTAGTGGCAAAAGGTTTTAGACAAAACAGGGAATTGATTATGATGAAACATCTCACCTGTTGCCATGCTCAAATCAATTCGGATTTTACTTGCTATAGCAGCATACCACGATTATGAGATCTGGCAGATGGATGTGAAGATTGCATTCCTCAATGGTTTCCTTGAGGAAGAAGTCTACATGTCATAGCCAGAAGGTTTTATTTCAAAGAATAAACCTAATCAAGTATGCAAGCTAAAGAAATCCATTTATGGATTAAAGCAAGCTTCAAGGAGTTGGAACATCCGCTTTGATGAAACTATTAAAAGGTTTGGTTTTATCAAAAATGTGGATGAACCCTATGTTTATAAGAAGACTAGTGGGAGTGCCATAGTCTTCTTGGTTCTGTATGTAGATGACATACTCCTCATTGGGAATGATATCCCAATGTTGCAATCAGTCAAGGTTTGGCTATCAAACCAGTTTTCCATGAAAGATTTGGGAGAAGCATCCTATATACTAGGTATTAAGATCTATAGAGATAGATCTAAGAGGATGCTAGATTTATCCCAATCTAGGTACATTGACTTAGTGCTGAAAAGATTCAGCATGGATGGAAGTAAAAGAGGTTATCTTCCTATGAGTCAAGGCATACATCTTTCTAAAAGGATGTCTCCTAAGACACCTGAAGAAAGAAATAGAATGAATTCTATACCTTATGCTTCGGCAATAGGGTCCATAATGTATGCCATGTTATGTACCAGGCCTGATGTGGCATATGCTTTAGGCATTGTCAGTAGGTTTCAGGCTGATCCAGGTGAGGATCATCATGGAAAGCAGTAAAAATATTCTTAAGTACCTAAGAAGGACTAAGGATATTTTTCTGGTTTATGGTGGTTCTGATCTTAAACTAGAAGCTTATTCTGATTCTAGTTTTCAATCAGACCCTGATGATAGCAAATCTATTTCGGGATATGTTTTTACCCTAAATGGTGGAGCAGTGAGTTGGAAGAGTACCAAACAGCAGACTGTAGCTGACTCAACCACAGAGGCAGAATACATAGCTGTCAGTGAAGCCGCCAAGGAAGCAGTCTGGATGAAGAAGTTCATCACAGAGTTGGGTGTGTTCCTGAGATTGAAAACCCAGTGCCACTTTACTGTGACAACACTGGGGCTGTTGCTCAAGCTAAGGAACCAAGAGCTCATCATAAGTCCAAGCACATTCTGAGATGCTTCCATCTCGTCCGAGAAATAGTAGAGAGACAAGATGTCTACATAAATAGAGTTGATACAAAGAACAATGTAGCAGACCCGTTCACTAAGGCTCTACCACAGCGAGAGTTTGATCGCCACCTCGAGTGTATGGGATTAAGATTAAAGGCGATTGGCTTTAGTGCAAGTGGGAGATTAAAAGGGATATGCCCTACAAGCCAATCTATGTTGTATCTCCCAAACCATATAATGACAATATTCTAAATAAAGGCATTATTTTTCATCATACGCTGTGTTTTATATATATGATGAACCCCATAGATTAGGGCTATGATTTTAGGGTTATGATGAGATCATACCAGTGAGACCTAAAATCTTAAAACCTTAATCTAAAGTATCCTAGTCAAAGGAAACCTGAGTAGGGGATCACGGTTTTCCGGTAAGACTAGCACATCCCATGTATACTGGAAAGGGTGACTGCTCTCACAGTCACTTGTGTATGACACTAATACTAGGATGTGGGTGCTCATTGAAGAATGAGTTCACTGATTTGATCCAACTTGAGAACATCTAATGGAGTCTTAGCTACATGTCAATAGAAGGTTCTCATAGTGGGAGTGGTACAAGTAATCCTTTGACCTGAGACTGCCATAAGTACCTTATGTACATGAACCCATGCTTTGGTTCAATCCTAATCATGACAATGAGTCATGCACAGGATTGATACTGGGAATGGTGAATTAGATATGAAGGTAATGAGTAGGTCAATAAGGAATCGATCACTCTTAGTAAGAGGAGATTGCATCCAGCTAGTTAATAATCGGATGATGATTCAGGGAATCTTTGATCAAAGTAAAGATATTAGAGATGGTTTCTAATATCAAGATAATTGAATCATCAATATAAGATTGAGCTAGAAATAAATATAATATGGATTTGACATATATCCATATCCATAGTATATTTTGGGTGCAGGCGATGATCGAAAGATTTAATTGTACGGTAACTCTCTACTGAAGGGTAATTTGGTATTTCACCAGAATTTTCATATCTTCCGGGTAGACATGACACGTTGCTAGACGTCAATCTTTCTTGTGGGTGATCAAATTCAAAGATCACTTATTAGGAAGAGTCCTAATTGATCAAATCGGGTAAGCCCGGTTTGACCTAAATCGATTAGAAAGAGTTCTAATCAAATTAGGTCAACTTGTATTCGAACCCACTGCTGGCTAGATGTGGAACCCAATGGGTCACACACTTAAGAGGATTGATCAAGAGTTTAATTTGTGATTAAATCATCTTTGCAGGATAACACTCTAGCAGGTGTTGCAAACCTAGCTTCTATTCGAATCGGATTCGAATTAGGGTTCCGGATTGGTTCAAATTGGGTTCTAATTGGATAATAGACCCTAATATGAAAATAGGATTATGGCTAACCCTATTGGCTAGCCATGTGACTAGGCTAGCCTCCCCACCCGCCCCCCTTGCATTTTCATGCAAAATGCCAAGAGTCCATGCGCTTATGGACTCTTGGCGCGCCATTTGGAAGAGTCCATGGCGCATGGACTCTTGGCGCGCCCCGCTTAATTCTCCGATGCATTAAGATGGGGCGGCCTCCTTCTTAAGAAATAGCGCACCACTGTCCCCCCTTGGATGGGAATCCAACGGCTGGAAGTTTTTTAAGAAAGAACAGAAGTCGCTGTTTCCTCCCGGGCGCGCGAAATAACATCTCTTCGGAGATGAAAAGTCGCGACTCCCTTCCTATAAAACACCACATTTTTCCTTTAAGAAAAGCCGTGGGATTTAATCTGGAAGGCCGTGAGATGGGGGAATGGGGCGTGAGAAATTGAGAAGGGCATGAGAAGGAGTTCACGGAGAGATGTGTGGGCGCCTATCTGAGATCTATATAAAGGGTCGGGAAAATCAGAACAGGGTAATTTTTCTTTCTTCCTCTCCTAAAGACTCTTTTATTCTTTCTTGCTCTTGCACTGTTTCCTTTACAGAGTACACCTCTGTCGAAACTCTGCTACTGAACAAGAAAAGAGTAAAAGTCTCCGACGGTAAAGAAAGAAAGAAGTTCTGATTTATTCCTTCTTTCCTACATTAAGACATCATTGTCTTAATTTCTCCTCCAACTTAAGACAAGTCTATGTCCTCTTAGGACAAGGTCTTTTCTTCAAGACAAGGGTGTCTAAAGTGCCAAGGTCTTAGTGGAAGGAGGAGAAGAGATCAAGGAAAGGGAGGCAACCGCTTGTGTGGAAGAATTTCAGCCATAGTCCAAGCAATTGAGTTCCAGGAAGAAGAACTCAATAGAAGAATCATTGAAAAGAAGATAGGTTTACTTGATCATTGCTCTGTGTGGATCACCATTGGAGGGCGGACACTTGGACGCCTGGTGAATTCAATTAGCCCTTCAACATCAAATTTGTTGGAATTAGCGATACAGGTTGGTACCCTAATCCTAATTTACATAGATATGCTTATCATATGATCTAGTCTTATTTAAGGAGTTCCTGTTTTAGGATTTTTGGTGTGAATTTAGTTTCATTTTTGAAATTACACTTCCGCTGCGTTGCACCGGAACCCAACACCGTCATCGCTCGCCACCGTCACTCCTCCGATCGGAACATCTTTGCCTGTGATGCCAACTCCCTGTTTCCGACCAACTCCCTACCTAAGCTGATGCCCCATAAGCACCATCACCGTCGCCAGATCCACCAAGTTCCTCCCTCTACTGCTAGCTACCGGAATCCCATCCATGCCGACCATTTTTCCCCATGTCGCCAACTCTGCCCAGCACCATTGCTGGAGAGCTCGCCGGCAAAACTCCCTCCATGAGCCTCCCTCTCTCTGGTTCTGTCCGTGAGGAAAGAGGAGGGGCCCTCATGAACATGAAAGTAGTTTCCCCTCCTTTGCCAATTTTTGAGTTACACGCTCCTCAAAGCCACACAAATTTTAGAGCTACATGGATTTCAGAGCTACACGAATTGCAGAGTTGCACAATATCAGAGCAGAGCTGAGAAAAAAAAATCTGGGATTTGTTAAAAAAAAAGAAGGGGTGAAACTTAGTCTTTTTAATTTGATTGTTGGATTCAGTTCCATCAAAGCCCCGCTTATCCAAACTCGACGGAGTCGAGTTTCTTCTACTCCAGGGGAATGATGGGACTCGAGAGCCCAGCCACCTCAACAGCCAAGTGGAGTCCCAGTTACATCCAGGATTACACCACCTAGGATTACATGGAGGATCACATGAAGATGGCCCACGCATGACCACATGCCAGCACACCCCTTCCACCCTCCAGGCACATCAACTCCACATGCCATCAAGAGAGAAAGGAAGGTCAAGTGGATAAACATGAATCCCTTGATTCGCCAAACAACTAAGGAAAGATGTGTGGTCCCCCCCAAGCCCAAAAGAGCAGGTGTTTGGCACCTCACATGGTCCCCCCTTGGTCCCCCTCTTCTTTCCTTGTTTTTCTTGAGTTTTTTTAGAAATTGTATAAAACCTTCCATGTTGTCACTTAGCAAATCAGGAAGGATTGTGGTGCATCATATTTCTTTACTTGCTTCCTAAGTAATTGGTCCCTATATAAGGTCCCCTCTCTGTTTTGAAATAATGAAGATGAGTTTTGAAGAAAAAAAGTGTTCTTGGTTCTACCTCCGTTAGGAGTGGGCGAGAGGCCCTAGTTATCCCTTTTCCCATTCCATTTTCTTTATCCCATCATGACCTTTGAGATTCATCCTAACGCCTCCAAGTATTGAGGTAGGTGGAATGCCCTAGAAAAGAGAGGTCTCTTCGTTAAGGTGAGTCCCAAAGTCCATGAGATCCAGATCCCTATCTTTCATCCCATTATTTCCTTCACCACTCCCTTACAAAAAAAAATCCAAAAAAAAAGGTACCCTAATCTAGGTGACTTCTAGGCTCACCAACGATCCTTGGATTAGAATCTATTTAACCTAAATTGACCATTCTCAATAGCCTCCTAGATTAGTTAACCAGTTTAATTAAGATGACCAATAATTGATTAACTTGGTCCAGTAAATCCAATCCAAATAAAACTTCATACCAAAAACTAAATAGGTTAATCTATTAATCAAGGAAACTCATCTAATGGTTATTCTTTAATCAAGATAATCTATCTAGTAGATTTTTTTGATCAAAAGAATTCATCCTATGATTCTCATTCAATCAAGATAACTCCTAGAATTACCTCAAGACCCTTTTCTAAAAGGTTTCAAATCATCCCACCACAAAAGCCTCACACCTCTATATATGGCATCCAGAACTCAAGAAGAAGAATTTTCTAACTCTTAGGATTTTCTTGAGTTCTCTTTTGTCTCTCTTACTTTTTACCTTGAACCCTTTCTATTTATTGTACTAGAAGGGATACAAGGTGGGAAGCCAAAAAGCCAAGAGTCACATCATCTATCTTTATTTTGTATGAAACTCTTTCATACATAAAGAGAGAAATAAGGTGCCACCAATATCATTTATTACATGCTAACTCTTGGTATTTAGGAAAGGAAGAGAATCCCAAGGGAAGAGGACTCTTCCTCTCCCCATATGCCACAAATGCAACATCCCAAATAAATAAGGAGGTGTGCAATAAATGAAGTGCATTGGAGAGAGAGAATATCAATGGAAGAGAAATGCTTCCTCTCCCCACCCAATGCCATAAAATGCTTTTCATTTAAATGAAAAACTCTTCTTCACTTAATAAGATATTAAAGCATTAAATCTTATCTAGATAAAGTATTTAATGTATATCATATCTTAAACGACTCTTCCAACATGAATGAAAACTCTTCACATTTTATGTTAGAGGAGCGATCTAGAATTACTCTTCCTTCCAAGCATACCTCTTAGAATTCCGTGATAGATTTTCTCATAAAACTCTTAGGTATAGAGCAAGGTGGGCTAGATGGTGCTATAAATACTTTTCTATATAATGAACTCCTCATTTAAATGAAATTAAACCTTATCAAACATCCTTGGCATGGAGAATAAATAGAGTGCCACATGGAACAAATTTTCTTATTAATTAAGAGGCTTGATTTGGTCAAAATATAGATAGGTTAGGGTTCAATGGATTAGGATTTAGGAAACCGGGGTTAGCTAATGTAATCCAATTAAGTTTTTTAAAATCTAATTAACTGAAGTCCAAGATCAATCCTAAAGTGTGTGACCTATTAGGTTTCACATCTTAGCCAATAATAGACTCAGGCTAATCCAATTGCATCAATTAAATATTAGATCAATGCCCAAATGTACCAATTAATTAAAACCAATTCTAATTGACTTTTGCATTAAACATCTTTAATTCGTGCAAGCCTATAAGTTATGATTATTATCTAGCAACATATCATGACAATCCAAAGGATGTGAAATTTAGTGAAATTAACCAAAATACCCTTCTATGACAAGTTATCATGCAATTCAATCCTTCGATCAAATAACATCCCGAATAAGCTATGAGCATGGAATCATTAAAAATACTTTCTAATTTTTATCATACTTTAGCTAGAGATTTTCTAAGTCATCATCTTATGAGATCACATAAGATGTACTCTCTATTTACAAGAAGTGATCGATTTTATATTGACCACTTACAATCTCTATGCATACTTTACTATATCTAGAATATCCTACACATATCTCAGAGAGTTATGCTAGAGAATGGACCAAAGCATAGATTCATATATAAGGTACCATGGTGATCTTAAGTCTTAGGATCACTTGCACCACTTCCACTTGAGAATAATTTATTGACATGCTTATAAGGCTTTATTAGATGTTCGCATGTAGGTCATGTCAATGAACTCATTCTCAAATGAGTATCCATATTCTTGTATTGGTGTCACCATATAGGTAATTGTGATATCAATCATCCTCTCTGATGAACATATAAAGGATGTGCCAGTTTTAGTAGAATCATTGATTCCCAACTCAAAGATCCTATAAGTAAAAAGGTTTTAGATTGGGCTATCAAAATTGTAGGTCTCACTAGTATGATCTCATCATCATCCTAAAATTATCATCCTGATTTATAGGGTTTATCATAATCTTAATAAAATAATAAATATAATATATAATGATAGAAAAATACCTCAAAATATTATTAAATAATTAATATCATGCACATGAATGGATGGAAAAATATAAAATAGTTCTATTATATCATCCATGTGATTGGCCTGTAGAGCACTAGCTTTCAATGACCCACTTGCACTAAAGCTAATCGCCCCTGTATAGGATATCCAAGCAATTAGGGAGGGGTCAATATGCTACATTGACAATGTCTTAGTGAATGAGTCCACTATGTTCTTACATTTAAAACTTTTCCAATTCACTCTTATTCCAAATAGAGTATTTATATGCTTTAAAATGGATTTACTATCATCCAGATTAAAATTAAATTCATTAAACATCTTTAAGACTTTCTAAGTTACTAGAGAATTTTTAATAGTTTTTCCAATGATTCTTTTCTAGATTTGCCAGAATATAATCAAGCTTGGTACATAGGAGAGCATACCTGATAAAATCCATAGCTAAAGTATAAGGAATTGAACTCAACATCTTAGTTGAGAAATGTATGCTATTACCTTTGGATAAATAAATTCTTTTATACCCAACCATGTTGAACATCTTTAGCATAAAAACTATACACCTAGATTGGAACAAGCCTAACATCCAATTAAAATCTATCTCTATAAATCTTTAATTCCTTGTAGGAAGGATGTTTAACCAAAGTCAAATATGGAAAACTATTGTGATAGCATGTAGTTGACCGTTACTATATTGGTATATCATTTCCAATGAATAGTATGACATCATCATGCATATCTTTGAAGACAAAAGTACTCCCACTAATCTTTATGATCATTCCTAATTTATCCATCTTTTTTTTTGATAAAGTCAAACAATTTTACTATCTCAACAAAAATGAATGCACTAACTTCTGAATTCTTCTTTAAAAGTTATGACATTATCCTTTTTGATGATGTGTGGCTCACTGTAATTCTCAATGATAAATATATGCATGAGAGCTACATTTTGAAGTCTCCATGACCCTAGAAGAGGAAATATTTGATATGGTTGTATCTTATCAAAAGTACTATTAGTTGAGGAACAACTTGTGGACTATCCATAGGTTGTTGTAGGATTGATGATAGGTCTTGAATATTTTTTTTGAATTCAACTATCATCGCACTATCCCCTTTATAGGATAAACTCCTTTTCCAAGAAGGTGACAAACTTGCTGGTAAATACATTTTGTTCAATAGGATGGTCAAAGTAATATCCAGTACTCTTCTATAGATAACCTACTTATCAATAATTATCTAATATAACACTTAACTTATGTCAATAAGCTCTATTGACATAAGAAGTTCAGCCCCATATCATCAAATGATAAAGACTCGACCTTTTTCCTTTCATATCTCATGTGAAATGCTAGTTATAATTCAAGTGGTACTATGTTTAAAACACATGTAGCAAACATTAGGGAACATCTCCAAAAGGAGAGTGAAAGATTTATAAAGCATATCATAGACTGCACTATATCTAATAAAGTGCAAATCCTCCAAACTACAACACCAAATATAGTGTATAAGGAGAAGTCCATTTAGAGAGAGTTTGAAGATGATTAATGATCTTACTAGTTAGGTATTCATCATTTTGATCATATCAAAAAGCATTAGCACTCTTACTAGTTTGTTGCTTAACCAAAATATTAGTACTCTTAATTAAAGACTTTGAATTTATATTTCAATAAATACGTATCCAAACCTGGCCATAACATCAATAAAGGTGATAAAGTAGGAGTAACTTTATTCAGCTTCCTAACTCCCTGTAGTCTATGCAATGATTTGCATAGAGAAGAAATGCAGGAGGCATCTCATATACAAGGCTGATGAACTTAATGATAAATCAGTTTATACCATATGTAAACCTTTATGCAAATGCAAACTTGCATTCTTTTACTGCTTCACACTAGCAAGATAATTCTTGCAATCATACTTTCAATGCCCTTGTTTGCCATAAATAAGTACCTTTGGCAGAGACACTTTTCGCCCTCTACTTCTGAAAGATGCTAATTTTAGGATTCAACTTTATCTTTGAACCCTTGTAGCTTACCTTTCTACTTAGAGATCTCATCCACAAGAATTACATAAGCATTTTCACTATTGAAATGGCTATTAGTTGTCTCAACATCTTGAGTAGCGCTGGAAGGCTAATAACAAGTTTGTTCATATAACAAACTATGAGAATGATACAATAAAAGATTACAAGATTAAATCCTATATAAATTCATCCTTGCGAAGAACAATTAATTGGATATCTCATACTTGCCAATCATTCTTTCTTACATCAATCCTAAATGGGTTAGAACCAAAAGTATAAGAGACTTTCTCTTGGCTAAGAACTATTCTCAAATTCCTCAACATTCCACAAGTCTAGTCAACATATTGGCATCTTGTATGCTAAATAGAAAATATGTAGATATCATGATGTAAATAAATCTATAAGAACAACATATAAGCAGACTACACATGATGACATTCATAATTAGTTGAGGTCTTATGTCTAACCGTGTCTTCCACTATTTTAATGAATTCCGTTGCTCTCTCATATAGAAAATGACAAACCATATCAAGGTTTTCTAAGTGGGATTGAGATCCCAATTCCTCAAAAAGCCTTGTGAATAGCACAACAAATCTTTTATGAGTTCAAAGATAGGTAACTCTTACCAATTGCAACTCATGTAATTTCCAACATCTCACTTGCCTCTAAAACACTAATAGCTTTGTAGATAACACAACAAACTATAAAGTTTTAGTTAAGTCATATCCTTCATTCCCATATAGTCATAATTGAACAATGCCATCCTTGTGGATAGCACAAGAAAATACCATCTAAATATACCATAAGCATCATTATGCACTATGCCAATATCATATCAGTCACCATAGTGAGCCTTGTCGATACCACAACAAACTCATTCAAATCTTGATAGAATACTGGCTTAGCATGAAGGAAGTCTTAAATAGTGATCTTAACATTAAGCATCCCAAATACAAAAATTAGCTTGCTTATGATTTTCATCACTACAACTTAATATAATTTTATATAAGGGACTTTTGGGTCTTATGTATATATAAATATCATATGTAAGAAATATATGTCTAAATACCAGGAATTGAAGATATATATAAATATTAAGCGACATATTAGATACATATGCATACATCCATCACATGGAACATATAGAATCATCATGCAATTTATAACAATTATATAAAGCATGAACAAATCATGTTATTCTAATTATGATATCATTCATATACATATCATAAATAGTCAAATAATAACTAAATTATATGAACATTGATCCCAACTAGGGTTTCATTATAGGACTGGTCCAACTCTTGGGCCAACTAGCATTGGATTACGATTTGGGTTCAACTCTTGATCCAATTCAATTATTAATTATCATATGGGTTCAGCTCTTGATCTAATGACAAATATTAATCAACCACGTGTCAATAAATTGGCTTAAGTTAACTAAATCTAAATGAAAACTTAATCCAATTAGGTTTGTTTTGATTTAGTCAACTTATATTCAATTTCTAATCTAAAATTATAATAAGAGATCTACACATAGTCCTGACCTAATTAGGATTTTGATAGACTAATCAATAGAGTCCTAAACCAATTAGGATTTAAAAACTAGTCAAAATTAGAGTCCTAATCTAATTAAGATTCCTGACCTAGTTAGGATTATAAAATCAAGTCATTAGAGTCCTAATCTAATTAGGATTCTATCAGTCTGATCAAGAGAGAGTCTTACTCCAACTAGGATTCTATCAGATTGATGAAAATAAAGTCCTATCAAACTAAGACTCTATCAAATAGAGTCCTAGTCGAACTGAACTCTTTATGATAGAGTCCTAATCAAATTAGGATTCTATCTGATTAATTAGAATAGAGTTCCAATCCAATTAAAATTCTATGAGATATGTTGACTCAAAGTTCTAATCGAATTAGAACTACTTATTCTAGATTATGACAAGTATAAAAATCCTAATCTAATTGGAACTCCTAAATTTAGTTGACCATAATTGATCAAAAACCTTAAAAGCATCAAATCATGACATGATACAAATTAGATCAAATCTATATCATAATAATAACATGTAGTTAAATTGAATTATCAAGGATTGCTCTCATGCCACTATTGAGAAATGGTTGCACAACAAAAGTTTGAATTTAGATTTTTTCATGTAATCAATATTTGAAAACAACTGAACCCCCTAAAGCTAATAGAATCACCTTGATGATTATAATTAAACATAAGTAAAGGAGCAATACTTTTGCATGGGTAGGAATTTACCGCTATTGATATATGCGAAAATCTTCTTAGTTCATTTGAAGCTTTGATGATTATAATTAAACATAAGTAAAGGAGTAATACTTTTTCATGGGAAGAAATTTATCACTATTGATATATGTGAAAATCTTCTTAGTTCATATAAAGCTACAATAACTATAAATCGATCCTTGACCCTCTGATGTCTTTATGAATTCTACAAGATATCCAAGTGGATTTCCTCCAATGCTAGTCCACACAAAAATGACCAAGAACCTCTTTGCTGAACCCTGAATAATTCAAAAATTATTAATAATCTATCTTTGGCATGAATACATAGCTAGGAGCTAGGACTTTATCTCTTCATGCATAAAATCCTAATAGCCAGGAATTTCATTAAGTACGAGAACAAATTCTTAATTCATAAAATTTCTTAGGGCATGAATCCCTAAAATGTCTCAATAATTTGGATCACTTATAGGATATTTGGGCTTAAAGATTAGGTACCTAAAATTTTCTTAGGTTAGAATCCATTTAACCTAGCTTGACTACTCTCAATAGCCTCTTAGATTGGGTTAACCAATTTGATCAAGAAGACCAACAATTGGTTAACTTAGCCTAGTAAATCCAATCCAGATAAAACTTTGCACCAAAAATTAAATTAGTTAGTCCATTAATCAAAGAAACCCATCTAATGGTTATTCTTTAATCAAGATAACCATCTAATGGGAAAGGGTGAACTTAAGACCGTATTCCAAAAGGTCTCAACTCATCATATCTAAAAAGCCTCACACTTTCTAAATATAGTACCCAGAATACAAGAGGAAGAATTTTCTAACTCAGAATTTTCTTGAGTTCTCCTTTGTCTCTTACTTTCTACCTTTGAACCCCTTCTATTTATAATAGTAATGGGAAGCCAAAAAGCCAAGAGGCACACCAACTATCTTCATTTTGTATGAAAATCTCACATATAAGAAAAGAAATAAAGTGCCACCAATATTATTTATTGTATGCCAACTCTTGGTGTCTAGGAAAGAAAAAAACCCCAAGGAAAGAGGACTCTTCCTCTTTCCACATGCCATGAATGCAACATCACAAATACATAAGGGAGGAAGAATATCAATGGGGGAGAAACTCTTTCTCTTCCCACCCAATGCCATAAAATGCTTTTCATTTAAATGAAAAACTCTTCTCATTTAATAAGATATTAAAGCATTAAACCTTATTTAGATAAGGTATTTAATGTATATCATATCTTAAATGACCCTTCCATCTTAAATGAAAACTCTTCACATTTAATGTTAGGGGAGTGATCTAGAATGACTCTTCCTTCCAAGCGCATCTCTTAGAATTCTACGAGAGATTTCTTGTAAAACTCTTAAGTGTGGAGCAAGGTAGGCTAGGTGGTGCTATAAATGCTTTCCAATATAAATGATAACTCTTCTCATTTAAATGAAATTAAACCTTATCTTTCTTACTTGGCATGGAGAATAAATAGGAGTGCCACATAGAACAATTTTTTTATATTAATTAAGAGGCTTGATTTGGTCAAAATATAAATTGGTTAGGGTTCAATATATTAGGATTTAGGGAACCTGGGTTAGCTCATTGCTATTATGAGTATATAACCCAATTAGATTTCTAATAAATCTAATTAATTGAAGTCCAAGATTAATCCCAAAGTGTATGATCCATTAGGTTCCACATCTTAGCCAACAATAGACTTAAGCTAACCTAATTGAATCAATTAAATATTAGGTCAAGTCCAAATGCACTAATTAACTAGAACCAATTCTAATTAACTTTTGAATTAAATATCTTTAATTCGTGCAAGCCTATAAGTCATGATTAATATCTAGCAACATATCATGACTATCCAAAAAATATAAACTTTATAAAATTATCAAAACACACTTTCATGGCAAGTTACATGTAATTCAATCCTTCAATCAAACAACATCTTGAATAAGATATGGGTATGGAAACATATTAAGCCCAAATGCTTATCATATGTATCTCGATTTAATGGTGATGACTTAATTGATGAAATATTAAGAACACTTTCTAATTCTTATCATACTTTGGCTGGAGATTTTTTAAATCATGATCCTATGAGATCACATAAGATGTACTCTCTTATTACAAAGAGTGATCAATTTTATGTTGACCACTCATAACCTCCATGCATATGTCACCATGCCCAAAACATCCCACACATATCCTAAAGAATTATACTAGAGAATGAACCAAAGTATAAATTTATATACACAAGGTATCGTGGTGATCTTAGGTCTTAAAATCACTTGCACTACTTTTACTTGAAAATAATATATTGACATACTTGTAAGGCTTCATTAGATGTTCTTGTGTAGGTCATATTAGTAAACTTATTCTCCAATAAACATCTATATCCTTGTATTTGTATCACCACATAAGTGATTATGAGATCAATCAACCTCTCTGATAAGCATACAAAGAATGTGCCAGTCTCAGCATAATTATTGATCCCTGATTCAATGATTCTATGACCAGAAAGGTTTTAAATTCGGCTATCAAGATTTTAGCTCTCACTTATATGATCTCAATATTATCCTAAAACTATCATTCTGATCTATGGGATTCATCATAATCTTAATAAAATAATAAGATGTAGCATATGATGAAAGAAAAATATCTTAAAATAGTATTACACAATTAATATCATGCACATGAGTAGGAAGATAAAATACATAATAATCCCATCGTATCATCCATGCGATTGGCTTGTGGGAAACTATTGTTTCACTTTGGAGGGTCTCAAGGAATCATTTATAGCTATATACTTGATGCCTAAAGATAGGGAATGATGGCTAGCAAATTCTAACTATTGCAGGCACGCTCAGGATGGGAGATCATGCCATTGTAGGTGACATAAAGAGTGGTAGTAGGCATGGACCTAGAGCACGTGCAGCTAGGTGGATAGGGTAGGCCCAGTAGTGGTTGACGTGCATGTAGGAACCTGGTGGGCACACACCTCTACATCCATGCGATGAGGGATGAGAGGTAGCCCTATCACTTAAGCTAGCTGACACATGTCTAGAGTATGTTGGAGCCTGGTTCTCATTATGGACCACCAAACCCTGATGTATTAGATGCCCCCCACTTTCTTGCCCAAGTGGTCTAGCCTCTAAGATCTTAGAAGAAGGAAGTAGAGATTTCATTAGTTCAGCGGGGCATGGGAGCCCACCGTATTTAGGCAAAGCTAGCTTGGCAAGCACTATGTGAGGCTCACAATAAGGTACTCATGGCAAGGATGGCAAGGCTACACTAGGTGAGATAGCTCATAATAAAGATGGTGAGGGTATGTTGGACAAAGCAGCTCACGGCAAAGATGGCAAGGCTATACTAAGCAAGGTAGCTTGCTACAAGGATAGTGAGGCTATGCTGGGCGAGGCAGCTTGCGACAAGGATGGTGAGGCTATATTAGGTGAGGTAGCTCATGGCAAAGATGGTATGGCTACACTAGGTGAGGCAACTCACTACAAGGATACAAGGCTATGCTAGACGAGGTAGCTCACGGTAAAGATGGCGAGGCTATGCTAGACGAGATAGTTCATGATAAAGATGGCAAGGCTACACTGGATGAGGTAGCTCGCTACAAGGATGGTGAGACTATATTGGATGAGGTAGCTCGTAGCAAAGATAATGAGACTGTTCTAGGCAAGGTAGCTCGCTATGAGATCGGTGAGGCTATGATCATCGAGATCCATGCCAAGATCGAGAGTGGCCTCCCTGAAGGTGATAGCATCCAAAGTGATAGCAATTTTAATAATTACCATGGTAGTTTAGGCACTTGGGATGTTACAAAACACCTCATAGGATAGCATCTTTGATGCTGAATCAACATGGATGTGTCGATCATCGAGGCTAAAATCGATGCCCCTTCATCAAGGAATGGACAAGTCCTATTGATGAATATATATAAGTATATGGGGGTCGGTTGGACATCTCTCATTCTTGTGGCATCCAGGTGGTAGAGCAGCAGGAAAGAGGAGAGGCATTTTCAATCGAACAGAGAGGTGTACCAATGGCTATCCACAATGGGTACCCCTATCCTTTCTTCCCTTTTTCTTCTTTTTTTTGCTCTTATATTTAATACATGATGGTTATGGGAGCGAAGGAACTGGGCTTGACACCTGAAACTATGGCCTCCATTTTAATGGAGGAGAAAGTCTTCCAGTTGGGAGAAAAGTTTATCCTTATAGCAGGCATTCATCTAGAGCTTTTGGGAAGAATGAGTGGATCACAAAGGGGATGGCAATGAAGGTCATCCTTCATGAGAAATCACTAAACACAGGTCTCAGGATTTCCATGCTTCTAGTGATGGCAGACCTGCTGTGGTGGTATAATCTATGTCCAGCACATTTAGTCCCTAATGCCTGGAGGTCCATCATTAGCTTTTTTAGCTTGATGGTCCATTACCATATAGAGCCCAAGAAAAAGGTATTTCGCTTTCTTCTAGGTGAAGGCCTCCTAAGGATGGTGCTACGTCTCCTCTCACAAAAGGATTTAGCTTCCTAGCTATTCTGGTGAAATTGTGAGGTTGGAAGACATAATTCTTCTTCGTGGTTTCCCTGTCATTATGGTTGTTCCTTGGATGCTAAGGTGATGTGGAGCCTTTGTAGTTTCTAGACCCTCTGACATTGCAGGATTTGAAGCATATCATGATGGATGAACTATCATCTGTACGGTCCCACCATATAACATTCTTCTTTTAGAGAGCTAGTTGGAGGCCCTTTGGTGATGAGAATTTTTTTATCTCAAGGTAGGCCCCCAACCAACTATTTGATGAATAATCCCTTGCATTTTTCAATTGGAGTTAATCTATCTTCTAGTGTAAGCTTGATAATCCATGACGAGCCATAGGCGGCAATCACCAGTAAGCCTTCTTAGCCACTTTTGGTTGATTCGAAGGGGAAGAGGACACGTTCCCCATCTCCTATGAAGCGGGCTGGGAAGGCAAAGAAAAATAAAGGGTCATCTCTCCTCTTGGACCTTGCTTCAAGTTCCAGGAAGGTGTCACTCATAGAAATGGCGACGGAGGTCATGGCTTCTCCTAACTTAGGGGTCGCCGCCTAAGCCAATGCGAGCGAAGCTCTAAGGGCCAGTGACCATTAGGGTGACTCAAGTAAAAACCAGCAAAGCTTTGGCATCAATGATGAAGTCTTTGATGTGAGTGACCATGTTAGCTATGAAGGCTAGGGCGGCCATTGCTAAGGTAAAGTAGGTGGTGGCCCCCATGGCTGGTACGAGCAAAGTTGGAGAGGTAAGGCCCTTCGTGCTCAGGAGAGTGTCCCTACCCCTAGCAAGCCTTGAGTTCTTGGATGACTATTCATCCAAAAATCAAGGAGGAGGCACTGGGAAGGCCCATTGGCGAGGCCCTACAGCGGTTCAATTGGGTTGCCATATTGGTAAGTCTCCTTTCTAGGGGCTTTCAATGTTGTCTTTCCTTGGGTGGCATAGGCTCTTCTTGAACAGGACATCTAAATGTAGGGCTGTATAGAGACCTGGGGTTTGCTGCAATACGTGCACCGCCTTCTCAAAGAGGCAAAACAGTCATGGAAACTCATCGACATGATGGAAGGAGAGTGCGACGTAGTTGTTCGGGAGCTCAACCTATATGTTGACTCCTATCTTGATTTTGATGAATAACAAAATACTTAAGTACATTTGAGTACTAATTATGTATTAAAAGTATGTTTATCAGGATAAATTACTCATCAAAGTTAAAGTATATTATAAGATAAAATTGTTTGTCAATCAGTTGAAGAAGTCACTAAAACTAATAGATTTTTAAATTGTATGGACCTTGGCACATAAGAATGACTTTGAAGAACTCAAATTTTTAATTTGAATAAGTTTCAGTAATGTTTCAGCAAAGTGTCAACTCATTGAACTCAAGTGTCGACTCAAGTGTTGACTCATGGTCAGCCAAGTGTCGACTCAAGGCTTGAAACTAAAAAGAAAACAGAACTTGCTGATTTCAAAAATTTATCCAAGTGTTGACTCATGAAGATAAAGTGTCGACTCACAAGAAGAAGTGTCGACACACCAGTGCATTCCAGTGAGCTTCAGAAAACTTTTTCGACTCAGTGTCGACTCATAATCTAAAGTATCGACTCAAAGTATCAACTCATGGACTGAAGCGTCAACACTTGCAAGTCTGAGTAAACAATAACGGCTAGTTTTTTTGAAGCATAGAACTTCTCGAATTTGTATCTAATGATATTTTCTCCTCTCCAATGTCTATAAACTATCTTTTAAGACTTGGAAAGGTATTTAAATCCCACCAAACACAAGAGGGAAGCAAATTTATTGATAATTCATTAAGAGTTCATGGAGTATTCATTACTTTTGAGTGAAGTTGAGCCTTTAAGCATTCAAGTCCGCATTCTTCAAGCATTGATTGAGGCTTCAACAACTTGGAGACAAGCTTCTCAACAATATTCAAGAGCTTCATTGAGTTTTATTTGCTTTTTAAGAAAGCTTATGATACTTTTTACATTGTACTTGAATTATTCTTATTGTTTCTAGTTTTAAGAAAATTGAAACTAGCATTGAAGTTTGTTGGTGAACCTTGAGTGAAAACCAACTTGGTTTGTTGGTGAGCCTTGTGAAAACCAACTTGTATTGTTGGTTAGCCTTGTGGAAACCAACTAGGTTTTTGGTTAGCCTTGTGGAAACCAACTAGATTTTTGGTTAGCCTTGTGAAAACCAAGGGGTTTTGATTAGTGAGCCCGGAAAAAACTAATCTATTATAATCAAGGTTGGATTATAGTGAAATATCCAAGAAAAGCTTGGAGAGTGGATGTAGGTATTTTGGAATACACCGAACCATTATAAAACTTTTATGTTTGTGATTGTCATTTACTTTTTTTATATTTACTTTACTATTTCTGCAAAAAGTAGCACCTGTGTTTAATTCTTGCAAAAAGTTTTTAGAAACCTAATTCACCCCCCTATTAGGTTGCTTTAACTGGACAATAAGTGGTATCAGAGCTTGGTACTCAGCTAAGTAGGTCTAACCACCTTGAGTAAAAGATCTATGGCAATTCCAATGGGTACTAGTGTAATTGAGGGTCAAGCCTCAAATAGATCACCATTTTTCAATGGTACAAATTACACATATTAGAAAACTCGCATGCGCATTTACATGCATTCTATTAATTACAATCTTTGGAAAGTAGTAGTTAAAGGTCCACATGTTCCTTCAATCATGGTTAATGGCATCTCCATTCCAAAGCTTGAAAAAAATTGGGATGAAAATGACATTAAGCAATCTGAGCTTAATGCCAAAGCAATGAACTTGCTTTATTATGCATTGGATTTTAGTGAATTCAATAGGATTTTAACATATGCATCAGCAAAAGAAATATGGGGCATACTTGAGATTACACATAAGGGTACCTATCAAGTAAAAAATACTCAAGTAAATATGCTTGTGCATACATATGAAATATTTAGAATGGAGCTTAATGAATCCGACATTGAATATACACAAGATTTACTAATATTGTTAATAGAATGAGAAGTCTTGGCAAAGTTATGTCTAATACTGATTTGGTTAATAAAATTCTCAGGTCTTTGCCATCTTCATGGAATCCAAAGATGACGGCAATCCAAGAAGCAAAAGATGTTGAAACATTACCTTTAGAGCAGCTTATAGGTTCACTCATGACTTATGAATTGAACCTAGAACAAAAAGCAGTGGATGCAGACAGAAAGAAGAAAATAATTGCCCTTAAATTCACTACACCAATGGAACTTTCAAGTAAGAAGTCGGAAGAAAGTGAAAATGAAGATGAGAAGGCTCTAGTGGCCAAGAAATTTAAAAGATTTATGAGAAAGAAAAAGAAGTCACTCAAAAGAGAGCCTAGTAAGGACAAAGGCAGGGACAAAGAAAAGGAAAAAGAGAAGGAGAAGGACCAACCCATTTGCTTTGAATGTAAGAAGCCCGGTCATTATAAGTTCGATGGTTCTTTCCTTAAAAAGGTCAAAAAGAAATACAAGAAGAAGGTAATGATGGCTACTTAGAGCGAAAGTGAAGATTCTAGCTCAGAGGAAGAAGAGCAAGAAGTTGCCAATCTTTGCCTTATAGCATATGCAAATAAGGTACAATCTAAATTTGAATTTACTTTTGAAGAACTTAGAGATATTTTTGATAAACTTATGCATGAATATAAATTGCTAAAAATTAAGCACAAGAAATTAAATAAGCAAGCTAATTCTTTTTTTAAAAAAAAGAATCTTGGTGATGAAAACAAAGAATTAAAAGCTAAGGTTGCTATTTTGGAAAAGGAAAAGAATGCTTTTTAAAAGAAATAGAAGTTTTAAAAAGATCCAAGGTTTCTATTTCAAATGATGAGTTTATAAAGAAAAATAAAGTCCTTAAGTTGGAAAATAAGAAATTCAAAGAAGAGCTTGATAAAGTCAAGCCCTTTGTTGAAAAATTCATGTTTAGTTCTGAAAGACTGAATTTATTATTAAATAATCAACATGTAATTTTCAACAAAGTTAGTTTGGGGTATAAACCTCACAAACAATGAAAGTATTTGAAAAACTTCTTTGTTCTTGCATCTTCTAGTATAACATGTTATTGTTGTAGAAAATTTGGGTATAAAGCATATTAATGCAATTTAAGAAAAGTAAACAAATCTAGAAAAGTTTGGATTCAAAAGGGAACCATTACTACTAACCCTAAAGGATCCAAGTTGACTTGGGTATCTAAAGCAAAAACTTGATCTTTTTTGCAAGTATGTCTTGCAACCCAGGAGAAAATAAGAATGTGGTACCTTGATAATGGTTGTTCAAGATACATGACGGGAGATGTGAAGCAATTCATCTCTTTTGAAGCTTTAAATGGAGGGAATGTAACTTTTGGAGACAATAAAAAAGGAAAAATCATTGGTGTCAGTAAAGTTCAAATTTCTCCATCTACTTTTATTGACAATGTGTTATTAGTAGAAGGTTTAAAATATAATTTACTAAGTATTAGTCAATTTTGTGATAAAAGTTTTAAAGTTGTCTTTGAATCATCTCTTTGCATGGTGTCTAGTCTTATGATGATGGACTGAAATTTATTGGAAATAGGCATGGCAACATTTATCTAGTTGATATTGATAATCTTCCTATACAAGATAGTGAATGCCTAGTTGTAATGAATGCCAAAATCGATGAGACTAGCTAGTTATGGCATCAAAGGTTAGGACATGCAAGCATGTATTTACTTTTTAAATTATGCAAAAAGGATTTAGTAAAAGATTTGCCTAAACTTAGATTTGAAAAAGATAAATTTGTGATGCTTGCTAACTTGGTAAACAAATAAAAACTTTTTTTAAATCAAAAAGAATTGTTTTAACTTCTAGGCTACTAGAACTACTCCATATAGATCTTTTTGGACCAACTAGGACCACAAGCCTAGGAGGCAAGAGATATGGATTAGTTATAGTTGATGATTTCTCTCGTTTTACTTGGATTTTATTCTTACCATATAAAGATAAATCTTTTTCTGCTTTCACAAAGTTTTATAGAAATATTTCAAATAAAAAAGGTACTTCTATTATTTTTATTCATAGTGATCATGGAGTCGAATTTGAAAATCAAGATTTTGAAGATTTTTGCAATGAAAAAGGCATTAAACATAATTTTTTGACACCTAAAATACCTCAACAAAATGGGATAGTAGAAAAAAAAAATAGAACTTTAGAAGAAATGGCACGCATAATGCTTTATGAAAATGACCTTTCCAGATATTTTTGAACCAAAGCTATGAATACTCCTTATTATATTTTAAATCAAGTTTTAATTCAACCAATTTTAAAGAAAATACCCTATAAGCTTTGGAAAGAAAGAAAAACTATTTTAAAGTATTTTCATATATTTGGTTGCCGATGTTTCATATTAAACAATGGAAAAGATAATTTAAGCAAATTTGATGCCATGTTAGATAAAGGTATCTTCTTAGAATACTCCACATCTAACAAGGCATACAGGGTTTTCAATAAAAAATACTTATAGTAGAAGAATCTATACATGTTGTGTTTGAAGAGTCTACTAACAAGTCCTCTTGAAAAGATGATACTTCTGATGATAAGGACTCAAAAAGCTGACTTTAAATGATTATCTTTTCAAAGAGAACAAGGAAGAGCAAAATAAGAAGATTGAAGAAGAAATCACAAGACCTTCACCAGAGCACAAGGACCTACCAAAGGAATGAAGGTATGCTCATGGACATCCTAAGGAACTGATCTCAGGTGATTAAAAATGGATGTGATTATATTACTTTTATTTTATAAATAGAACCTAAGAATATAGAAGAAGCTGAAAAAGATCCAAATTGGATGATTGCTATGCAAGAAGAATTAAACCAATTTGAAAGAAATAAGGTGTGGACACTAATAGAATTTGCCAATGTCCAAGCAGCTGAGCTTGTATCTATGCAGAAAGAGATAGGTGAAATGAAAGAGGCAGTAAATAAAGTACTAGTTAGCCTCGAGGACTTGGATCAGCAGATGGGAGCAATGTGGGTGGAAATGGTGTCTCTCAATAGCACTGTCAGTTCATTGGAAGTCACAGCTAGGACAAGACCTTAATATGATCCGCCACCCATTTTCACTAGGGCACCTAGTACCTCTGTTCACCCTAGGGCTCCTCCACATGCTTCATCTAGTCGAGCACCTAGACCCACTTCTTGGCAAGGTGTCAATGTTCCTAGAGATGATTCTGATTAAACATTTTGTAGTTTCAGTACCTTTTTGGATGCATTTTGAAATTTTGTAATGACTGATGTACTTAACACTTTTTGATAGAAATGAAATGAACATCTTTTGGTTACTGTATAATGTGTGTATACTCGTATTATCTTGATTACATCTCTATTTATTTAAATAGAATTCTCTCTCTAAGTTGAGAATGTGAAATTATCTCAAACAAATATTAAAATTTTCTCAATCTATTTAAAATTCTGAGCTTACCTGTTTAACCTTTTTGAATTGTTGACAAAAAGGGGGAGAATCATAGAGTGCATGAAAGAATACATGAATTGCAATAGTAATACTAAAGCAAATGATGTGGGACTAATATGCATACAATTCTTTTTGTATGTTTTATATGTGAAGTTAGGTGATTAATTCCTGAATTTTAGATCAAAATTAATTGTAGGGAGTTTTGTATGAATTTTTGAAGCCAAGCATGCAGATTAGAACCTAGAAAAGTACTAAAGAATGATCGCCGGGACTGAGAAGCCTCGGTTAGGGCAAGTTCTCCTACAATATAATTACTGGAGGTAGAGAGGGTGTACTTGACAATGTCTGAAGTGCCCAATGAAGATCGTAGCGAAGGGATCTCTCGTTCCTCAATGGATGCGGCCTGAAAACATAGCCAAAGACCCGAGGATACCTGGCTTTCTGCTTGGTGGTCCGATTGAGGCTTGGCTGGAGTCGTTGGATTCGTAGGAACTCGGGGACCTGCAAACGACCTGTCAGGGGTTAGAAAACTCACAAGGGAGCAAAGAAATAAAGGAAAATAACAAAGAAAAGGTGTCTTTTGAAGTGGGCGGCCAGGGTTCTGGAAGGTTGGCTGGCGGTAGGAAGATGGTTGCAACACCGAGAAGAAGAAAACTCTCAAACCCCTTTATACACACAGCAGGGTAACACTCAAAGCAATAGAAGAACTCAAGGTTTATTTCATATATCAAAATTCAAGTTTCATACAAGAGAAAATAGACCCTTAACCTTGGGCCCCAAGTAAGGGTACATTAGACTTTACATAGGAATCATTTTCCCTCTCAAACCCTAGCTAGAAAATAAAAAAATATTAGGTAAAAAATCCCTAAAAATTTTCTTGAATTGGCCAACACTCCAAGGATGCCTAGGGGGGCGTGTTAGGCTTCTAAGAGCAGCAAGGGGCCGGCCCAAAGGGGCTTGGGTGCATAGGCTTGGGCCTTGGAAGTGGGGTGGCCTGGTAGCCAGGTAGCAGGAATATTCCATCGTATCTTGCTTCTTAGGGGCTTGGGCTTGGCGCCTGGGCTTGATTCCTTTGGCTAGGATGCAGATGGACCTCTGGAATCATAGATTCCCTGGTCTATGAATATACTTTGGCATCTGGAAGGAATTTGGGCATCTGGAGGGCATCTGCAAAGAATCAGGATTTTCTGAATTTTCCTTCTAGGGTCTTCAAATCTTCAAGATGGGTTGGACTTGGGCTATACTTCCATGTCTTCAATCTAGTTGGACTTGGTCTTCACTTGTATGATATAGTCTTGAGTTTTCAGTGTACTTGGACAGGACTCAAAAAAAATAAAATTAGCTCAACATTAGCTGACTAGCATTGGACTGAACTAGCTTAACATGAGCTGACTAGTATAGAACTGAAATAATAACTCAAAAGACTCAAATAATAACTAAAATGGACTCAGATAGGCTAAGCCCTTAGTACAGATGAACTCATAAATTATTGATCAATCCATAGAGAGTTGAAAAGCCTTTGTCTTATTCTGGTGCCTCTGGTGTCCCCACCAATTTTCCCGGGGTGGGAGGAACTCGACCCTGTCGAGTGAAGATCAGACTGGCTCACATATCTCTCAAGAAGGTCTGGGTTGGGGCATTGCAAGTCCTCTCGAGAAATCCATGAATCGTTCGACTCTGACCGGCCTTGCCATCGGACTAGGAAGCGTTGATAGTCACGGCCCCGGGTCGTGATGGCTTGATCGTCCAGGATACGCTCGATCCGTTCTCCTCTCTCAGGCCAATTTGTTAGTGGACACTCTGGGTTAGGGTCACTCACAATGAAAAGAATAGGTCCAAAGGCCTCACTAGGTATCGCTGCCGGTTTCCTATACTCAACCAGGTCTGTAATATTGAAGGTAGAACTAATGCCCATATCTGAAGGCAAGTCTAATACATAGGTATTTGATCCAATCCTTCTCTATCACTTTAAAAAGTCCGGCTCTGCGAGCATGAAGCTTCTTTTAGGCCTAAGCCTAACCAAGATAGAATCCACTACATCAAATTCTTTGACCCTTCTTCGGGAATTAGCCAGTTATTTTAAGATTAGTGCGGGTGGTGAACATGCTAAGCACATGCAGTCTCCTAACAAGATGATGCAAAGGACTCAAACTAATACCTAATAGACTCGACTTTGCATTCCTATCGAAGGAAATTTATTAGACTTCTATGGGCTTAAACCTAAGAGACTATAGACTCTCTAGGTCTGACCCTAGTGTGGTGTGCACAAGAGTATTTACAATGGACTCCAAGCAAATGCCAAAGGGTATGCCAGAAGTATAATGCAAATCTAACATGCGTAATGAATGCATGCAGTACGCTAATCTCAATTAAATAAATCTAATGATCCTAGAAATGCTGGAGATGTCTGGAAAGGGTAGAAAATAGGAAGTGGGTTCAGAATTAGTTTGGTAGGGTAGAGAAAAAGGTTACGGGTTAGTTGGATACAGTAGGATAAAAGAAGGCATGTCAGGGACTAATCCTAGACTAATGAGGCTAACCTTACGGGGTTGCGATATATCTATGGAAAAGAAAAGGTCCATGCTATGGAAGGATGGGTCAACAATTTCTGGAAAGAGATCTTCAATAGGAATGGTAGGAAGGGATTCATCCTGAGGGCAATGGGTTAAGTAAGCCAAATCCTCAATAAAGTTTTCTTGTTCATGGAATTTAGGAATAGGCTCTACAATAAGATATTTTCTAGTGTTTCCTCAGGTAAAATCCAAGTATCAGAGTTCTCTTCCTCTAATTGTTCTTCACTATAGCTTTAGGTTGGATGTGGTCAAGGTCAACTAGCTCTGGGTTGGTTTCTACCTGGGTATCTACTGGGTCAGCTAATTCTAGGTCTACTAAAGGTGTCTCCTCTTCTCCTTCATACTCATCCACTAGGCTCATCAGCTTCATACACTTCCGCGTTAATGTAAGCCTTGTCAATCTCAAGAATGGTTGGAGAAGGTCGGCTAGGAGAAAATTGGCTAGGTCCTGGTTTCTGATTATGGACACTAATCCTAGTAGGTTCAGGTTGCCTAAGGGGTAGTGGCTCACTACTGGGCACATATTTAGGGGTACTAATCCTATGGGGTTCAAGTTGACTAAGGGAAACCTGACTAGTACTAGATTGATACCTAGGGGTTATGGGCTCCCTAGGCTCATAGGACAAGGGTGCAATCTATGGGTCACGGGTTTATAAGATCTGGGGTCATAGGATTTGGGTTCAGCTCTATGGGTCTTGGGTCTACTGGACTCATGGGATATGGGTTCGTAGATTCTAGAGTCAAAGGATTTGGAGTCATAAGATCTATAGGTTGCGGGTATACTAGGCTTATAGGGAGAGGGTAAATAGGATCTATCTTCCTGGTCTACAAAATCCTGATTGGGTCTTCTAGGACTAACCTTAGGGATTGGGTCATGACGATGGGCTCTCCTAGGTTCAGCCTCAAGGTATGGATCAGGGTTTGGGGTCTTCCTAGGTTCAGTATCATAGTATGGGTCATGATGATGGGCTCTCCTAGGTTCAACCTCTCGGTAGGGATCAGGGTTTGGGGTCCTCCTAGGTTCAGTATCATAGTATGGGTCATGACGATGGGCTTTCCTAGGTTCAACCTCATGGTAGGGATCAGGGTTTGGGGTCCTCCTAGGTTCAGTATCATAATAAGGGTCATGACGATGGGCTCTCCTAGGTTGAACCTCACGGTGGGGATCAGGGTTTGGATCCTCCTAGGTTCAGTATAATAATAAGAGTCATGGCGATGGTCTCTCCTATGCTCAACCTCATGGTAGGGATCATGGTAAGGGGTTCTCCTAGGGTTGGGCTCCTTATATGGGTCAGAGTATTGGGTTCTCCTAGGATTGGACTCCCTATATGGGTCATAGTAGTGTTCTCATAGGGTTGGGCTCTATGGTTTCACTAGGTTGAGTTGGGTTGAGGCTATTGTTCTGGGTCAACTGAGTCATTTGGGTAATTAACTGGATAGTTATTTGTGTAGCCATCTGGGCCATGGATTGGGTTAGTTGCTCAGGAAGTGCTTTCATTTGGGCTTGCAAATTTTCCATGGGTTCAGACATTTGTGAAGGAGGTGGGTGATATGAAACCCCTGATCTAGTGCTCATGCAAGACTCGATCAGATCGACTACAGCTGACTAGACCTAGAGTCCAAACTAAGGGCTCAATCAGGGTGGCAAACTAGCCTATAGTAACTCTGTACTCAGCCAGGCAGTTATAAGGGGACTGTTAGGTCCCTGATTGCCAATCCTAGACACCAATCAGAGATTGGCCAGGTAGGCGGACAAGCATACAAGCCCTTCGGAATTGAATCCCTGAACCACCATTCTAGACACTGAGCACAAGGCACACACAGGTTAACTTGACACAGTGATCTAACACTAGCCCGGACCTGACCAGTTGGTGTCCCTAGCCCACTAGGATAAATTAAGTCTAATCCATTTTAAGTTAGGATTGGGACCGAATGCAGGGGATGTGGTTTTGGGCTAAGGAGAGGTGATCAAATCCTCCCCCCATCTGACATAGCAAGAGTGCCCTTAAAGGTAGATTATACAATGATGGCAGGCAGATGATGCAAATTAGGGTTAGATGTTTTAGTAGCTTTTATATATGTAAATTTTTTTTTTGGTATTTTCATAAACATAAGAAAACTTGCAAATTATGGCCTAATATGCTTGAAATATACTAAAATTAAAAGATATGCAAAAGATGCTAAGCAAAACCATAAAACTTCCAAACTTGTCTTGCTGAAAAAAATAGAGCCGAAAATCTGTAGGCTATATATCGGCTTAAAGAAGATTCACAGATCAAAATAAAATCTGAAAAATTATGAAAATACTTTGAATTAAGATGAATTCACAAAATTGATTTTAGAATTTTTAGAGTTCAAAAAGGTAGAAATAACTAAATTAATAGAGCATATATGGACTAAGAAATTGCAGAAAATAAGCCCTAATCTAAGCTCTGATACCAAATGATGCGGGACTAATATGCATGCAATTATTTTTGTATATTTTATATGTGGGGTTAGGTGATTAGTTCCTGAATTTCAGATCAAAATTAATTGTAGGGAATTTTGTATGAATTTTTGAAGCCAAGTATGCAGATTAGAACCTAGAAAAGTACTAAAGAAGGATCGCCGGGGCTGAGAAGCCTCGGTTAGGGCAAGTTCTCCTACAATATAATTACTGGAGGTAGAGTGGGTGTACCTGACAATGTCTGAAGTGCCCGGTGAAGATCGCAGTGAAGGGATCTCTCGTTCCTCGATGGATGCGGCCTGTAAAACCGAACCAAAGACCCACGGATACCTGGCTTTCTGCTCGGTGGTCCGATTGAGGCTTGGCTGGTGTCGTTGGATTTGTAGGAACTCGAGGACCTGCAAACAACCTGTCAGGGGTTATAAAACTCACAAGGGAGCAAAGAAATAAAGAAAATAGCAAAGAAAAGATGTCTTTTGAAGTGGGTGGCCAGGGTTCTGGAAGGTTGGCTGGCGGCAGGAAGATGTTTGTCTTCAAGCCTGCAACAACTCTTACCAGAAGCTTGAAGCACCTTTTGAGGAAAGCAAGGAAGCCATTGAAGTGCATTGAAGAGCATTCAGTGGATCTTCACTCGAGCTGCATTGGCAACCACCTAGATAACAGAGTTTGTCTTTATTGTTGCTTTTTTTTTTTAATCTATCATTTAGAATATCTGGGTTATTGGTGAGCCCTGTTGTAAAAACCAAATAGGTTACTTTGGTGAGCCTTTAAAACCAGAGTGTAGAGGTTTCTTTGGTGAGCCTAGCTAAAACTAAAGTGTAGAGGTTTTAGGTGAACCTGTAAAAACCTAACTTGGGTTTCTTTGGTGAGCCCGGTTTCAAAAACCAAAGTGTAGAGGTTTGGATTGTGAGCCTGTAAAACAATTCGACTGTATTCCGGTTTGAGGGATATAGTGAAAATCCCGAGTGGTGAACTTGGATAGTGGACGTAGGAGCTGGGTTGCTCCGAACCACTATAAATCTACTTTGTTTGTATTGTGTTTGTTTTATCCTTTAGCTTCTGCCTTCATTCTCTGCTTAACACAGCACCTGACCACTAATTGGAATTACTTGTGCACATATTTTCTGAAAATTTTGTAATACCCAATTCACCTCCCTCTTGGGACTAAGCCACCTAGGCAATAGATACATCTTTTAAACATCCTATATAAGCATATGCTCTAAAACATTATAGCTATATGAATCAAATTCATTCAAGTTATATACTAAATGATGATACTTTGCTCTAATACATTATAATTATATGAATTGAACTCATTCTTATATATAGCTTTGATATATTATAGATTTATTAAAAGTTACATATTAAATGATAAATTTTTGCTCTTGATAATAATTACAACTTAGCTCTGATACTTATTATCAAATTGCTTTGATAGTTATTACAAATCTTTTTAGCTTACTATGTTTATATACTTAAAAATTTTGTCATCACCAAAAAGGAGAGATTGTTGACTCCTATCTTAATTTTGATGAATAATAAAATACTTAAGTATATTTGAGTACTAATTGTATGTTAAAAGTGTGTTTATCAGGATAAAGTACTCATCAAAGTTAAAGAATATTGTAAGATAAAATTGCTTGTCAAACAGTTGAAGAAGTCACTAAAACTAATGGATTTTCAAGTTGTATGGACCTTGGCACATAAGAATGACTTTGAAGGATTCAAATTTTGAATTTGGATAAGTTTCAGTAATGTTTCAGCCAAGTGTCGACTCATGGAACTCAAGTATCGACTCAAGGTATCGACTCACAGAAGCTTGAGCTGATATGCAAAAAATGTTTCAACTGACATGCTGAAATATCGACTAATGAATTACCATGTGTTGACTCAATTAAGTATCGACTCAAGGCCTGAGACCAAAAAAAAATAGAACTTGCTGATTTCAGGAATTTGTCCAAGTGTCTACTCATTAAGATGAAGTATCAACTCATTCATTGACTCATCGAAGAAATGTCGATGCACCAATACATTCCATAGAGCTTCAAAAAACTTTTTTGACTTAAGTATCGACTCATAATTGAAGTGTCGACTCATGGACTGAAATGTCGATACTTACATATCTAAGTGAATAGTAATGGCTAGTTTTTTTGAAGCGCAAAACTTCTCCAAATTTTGTCTAACGGCTATTTTCTCCTCTCCAATGGCTATAAAATACCATTTAAGGCTTGAAAAGATATTTAACGCCACCAAATATAAGAGGGAAGCAAATTTATTGATTATTTATTAAGAGTTCATTGAGTATTCATTACTTTTGAGTGAAGTTGAGCCTTCAAGCATTCAAGTCCATATTCTTCAAGCATTGATTGAGACTTCAACAACTTGGAGACAAGCTCCTCAACAACATTCAAGAGCATCATTGAGTTTTATTTGCTTTTTAAGAAAGCTTATTATACTTTTTACATTATACTTGAATTATTCTTATTGTTTCTAGTTTCAAGAGGATTAAAACTAGCATTGAGGTTTATTGGTGAACCTTGAGTGAAAACCTACTTGGTTTGTTGCTAAGCCTTGTGAAAACCAACTTGGTTTGTTGGTAAGCCTTGTGAAAATCAACTAGATTTTTAGTTAGCCTAGTAAAAACTAAGGGGTTTTGATTAGTGAGCCCAAAAAATTAATCTACTATAATCAAAGTTGGATTATAGTGAAATACCCGAGAAAAGCTTGGAGAGTAGATGTAGGTGTTTTGGAATGCACCGAACCACTATAAAACTTTTGTGTTTGTGATTGCCATTTACTTTTTTTGTATTTACTTTACTACTTCTACTGTATATTTTCATTGAGCACACAAATACTTTGAAAACACACTAGCACCTATTTTAATTCTTGTAAAAAGTTTTTAGAAACCCAATTCATCCACCCTCTTAGGTTGCTTTAGCTGGGCAACACTATCCAATGATCAATTGGTGATTGAGAAGACGAGGATGGACACAACGGAGGCCTCTTTGGCGACCATGTCCACCTGTCTTGACAAGTGTAATAGACTGCACAGAGCTTCATCACCTATTGGCAGAGGTGTGGGTTAGAGGGAGAAGGACCTTGCTGGAGTGTAGGCAGCACTTGGGTAAGAGCCATCAGGCAAAGAAGATGCTTGGTGAGGTAGAGGCCAAGGGTGCCAGGGCTGACACAAGGATCGCCAGCACTAAGGTGAAGGTCGTGGAAGCGAGGCAAGGGCTTAGGCAATGAAGGAAGCACTAAGAGAGACCAAGATCCAAGCTTCAATCACAAAGGAAGAGGTGCTGGCAATAGAAGCGCTGGCCTCCAAGGTAGCAACGAAGGTGGTCCAAGGCCTTTAGAGCCGGGGAGGAGTACCTTCTAGAGGTACTAGAATCTAGTAGGGATGCTTTCTAGTAATTCTTTGAGTTTTTGAAGGGTCAAGTAGCCGAGCTACTCCCAGATGTTAATGTTGGGAGGTTGAAGATAAAGTTACCTTTAGGTAGTGGCGAGGACTCTTCAAGCTCTAGTGGAAAGGGCCACGAAGTTGGAGAGGATCATGCTAACCTCAATGATTGGCCACACATCCTTTTGCTTTTTCTTTTTCCTTTCTTTTGTGTTAACTACTATGACTTTGTACAAAATACTTAGAAATCCATTGAAATGGTGTTGCCCAGGTGGCTTCTCAAGATGGGGGTGAATTGGAAATTTTAAAAATTTAAAGCAGGTAATGTGCAATTAAAAATTCCTTAGAAGGTGTTAGGTGCTATGATAGAGTTATAAATTGCAGAAGCTAAAAAGTAGTAAAGAAACACAACACAAACACAAAATTTATAATGGTTCAGAGCAACCCAGCTCCTATGTCCACTACCCAAGATACCACTTGGGATTTCCATTATATTTACACCCGAATACAGTAGGATTGTTTTACAGGATCATAATCCAAAGTCTCTACACTTTGGTTTTATGGGATCACCAAAGAAAACCGAACACCCTTTGGTTTTAACAGGCTCACCAAAGAAACCTAACTTAGTTTTACCAGGATCACCAAGAACCCAACACTTGGTTTTTATCAAGGCTCACCAAGAACCTATTTGGTTTTTCAACCGGGCTCACCAATAACCTAACAATTCAAAAATGAATTGAAAGAAATGCAACAAAAATGACAAACTCAATTTGTCGGATAGTTTCCGGTGCAGCTTGATGGAAGTCCACTTGAATGCACTTGAATAAGCTTTAATTGCTTTAGTGGCTTCTTTCCAAAGTTGCTTCAAACTTCAAATTAGAGTTGGTGAAGTCTTGAAGTCTAGCTTGATTGCTCTTGTGCTCTTTTTGCTGTTGGTTGGTAGGATATTCAATGAAGCTCTCTTTTCTTTGAAGAACTCTCTAATTCATTGCTTCAAGGAAGTTCAAATCCTTCAAATATAAAGTCTTCCATCACTCCAAGGCAGTTAGAGACATTTTTGACCATTGGGATGTGACTTGTGACCGTTGGAGCACCTTTTGGCATTCAAAAATAAATTCTAGAACTAGCCATTAGATACCTGGAAACGACGTTTGAGTCGGATCGGATTCCTTTGAGTCGACTCGAATCCTTCGAGTCGATAGGTTGAGTCACCAAATCTTCAGTGCAGTCGGCTCTTTGTCTCAGGATGCAAAATATCACTCTAGACGAGTCGGCTCTTGATTGCTCGGGTCGGCTCGAACTTGAATCTTTGGAAAACTTGAACTCTAGGAGTCGGCTCTTTTTATCTTGGGTCGGCTCTTCTTCTTAGGTTTGGAAATCCTCACTCTGGAAGAGTCAGCTCAATGCAGTTCGGGTGGGCTCGCTTTCTCAGGCTTTCAAAATTAGGTCTGGTAGAGTCGGCTCTTTCTGGTTCGGGTCGGCTCGCCTGGCTATTCTCAAAAATCTTCAAAAATTAGATTATGGAAGAGTCGGCTCGGACTGATTCCAGTTGACTCGGATTCATTGGAGTCGCTCAGTTACCTTCGAGTCAGCTCGAATTGTGTGTTCTAGAATCCTTGCTGCATACCAGTTAGCAAAGTCCGCTTTTCAATAAGTTAGGTTGGCTCGAGTATCTTCTTCAGAATTTTTACACTTGAACTTAAAGAAAAACTCTTACCAACTCTTTATATTTTCAAGCATACCAACTCGAAACTAATTTCAAGGCGCGAACACACACAGAAGAAACCCTTTTCACATGATTTTTTCTTAGCTTTTTTAATGGGTTCGTTTTTATAAAAACACATTACAACACAACTCAAACAAGAAAATAGAGGGAGTTGAAGTTTGAACATTTAATCCATCCTACAAAAACTTGTAACACTTGAAGAGTTGTTAGAAATAAATATACATTCTCCAATGTTTGGTTATCATCAAAATCACTCATGGGATCAACAATCTTCCCCTTTTTGATGATGACAAAACACTGGGCATGAAAAATTCTTTACACTTTACATGTATGACAGTATTTAAAAGTTAAATATTCACATATATTAGAGCTAATTAGATTTGAAAAAGAAAAACAGAGCTCAAGAGATGATATCACTGTATATCATCAATGTATTAAACTTTTTATGTTTCATAATATTATAATTAGTGCAAAACATGGAGTATCAGAGAATTAAAAATTGACAATAGCAATCAGAGCATTAAGATTAATTTGAATATCAATCAGAGCAAAATTATTCAAGAGAATCTCCCCCTTTCTCTAGTTTTTAAAGTAATTTAAGCAATACTATCATTTTTGTGCTCCCCTTTTTCATTATTTTTATGCACTTTAAGAATAGTTGGTAGGAAGCTCAACATATATACTAATTTTCTATTTCTTACATTCTTTTCATATTTCTCCCATTTTTCATATTTCTCACATTTTTCATATTTCTTCCCCTTTTTGTCAATCAATCAAAAAGGTGGTTTCAAATAAAGCTCAGATTTTAAAATAGATTGAGAAAGTCTTTAATATTTGTTTGAGATAATTTTACATTCTCAAATTTGAAATTCTAATTAAAACTTTATCATAGTTTTACAATAAAGGAAATTGCTAAAGAAACTTTCATTTCATTGATAAGTTTGGCATACAAAATAAGAAAAAAGTATATTGCAATTGTAAAAGATAACATGTAGAATATTAACAAAAATCAGAACTACACCCAAAAGACTAACCAACTAAACTATTCTTCTTCTTCCTCAGTTGAAGAAGAAGAGCCTACCTCTATAACCTTATCAGAGGTCTTAGTTTTCAGGGGTTTAAACCTTAAATCCCTGAATCTAGTTCTAACAGGGGCTCTAAAAGTCTTAGTCTTTTTGGTTTTGGTTTCTTTCTTGGTCTTAATAGGTTTGGGTGGATCAGATGAAGGCATAAGAGAAGGAATGTCAAGTGACTCCTTGATGATCTGTTCAAGAGCATCTTCAATGGGAATAATTTCCTTTTGCAGTAAGATGCTTATGATCTCTTCCTTGAAGTCCTCCATTTCTTTTTCAATTTTTTGCTGGTGAAGCTTTTGTTCAGACCTCAAATCCTGCAAGCTGATGTCAAATGATTTTCTTATTTCCTCAATTACAGAATTCATGTGATCTGTTAATGAACTTGAAATTGTTTCCATCTTTTGAAATATTAACTTCTTGAGGTCAGATGGAGTAATCATAGTGCCTTCAGTCCTTTCTTCAGCAGCAGCTTCATCATCATCTGAAAAGGTAGCAGCAACCTGACTAAGGCATCCTTTTTATCCATGTTCCTTCTTGTTGTTTGTAACCCATTCTTTTCAATGAATTGAAGGAGTAGACATCAAAGTGATATAATGGCTTGCCTATTTCATTGGTCAAGTCAACTCCTGCTTCTTCAAATAATAGAGTGAAAACCATACCGTAGGATAGACAGGCTTTGACTTTTCTTGCTGCTTCAGTCATCTGGATCATCATTATATAAGGAAGGTTAAGAGGCCTTTCTTCAACCAAGTGTCCCATAAAGATCATGTCTTTCTTACTGACCCAATCAAAGCGGCCAGTTCTAGGAATAAATATCCTGCTGATCATACTGTGCAGAAGCCTCATTTCCTTCGACAGTAAATTGGATTGTACATGCTGGACTATGCTTACATCTTCTTTTTCCAAAATTAGTTTTAAAATATGTTCCTTATCCGGTAGAAGAAGCTCAGTGGCACCGTTTGTAGGCATTTGCAATAAATTGCCCAATTTCTCTTCATCCACTATTACTACCTTTCCCTTGACAGTAGATTCCAAGTGAAATTCTTTGATAACAATATTTTCATAAAAAATCCGTACCAGTGAAGGATACGTCAAGATGTCCAAAGAACATAAGTGATTCCAACCTTGACTCTCTATCCAATTTCCAATTTCCATTCCCATTTTTTCTAGGAATGCAAAGTCGATCCTTCTTCTGCAAGTGATAGGCCGGTTGACCATTGAGACATGTTGTTCGGGAGGAGGAGTTTCTTCATCTTGATGCACTGGAGTAGATCTTTTCCTCTTTTCCCCTTTTTCTTTTGCATCTTCACTGCGAGCACTTGATTCACCGATCTGAAGAACCTTCTTCGCAGATCTTCGAGAAACCATTGCAGAGGGATTAAGGAATTTTAGGCTCTAGGGAATGATTTTTGGGAGTTTGGTAAAGTTTCCGAGAGAAGTGGAGTTTGAAGTAAAGTAAGAAGAGGGACGTACTTAGAAAAGATAGTTCAGAACTACCTAAATAGCGATTTCCCGACTTTCAAGTCGGCTCGCCCAGAGTGAACTCAAAATAATTAGAACACCGAGTTGGCTAGGTAAAGACTTAGTCGGCTCGACCAGAGTGGTAGGTAGAGAACTCAAACATTCAAACCAGCTCGACCAGAGCAAGATTGCTCAAGTCAACTCGAATAGAAACTTTCCACATAAAATCAAATGATTCAGAAATTGAATTTGATACAATTGAAAATTCAAGGAAAGTTGTTCAAGAAATCATGAATAATTGTAGGAGGTTTTCTCGATAATTTTTTCTTAGTTTTTGAAGGAATTTAGGTTAACTAAATCTAGATAGGATCATAAAGCCCTAATTCTCCTCTAAGCAATTCAAATCTATCCTGATTCAGTGGCTTAGTAAAGATGTCAGCTAATTATTTTTTAGTTGGGATAAATTCTAGTTCAATGTCACCATTCAAAACATGGTCTTTAATAAAATGGTGTCTAATCTCTATGTGCTTAGTCCTGGAATGCTAAATAGGATTTTTTGTTAGATTTATAGTACTTGTGTTATCACATCTGATAGGAATTTTGCATTGTGTAATACCAAAATCTTCTAGTTGTTGTTTAATCCACAACACTTGTGCACAACAACTCCTTGTAGCAACATACTCTGCCTCAGTAGTAGATAGTGCTACCGAGTTTTGTTTCTTGTAGTGCCATGAGATTAAATTTAATCCTAGAAATTGATAAGTACCACTAGTGCTTTTTCTATCAACTTTGCAACCAACATAGTCAGCATCAAAGAATCCAATTAAATTTAAAGTGATTCTTTTGAAAACCATAGACCTAGATTACTTGTACCTTTTAAATATCTCAATATTCTTTTAACAGGAAGTATATGTGTTTCTTTAGGATTACATTGAAATCTAGCACACATATATGCATTATACAAGATATATGGTCTACTTGCAGTTAAATATAATAAAGATCCAATCATACCTCTATATAACTTTTGATCAACATTAGATCCACTTTCATCTTTGTCTAATTTGCAAGATGGGCTCATGGGTGTGCTCATTTGTTTGCTTATCTTCATACCAAACTTCTTGACTATTTCCTTGGTGTATTTCGCTTGGTTGATGAAAATTCCTTCCTTTGTTTGCTTTACTTGAAGTCTAAGGAAGTAATTAAATTCACCCATTAAGCTCATTTCAAATTCTCCCTGTATTAGCTTAGCAAATTCTTCACAAAAACTTTCATTAGTTGCACCAAAGATAATATCATCAACATAAATTTGTACAACTAATATATCATTATCTTTCTTTTTAATGAAAAGAGTTTTATCAACATTTTCTCTTAAAAAATTATTTTCAATTAAGAAGGTACTAAGTCTATCATACCAGGCTCTAGGGGCTTGTTTCAAACCATACAAAGCTTTATTGAGTTTAAATACGTGGTTTGGAAAAGCATGATTTTCAAAATCTAGTGGTTGTTCTACAAAAACTTGTTCAGCTATAAAACCATTTAAAAATTCACTTTTCACATCCATTTGAAAACGTTTGAAATTCATATAGCAAGCAAATGCAAGAAGTAATCTAATGGCCTCAAGTCTTGCTACGGGTGCATAGGTTTCATCAAAATCAATACCTTCTTCTTGACTATATTTCTTAGCCACTAATCTAGCTTTATTGTTAATTACATTTCCTTATTCATCTAGTTTGTTCCTATAGACCCATTTGGTTCCTATAATTGGGTGGTCTTTAAGTCTATTAACTAGTATCCAAACCTTATTTCTTTCAAACTGGTTCAGTTCTTCATGCATGGCTAACATCCAGTTTGGGTCATTTTCTGCTTCTTATAAAGTGTGAGGCTCTATTTGAGATACAAAGGCTAGGTAATCATGTGCAGACCTAGTCCTAATGCCTTGAGAAGGATCACCAATAATTAATTCTTTAGGATGGGAAGTAGCGTATCTCCATTCAGTTGGTAGACCGGAATGATCCTTACTTACCGTTTCTTCTCCTTCTTCAATTGGTCTTTCTTAAATACTCATGTCTTCCATCTCCTTTCGAATGGTACCTGCATCATTGTCAATACACTAATCTTTTCTAGATGGTGATGGGTCTGTTTTATCAAATATAACATGCATTGACTCTTCAACAGTAAGAGTCCTTTTATTAAAAATCCTATATGCTTTCTATGTAGTGAATAACCAAGGAAAATAGCTTCATCAGATTTAGCATCAAATTTTCCTAGATTATCCTTACCATTGTTAAGCATAAAGCATTTGCATCCAAATACATGAAAATAATTGATATTGGGTTTCTTTTCATTCCAAAGCTCATAGGGGATTTTTTTCAAAATAGGATAGATCAAAATGCAGTTTAAAATATAACAAGCAGTGTTCATCGCTTCTGTCCAAAAGTACCTTGGAAGATTACCTTCACATAACATTGTTCGGGCCATTTCTTTCAAAGTCCTATTTTTTCTCTCTACAACACTATTTTGTTGTGGTATTCTAGGAGTGGAGAAGTTGTGATCAATGTCATTTTCAGTGCAATAATCATCAAAAAATTGATTTTCAAATTCAATACCGTGATCACTTCTAATTGAAATTATTGAGAGATTTTTCTGATTTAAAACCTTTTTGTGAAATTTTCTAAACATTTTGAAAGTTTCATCTTTGTGCACAATAAACAAAACCCATGTAAATCTAGAAAAATCATCTACAATCACAATGGCATATTTCATACCTCCTAAGCTTGTGATCCTAATTGGTCCAAATAAGTCTATGTGAAGTAGTTCTAAAAGTCTAGATGTTGAAATCATATTTTTTTGATTTAAACCTCCCCCTAGTTTGTTTACCCATTTGGCATGCATCACACACATGATCAAAATCAACTTTAAACTTAGGCATGCCTCTAACAAGATTTTTGGAAATTAACTTGGCAATAGTATGCATGCTAGCATGACCTAATCTTCTATGCCATAATAAGCAAGACTTCTTGGTCTTAGCATTCATTGCAACTAAACTGGAACTACTTCTCATGGCAAGATCATTTAAATCTATCATATAAATATTTCCAAGTCTATGTCCAATGAATTTACTGCTAGTATCAAGAGAGTTTGTTACTACACACATAGATGATTCAAAAATAACTTTGAAGCCTTTATCACATAGTTGGCTAATACTCAATAAATTATGCTTCAATTTATCTACTAGCAATATATTTTCAATGAAAGTACAGGGGGTTATTTTGATCTTAACAATTTTGATTATTTTCCCCTTGCCATTGTCTCCAAAAGTAACCATACCTCCTTCTTTCATTTTCAGGGTGATGAACTGATCCTTGTCACCCGTCATATGCCTTGAATAGCCACTGTCAAGATACCATCTTTTCTTCATTTTCTAAGCTGCAAGATATTCCTGCAAGAAAGTCAAGGAGTTCTTTTAGGTACCCAAGCTAACTTGGGTCCTTTTAGGTTAGCAGAGATGGTTCCTTTAGGAACCCAGATTTTTCTTGATGTGTTATGGACATTTCTAATAATATTGTAATTGAAAGCTTTATATCCTAATTCCTTGTAAACAAAACATCTGATTCTAGGATTTTGAAATGATCTATACTTTGAAATTCTAGATGCATGAAATGTAGAGATAGCAAGTTTTGTATTTGAATTCTTAGGAACATATATAGCAGGTTTTGAAATGGAAGTAGAATCTTTTGTGACAAAAGTTTTATAAAGAGTAAACTTGGGAACAAAATTCTTTTATTTCACAAATGTAGTAGCTAAAATATAATTTGAATTTGAAGCATTAAAACCTATTCCAGCTTTATTACTAGAAATTCTTTGATCTTTAAGAATTAACCCAAGCTTGTTAGAAGATAAAGTTATTTTTTCAACAAGTGGCTTGAGTTTTTCAACCTCCTTTTTCAGTTCATTATTTTCTTTCAATAAAGTATTATTTTTGTTTTAAACTTACTATTCTCGGTTTTCAAAATATTACATTTTTCAGAAAAGATATGAAGTTCTTTTTGTAGTAAAGAATTCTTTTCTGAAGTTTTTTCTCTTTCTTTGATTAAAGAATCATTGATATGCTTTAATGATCTAATCTTTACTCCTGCCTTTTTTTAATTCAGATAAAAGATCATGAAATGCAAAATTTAACTCATCAAATGTAAATTCAATTTGTGTGTCGGCGGAATTTACCTCATCCTCGAGACCCATTAGACATAGGTTAACTATTTTTGTGGTCTCTTCTTCTTCAGTCGAAGTGGAGTCTTCACTGGCGCTCCACGTAGCAACCATTGCTTTCTTCTTTTCTTTCAAAAAATTTCTTTAGTTATGGACAGTCCGGACGAATGTGCCCCGATTTTTTAATTCAAGCAGGTGGGGACTTGTTCCTTATCTTTTTCTTTGTCCTTGTCCTTTTCTTTTAAATGCTCTCCTCGCTTATGGAATTTTTTGTTATATCTACCTTTCTTCTTTCCCATAAACTTTCTGAATCTCCTCACAACCATTGCAATGTCTTCATCTTCAAGATCGTCTTCGAAGGAGGAGGAGTCATCTTCCATTTCTTCATCATCCTTTGATTGTAATGCAGCCTTGAATGCAATTGCTTTCTTCTTTTTCTGATCATCATCCGTTATATGCTGCATTGCTAGTTCGTGTGTGATGAGAGATCCTATTAATTCATCCATTGATATAATGTTCAAATCTTTAGCTTCCTGGATGGCAGTGACTTTACAATCCCATTTGTCAGGAAGTGATCTCAAGATTTTCTGTACTAAATCAGCATTTGAGTATACCCAGCCAAGACTTTTCAAACCGTATAATATCTGTAAATCTAGTGTACATGGCAGAAATACTTTCATTAGGCTCCATCTTAAATAATTCATAATTGTGCACTAAAAGATTTATCTTTGAAGTTTTCACTTGTGAAGCTCCTTCGTGGGTCTCCTCAAATTTATCCCAAATTTCCTTCGCTGAAGAGCAAATGGAAATTCGATTAAACTCGTTTGGATCCAAAGCACAGTAAAGCAAGTTCATTGCTTTGGCATTCAATTCCCCTAATTTCATGTCATGTTCATCCGAGTCCTCTTCAAGCTTAGGGACATCCACGCCATCAACTTTGATCATGGTGATACTTGGCCCTTTAAGAATGACCTTCCACAATTGAAAATCAACAGCTTGAATATAGATTTTCATTCGTGCTTTCCAATATGCATAATTTGTGCCTATGAACAGTGGAGGTCTATTAGTTGACTAGCCTTCCGACAGAGATGTACTCATGGGATGAGCCATCAATCTTTACTCTTATGTATTCGAGACACTGTTCTGATACCAATTGTTGCCCAAGTGGCTTTCCAAGAGGGGGGTGAATTAGAAATTTTAAAAATTTAAAGCAGGTAATGTGCAATTAAAAATCTCTTAGAAGGTATTAGGTGCTGTGATTGAGTTATAAATTACAGAAGCTAGAAAGTAGTAAAGAAGCACAACACAAAACCAAATTTATAGTGGTTCGGAGCAACACAGCTCCTATGTCCACTACCCAATATACCACTTGGGATTACCACTATATTTACACCCAAATATAGTAGGATAGTTTTACAGGATCTCAATCCAAAACCTTTACACTTTGGTTTTACGGGATCACCAAAGAAAATTGACACCCTTTGGTTTTAACAGGCTCACCAAAGAAACCTAACTTGGTTTTACCAGGATCACCAAGAACCTAACACTTGATTTTTATCAAGGCTCACCAAGAACCTATTTGGTTTTTCAACCGGGCTCACCAATAACCCAACAATTCAAAAATAAATTGAAAGAAATGCAACAAAAATGACAAACTCAATTTGTCGGATGGTTGCCGGTGCAGCTTGATGGAAGTCCACTTGAATGCACTTGAATAAGCTTTAATTGCTTCAGTGGCTTCTTTCCAAAGTTGCTTCAAACTTCAAATCAGAGTTGGTGAAGTCTTGAAGTCTAGCTTGAATGCTCTTGTGCTCTTTTTGCTGTTGGTTGGTAGGATATTCAATGAAGTTCTCTTTTCTTTGAAGAACTCTCTAATTCATTACTTCAAAGAAGTTCAAATCCTTCAAATATAAAGTCTTCCATCACTCCAAGGCAGTTAAAGATGTTTTTGATCATTGGGATGTGACATGTGACCATTGGAGCACCTTTTAGCATTCAAAAACAAATTCTGGAACTAGCCGTTAGATACCTAGAAATGATGTTCGAGTCAGCTCGAATTCCTTCGAGTCGGCTCAGATCCTTCGAGTCGATAGGTAGAGTCACCAAGTCTTTAGTGCAGTCGGCTCTTTATCTCAGGATGCAAAACATCACTCTGGATGAGTCGGCTCTTGATAGCTCAGGTCGGCTCGAACTTGAATCTTTGAAAAACTTGAACTCTAGGAGTCGACTCTTTTCAGCTTGGGTCGGCTCTTCTTCTCAAGTTTGGAAATCCTCACTCTGAAAGAGTCGGCTCGATGTAGTTCGGGTCGGCTCGCTTTCTCAGGCTTTCAGAATTAGGTCTGGCAGAGTCGGCTCTTTCTGGTTCGGGTCAACTCGCCTAGCTGTTCTCAAAAATCTTCAGAAATTGGACTCTGGAAGAGTCAACTCGGACTTATTCCAGTCGACTCGGATTCATTGGAGTCAGCTCGGTTACCTTCGAGTCGGCTCGGATTACTGTGTTCCAGAATCCTTGCTGCGTGCCTGTAAGCGGAGTCGGCTTTTCAATAAGTTGGGTCGGCTCGAGTATCTTCTTCAGGATTTTTACACTTGAACTTAAAGGAAAACTTTTACCAACTCTTTACATTTTCAAGCATACCAACTCAAAACTAATTTCAAGGCACACACACACATAGAAGAAACCCTTTTCACATGATTTTTTCTTAGCTTTTTGATTGGATTCTTCTTTACAAAAACACATTATAACACAACTCAAACAAGAAAACAGAGGTGTAGGAGTTGAAGTTTGAACATTTAATTCATCCTACAAAAACTTGTAAAATATTTGAAGAGTTGTCAGAAATAAATATACATGCTCCAATGTTTGGTTATCATCAAAATCACTCATGGGGTCAACAAATGGAATTTAATTTTTCTAAACTCTAGTTTTGTTATATTTTGCTTTCTATTTTCCTTACTTGAGGGTTGACCTTGCTCATCGCTATGTTGGTTAGGCAGTGAAGTTCAGATTTATACTAATGAGGTTGATCATGGATCCTACCAAGGAGTTATGAAAGAGAAAGAGAAGTGACGGCGAAGCTAAGATAGAAAAGGAGGGCATTGCTGCAAGCAGAGAGGCATTGGCTTCTACAAGGGACATTGTTGAGGTGGTCCCAAGGGTGCTTGCTACTGATCCTAGGGTAAACGTCCCAACTAAAAGGACGGTGGTGGCTCCAACTAGCTTGATGGGCATCGGGGTGAAGGAGATGACTCCGAAAGTTGTCTTGCCTATAGTTCCTGCTATTGCAGAAGAGGGGGAGGTGTAGGTGATAGGGCCCACAGTGTTCATAATGCCAAGGAAACTGGCCATTGCTAAGATAGTCGAAGAAGAGGAGCTTGTTGTGGCAGGTCCACCGGCGATCGAGGCTGTAGTGAAATTCTCCCGGCCGCTTCCAAAGCATCAACAAGCAAGGTGGTAAGAGAAATGACAGCGCCTGCCATGGCAGGTTTGCCAGTGGTCCAGGTAGTCTCTAGAGTTTGCTCTGCTACAGTCAAGTTATTAGAGGTCGCAGCAGTAGAAGAGATTGTGGGTGAGACTAGTGAGCATGGGGAGGCTCCAATGTCTATGTTGGCACTTCTAGAGGTGGCCCACCCATCGGGAGTACTTTTCATGGTAACTAGAGATAGCAACAATGTCAGCTTCACAACTCCCCACCTTGTATTGCAGAATGCCTAACCCACTGCCTAGAAGACCAATTGATTACCTCACTTAGAGCTTGCAGGTAAGGAGGCACCTATCATTGCCGTAAACTCTCTCTTTCAGCCTAGCTAATGGATTCATTTTCTTGGCAGGTGGCAAAGACTGGTGCTATGTGGCTTTGGGAAGAAGTTGACAATGTGAAGAGAACTTGCTAGTGGTAGGTGCAGATTGAAGGTTGTAGAAAATGTATACACTTCTGCAGAGCATGACAGGTTTGCGATGGAGGAAGCTAGGTAGACGACTAAGCACCATGTTGGACCTATATATAAGCATGAATGAGGATTTGACTCGGGAGCCGAAGGTCGCCCACTATAACTTCACTCGGTTCTTAGAGGGCATCGAAACAAGGTTAGGTATGGGTGAAGCTTTAGTAGCGATGGCTAAATTCTCTATGGGTATGCAGATGGAGAATCCCAAGATTCCTACAAGGGTCGATGTGGGATCCAAAGACAAGGAATGATAGCAGGCATATTCTGACTATTGCAAGCATGCTCGGATGGGAGATCATGCTGTAGTAGGTAAAGCAGGAAGTGGTGGTTGGCATGGTATATCCCTACGATAAGACATCCCCCAGGTAGCAAACATTAATAGCTACCACACCTGGAGCAAGCACAGCTAGATGGATAGGGCAAGCTCGATAGTGGTTAACATGCATGCAGGAAACTAGTAGGCACGCATCTCTGTATCCATGTGATGAGGTATTGGAAAGTAGTCCCATTATTTGAGCTGGTTGATACGTGTCTAGAATAGTTTGGAACTTGGTTGCCATGTTGGATCACCAATTTCTGACATATCTAGAAGCAAGATATTAATAGTAGGTGTGAGTAGAAATTGTAGGTTGAAATCCATAATTTCATATTTAACTTCATACAACTGTTGCAGCCAATTTAAATTTCAAATTCCAAATCAATTTTTTTATGAAAATCCATAATTTTTACTCTAGTCATTATAGGAATGTTTGGCCAATATCATTGAAATTGTGGATTGAAGTCATAATTTTTTTAATTTTGAAATTATAGATTGAACCTCCAATTTTACCATTTTATGAAATTATGGATTTAAAAATATAATTTCATGAATATATAGAATTATAGATTCAACCTATAATTTTAATAAATAATATCATATCAGTTTGAATCCTGTTGTAGTCACTAAAATTATGGGTTTAACCCATAATCCCATGACATGGCAGCTCAACCAGCAAACAAACAGCATTTTAAAAATTAAATTAAAAAATAAGATACTTTCAAAATTATTTTTTTTAAAAAAAATAATATTTCAACAAGAAAATTTCAAATTGATTGATGCATCTCATTTTCCTCGCACACGGTGGATTAATACTAATCCTCCACGTCACAACTCGCCTCTACCAATTTTTTTTAAATAATATTTTTAAAAATAAAATTACCAAACCAAGGCACCTTTAAATAATTTTACTAAAATATCATTCTTTGGCCACATGTTAAATTGTTTAAAAGTTTTTTGCCACCAATAAAAATTGAGACAGCGCAACTTCAAGTTGCATTTTCTCAACCATTTTAATCCATTGAACAAAATATATATATATAATAATATTTAAAATAACATAATAAAATTATAAATATTTAAAATAATATAATAAAATTATAATATTCAAAATAATATAATAAAATTAAATTTTTTTAAAAAATAAAAGAAGCTGGAGGTAAAGTGAAGCCCAGGTTGTACCTGTGACTTCACCTTATTCATGTACCTTCATTTTTAAAATAAAATATTAAAAAATATAAAAAATAAAATATATATAAATAAAGTCATAAATTATTACCTTAATAATAATATAAAATATTAATATTATACAATAAAATATATTATAATATATAATAAATATTATAAATATTATAGTTAATATAATTAATATATTATATTATAAATTATATATTATATTATAAAATATAATAAATATTTTATAATATAACATAAAATTTATAATTTAGTCAGTGCCAGTCTAGTCGCCAGTCCAGTCGTCAATTTACTTGTCAAATCGATGCCAGTCCGGTCGTCAACTCGGTGCCAGTTTGATTGATAGCTCGGTGCTAGTCCGGTCCCCTATTCGGTACTAATTTGGTCACTAGTATAAGTTGGACTAGCATCAACCTGGCGGTCGAACTAGCATCGGCCTGGTGGCCAAACAAGCAATCGAACTAATGACAGGACTGGCTATCGAATCAGTGGCCGGACTGACAATCGGATCGGTAGCCGAACTAGCGATCGGATTGATCGCCGGACTAACACTGACCTAGTGACTGGACTGGCTATCAGACCGGTGGCCGAACTGGCAGCCAGACTGGTGATTAGACTGGCATCGTCTTGGTAGCTAAACTAGTTATCGGATTAGGAGCCAAACTAGCGACCAGACTGGCAATCAAACCGATGGCCACTGATCCAACTGCCAGTCCAACCACCAGGTCAATGCCAATTCAACTATCGATCTGGCTGCCAGTCCGACCATTGGCCTGACAACTGGTCTAGCTACTAGGTTAATGCCAGTCCAATCATCGGTTCGGCCACTGGTCCGATAGATAGTCCGGCCATCGATTGGACCGCCAGTCCGGCTCCTAGTCTGATAGCTAGTTTAGCTACCATGTTGGTGTCAGTCCGACCACCGATCGGTCTACCAGTCTGGCCACCGGCCTGATAGGCAGTCCAGTCGCCTGGTCGGTGCTAGTTTGGTTGCCAGTCTAGTCATTGATCTGGCCACTGGTCCGATAGTTAGTCCGGTTCTGGCCACTGGTCTAATAACTAGTTCGACTACCAAGTCGATGTCAGTCTGATTACCAGTTCGGTAATCGATTCGATCACCAGTCTAGCCGCTAGTCCAAAACCTATCCAATAGCCAGTCTGGCTACCAAAATGGTGCCAGTCCGATCATCAATCTGGCCGCCAGTCCAGCCACTGGTCTGACAGTTAGTCAGTCCAGTCACTAGGTCAATGCCAGTTCGGCCGTCGATCCAGTCACCAGTCCGGCCACCGATCTGACTTCTAATCTGGCCACTAATCCGACAACCAGTTCGATCATTGGTTCAATTACCTATCTGGCCACCAAGTCGGTACCAGTCCTATCGCTAAGTTGGTGCTAGTTCAACTTATACTGGCGACCGAACTAGTATCGAGCAGGGGATCAGATTGGCACCAGGCTATCGACCAAACTGGCAATGGGCTGGTGACAGACTGGAATCGGCCTGGTGACCAGACTGGTGGTCGGATTAGCACTAGGTTGATGATCGAACTAGCATTGACCTGATAAACAAATTAGCGACCGGACTAGCGACTATGTTGCCCAGGTGGCTTCCCAAGAGGGGGGTGAATTGAGATTATGAAAAACTTTAGCAAGTATATGCAATTTAAAATACTTTTAGTGTTATGATGAGTAATGCAATGCGGAAGCAAACAATTAAACACAATCAAGGCAATCACAAATACAAGAGATTTAGAGTGGTTCGGAGCAACCCGCTCCTACGTCCACTACCCAAGCACCACTTGAGATTTCCACTATATCCCCCACTAGATTACAGTCAGATTGTTTTAACAGGCTCACAATCCAAACCTCTACACTTTGGTTTTAATAAAGTATCACCAAAGAAAACCCACACTTGAATTTAATACAAGCTAACCAGGAACCTAACTCCTTTTGGTTTTTAGAACCAGGCTCACCAAAGAAACCCAACACACTCTCCAGACACAGCCCCTTGCTATTCTTAGAGAGAAAACAAGATATATCAAATGAAAAAGCAACTTTATAGCAAACCAAATTTGTTAGATAGTTGCCGATGAAGATCGAATTGATTCCTAGCTTTAAATGCTCTTGAATGCTCTTCAAGCTGCTTCTTAACTTCCTCAAAAGGTAGGATTCCAGAATGAAGATCAGTTGGTGAAGCTTTGAATCCTTTCTTGAATGCTCACTTGAAGTTAGTTGGTGAAAGACTTGAAATCAACTTGAATGCTCCTTTCTTCCAAGAATAATCTATGAATAATTGTTTTATCCTTCATAAATACTTCCTTTTATAGTTTTCAAGTAAAACTAGCCATTGTAGGGCCTAGAGAACCGAAAAATAGCCATTGGAGGGCTTTTGGAATTCAAAAAACTGTTTCAGCAACTAGCCATTACAAGCCAGAACCTATCACTCGAGTCTGCTCGAGAACCATGAGTCAGCTCGAATTCTCAGATAATGCAAAAATAAATTCTGAAGGTGTCGGTTCTTCAAGGCTGAGTCGGCTCGAAGTCTTTGTCACCAACAACATAAACTCTGGACGAGTCGGCTCTTATAAGCTTGAGTTGGCTCGAAGTCTCAGCCACCCAAAACACAAATTGTGGTCGAGTCGACTCTTCTGGGCTGAGTCGGCTTGAACTCTCAATCAGAAAAAACATAAGTTATGGTCGAGTTGGCTCGAACTTCTAAAACTTTGAAATCTTCGTGCCGTGCCAGAATAGGAGTCCGCTCTTGGTCCATGAGTCGGCTCTTGGAAAAATTATTTTTAAGCTTTCAAGTTTTTCCAAACTTCTTCAAATCAAGATTCCAACAAGAGTAGGTCTTCCAAACAGTTCAAAGAGATTACCACACATGTCTAACCTACTTAAACTTATTTTTTACTAATTTATATCCCTTTTTTATAAGATTACATGGATGAAAAATTAGGACTTTATAACTTGAAATGTATATAAGTTCATACAATACTGGAATACATTCCAACTGGATATAAAACCAACTGATATAAAGATAAATACTTCCTACAAAACTTCTTGAATGATTGAAAGAATTAGTAAAGCATACATGCTCCAATATTTTGTAATCATCAAAATCATTCCAGGAGTCAACAATCTCCCCTTTTTGATGATGACAAAACACTGGGCATGAAAATGTTTAAAACAATTTACAATTACCTGTAATGATATACTGTGTACCATATTCACATGTATCAAGGTGTATTCAAGGTAGTGTGTATCAAAGCAAATAAAGTATCAAGATGTTTAAATGTAGTATCAAAACAAACTTTTCAACAAGCATTAGGTCAATAAGTTTACTATACTAGTCATGCACTAAAATTGTATGCAAGTATCAAATCATCACCATACTAATTTTCAACTTCAAATATGAGAACTTTTCACTTTGCATTATGCTTAATAATTACTCCCCCTTTCTCATATAATATTCTCATTTTTCATGCTTATTTTTAGCTCTCTCTTCTCATTTTTCATGCTCTTCTCTTCCTTTTTGTCATCAACAAAATATACAACCATAATCATTCACAAGAATTTATATATACCAAAACATAACTTTCAAAAGATATATAGATATATAAAGTCAGTACAAAATGTGATACATTACAAAAGTGTTAAAGCACACCAAAATAGTATCACAAACAAGGAGAATGCAGATAAATAAAGTCCTAAAGGTCAGAAAGAAGGACTAGGCTCATCATGACTAGAAGAAGAAGAGCCAATCTCCTGAATACCAGGAGCAGGTCTAAATTTAGGAAACCTAGGTCTAAGGTCCCTAAGTCTAGTCTTAACAGGAGTAGAGGGTTTGAAAATTTTAGGTTTAGATTTGGTTGGGGGCTCTGAAGAGATCAAGATGGGTGTAGGTCGCACAGAAGGAGGATCAGACAATGCTAAGGTGTTGGTGCTTAATAAAATCTAAGTTGCTAGAGTGTCTGATACACCAGTGCTCGGTCCCTGAGTGCCAATATCAAGCCCAATAAAAGGAGTAGCTGCAACATGAGTGTCAATGAAATGCTCTGTCTCTCCCTGTGCACAGTTAGCATCAAGATCATTTGGTCCTGCTGAAGGTGGAGGTGCTGAATGGCTAGCTATACTGATCTGCTGAAGAACTGATAATATCTGCTGAAAGCCATCTCACATCTCAGTCTGAAGAGCCACTATCCTAGCATCAGTCTCTGCCCTACCTCTCTGCAGAGTAGCGAGCTCCTCCAAGATAGACTGCAACCTGCGATCATCACCCAAACCACCATAAGCAGACCCTCTCATAGGTGAATGAGGTGTAGAAGGTGCCGGCTTAGAAGGTCCAGCCTCATCAGTCGATAGCTCTGTCTCAGTGCCCTGTGCCTGACCAGTCTGGTCATCCTCATCTGACTCCCCATCAGAATGTGTAGCCGGTAGCCCGGAAGTCTTCCTAATCCACTGTCCATCTACCTTCAGAAAGCCCATTCTGCTCAAGGACTTTACATTATATCTGTTTGTATATAGCAGAGGTCTACTGTCCTCACCAAAAAAGTCCACCTCGGCATCCTGAAAAATAAGTGTAAAAACCATACCATAAGGAAGACAAGCTCGTGCCCTGCGAGCTGCTTCCCGCATCTATGATATCATGATGTAGGGCAAGTTGAGGGCCTCCCCCTCAATCAAACATCTCATAAATACAAGATCTCTTTCACTTACCTAGTCAAACCTTCCAGTTCTGGGTAGGAATATACAGCTAATGATATTGTGAATTAACCTCATCTCCAAAGATAATTGGTTTGCCCTAACATGCACAACTCCAGAAACATCATTCCTTTCTAAAATTATCCTCAAAGTCTTCTGCTTCTCTTTTAATACCAAGAAACTTTTCCCTTTCTTGAGAATCTGAAGAATGTTACTCAGTTTTTGCTCATTTACCATAATGTGTTTGCCCTTAACTATAGATTCCACATGAAAAGTACCCAAAGATAGATTTTCAAAAAATTGCCTTACTAAGGTTGGAAATGTCGGTAAATCCATCATGCAAAATGATTTCCACCCTTGAGCAATAAGCCATTCCCCTACTCTTAGGTTTTATTGTTCAAGAAAAGTAAAATTCACACATCTTCCAGGAGTAATTTGCCTGTTACCTATATGAATGATTTGCCTTGGAGCTTCCGGAGCTTCTTGATGCTCTTCTTGTTGCTCATCCGTAGAATGTGAAGTGTCCAATCTCCTCTTTGTTCTTCTTTCTTTCGTGGCCATCCGCACAACTCTTTTTGCTCTCTTCCCTATAGCCTTCCTAGGACCCATCTTGCTTGGGTTTGAGGTTGGGAGGGGTTCTAAAGTGTTTTCTAAGGTTTGGAAGAGGGAGCAATTGGAGTAGAATAGGAAAAATGGAAAGAAAGTGAATTTCAAAACCTACAAAACCTATTTAAAAAGCTTGAGCCCGACCTTTGAGTCGGCTCAACAGAACAGGGGTTTTCAAGAGTCGGCTCGAGCAAAAATGAAGGTTAAAGTTCAAAAGTTTAAAAAATAAAAACGTATAGGTAGCTTAGAACTAGATGAAGTGGTTATTAGCCTTAAAGTGAATTTTGAAAAGTCTAGATAATTTTTCCTTATTTTTGAAAAATTAGGTCAATACTCTTAGTATGGGTCACATAGACCTAACTCACCTCTAATCTTTTCAAATCTATCTTGGCTAAGAGGTTTGGTGAAAATATCAACAAGTTGATTTTCAGTAGGCACAAATTCTAATTCTACAACATTATTTAAAACATGGTCTCTAATGAAATGATATCTAATTTCTATATACTTTGTTCTAGAATGCTGAATTGAATTTTTAGATAAATTAATAGCACTCGTGTTATCACATTTAATAGAAATCTTAGACTGGATAACATCATAATCTTCTAGTTGTTGCTTGATCCACAATACTTGTGCACAACAGCCCCCCGCAGCCACATATTCTGCCTCAGCAGTAGACAGTGCTACAGAGCTCTATTTATAGTAGTGCCATGAAATCAAGTTGACACCTAGAAATTGATAAGTGCCACTTGTGCTCTTTCTATCAATCTTACAGCCACCATAATCAACATCAGAATAGCTAATTAACTTTAAAGATGAATGCATGGAATACCATAATCCTATATTACATGTGCCTTTAAGATACTTAATGATTCTTTTAACAGCAATAATGTATAATTCTTTAGGATTTGATTGAAAACGTGTACACATACAAACACTAAATAAAATATCAAGTCTACTGGTAGTTAAATAAAGTAGAGATCCAATCAAACCTCTATACAATTTTCAATCAACAGTTATGCCATTTTCATCTTTATCAAGTCTACATGCAGGACTCATGGGTATTCCAACTTCTTTGCTTGATTCTATGCCAAACTTTTTGATAATCTCTTTAATGTATTTGGCTTGGTTGATTAGAATTCCTTTCTTTGATTGTTTGATTTGAAGCCCGAGGAAGTTGCTTAGCTCACCCATTAAACTCATTTCGAATTCGTCCTGCATTAACTTAGTAAAATCTTGGCATAAAGATTCATCAATAGATCCAAATAATATATCATCAATATAAATTTGAACAACTAAAATATCATTATTTTTTTTTGAATAAATAAGGTAGTATCAATACTACCTCTTATAAAATCATTTCCAAGTAAAAACTTGTTTAATCTATCATACTAGGCTCTAGGTGCTTGTTTAAGACCATATAAAGCTCTATTTAACTTAAAAACATGATTTAAAAAGTATGATTGATAAAACCAGGTGGTTGTTCCACTAAAACTTCTTCGGATAGAAAACCATTTAGAAAAGTACTCTTTATATCCATTTGAAATAATTTAAAGTTCATAAAACATGCATATGCCAAGAGTAATCTATGTACTTCTAGCCTAGCTACTGGTGTATAGGTCTCATCAAAATCTATTCCCTCTTCTTGATTATAACCTTAAACTACCGATCTAGCCTTGTTCCTAATTACATTACCTTGCTCATCTAGCTTGTTCCTATAAACCCATCTAGTACATATAACAGGGTAGTCATTTGATCTTTCTACAAGTGTCCAAACATTGTTTCTCCTAAATTGGTTTAACTCATCATGCATAGCTAACATCCAATAAGGGTTGGTTTTAGCTTCTTCTAAGGTGTGTGGTTCTGCATGAGATACAAAAGCAATCAAATCATGTGCATCCTTATGTGAAGCTCTAATTCTAATACCTTGTGATGGATCTCCTATAATAAGTTCTTTAGGATGTGAGTGTACATACCTCCATTCTTTAGGTATATATTCATGATCTTTGCTTACCATTTTTTCATGTTGTTCATTTGCTTGCTTATCTTTGATAGTCATGTCCTTTAATCCATGTTCAAGTGTACCTGCATCATCATCAGCACAATCTTCTTTTCTAGAAGATGTCATGTCAGTTTCATTGAAAACAATATAGATTGATTCTTCCATAGTTAAAGTTCTTTTATTAAAAACTCGATATGTTTTATTATTTATAGAATAACTAAGAAATATAGCCTCATCAGATTTTGCATCAAACTTATGAAGATTATCTTTACCATTATTGAGAACAAAATATTTGCAACCAAAAACATGAAAATAACTTATATTCAGCTTTCTATTGTTCAACAGTTCATAGGGGCTTTTTCTAATAATAGGTCTGATCAAAACTCTGTTTAAAATATAGCAAGAGGTACTTACAGCTTCTGCCCGAAAGTATTTTGGAAGATTTCCTTCACAAAGCATTGTTCTGGACATTTCTTCCAAAGTTCTATTCTTTCTCTCTACAACACCATTTTGCTGTGGTGTTCTAGATGCGGAGATATTGTGATCAATACCGTGCTTTGTACAAAAGTGATCAAAATATTAATTTTCAAATTCCGTACCATGATCACTATGAATAGAAATAGCAAAAAGATTTTTCAAATTTGAAACTCTTTTGTAAAACTTTTTAAATGCTTTAAAAGTCTCATCTTTATGTGCAATGAATAAAACCCAAGTGTATCTTGAAAAATCATCTACAATCACAAGACCATACTTTATACCACCTAGGCTTGTTATCCTAATAGGTTCGAAGAGATCCATGTGAAGTAGCTCTAAATGTCTAGTAGTATAAACAATATTCTTTGATTTAAAACTCCCCCTCACTTGCTTTCCTAATTGACATGCATCACAAACATAATCAAAATTTACTTTAAACTTTGGCAGACCTTTAACCAAATCTTTTGAAATAAGCTTTGCAATAGTATTCATACTAGAATGTCCAAGTCATCTATGCCATAATAGACTTGATTCCTTGCTCTTATCATTCACTGCGACAAGACTTGTATTGCTTGACATAGCTAGATCATTAAGATCTACTACATATATATTACCAAGTTTATGTCCAATGAACTTTGCACTAGAGTCAAGATGATCAACTACTATATACATTGAAGACTTGAAGAAAACATTAAAACCAATATCACAAAGTTGACTGATGCTTAAAAGATTATGCTTTAATTTCTCTACAAGTAGTACATTCTCAATAAAAGTAGGAGTAATTTTAATTTTTCCAATACTAATTATCCTTCCTTTATGATTGTCACCAAAGGTTACCAAGCCACCATCTTTTTGTTCCAGGATGAAGAATTGATCTATATCACCTGTCATATGTCTTGAACAACCACTATTAAGATACCATCTTTTCTTTGCATTCATGGCTGCAAGACATCCCTGCAAAATCAAATAGTTGATTTAGGTACCCAAGCTCTCTTGGGTCCTTGCAAGTTAGTAGGATTGGTTCCTTTTGGAACCCAAATTTTCTTAATTTATTTTTTCCATTATATTTCAAATAACATTTAAATGCTTTGTGACCAATGTTATTGCAAGCATAGCAAGCAATTCTTGATTTTAAATAAGAAACATGTGATGCAAATTTAGGTCCATATTTCTTTGGTCTAATGAACTTAGGAGCATAAGATGTGGATGCAGAAAATTTATTTGAATTCGAACCTTTATAACCAATTCCAAATTTGTTATTAGTATCTCTTTGATCTTTCAAAATCAGTTTAAGTTTGTTAGAGCTTAAAGTTAATATTTCAACCAAGGGTTTTAGCTTTTGAACTTCTTCTTGCAAAATAGTATTTTCCTTTTGTAAAGTTCTATTCTTTTCAAGAAGTTCTTCCTTTTTAAATTGAATAGATTTAAGTCTTTCACAAATCAAATTTAATTATTTTTATAAAATCTTGTTTCTTTCACCAATTTCATTTTTATCTTTTTCAACTATATCATAATTATTTTTCAAATTTTTTATTTTCAAACCAACCTTTTTGTACTCTATCAATAATTTACAAAAAGTATTATGAAGCTCATCATAAGTAAATTCTAGATTAGGTTCAGAAGTTGTTACCTCATCCTCCAAACCCATAAGGTAGATTTGAGATGTCTTTGTTGTATCTTCTTCTTCTTCAATTGATGTAGATTCATCTCTATCACTCCATACTGCAAGCATTGCCTTCTTTTCCTTTCTCTTAAACAACATTTTCTTGATTTCTGGACAATCAGGATGTATGTATCATGGTTTCTTGCATTCGTAATAAATTGAAGTTTGATCTTTGTCCTTGTCCTTTTCTTTATCTTTTTCTTTTTCCTTTCCATAGTCTCCTCTTCTGAATTGCTTCCTCCATCTATTTATTTTTCTTCTGCCCATAAATCTCTTAAACTTTCTCATAACTAAGGCAAATTCACCATCTTCCATATCATCATCCGATGTTTCTGAATCTTCATCTTTTTCTTCTTCAGTAGCTTTAAATGCAATAGCCTTTTTGTTGCCCAGTAAGCAACCCAAGAGGGGGGGTGAATTGGATGTCTAAAAAATTATTTGATGGAATGCAAGAGTGTGTGATCCAATCCAACAATTAAACTAAGTACTCTGAATGCAAATGAAGTGCTCTTTAATAAGTGTGCAACAAAATATAAAGCAATAAAAGTAAGAGCAAATAGAGGAGACAAGCAATCACAAACACAAGGAAGTATAGTGGTTTAGTGCTATTCAATGCACCTACATCCACTCTCCAAGATTCCCTTGAAAATTCACTATAATCTTAATTGATTACAGCCAATTAGTTTTCTGAGCTTACTAATCAAAACCCAACTTATTTCTACAAGACTTACAAGTCAAAACCTCACTTGGTTTTACGAGCTAACCAAGAACCTAAATGGTTTTAGGCTCACCACCAACCTTCCTTGGTTTTGCGGGCTAACCAAGAACCTAATTTGATGCGGGACAACTTTAAGACTGCTAAACATGCATGGAAAATAGTAAAATAATTTTTTTATGATTTTTTTATAAGTTTATTTGCAGGCTAGATTTTCAAAATAAAGTAAAAACTAGCAGAAAGACTAGCAGTGCAAAGAATCATCGGATCACAGGCATACTCATGCAAACCAATAAAATATCTAGGACCGAGAGTTGAGAAACTCCTAGTTTAGGATAGTTTATCCTCATCAAAATAAGATAATAAGAGAAGGAAGGTTTTTTACCAGTCAGAGATTGAAATTTAATTGCAGAAGAGATCACTCACAACTCTGATTGGAGTCTGGAATAAGAAGCCTTATTTCCCTTGAATCTGATGGCAAATCTAGGCAGTCCAGGTAGCAAAGAAGGCCTCCTTGAGAAAGGGAAAGCACCTCGGGGATCCTGCAAGCATCAAAGGTTAATCAAAGAAATAAATAAAAATTAGAAAAGGAACTAGGTTTGAAGGAAATCAGGATTAGGGCTAAAAGCTACAACCGGGGAAGAAGGAGCTCTTGGGCTTGGATGGCAGCAAGGACTCATGTTCCTTGGGCATGGATGATCTCCAGGGATGCTAGGGCAGTGGGGTTTCAATCCAGGAACACAAGGAGAGCACTCAAAGAAAGAACCAAAACTCAAACTCAAGATAATTTCATAAAATTTTAGCAAGGTTTATTCATAAGAAAAAGATGTTTACAAGAGGAGGAGGGGTGGGGTATTTATAGAGTTTCCATGCCCTCACTAACTATGATTATACTTGGGTTATAAGTTCTCTTCCAAATTGGAATACAAGTCCTTTCCTAGCTAGGTTAGAATTACAAAGTTTAAAAGGATTAGAAATCCCAACTAGGTTGGAATAAACTTGGTCTCTCCTTCTTCTCTTCAACTTAAACTTGGTCAAACCACTTTGGACATGGTCAACACTTCAAGGATGCCTATGGGGCATATTGGGCCTCTAAGAGTAGCAAGGGACTAGCCCAAAGGGGCTTAGGTGCATGGTTTGGGCCTATGGAAGATGGGGTGGCCTGGTAGCCTGGTAGTAGGAATATTTCTTGGAATCTTGCTTCTTAAGGGCTTGGGCTTGGCACCTGGGCTTGATTTCCTTGGGCTGGGATGTAGGTGGTCCTCTGGAATCATGGATGCCCTAGTTTAGGAATAAGCTCTGGCATCTGGGGAGGAATCTGAGCATCTTGAGGATATCTAGAAAGAATCAGGATTTCTGGAAGCATCTTGAATCCTGGGTTGTCATACAAAATCCAATGGACTGATGTAGCAGCCTTTGACTCCTGGATGTAGCCTGGTGGAACTCCAAAATAGGGTGACCTCCTTTCTTGTATAGAAATCGGGCTCATACTGGACTCATAATTGATGTACAGGACTTAAAATACTAACTAGTTTGAGGGTTGAGACAAATCAACTAACCACAACTTATTACAGGACTCAATTCTAGTTGATTACAAAATTTGACACATGGCTAGGTAAACCAAATAGGGCCCAGCAATCTGTGTCTGATCCTGGTGCCCCCACCAATTCTCCCGGGGTGGGAGGAACCCGACCCCGTCAAGTATGGGATAACTTGGCTCTCATAGTGCTCGAGTAGGTCTGCGTTGAGGCATTGCAGATCCTCACGGGTGATCCACGAGTCCTCAGATTCTGGCCGACCTTGCCACCAGACCAAATATTTCTGATAGCCTCTATTCCGGGTACATATGGCTTGATCGTCCAGGATTCTCTCGATCTTTTCCTCTTTATTTGGCCAATTGGTTGGTGGACACTCTGGGATGGGTTCTCTCAAAGTGAGGGATAGGCTCAAGGTGCTCGCTAGGTATCGTGCTAGTTTCCTAGACTCTATAAGATCTAAGATGATGAAGGTGGAGCTAATACCTAAATTAGGTAGTATCTCATGCACATAGGCATTGGGTCCACCGATATTCATTATCTTGGATGGGCCAGCTTTGCGAGCTGAAAATTCTTTACAACTACAAAATCCCCTACAAAATTCTTTATGTTTCTTTTGGAAATTAGCCAAGTTGTTAGTTAGTTCATTAGTTATGTTCAGCTTTTGACTAATTTCCATATGCTATGCAGAGGCTAGTACAGGTGCAGACAAATGGGTTTGGATTGTGAATTTTATTGGACTCAAGACTGACACCTAAACGACTCGACTAGACATCCTTTTTAAAGAAATTTATTGGACTCTATGGGAGAAAACCTAATAGATTGTAGATTCATTAGGTTTGACCCTCGCATGACATGCACATGAAAACTTACTATGTGCTTCTAGTAAATGCCAAAGGGTATGCAAGAAGTATGATGCAAACCTAACATGTGCAAGGAATGAATGTAACATGCAAACCTCTACATGATGCAGGTGAATGGTTAAAGAAATATAAGAAAACTCAAGAAAAGGCAAAAAATAAGAGGTGGATTCAGGATTAGTCTGGCAGGAAAAGGGTTCGAGATTGATTGCATAGAATAGAATGCAACAAGGTGTGTCATGAATTAGTCCTAGACTAATGAGGTTTACCTTATGGGGTTGATGCGTACCTACAGGGTTTACAGTATGGAAGAATGGATCACTAATCTCAGGAAAGAGATCGTCAATGGGAACTATAGGATGAGATTCTTCCTGAGGGTACTGATAAGCCAAATCCATAATAAAGTCATCGGGTTCAAGAAATTTAGGATTGGGCTCTATACTTGGGCTTTCGTCTAGTGGCTCCTCAGGTAAGATGCTAATTGTAGGATTGGATTCCTCATGGTCTTCTTCCTTTAAGGGTTCTTCCACTACAGGTTGGGTGTGGTTAAAGTTAGCTAACTCTAGGGTGGCTTCTACCTAGGTTTCTACTGGATCAACTAACACTGGATTGGTTTCTATCTGGGTTTGGTCATAATCAACTAATCTTGGGTCTTCTATAGGGTACTCTTCTAGATCTTCAATAGACTCATTATCTTCATACTCCTCTACCAAACTTGGGTCAACCTCGTATATTTCTTCTTCTAAGTCATCTTGGGGAACCAATGGGGTGGTAAGAGAGGTTTGGCTAATAGGAAATTGACTAAAGTCTAGGGTAACAGAAGTGGGTAAACTAAGGGTTATGGGTTTAAAAATTATGGGTTTAAAGGTTATGGGTTTATAGACTATGGGTTCAAAGGTTAGGGGTTCAAATCTAGGGGTATCAATCCTATAGGGTTCAGGTCGATTACTGGGTTCATATCTAGGGAATATGGGTTCCTAGGGTTCAGCTCTATGGGTCTTGACTAGGGTTTCTACTTGGTTATCTAGTGGATCAAAACTATGGATTACTTGATTACTTGATTAGATTAGTTGGTCAAGCTTAGTATTAATTTGGACATCGGATTGGTCAAACCTACGATTCATTTGGGCAGTTAATTGGGTAACCATCTGGTCATTCATGGCTTTTATGAAAGTCTCAAAATTAGGATCCATGGTTGGGTATGGTTGGGGTTTAGACTTTTGATATTGGGTTCCTAGTCTAGTGGTCATGCAACAAATCAAACAATCAAAATGAAATGATGTAACCAAGCATGCAAAAGAAAGAAAAAGCTAATATAATCTAGGGTTTCCTAGACCTAAAGCCAGAAACAGGGTGGGTCAGTTCAACTTACACCTAACCCAATAGCTAGTCCTTCCACTAGCCAGGTAGGGGGTGGGAATGTGGGACCCATGCTTTCGTAGGGACCCAATTATAAACAACAACACCACTTAGGTCATTTGACTCTGGACCCCCAGCCTTAGACACCAGCTTTCAGTAATAGCTAAAAGGTTAAATGCACTAGTTAGCCCATACAGCTCAAACCCGACCTGTTGATATCTCCTAGCCCACTAGGGCAAATTAGGTCTAATTGATTTTAATTAGGCTTGGGTTAGTATGATGATGGTGGTTTTTGGGCACAGGACAGGTGATGAAATCCTGCCCTGATCTGAGATAGAGAATTGCCCTTAAGATTAGGTTAAGAATGATGGCAATCGATGGCCTTGATGCAATCTAAAACAATCAGAAAATAAATATTTTTTAATAATTTATGATATGTCAGGTTAGGTTTTAGTTAACTGGGGTTATCAAACAAAGTTTGGCTTGGGATTGGGGGTTTGGTAGTTGATTAGGTTAGGTTGAGTCAAGATGCAGAATGTAGCAGAAATCAATGAATTAGGGTTTCAGTTGTTGAAGAATTTGACATAGATCCTGATGTAAAAAAAAATCAAAGAAAATCTAAAACAGAAGATGGACAGTGGTGATGATGCCTACCAAATTTCATGTTGAAAAAAATCATATGATGATGCAAACCTAGGATTGTTTTGACTACTGCAGAAATTATCAGGATTCTGTTAGGGTTTTTATTATGCCAAATTTTAGAGACTTGGTGTTTTAGTAAAATTAATTAGAAATTCTGATAATTACTAGGATAGAACAGAGAACATGCAGTGCAAATTTCATAGAAAAATAAAATATTTAAGATGCCAGAATCAGATGGAAACTAGATACCTAATGCAGTGGATAGAATGTAGAATTAGGGTTTGTGAATGCAAAGCAGATAAAAAACAATCCTAAACCTGCTATAATACTAAATTGATGCAGGATGACTCTAAGACTACTAAAATGCATGGAAAATAGTAAAATAATTTTTTTTAATTTTTTTATAAGTTTATTTGCAGGCTAGATTCCCAAAATAAAGTAAAAACTAGCGAAAAGACTAGCAGTGCAAAAAATCATTAGGTCACAGGCATACTCATGCAAACCAATAAAATATCCAAGACCTGAGAGTTGAGAAACTCCCATTTAGGATAGCTTATCCTCATCAAAATCAGATAATAAGAGAAGGGAAGGTTTCTTACCTGTCAGAGATTGAAGTTCAATTGCAGAAGAGATCACTCACAACTCTGATCGGAGCCTGGAAGAAGAAGCCTTGTTTCCCTTGAATCTGATGGTGAATCTAGGCAGTTCGAGCAGCAAAGAAGGCCTCCTCAGGAAGGGGAAGCATCTCGGGGATCCTGCAAGCATCAAAGGTTAATCAAAGCAACAAATAAAAATTAGAAAAGGAACTAGGTTTGAAGGAAATCAGGATTAGGGCTAAAAGCTGGCAGCCAGGGAAGAAGGAGCTCTTGGGCTTGGATGGCAGCAAGGACTCCTGTTCCTTGGGCATGGCTGATCTCCAGGGATGCCAAGGGATGCTAGGGAAGTGGGGCTTCAATCTGGGAACACAAGGAGAGCACTCAAAGAAGAACCAAAACTCAAACTCAAGATAATTTCATAAAATTTCAGCAAGGTTTATTCATAAGAAAAAGATGTTTACAAGAGGGGGAGGAGTGGGATATTTATAATGTTTCCATGCCCTCACTAACCATGCTTATACTTGGGTTACAAGTCCTCTTCCAAATTGGAATACAAGTCTTTCCTAGCTAGGTTAGAATTACAAAGTTTAAAAGGACTAGAAATCCCAACTAGGTTAGGAATAAACTTGATCTTCTCCTTCTTCTCTTCAACTTGAACTTGGTCAAACCTCTTTGGACGTCGTCAACACTTCAAGGATGCCTAGGGGGACGTGTTGGGCCTCTAGGAGCAGCAAGGGGCCAGCCCAAAGGGGCTTGGGTGCATAGGTTTGGGCCTCTGGAAGCTGGGGTGGCCTGGTAGCCTGGTAGTAGGAATATTCCTTGGAATCTTGCTTCTTAAGGGCTTGGGCTTGGCACCTAGGCTTGATTTCTTTGGGCTGGGATGTAGGTGGACCTCTGGAATCATGGATGCCCTAGTTTAGGAATAAGTTCTACCATATGGGGAGAAATCTGGGCATCTGGAGGACATCTGGAAAGAATCAGGGTTTCTGGAAGCATCTTGGATCCTGGGTTGTCACACAAAATCCAATGGGCTGATGTAGTAGCCTCTGACTCCTGGATGTGGCCTGGTGGAACTCCAAAATAAGGTGACCTCCTCTCTTGTATAGAAATTGGGCTCATACTGAACTCATAATTGATGTACAGGACTCAAAATACTAACAAGGTTGAGGGTTGAGACAAATCAACTAACCTCAACTTATTACAGGACTCAATTTTAGTTAATTACGAAATTTGACACCTGGTTAGGTAAACCAAATAGAGCCCAGTAATCTGTGTCTAATCTTGGTGCCTCTACCATAATTGATTTTCAAAGGCTTACCAATAACCTCCCTTGTTTTGCAATAGGCTAACTAAAACCCTTACAACAAATATAGTTTTGAAGTAAAGAAACAATAAAAGCTTTCTAATAAAAAGCGGGTATCTCTTTGAAGCTCATTGTTGTGATGCTTTCAACTTGATGAAGCCTCTTTAATTACTTAAGAATGCTTGATCTTTAATACTCTTGAAGGCTCTTGAATTCTTGAAGGCTTCTTTTTACTTGAAGGTGGTTGAACTCAATGAATAGGAGTGAATGCTCTCTTTTCTTTCTCTTTTGTTCTTCCTTTTTCAATCTCTTGTATTTTGATTTGATTTGAATCATATAAATGCCTTTCCAAAGCCTCAAATCTGGTTTCTAGCTGTTAGACATGAAAAACTAGCTGTTGGGAGCCAAGAAGGACGAGTTCTGCATTTGAAAAAGTAGCTGTTACTGTTCCCAGAACTCCATGTGTCAACACTTCAGGCTATGAGTCGATACTTCAGGTTGACACTTGAACTCCTTGAGTCGACACCTAGTTCAAAAGTCTTCAATGTAGCTTTCTAAAAATCTCAGATGTGTCGACACTTCTTCAGGTGAGTCGATACTTTGAGTCGACACTTAGAATTCACGTGTCGACACTTCAGCCAGATCTTCAACTTCAGCAAGTTCTGTGATCAAAAAATCTCAAGCGATAAGCTGATCCATGTGTCGACACTTTGAGTCGACACTTCAAGTCCATGTGTTGACACTTCTACCATGCCATCTGAAACTTTCTTTGCGTACCGGCTTAAGTCGACACTTCTCTGTCATGTGTCGACACTTGGTATCATATGTCGATACTTTGGGTCGACACTTCACTGAGATTCGTTCAAAAACATCTAACCTTGTACTGAATCAAGTCTGTGTTGAACTCAAGTATCCATTCAAGCAATCTTCAACTGTCCAAGTCTTCTTGGAGCAGATCTTTCATCTAAATTTGGACATCTTCAATCAACCAACATTTTTCAAATTGATGAGCACCTTTTTCTATAAAAACACACTTCAAAGAAATCATTAGTACTCAACTTATACTTTAAGCATTTTGCTTATCATCAAAATTAATAACGGAGTCAACAATCTCCCCCTTTTTTATGATGACAAAACCTTTAAGTATAAATTTTATAAAAAACTTTCAAAAGAACTTTTCAAGGTGCGAAGAGCTAATTGCAATAGATGTATCAGAGGAATTGCAATATTAAAAAGATGTATCAGAGTAAGAGTATTATAATGGTCAAGAGTATCATAAATTGGAATATATAAGAGATAAATTCAAGTATCGTGATACTCTAAAAGAAAATATGCTTAGGAGAGACAAATTCAGCAATAGACTAGACTCCCCCTGAATAGATGATTCATAAAAGAATTTGTAAACATCTTTTCAAACATGAAATTCAATTCAAAAATTGATTTTTAATACAAAGAAAGCATTGCTCCCCCTTAATGAATTTTGCAAAAAATTTTCAATTCAAGCTCAAACAAATTTCAAAAGAGTTTTCAATTTTTCAAATACAAAGGAATTTACACATTTATACATTATACTAGTCTTATTACTCCCCCTTTTTGTTATCATTAAAAAGGTTGGAAGAGAATAATAAGTAAATCATTCAAGATATCCATTCATTCATAAATAAAGACAATGAAGTACTAAAGGAAATTAATGCATTTCATTCATTTGAATTCATAGCATGAAGTACAACATAAGATTTCATACAATGTCAGAATTTGTACATAAAGAGGACGTCAAAATATATAAAAAGTACAGAAAAGGCAAACTAACTAAACATAAAAAGTATCCTAATCCTCATCCTCATCCTCTGAAGATCCAATCTCTATCGGTCTTGTATCAGTGAAGGAACGAGCTCGGAGCCACATCGATCTGAGATCACGAAGATAGGTCCTGGTCGGTCGTGAAGGAGTACGACGACCACGTCCTCTGCGTCGAACATATGTCCTACCTCTAGCTAAAGTAGAAGAGGTGGAGGCTATGTCATCAATAGGAACAGAGCAGATCGGAGTGACAGTCTCTACAACTGTCGAATGTGGTATATGATCAAATGATGGACCAGAATCAAGATAATGAAAGCTAGGTGTGTAAAAACCTAGCTCTCAGATGAGAGAGGATGTATGTAGGGTAGGTGTATCAACTGTGGGTGTGTCAAAATTGATGTATCAGCTAAAGAAATGATAGGCAAATCAACGATAGGCGTATCAGTTGAAGAATCAATAGGTGTATCTGTAATCGGTGAGTCAACAATAGGAGTATCAATGATGGGGGTATCAATGATAGGTGAATCAATAACAGGTGAAAGAATATGTATAGCAGTATGATCATCAGATCTAGATGGTGGAGAGGATAGAACAAGAGTCTGAATGGGTGAACTAGAGGGATCTCGAATGGGACTCCTAGGCAAGTCTGCTGTCACCTCTACTGCTGGCTTTGACATCAAGTCTGGAAAGTTGAAACAATCAAAGTCAGTCTCCTCATCATCATCATCATCACTATCATCCATCACTGGTGCTGGGGCAGGTGGAGTTGGAGCAGAAACTGGAACACTCCTAGAAGAAGGTCTGGATAGTGCAGTCAAGATAGTGGAGATGCCATCACTCAATCTTCTATGGCTGTCTCTCATCTCTATAATAAAGCTGTCAAGTCACTATTAAACAATCAAGATATCTGTCTCTATGCGACTGACTCTATCCATCAAACTCTCTGAAACTCTTAGAGCATCTAACTGAGCTAGCTGAGGCTAAGGCTATGTAGCTGGCTCAAACTGAGAAGCAAACTCTGGCTGCACTGCTGGCTCAGGCTGAATCTCTTGAAGAGGTGCATCGCTGGAGAATATATGCTCTTCCTCAGTAGCATCCTCATCTCTATCATCGGCTTGTCCAGATACTCTGCATCTCCACTGACCTTTCAACAGCTGATATCCCATCCTATGTAATGACCTGATGTAATAGACATCAGTATGTAGAAGCATCTGGAAGGGCTCATCATTAAAGCTCACACCATACTCTCTAAACAGCAGTGTCAACCCCATCCCGTAAGGTAAGCAAAGTCTCTGACTAGTCGAAGCCTCCGTCATCTGATGTATCATGAGCACCGGAAGGCAGACGGGAGTGTGCTGAACCAATGAGACCATGACGAGCAGCTCTCTCTCTATGATATAATCAAAATGGCTGGTCTTCAGTAGAAGAATCTGGGCGACAATGTGATGCAGAAGTCTCATCTTGGCAGAGAGTCGAGATGTAGGAACAATGGCTCCCTCAAGCAAAATATCTGACTCAAATATGCACTGGAATCCACTCACTCTGTCAATCAAACTATCAACTACTGAACCAATCATAGGAATATCCCATACCATGCTCAATATCTCTGAAGTCACGGGGATATCCCTACCTCTGACCTGAGCTAGCCAACCATCACTCCCATGGGCTAAAGATCCGTAGAACTCTTGTATGAGCCTGGGTAGTATCTCTCACTCAGAGAACAGAATGATGTCAGACCAGTGTCTCTAATCCACTGACCTATCCTGAAATGCTGCTGGTTGACAAAATCAAAATCCACATGGTGTCCTCCGATAATCATCTTCGAGCTTATCCAACTAGAAGCAGTGAATAGTGGTCGAACAGGTGGATCTGGAGCTCTAGCTTCATGTCTTGCTTTGGTTCTTCGCTCTTCTTCCTGGATAGATGGTCGAGGGCGATGGACAACATGCTTTCTGGGTCCTATTCTTCTAAATCATGAATTTGAACACTAAAAGGAGGGAACTAGGGTTTCAACGGCCCAAAATGGAAAATCCAAGGGGGAAAAGTAGCAAAACCGAACCAAGAAATGTATAGAATAGGAATTTAAGAGGGTTTTTGGAGAGATTTGGAGGGAAACGGTGGTTGGAATTGTTCTAGGGCAAGTGTCAGCACTAATTTGAGAGGAAAATGCCAAAGAAAATGACTGAGGCGGTCTTTATTCTCGGTCTTCTGCCATTCATGTGTCGACTCACGACACGGGTCCATGTGTCGACACATGAAGGTGTCGACACATACAGGTGTCGACACAATGACTTGAAATCGAAAATCCAGAAAATGATAGGCAGATCAAAATCACTGGAAATTCAATGAAATTAAAGATAATTAAATATGATTGATGTCAAATTTGATCTTTCATGGGTCAAAAAGAGGAAAAATTCTCAATCAAAAGGATTAATGATCCTAAGTTCTCTTCTAATCATACTAAACCGATCTTCTTGGAGAGGCTTAGTCAAAATATCAGCTAATTGTAATTCAGTACAAATAAATTCAAGCACAACATCATTATTTTCAACATGATATCTAATAAAATGATGTCTAATTTTAATATGTTTACTTCTAGAATGTTGAACAGGATTTTTAGTCAAGCAAATAGACTGGTATTATCACATTTTATAGGTGTACTAGTTAATTTGATTCCAAAATCTTTAAGTTGTTGCTTAATCTACAAGATTTGAGCACAACAACTTTCTACTGTAATATACTCAGCTTCAGCTGTAGATAGTGCAACTGAAGTTTGTTTCTTGCTAAACCAGGAGATTAAGTTAACTCCAAGAAATTGACAAGTTCCACTAGTACTTTTTCTATCTAATTTATATCCAGCAAAATCAGTATCAGAATATCCAATTAATTCAGTAGATGAATCTCTAGAATACCATAAGCCAATATCAATTGTACCAGATAGATATCTAATAATGTGCCTAATAGCCAACAGATGTGATTCTTTAGGTTCAGACTAATATCTAGCACACATGCATACACTAAACATTATATCTGGTCTACTAGCAGTTAAGTACAATAAAGAGTCAATCATACCTCTGTATAGTTTTTGATCTACAGATTTACCATGCTCATCTTTATCAAGTTTACAAGAGGGGCTCATAGGTATACCTATTGACTTAGTAGTCTCCATCCCAAACTTTTATAGAATTTCTCTTGTATACTTAGCTTGGTTGTTGAAGATTCCATCTTTAGTTTGCTTGATTTGAAGTTTGAGAAAGAAATTGAGTTCTTCCATCATGCTCATCTCGAACTCACCTTGCATTAGCTTAGTAAACTCTTGACAAAGAATTTCATTAGTAGCACCAAAAAAATATTATCAACATAGATTTGTACTACTAATAAATCATCATTTTTCTTCTTTAGAAACAAAGTTTTATCAACATGGCCTCTAGAAATTTCATTTTTAATCAAAAATTTGCTGAGTCTTTCATGCCATGCTCGGGGTGCTTGCTTTAAACTATAAAGTGCCTTGTGCAATTTAAAAATATAATCAGGATGTGCGTGACTTTCAAATCCAGGTGGTTGTTCAATAAAAACTTCTTCTATTATAAAATCATTTAGAAAAGCACTTTTAACATCCATTTGAAAGAGTTTGAAATTCATAAAACAAGCAAATGCTAATAGTAGTCTAATTGCCTCAAGTCTAGCAACAGAAATAAAAGTTTCATCAAAATCAATTTCTTCCTCCTGATTATAGCCTTTGGCAACTAGCCTAGCTTTATTTTTAACAACAACTCTATTTTTATCTAACTTATTCCTAAACACCCATTTAGTGCCAATAATAGAAACATTAGATGGTCTTTCTATTAATGTCCAAACATTATTTCTATCAAACTGAATTAATTCATCTTGCATAGCATTTATCCAGTTAGGGTCCTTTTTAATATCTTCAAAACATTTAGGCTCTACTTGAGAAACAAAAGCTATATAGTCACATTCATTCTAATTGAGGTTCGAGTTCTTATCCCTTTAGATGGATCACCTAGGATTAATTTCTTAGGTTGTCCATGAGAATACCTCCACTCCTTAGGTAGATCTTGGTGCTTTGGAGTATCTTCACCTTTTTCATCTTTAACTTGATCTTCTTCACTTTGCTGAGAGGGTTGATCATTCAATATCAACTTTTGAAGCTTATCAGCACCTGTACATGCATCAGAAGTATCCTCTTTTCTGAAAGATTTGTTAGCAAACTCTTCAAAAATAACATGTACAGACTCCTCTACAACTAGGGTTCTTTTGTTAAAAACTCTGTATGCCCTGCTTAATGTAGAATATCCTAAAAAAATACCTTCATCAGACTTGGCATCAAATTTTCCAAGATTGTCTTTGCCATTATTTAAGATAAAACATTAACAACCAAAACTCAAAAATATTTTAAAGTTGGTTTTCTTTGATTCCAAAGTTCATAAGGGTTTTCTTCAAAATAGGATGGATTAAAACTCGATTCAAAATATAACATACATTATTAATAGCTTCAGCCCAAAAATATCTTGGAAAATTGTTTTCACAAAGCATAGTGCGTGCCATTTCTTCCAAAGTAAGATTTTTCTTTCTACTACCTCATTCTGCTATGGTGTCCTAGGTGCAAAAAATTATATTTGTTGCTGCCAAGATCGTCGTGGCCTGTAGCTGAGGTCGAGGTCAGAACGCGCTCCTGTCACTCAGGATCCTGCTCGGGCACCCGGACCTGTAAAACAGAGTTAGTGACCCGGGCTGGAGATTCCGGAAGGGGCACTCTGACTGTCAAGTTAGTAATGATTCAAGGGAATAGATCCTCCTGGTCGAGCCCCTAAGATGGACTCCATGCTAGGAGGAGAATTTGTGATGTGAGAGAGTACGAGTGGGCCGAGCGCAGATCGCAGGAGTGACAGCAGAGGAGAGCTCGGGGCTGGGTGGCTATGTTGGTGGGGACACCAGAGGTACCAAAATAAGACAGAGGCTTCTCAACCCTCTATAGATCAATTAGCAGCATTAGAGTCCATTTGTAATAAAGATTTAGTCCATCTGAGTTGTTATTTTATCACTTGTGTCCTGTACTAGTCAGCTCATATTGAGCTAGTCTTCTTCCTGAGTCCTGTACATGTCAGCCCAAGTACAAGAGAAGACCAAGCCAGTCCAAGTGGAGACCAACCCAACTGAAGACATGAAGAACATGGAAGGCCCAGTAGAAGAAATCAGATTATGGGATTTTGTGTGACACCAAAGGATCAAAGATGTCTTCCGAAAATCCTGATTCCTTGCAAATGCCCTCCAGATGCCCAGATTCTCTTCCAGATGCCAGAGTATATTCATAAACCAGGGCATCCATGATTCCAGAGTTCCACCTGCATCCTAGCCCAAAGAAATCAAGCCCAGGCGCCAAGCCCAAGTCCTTAAGAAGCAAGATACCAGGGAATATTCCTGCTACCTAGCAACAGGCCACCCCAGCTTCTAGAGGCCCAAGCCTATGCACCCAAACCCCTTTGGGCCGGCCCCTTGCTGCTCTTAGAAGCCCAACACGCCCCCTAGGCATCCTTGGAGTGTTGACCAAGTCAAGAGAGGAGGAGAGAGTTTTTAGGGATTTTTTCTACCAAGCTTTCCTTATTTTTCTAGATAGAGTTGGATGGGGATTCAAACTCCTATGTAATGTCTCTTTTAACCTAACTTGGGGGCCAAGGCTATGGGTCTATTTAAAGGACCCTAGTCTCTTGTATGAGGATTGTGGTGGGGACACCGGAGGCACCAGAATAAGACAGAGGCTTTTCAACCCTCTGTGAATTGATCAATAATTTATGAGTCCATCTGTAATAAGAGCTTAGCCCATCTGAGTCCTTTTTTTAGTTGTTGTTTGAGTCTTTTGAGTTGTTATTTCAGTTTGTACTAGTCAGCTTATGTTGAGCTAGTTCAGTCCAATGCTAGTCAGCTCATGTTGAGCTAATTTTATTTTTTTGAGTCCTGTCCAAGCATACTGAAGACTCAAGACTATATCATACAAGTGAAGACCAAGTCCAACTAGATTGAAGACATGGAAGTATAGCCCAAGTCCAACCCAGCTTGAAGATTTAAAGACCCCAGGAGGAAAATTCAGAAAACCCTGATTTCTTGCAGATGCCCTCCAGATGCCCAGATTCCCTTCCAGATGCCAAAGTATATTCATAGATAAGGGCATCCATGATTCCAGAGGTCCATCTGCATCCTAGCCCAAAGAAATCAAGCCCAGGTGCCAAGCCCAAGCCCCTAAGAAGCAAGATACCAGGGAATATTCCTGCTACCTGGCTACCAGGCCACCCCAGCTTCCAGAGGCCCAAACCCATGCACCCGAGCCCCTTTGGGCCGGCCTTTTGCTGCTCCTAAAGCCCAACACGCCCCCTAGGAATCCTCGAGTGTTGGCCAAGTCAAGAGAATTTTTAGAGATTTTTTCTACCTAGTGTTTCCTTATTTTCTAGCTAGGGTTTGAGAGGGAAAAGGATTCCTATGTAAAGTCTAAAGTGCCCTTACTTGGAGCCCAAGGTTAAGGGTCTATTTAAGGGACCCTAGCCTCTTGTATGAAACCTAATTTTTGATATGAATTAAAACCTTGAGTTCTTCTATTGAGTTGTGTGATACCCTGCTGTGTGCATAAAGGGGTTTGTGAGAGTTTTTCTTCCCAGTGCTGCAATCATCTTCCTGCTGCCAACAAGCCTCTCAATCCCTGGATGCCCACTCCAAAAGAAGCCTTTCCTTGCTGTTTTCCCTTTGTTTTCTTGTTCCTTGGTGAGTTTTCTAACCCCTGACAGGTCGTTTGCAGGTCCCCGAGTTCCTACAATCCAACAACTCCAGCCAAGCCTCAATCGGATCACCGAGCAGAAAGCCGGGTATCCGCGGGTCTTTGGCTCGGTTTTCAGGCCGCATCCATCGAGGAACGAGAGACCCCTTGCTGCGATCTTCATAGAAATTGTCAGGTACACCCCCTCTACCTCCAGTAGTTTTATTGTAGGAGAACTTGCCCTAACCGAGGCTTCTCAGCCCCGGCGATCCTTCTTTTCTACTTTTCTAGGTCCTAATCTGCATGCTGATCTTCTAAAATTCATATAAAATTCTATACAACTTATTTTAATCTAAATTTTGGGAATTAATCACTCAACCCCACATATAAAACATACAAAAAAAATTGCATTCATATTAGTCCCCCATCATTTGGTATCAGAGCTTAGATTAGGACTTGTTTTCTGCAATTTTTTAGTCTCTATATACTCTATTATTTTAATTATTCCTTCCTGATAAAAACTCCAAAACTCTGAAATTTATTTTTCTGGATTCATAATAATTCACAGTAATTTTAAGAATTTTTGTAGAATTTATTATTTCCTGTGAATTTTCTGCAAGCCGAAATACAGCATAAAAATTTTCGGCTCTATTTTTTTTCAGCAAGACAAGTTTGGAAGTCTTAGGGTTTTGTTTAGCATCTTTTTCATATCTTTTAATTTTAGTATATTTCTTGCATATTAGGCCATGATTTGCAAGTTTTCTTCTATTTCAAAAAAAAATACCAAAAAAAAAAAAATACATATTCTCCAAAAATACCAAAAAAACATCTAAACCCTAATTTGCATCCTCATCTGCCTGCCATCATTGCATAATTTACTTTTAAGGGCACTCTTGCTATATCAGATAAGGGGAGGAGTTGATAACCTCTCCTTAGCCCAAAACCACATCCCTTACATTCGGTCCCAAGCCTTAACCTAAAAATTAACTAGACTTAATTTGCCCTAGTGGGCTAGGGACACCAACTGGTCGGGTCCGGGCTACGTGTTAGATCACTATGTCAAGCTAACCTGTGTGTGCCTTGTGCTTGGTTCTAGAATGGTGGTTTAGGGATTCAATCCCGAAGGGCTTGTGTGCTGGTCTACCTACCTGGCCAATCTCTAATTGGTGTCTAGGTTTGGCAATCAGGGACCTAACACTCCCCTTACACCTGCCTGGCTGAGTACAGGGTTACTATAGGCTAGTTTGCCACCCTGATTGAGCATCCAATTTTGGTCTCTAGGTCTAGTCAGCTATAGTTGGTTTGATCGAGTCTTGCATGAGCACTAGATTAGGAGTTTCATATCACCCACCTCCTTCACAAATGTCTGAACCCATGGAAAATTTGCAAGCCCAAATGAAAGCCCTAGCTGATCAAATGGCCCAGATGGCTACCCAGATGACCCAGTTAACTCAGTCTGGTATTCAAACCAATGATAGAATTGACCATCTTGCCAATAGGTTTGATCAGTTAAAAGCCCGGGTAGGGACCCAAGAAAAACCATGGGTCACAGTCTGAGCCAGATCCTGATTCCCCTCAACCTAGGAGGACCCCAAACCCTGATCTATACCATGAGGTCGAACCTAGGAGAGCCCCTTATCCTGACCCGTACTACAATCCTCAACCTAGGAGGACCCCAAACCCTGATCCATACCTTGAGGCTGAACCTAGGAGAGCCCATCGTCATGACCCAATCCCTAAGGTTAGTCCTAGAAGACCTAATCAGGATTTTATAGACCAGGAAGATAGATCCTATTTACCCTCTCCCTATAAGCCTAGTATACCCACAACCTATAGATCTTATGACTCCAAATCCTATGAACCTAGAACCTATGAATCCATAACCTATGAACCTAGATCCTATAACTCTAGATCCCATATCATAGATCCTATGCACCCACACCCTATGAGCCTAGTAGACCCAACACCCAATATTCTGACCCATATAGGGAGTCCAACCCTAGGAGAACCCAATATTCTGACCCATATTGGGAGTCCAACCCTAGGAGAACCCAGTATTCTGACCCATATAGGGAGTCCAACCCTAGGAGGACCTAATATCCTGACCCATATAGAGAGCCCAACCTTAGGAGGACCCCATACCATGATCCATCCTTAGAACCTGACCATAGAGCTGACCCAAAATCCTATGACCCTAGATCTTATAATCCCATGACCCATAGATCTGCACCCTTGTCCTATAAGCCCAGAGAACCCATAACCCCTAAGTATCAATCTAGTACTAGTCAGGTTTTCCTTAGTCAACTTGAACCCATAGGATTAGCACCCCTAAATATGAGCCCAGTAGTGAGCCAGTACCCCTTAGGCAACCTAAACCTACTAGGATTAGTGTCCATAATCAGAAACCAGGACCTAGCCAATTTTCCCTAGCCGACCTTCTCCAACCATTCCTGAGATTGACAAGGCTTACATTAACGCAGAAGTGTATGAAGATGATGCGAGCCTAGTGGATGAGTATGAAGGAGAAGAGGAGACACTTTTAGTAGACCTAGAATTAGCTGACCCAGTAGATACCCAGGTAGAAACCAACCCAGAGCTAGTTGACCTTGACCACATCCAACCTAAAGCTATAATGGAAGAACAAATAGAGGAAGAGAACCTAGGTACTGCTGCTAGAGCCTTACCTGAGGAAACCATAGAGGAGAGCCAAATTATAGAGTCTAGTCCAAAAATCCAAGAACTAGAAGAATTTATTAAGGACCTGATCTCTTTGAATCAATACCTTCAAGATGAGTCCCCTCCTATAGTTCCCATTAAGGACCTCTTCCCCGAAATTGGCGACCCATCCTTCCATTATGCAAACCCTGTAGATATAGCTCAACCTCGTAAGGTTAACCTCATTAGTATAGGATTAGTTCCTGACACCCCGTCTTTTATCCTACTTTATCCAACTAACCATGAACCTTTTTCTCTACCTTACCAAACTAATTCTGAACCACTTCCTATTTTCTGCCCTTTCCTGACACCTCCAGTATTTCTAGGATTATTAGATTGCATTTAATTGAGATTAGCATACTGCATGCATTCATTATGCATGTTAGGTTTGCATCTTACTTCTGGCATACTCTTTGGAATTTGCTAAGAGTTCACAGTAAATTTTCATGTGCATGTCAAGCTAGGATCAAACCTAAGGAACCTATAATCTGTTAGGTTTAGATCCAAAGAGTTCAATAAGATTTCCTTCTATAGGAATGCATAGTCAAGTCTGTTAGGTGTTAGTATGAGTCCTTTGAATCATTTGTTAGGAGTCTGCATGTGCCCAGCATGTTCACCACCTACACTAATTTTAAACAAACTGGCTAATTCCCAAAGATGGATCAAAGAATTTGATGTAGTGGATTCTATCTTGGTTAGGCTTAGGCCTAAAAGAAGCTTCATGCTCGCAGAGCCGGACCTTTTAAAGTGATAGAGAAGGTTGGATCAAATGCCTAGGTGTTAGACTTGCCTTTGGATTTGGGCATTAGTTCTACCTTCAATATTACTGACCTGGTTGAGTATAGGGAACCGGCAGCGATACCTAGTGAGGCCTTTGGACCTATTCCTTTTCATTATGAGTGACCCTAACCTAGAGTGTCCACAAACAAATTTGGCCTGAGAGAGGAGAACGGATCGAGCGTATCCTGGACGATCAAGCCATCACGACCCAGGGCCATGACTATCAACGCTTCCTGGTCCGATGGAAAGGCCGGCCAGAGTCGGACGATTCGTGGATTTCTCGAGAGGACTTGCAATGCCTCAACCCAGACCTTCTCGAGAGATATGTGAGCCAGTCTGACCTTCACTCGACAGGGTCGAGTTCCTCCCACCCCGGGAGAATTGGTGGGGACACCGGAGGCACCAGAATAAGACAAAGGCTTTTCAACCCTCTGTAAATTGATCAATAATTTATGAGTCCATCTGTAAAAAGAGCTTAGCCCATCTGAGTCCTTTTTTTAGTTGTTGTTTGAGTCTTTTGAGTTGTTATTTCAGTTCTGTACTAGTCAGCTTATGTTGAGCTAGTTCAGTCCAATGCTAGTCAGCTCATGTTGAGCTAATTTTATTTTTTTGAGTCCTGTCCAAGCATACTGAAGACTCAAGACTATATCATACAAGTGAAGAAAAAGTCCAACTAGATTGAAGACATGGAAGTATAGCCAAGTCCAACCCAGCTTGAAGATTTGAAGACCCTAGGAGGAAAATTCAGAAAACCCTGATTTCTTGCAGATGCCCTCCAGATGCCCAGATTTCCTTCCATATGCCAAAGTATATTCATAGATAAGGGCATCAATGATTCCAGAGGTCCATCTGCATCCTAGCCCAAAGAAATCAAGCCCAGGTGCCAAGCCCAAGCCCCTAAGAAGCAAGATACCAGGGAATATTCCTGCTACCTGGCTACCAGGCCACCCCAGCTTCCAGAGGCCCAAACCCATGCACCCGAGCCCCTTTGGGCCGGCCTTTTGCTGCTCCTAGAAGCCAACACGCCCCCATAGGAATCCTTGGAGTGTTGGCCAAGTCAAGAAAATTTTTAGAGATTTTTTCTACCTAGTGTTTTCTTATTTTCTAGCTAGGGTTTGAGAGGGAAAAGGATTCCTATGTAAAGTCTAAAGTACCCTTACTTGGAGCCCAAGGTTAAGGGTCTATTTAAGGGACCCTAGCCTCTTGTATGAAACCTAATTTTTGATATGAATTAAAACCTTGAGTTCTTCTATTGAGTTGTGTGATACCCTGCTGTGTGCATAAAGGGGTTTGTGAGAGTTTTTCTTTCCAGTGCTGTAATCATCTTCCTGCTGCCAACAAGCCTCTCAGATCCCTGGACGCCCACTCCAAAAGAAGCTTTTCCTTGTGTTTTCCCTTTGTTTTATTGTTCCTTGGTGAGTTTTCTAACCCCTGACTGGTCGTTTGCAGGTCCCCGAGTTCCTACGAATCCAACGACTCCAGCCAAGCCTCAATCGGATCACCGAGCAGAAAGCCGGGTATCCGCGGTCTTTGGCTCAGTTTTCCAGGCCGCATCCATCGAGCAACGAGAGACCCCTTGCTGTGATCTTCACTGACGTTGTCAGGTACACCCCCTCTACCTCCAGTAGTTTTATTATAGGAGAACTTTCCCTAACCGAGGCTTCTCAGCCCCGGCGATCCTTCTTTTCTACTTTTCTAGGTCCTAATTTGCATGCTGATCTTCTAAAATTCATATAAAATTCTCTACAACTTATTTTAATCTAAAATTCGGGAATTAATCACTCAACCCCACATATAAAACATACAAAAAAAATTGCATGCATATTAGTCCCCCATCAGATTGATTATTGATATATGAAATTCTATTGAGTTCTTCTATTGCTGTGTGCCTCCCTGCTGTGTGCATCAAGGGATCCTGCATGCCTAAAGTCCTACTGAAGTGCTACCCGAAGAAACCCTAGCCGACCAACCACTTTCAAACCTTTTCACCCACATGCCCCTTGCTATTTTCTTGAGATTTTTCTTATTTTCCACCTTGTTTTCTCACCCATGACAGTTGTTTGCAGGTCCCCGAGTTCCTATGAATCCAACGACTCCAACCGAGCCGCAATCGGACCACCTAGCAGAAAGCCAGGAATCCGCGGGTCTCTGGCTTAATTATCCAGGCCGTATCCGTCGAGGAACGAGTGATGCGGGACTAATATGCATGCAATTATTTTTTTGTGCTTTATATGTGGAGTTAAGTGATTAAATCCCGAAAATAGGATCAAAATAAGTTGTAGAGAATTCTATATGAATTTTAGAAGTCAAGCATGCAGATTAGGACCTAGAAAAGTAATAAAGAAGGATCGCCGGGGCTGAGAAGCCTCGATTAGGGCAAGTTCTCCTACAATAAAATTATTGGTGGCAGAGGGGGTGTACCTGATAATGTCTGAAGTGCCCGATGAAGATCTCAGTGAAGGGATCTCTAGTTTCTCGATGGATGTGGCCTGGAAAATTAAGCCAAAGACTCGCGGATACCCGACTTTCTGCTCGGTGGTCCGATTGAGGCTTGGCTGGAGTCGTTGGATTCGTAGGAACTCGGGGACCTGCAAACGACCTGTTAGGGGTTAGAAAACTCAGAGAAAATCAAGAAAATAAAAGAAAACTGTAAAGAAGAGGTGTCTTTTGGAGTGAGCGGCCAGGGTTCTGAAAGGTTGGCTGGCGGCAGGAAGATGGTTGCAGCATCGGGAAGAAGAAAACTCTCAAACCCCTTTATGCACATAGCAGGGTAACACTCAAAGCAATAGAAGAACTCAAGGTTTATTTCATATATCAAAATCAATCCTCATACAAGAGACTAGGGTTCTTTAAATAGACCCTTAGTCTTGGCCCCAAGTAAGGGTACATTGGACATTACATAAGAATCCTTTTACCTCTCAAACCCTAGCTAAAAATAAGGAAACATTAGATAGAAAAAATCCTTAAAAATGCTCTTGACTTCGTCAACACTCCAAGGATGCCTAGGGGGGCGTGTTGGGCTTCTAGGAGCAGTAAGGGGCCAGCTCAAAGGGGCTCGGATGCATGGGTTTGGGCCTCTGGAAGCTGAGGTGGCATGGTAGCCAGGTAGCAGGAATATTCCCTGGTATCTTGCTTCTTTAGGGCTTGGGCTTGGTGCCTGGGCTTCATTTCTTTGAGCTAGGATGCAGATGGACCTCTAGAATCATGGATGCCTGGTCTATGAATATATTTTGGCATCTGGAAGGGAATCTGGACATCTGGAGGGCATTTGCAAGGAATTAGGGTTTTTGATTTTCCTCTTGGGGTCTTCAAATCTTCAAGCTGGGTTGGACTTAGGCTAAACTTCCATGTCTTCAATCTTGTTGGACTTGGTCTTCACTTGTATGATGTGGTCTTGAGTTTTTAGTGTAATTGGACAGGACTTAAAAAATAAAATTAGCTCAACATGAGCTAACTAGTATTGGACTGAACTAGCTCAACATGAGCTGACTAGTACAAACTGAAATAACAACTCAAAAGACTCAAATAACAACTAAAATGGACTCAAATGGGCTAAGCCCTTATTACAGATGGACTCATAAATTATTGATCAATCCACAAGGGTTGAAATGCCTCTGTCTTATTTTGGTACCTCTGGTGTCCCCACCAATTCTCCCGGGGTGGGAGGAACTCGACCCTGTCGAGTAAAGATCAAGCTGGCTCACATATCTCTCGAGGAGGTCTGGTTTGAGGCAATGCAAGTCCTCTCGAGAAATCCACGAATCATCTAACTCTGGCCGGCCTTACCATCAGACTAGGAAGCGTTGATAGTCGCGGCCCTAGGTCGTGATGGCTTGATCGTCTAGGATATGCTCGATCCGTTCTCCTCTCTCAGGCCAAATTTGTTTATGGACACTCTGGGTTAGGGTCACTCACAACAGGAGGGGATAGGTCCAAAGGCCTCACTAGGTATCGCTGCCGAGTCCCTGTACTCAACCAGGTCTATAATATTGAAGGTAAAACTAATGCCCAAATTCGAAGGCAAGTCTAACACCTAGACATTTGATCCAACCTTCTCTATCACTTTAAAAGGTCCGGCTCTACGAGCATGAAGCTTCTTTTAGGCCTAAGCCTAACCAAGATAGAATCCACTACATCAAATTATTTGGTCCATCTTCAGGAATTAGCCAGTTGTTTCAAAATTAGTGCAGGTGGTGAACATGCTGGGCACATGCAGACTCCTAACAAATGATGCAAAGGACTCATATTGACACCTAACAGACTCGACTATGCATTCCTATCAAAGGAAATTTTATTGAACTCTTTGGATCTAAACCTAACAGATTATAAGTTTTCTAGGTTTGATCCTAGCTTGACATGCACATGAAAATTTACAATGAACTCCTAGCAAATTCCAAAGAGTAAGCCAGAAGTAAAATGCAAACCTAACATGCGTGATGAATGCATGCAGCATGCTAATCTCAGCTAAATGCAATCTAATGATCCTAGAAATGCTGGAGGTGTCTAGAAAGGGCAGAAAATAGGAAGTGGGTTCAAAATTAGTCTGGTAGGGTAGGGAAAAAGGTTCAAGGTTAGTTGGATAAAGTAGGATAAAGAAGGGACGTCAGGGACTAATCCTAGACTAATGAGGCTAACATTACGGGATTGCGGTATATCTATGGGGTTTAAATAATGGAAAGATGGGTTATTAATCTTAGGGAAGAGGTCCTTAATGGGAACTATAGGACGAGGCTCATCCTAAGGGTACTGATTCAAAGAGATCAGGTCCTTAATAAATTCTTCAGGTTCTTGTATTTTAGGACTATACTCTATAATTTGGCTCTCCTCTATGATTTTCTCAAGTAAGGCTCTAGCAGCAGTACCTAGGTTCTCTTCCTCTATTTGTTCTTCCACTATAGCTTTAGGTTGGATGTGGTCAAGGTCAACTAGCTCTGGGTTGGTTTCTACCTGGGTATCTACTGGGTCAGCTAATTCGAGGTCTACTAAAGGTGTCTCCTCTTCTCCCTCATACTCATCCACTAAGCTCGCATCAGCTTCATACACTTCTGCATTAATGTAAGCCTTGTGAATCTCAGGAATGGTTGGGGAAGGTCGGCTAAGGAAAAATTGGCTAGGTCCTGGTTTCTGAGTATGGGCAATAATCCTAGTAGGTTCAGGTTGCCTAAGGGATAGTGGCTCACTACTGGGTTCATATTTAGGGGTACTAATCCTATGAGATTCAAGTTGGCTAGGAGAAACTTGACTAGTACTAGGCTAATACCTAGGGGTTATAGGCTCCCTGGGCTCATAGGACAAGGGTACAGATCTATGGGTCATGGGATTATAGGATTTGGGATCATAGGATTTGGATTCAGCTCTATGGGTCTTGGGTCTACTGGACTCATGGGATATGGGTTCATAGGTTCTAGAGTCATAGGATTCGAAGTCATAAGATCTATAGGTTGTGGGTATACTAGGCTTATAGGATGTGGGTAAATAGGATCTAGAGTCATAGGATATAGGTTCATAGGTTTTGGGTACATAGGTTCTAGGTTCATAGGACTTGGAGTCATAAGATCTATAGGTTGTGGGTAAAGGTGGCTCAAGTTTGGATCTAGTTTGGGTCCTACGGGTTTTCTCTAGGGTTCCTAGTTAGGCATCTATTTGATCAAGTCTATGGGTCAATTGGGTATTTGCTTGCTCAAGCCTAAGATTGATGGTTTGGGCTAACGTTTCTCCAAGGCATCAATTTTAGCATCAAGATGGTCCACGAATTCAGCCATTTGTGAAGGAGGTGGGTGATATGAAACCCCTGATCTAGTGCTCATGCAAGACTCGATCAAACCAACTACAGCTGACTAGACCTAGAGTCCAAACTAGATGCTCAATCAGGGTGGCAAACTAGACTATAGTAACCCTGTACTTAGCCAGGTAGGTGTAAGGGGAGTGTTAGGTCCCTGATTGCCAATCCTAGACAGCAATCAGAGATTGGCTAGGTAGGCAGACCAGCACACAAGCCCTTCGGGATTGAATCCCTGAACCACCATTCTAGATACTAAGCACAAGGCACACATAGGTTAACTTGACACAGTGATCTAACAGTAGCCCGAATCCGACCAGTTGGTGTCCCTAGCCCACTCGGGCAAATTAAGTCTAATAGATTTTAGGTTAGGCTTGGGACCGAATGCAAGGGATGTGGTTTTGGGCTAAAGAGAGGTTATCAACTCCTCCCCTTATCTGATATAGCAAGAGTGCCCTTAAAGGTAGATTATACAATGATGGCAAGCAGATGAGGATGCAAATTAGGGTTTATATATTTTTTTGATATTTTTTGGAGAATATGTAAATTTTTTTTTATATTTGGCATTTTCTTAAATATAAGAAAACTTGCAAGTTATGGCCTAATATGCAAGAAACATACTAAAAATAAAAGATATGCAAAGAGATGCTAAACAAAACCCTAAAACTTCCAAACTTGTCTTGCTGAAAAAATAGAGTCAAAAATTTGCAGGCAGTATTTCGAACTACAAAAACTACACAAATCGAAAAAAAATCTACAAAAATTTTGTAAAATACTTTGAATTGACTTGAATCCAGAAAAATAAGTTTTAAAATTTTTGAAGTTATGAGCACAAAGAAATTACTAAAAGAACAGAATATATATGGACTAAGAAATTATAGAAAACAAGCCCTAATCTAAGCTCTGATACCAGATGATGCGGGACTAATATGCATGCATTATTTTTGTGTTCTTTATATGTGGAGCTAAGTGATTAAATCCCAGAAATTGGATCAAAATAATTTGTAGGGAATTCTATATGAATTTTAGAAGTCAAGCATGCAGATTAGGATCTAGAAAAGCAATAAAGAATGATCGCTGGGGCTGAGAAGCCTCGGTTAGGGCAAGTTCTCCTATAATAAAATTAATGGTAGCAAAGGGGGTGTACCTGACAATGTTTGAAGTGCCTGATGAAGATCACAGTGAAGGGATCTCTCGTTCCTCGATGGATGTGGCCTGAAAAATCGAGCCAAAGACCCGCGAATTCCTGGCTTTCTGCTCGGTGGTCCGATTGAGACTTGGCTAGAGTCGTTGGATTCGTAAGAACTCGGGAACCTACAAACGACCTATCAGGAGTTAGAAAACTCAGAGGAAATCAAGAAAATAAAGAAAATAGCAAAGAAGAGGTTTTTTTTGGAGTGGGCGGCCAGGGTTTTGGAAGGTTGGCTGGCGGCAGGAAGATGGTTGCAGCATCGGGAAGAAGAAAACTCTCAAACCCCTTTATGCACATAGCAGGGTAACACTCAAAGCAATAGAAGAACTCAAGGTTTATTTCAAAATCAATCCTCATACAAGAGACTAGGGTCCTTTAAATAGACCCTTAGTCTTGGGCCCCAAGTAAGGGTACATTGGACATTACATAAGAATCATTTTCCCTCTCAAACCCTAGCTAGAAAATAAGGAAACATTAGGTAGAAAAAATCCCTAAAAATGCTCTTGACTTGGTCAACACTCCAAGGATGCCTAGGGAGGCATGTTGGGCTTCTAGGAGCAGCAAGGGGCCGGCCCAAAGGAGCTCGAGTGCATGGGTTTGGGCCTTTGAAAGCTGAGGTGGCCTGGTAGCCAGGTAGCAGGAATATTCCCTGGTATCTTGCTTCTTTAGGGCTTGGGCTTGGCGCCTGGGCTTGATTTCTTTGGGCTAGGATAGATGGACCTCTAGAATCATGGATGCCTGGTCTATGAATATACTTTGGCATCTGGAAGGGAATCTGGGCATCTGGAGGGCATTTGCAAGGAATCAGGATTTCTGAATTTCCTCTTGGGGTCTTCAAATCTTCAAGCTAGGTTGGACTTAAGCTAAACTTCCATGTCTTCAATCTGGTTGGACTTAGTCTTCACTTGTATGATGTGGTCTTGAGTTTTTAGTGTAATTGTATAGGACTCAGAAAAATAAAATTAGCTCAACATGAGCTGACTAGCATTGGACTGAACTAGCTCAACATGAGCTGACTAGTACAGAACTAAAATAACAACTCAAAAGACTCAAATAACAACTAAAATGGACTCAAATGGGCTAAGCCCTTATTACAGATGGACTCATAAATTATTGATCAATCCACAGAGGGTTGAAATACCTCTGTCTTATTTTGGTACCTCTGGTGTCCCCACCAACGAGTAATCTCTTCGCTGTGATCTTCACCAGGTGCATTAGACGTTGCCAAGTACACCCCCTCTACCTCCAAGAAATTTATTGTTAGAGAACTTGCCCTAACCTATGCTTCTCAGCCCCGGCGATCCCTCTTTACTGCTTTCCTATATCCTAATCTGCATGCATAGCTTTAAAAATTCATATAGAATTATCTATATCATATTTTGATCTGATATTCGGGATTTAACCACCACATCCAACTCCTAAAACATAAAAAAAATAATCGCATTCATATTAGTCCTACATCATCTGGTATCAGAGCTTAGATTAGGGCTTATTTTCTGCATCTTTTATAGTCTGTATTTGCTCTGTTACTTTAGTTATTTCTCCCTGTTCAGAACTCCAAAAATTCTGAAATTTATTTTGCTGGATTCAAATAATTCATAGTATTCTACATAAGTTTTGCAGATTTTTTTTCAGTCTGTTCAGTTTCTACAGGTCAAATACAGCCTACAAATTTTTGGCTCTATTTTTTTCAGCAAGATAATTTTGGAAAGTTTAGGGTTTTGTTTAGCATCTCTTTGCATATCTTTTATTTTTAGTATGTTTATAGAATTATAGGTCATTTGCTGCAAATCATATCTCTACAAAAGGACAAAAAAAAATTAAAAAATTAAAAAAAAATTACATATATAAAAGCTACCAAAACATCTAACCCTAATTTGCATCATCTGCCTACCATCATTGCATAATCTACCTTTAAGGGCACTCTTGCTATGTCAGATGGGGGGAGGATTTGATCACCTCTTCATAGCCCAAAACCACATCCCCTGCATTCGGTCCCAAGCCTAACTTAAAATCGATTAGACTTAATTTGCCCTAGTGGGCTAGGGACACCAACTGGTCGGGTCCGGGCTAAGTGTCAGATCACTGTGTCAAGCTAACCTGTATGTGCCTTGTGCTTGGTGTCTAGAATGGTGGTTTAAGGATTCAGTCCCGAAGGGCTTGTGTGCTGATCCGCCTACCTGGCCAATCTCTGATTGGTGTCTAGGATTGGCAAGCAGGGACCTAACACTCCCCTTACACCTGCCTGGCTGAGTACAGGGTTACTATAGGCTAGTTTGCCATCCTGATTGAGCACTTAGTTTTGGACTCTAGGTCTAGTCAGCTTTAGTCGGTTTGATCGAGTCTTGCATGAGCACTAGATCAGGGGTTTCATATCATCCACCTCCTTCAAAAATGGCTGAATCCATGGACCATCTTGATGCTAAAATTGATGCCCTTGGAGAAAGGTTAGCCCAAACCATCAATCTTAGGCTTAATAAATCAGATGCCCAGTTGACCCATAGGCTTGAGCAAGCAAATGCCCAATTGACCCATAGGCTTGAGCAAGCAAATACCCAGTTAACCCTTAGGCTTGATCAATTAGATGCCCGACTAGGAACCCTAGAGAAAACCCGTATGACCTAGACTAGATCCAAACCTGAGCCACTTTTACCTACAACCTATGAACATAGATCCTATGCACCAACTCCCTATAAGCCTAGTATACCCCCAACCTATAGATCTTATGACACCAAATCCTATGACTCTAGAACCTATGAGCCCATATCCCATGAGTCCAGTAGACCCAAGACCCATAGAGCTGACCCAAAATCCTATAACCCCATATCCTATAATCCCATGACCCATAGATCTGCGCCCTTGTCCTATGAGCCCAGGGAACCCATAACCCCTAGGTATCAGCCTAGTACTAGTCAGGTTTTTCCTAGTCAACTTGAACCCCATAGGATTAGTACCCCTAAATATGAGCCCAATAGTAAGCCACTATCCCATAGTCAACTTGAACCTACTAGGATTAGTACCCATACTCAGAAACCAGGACCTAGCCAAATTTTTCCTTAGCCGACCTTCCCCTACCATCCCTTTGATTGACAAGGCTTACATGAATGCAGAAGTGTATGAAGCTGATGTGATCTTAGCGGATGAGTATGAGGGAGAAGAGGAGATACCCCTAGAAGACCTAGAACTAGTAGACCCCGTAGGTACCCAGCTAGAAGCCAATCTAAAGTTAGCTAATCCTGACCATGCCCAGATTGAACCAGCAGTAGAGGACCAATTAGAGGAAGAGAACTCTGATACTAGGATTTTAGCTGAGGAAACACTAAAAAAGGGTCTAATTGTAGAGCCTATTTCTAAATTCCATGAACTAGAAGACTTTATTACGGATTTGGCTTACTTAACCCATTGCCCTCAGGATGAATCCCTTCCTACCATTCCTATTGAAGATCTCTTCCCAGAAATTGTCGACCAATCCTTCCATAGCATGGACCTTTTCTTTCCCATAGATATACCGCAACCCTGTAAGGTTAGCCTCATTAGTCTAGGTTTAGTCCCCGACATGCCTTCTTATATCGTACTTTATCCAACTAACCCGGAACCTTTTTCCCTACCCCACTGGACTAATTCTGAACCCACTTCCTATTTTCTGCCCTTTCCAGACATCTCCAACATTTCTAGGATCTTTAGATTGCATTTAGTTGAAATTAGCATATTGTATGCATTCATTACGCATGTTAAGTTTGAATTATACTTCTGGCATACCCTTTGGAATTTGCTAGGAGCCCATTATAAGTTTTCATGTGCATGTCAAGCTAGGATCAAACCTAGAGAACCTATAATCTCTTAGGTTTTGGTCTAAAGAGTTCAATAAAATTTTCTACTATAGGAATGCATAGTCGAGTCTATTAGGTGTCAGTATGAGTCCTTTGCATCCTTTGCATCATTTGTTACTAATTTTGATTCAAACTGGCTAATTCCCGAAGAAGAGCCAAGGAATTTGATGTAGTGGATTCTATCATGGTTAGGCTTAGGCCTAAAGAAGCTTCATGCTCGCAGAGCCGGACTTTTAAAGTGATAGAGAAGGTTGGACCAAATGCCTAGGTGTTAGGTTTGCCTCCGGATTTGGGCATTAGTTCTACTTTCAATATCGCAAACCTGGTTGAGTATAGGGAACCGGCAGCGATACCTAGTGAGGCCTTTGGACCTATTCCTTTTCATTGTGAGTGACCCTAACCTAGAGTGTCCACTAATAAATTTGGCCTGAGAGAGGAGAACGGATCGAGCGTATCCTAGACGATCAAGCCATAATGACCCAGGGTCGCGGCTATCAACGCTACCTAGTTCGATGGCAAGGCCGGCCAGAGTCAGATGATTCATGGATTTCTCGAGAGGACTTGCAGCGCCTCAACCCAGACCTCCTCGAGAGATATGTGAGCCAGTTTGATCTTCACTCGATAGGGTCGAGTTCCTCCTACCCCGAGAGAATTGGTGGGGACACCAAAGGCACCAAAATAAGACAGAGACTTCTCAACCCTCTATGGATCAATTAGCAGCATCAGAGTCCATTTGTAATAAAGATTTAGTCTATCTAAGTTGTTATTTTATCACTTGAGTCCTGTACAAGTCAGCTCATGTTGAGCTAGTCTTCTTCCTGAGTCTTGTACATGTCAGCCCAAGTACAAGAGAAGACCAAGCCAGTCCAAGTGGAGACCAACCCAACTGAAGACATGAAGACCATGGAAGGCCCAGAAGAAGAAATCAGATTATGGGATTTTGTGTGACACCACAAGATCCAAGATGTCTTCCGAAAACCCTGATTCCTTGCATATGCCCTCCAGATGCCCGGATTCTCTTCCAGATGCTAGAGTATATTCATAGACCAGGGCATCCATGATTCTAGAGGCTGCCTGCATCCTAGCCCAAAGAAATCAAGCCCAGGCGCCAAGCCCAAGTCCTTAAGAAGCAAGATACCAGGGAATATTCCTGCTACTTGGCTACTAGGCCACCCCAGCTTCCAGAGGCCCAAGCCCATGCACCCAAACCCCTTTGGACCGGCCTCTTGCTGCTCTTAGAAGCCCAACATGACCCCCTAGGCATCCTTGGAGTGTTGACCAAGTCAAGAGAGGAGGAGAGAGTTTTTAGGGATTTTTTCTACCAAGCTTTCCTTATTTTTCTAGCTAGAGTTGGATGGGGATTCAAACTCCTATGTAATGTCTCTTTTAACCTAACTTGGAGGCCAAGGATATGGGTCTCTTTAAAGGACCCTAGTCTCTTGTATGAGGATTGATTATTGATATATGAAATTATATTGAGTTCTTCTATTGCTGTGTGCCTCCCTGCTGTGTGCATCAAGGGATCCCGCGTGCCTGAAGTCCTGCCGAAGAGCTACCCAAAGAAACCCTAGGTGACCAACCACTTTCAAACCTTTTCACCCTCACGCCCCTTGCTATTTTCCTAAGATTTTTCTTGTTTCCCACCTTGTTTTCTCACCCCTGATAGTTATTTGCAAGTCCCCGAGTTCCTACGAATCCAACGACTCCAACCGGGCTGCAATTGGACCACCGAGCAGAAAGCCAAAATCCGCGGGTCTCTGGCTCTATTTTCCAGTCCACATCCATCGAGGAACGAGTAATCTTTTCACTGCAATCTTCACCATCAGACGTTGCCAGGTACACTCCCTCTACCTCTAGTAATTTTATTATAGGAGAACTTGCCCTAACCGAGGCTTCTCAGCCCCGGCGATCCCTCTTTACTGCTTTCCTAGGTCCTAATCTACATGTGTAGCTTTAAAAATTCATATAGAAGTATCTACATCATATTTTGATCTGATATTCGGGATTTAACCACCTCATCCAACCCATAAAACACAAAAAAAATAATCGCATGCATATTAGTCTCGCATCATATGTCCGTATAGACCCCTCTTGGGGATTTCACGGTAGCCTTGAGCATTGTCTTCCTGTGCGCTACCCCCTTCTTGCTTATTGGACCTCACTCGACTGGATCTCCCCTCGAATGAATGCTTGAGAAAAACTTCCACTTACCTTGTTTGAATCTGAGAGGCCCCCTTTTAGCTGGGGGTGTTGCACGCCGCTTACCTCGGGATCTTTCCCATGCTTATGGGCACGTGTGGCGATGTTTCATGCCATAGCCGGGTTACCTTTCCATTTTGGTGATATGGAAGCTACCGTTTATGCTGACATTCCTTTTGATCACTCCCTTTTGGGTAACTTAACAGAGCCTCGATCTACGGGCCATCGCCTCCTGGATCTGGATCTACTGGTTGACTTCCAATTCCAGAGGGTGTAGCCGGTTGGTGGAGAATGCAAAGCCTCAATCAGAGGATTCCTCCTATTTTGGTGTAAGTGGTAGCTGGGATTATCATCGTGGCCTGGCAAACATCTTTTCATGGTCCTCAGGCATCGGGCCACCATCTAGGGGGAGCGGCGACTTCCTTCATCTGCAGATCTCTTTATCTGAGGTGGAGCCAATCTGGAGAGGCGGAGCTTGACTTCGGCCCCGGTGTCTCGACCTAGAGGGAGCGTGCTGGGTGAAGGAGAGGTGGAGCTCGACTTCAGCCCCGACGTCTCAACCTGGAGGGAGCGCGCCAGGTGAAGGAGAGGTGGAGCTCAACTTTGGCCTCGATGTCTTAACTCGGAGGGAGCGCAGCTGGGCGAAGGAGAGGCGGAGCTCGACCTCGGCCTCGATGTTTCGACCCGGAGGGAGCGCGGTCGGGTGAAAAAGAGGTGGAGCTTGACTTCGGTCTCGGCGTCTCAACCCGGAGGGAGCATGGCTGGGCGAAGGAGTGGAAGAGCTCGACTTCGACCTCGGCGTCTCGACCCGGAGGGAGCACGACCGGGCAAAGGAGTCCGGGCAGAGGCATCCCACGTGGCAGCTTCATCCGGCATGGCATCTGACAGGGGTTCCACGTCAGCGATCCCGCCACATCATTTGCCCCTACTCACGAGGCCCGTTGGCGCACGGTGCTTGGGGTGAAGGGAGTAAATATGGTGCTGACATGGAAAGGCAAAGATCCGGTGCAATAATGACCACGATCATCGGTGCTTCGTGAGGCGGTTCTCCAAGCCAGTGCGGAGGAGCCACGTGGCCACATCCGAGGAGTAGTTATTACTGGCATAGAATTCAGAGCAGCCACGGTCAATGCGGGGTGTCCCATTTATCGATGGTTGACACATGGTGTAGATCCGTCGATGGAGATGCTGTAATGGTACGGTTAGATGTCGAGTCACTTCGAAATGAAAGGCTGACTTTTCTAGAATGCCTTCTCTTTCAAATCTCGCATGCCCGCCATTGTACCAAAGTTTTTTCTTCTCCCCTGGCCATCTTAGACTCCCCCAAGAACCAGGTTCGTCTCTTTCTCCCCCATCTCCCAGCAGAGTAGGGTTTCCCTTTGAGCTTAGGGCCTTCTCGGACGTAGTCCATCTTCCTCTTCTTCTCCAGCCTTCATCTTCCTCATCTTTTTGGATGTCTCGTTTCGGCCCCAACTTTCATCCCTCAACCAACCAGGGTGAGGTGGGGCCTTCTAGGCCGGGCCACCTTCTTCTTCCTCCGATGAGGAGGGGGAAGAAACATGCTTCGAGTTTAGTAGGAAGCGTCCCCCCATCGGGATAGTCATTAGGGAGCCCAGAGCTAGCCCCCCTCCTCCTCCTCCACCTGAACCCGTCCCTAAACCTGCTCGGTCAACAAGTCCTGGTGGGATTGCTTCGACAATCTCTGGTGAGGAACTGATGACCATCCAGGATGTCTATGGCATCCCGTACTCCGTCTGACTCTTGGTCCCTCGACCAGGAAAATGGGTCACCTCCAGTGGCCCAGGCCGGATTGCCCTCTACGAAAAGACCTTCACAGGGGGACTTTGATTTCCCTTTCATCCTTTCTTCCTTTCAGTGCTGAGCAATTACCGTCTCATCCCTACTCAGCTTGTCCTGAATGCTGTGAAGACTATTTTTTGCTTCATAGTACTCTGTCACTTTCACGGGATTGTAGCCCATTTTTTCTTGTTCAGGGTCTTTTTTACCCTGAAGTGCCACCCTTCCAAGGAGAGGTGGTGGTCCATCTCTTCTCGCCTGAAGGGAAATAAGTTTGAACTCCCCTTTTCCATCAAAGGATGAAAGAGCAAATACTTTTTTGCAACCGTTGAGAGGGTCGACTGGGTTTGGAGTGACCCAGATCGGTCCCCTAATTGAAACTCCACGATCGAAGCAACTGACCGAGAGATCTTCGAGCAGCTCCGCACCATTCAGATTCCTTCCCTTGAGGTTCTGCTATCAGAGCAGAACCTCGTCGAGCCCGGGGTCGACCCAACGAGAGAGTTGGGTGAGTTCAGCTCGAACTTTTCTCCTTGTGCCTTTTATTTTGTCTTTCTGAACTTGGAACTGACCTTCTTCATTCTGTGTGTAGGTATGAAGTTCTCACTGGATGACCTGCTCTCGATCACCAGGAAGAGAGGTCCTCCAGCGGCGGTCGGCGAGTCCCCCTCGAAGAGGGCTCACGATAAGAGTGTCATGATACCGCTCCCGCCGCATCGGCTGAATCGAGCAAGAGGGAGGCCGAGATCATCCCTGAACAAGGAGGGAGGGTGATCGAGGTAAAGCCTGAGCTTAACCAAAGGGTTGCTGAGCCCGCGCCAGAGAGGTCGAGGTGACGAGAGCCGGTCCCGACCCCGAAGCCTAAGGTGGTCGTCCGGGCCAGGGCCGCTGCCGTAGCCACTATTGTGATGTCTCCTCCTCCCCCGGAGGTCATCGTCATCGAGGAGAAGGAGGAGTAAGAAGGAACAGAGCTAGCACTGGGAACGTCGTCCGAGGAGGTGCCGAGCTCCCACCATGTCCCCGAGGCTTCCTCTAACGGTGGAGCAGGCAACTCCGCATCCGGGGTGAGCAGGAGGGAGAGGGACTACCGCCGAGTCTCCTTCAAGCTGGCACCCAATGTCTCCTTGGTCCGGGACTAGGGTCTGGTGGAGCGCATGATGGATTTTGTGATCCAGCATGCGACTAGTGGGAGAAGGCCAGAAAACTACTGGGGGATGCAATTGGCAGCACATTCCCCCAGCTCTTCTTGGTAAGCAACTTCACCTGCTTCATTTCTTCCTTCTCTCTTTTACATTGGTTGCTAAGACTTTATTTGGTGCAGCTCGATGCTGAGCTTCTTATAATCAGAGACTACTGTAAGAATTGATTGAAGAAGGACCAGCAGTGAGAGGCGAAGCTCGAGTCCGTGAAGGCCGAGCTCAGGCAAAAAAATGACGACTCTTGGGAGCTCAGCATGAAGAACAAGGAGCTCCAAAAGGAGCTCACAAGTGCTGAAAGGCACTCGAACGAGCTCCAGGAGAGTCTGGACTGGGAGCAGAGCCGGTCAAAGAGCAAGGCAGAGGAGCTCAAGGCCACCGAGTCGAGGCTGAGCGAGTTCAATGCCGAAGCTGTCCGGCAGAAGGAGCGTGCCCAATCTCTCTAGGCCGAACTAGAGGCGGCAAGGGAGAGGTTGATCGCCGCTGAGAAGAGGGTCATCGTTGCTGAGAAGGAGGTAGTAGTGGTGACCGAGTCAGCAGAGGTGGCAAAGAAGTAGGCCGCCGAGGCAGTTGGCCATGTAGAGGTCACAAAGAAGGGAGCTGAGGAGGCCGTGGTGAGGTACAGGGCCTCAAAGGAGTTCATCGTCGAGTTCCATGAGATGGTGTCGGACTCCTTTTACAAGGGCTTCATGTATCTCCACTCCAGGGTGGAGGGCTTTGTCTCTAAGAAGGGTCGAAGCTTCCTCAAGTATCCTGGTGTTTTGGACGAGGAAGTGGCCCCAGACTCGAGCACTGCCGAGGAGCCAGTCGTAGCCTCCGATCCTGTTCCATCGGTGGTGGCCGTCAAAGTCGAAGACGTGCAACTTGAGGCCCCGAAAGATGATGTCCCGCCAACACACCATCTCGGGAAGGGGCCGGCCATGTAGGATAGGGACCCTTCATCTTTTTTCTTTTCTTTGCTTTTGGCCTGGGCTACCAGACATGTTGGGGCCTAGAAACACTTGTATCAAACAGTCAGATATCAATGAAGTAACTTCTTTTAGTCACTTTGGCTCGGAACTTCTTCTTTCTTTTTCTTTTCTCTTCCCCCTTCTTTTTTTTTTTGTTGAACATGTGATGAAGTTAGAGAGAAGTTCTTTAACTTGTTGAGTTGCTTCCACTTCGTGTGCAAAGTGGATGAACGTTTCTGAATGCTTTGTTTGATAAGATCCTTTTGGACATGCCGGGATCAGCTCCAGGTATGCACAGCAAGGCCAGGCTCGGAGGTTGCATTCATCAGAAATGCCAGGCGACTGCAGGGCTCCAGTTTTCAGCAGTTTCTGGGCTTGAGGTGTCGGGTTGATCGGTCATTGGTGCCGGAGAGCTAGACCGTAGGCTTCAGTGTCGGAAAGCTGGGCCCCAGGCTTTGGTGCCGGAGAGCTAGGCCCCGGGCTTCGGTGCCAGAGAGCTGGGCTCCGGGCTTCGGTGCCGGAGAGCTGGGCCCCAGGCTTCAATGCCGGAGAGCTGGGCCCCGGGCTTCGGTGCTGGAGAGCTAGGCTCCGAGCTTCGATGCCGGAGAGCTGGGCCTCAGGCTTCGGTGCTGAAGAGCTAGGCCCCGAGCTTCAATGGTGCCAAACCTTGGGCCGGGCAGCAGCATCCCTGCAAGGCAAAAGTGGTTTGCACAAAAAGGGATCTTTATTATTATTAGGAAAAGGCCTTACATTACTGATAGTATATTCTCAGGTTGTAGGCATTCCATGTCCACGAGAATCTAGCATCGTCCAGACTCGCGAGATAGTAGGCTCCATGTGAAAGAGCTTCGACCATCTTATAGGGGCCTTCCCAGTTTGGCGAGAGCTTGCCGCATTCCCAGGGTTGAGATGCTTCAGCTCGGTGCAGCACTAGGTCGCCTGGCTGGAAGACCTTCGGCTTCACTCGCGCATTGTAGTACTGAGCTACACGATATCAGTAAGCCACCATCCGGAGTCAGGCCTTGTCTTTGGTTTCCTCGAGGAGGTCCAGGTTGAGGAGAAGGCGTGCCGGGTTCTCCGCTTCACTGTACTGCTGTATCTGTAGTGTGGGCACGCCGAGTTTAATTGGAACAATGGCCTCGATGTTGAAAGTGAGGTTGAAAGGTGTTTCGTCCATTGCCATCATGGGCATCATGTGGTAGGCCTAGAGAATGCTAGGGAGTTCTTCTGCCCACCTGCCCTTGGCTTGATCTAGCCTGGTTTTGAGCCCTTGGAGAATGGTCCGGTTGGTCACCTCGACTTCTCCATTGGTCTGGGTGTGTGCCACCGAGGTGAAACGATGCTGGATGCCGAGCTCAGCACAAAATTCTTCGAACTCCCGATTGTCGAACTATCACTCGTTATCTATGATGATGTTGTAGGGAAGCCCAAAGCGACAGATGATTGACTTCTGAAAAAACTGCCGGATCTTGGCTTTTGTGATCCGTGCCAGTAGCTCTGCTTCTACCCACTTTGTGAAGTAATCGATGTCCACTATCAAAAACTTTTGTTGCCCTAATACAGGGGGAAATGGACCTAGAATGTCCATTCCCCACTGGGCGAACGGCCATGGGGCGGAGAGCTGAAAAAGTGGCACCGCTGGTTGATGCTATAGTAGGCATGGCGCTGGCACCGGTCATACCTCTTCACGAAGTCAGCGGTGTCCTCACTCATGGTCTCCTAGTAGTATCCCTGTCGGAGGGCCTTGTATGCAAGAGCCCTCCCCCCGATGTGGTTTCTGCAAAGGCCTTCATGTATCTTTTAGAGCATGAAGGTTGCCTCTGAAGGTCTCAGGTATTTCAGGAGCATATAGGAATAAAACCGGCGGTAAAGCTGTCCTTCCATAAAGACTGTTGGTGTCGAACCCTTTCTTCCAACCGGACGTAGCTACTGGATCGCGGGACCGCTCCCTGGTTCACCTGCAAAACAGATCCCTTGCAGGAGATTCTCCAATGGGGGACACTCTGATGCCTAAGTCAAAGGCGGGCTCTAGCCACATAATGGGAAAGACGGAAAAGGGAAAAGCTCTGATATTTTCAAGGGTGTCAAGCTCCTTACCTCCAGTATTCCCTCTTACCATTATTTACAAGTAGCTACCCTAACTACGGTTTCACCCTCCTCCCAACAGTTACGATGGGGGAGTTAATTTTTTCCCCACAATCAGGGATCGTGGGTGGATATTGGGGCAGTTCCGGCGGCCAAGCCGGGGGTGTTGTTGCTGGAATCACGCACCATGATCATGTCAGGGATAGTCGAGGGTAACCGTTGCTTTGTCGTGTTTCGTAGAGATTTGAGATAGATCGAATGTCTGCCTTCAGACTTCCTATTCAAGGGGACTCCTGTAAGTGAATCGGGTAGTGTTTTCGTCCTCAGGCCTCTTCGAGATAGATTGGAGATCGTGTCTTTGGCGCGGGCCGGGGACTTGATCTTTGTTGTAGGCCGAAGACTGTGTCTTTGGCATACTCCGAAGATCGTGTCTTCGACATACTTTGAGGATCGTGTCTTCGGAGGTCGTACTATGGTCCAGGCTGAGGACTTGGTCTTCTGGAGCCATGGACCTGTCAAGAGTGTTGCCTGCCCATGGTTAGTCGACTTTCTCCGAATATCTGGGCCTGGTGCTCATGGTTTGGAAGGAATGTCTTCGGCCGGTCGAATCAGCAGTCAGCCCATGCTTGGGCTGACATATCCCAACAGTTGCCCCCCTACTCTCAATTTTCGAAGTGAAGATTTGCCTCGAAGAGTGAGAGTATTACTGGTTTGTCATTTTCTTTTTGGGGGGTGGTGCAGTGGATGATTACAAAATCTTTGATTGGGCCATCTCCCATAACTGCCAGCTGATTCGAGAATCAGGCGATGGACAGCTATCATTCCTTGATTGAAGGATGAAAAAGGAGTGGGCGAGCTAGGGACTGTCTCTCTTTTTCCCGCGGTGCGATGGTTCATCCAATCTTTTGGTTGGGATTTGAATGGCGATCATGGTTTTTCCCTACCTTTGGATGACGAGTGTGCTCCATCTTGGCCATTGATTCGTACGGATCATGATCTTTGGCCCATTCCACATCAAATCAATTTATGGCTGCAGCTATCTCGAGCATCCGTGATAGGTTTACGAAGATGATTCCATTTTTCGAGATGCTACCTTAGGGGTTTTCCATCTCTTTTTGAGAAGGAGGAAGGGTCCTGCTGAGGAAGCTTCTTCAACCTCACACTCCCAGTCTCAGTCTAGCTTTCTTTGTTCTTAACCATCAGTCTCTTCTGCAGGTAGAATCTTCCTTATGCCTCCTTGTCTCATTCTTTTGTCATGGCCGAGTCCGTAGGAAGCCAAAGGGAACAAGTTGGGCCTTCGGGTGTCAGTGACGTAGTGAGTCCGGAGTTCGTTCCTAGTTATGTTTCTCAGGGAAGGGTCACTTATCTTCGAGAACGTTATCACATTCCAGAGGGATTTCCTCTAATCCTCCCTACCTCCGAAGAATGGGTGAACAAAGCTCCTGTCGGATGCCTAGCTATGTACGAAGACCATCTGAAGGCTGGCCTTCGATTTCTCCTGCACCCTTTCTTCATCAAAATCTTTTGACTATATCAAGTAGTGCCCGCAAGGTTGACTCCGAATAATATTCGGAACATCTGTGGGTTTTTGGTTCAGTTCGTATAGTGAACATAGAGCCCATGACCAACTAGTTTACTACCCTTTTCGTGCTCAAGAAGGATTTCCATGGTAATGCATGGTGGGTGTTTGGCCCTCGACCGGGTCGTAAGATTATCAAGGATATGCCCAGTGCCATCCATGGATGGAAACCCGTTTTGTTTTTGTGTTGTCTGTCGACCCGTGGGGCTTCGGCAGTGATTGGAGGGAGCCGCGTCTAACCGCCAATGATGGAAAGAAGGTTTTGGTGGCCGATCAGTCCGATTATGATTTACTGATTGATTCAGAGGTTGTTCCTATCCACGAGTTGTTGGAGGAGAGGAATCTCCATCTTGCAAATATTAGCAAGTTCCCTGCGCTATGTATACTGACATAAATTTCTACCTCTTTCCTCTCATCCCTGTTGTAATTTGGTCTACTTTGAGATGTTTTCCTGTTTGTAGGTGGCGAAATGAAGCCTAGCTTGAACTGGCTCCGTCAGACTTCTAAGAAAAGGGCAGCTCAGGCCCCTCTGACAAGATCAGCAGTTCGGAAGAAGGCCCGAAGAGAGGGTCCTGAAGGAGTCCGGGGGACTTCATCCTCCCGAGGAACCTCCGGGGAAGATATGACACCGACGGGGGAGGTCCCAATAGGACCTCATCCATTCGAAACTTCGTCGGTGGCTACCTCTCCGGTCCATACGAGGGAGAGTCCGTCTCAGATGGTGGGTGTGCCACCGCCTTGTTGGTGTGGGCACCAGGATCCGACAGAGGCTCCTCAACCCTCTATGGATCTCAGATTAGGGTTCCACTTCTATGAGTCTTGTAATAAGGCTATGAGCCAATGTAATTTCATAATTTCTAGTCATGTAACTAGTCTAAGTTTGTTTAGTCTTGTACCTTGACCAATTTGGGTCGAGTTAGGTCATGAGTCCTGTATTTATTTTTGGTTCGAGTCTGAGTTTGGACTGGGCCCAAGCCTAATTGAAGTCACCCTGGCTTTCATAACCAAGTCAAGTCCTGGTGGGCCAACCCACCCCTTCCACTTGGAATAATGCCAACTCTGATGCAGAACGAAAGCTCTGATACCAAAATTGATGCAGAACGAAAATATGGAATGCGGAAGCTAATTAATGTATTTTTTTTATTTATTTATTTTCAGAAGTCGGCTATGACTCAAAGGAAAGATAAACTAATGTTGAAAGAAACTAAGAAATGACAGAAAGCACAATTAAAAGGAGTGGATTATCAGAGTAACTCAGAAGTAGGATCGCTGGGGATTGAGAAACCCCCAGACCTAGGGTTTACTCTTCTTTCAAGAAACAGACGAAGAGAGAAGAGAAGGTTTTATACCTGACTATGATATCTCTCGTTGCTTCAATTGAAGGACACTCTCGAGCAGATTGTAGGATCCTTGGAGACGGGGTATCTTCGCAATGGATCCTCGGATTGTAGTCCTATGGCAAGGTTGGCCTTCTTCTCGAACTCAGGATCTGGAAGAAGAAGAACAAAAAAAAAAAAGAACCAGAAACTCAAAGAAAGACACTGACCTGAGGACTTAATGAAGATTGTTGGATGTAGAAGTTCCGGAGATCTTGATACTGATCTGACTCTTCGTTGAACTTGCTTTGTAGTTGAAACAGTTGATCTAAACCTGGATGATGGTGGCCGGCCTCTATGTGGAAGAGAGGGGCCGTGGGATGTAGATGGAAAATTAGGGTTTGGTGGTGGTGGAGTAGAGATGGGTGGACTAAGCTAAGGTTTTGGGGTTGGAGATCTCACACCTCCTCAAGGTTCCTAGGGAACCCGGATTTACTTCCTCACGGAGCTCAACACCTGAATACAAGTGCGGAAGATAGAAACACAAAGTTTCTCACAAAGAAATTGATTTCATTCCTCATATTTCAAGAGTTACATAGAGTTGAATATATAGACATAACAAAGAAATAAAATTTCATACACTTCTTATGTGGGACTAATAGGACTAACCCACACTTTAGGCATCAAATTCTCTTCTCAAGACTCCTTCCATGAGTGGGCAGTCCAAAAACTCCAAGAAAACTTGAAAATCAGCTCCAAATGGCAGGTTATGGGGGTGTCTCCTAGTATCTCTCCATGAATCAAGGATTTTCCCTTCATGGTTTGGCTCTTTTGGACACTTCCTAGTCTTGCTCCACAAGTTTAGGCTTCTTCCTTTCATGGCTTTGGCACTTTAGGAAACTTTTGGGTGCCTCCTTGATTTTCTCCCCAAGACATGCTCTCTTCCCTTTTATAACTTGGGTTTTTATGGAACATTGTGGGGCACCTCCTTGATCCTCTCTTCAAGAAAAATTCTTGCCATCCTGGCTTGGGTTTATCTGGAAAGAAGTTGGCTCCTCCTTGGATTGAGGTATCTTGATGGATTTCTCCCCCAAGTGGCGCATGATAGAAGGGACCTTGATGCAGAACAAATAAAGGGATGCGATGCAGAAGTAAATTAAGATTAATTAATTTTTTTTTGTTGTTTTTATATGTTTGTAGAAGTTGGCTTCAAATCAAAGAAAAGTTAACCTAACATTGAAAGATACTAATATGATAATTGAAAGCACAATTTTAAGGAAACTAAATTATCAGAGTAGTTCAGAAGCAACGGATCGCTGGGGGTTGAGAAACTCCCAGACCTAGGGTTTCGCTCCGAACTTTCAAAAGAACAGAAATAAAGAGAAGAGATGGTTTATCTAACCAGACAATGATCTTCACAGATTTTGGTGGAGGAACTCTCCCGAGCAAATTGTTGGATCCCGGATTCAGATATCTTCGTAATGGATCCTCCAATACTGGTCCTTTGGCGGGTTGGCTTCTCCTGAACTCAAGATCTGGAAGAGAAGAAAAACAATTGATGGAATCAGAGAGTCAAGGGAAAGATTTACCAGGTTGATGAACTTGAAGATTGAAATTGCTGAAAACTGGATTCTCCTGGAAGCTGATGTGATTTTCCTTAGAACTTGCTCTAGATCTGAAGTAGCCAGACTGGATCTGGATGAAGGTGGATGGCCTGGACTTGTAGAGAGAGAGAGGCCATGGGAGATGGATGGAGCTAGGGTTTGATGGATTGAAAATAATGAAGGGCGGCTAGGGTTTTGGAATTTCAAGTGGCTAACCTAGGGTTTTGGATAAAGATGGAGATCTCTCACCTCCTCAAGGCTCCAATGGAACCCGGATTACCCCCTCACAGAGCTCAACACTTAGAATAGTGCGGAAGAAGAGAAACCTAGGTCACTCAACACAAGAGAGTAGCAAAAAATAATTTTCTTCATTGATTTTCTAAAGTTACAAAGAGAGGTCTATTATATAGACCTAAAATTTTCTCCAAGCTTGTACAAATTCCCATGTGGGACTAAACTCCTCCAACCACTAGATTAGGTAGAAAATCTTCTCTCTTGGCCGACCAAGAGTTCAAAAAAAATTGGGACGGCCATAAAGGAATTTTTTTTGAATTTTTTTGGTGCCTCCTTTGGAGTTGGATTTGGATTTGGAGTCCTCTTCTTCTTATGGTATTTCTTCTTTTCTTCCACTCCAAGTTAAGCTCTTTGATTTTGATTTGAACTTCAATTAGGAGTAGGTTGGATGTCCTTCTTTGATTTCTTCTCCAAGAGAAGTCTTCTTCCTTCTTTGCTTAGGTAAAATAGGCAGGTATGGGCGCCTCCTTTAAAGTAGCCTCCAATTTGATTTTTTCTTCTTTGGATGTGGGGACCATGACACTGGGATGCCTCTGTGGCACCTCCTGGACTCTGGCGTGTGCTCGGAGTGTGGCTGGGCGTGTGGCTTGGAGTGTGGCCTCCACTTGCTTGAACCTTGATTTGATTGGAAGACAAATATGGCACCATTTTGGACCAAATTGAAACCACATTGGGACTTGCACTGAGTCAACATGACTCAACAAAATTTAAATGGTGACTCAATAAATAAAATAAATAAACTGGTTGACCAGGTCAACCTTTATTACAAACCCTAATTTCTCGGGCAATGTCAATCAGAGATCCAAATGGAGCTCTGAAGTCTTCTTCTGAGTCTGGTGCCCGCATCAATTCTCCCAGGGTGGGAGGAACTCGACCCTGTCGAGTAAGGCTCAAGTTGGCTCTGGTATCTCTCCAAGAGGTCTGGGTCCAATTCTTGTAATTCTTCTCGGGAGATCCAAGAGTCATCAGAATCTGGCCTTCCTTGCCAGCGGACCAGGTACCTTTGGTATCCTCGATTACGAGTAGAGATAACCTGATCATCCAGGATCTTTTCAATCTGCTCTTTCCTCACAGGCCAGTTTGTTGGTGGACACACAGGGTCGGGATCACTCTCAATGATAGGGTTAGGCTCAAAAGGCTCACTAGGAATTACAGCTGGCTCCCTGTACTCTACTAAGTCTGTAATGTTGAAAGTAGAGCTAATGCCTAGTTCTGGAGGCAACTCGAGCACATAGGCATTGGATCCTACTCTCTTTACCACTCTAAATGGTCCAGCTCCCCTAGCATGTAACTTTCTAACGGTTCCAGGAGGAAACCGTTCAGGCCTTAACCTAATCATCACATAGTCTCCCTCAACAAAAGATTTGACTCGCCTTTGAGTATCAGCCAACTTCTTATAAGTTTCATTACTTAAATTTATTTTGGCATGAATTTCTTTATGCAAGTCTTTTACATGCTGTGCAAAATTCTCAGCAGATTCGGAGACTCGAGTGTGGACAGGTAAAGGGACTAGGTCAAGAGGTGTGTGAGGTTTGTACCCATGTACAATTTCAAATGGACTCTTACCCGTAGACCTATTGACCGAGTCATTGTACGCAAATTCTGCCCTTGGTAGGTATAAATCCCAATTTCTGGTGTTTTCACCAACAAGACATCTCAGCAGATTTCCTAGGCTACGGTTCACTACTTCAGTTTGGCCATCAGTTTGGGGATGATAGGCAGTTGAAAACTTAAGTTTTGTCCCTAACTTATGCCAAAGGGTCTTCCAAAAGTAACTGGTGAACCGGACATCCCTATCTGAAACGATTGTCTTAGGTAGGCCATGGAGTCTAACTATCTCATTGAAGAAAAGCGTGGCTACCTTAGACGCATCAAAGGTTTGGGAACAAGGCAGGAAGTGGGCCATTTTAGAGAATCGGTCGACTACGACACAGATAGAATCATGTCTCCTCTGGGTCTTAGGTAAACCTAACACAAAATCCATACTCACATCTTGCCAAGGACGATCTGGGACAGGGAGTGGGGTATAAAGGCCAGTGTTTTGTTTTCGCTGTTTGGCAACAGCGTAGGTTCGACATCTAGCTACAATATTAGCTACATCCCTTTTCAAGCTAGGCCAGAAAAAGTGGTCTTCAATAGCTAGAATGGTCTTGTCTTTTCCAAAATGGCCGGCTAAACCTCCAGCATGGATTTCCCAAATCAAAAATTCCCTAAGAGAAGTTCTAGGGATGCAAAGCCTATTTTTGAAGAACAAAAAACCATCTACAAGGGTATAATCCTGGTAATTACTAGATGGTCCTTGAACTAGATCCTGATACACAGTTGTGAAATCCGGACAAGACTCATATTCCTCTTTGATTTGCTCAAACCCTATGACCTTAGTTCTAACAGAAGTTAATAACAGAGATCGGCGACTAAGGGCATCAGCTACCTTATTCTCAACTCCAGCCTTATGTTTCAGGACAAAAGTATAGGATTGGATATATTCTACCCACTTAGCATGCCTAGGGTTAAGCTTCTTTTGGGAGTTCAGAAATCTAAGGGCCTCATGGTCCGAAAATAGTACAAATTCCTGCGGTAGCAAATAATGTCTCCAGTAACGCAAAGCTTGCACCACCGCATAAAATTCCTTATCATAGGTAGAATACCTAAGCTTAGCATCATTAAGTTTTTCACTAAAGAATGCTATGGGATGATTCTCTTGGCTTAGGACTCCACCTATTCCTACACCTGAAGCATCACAGGCAACCTCAAATACTTTAGAAAAATCGGGTAATCTCAGAATGGGTGCCTGGGTCATTTTATCCTTAAGATCTAGGAAGGCTTTATGGGCTGACTTAGTCCAATGAAATTCTCCCTTCCTAATACAATCAGTGATAGGAGCAGCTAAAGTACTAAACCCCTTGATGAATCGCCTATAGAAGGTAGCCAAGCCGTGGAAACTTCTAACTTCATGCACATTGGTTGGCTCTGGCCAGTCTACTATGGACCTAATTTTCTCAGGATCGGCCGCCACGCCGTCAGGGGTTACTACAAAACCAAGAAAGATAACTCTACTAGTCATGAATTCACACTTCTTAAGATTACCGTAGAGTCTCTCATTCCTCAAACTTGGCAGATTGCTCTAAGGTGGCCTAGGTGATCTGCTGGGGTCTTACTATAGATCAGGATGTCATCAAAATAGACCACCACAAGTTTTCCTATGAAAGCTCTAAGTACCTGGGTCACAATTCTCATGAAAGTACTAGGGGCATTGGACAACCCAAAAGGCATAACAACCCATTCATAAAGACCATCCTTAGTTTTGAAAGCAGTTTTCCATTCATCCCCGGGTCTAATCCTAACCTGATGATAGCCGCTTTTGAGATCAATCTTAGAAAAAACCATTGCACTAGCCATCATATCAAGCATGTCATCTAGTCTAGGGATGGGAAACCTATATTTGATTGTAATTTTATTGATGGCATGACTGTCAACACACATCCTCCACGTGCCATCTTTCTTTGGGGTCAGTAAGGCTGGGACTGCACAAGGGCTAAGACTTTCTCTAATGAACCCCTTCCTCAATAATTCTCCAACCTGCTTTTGCAGTTCTTCATGCTCAGATGGATTCATCCTGTAATGGGGCAAGTTGGGCAAAGTCGCTCCTGGGATTAGATCTATGGCATGCTGGATATCCCTAAGAGGTGGAAGGTGGTCTGGCAAATCCTCGGGAAAGACATCCTCAAATTCTTTTAACACAGGTTTAACTTCTTGAGGAGGCTCTGAGGGTTCCGAAGTTCTAAGTTCCTTAGCAGTCAACATCCAGATGGGTGAACCACTATGAATTTCTTGTTCTAGATCCTTAGCACTGATTAGGTTCACTCCAGTTTTCATCTCCTTAACCTTACCGGCTCCTTTAGTTACCTTGTCCTTAGGGGGAACTGAATGGATCGTAATCTTCTTCCCATTGAAACTAAAGACACAGGTATTGGATTTTCCTAAGAGGGTGGCATCATGATCATACAACCAAGGTCTTCCGAGAATTATACTGCTCACCCCCATGGGTAAAACATCGCACCAAATCTTTTCGTGATAAGATTGCATTTGGATTTGGACTTGACATCTAGACTGGATGGGTATGGAGGTAGAATCTACCCAAGAAACCTTATAGGGGTTGGGATGGGGAACTGGGATTAAGCCTAACATCTTGACAGTGCTAGTAGAGATGGCATTTACACAGCTCCCACTATCTATGATGATCTTACATACCTTATCCCCTAATTTAAGAAAAGTCTGTAGGATGTTAGTCCTACGCCAATCCTCTTAAACTAGATTCTGGGATAGGATGCATCTTACAACTCGTAATTGGTCAGATTCATTGGGTTCCTCCTCTCCTTCATACTCCTCAACCAAATTCATTCCGGCCTCATAAACTTCTTCTTCAAATTCCTCACTGGGCTCGGAATTATCATTCTCTCCCTCTTCTATGTAAAGGGATCTTCGTGGGCACTGGCTAGCAACATGACCTACCTTATGACACTTGAAACAGGCTATGGCAGTACACTGACTGGAAATGTGACCTGGTTTCTGACACTTAAAACAGGTGATATTTAAACTAGGGGTTCTTTGGGTGTCAGGTGCCTTACCTTTGTCCATGGGCCTAGGGGTAGAAGTACCCTGAAAAGGTTTACTAGGGATAACTTGGCTAGGTCCATTCCTTGGGATTGGGGCACTAACCCTAGAAGGTATAGGTCCTCTCTGAAATTTTTCAGTGTTCAGTGCAATCTGGTAGGCTTGGTCTAGATCAGTAACCTCTCTCAGAAATAGTTCTCTCTTGATATCTTCCCTCAGTCCAGCCCTAAATCTAGACAAAGTGACTTCGTGGGCTTCACTCACATCACATCTCATTAGGTATTCATCAAAAGTAGCTATGTAGTCTGAGACAGATCGGTTTCCTTATTTCAGGTTTTGCCATTGGTCTAACAGGTTTTGCTGGTATGAAATGGGTAGGTATTTATCTCTCAGTTTTTCTTTCATACCCTGCCAAGTGGTTATGGGCTCAACATTCCATCTTCTAGTGGTTAGCTCAATGTTCCCCCAGTATAACCTAGCTTGACGCACTAATTTCATCTTGGCAAACTTGTATTTCCTCTCCTCAGACATAGCATACCACTCAAAGTATTGGTCCATCTCACCCTCCCAATCAGAATACACCTTAGGGTTCAGACTACCATCAAAAGTGGGTGCATCTAATTTGATGTTCCTGATGAACCTATCATCTCTATCTTCAGGCTCTGGGTCAGGCCTCCTATGATTAGGTTCAGGATCTCTATATAAAGGCCTTCTAGGCTCCTGATGTGGGTGAGGTTGAGGCACATTAAAATCGGGGTCAGGAGTCCAATTCCGATGTCTAGGTTCTTCAAGTACTTGGACTCGGTCCCTAAGTTGGGTAAGATCCTCATGAATTTGTGCGCTAAACTGGGCCACAGTGTTTGTCATATCCTGATTCATTTTAGCCATACTTTCAGTAAGAGTTCTGATCATGGCCTCTAAATCAGGTTGGGTTTGACCAGGTTGATATGGCACTCCGTTTCTGGTAGACATGATGATTCAAGCAAGCACACAAAATGAGACTAGACTAAATCGACTACTGGATCACTAGACCTAGAGTCCAAACTAGATGCCCAATCAGAGTGGCAAGCTAGCCTGTAGTAACTCAGGACTCAGCCAGGCAGGTGTAAGGGGAGTGTTAGGTCCCTGATTGCCAATCCTAGACACCAATCAGTGATTGGCCAGGTAGGCGGACCAGCACACAAGCCCTTCGGGAATGGATCCCTGAACCACCGTTCTAGACACTGAGTGCTAAGCACACACAGAATAACTCGGCAAACTGACTCAACACTAGCCTAGACCCGACCAATTGGTGTCCCTAGCCCACTAGGGCAAATTAGGTCTAACTGATTTTAAATTAGGTCTAGGTTCGAATGATTGGATGGTGGTTTTGGGCTAAGGAGAGGTAATCAACTCCTCCCCTTATCTTAGATGCTCAATTGCCCTTAAGTAAATTATGAGATGATCACTCCAAAAAGGATTGAATTGCAGTACACAAAAAACAGAGTTGTTGTATTTTAATGCTCAGAATTTTTACCGAAATCAATAAATCACAGAAAAATTATGGAAAATAGGTTCAATTATACAGGTTTCAACGAAGCAAAAATCATGCAATTCGGAGTTTTATGCAGGGAGAAATAATTCAGACAACAGGGCAATTACGGGCTGCAACTAGATTGTCTTCCCCGTTTATAATCCCTGCTACGAAGTTATAACCCAATGGATCCCCTACACGCCCTAGGAACACCCCGTGGAATGGGAGGAGGAGGCTTGCACCTCGCTTAGTTCCTAGGACCGGACGTCCTGGGGAGTCTACTTCGAGCAGACAAAATAAAAAGAGAAAACAATCAAAACAAGCAAGCAAGCAAATCAGAAACCCTAGACTGGGCTCTGATACCAAAAATGATGCAGAACAAATAAAGGGATGCGATGCGGAAGTAAATTAAGATTAATTAATTTTTTTTGTTGTTTTTATATGTTTGTAGAAGTTGGCTTCAAATCAAAGAAAAGTTAACCTAACATTGAAAGATACTAATATGATAATTGAAAGCACAATTTTAAGGAAACTAAATTATCAGAGTAGTTCAGAAGCAACGGATCGCTGGGGGTTGAGAAACTCCCAGACCTAGGGTTTCGCTCCGAACTTTCAAAAGAACAGAAATAAAGAGAAGAGATGGTTTATCTAACCAGACAATGATCTTCACAGATTTTGGTGGAGGAACTCTCCCGAGCAGATTGTTGGATCCCGGATTCAGATATCTTCGTAATGGATCCTCCAATACTGGTCCTTTGGCGGGTTGGCTTCTCCTGAACTCAAGATCTGGAAGAGAAGAAAAACAATTGATGGAATCAGAGAGTCAAGGGAAAGATTTACCAGGTTGATGAACTTGAAGATTGAAATTGCTGAAAACTGGATTCTCCTGGAAGCTGATGTGATTTTCCTTGGAACTTGCTCTGGATCTGAAGTAGCCGGACTGGATCTGGATGAAGGTGGATGGCCTGGACTTGTAGAGAGAGAGAGGCCATGGGAGATGGATGGAGCTAGGGTTTGATGGATTGAAAATAATGAAGGGCGGCTAGGGTTTTGGAATTTCAAGTGGCTAACCTAGGGTTTTGGATAAAGATGGAGATCTCTCACCTCCTCAAGGCTCCAATGGAACCCGGATTACCCCCTCACGGAGCTCAACACTTAGAATAGTGCGGAAGAAGAGAAACCTAGGTCACTCAACACAAGAGAGTAGCAAAAAATAATTTTCTTCATTGATTTTCTAAAGTTACAAAGAGAGGTCTATTATATAGGCCTAAAATTTTCTCCAAGCTTGTACAAATTCCCATGTGGGACTAAACTCCTCCAACCACTAGATTAGGTAGAAAATCTTCTCTCTTGGCCAACCAAGAGTTCAAAAAAAATTGGGACGGCCATAAAGGAATTTTTTTTGAATTTTTTTGGTGCCTCCTTTGGAGTTGGATTTGGATTTGGAGTCCTCTTCTTCTTATGGTATTTCTTCTTTTCTTCCACTCCAAGTTAAGCTCTTTGATTTTGATTTGAACTTCAATTAGGAGTAGGTTGGATGTCCTTCTTTGATTTATTCTCCAAGAGAAGTCTTCTTCCTTCTTTGCTTAGGTAAAATAGGCAGGTATGGGCGCCTCCTTTAAAGTAGCCTCCAATTTGATTTTTTCTTCTTTGGATGTGGGGACCATGACACTGGGATGCCTCTGTGGCACCTCCTGGACTCTAGCGTGTGCTCGGAGTGTGGCTGGGCATGTGGCTTGGAGTGTGGCCTCCACTTGCTTGAACCTTGATTTGATTGGAAGACAAATGTGGCACCATTTTGGACCAAATTGAAACCACATTGGGACTTGCACTGAGTCAACATGACTCAACAAAATTTAAATGGTGACTCAATAAATAAAATAAATAAACTGGTTGACCAGGTCAACCTTTATTACAAACCCTAATTTCTCGGGCAATGTCAATCAGAGATCCAAATGGAGCTCTGAAGTCTTCTTCTGAGTCTGGTGCCTGCACCAGACCTGCTTTCTTGTGGTATGGGGACCAAGGCACACTGGATGGAGATGTGGCACCTCCTGGACTCTAGCGTGTGGCTGGGAGTGTGGCACCCACTTGCTTGGTCCTGGGAGAAAATGTGGCACCTTGGAGAAGACCTAGACCACTACTAGGACTTGTATTGAGTCAACATGACTCAACAAAATTTAAATTCCAAGGAAATACAGACTCAAACTAAAATTGAGTTGACCAAGTCAACCCTTATTACAAAACCAGAAAACCCTAATTCTTCGGGCAATGTCAATCAGAGATCCAGATGGAGCCCTGAAGTCTTCTTCTGAGTCTGGTGCCCGCACCAATTCTCCCGGGGTGGGAGGAACTCGACCCTGTCGAGTATGGATCAAGCTGGCTCTGGTATCTCTCCAAGAGGTCTGGGTCCAATTCTTGTAATTCTTCTCAGGAGATCCAAGAGTTATCAAAATCTGGCCTTCCTTGCTAGCGGACCAGGTATCTTTGGTATCCTCGATTACGAGTAGAGATAACCTGATCATCCTGGATCTTTTCAATCTGCTCTTTCCTCACAGGCCAGTTTGTTGGTGGACACACAGGGTTGGGTTCACTCTCAAGAGCAGGATTAGGCTCAAAAAGGCTCACTGGGAATCACAGCTGGCTCTCTATACTCTACTAGGTCTGTAATGTTGAAAGTGGAGCTAATGCCTAGTTCTGAAGGCAACTCGAGCACATAGGCATTGGACCCTACTCTCTTCACCACTCTAAATGGTCCAGCTCCTCTAGCATGTAACTTTCTAACAGTTCCAGGAGGAAACCGTTCAGGCCTTAACCTAATCATTACATAGTCTCCCTCAACAAAAGTTTTGACTCGCCTTTGAGAATCAGCCAACTTCTTATAAGTTTCATTACTTAAATTTATTTTGGCATGAATTTCTTTATGCAAGTCCTTTACATGCTATGCAAGTGTATCAAGAGACTTGTGTGTGTGGACTAATAGTGAAATCAGATCAAGTGGTATGTGAGGCTTGTATCCATGAACAATTTCAAAGGGACTCTAGCCTATAGACCTATTGATCGAAACATTATATGCAAATTTAGTCCTGGACAAAATACAAATCCCAATTCCTAGTGCTCTCAATCAAACCAAAATCTGAGCCAAAGCCTAGTAAAGGGTCAAGAAAAACTAAACTAGACTGACGACGCATTCCTAAAGAATGGACTTTATTCCAAAGGAACCCTAGGTCTAAACCTAACAAACTAAGGCTCTCTAGGTTTGACCTTGGGTCAGAGGAGGGCATGCAGAGCATGAAAACTTATTATGGATGCCTAGTAGGTGCCATAAGGTCTTCCAGAAGTAGGTGGCAAACCTAATAGGTTCTAAGGAGTCTTGCAACCTAGAGATCTCAGTAAAGTGTAATCCCATAGCTCTAGAAACATGAGAAGATTCAGGGAAGGGTAGGAAATAAGAATCAGAGTTTTGAGGTGGCTTATCAGAAACAAGAAACAAACCTTGGTTATTCATGATGACCTTAAAATGAGGACATTGTTCTATAGGTGCACTCATCCAAACCTCATGATTTGCTCTAGGAGGGTCTACAAGTGCAAGTTCTAGGGTAGGCTGGGTGCTCCTAGAAGGTGGAAGGTTATCAGGAAGGTCTTTGGAATGTTTATCTAAAAAGTTTTCTAAGCTACTGTCTTTTTCTTGTTCTTGGACCTTCTTAATGGGCAATTCTTGTGAACCCCTTCCTTCTTCACACTTCTCTACCAGATTTGACTCAGGGGTGTCTTCTTTGGATTCCTCAATGAGTTCAGGGGTATTCTCACTTAAACTTTCATTTGGTATAATTTCCTCTTCCTGAACTTCCTCAAAAGGGTCTTCTCTTAGGGTTAGCTCCTGAATTCCTTGAGTGGCAGGGGTCCCCTCAATAACCCCATTAGGTAGGAATTGGTTAATTGAATTATCGGGAGAGATATCCTCAAATTCTTCTTCTTCATATTCATCTATCAAACTTATGTCAGGCTCATATATTTCTTCCTCAATCTCACTGAAATGTTCTAATCTAGTCTCCTTTGATTCCTCTTTAAGTACGGCTCTGGTCAGGTCAACTAATTTTGGGATGGCCATGCCTAACTCCTTCTCAGTGTTATCCTTCTGGTCAAGAGGTGACACAAGTGGGAATTGACAAACAAAAGTCTGGTTCACTACGGGTGTCGGATCAATCGGAACTTGACTCAAGTTGGTAGAGGTTGGCTTTAAGTCCAAAGTACTTGATTGGTTATATCTTAAAGACCACTCATAGTCTTGGGCTTCTTGGTAGGCTCGGTCTAACTTATTGGTTATTTCAAGGCATAGCTTCCTATAAATGTCTGGGTGTAACCCAACCCTAAACCTCGATGTGATCTGAGCTTCGGTCTCAATGGTATTGCATTTCATGTCGTACCACTGGAAGTCCTCGATATATTTAGACACAGGCCTATTACCTTGTCGCAATTGGTACCATTGGTCTAAAAGTCTTTTCTCATAGGATCTACCTAGGTACCTATCTCTCAACTTACTTCTCATATCTCTCCAAGTATATATTTCCTCTTTTCTTTGATAACACTCATGCTCAATAGCATACCAATGCGACCTAGCATGTTTGGTGAACTTGGTTTTGGCCAACCTAATTTATCCTAATTTCGATATGTTAGTGCACTCAAAATACCGATCCATTTGTTCTTCCCACTTAATATATGTCTCTTGTCTTCCATCAAAAGTGGGTGCATAAGGTTCGGTGTTCCTAACATGTCCCTTTTCTGAGTCAACCAAGTATGGATATAGGCTCCTAGGGTTATGCTCGGGATCACGGTATAAGGTCCTCCTAGGCTTCGGGCATGGGTAAGGTTGGGGCCTATTAAATTTTGGATCAGGGGTCCAATTTTGATGTCTACGTTTCTCAAGTCCCTGGGCTCGGTCTCTAAACTAGGCAAAACCCTCATTCATATCCTGACTCAATTTGGTCATACTTTCGGTAAGAGTTTTAATCATGGCCTCTAAATCAGGTTGGGTTTGACCAGGTTGGTAGGGTACTTCGTTCCGGGTGGACATGATGATGCAAGCAAGCACACCAAATGAGACTCGACTGAAACGACTACGGGCTAACTAGACCTAGAGCCCAAACTAGATGCCCAATCAGAGTGGCAAGCTAGCCTGTAGTAACTCGGGACTCAGCCAGGCAGGTGTAAGGGGAGTGTTAGGTCCCTAATTGCCAATCCTAGACACCAATCAGTGATTGGCCAGGTAGGCGGACCAACACACAAGCCCTTCGGGACATAGTCCCTGAACCACCATTCAAGACACTGAGTACAAAGCACACACAGAGTAACTAGACAAACTGACTCAACACTAGCCTAGACCCGACTTGTTGGTGTCCCTAGCCCATTAGGGCAAATTAAGTCTAATAAATTTTAAAATTAGGCTTAGGATCGAATGAATGGATGGTGGTTTTGGGCTAAGGAGAGGTTATCAACTCCTCCCCTTATCTTAGATGCTCAATTGCCCTTAAGATGAATTAGGAGATGATCACTCAAAAAAAAAAAAAATTGTAATGCAGAAACACAGAAACAGAGTTGCTGTAATTTAACTCTCAAAAATTTTACGAAAACCAATAAATCATAGTAAAGTTATGTAAAATAGTTTCAATTATATTGGTTCCAGCAAAATAAAAATTATATAATTTGGAGTTACCTGCAATGAGAAACAATTCCTGTAACAGGGTAGTTACAGACTAAAAATAGAATGCTTCCCCCGTTTACAATTCCTGCTACGAAGTTGTAACCCAGCGGATCCCCTACACGCCCTAGGAACACCCCGTGGAATGGGAAGAGGAGGCTTGCACCTCACTTCGTTCCTAGGACCGGACGTCCTGGGGAGTCTACTTCGAGCAGACAAAGTAAAAAAGAGAGACACTCAAAACATGCAAGCAAGTCAGAAACCCTAGACAGGGCTCTGATACCAAAAATGATGCAGAACGAAAGCTCTGATACCAAAATTGATGCAGAACGAAAATATGGAATGCGGAAGCAAATTAATGTATTTTGTTTATTTATTTATTTTCAGAAGTCGGCTATGACTCAAAGGAAAGATAAACTAATGTTGAAAGAAACTAAGAAATGACAGAAAGCACAATTAAAAGGAGTGGATTATCAGAGTAACTCAGAAGTAGGATCGCTGGGGATTGAGAAACCCCCAGACCTAGGGTTTACTCTTCTTTCAAGAAACAGACGAAGAGAGAAGAGAAGGTTTTATACCTGACTATGATATCTCTCGTTGCTTCAATTGAAGGACACTCTCGAGCAGATTGTAGGATCCTTGGAGACGGGGTATCTTCGCAATGGATCCTCGGATTGTAGTCCTATGGCAAGGTTGGCCTTCTTCTCGAACTCAGGATCTGGAAGAAGAAGAACAAAAAAAAAAAAAGAACCAGAAACTCAAAGAAAGACACTGACCTGAGGACTTAATGAAGATTGTTGGATGTAGAAGTTCCGGAGATCTTGATACTGATCTGACTCTTCGTTGAACTTGCTTTGTAGTTGAAACAGTTGATCTAAACCTGGATGATGGTGGCCGGCCTCTATGTGGAAGAGAGGGGCCGTGGGATGTAGATGGAAAATTAGGGTTTGGTGGTGGTGGAGTAGAGATGGGTGGACTAAGCTAAGGTTTTGGGGTTGGAGATCTCACACCTCCTCAAGGTTCCTAGGGAACCCGGATTTACTTCCTCATGGAGCTCAACACCTGAATACAAGTGCGGAAGATAGAAACACAAAGTTTCTCACAAAGAAATTGATTTCATTCCTCATATTTCAAGAGTTACATAGAGTTGAATATATAGACATAACAAAGAAATAAAATTTCATACACTTCTTATGTGGGACTAATAGGACTAACCCACACTTTAGGCATCAAATTCTCTTCTCAAGACTCCTTCCATGAGTGGGCAGTCCAAAAACTCCAAGAAAACTTGAAAATCAGCTCCAAATGGCAGGTTATGGGGGTGTCTCCTAGTATCTCTCCATGAATCAAGGATTTTCCCTTCATGGTTAGGGCAGGTTATGGGGGTGTCTCCTAACCCCTTGTTCTGCATCAATCTTGGTATCAGAGCTCTTTTCCACATCAATCTTGGTATCAGAGCAAGGCTAGGACTAGTGCATTTGTTTCATTTTCTACATCTGGTTAGTCCATATATGGTCTAATCATTGGATTTTTTCTCTCTATAGAGATATCCAAATTTCTTGATTTCTCTTTTGTTAGATCGCATTAATTTCAAAGTATTTTTTTCTATTTTTTTAGATTTTATTTCAATTTGTATAGTTTCTACAAGCCAAAATACTGCTTGAGAAAATCTCAAGTTTGAAATTTCAGCAAGCATCTCATCTTTTGATTCATTCATCCATCTAGCTTGTTTTTTTTTTTTTACATATTTTAATTCCTGCATTTTGTTTAGCATTCACCCATCTAAAAGACATAAAAGAACAAAAAAAAAAAAATTTAAGTCATTTCATTAGTCATTATTGTGCTTCATTTTACATAACTTATCTTAAGGGCGTCAAATTAACATAGGATCAGGATTTCATTACCTGTCCCTAGCCCAAAAACCACCACCCGGCATATCAAACCCTAGCCATTAACTAAAATCAATTAGACATTTAATCTGCTCTAGTGAGCTAGGGACACCCACGAAGTCGGGTCGACCCAAGTGCCGAGCCAAGCTAGATTGCTTGTTGGTGTGTGCTTGAGTAACTGGTGTCTAGGCAAGTGGTTCAGGGACTAGAGCCCGAAGGGAAGTGGGTTGGTTCGCTTACCTGGCTAATTTCTAATTGGTGTCTAGGCAAGCAAAGAGGAACCTCCACTAACCTTACACTTACCTGGCCAGGTGCCAAGTTACTGCTTTCAGGTTCATCTTCTTGACTTTACATTTGGAGAGATCTCCTAGGTCTAGCAAACCGTAGCATCGCTTTATTACATGAGCACTAGATCAGGAACCTCTTTTCACCCACCTTCTCCACCCTCTACCGACACCATGGACCAATTACGAGCCGACATTGGAGCCTTAACCCAATCCATGGCCCAATCCATGACCCAGTTGAATAATAGATGTGATCAAATAAAGGCCAATTAGGACCCATAGAGGAAGCCGCTAGGCTCCGTGATCATTTCCAGAGAGCTCCCGCCTACAGAAGACCTGAGCCCTTTAGGAACTAGAGCCGTATCCCCAGATCCACCCAAGGTTACAGCCAGGCTTACCCACATCGACCAAGCCCGAACTGATCTGACCCCAGTCGACCAAGCCTAGCCCGACCTAGTCCTAGTCTTCCCAGTCTGAATCAACCCCAATACAGTAAAGAGGACAAGGATGAGGCTATTGAAGTCCAGAGGAGACCCGATCCCCAAGGTAACAGCTATAGGTGCCATAAACCTGAGCATTTTGCTAGTCAGTGCACCGCCCCTGCCCTACTTATGGATGAACCGACTGAAACTGAACCCGAACCCATTGTTGAACCTGAGGAAGACTTGAAGGTTGAACCCATTGAAAATCTAGGGAAAGAAACTCCTGAGCCTATTAAAAAATTGAAAGAAAGCATCTATGAGTCAAGTTTAGTAGAAGATGGGCCCGAGGGTGAAATCATTGAGGAATCCAAGGAAAATGATCCTGAACCCGCTACAAAATTTGAAGAGGAAATGACCGAGCCAGGATCACATCTAGTAAATAAACATGAGGATTCACCAGTCTTTTCCACAGGAGTTCAGGAGCCAACCCTTAATGAACCGATCCAAAGAGAACATCCTCAAGAGATGGTTGAAGCTCGGAAAGAAATTGAGGATGAAGTTCCCGATGAGTTACTTGATCAACTTCCACCGCTGGGAGACATCCATCATACTATAGACGTGGTCCCAGGATCCTCTTCAATAGACCTTCCTCACTGTGGGATTGACCCTAGCGAGCCCCAAGATCTGCCGGAACAAGTGGACCATATGACACCTATAGAACGATGCCCAAATTTTAAGATCATCCTGAATAACCAAGGTCTGTTTTATGTTTTCCATAAGCCACCCCAAGACTCCGATTCCTATTTCCTACCCTTCCCTTAACCCTCTCACATTTCTAGAGCCATGGGGTTACTTTTTATTGAGATTACCAGAATGTGTGACTCCTTAGAGCCCATCCCTTTTGCCCTCTACTTCTGGTATACTTTATGGCATTTGCTAGGGATCCTTAATAATTTTTCTTGTGCATACCAGACTAGGGTCAAACCTAGAGAGTCAAAAGTCTGTTAGGTTTAGACCCTAGGAGTCCAATAAAGTTTTTTCAATAAGATTGCATAGTTGAGTCTGCATTTTGCATCATGTTAGGATTATGCATTAAATACAATTTTTAAAATACTTTGGCTGATTCCCGAAAGCGTGCCAAAGAGTTTGAGATAAGGGATTTTGTAATGATTAGGCTCCGGCCTGAATGGTTTCCATCGGGAACCATTAAGAAGCTTCATGTTCATGGGGCGGGTCCCTTTAAAGTGATTAGGAGAATGGGCCCTAATGCCTATGTGCTAGAATTACCTCCGAATTATGGAATTAGCTCGACATTCAATATCTCTAACTTAGTCAAGTATAGAGAACCCGCAAACATACCCAGTGAGCCATTTGAGCCTGACCTCCCTTTTGAGAGTGAACCTGAACCTGAGTGTCCTCATCCAAATATACCTGAGCAAGGAGAGTGGATCGAGCGTGTCCTGGATAACCAAGTCATCACTACCCGGGGCAAAGGCTATCAACGTTACTTGGTCCGATTGCAAGGCCGACCCGAATCTGATGACTCGTTGATCACACGGGAGGACTTGCAATGCATCGACCTAGACATCCTGGAGAGGTACCAAAGCCAGACTAACCCTTACTCGACAGGGTCGAGTTCCTTCCACCCCGGGAGAATTGGTGTGGGCACTAGGATCCGACAGAGGCTCCTCAACCCTCTGTGGATCTCATATTAGGGTTCCACTTCTATGAGTCTGGTAATAAGGCTATGAGCCAATGCAATTTCATAATTTCTAGTCATGTAACTAGTCTAAGTTTGTTTAGTCTTGTACCTTGACTAATTTGGGTCGAGTTAGGTCATGAGTCCTGTATTTATTTTTGGTTTGAGTCTGAGTTTGGACTGGGCCCAAGCCCAATTGAAGTCACCCTGGCTTTCATAACCAAGTCAAGTCTTGGTGGGCCAACCCACCCCTTCCACTTGGAATAATGCCAACTCAGGTGCCACCTCAGCTACCTACGTGGTGCCACATCAGTTGCCACTTGGGCATCCAAGGAGGGAAACAAGGAGGCACCCTCATGCTTTCCACATGCCATCCCCTTGCCTTTTTCTCTTGGGTGACATTGGAAGGAAGAAACACCATCCCCCTCTTCCCTCCCCCACTTCACGCCTTGTTCCATCAAAAGAGGGGCGTTGAAGATCCTTGAAGAAACCAAGCCACAAAGCAAGCCCCCTTCCAAGCTTTCTTCCCAAAGTGTTCATAAAAGGATGGAAGGTCAAAGGACACACTCCCCTCTCCAAGCCCTCAACCATGCAACGCCCAAGGAGCTCTCCACTTGGTCGGCCTTGAATCAATCCAAGAGATGGCGTTGAAGGGTCTAAGGGAACACATCCCTTCAAGCAAGCCATGCCCCACTCTTTCTTCCCAAAATGAGCATGCTAATGAAGGAAGTCAAGAGACCAATCCCCCTCTCCAAGCCTTCCCACATGTCATGCCTAATCCAAGTCTTTTGGTCGGCCAAAGAGAGGAGAAGATGCAAATTTTGGGCACCACCCATGAAAGCTTGTAATTTGATTTCATTTAAATTTCAAATGGGCCTTGGGTGCCTATTTAAAGGACCCAATCCCTCCCTTGTAGAACTATTGAATGATTGAATGATTAATGAAAAAGAGATTGAGTTTTCTACCCTCCAACCCTTGTCTCCTAGACTAGGTTTGAGTGAAATTGCCTTCGTCCCCAGGGACGTCGAGTGGTGTGAGGCCACCTGTCCATCGCCCCAGGATGTCGCGAGTCCTTCATCCTCTTGGATGTCGAGTGATGTGAGGCCACATTCTTTCGTCCTCCGTGACGTCGTGGGGTGCGAGGCCCCAAGTTATCTCCAACTTCGACTTCGGAATCCAACCGGATGCCGGGCTCGAAGCCCTTTCACAACTCCCTCTCAGTTCCTTTCCATGCATCTCCATATCTCGCTGATCCTTCTTTTGTTTGCCTACAGGTCCTCCCTGGCATCTCGGGCATCGGAGACTGTCAGCTTTGCCATCGCGACCTCCCGACCCAAAGCCAGTGCTTCCAAGGGTTCGACTGCTCGGGCATCCAAGCCACATCCACCGAGTTGAGCGATCTCTGCACCGGGTGCTTCAGAAGTGTGAGGTTTGCTTTCTCTTTATCTCCTAAGTAGGTATTGTATGTCGAGCTAGTCCTACCGGGGTTTCTTAATCCCGGGGTCCTGTTCTTGTTTTCACTTTTAGGGCTTTGAACTATTAGCGTAAGCTTACATTACTCTTCTTTCGTATTTCTTGCCTTTGCTTGTGATCGGGAATCGAAACCCTAAGAAAAAAGAGAAAAAAAAAACAACAAGAACATAAAAAAAAGACTCATCAACCCTAAAAAGAATTTCTTTGCATCGTAAGCATCCTTACTAGCATCTAGCATCCCTAGCCCTAACCCCTTGTTCCGCATCAATCTTGGTATCAGAGCTCTTTTCCACATCACTTGCCCCCTGCAGCTGATAGAGGCAAGGCACCACATGTCGAGGGAGAGTTCGTGCGTGAGGCTTCACTAGCCGGGAGCCATCCCGCTGACTCTTCGGAGCTTTTCCCTATGGGAGGATTGTTGGTTCCCGCTGTGGCCAGGCGAGCATTGAAGAACACATTGCTGCCTCACGATTTGATAGTTGTCTGAGGCCGAAGCCTCGCTAAAGTGTTTGATTCTGCATTTTCCTCCCTACAATAGGTATGGTTCTTGCCATACCTCCTTCATTTCGAGGACTGATTGGCTCATTATCTCACATTATCGATGTAGTTGGTTTACAACATCACCTTCTTAGAGGAGGGCTTGGGGAATGTTGACAACCTCATCCACAACCTCAAAGAGGAGCTTCATACGGCCAAAGCTAAAAATAAGGTGGCCGAAGAGCTGAGGCAGTCTATGAAAAACCGTCTAACTCATGCAGATGCTGAAGTTCATGGATTGAGGGGCGAGTTGAAAAGTGCCCAGTTGATGATTGCGGAGCAAGGGGCAGGGTTAAGGAAAAGCAGGAAACAGGTCGAGTCTTTGGAACAATCTACTAAGGAGAATCAAGAGAGATTGGAGAGTCAGACTAAGGCAGCTAAGGAGGCTACCAGGAGGGCTGAAGAGGTGGTCCTGGAGTCTGAGATGGCCAAGAAAGAGTCCGCGATCCTAAGGAAGCTGGCACGTGATGCCATAGTGAATTTCAGGAAGTCTTCACAATTCCAGGAGGAGATGAGTGAGGCTACCTTATACAGTTATCAGCATGGCTTCAATGATGGACTCGCCAAGGTCAGAGGGGCCTTCCCACACCTTTATCTTTCTGGCATCCCCGCTTTCAGCATAGTCGAAGAGGAAGGGGAAGAGGAGGTTAAGGCCGTAGAGGAGACTGGAGAGGCATCGAGCCCGAAGGAAGAGATCCCGATCGTGGCCAAAGACATTGGTGCAGTTTCAGTGCAGGCCGAAGGGGTCGATAGGGTCGAAGAGTTGCCATGCTTGGGAGAGGAGGCTCCTGCCTCGGTAGAAGGCTTGGAGGTGGTTCCAACTCTATTCTCGACCCCGAAAGGGGTTTAGTCTGAGGAGGAAGTCCAAGTTGAAGGCTCTCCAGTCCCAACCCAAATCGATGGAACCCTTACTGCGCAAATTGATAAGCTGCTTCAATCCTGCAATGTTGGGTCCTTTCCACCTGACGTTTAGGAATTGGAGTAGCTCTAGGCCTTGTATCTCATCTTTACTTTCTTCCAAGGTGTAATTAACAAATTTTATGAATTTTCAAATAGCTTTTTGAACTTTCAAGTAGTTTCCTGAGTTTCCAAGTAGCGTTCTGAGCGCGCTGTGTTATATTCTTGAATATGGTTTAGGAAAAGATGCTAGCCTTGGTGATGGTTTGACATTTATTGCTCCTTCTTCCTTTTGGTTGAAGGGCCGAAGCCGAAGATCGTTCGACTCTTGGCTGGTGTCGAAGACAATTTCGAAGCAGAGTCGTATTATCATTGCCGATGACTGACCGTGATCATAGCCGATGACTGACCATGATCATGCTAGGCTGACGCCAGTCCTTCTTCATCATAAGAGATCTGGCCATTCCGGGATGGACATGACGGACAGGTGTCACCTTCTTGTTGACCGTTGATTAAGAGACATTGATCATGATTCTCGCTTCTCATGTTGAACGCGTCGATATTCGAACAGCCGCATTCCCCTGCATCCTAGGTGCCGTCATATCCTTCCTTTCCGAAAGGGAATCATTAATGTTGTCACCGTTCAATGATGATTACTTTGGATTCGAAGCGTCACCGATCAACATTCCTAAGAATGGGTACTGGTGATCACGCCACTCCCGAGCGGCCATCTGGGATTTCGAAAGGTCGCTTAACACGTGGCATCTTTTGGTACATCTGGGGAAAGGCGTGGAGCACGTTTCCCTCTGGCCATTCATGGGTGCCAGGTCCTTATAAATAGGACCCTGTCCTCCCTATCAAAAACCATTGCAGCATAAAATTTTCCTTTGAAACCTTCCCTCCCTTAGCGAATCTGCTACAATGAAGTTCAGTGTTCCAGAACTTCGAAGGGTGGCAAAGAAGAGGGCCGTCGACAGTAGAGTAGGGGGCAACCCAATGTCCTTCGGGCTGGACGACGATGAAGGCTTGGTCGTCGATCGCCTGGAGAGAAAAATTCGGGTCCTGGAGGCCCAACTGGAGGAGGCCAGGGCCCAGGTGGAGGAAGCCAACACGAAGGTGGTAGAGGCTAAGAAGAAGGTGGCGGACACCATCGTGGACTTCAAGGCATCCCCTACTTTCAAGGAGGAGGTCATCGGGGTGGCTCTGAATGCCTACCATTAGGGGTTTCTAGAGTGCAGGGGTAAGGCCTCCAAGTTTTATAACTTGAAGGGTCTTGGCAACATCAAACCCTCCATCCCGCTTCCTGGTTATGAGTTGGACTCTGACTCCGTGGAGGAGTCATATTCTGACCTAGGAGGGAACTCTGGGGCCCCTTCATCTTCCTTCCAGGACACCCCCCACCGGCATGGGAAAGGGCCGGTGGGTGGTCACTAGATGTTCTTTCCCACCTCCTGCAACTTCTTTTTTTTTTTTGTATGTATATACAAATGAAATGAAGTTTCTGACTTCCTTTATAACTCTTCTATATCTTATCACATTGTGATATGTCGAAGGTGTGAATTTGTAGAAAGATGTGAGATCGGTTGAGGCGCTACATCGAATGTTCGTTGTTGACAGGATGAGTGATACCAGTTCATTCCTAGCACATTTTTGGATTTACCGTAGGGTAGGGCATTTAAGCCATCCCTGTGCATTCCTGCTATAATCAAGGTAGGCTGTTCAGGCCCGCCCCGGTGCATCTTCGGCCTTGCCGTAGGTTAGGTTATAGGAACCATCCCTACACCTTTTTGGTGAAAGGTAGGCTGATTAGACCCGCCCCGGCATGTTTTTAGATTTACCGTAGGGTAGGTTATAGGAACCGTCCCTGTGCCTTTGATCATTCTGGTAGCCTGGTTGGGCCGTCCGTTGTACTCGTCGGACATATCGATAAGGCAGGTGGATCAGACCCTCCTTTGCGCTTTTGGCCAATTCCTTGGATTATGCCATTTAATTTGCTTTCACTCAGCCGATGTAGTGAATTGTTTAGAGTTGGGCAAATTCATATGAAAGATTCTGGGGCTCATTTATTGATAGTATTTGTGAAGGTTTTGTACATTCCATGGCCGAGATAGGATTTTTCCATCTAAGATCTTGAGTCGATACGTTCCTGGCCGTATGATTTCTTCAACCTGATATGGACCCTCCCAGTTGAGAGAAAGTTTATCCTGTTCTGTTGGCCTGGAAACTTCTGTTCTTCACAGCACCATGTCCCCAATTCGAAAAACTTGCTCCTTTACTCTGGAATTGTAGTACTTGGCGACCTTTTACTGGTATGTCACCATTTTCAGTTGAGTTTGGAGCCTGGCACTTGGCAACAGATCCAGATCAACCCTCCTGTAATCGAAGTTTTCAGGCTCTTTGTATCCGTCGATTCTCAGAGACTAGAGGAAGACTTCAATAGGGAGAACAGCTTCGGTATTGTATGCTAGGTTGAACGGAGACTCGCCGGTGGCCGTTCTTGGGGTAGCTCTATATGCCCAAAGAACGGACGTCAGCTCTTCGACCCTCAGTCCTTTGGCAGCATTCAACCTTGTCTTCAGACCATAGAGAATGGTTCGATTAGTTACTTCAGCTTCTCCGTTGGACTGCGGATGGACAATGGAAGTTAGCCTGTGTTGTATGTGGTACCGAGTGCAGAAGTCTCCGAACTTCGAATTGTCGAACTGCCTCCCATTATCAGTAATTATTGTATGTGGGATCCCGAACCAAAATATGATAGAATTTTTGACAAAACTCTCAACCTTGCCCTTTGTGATTTGGGTCAGTGGTTCGGCCTCAACCCACTTTATGAAGTAGTCGATCGCTACAAGGAGGAATTTCCTCTGTCCCGATGCGGGTAAAAAAGGGCCAAGGATGTCCATTCCCCACTGGGTGAAAGGCCAGGGGGCTTGTCCCGATGCGGGTAGAAAAGGGCCAAGGATGTTCATTTCCCACTGGGCGAAAGGCCAGGGGGCTATCAGCTAGGTCAGGTGACTCGCTGGTTGCCTTTGGATGTTGGCATATCTTTGGCATTGATCACATCTCTGCACGAAGTCGGCTGAGTCCTTCTGGATGGAGGGCCAATAATATCCTTTACGTATAATTTTATAAGCTAAGGACCTGCCCCCCAAGTGATCACCACATATCCCCTCATGGACCTCCCTCGAGGCATAGTCAGCATCTGATGGCCCCTGGCATTTTAGCAGAGGCTGAGAGAACAACCTTTTATAGAGGATCCCGTCCAAGATGACATATTGGGATGCCATCCAGCGGGTCCTTTTGACCTCTGCTTTGTCTTCCTGTAGCACACCCTCGTTCAAAAACTTGACGATGGGATCCATCCAGTTTGGTCAAGTTTCTATCTGATGCACTTCCATAGCTTCTTCAGCTATGCTAGGGGCCTTAAGATGTTCAATGAAGGTGCGACCGAGGGATTCTGGGGCTGTAGTGGCAAGTCGAGATAACCATCTACCTGGGAATTCTCTGATCGAGGAACATGAATGACTTCAAAGTGTTCTAGTTGTGAAGACAGGATATGTACCTTTCCTAGGTATTGAACCATGGTGGGGTCTCTAGCTTCGTATTCCCCTTTAACTTGCTTTACAATCAATTGGGAGTCCGAAAAAGCTTGGAGCCTCTGAACCCCCAAACTTTTGGTGATCCGAAGTCCTGCAAGGAGGGCTTCATATTCGGCCTAATTATTTGAAGCTCTGAAGGAGAATCGGAGTGCGTACTCCACCGTGTGGCCGTCGGGTTTGGCTAGTATGAGTTCGGCTCCACATCCAGCAGAATTGGAAGCTCCATCCACGTGGAGCACCCAAACGTACTCCGTATTCTCCGGATTTCCTTCTTCAGATGGAGATTCTTCATCTTCGATCTTCCAGGTGCATTCAGCTAGAAAGTCTGAAAGCACCTGGGCCTTCATAGCCGATCGGGGCTGAAAACTAATGTCAAATTTGCTTAGTTTCATAGCCCACTTGGCTATCCTCCCCGAGGTATCAGGGCATCGGAGAACGGCTTTGAGAGGTTGATATGTCAGCACCACGATGGCATGGGCGTGGAAGTAAGGCCATAGTCACTTTGCCGCAATTACAAGAGAGTAGGTCAGCTTCTACATCTTTGAGTATCTTGTTTCAGCATCATGCAGAACTTTGCTGATGTAGTAGATCGGCTTGTGAGGGCCGTCCTCTTCCTTTCGGACAAGGATCGAACTGACAGCTTCGTCCGAAGCGGAGAGATATAAGTAGAGCACCTCCCCCTCTTGAGGTTTGGAAAGTAGAGGTGGGGTCTCCAAGTACTTCTTCAGTTCTTCAAAGGTAGTACGGCAGTCTTCGGTCCATTTGAAATCTCGAGACTATCAAAGTACTTTGAAAAAGGGGAGACACTTCTTGGCCGAGCGAGAAATGAACCTGCTCAAGGAGGCGATCCTTCCAGTTAATTGCTATACCTCCTTCTTACAGGATGGGTGTCTCATGTCCTTGAGGGCTTGAATCTTCTCAGGGTTTGCTTCAATCCCTTGTCTGGTCACAAGAAAACCTAAGAATTTACCCGAAGTAACCCCGAAGGCACACTTCGTGGGGTTTAGCTTCATTCGGTGGCGTCGCAAGGCGCTGAATGATTCTTCCAAGTCTTGGATGTGTCTTTCTTAAAAAAGCTCTTAACGATCATGTCGTCGACATAGGCTTCCAGATTTCTTTCTAGCTGCTCTTTGAACACCTTGTTGATTAGCCTTTAGAATGTTGCCCAGCATTCTCGAGCCCGAATGGCATCATTTTGTAGCAGTATAAGCCTTTGTCGGTGACAAAGGCTATCTTCTCTTCATCTCGGGGGTCCATTCAAATCTGATTGTAGCCGGAGAAAGCATCCATGAAACTTAGCAGTTGGTGGCCTGTGGTGGCGTGACCAGTTGGTCAATCTTTAGGAGAGGAAAACTATTTTTTGGGCAAGCTTTATTGAGATCTGTATAGTCGATGCAGATTCTCCACTTGCCACTAGCTTTCTTCACTATTACCATGTTGGCCAACCAATCGAGGTAGTGGGCTTCCCGGATGAACCCTGCTTTGAGGAGCTTGCTCACCTCTTCATCTATTGCTTTTTGTCTTTTTGGGGCAAAGCTTCTCTTCTTTTATCGGACTGGCTTGTATCCAGGAGCGACTTCCAACCGATGAGTGATCACTTCGGCGGAAATTCCTGGCATGTTCAATGCCAACCAAGTGAAGACATCAGCATTGTCTTTGAGGAAGCAGATCAGCTCGGTCTCAGTTTTTTCATCCAGCATGCTTCCAGTCTGCACGACCTTGGTGGGGTCTTCCTTGGTCAAGGGTACCAAAATAGTCCTCTCCATGGGTTCACCAGAATCCGTAGTTGAGTCTCTCGGGTCCAGCTGATCTCTAGATGTAGGGTCATTGGAGTGCTTATCCTGGATCATCAGGCATTGTCGCATCGTTCTCTGATCTCCTCTTACTTCTCCGACACCATTCCTGGTGGGGAAGCGTACCAGGAGGTAGTAAGAAGACACTACGGTTCAGAATTTGTTCAGGGCAAGCCATCCTAGGATGATGTTGTAGGCCGAAGGGGTTCGAACCATAGTAAAATTTTTTGGTAGTGTCTTTTATCGAGGTTCAGTGCCGAGAGTTATAGGTAGTACCATTTCTCCCTCAGCATCAACCTGATTACCTCCGAAGCCAGTAAGTGGTATAGGAGACCTTTGTAGTTTGTTTCTAGGCAAACACATCCGAGAGAATGCATTGTAGATCAAGACATCAATCGAACTTCCATTATCAACCAAGACTCGTACATCATAGTTGGCCATAACGGCCAAGATTATAATAGGGCCATCATGCGGGGAGCCGTACTCCTGCAAGGTTGTCGTCGGAGAAGAGGATGGCATTGTTGTCCCTGAGTCGCTTTGGGGCATCATCTTCGTCTCTTCTCTAGTTGACAGGTCGATGTATCATCCCCATGCCTCCATTTGTGGGCCTTTGATTCGGCAGTTCGGCCTTCTTAGAGGTAGGTTGGGGGACAGTAGCTTCAGATGAGGTCCTTGGTGACCAACATACCACCCCAGGTACCCTCTTTTGATGAGATCCTCTATCGCATCACTCAGTTGGATGCAATCTTCGGTATTATGGCCATGGTCCCGATGGAATCGGCAGTATTTGTTCCAATTCCTTATGGAAGAGGATGCCTTCATGGGACGTGGGTGCGAGAGATAGTTTTCTTTCTCTATCTCCAAGAGGATCTTTTCACGAGGGAGGTTGTGGGGGATATAAGAGTCGAATCTCCCGTCCAATGCTCTGGGCCTAAGAGGACTCCTTCGGCGATCAGTATATTTGTTGTTGTTGTTAGCAGTAGGGGGACCTTGTCCCCTATTATTTTTCTTCTTTGAAGGGGGTTTCCCTTCGATCAGTCATCGGTTCGCCACTTGCTGACATGGGGGTGAGCAGTATAATTCTTATCCAGGGAGAAGGTAAGTCTGGATGGGCGAAGTCCCTTCTTCAGTGCTGACATGGCCACATGCTCATTGAGATCAGGGATCTCTAGTGTGGCCGTATTAAACTAGGAGATGTAGTCTCACAGGCTTTCTCCTTCGTTCTAGTGAAGGAGGAATAGTGTGTCCGTATTCCGGGGAGTCTTGCAACAAGTCCTGAAATGCAAGATAAATAATTTTTCTAACTCGAAAAAGGAATCGATGGTACTTGAGCGTATGCTCGAGTACCACATCCGAGCTACTTTTTTCAAGGTAGCTGAGAATGCGAGGAAGTACATCACATCCGAAGCCCCCTGGATCATTATATGCGCTTTAAAACTATCCAAGTGGTCAAAAGGATCGGAGGTGCCATCATAGGGCTCCATCTGGGGAACCCTAAAATGCCGAGGGATGACTCGGCCATGATGCGATCGATATAGGGTGGGCGCAAATCGCATATCACCAAGTCATCGTGGCCGTTTGCTCCCACAACCTTGCCATCTCTGATTCGATGGCTTTGAACTTCCCGTCATAATTGGGAAGAGCCTTGGTGGGGGCACCAGGCTCAGAAAGAAGAAGCTTCAACTAATACCAAGTTCTTTATGGATTGAGACTAGGAACTCAAGTCTCGTATGAGTCCTGTATGTTTATTAAGTCCTGTTTTATTTTCTTTTAGGGTTTTAAAGTTCAATTAGAATTCAATCAAGAGTTCAATTAGAGTCAATTAGGCTTTGTACTGAGTCAAGTTCAAGAGCTACTTGAAATTGGGCCAGACCAGCTTTACTTGGAATGCCACATCATCATGGACCACCGGTACCAACTCATCACCAGAGGACGTCACATCACCTTTGCCATGTCATCTCCAAGGGGCGCCATGGAGAAGGATGCGCCATGTCACCATGCCACCTTGCCATGCCACATCATTGCCACCTCACCTGCCACGTGGCATCATTCAAATTTTAAATTACATGAAAGCTACAAGTGGTCGACCAAGGAGTGTTTTCAAATTCAAAGGAGGTCGGCCAACTCCATCCACAAATCATGCAACCAGTTCCACCAAATCCTCCACATTCCATGTAACCCTCCACCAAATCCTCCACATTTCATGTAACCCCCCCTAATATTCCTCCATGATATAGGGAATTTCAAATTGATTGAAAGGCCATTAAAAGCCTATTGTACGCCCATGGTAAAGGGAGCTTTTTTGGATGAAATGAAATTTAAGTGAAGTAGTAGTTGAAGAAGGTGTTTTTTTTTTTTTTGGTAGTATCCTCTTGTTTTCTTTGGGTGTGTTTGATTTTCTTTTCTCAAGCTTTCAAGTGTCCAACGCCAACATCCACCTCTAGGGATCCATGCCTCCATCGAAGTTCCCTTGCCTGTTTGGTTTCTTTGTTTTGATATCTTTCAAATTGGTCCCAGTCTAACCCATTCATTGTGCAGGATCCTTCTACGATTCGGAGTTCAAGAAAGGGTTCTCTTGCCAAAGATCAATGTTGAATGAAACTAGTTTCTTTGGAATGCCAATCTTCCACTTCAGGGCTAGTTCGTCTAAGAGCTTCAATGGATCTACCAGGGAGTGATCATCTTGGATAAATAACACCTCCTAATCTCTTAAGTCTGAGTTATTGAAGATCGTTGCTAAGATTTAAATTCAATATTCATTAGCCCTAATCTTCTCTAGGATTTAAATAACTACATCGCGGCGTAAGTTCCAAATTTCAGTGCTCCTTCCAAAGCTTTATCTTAGTACTTTTGATCTGAAAGTTAGTACCTGTTAATAGGCTTCATTGCTCTCATTTCTCAATCCATCATTTATATTGCATTCTCATCATCGTGCCGCATCATCTTGGTATCAGAGCATGGTTGCATTAGGGTAGAATAGTTCTCTTTAAATCCAAGCAAGATCTAAAATTCATGCCTCCTGAGCGGGTGTACTCCAGTACACTGTCAAGACCCATGGGAATAATGAGCCCCTGGCCGGACGTGAATTTTTTAGATTGAAGTTTGGGTAAGCCATTGTACTTGTTTGATTAGGTTCTGTTTTTCTGAAAACTTGCATCTATTTACTGTAATCCGTCTGCAGCTCCAAAGGAAAGTTGCTAAGTTTTTGTTGAAATATTTTTTTTCTTGTTCCTTTTTAAGTCAGTTATCACCATATTAAATTTCATCATCAGAAAAAAAATTATAAAAAAAATGAAAATTTTTGAATTTTGATACTGTCATTAGGGTTCTGTTCTGTCCTTTTTATTTATCTTCATTTGTAGGATCTGCTTAGAGTAGTACAGATTTTAGTTTTAAAATTCCTTTCATCTGCATTGAAACATATAAGTTAGGAATCCTCTGTGATTTTTTTAGGATTTTTGGATATTTTTTCATCATGTTTTCCATACCACTTTCAAACTGCAACACACTTCTGCAGCACCTTTGCATTTCATTCATCTCATGAGAAATCAAATTAAGGGCATCAATTTGACATAGGGTCAGGGTTTCATCACCTGACCCTAGCCCAAAAATCACCAACCAGCATATCGATCCCAGCCCGTTAATTAAAATTGAGTAGAACGTTAATTGCCCTAGTCAGTTGGGACACCAACAAGTTGGGTTCAGGTTAGGGTCAAGTTAACTGTGTCAGCTAATTGGTGTGTGCTTACTGGCTTGGTGTCTAGGATTGGTGCATCAGGGCTTGTGATTTAGTCCGCCTACCTGGCCAATCTCAGATTGGTGTTTAAGGTTGGCAATCAGGGACCTTCACTCTGCACCACCTACCTGGCTAAGTCCCATAAGTACTACTAGCTAGTTGGTTCACTTAATTAGACCTCTAATTTGTGCTCTAGGTCTAGGAAACCTTAGCTCGAGCTTGAGTCTACTTGCATGCATGAAAACTAGATCAGGAGCCTCATATTCACCAGTCCAGACCCAGTCCAGTGTAGCTATGGACCCGAATCTTGAAACCATGCTGAAAGGCCTAATGGTGCGGGCACCAGACTCAGAAGAAGACTTCAGGGCTCCATCTGGATCTCTGATTGACATTGCCCGAAGAATTAGGATTTTCTGGTTATGTAATAAGGGTTGACTTGGTCAACTCAATTTTAGTTTGAGTCTGTATTTCCCTGCAATTTTAAATTTTGTTGAGTCATGTTGACTCAATACAAGTCCTAGTAGTGGTCTAGGTCTTCTCCAAGGTGCCACATTTTCTCCCAGAACCAAGCAAGTGGGCGCCACACTCCCAGCCACACGCTAGAGTCCAGGAGGTGCCACATCTCCATCCAGTGTGCCTTGGTCCCCACACCACAAGAAAGCAGGTCCCTTCTTTCATGCGCCATTTGGGGGAGAAATCCATCAAGATACCTCAATCCAAGGAGGAGCCAACTTCTTTCCAGATAAACCCAAGCCAGGATGGCAAGAATTTTTCTTGAAGAGAGGATCAAGGAGGTGCCCCACAATGTTCCATAAAAACCCAAGTTATAGAAGGGAAGAGAGCATGTCTTGGGGAGAAAATCAAGGAGGCACCCAAAAGTTTCCTAAAGTGCCAAAGCCATGAAAGGAAGAAGCCTAAACTTGTGGAGCAAGACTAGGAGGTGTCCAAAAGAGCCAAACCATGAAGGGAAAATCCTTGATTCATGGAGAGATACTAGGAGACACCCCCATAACCTGCCATTTGGAGCTGATTTTCAAGTTTTCTTGGAGTTTTTGGGCTGCCCACTCATGGAAGGAGTCTTGGGAAGAGAATTTGATGCCTAAAGTGTGGGTTAGTCCTATTAGTCCCACATGGGAAGTGTATAAAATTTTATTTCTTTGTTATGTCTATATATTCAACTCTATGTAACTCTTGAAAAAAAAGATGAATGAAATCAATTTCTGTGTGAGCAACTTTGTGTTTCTCTCTTCCGCACTTGTATTCAGGTGTTGAGCTCCGTGAGGGAGTAAATCCGGGTTCCCTAGGAACCTTGAGGAGGTGTGAGATCTCCAACCCCAAAACCCTAGCTTAGTCCACCCATCTCTACTCCACCACCACCAAACCCTAATTTTCCATCTTCATCCCACGGCCCCTCTCTTCCACATCGAAGCTGGTCACCAGCATCCAGGTTCAGATCAATTGTTTCAACTACAGAGCCAGTTCAAAGGAGAGTCAGATCAGTATCAAGATCTCCAGAACTTCTACATCCAACAATCTTCATTAAGTACTCAGGTCAGTGTCTTTCTTTGAGTTTCTGGATCTTTTTTTTGTTCTTCTTCTTCCAGATCCTGAGTTCGAGAAGAAGGCCAACCTTGCCATAGGACTACAATCCGAGGATCCATTACGAAGATATCCCGTCTCCAAGGATCCTACAATCTGCGCGAGAGTGTCCTTCAATTGAAGCAATGAGAGATATCACAGTCAGGTATAAAACCTTCTCTTCTCTCTTCGTCTGTTTCTTGAAAGAGGAGTAAACCCTAGGTCTGGGGGTTTCTCAATCCCCAGCGATCCTACTTCTGAGTTACTCTGATAATCCACTCTTTTTAATTGTGCTTTCTGTCATTTCTTAGTTTCTTTCAACATTAGTTTATCTTTCCTTTGAGTCAAAGCCGACTTCTAAAAATAAATAAAAAATATATATATATATTAATTTTAATTTGCTTCCGCATCGCATCATCTCTTTTTGTTCTGCATCATTTTTGGTATCAGAGCTTCCGTTCTGCATCATTTTTGGTATCAGAGCCCAGTCTAGGGTTTCTGATTTGCTTGCTTGCTTGTTTTGATTGTTTTCTCTTTTTATTTTGTCTGCTCGAAGTAGACTCCCCAGGACGTCCAGTCCTAGGAACTAAGCGATGCGCAAGCCTCCTCCTCCCATTCCACGGGGTGTTCCTAGGGCGTGTAGGGGATCCATTGGGTTATAACTTCGTAGCAGGGATTATAAACGGGGAAGACAATCTAGTTGCAGCCCATAATTTCCCTGTTGTCTGAATTATTTCTCCTTGCATAAAACTCCGAATTGCATGATTTTTGCTTCGTTGAAACCATTATAATTGAACCTATTTTCCATAATTTTTCTGTAATTTATTGGTTTCGGTAAAAATTCTGAGCATTAAAATATAACAACTCTGTTTTTTGTGTTCTGCAATTCAATCCTTTTTGGAGTGATCATCTCATAATTTACTTAAGGGCAATTGAGCATCTAAGATAAGGGGAGGAGTTGATTACCTCTCCTTAGCCCAAAACCACCATCCAATCATTCGAACCTAGACCTAATTTAAAATCAGTTAGACCTAATTTGCCCTAGTGGGCTAGGGACACCAATTGGTCGGGTCTAGGCTAGTGTTGAGTCAGTTTGCCGAGTTATTCTGTGTGTGCTTAGCACTCAGTGTCTAGAACGGTGGTTCAGGGATCCATTCCCGAAGGGCTTGTGTGCTGGTCCGCCTACCTGGCCAATCACTGATTGGTGTCTAGGATTGGCATTTAGGGACCTAACACTCTCCTTACACCTGCCTGGCTGAGTCCCGAGTTACTACAGGCTAGCTTGCCACTCTGATTGGGCATCTAGTTTGGACTCTAGGTCTAGTGAGCCAGTAGTCGCTTTAGTCTAGTCACATTCTGTGTGCTTGCTTGCATCATCATGTCCACCCGGAATGGAGTACCCTCCCAACCTGGTCAAACCCAACCTGATTTAGAGGCCATGGTTAGAGCTCTTACTGAAAGTATGAACAAATTGAGTCAGGATATGACTGCTACTGTTACCCAGTGTAAAGAACAAGTCCATGAGAATTTTACCCAGCTTAGGGATCGAGTCCAAGTACTTGAGAAACGTAGACATCAAAATTGGACCCCTGATCCAAAATTTAATAGGCCCCAACCTCATCCATGCCAGGAGCCTAGGAGGACCATATACCATGATCCCGAGCATAACCTTAGGAAGCCTAACCATGATATCTATAGTGTGGATCGTGTCTATGAGAGGTCCTTACAATATTCTAGACCAGTCACTCAACAACCCAAGTCTTCTAGATCAAACCATTTAGATCCACACCCATGCCCAAGTAAGGTCTCTACTAGCTTGAAACCCAGTGTGACCCAGGTTCCTATATCCAAGAATGTTTGTTTTGTGGAGAAAGAGGCCATAAATCTAGTCAGTGCCCATGCATAGGACTGGCTTGTGCACAGCTAAGTGGTAAGAATCCTAAGGATGACATTAATGAGGGAGAACCCAAGCCTACCAATGAGGAAGAAAGGTTAGGTATGACAAGCCTAGAATCAGTTGACCCGATTACCACTGACCCGAAACCCATTGAAGATGGCATCGAGGAAGTATATGATGCTGGCTTGAGTCTAGTTGATGAATGTGAGGGGGAAGAACTTGAAGAATGTGACATTGATACTATTGGTTCCTTACCTGAGGAGACCTTGGAAAGCAACCAACTGATAGGACCTAGTTCAGAAATTCAAGAGATTTGTGAGAACCGGGTTCCATTAGTCAAATACCCCAGGAAGAACTCATAGTGTTAGCCCAAGCTATTAGTTCATACCCTCTAATGACAGTCATTCCCCAAGTACCAATTGAAGATCTTTGCATTGAACTGTTTAAGTTTGCCCACCCTATGGTAGATCCTCTCCTTAGGATGACTGAATCAAGCCTCTTACAATTGGACCTTGTCCCATGCCCAGCCACTAAGGTCTCTCCCGTAATCTCAGTTGAACATCCTTGTCTTGAGCGGATTGATTCACCCAGTCCTGTAGAAGTCCTCCTTATAGCCCCAGACCCCTTCCTTTGCATGACTGACCTACCCTTCTATAGAGTATACCTTTCCACACCCATATGTCAAATTTCAAGTTTTGAGGTCATCATCCATAGGCCCTTCCATGAATCATTCTTTAATCCAGTTCTTGAGAAAATGGATCATTATTTGCTTAGAGAACAAACTTTAGCTGTTGCAATCACATGTCCTAGGCTACTTCCCGAACCATCTCTTGATCCATTCCTGGGAGTAGCAAACTTTTATTTTCGTAAGGATGACCAGTTGACACTCATAGATCACCATTCAAACCTTCAGGTCACCACCTTTAGTCAACAGGTAATTCGAGACTTCACCTCATATTTCCTCCCTTTCTCTAGGACTTCCAATGCTTCTTACACCATCCAAGTATACTTTGTCGAAGTCTTTAGAGTGAACCACGTGTCAGAACCTATTAGGTTTGCCACCTACTTCTGGAAGACCTTATGGCACCTACTAGGCACCCATGATAAGTTTTCATGCTCTGCATGCCATCCTCCGACCCAAGGTCAAACCTAGAGAGTCGTAGTTTGTTAGGTTTAGACCTAGGGTTCCTTTGAATAAAGTCCATTCTTTAGGAATGCATCGTCAGTCGAGTTTAGGACATTGACTCAGATTTTGGTTTGATTGAGAGCACCAGGAATTGGGATTTGTATTTTGTTCAGGGCTGAAATTGCATTCAATGTTTCGATCAATAGGTCTATAGGCTAGAGTCCCTTTGAAATTGTTCATGGATACAAGCCTCACACACCACTTGATCTGATTTCACTATTAGCCCACACACACAAGTCTCTTGATTCACTTGCATAGCATGTAAAGGACTTTCATAAAGAAATTCATGCCAAAATAATTTTAAGTAATGAAACTTATAAGAAGTTGGCTGATTCTCAAAGGCGAGTCAAAACTTTTGTTGAGGGAGACTGTGTAATGATTAGGTTAAGGCCTGAACGGTTCCCTCCTGGAACCGTTAGAAAGTTACATGCTAGAGGAGCTGGACCATTTAGAGTGGTGAAGAGAGTAGGGTCCAATGCTTATGTGCTCGAGTTGCCTTCAGAACTAGGCATTAGCTCCACTTTCAACATTACAGACCTAGTAGAGTATAGAGAGCCAGCTGTGATTCCCAGTGAGCCTTTTGGGCCTAATCCTACTCTTGAGAGTGAACCCAACCCTGTGTGTCCACCAACAAACTGGCCTGTGAGGAAAGAGCAGATTGAAAAGATCCTGGATGATCAGGTTATCTCTACTCGTAATCGAGGATACCAAAGATACCTAGTCCGCTGGCAAGGAAGGCCAGATTCTGATAACTCTTGGATCTCCCGAGAAGAATTACAAGAATTGGACCCAGACCTCTTGGAGAGATACCAGAGCCAGCTTGATCCATACTCGACAGGGTCGAGTTCCTCCCACCCCGGGAGAATTGGTACGGGCACCAGACTCAGAAGAAGACTTCAGGGCTCCATCTGGATCTCTGATTGACATTGCCCGAAGAATTAGGGTTTTCTGGTTTGTAATAAGGGTTGACTTGGTCAACTCAATTTTAGTTTGAGTCTGTATTTTCCTGCAATTTAAATATTTTTGAGTCATGTTGACTCAATACAAGTCCTAGTAGTGGTCTAGGTCTTCTCCAAGGTGCCACATTTTCTCCCAGAACCAAGCAAGTGGGTGCCACACTCCCAGCCACACGCCAGAGTCCAGGAGGTGCCACATCTCCATCCAGTGTGCCTTGGTCCCCACACCACAAGAAAGCAGGTCCCTTCTTTCATGCGCCATTTGGGGGAGAAATCCATCAAGATACCTCAATCCAAGGAGGAGCCAACTTCTTTCCAGATAAACCCAAGCCAGGATGGCAAGAATTTTTCTTGAAGAGAGGATCAAGGAGGTGCCCCACAATGTTCCATAAAAACCCAAGTTATAGAAGGGAAGAGAGCATGTCTTGGGGAGAAAATCAAGGAGGCACCCAAAAGTTTCCTAAAGTGCCAAAGCCATGAAAGGAAGAAGCCTAAACTTGTGGAGCAAGACTAGGAGGTGTCCAAAAGAGCCAAACCATGAAGGGAAAATCCTTGATTCATGGAGAGATACTAGGAGACACCCCCATAACCTACCATTTGGAGCTGATTTTCAAGTTTTCTTGGAGTTTTTGGGCTGCCCACTCATGGAAGGAGTCTTGGGAAGAGAATTTGATGCCTAAAGTGTGGGTTAGTCCTATTAGTCCCACATGGGAAGTGTATGAAATTTTATTTCTTTGTTATGTCTATATATTCGACTCTATGTAACTCTTGAAAAAAAAGATGAATGAAATCAATTTCTGTGTGAGCAACTTTGTGTTTCTCTCTTCCGCACTTGTATTCAGGTGTTGAGCTCCGTGAGGGAGTAAATCCGGGTTCCCTAGGAACCTTGAGGAGGTGTGAGATCTCCAACCCCAAAACCCTAGCTTAGTCCACCCATCTCTACTCCACCACCACCAAACCCTAATTTTCCATCTTCATCCCACGGCCCCTCTCTTCCACATCGAAGCCGGTCACCAGCATCCAGGTTCAGATCAATTGTTTCAACTACAGAGCCAGTTCAAAGGAGAGTCAGATCAGTATCAAGATCTCCAGAACTTCTACATCCAACAATCTTCATTAAGTACTCAGGTCAGTGTCTTTCTTTGAGTTTCTGGTTCTTTTTTTTGTTCTTCTTCTTCCAGATCCTGAGTTCGAGAAGAAGGCCAACCTTGCCATAGGACTACAATCCGAGGATCCATTACGAAGATATCCCGTCTCCAAGGATCCTACAATCTGCTCGAGAGTGTCCTTCAATTGAAGCAACGAGAGATATCACAATCAGGTATAAAACCTTCTCTTTTCTCTTCGTCTGTTTCTTGAAAGAGGAGTAAACCCTAGGTCTGGGGGTTTCTCAATCCCCAGCGATCCTACTTCTGAGTTACTCTGATAATCCACTCTTTTTAATTGTGCTTTCTGTCATTTCTTAGTTTCTTTCAACATTAGTTTATCTTTCCTTTGAGTCAAAGCCGACTTCTAAAAATAAATAAAAATATATATATATATTAATTTTAATTTGCTTCCGCATCGCATCATCTCTTTTTTGTTCTGCATCATTTTTGGTATCAGAGCTTCCGTTCTGCATCACCTAAATGATCTAATGGCCCAATTGAACCAAATGCTGGCTAAACAATTTTCCTTAGACCAACCAACTCCTACTATCCCATTAGCTCATATGAATGATAGGAGTAAGAACCCTGAAGTACAAGTTGAGTTCATGAATACTCAAGACTTAGGATATCCTCAAACTGAAGGGCTAGGGAAGGAAGAAGGCAAATCTGAACATAGTAAATATGTGTATGAGACTGACATAAGTTTAATAGATGAATATGAAGAAAAAGACTGTGAAGAGAACAACTTTAGTACCTTACTTGAGGAAACCTTTGGTAAAGAAAAGATTATTGAGCCTAGTCCTGAAACATCAGAACAACCAAAATTTAGTGAGGACTTGGTTCCCGTAAGACAATGCCCTCAAGAAGAACCCAATACTTTAGCTTCGACACCAGAACTCCTTCAGGTACCTGAGAAGAACCCAATCATTATTTTAGAAGACTTTCCTGATGACCTTGAACTACCTAGAAGCATCCCGCATGTAGATCAAAATTCTAATCTTAAGGTCATCATGAGTAACCAAGGTCTGTTTCAAGATTCTCCTAAATTACCCCAAGTCTCGGATTCCTATTTCCTGCCTTTCCCTGAGTCTTATCATAATTTTAGAGCCATTAAGTTTCATTTTGATGAGATTACTAGGATGCATGAGCTTTTAAGGCCTATTCCTTTTGCTACCTACTTTTGGAAAACCTTATGGCATTTGCTAGGAACCCATGGTAAATTCTCATGTGCATACCAGACCAGGGTCAAACCAAGAGAGTCATTAATCTGTTAGGTTTAGGCCCTAGAGAGTCCAATAAAATTCCTCTCAATAAGGATGCCTAGTTCAGTCTGCATTTTGAAAGTGCTTGTGTAAGTTTCTGAGTCTGCTGAGTCCTATGCATAGCATGTTGAGGATTTGCATCATGAAATAAATTTGAGCAATGAATCCTATAAACATAGGACTAATTCAAGAAAGAAAGTCAAGGAATTCTATGAGAGATATCATGTTCCCATCCGGGACTTTCAAGGAACTACATACCCGTGGTGCAGGCCCCTTTAAAGTCCTAAAGAAGATTAGATCTAATGCTTACATATTGGAATTACCTTCAGACCTAGGTATCAACCTGACCTTCAATGTCTCAGACTTGATAGAATATAAGGAACCCATGATGATACCTAGTGAGCCTTTTGGGCCTGACCATATTTTTGAGAGTGAACCATTACCCGAGTATCCACAAACAACCATTCCTCAAAATGAGAGAAAACTGAACAAATCCTGGATAATAAGATTGTCACTACCAGAAACAAGGATTACTATCGATATTTGGTCCGTTGGCAAGGGAGACCAAAATCTGACAACTCCTGAATCGCTAGAGAGGACCTGCAATGACTGGACCCGAACTTATTTGAACAATATCAAAGCCAGGCTGAACCATACTCGACAGGGTTGAGTTCCTCCCACCCGGGAAGAATTGGTGGGGGCACCAGGCTCAGAAAGAAGAAGCTTCAACTAATACCAAGTTCTTTATGGATTGAGACTAGGAACTCAAGTCTCGTATGAGTCCTGTATATTTATTGAGTCCTGTTTTATTTTCTTTTAGGGTTTTAAAGTTCAATTAGAATTCAATCAAGAGTTCAATTAGAGTCAATTAGGCTTTGTACTGAGTCAAGTTCAAGAGCTACTTGAAATTGGGCCAGACCAGCTTTACTTGGAATGCCACATCATCATGGACCACCGGTGCCAACTCATCACCAGAGGACATCACATCACCTTTGCCATGTCATCTCCAAGGGGCGCCATGGAGAAGGATGCGCCATGTCACCATGCCACCTTGCCACGCCACATCATTGCCACCTCACCTGCCACGTGGCATCATTCAAATTTTAAATTACATGAAAGCTACAAGTGGTCGACCAAGGAGTGTTTTCAAATTCAAAGGAGGTCGGCTAACTCCATCCACAAATCATGCAACCAGCTCCACCAAATCCTCCACATTCCATGTAACCCTCCACCAAATCCTCCACATTTCATATAACCCCCCCTAATATTTCTCCATGATATAGGGAATTTCAAATTGATTGAAAGGCCATTAAAAGCCTCTTGTACGCCCATGGTAAAGGGAGCTTTTTTGGATGAAATGAAATTTAAGTGAAGTAGTAGTTTAAGAAGGTGTTTTTTTTTTTTTTTTGGAAGTATCCTCTTGTTTTCTTTGGATGTGTTTGATTTTCTCTTCTCAATCTTTCAAGTGTCCAACGCCAACATCCACCTCTAGGGATCCATGCCTCCATCGAAGTTCCCTTGCCTGTTTGGTTTCTTTGTTTTGATATCTTTCAAATTGGTCCCAGTCTAACCCGTTCATTATGCAGGATCCTTCTACGATTCGGAGTTCAAGAAAGGGTTCTCTTGCCAAAGATCAATGTTGAATGAAACTAGTTTCTTTGGAATGCCAATCTTCCACTTCAGGGCTAGTTCGTCTAAGAGCTTCAATGGATCTACCAGGGAGTGATCATCTTGGATAAATAACACCTCCTAATCTCTTAAGTCTGAGTTATTGAAGATCATTGCTAAGGTTTAAATTCAATATTCATTAGCCCTAATCTTCTCTAAGATTTAAATAACTACATCGCGGCGTAAGTTCCAAATTTCAGTGCTCCTTCCATAGCTTTACCTTAGTACTTTTGATCTGAAATTTAGTACCTGTTAATAGGCTTCATTGCTCTCATTTCTCAATCCATCATTTAGATTGCATTCTCATCATCGTGCCACATCATCTTGGTATCAGAGCATGGTTGCATTAGGGTAGAATAGTTCTCTTTAAATCCAAGCAATATCTAAAATTCATGCCTCCTGAGCGGGTGTACTCCAGTACACTGTCACGACCCATGGGAATAATGAGCCCCTGGCCGGACGTGAATTTTTTAGATTTAAGTTTGTGTAAGCCATTGCACTTATTTGATTAGGTTCTGTTTTTCTGAAAATTTGCATCTATTTACTGTAATCCATCTGCAGCTCCAAAGGAAAGTTGCTAAGTTTTTATTGAAATATTTTTTTTATTGTTCCATTTTAAGTTAGTTATCACCATATTAAATTTCATCATCAGAAAAAATTATAAAAAAAATGAAAATTTCTGAAGTTTGATACTGTCATTAGGGTTCTGTTCTATCCTTTTTATTTATCTTCATTTGTAGGATCTGTTTAGAGTAGTACAGATTTTAGTTTTAAAATTCCTTTCATCTGCATTGAAATATATAAGTTAGAAATCCTCTATGAATTTTTTAGAATTTTGGATATTTTATTTATCATGTTTTCCACACCACTTTCAAACTGCAACACACTTCTGCAACACCTTTGCATTTCATTCATCTCATGAGAAATCAAATTAAGGGCATCAATTTGACATAGGGTCAGGGTTTCATCACCTGACCCTAGCCCAAAAATCACCAACCAGCATATCGATCCCATCCCGTTAATTAAAATTGAGTAGAACGTTAATTGCCCTAGTGGGTTAGGGACACCAACAAGTTGGGTTCAGGTTAGGGTCAAGTTAACTGTGTCAGCTAATTGGTGTGTGCTTACTGGCTTGGTGTCTAGGATTGGTGCATCAGGGCTTGTGATTTGGTCCGCCTACCTGGCCAATCTCAGATTGGTATCTAAGGTTGGCAATCAGGGACCTTCACTCCACACCACCTACCTGGCTAAGTCCCATAAGTACTACTAGCTAGTTGGTTCACTTTATTAGACCTCTAATTTGTGCTCTAGGTCTAGGAAACCTTAGCTCGAGCTTGAGTCTACTTGCATGCATGAAAACTAGATCAGGAGCCTCATATTCACCAGTCCAGACCCAGTCCAGTGTAGCCATGGACCCGAATCTTGAAACCATGCTGAAAGGCCTAAATGATCTAATGGCCCAATTGAACCAAATGCTGGCTAAACAATTTTCCTTAGACCAACCAACTCCTACTATCCCATTAGCTCATATGAATGATAGGAGTAAGAACCCTGAAGTACAAGTTGAGTTCATGAATACTCAAGACTTAGGATATCCTCAAACTGAAGGGCTAGGGAAGGAAGAAGGCAAATCTGAACCTAGTAAATATGTGTATGAGACTGACATAAGTTTAATAGATGAATATGAAGGAAAAGACTATGAAGAGAACAACTTTAGTACCTTACTTGAGAAAACCTTTGGTAAAGAAAAGATTATTGAGCCTAGTCCTGAAACATCAGAACAACCAAAATTTAGTGAGGACTTGGTTCCCGTAAGACAATGCCCTCAGGAAGAACCCAATACTTTAGCTTCGACACAAGAACTCCTTCAGGTACCTGAGAAGAACCCAATCATTATTTTAGAAGACTTTCCTGATGACCTTCAACTACCTAGAAGCATCCCGCCTATAGATCAAAATTCTAATCTTAAGGTCATCATGAGTAACCAAGGTCTGTTTCAAGATTCTCCTAAATTATCCCAAGTCTCGGATTCCTATTTCCTGTCTTTCCTGAGTCTTATCATAATTTTAGAGCCATTAAGTTTCATTTTGATGAGATTACTAGGATGCATGAGCTTTTAAGGCCTATTCCTTTTGCTACCTACTTTTGGAAAACCTTATGGCATTTGCTAGGAACCCATGGTAAATTCTCATGTGCATACCAGACCAGGGTCAAACCTAGAGAGTCATTAATCTGTTAGGTTTAAGCCCTAGAGAGTCCAATAAAATTCCTCTCAATAAGGATGCCTAGTTCAGTCTGCATTTCGTAAGTGCTTGTATAAGTTTCTGAGTCTGCTGAGTCCTATGCATAGCATGTTGAGGATTTGCATCATGAAATAAATTTGAGCAATGAATCCTATAAACATAGGACTAATTCAAGAAAGAAAGTCAAGGAATTCTATGAGAGAGATCATGTTCCCATTCGGGACTTTCAAGAAACTACATACCCGTGGTGCAGGCCCCTTTAAAGTCCTAAAGAAGATTAGATCTAATGCTTACATATTGGAATTACCTTCAGACCTAGGTATCAACCCGACCTTCAATGTCTCAGACTTGATAGAATATAAGGAACTCGTGATGATACCTAGTGAGCCTTTTGGGCCTGACCATATTTTTGAGAGTGAACCATTACCCGAGTATCCACAAACAACCATTCCTCAAAAATGAGAGAAAACTGAACAAATCCTGGATAATAAGATTGTCACTACCAGAAATAAGGATTACTATCGATATTTGGTCCATTGGCAAGGGAGACCAAAATCTGACGACTCCTGAATCGCTAGATAGGACCTGCAATGACTGGACCCAGACTTATTTGAACAATATCAAAGCCAGGCTGAACCATACTCGACAGGGTCGAGTTCCTCCCACCCGGAAGAATTGGTGGGGGCACCAGGCTCAGAAAGAAGAAGCTTCAACTAATACCAAGTTTTTTATGGATTGAGACTAGGAACTCAAGTCTCGTATGAGTCCTGTATGTTTATTGAGTCCTGTTTTATTTTCTTTTGGGGTTTTTAAGTTCAATTAGAATTCAATCAAGAGTTCAATTAGAGTCAATTAGGCTTTGTATTGAGTCAAGTTCAAGAGCTACTTGAAATTGGGCGAGACCAGCTTTACTTGGAATGCCACATCATCATGGACCACCGGTGCCAACTCATCACCAGAGGATGTCACATCACCTTTGCCATGTCATCTCCAAGGGGCGCCACGGAGAAGGATGCGCCATGTCACCATGCCACCTTGCCACGCCACATCATTGCCACCTTACCTGCCACGTGGCATCATTCAAATTTTAAATTACATGAAAGCTACAAGTGGTCGACCAAGGAGTGTTTTCAAATTCAAAGGAGGTCGGCCAACTCCATCCATAAATCATGCAACCAGCTCCACCAAATCCTCCATATTCCATGTAACCCTCCACCAAATCCTCCACATTTCATGTAACCCCCCCTAATATTTCTCCATGATATTGTGGTGTGGGCACCAGACTCAAAAAAAGACTTCAGAGCTCCATCTGGATCTCTGATTGACCTTGCCCGAAGAATTAGGGTTTTCTGGTTTGTAATAAGGGTTGACTTGACCAACTTAATTTTAGCTTGAGTCTGTATTCCCTGCTATTTATTTTTGTTGAGTCATGTTGACTCAGTAGTGGTCTAGGATTTCAACCTGGGTATCACATTTTCTTCCAAGGCCAAGCAAGTGGGCGCCACACTCACAGCCACACTCCCAGCCACATGCCTGAGTCCAGGCGGTGCCACATCTCCATCCAGTATGCTCTGGTCCCCACACCACAAGATAGCAGGTCCCTTATCTCATGCGCCATTTAAAGAGAAAGCAATCTGGGATCCACAATTCAAGGGGGCGGCCCATAATTTTCCATAAGAGCCAAACTATGAAAAGAAAGAAACTCTTCTTGGAGAGTACTTCAAGGGGGCGCCCATTCCATGCCAAAAATGCCCAAAGCAAAGATGGGAAGAACCATGACTTAGGGAGAAAGAAAAGGAGGAGTCCAAAAGAGTTGAGCCATGGAAGGAATGAAATTCTCTCTTGAAGAACAAGGCTAGGAGGCGCCACTTACCTTCCTTTTAAAACCTCCAATCAACTTTTTTGGAACCTTTGGCCGGCCATATGTGTATGGATTGATCCTACAAGCCTAATTTGAAGATCCCCTCCCTTAGTCCCACATGGGAAGATGTAAAACCCTACTCTCTTGTAAAGTCCTAAAATTTAAACCCTTATTGTAAATTTGAAAGTAATCTGATGAATGAATCCAATTATTGTGTGAGCAAACTCTGCGTTTTCTCTCTTCCGCACTTGCATCCATGTGTTGAGCTCTATGAGGGAGTAAAATCTGGGTTCCCCAGGAACCTTGAGGAGGTGTGAGATCTCCAACCCCTAAACCCTAGGTTAGCCACTTCAACTCCAAAACCCTAGCCGCCCATCATCCACTTCAATCCACCAAACCCTAGCCTATCCCACCTCTCATGGCCACTCTCTCCAAGTCAAGGCCGACCACCAGCATCCGGGTCCAGTCCGAATACTTCAGCTTCAGAGCAAATTTTAGAGGGAGCCAGATCAACCTCCAGGAGAATCCGGATTTCAGCAACATCAGTTTTCAAGTTTTTCAATCTGGTAAATCCTTCCTTGAGTATCTGATTCCATCACTTGTTCTTCTTCTTTCCCAGATCTTGAGTCCAGGAGAAGCCGACTCAGCCACAGGACCAGTATTGGAGGATCCATTACGAAGGTATCCGAATCCGAGGATCCAACAATCTGCTCGAGAGAGTTCTTCCACCAAACTTTGTGAAGATCACTGTCTGGTTGGTAGCCCATCTCTTCTCTTTATTTCTATCCTGTTGAAAGTTCAGAGCGAAACCCTAGGTCTAGGAGTTTCTCAACCCCCAGTGATCCGTTACTTCTGAACCACTCTGATAACCTAGTTTCTTTTAAATTGTGCTTTCAGTTATTACCTAGTTTCTTTCAATTTAGTTTAGCTTTCCTTTGAGTCAAAGCCAATTTCTAAAAATTATTAAAAAAAAGAGAGAATTAATCTTAATTTATTTCCGCATCGCATCATCTCTTCTTTCGTTCTGCATGATATAGGGAATTTCAAATTGATTAAAAGGCCATTAAAAGCCTCTTGTACGCCCATGGTAAAGGGAGCTTTTTTGGATGAAATGAAATTTAAGTGAAGTAGTAGTTGAAGAAGGTGTTTTTTTTTTTTTTTTGGTAGTATCCTCTTGTTTTCTTTGGGTGTGTTTGATTTTCTCTTCTCAAGCTTTCAAGTGTCCAACGCCAACATCCACCTCTAGGGATCCATGCCTCCATCGAAGTTCCCTTGCCTGTTTGGTTTCTTTATTTTGATATCTTTCAAATTGGTCCCAGTCTAACCCGTTCATTGTGCAGGATCCTTCTACGATTCGGAGTTCAAGAAAGGGTTCTCTTGCCAAAGATCAATGTTGAATGAAACTAGTTTCTTTGGAATGCCAATCTTCCACTTCAGGGCTAGTTCGTCTAAGAGCTTCAATGGATCTACCAGGGAGTGATCATCTTGGGTAAATAACACCTCCTAATCTCTTAAGTCTGAGTTATTGAAGATCGTTGCTAAGATTTAAATTCAATATTCATTAGCCCTAATCTTCTCTAGGATTTAAATAACTACATCGCGGCGTAAGTTCCAAATTTTAGTGCTCCTTCCATAGCTTTACCTTAGTACTTTTGATCTGAAAGTTAGTACCTATTAATAGGCTTCATTGCTCTCATTTCTCAATCCATCATTTATATTGCATTCTCATCATCGTGCCGCATCATCTTGGTATCAGAGCATGGTTGCATTAGGGTAGAATAGTTCTCTTTAAATCCAAGCAAGATCTAAAATTCATGCCTCCTGAGCGGGTGTACTCCAGTACACTGTCACGACCCATGGGAATAATGAGCCCCTGGTCGGACGTGAATTTTTTAGATTGAAGTTTGGGTAAGCCATTGCACTTTTTGATTAGGTTCTGTTTTTCTGAAAATTTGCATCTATTTACTGTAATCCGTCTGCAGCTCCAAAGTAAAGTTGCTAAGTTTTTGTTGAAATATTTTTTTTCTTGTTTCTTTTTAAGTCAGTTATCACCATATTAAATTTCATCATCAGAAAAAAATTATAAAAAAAATGAAAATTTTTGAATTTTGATACTATCATTAGGGTTCTGTTCTGTCCTTTTTATTTATCTTCATTTGTAAGATCTGCTTAGAGTAGTATAGATTTTAGTTTTAAAATTCCTTTCATCTGCATTGAAACATATAAGTTAGGAATCCTCTGTGAATTTTTTAGAATTTTTGGATATTTTTTTCATCATGTTTTCCATACCACTTTCAAACTGCAACACACTTCTGCAGCACCTTTGCATTTCATTCATCTCATGAGAAATCAAATTAAGGGCATCAATTTAACATAGGGTCAGGGTTTCATCACCTGACCCTAGCCCAAAAATAACCAACCAGCATATCGATCCCAGCCCGTTAATTAAAATTGAGTAGAACGTTAATTGCCCTAGTGGGTTAGGGACACCAACAAGTTGGGTTCAGGTTAGGGTCAAGTTAACTGTGTCAGCTAATTGGTGTGTGCTTACTGGCTTGGTGTCTAGGATTGGTGCATCAGGGCTTGTGATTTGGTCCGCCTACCTGGCCAATCTCAGATTGGTGTCTAAGGTTGGCATTCAGGGACCTTCACTCCGCACCACCTACCTGGCTAAGTCCCATAAGTACTACTAGCTAGTTGGTTCACTTAATTAGATCTCTAATTTGTGCTCTAGGTCTAGGAAACCTTAGCTCGAGCTTGAGTCTACTTGCATGCATGAAAACTAGATCAGGAGCCTCATATTCACCAGTCCAGACCCAGTCCAGTGTAGCCATGGACCCGAATCTTGAAACCTTGCTGAAAGGCCTAAATGATCTAATGGCCCAATTGAACCAAATGCTGGCTAAACAATTTTCCTTAGACCAACCAACTCCTACTATCCCATTAGCTCATATGAATGATAGGAGTAAGAACCCTGAAGTACAAGTTGAGTTCATGAATACTCAAGACTTAGGATATCCTCAAACTGAAGGGCTAGGGAAGGAAGAAGGCAAATCTGAACCTAGTAAATATGTGTATGAGACTGACATAAGTTTAATAGATGAATATGAAGGAAAAGACTGTGAAGAGAACAATTTTAGTACCTTACTTGAGGAAACCTTTGGTAAAGAAAAGATTATTGAGCCTAGTCCTGAAACATTAGAACAACCAAAATTTAGTGAGGACTTGGTTCCCGTAAGACAATGCCCTCAGGAAGAACCCAATACTTTAGCTTCGACACAAGAACTCCTTCAGGTACCTGAGAAGAACCCAATCATTATTTTAGAAGACTTTCCTGATGACCTTCAACTACCTAGAAGCATCCCGCATGTAGATCAAAATTCTAATCTTAAGGTCATCATGAGTAACCAAGGTTTGTTTCAAGATTCTCCTAAATTACCCCAAGTCTCGGATTCCTATTTCCTGCCTTTCCCTGAGTCTTATCATAATTTTAGAGCCATTAAGTTTCATTTTGATGAGATTACTAGGATGCATGAGCTTTTAAGGCCTATTCCTTTTGCTACCTACTTTTGGAAAACCTTATGGCATTTGCTAGGAACCCATGGTAAATTCTCATGTGCATACCAGACCAGGGTCAAACCTAGAGAGTCATTAATCTGTTAGGTTTAGGCCCTAGAGAGTCCAATAAAATTCCTCTCAATATGGATGCCTAGTTCAGTCTGCATTTCGTAAGTGCTTGTGTAAGTTTCTGAGTCTGCTGAGTCCTATGCATAGCATGTTGAGGATTTGCATCATGAAATAAATTTGAGCAATGAATCCTATAAACATAGGACTAATTCAAGAAAGAAAGTCAAGGAGTTCAATGAGAGAGATCATGTTCCCATCCGGGACTTTCAAGAAACTACATACCCGTGGTGCAGGCCCCTTTAAAGTCCTAAAGAAGATTAGATCTAATGCTTACATATTGGAATTACCTTCAGACCTAGGTATCAACCCGACCTTCAATGTCTCAGACTTGATAGAATATAAGGAACCCTTGATGATACCTAGTGAGCCTTTTGGGCCTGACCATATTTTTGAGAGTGAACCATTACCCGAGTATCCACAAACAACCATTCCTCAAAATGAGAGAAAACTGAACAAATCCTGGATAATAAGATTGTCACTACCAGAAACAAGGATTACTATCGATATTTGGTCCGTTGGCAAGGGAGACCAAAATCTGGCGACTCCTGAATCGCTAGAGAGGACCTGCAACGACTGGACCCGGACTTATTTGCACAATATCAAAGCCAGGCTGAACCATACTCGACAGGGTCGAGTTCCTCCCACCCGGGAAGAATTGGTGGGGGCACCAGGCTCAGAAGAAGAAGCTTCAACTAATACCAAGTTCTTTATGGATTAAGACTAGGAACTCAAGTCTCGTATGAGTCCTGTATGTTTATTGAGTCCTATTTTATTTTCTTTTGGAGTTTTAAAGTTCAATTAGAATTCAATCAAGAGTTCAATTAGAGTCAATTAGGCTTTGTACTGAGTCAAGTTCAAGAGCTACTTGAAATTGGGCCAGACCAGCTTTACTTGGAATGCCACATCATCATGGACCACCGGTGCCAACTCATCACCAGAGGACGTCACATCACCTTTGCCATGTCATCTCCAAGGGGCGCCACAGAGAAGGATGCACCATGTCACCATGCCACCTTGCCACGCCACATCATTGCCACCTTACCTGCCACGTGGCATCATTCAAATTTTAAATTACATGAAAGCTACAAGTGGTCGACCAAGGAGCGTTTTCAAATTCAAAGGAGGTCGGCCAACTCCATCAACAAATCATGCAACCAGCTCCACCAAATCCTCCACATTCCATGTAACCCTCCACCAAATCCTCCACATTTCATGTAACCCCCCTTAATATTTCTCCATGATATTGTGGTGCGGGCACCAGACTCAAAAGAAGACTTCAGAGCTCCATCTGGATCTCTGATTGACCTTGCCCGAAGAATTAGGGTTTTCTGGTTTGTAATAAGGGTTGACTTGATCAACTTAATTTTAGCTTGAGTCCGTATTCCCTACAATTTATTTTGTTGAGTCATGTTGACTCAGTAGTGGTCTAGGACTTCAACCTGGGTATCATATTTTCTTCCAAGGCCAAGCAAGTGGGCGCCACACTCCCAGCCACACTCCCAGCCACACGCCTGAGTCCAGGGGGTGCCACATCTCCATCCAGTATGCTCTGGTCCCCACACCACAAGATAGCAGGTCCCTTCTCTCATGCGCCATTTGAAGAGAAAGAAATCTGGGATCCACAATTCAAGGGGGCAGCCCACAATTTTCCATAAGAGCCAAACTATGAAAAGAAAGAAACTCTTCTTGGAGAGTACTTCAAGGGGGCACCCATTCCATGCCACAAATGCCCAAAGCAAAGATGGGAAGAACGATGACTTAGGGAGAAAGAAAAGGAGGAGTCCAAAAGAGTTGAGCCATGGAAGGAATGAAATTCTCTCTTGAAGAACAAGGCTAGGAGGTGCCACTTACCTTCCTTTTAAAACCTCCAATCAACTTTTTTGGAACCTTTGGCCAGCCATATGTGTATGGATTGATCCTACAAGCCTAATTTGAAGATCCCCTCCCTTAGTCCCACATGGGAAGATGTAAAACCCTACTCTCTTGTAAAGTCCTATAAATTAAACCCTTCTAGTAAATTTGAAAGTAATCTGATGAATGAATCCAATTATTGTGTGAGCAAACTCTGCGTTTTCTCTCTTCCGCACTTGCATCCATGTGTTGAGCTCCGTGAGGGAGTAAAATCCGGGTTCCCCAGGAACCTTGAGGAGGTGTGAGATCTCCAACCCCTAAACCCTAGGTTAGCCACTTCAACTCCAAAACCCTAGCCGCCCATCATCCACTTCAATCCACCAAACCCTAGCCTATCCCACCTCTCACGGCCACTCTCTCCAAGTCAAGGCCGACCACCAGCATCCGGGTCCAGTCCGAATACTTCAGCTTCAGAGCAAATTTCAGAGGGAACCAGATCAACCTCCAGGAGAATCCGGATTTCAGCAACATCAGCTTTCAAGTTCTTCAATCTGGTAAATCCTTCCTTGAGTATCTGATTCCATCACTTGTTCTTCTTCTTTCCCAGATCTTGAGTCCAGGAGAAGCCGACTCAGCCACAGGACCAGTATTGGAGGATCCATTGCGAAGGTATCCGAATCCGAGGATCCAACAATCTGCTCGAGAGAGTTCTTCCACCAAACTTTGTGAAGATCACCGTCTGGTTGGTAGCCCATCTCTTCTCTTTATTTCTGTCCTATTGAAAGTTCAGAGCGAAACCCTAGGTCTGGGAGTTTCTCAACCCCCAGTGATCCGTTACTTCTGAACCACTATGATAACCTAGTTTCTTTTAAATTGTGCTTTCAGTTATTACCTAGTTTCTTTCAATTTAGTTTAGCTTTCCTTTGAGTCAAAGCCAATTTCTAAAAATATAAAAAAAAATATAGAATTAATCTTAATTTATTTTCGCATCGCATCATCTCTTCTTTCGTTCTGCATGATATAGGGAATTTCAAATTGATTGAAAGGCCATTAAAAGCCTCTTGTACGCCCATGGTAAAGGGAGCTTTTTGGATGAAATGAAATTTAAGTGAAGTAGTAGTTGAAGAAGGTGTTTTTTTTTTTTTTGGTAGTATCCTCTTGTTTTTTTTGGGTGTGTTTGATTTTCTCTTCTCAAGCTTTCAAGTGTCCAACGCCAACATCCACCTCTAGGGATCCATGCCTCCATCGAAGTTCCCTTGCCTGTTTGGTTTTTTTGTTTTGATATCTTTCAAATTGGTCCCAGTCTAACCCGTTCATTGTGCAGGATCCTTCTACGATTCGGAGTTCAAGAAAGGGTTCTCTTGCCAAAGATCAATGTTGAATGAAACTAGTTTCTTTGGAATGCCAATCTTCCACTTCAGGGCTAGTTCGTCTAAGAGCTTCAATGGATCTACCAGGGAGTGATCATCTTGGATAAATAACACCTCCTAATCTCTTAAGTCTGAGTTATTGAAGATCGTTGCTAAGATTTAAATTCAATATTCATTAGCCCTAATCTTCTCTAGGATTTAAATAACTACATCGCGGCGTAAGTTCCAAATTTTAGTGCTCCTTCCATAGCTTTATCTTAGTACTTTTGATCTGAAAGTTAGTACCTATTAATAGGCTTCATTGCTCTCATTTCTCAATCCATCATTTATATTGCATTCTCATCATCGTGCCGCATCATCTTGGTATCAGAGCATGGTTGCATTAAGGTAGAATAGTTCTCTTTAAATCCAAGCAAGATCTAAAATTCATGCCTCCAGAGCGGGTGTACTCCAGTACACTATCACGACCCATGGGAATAATGAGCCCCTGGCCGGACGTGAATTTTTTAGATTGAAGTTTGGGTAAGCCATTGCACTTGTTTGATTAGGTTCTGTTTTTCTGAAAATTTGCATCTATTTACTGTAATCCGTGATGCAGAACAGAAGCTCTGATACCAAAATGATGTAGAACAAAAGCTCTGATACCAAAAATGATGCAGAACAAAGAACAAGAAGCGTATGCGGAAGTAAATTTAAGATTAATTTTTTTTTTTTTTTTATATTTCAGAAATTGGCCTCGACTCAAAGTAAAGTAAACTAAGTTGATGGAAACTAGGTAAGAATTGAAAGCACAATTTAGAAGAAGCTAAATTATCATAGTAGTTCAGAAGTAACGGATCGCTTGGGGTTGAGAAACTCCTAGACCTAGGGTTTCGCTTTGAACTTTCAACAGGACAGAAATAAAGAGAAGAGATGGTTTACCAACCAGACAGTGATCTTCACAGAATTTGGGTGGAAGAACTCTCTCGAGCAGATTGTTGGATCTTCTGATTCGGCTATCTTCGCAATGGATCCTCCAATACTGGTCTCGTGGCTGGGTCGGCTTCTCCTGGACTCAAGATCTAGGAAGAAGAAAATAAGTGATGGATTCAGAGACTCAGGGAAGGATTTACCAGTTCGAAGAACTTGAAGGCTGATGTCGCTGAGATCCGGATTCTCTTGAAGGCTGATTTGACTCCCTCTGGAAAGAGCTTTGGATCTGAAGTATCCGGACTGTAGCTGGATGCTGGTGGTCGGCCTGGACTTGGAGAGAGAGGCCGTGGGAGGTGGAATAGGCTAGGGTTGGTGGATTGAAGTGGATGGTGGGCGGCTAGGGTTTTTGAGTAGAATTGGCTAACCTAGGGTTTGGGTTTTGGAGATCTCACACCTCCTCAAGGTTCCTGGGGAACCCGGATTTACTCCCTCACGGAGCTCAACACCTGGATGCAAGTGCGGAAGAGAGAAAACACAGAGTTTGCTTACAAAAAAAAGTTGGTTTCATTCATCTGATTCTTTTCAAACTTACATGGGGGTTTAATTTATAGGCCATTACAAGAGAGTAGGGTTTTACATCTTCCCATGTGGGACTAAAGGAGGGGATCTTCAAATTAGGATATCAATCCCTACTCATATGGCCGGCCAATTAATTCCAAAGTTGATTGAAGCTTCAAAAAGGAAAGTGGGTGGCGCCTCCTTGTCTTGACCTCCAAGAAAATATTTTTTTCCTTCTATGCTTGGCCTTATCTGGAAGTGTTTGGGTGCCTCTTAACCTTGCCCTCCAAGAAAAAATTTGTTGCCTTTTATATCTGGCTTTAGTTGGAATGATTAGGGCGCCTCCTAACCTTGCTTTTTCAAGAGAAATCTCCTTCCTTCCATGGCTCAACCCTTTTTGGATACCTCCTTTTTCTTTCTCCCCAAGTTATGGCTCCTTCTAACTTTGTTTTGAGTATTTCTGGCAGGTAATGGGCGCCTCCTTGAATCCCTCTCCAAGAGAATTTCTTCCCTTTTATAGTTTGGTTCTTTTGGGAAGTCTTGGGCCGCCCCCTTGATTTATGGACCGCTGGTGGATTTCTCCTCAATTGGCGCATGAAAGAGGGGAGCTGCTATCTGTGGTGTGGGGACCAAAGCCTGCTGGATGAAGATGTGGCACCCCCTGGACTCAGGCGTATGGCTGGGAGTGTGGCGCCCACTTGCTTGGCCTTGGAAGAAAATGTAACACCCCAGGTTGAAGCCCTAGTCCACTACTGAGTCAACATGACTCAACAAAATAAAAATTGTAGATAATACAGACTCAAACTAAAATTGAGTTGATCAAGTCAACCCTTATTACAAGCCAAAAACCCTAATTCTTCGGGCAAGGTTAATCAGAGATCCAGATGGAGATCTGAAGTCTTCTTCTGAGTCTGGTGCCCGCACCAATTCTCCCAGGGTGGGAGGAACTCAACCCTGTCGAGTATGGATCAAGTTGGCTCTGGTATCTCTCCAAGAGGTCTGGGTCCAACTCTTGTAATTCTTCTCGGGAGATCCAAGAGTCATCAGAATCTGGCCTTCCTAGCCAGCGGACCAAGTATCTTTGGTATCCTCGATTACGAGTAGAGATAACCTGATCATCCAGGATCTTTTCAATCTGCTCTTTCCTCACAGGCCAGTTTGTTGGTGGACACACAGGGTCGGGATCACTCTCAATAACAGGATTAGGTTTCAAAGGCTTAGTAGGAATCACAGCTGGCTCCCTATACTCTACTAAGTCTGTAATGTTGAAAGTAGAGCTATTGCCTAGTTCTGGAGGCAACTCGAGCACATAGGCATTGGATCCTACTCTCTTCACTACTCTAAATGGTCCAGTGATGCAGAACGAAAGCTCTGATACCAAAATGATGCAGAATAAAAGAGAATGATGCGATACGAAAATAAATTAAGATTATTTTTTTTTTAATATATTTTCAGAAATTGGCTTTGACTCAAAGGAAAGCTAAACTAAATTGAAAGAAACTAGGTAATAATTGAAAGCATAATTTAAAAGAAACTAGGTTATCAGAGTGGTTCAAAAGTAACGGATCACTGGGGTTGAGAAACTCCCAGACCTAGGGTTTCGCTCTGAACTTTCAACAGGACAGAAATAAAGAGAAGAGATGGGTTACCGACCAGACAGTGATCTTCACAGAGTTTGGTGGAAGAACTCTCTCGAGCAGATTATTGGATCCTCGGATTCGGATATCTTCGTAATGGATCCTCCAATACTGGTCCTGTGGCTGAGTCGGCTTCTCCTGAACTCAAGATCTGGGAAAGAAGAAGAACAAGTGATGGAATCAGATACTCACGGAAGGATTTACCAGATTGAAGAACTTGAAAGCTGATGTTGCTGAAATCCGGATTCTCTTGGAGGCTGATCTGACTTCCTCTGGGAATTGTTCTGGACCTGAAGTATCCGGACTGGACCTGGATGCTGGTGGTCAGCCTTGACTTGGAGAGAGTGGCCGTGAGAGGTGGGATAGGCTAGGGTTTGGTGGAAAGAAGAGGATGATGGGCGGCTAGGGTTTGGGAATGAAGTGGCTAACCTAGGGTTTGGGGTTGGAGATCTCACACCTCCTCAAAGTTCCTGGGGAACCCGGATTTACTCCCTCACGGAGCTCAACACCTGGATGCAAGTGCGGAAGAGAGAAACACAGAGTTTGCTCACACATAAATTGGATTCATTCATCAGATTATTTTTTAAAACTTACAATAGGGGTTTATTTTATAGGTCTTTACAAGAGGTCAGGGTTTTACATCTTCCCATGTGGGATTAATAGGATGGATCCTCAAATTAGGCTTGTAGAATCAAATCCTTCTCATATGGCTGGCCAAGAGCTTCCATAAGTGTTGATTGATGGCTCCACATGGAAAGTAGGTGGCGCCTCCTAACCTTGCTCTTCAAGAAAAAAATTTTTTCCTTCCATGCTTGGTTTTATTTGGAAGTATTTGGGCGCCTCCTAGTCTTGCTCCACAAGTTTAGGCTTCTTCCTTTCATGGCTCAACTCTTTTGGACACCCCCTTTTCTTTCTCCCCAAGTCATGGCTCTTCCCAACTTTGCTTTGGTCTTTTTAGGCATGGATTGGGCGCCCCCTTGAAGTGCTCCCCAAGAAATGCCTCTTTCCTCCTTTAGCTTGGCCTTTTAAGGTATATATGGGGCGCCTCCTTGATTTTGGCTTCAAGAAAAATTCTTGCTCCCTTGGGTGTGGGGACCAAGACACTGGGATGGAGATGTGGCGCCCCCTGGACTCTGGCGTGTGGCTGGGAGTGTGGCGCCCACTTGCTTGGTCCTGGGAGAAAATGTGGCACCCTGGAGAAGACCTAGACCACTACTAGGACTTGTACTGAGTCAACATGACTCAACAAAATTTAAATTACAGGAAAACACAGACTCAAGACTAAAATTGAGTTGACCAAGTCAACCCTTATTACAAAACCAGAAAACCCTAATTCTTCTGGCAAGATCAATCAGAGATCCAGATGGAGCCCTGAAGTCTTCTTCTGAGTCTGGTGCCCGCACCAATTCTCCCGGGATGGGAGGAACTCGACCCTGTCGAGTATGGATCAAGCTGGCTCTGGTATCTTTCCAAGAGGTCTGGGTCCAATTCTTGTAATTCTTCTCGGGAGATCCAAGAGTTATCAGAATCTGGCCTTCCTTGCCAGCGGACCAGGTATCTTTGGTATCCTCGATTACGAGTAGAGATAACCTGATCATCCAGGATCTTTTCAATCTGCTCTTTCCTCACAGGCCAGTTTGTTGGTGGACACACAGGGTTGGGTTCACTCTTAAGAGCAGGATTAGGCTCAAAAAGGCTCACTGGGAATCACAGCTGGCTTTCTATACTCTACTAGGTTGTAATGTTGAAAGTGGAGCTAACGCCTAGTTCTGAAGGCAACTCGAG